>CM077597.1:20557500-22957500 GCA_039654915.1 Aquilaria yunnanensis | reverse complement strand
CAAGTCCCTCCCTGAATTGCTTAACATGTTGAGAACTACTGAGCAAAACCTTAAGAAGGCTAAGCCTATTATGATGGTACAAAAGGGAAAAAGAAAAAGAAAAGCCAACAAGAAGAAAAACAAAGCTAAAGGAAAGTCCATTGCTAATTCTTCTTCCATTGCATTGAAACCATCTGGTAGTGTGGCTAAGGAAGGGGAGTGCTTCCATTCTGAACAACCTAGACACTGGAAGTATAACTGCAAGCTCTATCGTGAAGAACTTGCTAAGGAAAAGGGAAGTAAGACTTCCACTTCAGGTATTTTTGTTATAGACGCTAACTTGTCTACTTCCTCATCTTGAGTATTGGATACTGGATATGGATCTCATATTTGTGCAAATGTGCAGGATCTAAGTAGGAGTAAAAGATTGGCCCAAGGTAAAGTGGACCTATGTGTTGGAAATGGAGCAAGGGTTGCTGCCTTAGCGGTAGGGACTTATGTTCTCACTTTGCCTAGTGGATTAGTTTTAGAATTAGAAAAATGCTACTTTGTGCCTACTATTAGAGAAATTTGATTTCTGTTTCTTGTTTGGACAAGAAAGGTTTTTCATTTATAATAAAGGACAAATGTTGTTCTATTTATTTGGATGAAATATTTTATCATTTATAATAAAGGACAAATGTTGTTCTATTTATTTGAATGAAATATTTTATGGTAGTGCTTTACTTAGCAATGGTTTGTATGCTCTAAAACTCAAAAATCCAATCTATAATATGAATACCAAGAAAGTCAAATTGAATGATTCAAACCCGACCTATCTCTGGCACTATCGTTTAGACCATATAAATGAGACCCGCATATTCAAGCTCTATAATGATGGACTCTTTGACTCGTTGAATTTTGAATCATATGAAACATGTGAGTCATGTTTATTGGGCAAGATGACCAAAACCCCTTTCACTCGGCAAAGTGAAAAGGTTAATGACTTATTATGACACATACATAGTGATGTATATGGCCCTATGTCTGCACACGCTAGAAGAGATTTCCAATACTTCATTACCTTTACTGATGACTTTAATAGATATGGCTATATGTATCTCATGAGACACAAGTCAGAATCCTTTTAAAAGTTCAAAGAATCCAAGAATGAAGTAGAGAATCAACTCAGGAAAAGTATCAAAGTACTTCAATCAGATTGAGGTGGAGAATACTTAGATCAAGAATTCCTTGACTATCTAAAAGAATGTAGTATAGTATCATGACTCACTCCACTTGGTACACCTCAATGGAATAGTGTATCTGAAAGAAAAAATCAAACTCTATTAGACATGGTTCGATCTACGATGAGTCAAGCTGACCTTCCAAACTCCTTTTGGGAATATGCTCTAGAGACAACCGCTTTTACACTAAACCGAGTTCCATTTAAATCGGTTCAAAAAATACCATATGAGATATGGAGGGGGAGGCATCCCAGTCTATCTTTTATGAAGATTTGGGGCTGTGACGCTTATGTGAAATGTCAATCCTCTGATAAGCTAGGGCCCAAATCCCATAAATGCCTCTTTGTTAGATATCCCAAAGAAACAAAGGGTTATTATTTCTACAATCCTTCTGAGCAAAAAGTGTTTGTTGCTCAAACTAATCTCTTTCTAAAGAAAGAGTTTATCTCTAAAGGAACCAGTAGGAGGAAAGTAGAACTTGAAGAAATTCAAGAACAACAAGGGGACATCGAACCTGAAATGGAACCTAAACAGACACCACAAGATGTTGTGATTTAGGAGTTTGTTCCTGTACCACAAAGCCCACGTAGGTCTAGAAGGATTCGATGTGAGCCCGAAAGATATGGATTTCTCATTACACACACTGGCAATGTGATGCTCATAGACCAGGATAAGCCCACAACTTACCAACAAGCTATGTTGGGGTCTGACTCTGAGAAGTGTCTAGAGGCCATAAAGTCTGAGATGGAATCCATGTATGAAAACCAAGTATAGACTTTCGCTGATCCACCTGAAGGGGTAAAACCTATATGGTGCAATTGGGTTTTCAAGAAAAAAACTAACATGGATGATAATGTGATTACGTTTAAAGGATGATTGGTTGCAAAAGGTTTCAAGAAAATTCATGGCATTGACTATGATGAAACATTTTCACTAGTGGTCATGCTTAAATCCATCTGATTTTTATTAGCTATTGCTGCACACTATGATTATGAGATATGGAAAATGGATGTCAAAACTGCTTTCCTTAAAGGAAAGCTACTTGAGGATGTGTACATGACACAGCCTGAGGGTTTTGTCACTCCTGAGAATGCCAATAAAGTGTGCAAGTTGCAAAGGTCCATTTATGGACTGAAGCAAGCTTCTCGGAGTTGGAATCTTTGTTTTGATGAAGCAATCAAAGAGTTTGGTTTTATCAAAAATGAAGATGAACCTTCTGTCTACAAGAAGGTTAGTGGGAGCGTTATTATTTTCTTGGTGTTGTATGTAGATGACATACTACTCATTGGAAATGACATTCCTAAGCTACAGTCTGTAAAGACTTGGCTAAGGAAATGTTCTCTATGAAGGACTTAGGTGAAGCAGCCTATGTGTTAGGCATTAGGATCTATAGAGATAGATCTAGAAAATTGCTCGACCTAAGCCAAAGTGCATAAATTAACAATGTGCTAAAGAGGTTTAGCATGCAAGACTCCAAGAAAGGATTCTTGCCCATGTCACATGGTATAACTCTTTCTAGAACTCAATGTCCGAGTACACCTCAGGAGAAAGAATGCATGAGTAAAATTCCATATGCCTCGGCAATTGGATTTATCATGTATGTCATGATATGTGCTCGTCTTGATGTATCGTATGCCTTAAGCATGACTAGCAGGTACCAATCAAACCCTGGTGAGAGTCACTGGACAGCTATTAAGAACATCCTTAAATACTTAGAAAGGACTAAGGATGCATTCTTGGTCTTTGGAGGTGAAGATGAGCTCATTGTATGGGGTTACAACGATGCTAGCTTCCAATCCAATAAGGATGATCTCAAATCGCAATTCGATTATGTGTTTTGCATTGGTGGTGGTAATGTGAGCTAGAAGGCTTCAAAGTAAGAAACAATAGCCAACTCTACAACAAAATCTAAGTACATTGCTACCTATGATGCTGCGAATGAGGCAGTTTGGATCAAGAAGTTCATCACAGAACTTGGAGTGGTTCTAAGCATTGCCGACCCGATAGAGCTCTATTGTGATAACAATGGAGCAATCGCATAGGCTAAGGAACCTCAATCTCACTAGCGATCCAAACACATACTCCAACGCTATCAACTTATCTGGGAGATCATCAAAATGGGTGATATGAGGATATGTAGAACTTCGACGAACAACAACATTGATGATCCACTGACAAAACCCCTTATGCAGCAGAAGTATGATAGCCATTCTACGTTTATCGGTGTTAGATACATGGATGATTGGCTTTAGTGCAAGTGGGAGATTGTTAGTGCTATGCCCAAAAGCCAATCTTAAGATGATTGTATTTTGGACATTGAGGCATGATATTTTATTGAGGCATTAATCCAGTAATTATGTTTGTTGTTCTATTTTTGCATAACATAATAAACATAATTATAAACCTAGAATAATGATATTCTTAAATGTCCCTAGTCTAGCATTATCATGGAGCGGGTTGCAATAATACATAAAGACTAGCATATGTGGAGACTAATATAAGATATGTAGTCTATATATAGGTACAAGTTGGAGAACTTGTGTACTGGACCGACCCACCATGAGAATGCTACATGGATCGTTATATGAGTGTCATAAGTGATTCTGATAGTGATCATGTATATGTAGTCCTTTGACCTAAGGTTATCAAGATTCCCTACATGTGAGTCACATACTTTGATACTTCTCTTTGTTGCTCGTAACTTAGTGAACTTGAAAGAGGTCATTGGTTATGTCATATATCATGCGGAGGGTTTTGTACGATCAAGATGAGATTTCTCTCTCCTATGTAACGGGAGTGATATATTCGAGCCCCTTGATAGAGTGAGACTGAGAAAATGCATAGCCATGCTCGGATGAGTTGATATACGATATCAATGTCATCAGTTTAAGTTAGTCTACTCGATAATCAAGAAACCATAGATCGGGCCATATGAGAGTGACACATTCCATGTCTCGTGGTTGTTCTTGATATCTTGGGCAAAGGGACACTGGCATATATGGATAATGATCATAAAGATTTAGTCAAATCACTGATAATCTTGTCACTTGGGTAGCAATGATGTGTTACTAGACACCGCTCATTGTTTATGATCATAAATCTCATTGTTTATGATCATAGATGTGATTTATGATCATTGCCAATGTGATAGGAGCCTATTAGGTCACACACATAGAGTCAATTGGATTATTTGAGTGCATGGGCTAAATTGTTTGGTCTTGGTTTCATGATAATTTTATATTAATGATTGGCCCAAGAGTTTAGCCATTATTATGCCCGAAACTAAAGCCTAATTGGATTAGGGCTTTGAAACCCATTAGGCTTGGGAGTTGAGTCTTACTATAAATATATCATATAGTGGGAAATTCATAGCTCTTGCCCTAGCCTCCTTAAGGATGAAATCAAAAGAGTTTTGAAAGTTCCAGGCACACTCTTCTCTTGCCATTCCTTGGAGGGCACAAGATAGCACTGTGAGCGCAAGAGGAATGCATCTACCACGACGTGATGAAGGCGTGGTGATCCCAAAAAGCTCGTGTGGATACCATAGAGAGCTTGAACACGTCAGCTATTCAAGTTTTGTGATTCGACTCAATAGTTGGGTAAAAGATCTCAACTAAGCTAGGTATAAAATTTTGAGCACCCGATTTACCCCGTTTCACTTGGATCGTGGAGGGCTTCGGTTACATTCCGCTGCACTTGCTTCGCTCTCAAAACCCTACACTTGCCCTAAAAGACTCATAACTGTTTAGTTATGGCCCTTGTGCCAAAGTATGTCCATATTCATTTTAATGAACCCTAGTGACGGCTTAGTCCATTTTGGCATGACCTTACCTGCTTCTCCCTACATTTTTTGGTGGACTAAGTTCACCTTATGCTAGTTTTCAAGCCATACTTCAATATTGAAACCAGCTCCAGATGGAACCTTACAAGTAAAACTCTGTACAACCTTATTGCAATTAAACTCGATGAACCAACAAAAGACCGCAAACTTAAGGGCTTTCTCTATATGGAAAAAAGGCTTGAAGCCCATAACAACAATCATCAGGAACTGAAGGGATATCAAGGCTAAGCAACCTACACACCATGCATGAAAAACAACATTAAAGGAAAAGGTGATGAGCAGGCTCCTTCTCATGATCACACATGATGCAAAGACTTAGTACATGCATCCTCCTTACTGTAAGTTATTCCTTGTGAGCAAAACATTAGCACATGCACACAAGAAGAAAAAATGACCTTAGAAGGAAGACTAAAACCCCATAGCCAATGCCAAAATTCTAACCTCACCAAAAGATGTTGGCCATACAGCTTAGCATACACTAAATAATATGACAATTTGATAGAAAAATAACAATTTTCCATCATTCCCTAAGTGAATATGTCCTCAATGAATCTGGGGTTCAATAGGATATCCTTAATCAATGTAACATCCTAGGGATGAAAGAGAGAGTCCACCCCAGACTCCCTCGAAGTAAAGGACATTTGATCAATTAGGTTGGCTATATAAATGTGAAGTAGATTCTATCAAAGAATTATGATAAGTTTCATGTGCGGTACCAGGATCCAATTTTCCTCCCAAACAGACACCTAACCTTTCTACTAATACTCTATAAGCCACCTCCTTGAATAACCTCCCGACCGATGAATATGTCTTTCCAGATGTTAAGGCAACATGAAAAATGTGAGCCGCACAAGGAAGAGGAGAAGGGAATGTACTTCCCTTGGAACATTGGGTAAACAAAACTACTTGCATTTGAAATGAAGTCCTACCCTTGCTTTGCCAACATGACTCTGTTGAAAGTAAGGATATCCTGGAGTCCAAAACCATTTGCCTATCACGCATAAAGCTTTTTCCATGAGCATCAAGAAAACTTTTTTCCCCCTATATCCATGGACCACTAAAATCTTCTAGAAAGAGCTAGCAATTTATCACAAATTTCCATGGGGTGTAATATGCAACTCAACAGATGGGTTGGTGCCAACTGGATAACCGCCATAATCAGCATGGAATGACCTGTGTGGAAAACAAAGGTTGCTTTCAAATAAGCAAACTTGCCAATGTTTCACTCAATGATATTACCATCTCACAAAAATGAGAGAATTGCAAATGTGTCATAATGGCTAAAAACCATTATATTGTGTAATTCTCACCATAGTGATTGAAGTGTAGGGGGTAAAAGGCATGATCAACACCTCCTTAAAAGTGTTCCAAGTTGGTAACTTGGCCCCCAACAAAAGCCTAAAGGATTGCTTGTTTGTCAAGCAACCTATGGACTTTTTTGTAAGGTTTTGGAAATTCGGGTACTCAATTGCAAAACTCTCAAGAAAGAGACTTTGACAGTTATGGGAAGGATATAAATGATATGAAAGTGCTATTGGAGGACCAAATTACTCATGGAATACAAGTTTGGACAAAGGAAACACTAAAGGCAATAAGGACCTAAATGTCCTAGTGTAAACCTTAAGGTGTTCAAACTTTTGACTTAAGTCTAAAGGTGGAATTTTGGGGTTATCCCACCATGGGGGAGGCAGCCAAGACTTGATAATTAGTCAAAAATGTTGGGCACATGTGTACCACTGAGTTTAAGACAAAGAAACCATAATTAATGAGAAAGAAAATGACATAAACCAAGGTTAAGCTTGTTAAGTGTGTTTTGCGCCCTTGAGCTCATTTAAGGCCATTTAAGTGGCTAAATCACTTATCCCTCTCTCGTTTTCGTCCTCCCCTAGCCCAAGAACTCAGCCATACTTCCTCCATAGCCACTACATCTTCAAACTTGCAATTGATTGAAATTGAAGGCAAAAGGAAGCAATTGGAAGCAAACTAGAGCTATTGCTTGGATACTTCAAGGATCAAGCTTGATTTTCGGCCTACCCACTTTGGTAAGGGTTCTCTTGCTCTCATGGACTGTTTTCTTCAATTTTCAAAAATCCATGGAGCTAGGGCTAAGCTTGGAAGAGAGCCATGAGCTTGATGAACCAAGCTTAGTGAGGGGAGTGCACTTATTGAAGGTTTTGTGACCTAGTGTGAAGTGCACAATGATGACAGTAAAATGAGGGTTTCTAGATCCCAAAGTTAGTACTAACTAGTGTTAAAATCCTCCTAAGACCAACCATTAGCTTGAGGAGGGCTGCCATAGTGATTTATTTATGTTTATTATGTGTTTTATGGACTAACCTATGGTTATTGTTACTGCTGCATTTGGTTGCTATATCTTGTATATATGCATTGTGGTTTTTGTGTTTTAGTGTCTTTGGATGCATTTTTTAATGAGGATCACATTACCTTAAGAAACCAAGTGTTACGCTTACTAAGTTTCTCAATGAAACTTACTCCCCTCAATTATGTCATTTCAGGTCCAGCTGAAAGATCACCTTCAAACTAACCTTTGTGGTTTGATTTTTAATCTGAAATTTCAGGTACATGAACTTAAATATGTCTAGTTATGATCTGGAAAGTTTGGTGATTTTAGGAGCACATTTGGTATTTTTAATGGTGGTACTTATTGTGTTGTGCATCAGCTGTCTAGCATCCTATTTTTGGAGTCCATTGTGTCTCAGGACCTCCTGTAACCTAGGGTGCGTATTTAGCTGAGTTAAGACCATATAGTAGTGCATGTATTCATGTACATGTAGTGTATTTAAAATGAGACAAGTATGTGAACATTTGAGTAATGTTTTTGCTATGTAAGTGATGTGGTGCAAAGCTGCCTAAGTGTGAATGATGGGCTGCTTACTTGTAAATTCTGTTTTGGCCACATAAATTTTGGCCACATAAAGTTGTTAAAAGAAAGGGAATGTAATTCCTATGTGTAATGGACATATATGGGATAGCCTTGGAGGGCTTTCCCCTTGTGAATGAAGTGTTTGCATGGTTTGGAAAAATCATATGGGCAAAATGGTCCACAAGTTGCTAGAATTTCGACTCTGGACCTAAAGTTTAATATCTCCCTGTGTATAATGAATCTTGGTATGAAATTTTGCCCAAACCTAGATGACATCTAGAGGGTTAACTGGAATTTTGAATTTCTGGATTTAGAGCCCTGTAACCAAAGATATGACGTTGAAAAGTTGGCTGAGTTACTGTTCATTTGGTCAGAATTTTGTAACCAACTTAAAAAATCCATAACTTGGTCCATAGGTTGGCTATTGATGTAAAACAAAATTCTTTGGTTTGCTCTAAGTCTCTACTTGGTAATGGAGCAAATAGAAACGGGGGTTATGTGGCTATAATGATACATTTTATTAGTGTAAGTTACAGGTGCAGTAGCTGGTCACTAGAACTTAACAAGATTGCCTAATGTGTGGTAGCCAAGATTAAGACTTGTGCTAGTGTTTTCCTTCTTTTCTACCATGGTGTGCATGAAATGTGAATATGTGTGTGATGGTTGGACCAATATGCATGTATTTACATAGTGCCCAAGAGGGCCACTTGGGTATGCACACTAAGGGTAGTATTCTGATGGCCTACAGAATATTACCAATCCTGGGAGTCTAAATGAATAATTTTGGCACCATAATTGGACTACCCCGGAGTGGGTAATAATAAGGTACTCAAATTGAAGGTTTTCTTCCTACCAACAACCATGGATAGCCCAGGTACCCATCAGCCTTCAGGCTATTTGAAATTTTACGTATATGACTAAAGATTTATCATCATCTTTTCTACGAAATATTTAGATCAACGAAGATCGAGGATTTACTCATGTTAACCATCTATCCCAAGGCACACTTGTCAAGCTGAAAAATAGCTAATAGGTGCCTCACCCCTTCTTATTTAACCTAAAGAAAGATAAAGATACGTCCACAAATAATAGGTATGAGATCAAATGATTGTACTAACTAGTAGAATCTTTTGCTACTTAGCATAGATGAGAAACAAAAAGTGTGAGAAGGGTCCCTTTGACATAGACCCCAAGAATGGATAAAAATGTTGGCAAGATCTTCATTCACTAACATCAAGAAAGATGTTGACTCCATGCAATTTATGATCATATTAGTCTAACTTCTCTAAGATCTCAACTTTGTAAGAATACCATGCAAAAATCCCCACCCAACCGGATCATAGGCTTTTGACATATCCAACATTATTGCCATAGCCCCCTTTGACATCCCATGCTTAGAATTGAGGTGATGAAAAGTTTCAAAAATGATAGTTCATTATCAATAAGCATTTTACCTACAACAAATACACTCTGATTTTCTAAAATTATGAAGTTTAAAAGAGGCCTCAACGATTTACCAAAACCTTTTTTACTATCTTGTAAAAAACATTGCAAAGACTAATTGGACAAAATTCGGACAATTCCCTTTGGTTATGAGCTTTTGGGGTCAACACTAGATATATAAAATTTATGAGCTTTTGGGGTCAACACTAGATATATAAAATTTAAGTCCTCTAAAACCAACCCCTCACTTAGAAAGTGAAGGAAAAAATCAAGAACATCCTTCTCCATATTGTGCCATTACTTCTAAAAAACAATGGTGGAAGACAATGGAGGCCACGGCACTTAGTCAGGCACATATGAAAAAAATGTCATCTGAACCTCTTTCGAGTCGTAAGGTAAAAGCAGTGTTGCATTCATATTATTAGCAATAGCAGGATTAACAAAGGATAAGAGCTCTTCCATCCCCTAAGGGTGGGAGATTGAAAACAATTTAGAGAAAAATATTACAAATTCCCTCTGGATCTTCTTTATATTAAGAATTTCACCACCACTTCAGTGTGATAGCTCTATTAGATATGATTTGACAATGTAAGTACATTTAATTTAAGTTTTTTTTAAATACCTCAATTTAGTTTCTATTTGAGTAAAACAAACAAGCTAAGTAAGGTTATATTGAGTTCCTAGGTGTGATTTGGCACCTAAGCGGTCACAAAGGCAAAATGGTAATTTGGACCTAAGTTAAATGCGTGGCCATGATTTTAGTGGAATTGTGGTCATGGAAGTATTTTTGACTAAATAAGTTAAGACCATAAGGTATTCTAGCTATTGGAACCAAACGTGAAAGTTAAAGGGCTAAAAATGCACTAATTGTTTAAATTGGCTATTTATGGTTTAAGTGACTTATGTGCCTTATGGCCAAGGCTTGGTGGCAACAAAAACTGTTTTTGGGACCAAGGAGGGATGGATTGAAGAGGAACATAAGTGGCCAAGATGAAAGAATATCATATTTATGGGCCAAACTGGTGAAGAGTCCAAGGAAGTTGTGAATGAGAGTAGTTGAGTGATATTAGTGGAGAAAGTCCTATTCATCATCTCCAACACCTTCTGTTTTCATATCCCTCTCCTCTCCACAGCTTCACACCTTCAATCCTCACAAATCACTCAAGTTTCCTACAAAATTCAAAGGTCCCAAGGCTACCATAGCAAACCCCTAACTCATTATTGGTGATTTGGTGCATTTATGGGTTTTGTTGCTTTTTTTGGTACAACTAATTTAGAAATTTTATTTTCTCTGAGTTGGTTCTAAGCTTGTTAAGTACCTAGAAATGGTTTTTATTTCACATTCTTTATTCCAAAACATGTTAATTTTAGGCTAGGAACTCAAATAAAGCTAAAGGAGCACAAGTGTGCTTATGTTGTCTTGTTACTTGTTCTTTTCTTTTTTCATGAATTGAGGTAAGGGTTCAAGAAAATGTTTGCTCAAATAATGCATATAAATGTTTTTTTACATGTGGTAATAAAGTGGAAACAAGACCCAAAGAGGTTTTGCTTGGGGTAAGGGCATTGGGGCAAGTTTTGGTAAATGAACACACTATTTTTGTGCTATAGACCTGCCCTGGCACCACAGCTCTAAGCTCAACACTGCAACGCCAAAAGCATGGAATTTGGACAGATTGGAAAGGCCTATGGCACTACCCTTTGCACTATAGTGCCAAGGCCAAATGCCCTCAAGATAAGGGCATGCTAAGGGGGCTCTAATCACTCGGTTTTCATCCCTATGCTATCCTAAGACATTTTACACCTTTGCTTGGGTCTAAATTTCATTCCTAAGCCTAGAATTACACATTGTTTATGTGGTAACTAAGTGGTGAGATTAAGGTTGGGCAAAGAAGGGTGGGTAAGAGGGTTAAGGTGCTCCACGTGGAAAGAGGTCACTAACAGGATTAAAGTGGGTTTCAAAACCTTCATCAGCCCAAGTGGGAGGCCTTGGACCTTTTGCTAATGAAAAGGAAACCTTAATAAATCCTAGACAACCCATGAATTATGGTAAATAAGCTACTAAGAATGCCCAAGAAAAGCTCAAAGACTTGCTAAGTTGGACCACATAAGAACGTTACCTTGCACAATAAGTTATGGAAAATAGGAAAAATTTTGAGAGTAGGTGACGAATTGCTCTAGGACCCATAAGAGGAACTTAAAGGAAGTAAAGATTCTAGGATACGTGGGCCAGTGTCTCATGTACCTTCATCATTTGAGCTCATGGCAAGTGTAAGACACCTCAAGTTTAAGAAGTCTTAAGGATTATGCTTGTTGTAGATCATACACACATGCGTCGCATATTTATTTATGATTATTGTGATATTATTTGTTGGTTGTTGTTCCTTGTTTAGTTGTCATATTTGCATGCTTGCTTGCTATTTTCTTTGGAGATACCCTAAGAGACCCTTACTAAGTACACTCATGTCCTTACTCCATTAAGTTTATTTGTACAAGTTCTGACACTAGACCTAACAACTAGGTAGATAGTTGTGGGCTAAGTTTCTCTCTTTTGTAGGCGCTTACTTACTTGAATCCTTTAAGATTCTAAGGTTGATTGGGTGTTAAGCTTATAATATCTAAGTTGTTATGCCTTGATAGTTTAGAGGCTAAGTGTTGCACAAGGATAAGTGAAAGGCTTGCCCTTGGAGCTTTTGGCTTGAAATTGGGGCTCAAGTGATGAATCTTATTTATGATTTTTCATGCATAGAGTACCTTGTGTACTAAGACATTGCCTCTATTAGGATGCACAAACTATTACTTAAAGCACAAGTGACTAGTATTTTATGTCTTTGGCACATTTTAAACATGTTTTTAATGGAATGCTAGAGCGATGTTTTCTTTACTTTTTTTTTATTTATTTGAGTTGCATTTCCAAAAAAAATGCATACTTACCTTTTTGCAATGTAGGTTAAATAACTAGTTGTGCGTAAATTTTTTTAATTTAGTAATAGTTGGCCAATTATAACTAAGTGGGATCACAATTCCTAGGAGCCTACAAGTTTATTAATTCAAGACATAGGGACTTCGTTCTACCACATCAAGTCTAAATCCAGTTAGAGCTATTACGTTGCTTCTTCCTTGAAGAGCACTAGTGGAAAACCATGAGTTACGGTCACCCTCCCTAAGCCAAATCACATGAGCTTGCTGACTCTAAAACTTCCCTCCTTTGTGAGAAAATCACTGAGATTCTTCTCTCACTTCTATATTTCTTCGACGGTCTATGCAGTATTTGGTTAAATGGCCATTCACAGTAATTCTTTTTCAAAGAAGCCAAGTCCTAGAATGTATCCCACTAAAGTCCTCTTCTTGCCAAGCAATCAACGTTTCTTTGTAAGAGTTATGCTAGCCCAGAAGAGATGTGTTCACTAGGCCACACCAAGTTTCTACCAAAAGATTCTCACACTTACCCTTTGTGGCCTACATTCCTTCAAATTGCCATAACTTTTTCTTAAACTTAGGCTTTCCCACTAGAAACAGATCTTTCCCATTGTGATTTGAACAAGCAAATACAAAATTTTAGACATAGGCCTACAAAAATAAGGATTTCCAAGTAAATGAACCTAGACACCGATCAAGCCTGTTTTGCAAAAACACCCCTCCTTACACCACATGCTCCCATGTGAATGGGATGCCATTAAAGCACATATCATTATGGCCTGTATAAAAATTTCATCCAGAAATGCCACCATTTGTGCCACTCTATGAGGCTGGCCACTTGCCTTCCCATGCACCCATAGAATTTCGTTAAATTTCTCCATGACCATCCAACAAAAGGCAATTTGCAACAACAATGTTCTCAACAAAGACCAAGATTTAAAGTGTAGATCCATTTTCAAATGGTCATACAAGCCTACTAGTCTCCACACAAGCCCCAATACCCCAATTGTGACATCAATATGGTATTGAAAGAAAGAAAGAAGGGATACCACCCATCCCTATTGCTAGAAGAGTATTAGACCTCACTTGCACCCAACACATGAAACAACTAGGCCAAATTTGAAATAACCTCTTGCGAACACTGTCCATGTCAACTAGAGTCTTCTAGGTTTCCATTAGAAGAAATACCACTATTGGGCCTTCATTTGCACTGCCTATTGAACAGCATAAACAGTCCGGGATGACCTAAAGTCCCTAACAGTTCAAACTAATAAGACCCATGGTGAATGGCAGTGTGACATCGAGTTTGACCCTACCAGGATACTTTCATCCATGCCATCCTCCTCCCTTTAGAATTTGACAGTTTTAAATAATGGGGACCGACCCCCTCTTACACTCTTTCCGCATCATCAGAGAAAATCTCTTAACCCTAGAGCGGCCAGCAACATCCATTTGCCAAGCATGGACTGATGATCAAAGTTGAGTTGGATTCACCGGCTTCGCCAAACTAGTTCTTGCTATGAACAAACACTTCAGGATTGATGAACCAAAATTAAATTCGACTACCCTAACCATCCTCATGCCATTAGGATCTTGCTACTCTTGATAATGGTGGGCCTAGTGCATAGGAGCTAGGAATACCATTACCAAAAGTGTGTTGCCTAGGAACACCAAGGAATCACCGGAGTACATCAAACCAATGCTACATCCCTTCTTTTACCTACAACATCATGGATCATCGGGCCGCTAAGGCATACTGATGACCAAGGAGAACGCACAACTGAGTTTATAGAACTGCTGCCCTCCTTCAACGATACCAAAAAGTCTCTCTACTTTGTTAATGACTGGAACCTCAACTAATTATCATACTATTTTCCATGCCCCTCCATTCCAATCAGAGACTCCAAGCATTCCATCTACACGTGGACCAATTTACTGCAACAAAAATCTAGTAGCCTCTCATACCACACCGCAGGTAATACCACATCTTCCTATCATCCTCCTTAACATAAATACATCTACATATGGGTTTTAGAATATCAATTGAGACCAAAATTGTCAAGGAATGATCTAAATGATGTACCTCAAAGACCCAAACCATATGGCACCAAAAAACACATCCCATGTCTTGATTTCTCCAATCAAAAAGGGGCATCGATAGTGTGCACCCATAAGTCTACATATTGAAATTGGACTAAAGAAGGTTGATCACCTCCCCCAAAGTATTTGAAACACCATTAGGCAATTGTTAAAAGACCATGGACCATGCATGAGGGCAACCCATACATTATCCTTTTTCTCAAACTCAAATAGGAACACATTAAGCCTAGTTAACATACACACACATACATACACATGTATATGTATATAAAATAAATTAATGGACATTAATACTATTGAAAGACTCGGATATAGTGCTTGAAAGTCTTGAACCCTTGATCTCAACTATTAGATCAAGACATCATCCACCCCAAAATATAAAATAAAATAGTAGCATCATAGTGTTTCTTTCTTTTTCCAGTAATAGCAATATGTTAATAGTTGTACCTTATTCATAAAACAACTTGGTAAAATTTTTTCCAACAAATTAGTTAAAATCTAAATATGCATTTGTTATCATAATTCATCACTTAGTTACCATGAATGAGTCATTCTATAGGAACTTAAAATGGTTATTCGTTATCACACCTTTTCTACTCTTTTTGCTAAGTTATACTTCCTCCATCCGTGCTTATATGATGCATTTAAAAATGAGAACCAAATTAATAAAAATGAAAAGGTTATTTATTTTTTCCAATTTAATCCTTTTACTTTTGCATGTAAATTAAAAAAAGCTAAAAAAAATAAAAGTAATTTTTAAGATAATAAATTTATGAGTAATAAATGGAATCGTATTAGGCAGTGAACCATGACTTTAAAAGGCCCATTAGAAATCTACTCATGGGCTACGCTTGGAAAAGTCCATTAAAAAGTTGCTTATGGGCGAAGGATAATGGGTTAACCGTTATTGAGTTCACCTCACATTAAGGGCGGAATCTCTGTGATCATAAGAATGATCACGTAAAGATGGGAGTTTCCCCCACTGTCTTGTAAGAAGTCTTCTTCAAAACATTATGAGGCACATTATGCATACCAAACTAATTATGTGGTTGGGGGAGAATGTCTGGAGAGAGAAGCTCTAGAATTAAAATTTTAGTTCCTTATTCCACTCGGTGAATAAGCTTTTTCTGGTTGGTTCTAGCTCAACGTTGGTTACCAGCGACCTCTCTATTATTTGATTGCTTGGGTTTCTACTAGGCTTCCAGGATCATTTTGGATATGGGTAGAATTTGTTAGGTGGATATTGACCAAAAATGTTTCGAAGTCTCCATTAAGAATCGTGGGAGAAAGAAAGTGCTACAGATTTTTGAATGTGGGAGATGCATGAGATCCTCATTGATCCTACAGCTCGTGAAAATAGAGTGGTGCACTAGAATTTGGAAGGATTTCTAGTTGGAGAAAGGTGAAAACCCATGGCATCGGAGCTTTAGAACTCAGAATAAGACATTGAATTTTAGATTGAATAGAAACAAGGCCAATCATTTTCTAGAGTTAAAGGTTTGGTTGGGTGCTTGTAAAAGGGAGATCGTTATTCCAGAATGTTGATCTCCAGAAGGATGTTAGATGCTTAGTTCAGTTGTGAATAATTTTGCTAAGGAATTTCAGGGTGTAACAACCTTTAACATCTCCAGCAATGGTTATATATTAGCATCAGGTGAATGTTCTACATCTCTCAAATCATACCCATGTTGCAAAACGGACTTGTTGATCGTGGTGGTGCTTACCGAAAGTCCATTCAAGAAGTGCAGAGGGGCAACAGCTGTAGAAAGGTTGGAGAAAGAGTCATCAAAGGATTGGGCTCAAAATGTTTAGGCTCCTAGTGATACTAATCGAGATATTGGGCTAAAAGCTAGGCCTGCATTGGTATTGGATTTTAAAACAATGGTGGTTCCGGGTTTGCCCAGTAACTCAACTTTGGATGGGACTTTAATTAGGCATATGGGCTTGTCTTATGAATCTGGAAAATTTGTGGCCTCTTATCAAACTGGGAACCCAACTTTGAATGGGTCTTAAATTAGGCGTACAGGTTTGTCTCAATAGTCTAGTAAATTCAAGGGCTCTTATTAGATTAGGAGAGTTTCCATTAAAGCTCATTTTGGCAATAGTATCTTAGGACATGATGAGGCCATTGAGGTCTCTCAGAATTCTAATGAACGCTGTTAATTATATAATGGTGCCGATGGCATTGGTTGCTACTTCTTTGGGTGATTTTGGCAGCAACTCTTTAGGATTTGTTGTGGAGGTTATTGGTGGCAATGTTGTTGCTTCTTTCATTGAATTTTTTTCTATTTCTAAATTTAAGGTATGGATGCAAATGATTTCTCCTAAAAATTTATTTCTATTCCTTAAAGAGCCTTTATTGGCTTTAGGGTCGAGTTCTCTTACAATTGATTATGTCATGATAGTTGATGGAAAATATTCAAATTTTGGAGTGCAAATGTAACATTCTTGTATGGTTTAACCTAATGGGGAAGATGAAAAAGCGAGGGATCTCAAGATAAAATGGGTTATCAGAAGTAGTACCCATTACTTTCAAATTGCCAACATAATGAATATTTTATGTGTGACTTACCCTGTTGATAGTAAGTGTGTAGGTCTTAGTGAAGACTCTTTGAAATCAAATACCTCTATTTGGGATAATAGATTTCTGAAAAGGGTGTGTAAGTTGGTAGTGTTCACTTTTGAGGATTTTGGTGACTTAGCCATTAAATTTGTTAAAGATGTGGACAAGAAAAAGATAGACAATGGTCCATCTCAAACTAAGCATGTTGTGTAGAGCAAAGCTGAGGCTATTAATTGGGATCTAAAATGATTAAAAAGCATCATAAATTATGATGCTAGAAAAAGGGGACCTGGTAAGGGCAATACCATGAGTAAAGTAGGGTCTGTTTATTTATTACGGGAGAATTTGCAACTAAAAATGAGTTAGGAAAGCCGATCAATGTTCTACTTTCCTCTGGGATAGGGCTATTATCCTATTATTTGGGCTACGGTGTTGTAGGTGGGAGTTGATCTCTTTTGTCTTGCATTACCTTTTTCTCTATGTTGGCTTTAGCTAAATTTTTTCTTTGATGGATAAGGTTCATAGGTCTTAGGTTTTCTATTCTACTCTTTTTTGTGAGTGGGGTTCTCGAGTTTGGTTGTTTCCTTCATTTCATCATGTTTCACTTTAAGATGATTCATGTACTTATCTACTTTTAATAAAATCCTTTGTTGCTAATAAAAAAAAGTTATGCATACGAAACTATAGCTTTTACTAAGCTCCATATACTCTTATCAAGCCATTACTAACTTAACCATTTAAGGGTCTTATTTGAGTACACAATTTTGGGCCTTCTAACTCAGACTTTTATTGTAGGTTCATATCTTTCTAAGATCTTTGACATCCTAACTTAGTGCTTCGAATATCAACTTGGTGGTACCTGTGGAAAAATCGACCATGGTAGAGACTAGGATATTACATCTAAACAACAAAGCTAGCTAAGAAAAAATTAGAGATGATGACATAATGTGGCCAAAAAGAATACCCCATGTTAGTTTCAAACACCTTGACCATCAACTTAAAGGCCAAGAAGCAGACTTACTGATGTGCCCATACTTAGTTATGTTTTCTATAAGTTTTTCCTTTGTATTTGGTTGTCTTTTGATGTGTTTTTGCTATGATATGGTGCTTAATTAGTTCATATTTCATTTTTAGGTCATATTTCAGTTACGTATGAGATAAGAAGGATTTTGGTGAGGTTTTGAAGCTGAATTGCAAGTTTTAATGATGTTTTAAAGTTTACACGCCCTTATACATGCCCATGTTCCAAATTGCATTGAATTAAGCGAGAATTTAAAGTCCAAAAAGGAGTAACACGGCCTCTTACATGGCCATGTATCACCCTATGTTTGACTAATTTTTAGAATTTCTAGGGATCAATTTAGAAAAAGGCAAAACAAAAAAAGCAGCCGAAAAAAGACAAAAAAAACATATAGTTTTTCATGGAGAAAGGCTGTCGAAGGCAATTCTAATGATCAATTATAAGTGTGGGATTGAAGATTTCTTAAAGAAGAAGAAATTCAACTATGAATTATTCTTTTCTTAGTTTTCTTTTGATTCTTTAGTGTTTATTTTACGGCATTATGAGCTAAACTTTTCCTACTAATGCTTAAAGTAGATGAACCCTAAGATAATTTTGATGATTATGATTATTTCTAGTTTAATATAATTATGTGTTTTTCTTGTGATCTATCCAATGTGCTTTGATGTATTGATTAATAGTAGCTAGCATATTAATTCAATTTTAGAAGATAAACATGAGTCAGGTAGCATATGGTATGTTTGTTGTGGATAATCATTGGATGAAAAGGATATTGTCATAACCGAGAGTAATAGGTGCAATAATATACTGCCGGACTAGGGTGAAACCTAGTAGTGGGTCGTAGGATGTTAATGCATTCCTAAAAAGTGCAGTAGGCCTAGACACCCTATTGGTGACTTAAGAATAAAGCAGGAAGCTAATCTACATTAAGTAGTACTCCATAGTCCAAGTTAAACACAATCCTGTTAAACCAAAGTAAAAGCAACACAATTGAAATTCCAAGGGGATTCGATTCTAAGTATGAGGTTTTTTATCATTGATTGTTTTAGTTGTTTTTTCGCTGCTTGCCAATAATAGTAGTTTATTTCACTGCATTAGTTAGTTTAGTTAATTCATAGTAGTTAGTTAATAAATCCCCTTAATTGTTGGTTAGATAATAGAGTGATATTGAGTATGGTAGATAACCTCCATTCCAAAAGAAAATTGATCTTGGTACTTGCCACTGCTATACTTTGATAATAGGTGTGTTTGCCTGTGAGTTCACATGTTTATTTAAGTATAGAGAGATTTGACGAATCTACATTGTTACTGGTGTCGTGGAAAATGTTTGTTGTGAACTACGAAACTGAAATATTTTCCTTCAGCCAAGACTATGAAGTTCCATAATGACATTTCTGCTTTCAGTTAGATGGATTCAAAGATGTTATATGAAGCTTAAGAAAGATTCAAAGACTTATTGAAAAAGTGTCCATATCATGGATTACCTACATAGATGCATGTACATACATTCTATAACGGTCTGAGTTACGCTTCCAAGCAGATGAAAATGTAGTAGCTAGTGGCACTTTAAAAAGCAAGACACTTGAAGCAATTCAAGATCTGATTGAAAAGATGGCGATGAACAATTATCAATGGAAATCATCGTCCAGAATTAAGCTAAATAGAGCAGCTGCAATTCAAAACCCCGATGCTTACCCAGTGTTAGCAAGCCAAGTTGAAGCCATAACAAGAGAATTTGGGAAATTTTCAACTAGCCGGAAATAGCCTACAGCAATGCTTTGTGACAACTGTCAAGGAGAAGATCTGACCTTGGAATACCAAGTAACCAATTAGAGGAGCAATTATGAGTATGTTGACTTTGTTCAAAAATTTTTAGGTTCAATTGGAAACAACTACTTCCGTACAAGATAGGAAAGCTACCCCACGGATAGTGGGAATTTTCACAAAAGGGGCATGAATTTCCAACAACCTCCTACTTCTTTCTCCCATAAATTTTGAAGACACAGTGATGGGATTTATGAGCAAAACTCAAGCACATTGTCAAAGTTTAAATGACATTATGGAGAAGTAACAGTCAATGTTTCTAAAGCAAATGGGAATGATGTCACAATCTGTGGTGGAAATCAACAAGGCAATCATGACACCAACGGCTAAACAGTTAGAAGCCATCACTCTTTTAATGGTAATGAGCTACCTGATAGAAAAAGTGATGAGAGAAAGAAGCCAATAGAAGTTCAGAACCCACGTTAAGAGCTCCAGCAATAAGCCATTGCACCACACAAGCAGAAAGGACCATTATAATTGAGCTAAAAGAAAGATGAAGTCAAGGAATATCAACCACCTTTGCCATATCCTTCTCGTTTATCAAAAAATAGAGATAAGGAACAATTTGTAAAGCTTTTGAATAAGCTTTAGAACATATGTCGCATTACTGAAGGATATCTTCGCCAAAAATAAGGAGCTGGAAGAATCGTCTTCAATAATTCTAAATGGAGAAAGCTTGGCTATCTTTCAGAATGACTTGCCAATGGATATTAGCTATCTAAGGAGTTTTACTATTCCTTTCGTCATTGGTCCTTTGTCAATTGGTAGAGCATTAGCGGATTTGGGTGCTAGTATAAATCTAATGCCTTATACTTTGTTTAAAAAACTAGAGTTAAGAAAACCTAAACCAACTAGGATGAGTATTTAGTTAGCCAATAGATTGATAAAATATCCTAGAGGAATAATTGAAGATGTTTTGGTGAAAGTGGATAATTTTATCATTCCCGCTGATTTTGTCATATTAGACATGGATATGGATGAACATGTACCAATGATTCTAGGTTGACCATTTTTAGCTACTGCATAAACATTAATTGATGTTCATAATGCTAAATTCATTTTGAAGATAGGGATTGAAAAAGCTACATTTCACATTTCTAATACCCTGAAAAATACTCTTAATGAGGATGACACTTGTTATTCTTTAGGTACAATAAATACTGAAGTTGCTCATTGTTTTCAAGAATGTATTTTGGATGATCCATTGGAGGTGTGCATCACTCAAGGGAATGAGTTCGAAGTTGATACCCCAAAAAAGGAAGAGGTAGTAGCTCATTTGGATACTAAGGGGATCTTTGACCATGGAGGAAATGGAGAATGAATCGCTCCAAGCATAACATGGAGGAAGACATCAATCAAAGAACTGCTAGATTTGGAGTTGAAAAATCTACCTGATCATTTGGAGGATGCTTTCTTTGCACCGAATTCTAAGTTACAAGTGATTATTTCCACTTTGTTAAGTGTGGAAGAGAAAAAAAAATTGCTAGAAGTGTTGCAAAAGTGAAAGGGAGCTATTACGTGGTCTTTCGTAAATATAAAAGGATAAACCCATCCCATTGCACACATAAAATTTTGCTAGAGGAAAATCATAATCCGGTAATGCAACCATAGCAGAGATTAAACCCGAATTTCAAAGAGGTAGTAAAGGTTGAAGTAATTAAACTATTGGATGCCAAAGTAATTTATGCCATTTCGGATAGTGTATAGGTGAGCCCGGTTCAAAGTTATGCCTAAGAAATGAGGGATGACTATCATTTAGAACAAAAATAACAAGCTTATTTCCACTCAAACAAACACTGGATGGAGGGTGTGCATTGATTATAGAAAACTGAACGATGCCACTAAAATGATCATTTCTCACTCTCTTTTGTCAATTTAATGTTAGAATAGTTAATCGGTCATGCTTACTATTGTTTTCTGGAAGGTATGTCAAGTTACTTCCAAATCCTAGTCGCACTGAAGGATCTAGAGAATACCACCTTCACCTACCCTTATGGTACTTTTGCTTACCATAGAATGCCTTTCAGTTTATGTAATGCCCCTACTACTTTCCAAAGATGCATGCTCGCAATTTTTGATAACTTGGTAGAATACATCATGGAGGTGTTTATGGATCATTTTTCTGTTCATGGTGATTCATTTGATAGATGTTTTCATAATTTGTATAAAGTATTAAAAAGGTGTAAGGAAACAAATTATTTTTAAATTAAGGAAGATGTCATTTTATGGTTCAAGAAAGTATAGTTTTAAGACACAAGATATCTAGTAAAGGTATAGAAATGAATAAGGCAAAGATCGAAACTATTTTGAAACTACTGCTGCCATATTCAATTAAGGCGATTAGAAGTTTTCTTAGTCATGTTGGTTTCTATAGACGATTTATTAAAGATTTCTCTAAGATAGCAAAATCACTCCCTAAGTGGTTAGAAAATGATACAATTTTTTATTTCAATAACGAATGTTTGCTAGCATTTAACATTCTTAAGGATCATTTAAGTAATGCACCCATTATGGTTTCACCAGACTAGTCACTACCATTTAAATTAATGTGTGATGCTGGTGATTGGGTTGTAGGTGCCATCTTAGGCCAGCATAGAGATAAACATTTTCAACCCATTTACTACGCTAGTAAGACACTGACCATTGTACAAGAGAACTATAAAACCATTAAAAAAAATTGTTAGTTATAGTTTTTGCCATCGATAAGTTTCACTCTTATATGCTTTTAACTAAGTTTATTGTGTACATTGACCACTTTACTTTGAAGTACCTATTGAACAAAAATGATGTAAAGCCAATGCTAATAAGATGGATTCTTTTATTCTAGGAGTTCAATTTAGAAATCTTAGAAAAAGCGGAGTAGAGAATCTAGTGATAAATCCCCTTTCCAGGTTAGAGAATCCTAGAGAAGAGTCCATAAGGGGAAGGATATTAACGATTCATTTCCTTATGAACATCTTTATATGCTTAATTCTAAACATATAGATGAACCGTGGTTTGCTGACTATGCCAATTATCTCGTATTCAGGGAGCTACCTTGAGATATGACGTACCAACAAAGAAGAAATTCTTTTCTGACTTGAAATATTATTTCTAGGTTGAACCAATTTTGTTTAGGATGTGTGTAGATCAAATTATTTGGCGATGTGTATCCTATCTAGATATGGAGAAAATACTAGAGCATTGTTATAAAGGTCCAACAAGAGGTTACTTTCAAGGCAACACCATGGCAAAAAAAGTGTTGGAGTCAGGTTTTTATTGACTGACCTTATTTCACGATGCAAGGAGGTATGCAACTTCATGTAATAGTTGCCCACGATCTGGTAATATTTTGAAAAGAGACAAAATGCTTCAACATGGCATTCAGGTATGTGAAATATTTTACGTTTGGGGAATTGTTTTCATGGGTCCTTTTGCATCATGTATAGGGAATAAGCATATTTTAGTAGCTATGGATTATGTCTCTAAATGGGTAGAAACATAGGTCTTACCTACAAATGACGCCAAAATGGTGGTTAGATTTTTACTGAAGTTGTTACTTGATTTAGGACTCCTAAAGCAATCATTAGCGATAGAGGTACACACTTTTGTAACTCTTAATCTGAAAAAATGCTCCATATATTTGGAGTCACCCATAGAATGACCGCTGCCTATCACCCACAAGCTAGTGCGAAGCCAAACCATCTAATAGAGAGATTAAGCAATTTTTTAGAAAGTAGTCTCCATGTCTAGGAAGGATTGGTCTCTCAAGTTAGATGATGTGTTATAGGCATATCGAACGGTGTATAAGACACCTATCGGAACAACCCTGTATCATTTAGTTTATGGGAAAGCCTGCCATGTAGGTGAGAAACATTTATTGTTGCTAAATGAACTTAATGAGTGGTGAAATGTCACCTATGAGAACTCTAGACATTATAAAGAAAAAGTCAAGAAGTGGCACTATACAAGGATCAAGCAAGGAAACCAGTTACAAGCAGGAGATCAAGTATTAATCTATAATGCTAGACTCTAACTCTTTCCAGGTAAGTTTAAATCAAGTTGGTCTGGGCCATTTGTAGTAATGAAGGTTTTTCTTTTCAGTGTTGTAGAAATCAACCATCCTCAAAAAGGAACATTCAAGGTAAATGGTCATCAACTCAGGTGATATTTAATAGGTGAGATTCCAAATATTCATCACGAGGAAATCACACTCAACCACCCTGAGCCAAGTTTTAGATAAAGCATTCATGATGTGGGCTAATGACGTTAAACCAAGCATTCCTTGGGAGGCAATCCAAGCATTGAGTCTTTTTCTTTGATTTTTTAATTACTTTCTTTTGAAGTAAGTTAATTGGATGACCCTATGATCTTATAATATGTGTTATGATGTAAGAATCTTTCTTATTTTGGAAAGAAACTATATTCAAACTAGGAGAAAAAGGTTAAATTCAAATCCAAGTAAGTTTGCAAATTTTTCAGAGTTCCAGGAGCCAAACATGCCTATGTTCAATGCCGTGTTTAGCAACGTGGTTTCAAACACAGTCATGTTTGATTTTTAAAAATTTATCTTTCATAAAGAATTTTTATTTGAGCAATAATAGCCAAACATGGCATGTGTCTAAACCATATAATAGGGCATGTTTAACAACATGGTCTCATACATGGCCATGTTCTTACCCGTAGTTTTCAAAACTTTGAAATTTCAGAGTTCAAACACATGCACATACGTGACCATGTTTCAAGGCATGTTTATGTGACACGATTCCACACACGCCCATGTTTGGAGGCCTGTTCCTTCTCTGATCTTGTTAAGTTTTAATCTCCATAGCACAAACATGGTTGGAAACACAACCATGTAGCCAACCATGTTCACAAACATAGGCTTCAACACGACTGCATTTACCTCCATATTGTATTCTTTAATTTTAGCAATTTTCTTAGCCTTTAGACCTCAAACATGGTCTATAACACACTTATGTTTGAGGGCATTTTCTATATACATGGTTACTTATATGCCTATGTTTGAGCCCATGTTCTCCCTCTTCACAAAAACACTTGAACTTCTAGTAGCTAAACACAGTTTTGAACACACTCGTGTATTAGCTCGTGTCCACTATACACGATCGTTAACATGATCGTGTACTCCCCTGGTGTTTTGTAAATTGATTGCACCTGATATGCATCCAAAGGCCTAACAAATTCTCTAACAATACTGTGTTGATGGCCAAGTTCGTTAAAAATTTTAAATAACACGGCCATGTACAGACTTTTTGCCCTCTTTTGCAACCTCAAACACAAACTTCTATTTACTTGCATTCAAGATGCCTAGAACAATCAATTTTCTATATTTTTAAGCTCTCCAAGGTATGATTAACCTCCTCTTTTTCTTTGATTCAAGTTTGTTTTGTTTCTTTATGATTTCTATGTTTCCCCATCCAAGAACTTGATGGAAGTATATCTAGATTTGAGCTAGAACTTTTGAAATATATCTACATTAGAGCTAGAACTTTTGAAATTCTTCTTTATGTCTTGATGACTATCAATTGGATTGTTCACATGAAATCTAGCTAGAATATACTTTTCTTGTGGATGTTAATGAATTGATTGTTGATTAGTAATCTTACTACCTCAAGTTGAAGATTCTCATGGTGCTTAAATTTCTCCTACTTACTACCCAAGTAATTTAGAAATGTTCAATATTTGTTCTCACTGGGTTGTATATGCTATTCTAATGGTTTTGCTGAGTTTTAGGATCATGGCTTGACCCTATGATGTGATGGACAACATACCACATGAATTCTCCATGCAATTTGTCTCCATTGAGGCATATTCACTCAATAAGGCTCTAGGGACCGAGTGATCATTTTGTAGCCAAATTTTGATTATGCCATCACTCCTAAGATGCAGGATTCTATGGTCCGATGCAGCTGGATGCATTTATGTGAACCACCGACATTTGCTTCCATGACCTTAGTGCGAGAGTTTTACACTAATGGCATTTTCCAGGGTCATTGTTCTAAGATTTCCTTATGGGGGTTCATGCGCAATGTGGAGCTCTACTTTTATATGAGTGATATAGAGCACCATTTTGGCATCATCCATTGCTTCCCACAACCTGCACAAGCAAAGTTGACTCAAATATTATGCGGTCGCCAGGTAACTTAGACTTCTATGCCCGGCCATCAGCCTTTTTTGCTACTTACTATTCGTCCATCATTCCTTTTCCTGATGGAGTGCCTTTACTGTTAGTCTAGTCCCGATTCAATCACTGAAAAGCAGGTGGTTCTGCTACATGCTATTTTCACCGATTACCCAGTGAGCATCAGTCTTGTGATATTGAGGACTATTGCGAGAACTGTCCACAACTTGACTTTGCCCATGGTTTTTCTATAGCAAACTCTGACAACAGAGCATATTCTTTGTCCTGCTAGAGCATTCCAAGTTATTGTTCCACCGCGCTCATGAGATGATGGTGATGCTTTGAATGATGATGAGGAGGATGCTTTTACCGATGCCATTGCCAATCTCACTCTTCTTTAAAGCAGTAACTTCTATCATGCCATTATCTATTTTCGCTGACATTATAGACTTATTTCTATTTCTATTCCTGTTAGACACTTTTGTTTGTCTTTGCAGCATCAGTTGCTCCTGTGTTAGTTTCATACTATCTTATATTGGTTTCGTTTATGCTTCTCTTATTATATTTTATGGTTGATCATCTTTTATGTTTTCTTTGGAAACCTTAAAATTTTTAATTGGAAACCTGAATCAACATTCCTTATGGAACTATGCTTCAAAATGCAACTTGCACAACAAGAAATTCAATTTTCTTTTCATTGGCAATATCAATTTCTATCATTCTTTTTTTTTCCTTTATTTTCCATGCTAGTATATTGAGGGCAATGTACACTATAAGTGTGGGGGGAGTGGGTTTTATTTTTAGCCCTTATTTATTTTGATTAGTATTACATTAAATTTTTTTTGGTGATTTTTCTGAAAATTTTTAAATTTTTGGAGTTTAATTATTTTTGAATCATTTTATTGAGCATATGCTTATTAGAGAATGATTGTTGATTTAATATTTTGAGTTCTTAACTTGAAGACCAAGTAATTCCTAATCATTCACTTCTAGTGCCTACATTATTTTTTACATGTTTTTGCAATTCATTAGCAAGCTAGTGGAAGATGATCTTGAGGAACAATTTTTGCATCAAGTTTTCGTGTTTAATACACTGTTCAAAGAACCATATCCTAGTAAAAACACATCAAAATACAAGCAAATACAAGGAAAAAAAACCTATAGAAAACATAACTAAATATGAGCATATCAACTTACATAAAGAGAACCCACTAAGGCACATTAGAGGTAAAGTATCCTAGATGCAAGGTGCAAATGTCCATTACCTCATCAATATGAGCTCACGACAAGATAAGCACCTACTTGGTATAAGAGAAGTCCCAAGTGCATGTGCATGTGTCCCATCCATCCATTTATTCATATTGCATTGCACATTATATCTGTTGTGCATGTGCTTGTTGTTTGTTTTGTTTCTTTGTAGGGTTGTTGTGCATTATATGTTTGCATATACACATTCTGTGGTGGCTTGCTTATTTTTCCCTTTTGCATGTATTTCTTTCAAATCCTTTACTCAGTACTTAATGTACTCACCCTTTTAAATTCCTTATTGTGCAGATTAAGGGATAAAAGTATGTGATAAGTGGCCTAGCAACTAAAAGTGTTGCTAAGCTAAGTTTCCTTGCAGGTACTAGTTTTGTGAACCTTTTCTAGTCCTAAGTTGTACATGATTATGTGTTGGACTAATTGTAGGTATTTTAATGGATTCATCATATTAGGAGACTAGTGGCACAAGAAAAGGTCTAGGAGGCTTACACTCAAGTAATTAAAGGGTGAAACCTAAGTGGAGAGGGGACGGTATAAGCATGTTATTGCCTTATTTAGAGTACTTAAGTACTGAGTGTTGTCTATAGAGTTAGACTACTGAGGGTTGCTTTTGGGTTGTACATAAAGATTTTGTATGTGCAACACTCGATTTTTACCTAATAGTTAAGTAACTATTGTATTTCTAGCTTTGGCTTGTTTTTAATTGGTTTTTAAAAGTCTTGGCCAACATGGTTTTTAATGACTACTTTAGATAGTCCATGTTAGGGTAGTGGTTGGAGTTTTATGGAAGTTTGAAAACGGGCCTAAGAGCCCATGAGACTCATAAGTACTACAGGGTAAATAAGGCACCCATGTTATTTGAGAGCTTAAGTAAGGTCCTAGGGGGACAAGGAGGCTCTTAAATAACAAGGTAGCTAAGAAAGGATTTGAAACCCTGAAAGAACAAGTTTTTCGGACCCCGGCGGTCAAAACTACCTAGTGATATCTAAAAATTGAGTTAGTGGTTAGAGGCCTTGAAAGGTCTAAGTACCTATGAATTAGAGCATTAGTAAGAGCTTGATAAATTAAAGTGGCTTAGTAGTTCAGTGCCTAATTATGAAAGTAGGTCATACTAGGTACTTAAGTAAGCCATCCCATGGTATAAAGGGGCTGTGGTGTCAATCAATCTAGGGTGTACACAGTGTACTATAGGCGTACGAACCACACTAAGTAGTCATTGTGGTGCATAAGGTTGGGCTAGACCAGACATCGACCTAAGTGCATGCCTAAGTGTTTGGGGGGCAAGTTTCGATGTCAAGGTGAACCCCTAAAAGATATAAGACTACAAGCCTTGGATGGGTACTAAGAATGCACATGGTACATGTTCATGGGTAGTAGTTAAGAGGGGCCAAGTAGTGAGTTTTGGTCTGATGGGTTTGAAGTGTTGGGTATGATCCTCAAGGACCTAGAGGACATAATAAAGGCCTCAAGTACACTAGTTCTAACAGAAAATTGAATTTACTCAAGATTTCTTAACTTAGGCCAAAAAGGTGTATCATAAGTTTTATAGGAATGTTTAATGTATCCAAGTGGGTAAGTTAAGGGATAGAAAGAAATTAAGAAGAAAAGTTCTAAGAGCATCCTAAGAAAGCTAAAATAGGTTATGGAACCTAAGAAAGCACATTTTTTAATGCACACCCAAGAAGGTCACATAGTAGGACATGCTTATGACTCGATGAGTAGTGTAGGTATTCAGGGCACCTAAGTAATGTTAGTCAATGATGCTAAAAATAGGTTTTAAGTAATTCAAAGAGACCTAAGGAAGCGGCCATAATGGCCAAAAGCACCTCTCTGCCAAATGAGGTCCAGTTGTATTAAGAATGACTCCTAGGTAATAAGAAGTTAGATAGCACAACAATGGCACCTTAAGAATTAAGGACTAAAAATTTTCATTAAGTGGCTAGTGCATAGCCAAGGGTCTAAGTGTGTTAAGAGATTACCTAAAGGAATCAAGGGTTAAAGACTTGGGTTGTGTCTATCACACCTAAGTGAAAGTTGAAAAGTCTATATGGACTAAGGTACCTATGTCAAGGCTACGGGTGTTAAACTTGTGGACCTTTTGGAGTTAAAAGACCCTTAGGTAGTAAGTGTTAACAAACTACCTAAGGAAAGCCAAAGGTAAGTTACGATAAAAAATTGTGTGCCTAGGGCACTAAGGGGGCAACAAGCCTAAGATTTACCTAAGGTGGCTTAAGTGCCTAAGATGGGTATAAGAGTTGCCAAGTAATGTATGTCAAAAGAACTAAGAGGTGGTGACTTAAGAAACACTTAAGTGGGGCTTGAAAGCCCAAGTTTGATGTATGGTTGTGGTAAGTCACACCAAGATCTAAGTTCATAAGTGTGAGACTAAATACTCTTAAGAGCACCCTTTATGGGGGCAATAGGTGAAATGGGAGCATGTAGCTCTAAGTTACATGGGCCTAAGTGAAAACCGAAAGTGTGAGGAAGTGCCTTGTGAAGCAAGGTAAAGTATTCAACCCATAAGTACAGTCTCTAAGGTTAAGGCCTCCCATGGAGTACCTTAAGAGGTTTCTTGATTGGCAAGTAAATAAACTAAGAGTTTGAAGTAAGCTAGTAGTTAAGAGCTATAGGTAACCATAGTAAGGAAAATACCATAGGTAAGAACTGAGCGGGATGTAACATAATTTGCATCCAAGCGTTAAGCTCGGATAAGAATCAGAATTTGGATGACCAAATTTTTTAAGAAGTAGAAAATGTAAAAGTCTTCCAAGCACAAACCTAGCTCAGATGGGCCAAGTAAGAGGAAATCCTAAGTGAGTACCTCATTTTATATTTTATAATGTAATTTAAGCAAGTTAGTTAAGTCTTAAAAGGTTCCAAAGTCACTAAAGAGACCTAAGGCTCACTAGGGGCATTTTTGTAATTTTCTCAAAATCAATGGCAAGTTTGTAATTTCAGTAAAATAGGGTCATAAGTGTAAAAATGGCCTAATTAAGCAAGACCATAAGTTTTATAGCCCATAGGAACAAAGGAAGTTAGTGGAAGGGCTTAAGTGTACAAAGTTGCGATTTTGAGCTTAATGTTGTAATATGGACACCTAATGCTAAAATTAGCTTGATCTAAGTTGAAGGGACTAGGTGGACTCTCATGAGATTTAATTTAAAGAACTATGAGAAGTCTAGGTAAGGCCAAAATTGAGCCTAACAAGGATTGGGAGCCATTTGATCAAGGAAACAAAATTGAGGGACTAGGATGGAGCAAGTGTTCTAAATCGGAGTTTTGGAGATGAAAGAGCTCACTATTCACTCTCTCCCACCTCCGAACTCATAGCCTTCCCTTGACCTCCCTGGAAGAAGCTTCAAAGTTCCCATTCTTGCCATCTTTTGAAGAAAATTAAAGCTCACAAGGGTAATCAACAAAGCTCAAGCTAGAAAAAAGAGCATTAAGGCATTATTGTGGTGTTTATGGTGGTTTAAGCTCAAAATCAAGGTAATTACTCCTCCACTAGCTTAAGTTCAGTTCTTCGTTGTTTAGATAGCATATATTGTACTTGCCCAAGCTTAACTGGGTTCCCTTTGTGAAGGATTTGGCATGGAACTTTAAAGAACACCATTGAAGCTTTATGGTGGATAGTTCACCTTCAACTTGCTTGATCTTGCATTTTAAGGCTTAAGGTAAAGGATTTAAGTTTTCCCTAAGTTATACTGAAGCATTTGGGCTATTAGAAATGTTAGGAGTAAGAATTGATTGAGTCAAAAAAGAGAAACCAAAGCAATTGCATAAAGATATCTTTGGATGAAATGAACAAAGGCACTGAAATTTCCAGCATGCGATCACACCATTTGGGGTGGTGTAACCACACCAAGGTTGGGAGCCTTCCCCATCCATGATGTGATCTCATCATCCCCCCCCCCCCCCCATGGTGCCATCGCATCACTTGTTAAATTCATCCCTCATGTAGCATTAACTTGTTTTTAAGCCTCCATGAAGGTTTCCTAAGTGCTCTAAATGATTTCTAAGGCCTATTTGAGGCTAGTTTAAGTCTCTTAACCATCCTAAGTCATTATAATGCATTAACAAAGTTAGGAAATAAAGGTGGTGGCTAAGTGACCAAATAACTTGAGAGTTAAGTAAGCTTAAGCATATAAGGGAGATAAGTGCCATAGTGACCCAAGTGTCGGGCCTTGACCCCGGGCACTAAATGGAAACTTCAAGAATGAATATATGGCTCTCAATAAAGGCCCATAAAGACTAAGAATGGCTAGGAAAAGGTTGGAGCCTTATTGACCCAAGAAGGAGAGCTTATACCTTGGGCATTAGGGGAACCTTAAGGAGCCTGAACCGAGCTCAATGAGCTTGGCAAGTTCAAGTACTTGGTACGTGTGGCCACTAAAGGGTAGTAAGATGTGGACAAGAGACGCAGGTCAAGTTATGTGGCTAGGGGGAATGGTGCCTTAAAGAAGGAGAAAAGGGGCATTAAAGTGAGACAAAGGTAGGTCTTAGAACCTTAGTGACCCAAGGTACGGGGTCGTACAACCCAGCGCACTAAGTAGAACCCAAGGGTGTAACTAATGCCCATAAATGGACAGGTAAAGGTGTGTTAGTGATGACTTGTGCAAAGAGAACTTGTTAAAGGACTTTAAAGGTAAAGTATCCTGGATGAAGCTACTCCACAAAGTGTTAAGTTAAATGCCTTACACATAATGCCTTCATTGGTTTCCTTGAGGCCTATCATGGTGATGTATCTTTGCAAGTGATTAAAAAAATTGGACAGACCATCATGCTGGTCTATCTTTGGCATCTAAAGCCCTAGGTAGTTTGCATGTGCCAGATCTCATCAATGAAAGGCTAGAGCTATATGTAGTTTATATCAAGCATTGGTTCCCTAGCACTCCTCCAACTCCTCCTTCAATCACTCTTCCATTTGGTCCAAATATGGGAGGGTAGTTTTTAAGTTGATGATCTCTAGCTCTCCTAGGATTTGATCTTTTTTCCACTAATCATCAGGCAAGTCCACAGTACCATTCTACGTTGTTGAGGGGCTATCGATTTCCCTTGATGGCTCTCTACTCCATCCTCTAGCAACCAAGGAGAGCCCTCCAGATCTCTTGTTGCAATTGGTCATGTAGGTCCTAGAGTGAAGAATGCTTGAGGCCACTAAATTGATTGTCAATCATTGGCTCAGAGGCTTCTCTCATTTTTAAATTTGGAGCAAAAAAGGAAGATCGCCTTTTATGTTATGATCCTCGGAGTGCTGGTTTGAACGTTCAAGATCCATAAGGAGGACATGATCCACCTTTCCGGCGCCATTTCGGACCTCCTCACAGCTAGTTTCAATATCCATGTGAGATCTCTGCATCTCCACTGCCATTATTTACTTTTATGTTCCCATAGAAGGCGTCAAGTTGACATCCAACCAAGATTTTGTGCCTAGAGATGAGCAAAAAGTAAAGAGACCTACAGCCAAATTTAATGTTAGAGGTCCCCAATGTTGTGTCTGGAGGAATCCTACTGATGCTTAAGCTAGTAATCAAGCTGAATAGAAATGAATAAAGGTTTTTTTTTTAGAAGAGTGTGTGTATACCAAGGCTTTTCAACCAAGCCCCTGATATATGCATGATTTCTTGCCGTCCAAGCTAAGAGTTTCTCTTCAATCCATACTACAATCCCGCGTGTTATAGAATTGCCATATTGCAATCCCACGTGCCAAGGAATCGAATGGATTTAGTTTCCTAATTGGACTTTCTTAATCACAAATTTGGGCTTTTTATGCTATGTACCCATGAGCTTGACTTCAATGGGCATATAAAATAGATATTGAGTCAAGCCCAATATAATATCAACAACCAACCTAAAATTCAATATATCTGTGACTGATTTAACAAAATACAAAAATTTTAGGATTAGTGGAGCCAAAAATTTGAAGTTTTACAATTTATTTGGCAAATTGAAAGGTTTAGGACTGATTTGACAAAGTGTAAAAAGTTTTATTTTACCTTTTCTTGGAAATGGTTTAACGCATATCGCAAAGTCGAGAATGCCTATAAAAAAATCCTAGAATCTCCCTTTAATAAAATGATGTGCCAAATAATATTAGATACAGAATTACATGCATCACGTATGTAATCCATTGGTACATTATTTTGGTTACAAAATTTCATTGTAAAGTTTTCTTGTAAAACATCGTCTAATTTGGCCTTGAAATTGAATAAAATGGAGTTCACTTTTAAAGCATAACAATTATATCATCCGTCACTAGAAAGTTAGATGGTATCTATCACTAGGGAACACGAACCGGAAAATTAAATCCCCAAGTCTTAATGTCCAAGACAAGAAAATGATTACAGAACTTGTAGGAACTGAGCTCATAAATTTAGCTTGCTACTCAAATTTGAACCAACAACTGGTGGTTGCATATGTGTGAAGCAATTCCCAGATATGCTTAAACCCCAAGACAACCCTTCAAGTAACAAAGAAAAATAGTATGAAACAATGAAAAAGAGCCTTGCCTCACCCATTTGGTCATTCAACAATGACTCAACAGTCTTCAGTTGATCGGCGCATCCAATCACTTTTTCCTGTTGCATTGGTTTCTCTCCTTGTGTTGGGGACCTCGAAATTGGTCCTAGAGAGCTTGAAGAGCAGCCAGAGCTATGTTTTCCAGTTTTATGGGCAGCGAAGTGAAGAGCAGAAGGAAGCAGTGTTTGTGCTGCCAGAGGACAGATTGGAGGAAGGCTGTAACTTGTTTGAAGGGAAATGGGTTTGGGACAATGTGACATACCCACTTTATACAGAAGAGAGCTGCCCTTACTTGGTTAAACAGACCACCTGCCATAGAAATGGGAGGCCTGATTCTTTCTACCAAAACTGGAGATGGAAGCCTCATGCATGCAAATTACCCAGGTAAGCACAGCTTCATGTAACCTAGGCTTTTTCTCTCTAAAAACATAGCAAATGGCTCTAGAAATATAGGACCAGTTCTGCACTTGGGCCCTAAAATTAAACTAGGGGTTTCTAATCTTTGGGTGCTGAAATATAGTTTGATCTATCAGGTTTAATGCGGTGAAGTTGTTAGACACACTGAGGAACAAAAGATTGATGTTCATCGGGGATTCAGTGCAGAGAGCCCAGTTTGAATCCATGGTCTGCTTGGTTCAGTCTGTTATTCCTGATGGGAAGAAATCTTTTCACAGAATCCCTCCCATGAAGATCTTCAAAGCCCACGTAATATAAATCACTTCTGACAAATTCAAACTAAATCCAGGTGAATATTGATTTTAACAAGGAGATTTTGAATTGATTCAGGAGTATAATGCATCAATAGAGTACTATTGGGCACCTTTCATCGTGGAATCAAATTCAGACCATGCCACAAACCACACAGTATCGAGGCGGCTGGTGAACCTGGACTCTATTGCCAAACATGGCAAGAGCTGGGAAGGTGTGGATGTGTTGGTCTTTGAGAGCTATGTTTGGTGGATGTACAAGCCTCAGATCAATGCTACGTAAGTCACTGCAAAACAAAACCCAAGCAAATTACATGAGTATCTTAAATTCCAAGTTCAAACAAACACACACAAAAAGTTGCACTGTAATTCAACATTCTAATACGCTTTGATTTACATGGTTTGCAGACATGGATCTCCTCCTGTGGTTCAAGAATATAACATCACAACAGCATACAGATTAGCATTAGAAACCTGGGCAGATTGGCTAGAATCCACCATCAAGCCCAACCTTCAAAGAGTCTTCTTCATGAGCATGTCTCCCACACATTTATGGTGAGTGAAGGCTTCCTGGAAACTAAAATCCATACTTGCTAAGGAAGAATGAAGTCTGAACATTTGGAGCATATTCAAAGTTGCATTAAATTAAATATATGCAATAAATCTAACACAACGCAATAAGCTACCACATGCCCCTACAGATTATACGCATCAAGATCTTTAAATGATAAAAGATCATCATTTGGTTCAAATGTAAGAACAAGAATCTACGATTTGCAGGAGTTGGGAGTGGAATTCAGGTAGTAACAACAACTGTTTCAATGAATCCCATCCAATCAAAGGCCCATACTGGGGAACAGGATCAAACCTGGACATCATGGAAATTATTCATGATATATTAGATGGATTGAAGATCGATGTCACGTTTCTAAACATCACCCAGCTCTCAGAATACAGGAAAGATGCTCATACATCGGTTTTTGGTGAACATAAGGGCAAACTCCTTACTAAGGAACAAAGAGCTGATCCGAAAAACTTCGCCGATTGCATTCACTGGTGCTTACCTGGAGTACCTGATACATGGAATCAGATCTTGTATGCATATCTGTTGCACACACACAAAAACTTCCACTAAACATTCCAAAGAATGAGGGCAGAAAGTAGAAGGCAAACAATTATCACATTTATGTTTTGTTTATAGAGAGAACTCAACTTTGAGGAGAAAGCATTACAAGGGAAGTGGGAAAAAACCAAATGTACCATACAAGTTGAAAGTTTTGACTCTTAGGACAAAACCTCAATTAGAAACGGAAAAGAGCCGCATTATTATACATGTGTATGTTGATAAAGGGAGCTGTGCCTATTTTTTTGTTGTAGTAAATTCTTCTGCGAAAGCAAGATGCTATATAATCCAATTGCTCCAAGCCTGCACAAGTTTTCTAGTTTATCAGATGATTTCCCATTCAGAATCATGTGTAACATCTGTGTTTATGCCTCTGCTTCCACTGGTGGCAGAGGGTAAAAGATTTCCAGAAGGATCTTGGTCTGGCCAAATATCAGCATCACCAAACCAAATTCCTAGTTGCTCATACTCCTTTGCTAGCCTCTTTTTTGAAGTGAAAGCAGTCTGGATCATTTTCTAATGAAAGAAAAAAATTGAAACATGGTAAGTGAGAGAAATGAATCAAGGCATGACTTCAAGTTGGTTGACCTTTCAGATGCAAGAATGTTTTATTCAGAAGTACATAGAGGACACGAAGCTCTCACGAATTGCAATAAATTGTACTACCAAACAACTAGAGAAGAATCAATAATGTCTGATCATGTATTTGCTCTAACAATTTCAGATTAATGATGCCCAATCATGCATTTGCTCTAACAATTTCAGACCATGTAACATGTATCCGATGTCTCATTCACCTCACTCGTGAACCCATGGAAAAGCCAAATTTTAATCTAACAAACCACTAAATATTAGTCATAAGTCGACTTTTACTGACAATCAAACATATAAATGGTTCATTACTGACAATAGCACATGATTACCAAAAACTCCACAGTGCTCTGGCATCTAAAACAAAAAGGAAAAAGCATTTGTTCACATATTTATGGCATCAAGTGAGAGAAAGCAAGTGAGAGAGAGAGAGAGGAAAAGGACCTTGTATGACAATTTTTTTCTAGTTATACTGGAGACTGCATAAAGTGCAGTATCATCCACAATGACACAGCTAGATTCCAACTTTTCCTTCTCTGACAACTCAATGGTTTCCATCGAAGACACACTAATATTATCAGCAGAATCAGTGGAAACTCCTGAACATGATAATCAAAATTAATCAGAACTTGTTAAGAGGCTGCTTCAAGAATTGAGGAAAAAAATACATACGTAAACAATGGGTCCTTCTGTTCTCTGGACCTTTTTAAGAAAAACAAAAACGAAAAAGAAAAGGTTTTTTCCTCTTGAACGCAATAAATAAACCGACACTCTGATACCAACCAGACAGAGGCACGTCAACAGCTTCATGTTCTTGTGCGAGTGATTCTTGGTGTGGATTCTCAGAAACAAGAGATTTATGCACCACATTCTCAATTGATGGAAGCGGAGCTGGAGTATATGTGGTGAACACATGATCAGAGACAAACCCTGGCTCAACAATAGGTTTACATTCTTTTTCAACCAGCTCTTTTTGTGAATATACAAAAGCCTGAGGTCCCTCTAACAATGAAATACTTGATAAGTGGACCCTTTTCTCAACTGTTTCCTCATCATTAAGTGCAGTTGAAAAAGTTTTATTCAACTGATTAGAAGAACTTGTAAAATAAGTGGGACTCGGAGATTCATCTGTAAGATTGCTCTTCAGTGTTCTGATGTTACAAACAAAACCTGATGAATCAATACCTTCCCCTTTTATATTTTCTTCGCAGGTTGAATTTGATCCCAAAGGAGTATAAGCTTTTGAATCAGAAGAGACATGATTGACTTCCTCAGCACAACTCTGGCCAGTAAACTTTTGCTCAGGTGGAAAGTTCCTGTAAAAAACTGGAGAACCAAGTGCCTTCTCCATCATCCTTTCCGCACAAGAGTTGGTCAAAGCATTCAGTTCCAAATGAGTGGTAACTCTTGAATCATCAGAGGGTTTCCCAACGTCATCCAAGAAAATTTTGCCAACCATATTTTTCTCCTGGGTCAAAAACTTTCTATCACAAACTGAAGTTTCTGCAAAAATCTCTTCCAATCTTAGAATTCTATGTTTATCATCAAAACTAACGCACTCAGGTCCTAGTGACCTGCCAAACCATTGTTCATTATCAACAGTATTCAATCTTGAAACAACACATTCCTGCTCATCAGGAGCAGTCAACTTTGATGCATTAGATGATGATGCCTTCATTTCATTGAGATTGTCCCTATCAATAAGTTCACTAGTTAAAACCATCTCACTTTTCCCTGTTGCTAGGTTGGACCGTTCCCCATGAATCATGTTGACAAAAGTTTGAGAATTTGCTTTAGCTTCAAAATGGTTGCTTTTTAGCGGATAATCAAGATCGTTGGTGAACTTAGCAGCAGAAACAGGCACTTTATGCAATAACCTATCTTCTTCATCTATAAGGCTTCCTTGAATTCCAACCTTCAAATCAACATTGGTACTAACATCTGAACTTTTGCTAACTGCAGCCCCTTCACGTTGGTGTTTTACAGGATCAACCAGTGGAGGACGAATATCAGGAACAATACCAGAATACAATCTCTTCATGCTTTTACCAACAGTCTGTACCTGGTGTCCGACAAATTTCACCGAGTCCTAACAATTAAATAATCATAAGATTATAAGAATTTTGGTTTTGATGAATAAGCATGAATCCTCTACATGCAATAAAACAATGTTTTAAGCAGGTAACAATACACCTGGCTGTCAAAAATATGCAAAAGTAGGGTTTAGTAGTACCTGGCTCATGATATTATCCACTTCCAGGAAAACTGCTCCAACTTTCTGTTTAAGATTACCAACCCAGTCCATACCATTATACTTTGTATCCATTATCACTGTCAATCAACCTGAATGAGGCTATTTGATGCATAACACAGAAACTACCCTGGTCCTGTATTCTGTGGTGCCTCCCCTTGACACAAGAACCTTACCATGGAAAGAAGAAAAATCTTTCCGTTAGAAAATTGACATAAGTTGTCCAGCACAAAAATACAGCAACCTCATCTTCCATAGATGCTTCCAAAGTTCAAACCTTTTATAATCTCTCACAAAGACATGTATTTGGGTCTTTCTGAATCATCACAAAAAAACAGAAAAAAAATCATTTTGATGAATCCATTATCTGCCCAATCTTCATATTTTAACAGTGATCATATCGATAACCCCAAACAGCCTACTAAATGGATGTTCCCCAAGTCTGGTTCTGATGAAAAACAAAAAACCCGAGTCAGCTATTCCCAGGAAACGAAGGATCATCAAGCATAAACACTTCAAGCGGATTCGAGAAAAAGAAAGCAAGAGAATTTTCACTAGAGCCCACCAGCATAACAGTTTCGTATACGATCATATATTCGAAGGAAAACGAGCACCAGCATAACAGTTTCGTATATGAACATATATTGGAAGGAAAACGAGCAAGAAAAGAGGAGTTGGGTTATATTACCGGCGGAAGGTACAGCGGGGGATGGCAGCCTCAGCTCTCTCTCTCACTACCAGTGGTTTATGCACTGTGAAGTCTAGGCCAAAGAGGGATTGATTCTCTCACGATCAACGATTTAAGCGATGCGCTAAATCATAACCGGGTTTAGTTCGAGTTCGGCGCAGTACCATACTAACGCCACTTGACCGCCAGTTGGAGAACGTCTCCCTCGCAAAACGCTTCGTTTTGATCTCTTCTTTCACTTTTTGGGTTTTTTTTTTTTTTTTTGGTTTGCTTAAAAATAATTTTTACAGGCAGATTTTATATATAATTAGTCACTTTTCTGCCTTGCTTGGGCGCATACTCCGCTGACCAAGAACAAGGTTCGATCACCTTGACAAAGCTTCTAATCATCGAATCCTTAATGCACCTACTAAAGCTAATGAAGGAAGGCTAAATAAAAGAAGTCCCCATAAGCAACCAAAAAGAGATCTAAAGGTAGGCTGAATAAAAATCCTATTCTTTTTTAGATAGTAAAGTACGCAACGCTTCTAGAAAACTCTTAACTACAAGTGGGACGAGGGGCGTGCCAACTGTGGTCAAAGAAGCAATAAATTGGGGTTTATCCGAACTAATGCTACAAGCATCCAGAATACAATGAGTTCTTCATAAAGTTGATCATTATGAGTATTACAATGAATTTAATTAGGAAATCCAATGGAAAAAAGAAGGAGACTCATGAGCTCATTATTTAGTCTGAATCAGTGAAATGACGGAATCATAAAAAAATTCAATAGGCCTTAGAAGGAATTCTAGGGGGTCCCTATGAGAATTTAGAAATCTGATGTTTCGATAAAGAAAGGGATCCAGAATGAAAATTTCTCAAAACCTGGAGTATTTTTAGCTATATTTGGTATTTTAATTTCAAAACGTAAATGGGGGAATGGATTTAGAAACCAATATACGAGTTGCCGCTTCAGAACTACAACAGATGCAATGGGCACAAGTGCAATGCACATAAGCGAGACTTTGCATACTATACAAAGTTACTAATTTACTCCTTCTCTATCCAACTAATTACATGTCATGTCACTCGACCAATCTCATCTTTGTCTTCTTCTCTGGCTGCCACTACTGCCTACAACAATGTGTATGACAACAATGAGCCATCACACTGGTAGAGGTGAATGATGACGACGATGGCAACTAGAGAAGACAACGCCAACAATATATAGATCAAAGTTGAAAAAGATGAGAAATCATCAAATCAAGCTACATTAGAGACTGAAGGCGAGCAATGACAACGAGATCCCGAAAGACAAGCGAGGATTCACAAGATGTGGAGCTGAGCAGCAACCACAGCAAGATATGGAAACTGGTGAGGAGATTGCACGGTCATATTCTATTGTGCTAAAAAAAATGAGTTTTATATGTTATTTTAAACATTTTTATATATTTTTGTAAACACTTGTATATATCCATTCTGACACTTTTACTTATTGTTTTTAGACACCTATTTGTGAATTAAAAAAATTATTTGCATATTTAGTTCAGATACTTTTATATATTTTTTTAAGACACTATTTTAATATTCATTTATATACTTTTATTTATTGCTTCAGACGCTTTTATTTTTTTATTTTTAGATAATAAATTGTCTGCATATTACTCTATACACTTTTAAATATTACGTGCACATTTGCATATTATTTCAAACACTGTTACATATTAATTGAGACATTTTTACTTATTACTTTACATACTTTTATTTCTGAATGGACTAAATTGCCCATGTATTGCTTATTTCAGACACTTTTACATATTTTTTTAAATATATTTACTTATTATTTTAGACACTTTAATTTTCTCAAAATAATAAATTGCCTACATATTACTCCATACATGTTTACATATTGTGTTAAATACTTTTACATATTACTTATTGCCTTAAATATTTTTAATTTTGAGATGAGTAAATTTTCTATAAATTGCTTTATACACTTTTACATATTACTTCAGACACTTTTACATATTCCTTCAGGCATTTCTACAAATTCTTTCAGACACTTTTACACTTTACATATTGTCTGAAGAAAATAAAATGTTTATATAATGTGTCATCCACTTTTACATACTTCTTTAGACACTTTTGCCTATTGTTTATGACATTTTTGCCTATTGTTTATGACATTTTTGCATCTTGTGTTTGACACTTTTCCAATTTACTTTTGTGCATAGTTTGTTGGTGGAGATGAAGGAAGAATGGCCTAGTAGTGTCCTCGAGTGTCGGCGACTAAGACAAGTGGAAGGCAAAGATCAGAGGTGATAATCGATGTGATTTAGAGGCAAAAGTTGGTAAATCTTGAGGTAAATGATGACAGCATGATCTGGAGATGAACAACATTCACACACATTCTAAAGGTGAGTGGTAACGACCAAATCACAGAGACAAGTGGCGATTGATGTGATCCAAATGTTAAAGGTGGTAGCAAGATCCGTAGACAAGCGGTGGTAATGCAACCTAAAGGCGACGATCAACAAACAAACTCCAATATAGTGGTAACAAGTGACTAAAGAAGCCCCAGTCTTAAAGTTATGATCAGCAAAGTGAGAGGAACAAAAAATGAGAGGCAACAACGGTAACATCGCTGGAGGCTAAGATTTCTAGAATGAATGAGAATTTTTTCTAAGGGCCATTTTGTCAATTTTTAGGATGGGTGCTCGGTTTTATATAAAGATTAAGTGTGGGTTAGTATGTCTAATTAGACATATATGTATAGTACAATAATTACTTTAGAACCACTGTTTAGGCTAATTAAGAAATGAGTAGAATTAGGTAACAGTTTATTATTCATGAACCTAATGATGGACATTGTTGCACCACATGTTCTTCAATTGAAAACTGGCATTTTCCCTCTTCAAAAGAGGTATATATACCTACCTTAGATAAGATTAAGACATGCAGTTGGACCTCATCAACAGCAACATAGAGTGTAGATGAATAGTAGGATAGCAATTGAAATCTGAGGTAAAGATCCATAGTATGATTTCTTTTTTTTTTGGTCTTTTTCAGTTTAACTAATTAGGACCAGTGGCCACTAACAAGCTGAAGCCTTTCCCTCAAACCAACCAATTCCACTTGTGGCATCATCTCCTTATAGAGGTTTGCCATAAAACCTCCAAGTTATTGGCCACAACTGTCTCACAACAACCCTCCAGTAGCACCACCACCAAAACAAGATGTTGAAGTCAAACCATCCATGTCAAGCTTAACAAGACCAAGAGGTGGGGCAAACCAATTCACTATGTAGGATTTTGAGATCTATATAAAATAGTGTAGTGGAATTAATAGAAACACCTCCATGATTTATATAAAATAGGGTAAATCAGATGTTTAAAATTTTTGTACCTTTGCAAGTTGAGATCTTTCACTCAGCTGTTGAGTCAAATCATAAAACTTGAACTGTTAACATGTCCAAGATCTTTAAGGCATCCACAAGAACTAATTGGATCACCAACTCTCCTTCAGGTTCTAGCAAGACTAGAAAAGAATGCTCTAGAGTTTTGAGTCTCCAAGAGCTCTCTATAATTTCACACACTATATATCTCTACACATAGTTATGCGTGATTCTAAGCAAAGTAGGTTTCATAACCATAATCCAATTAGGCCTAATTTTTTGCTAAATAATGGACTCAACCTTTGGCCCAATAGTTAATCTAAAATTTTCATGAAACCTTAACCAAACAATTTAGTCTATGCACTTAGATAATTCAATTAGCTTTAAATATACGACCCTATAGGCTCCTATCACATTAACGTTGATCACATAACCCCTTTTATAACCATAAACAACAAGTGATGTCTAGCAACATATTTATTGCTACCCAAGTAACAAAATAGTTGGTGACTCAAATAACCCTTCATGATCATTAGCTGTTATGCCTTCGTTCCTTTCTTCGAGATAGTTCGTATGGTTTGTAGTGTTGCAGTTATCAAAGACAAGAAGATATGACATGTAGCTAAAGGCTGGTGCTTTAATATTAGAGAAAAGTACCAAATTTCTCACTATAGTTTGGCTCCTGGACTAGATTGCACACTATAATTTTTCCTTGTTCTGATAAGACCACTAACGTTATAGTTTAAGATTAGATTGGCCACTGTCGTAAAAAACCTAATGGTAAACGCAGGAAGCTGTAGGTTTTGAAATCTTAGGATTCTAATACAGCTTTCTAATAAACTTTAGGAACTTTGTGTAATTTACCTTTTTTTTTTTTTTTGTGCGCTAGCCACTACAACTGTCACTACTGGATCTACCACTAGGTGATAGAGGTGATGATAGAGGAGGTAGCATTGGACATTATTATTTGTAATAAAAATAACTACCATGTTTGGAATCCAGTGATCAAAAATACAAAAGTATGAGATGAGTGGATTTCATTTTATTGAAATTTAGGCTACCAATAGCATCAGAATACAGTGACTAATTTGAATATCAATTTTGGAGGAATCAATGACAAGTCTAGTGATGGATAATAATGGTTATCACACAAAAAATAATAATAATAATAAATTACACAATGTTTCTAAAGTTTGTTAAAAGTTATATAAGTATTCCAAAATCAACAATTGTCAGCGTTTATTGTTAGGTTCTTATTGGTTAATGGCATATTTGGTTTCAAACTCTAACATTGGTGGCCAATCTAGTCTCAAACTATAATTTTAGTGGCCATATTAAAACCAAAGAAAATTATAGTGGGCAATCCGGTCTATGAGCTAAACAATGGTAAGAAATTTGGTACTTTTTCCCTAAGATTATAGGATTGGTCATATATTTCGTAGTCCTGTGCATTTAGGTCCTTTAATATTTGTTGTAGCCATTTGTATCCATTGGGGAAAGGGTTTCGTATGATTTTCTTTTAGGTGTTTTTGTGTTTCTGTTAATTATTTTATGTCATATTAGATCCTTACTATCTAATTAATCTTGTTAATTGTTATTTTTAAATTTATTATTAATTATTTTCAGTTGAAGTCCAGCTTTTATGTTCACTCTTAGTATTGTCCTTAAAATTTTGTATCTTAAAAAGTAAACCAAAACAGTGATGAGTCACTGAAATATAAATAATTAACAAATGTTTTCAGAATAATAGCTAACTGGCAAATACATTGTAGGTGCTTGTTGGATGTGACATGTGCATCACGCGCAGCAGAGCGTGGGCAAATGCTCAAGTCCTTCTAGATCCGCCAAAGCTGAGCTCTCCGCCAACCCTTTAGGGCTCAATATGGCCTACAAAATTGGAATTAGGTAAGTGTTCTTCTTTGAATCTAAACTCTTTTAGATTTTTAGCATTCCCTTGTTCAAGACCCTTAGGTTTTTTAATAATATTTGCATCCCAAAACTTGCTTTTAAGATAATGCTCGTTTCTCGTTATCGATTTATTTTAGTTCTTAATCTGTTGATAGTTCGACTTCAGTCCTAAATCTATTAAAATTATTTTATTTTCTTTTATCAGATGTAATACATTAACTCAGAATAATTATTTGGTACAAATTTTTTGATTCTAATTTAAAATATCTGTTAGTTATCTTTTAGTGAATTTAAATTGTATAAAAAATTTTATTGTTAATATATAATTTAATTAGCAATTTTTTCTTCCTCAACAAAGAAATAATCTGATTTATAGAGGAAAAAATTAGTTTTTTGAAGTGTTTATTAATTATTAAAAAATTTATTGTACAGATTAAATTTACAAAAAGAAATTTTCTAAATGGTCTAAATTACAATATAAAATCTTGTTATCAGACAATTACTCTCACTTAACAAATTTCATCCAATTAGAGGCTAGACTAAAACATTTTTACTAAGTTCAAAACCAAAACAAAACATTCTTAATATATTTAAAACTAAAAAAAATAATTCAATGAATTTTGATATAAAATAGAATGAAAATTAAAGATTCTAAACTATTTGAGCTGGAGTGTCCTTGTCACAGCAAATTACCTTTCTAGTCTTGTTTCTTTTTCTTTTCATAAATATGGTCTGCATGTTATGATACATATAATACCTTCCGCCAATCCAATTTCATTCACCAATTAGTTTTTTCACAAAGTTCTATGCGAACAACCTTTTAAGTTTTATCATCAGAAAAAGTAATCATTATCTACCATACATCAACTCTTTATGAAAAAATAAAAAAAAATTAATAACAAATTACTATCAATTTACAAAAACAGTTCATCATCATAGGGCATCCCAAAACAAAAGTATCTCAAACAAATTTGATGTACAGGAGTAAATGAGTGGTGCCAGTTGCAAAATGTGCATCTTCAATTCACAATATCAATTTTGTATTACGACATAACTGCCACAATCATCTCAACTCATCATTCCATAATAGTTTTTTATACAAATGGGAAAACTTATAATGACATTAGATTCAAAATTTCATCTCATTATTCCTCCATAAGAAAGTTGTCTCAGATGACATCCAATTAAAACTTTGTTACCTTCGTCATTAACATTATAAAACATCATGTTATAGACCCAATACAGACGGGATTAAGGTTTTGTATGATAATATGATGATCATTTGATTACGACTTGCTGAAACGCATCTTTTTTAAAAAAAAATTTACCGGATGTGAAATTTAGTTTCGTGTATATTCAAGCTCATATAATTAAAAAGCACCAATGGTCCAAAACTTTTAATTCCTGTTACAAATCAGTCTCCGACATTCATTTTATTGCAAATTGGCTCCCAATCTTTATAATCTTTTGTATATTAGGCCTTAGCTATAGGCAGGCACAAAAAACTCAATTTAAAAATAAAAAAATTAATAGTTTAAGTTGTTTAAAAAATTATAGCACTATTTAAATTGATGTTAAAACACTTACCAAACAATTCAATTTTGAATTTAAAAAATTAATATCACATAATTCATAAAAGTTAACAAATTCAAACTGTTCAGCAATTTTCTTTTAATAAATTTAAATTGTGCCATAATTTTCTTACAGTTAATGGATAATTTAAACTATTAACTTTTCATTTCTGTAAATTGTGTTTCTGCATTTGCCTAGGGCTAAGTACTAATATGCAATAGGACCAATTTGCAACAAAATGAAAATTAGTGAACAACTTCTAACGGGAATTAAAGGTTTAAGACCACCATTTGTGATATTTACTTATTGAAACCAGCATCAATATACGACATTCTATCCCATATGTTATAGTAATATCGGTTCCTTGACCGCGAAGCAAATACACAGAAACAGCTTCCTTGACTACCAAGCACGAAAATAATGTCGCCAAAACATCATTCAACTTTTCCAAATTAAAGAACACTTCAAGTAGTAGGCAACAAGAGAGGTTAGTATTTGATTTTCCACATAATAGAATTGTGTGACCTGTCAACTGCATAAGCCATATCAGCGGACTCTCTCCCAGTCAGTTCATGAGCTAAGAACTTGCTCCTTAGCATAGCCAGCAATGCTTTATAGCGCGACTGCTTTCGGTGCAACACTTCAATGAAAGCCTTTAACCCAAGCCACTCTACTTCTCCTCTCTTCAGGTCGAGAGTGGGCCGGAAGCTACAACTCTGAGAAATAGATCGCATCCTCTTCCATATCAGCATCCGCATGTACCTAGAAAACATCCACACAATTCGCAGACAACATGTCAGAAGTGAACGTCAAATTACTGGAGTGAGAATAAGAACTTCTGGATTGACTAACCTGAAGGATTTCTGAATGATATTCAAGTAAAATACAGGCCGGTATTTACTGATGTATGATATTTCGGATATGTAGCAATGAAACTTCATGGCAGAGAGCAGAAAAGCTTGGTAGATGTTCAATCTGACGACACCAGCCGAATTGATGTGTGAATCATAGAATATGGGATAGCACTTGGGTCTCAGGAAGTCGCATAGCTTTCTCCTCAGGTGATAACCTAGTCTTCTTTGCCAGCATATGGTCAGACTCGACCTCAAGTCTTTACTTTGATACCTATACATAGAATAACAAAAACCAGGTAAGGCATCCTAATAAGGCAAAATGGATCCAACTACGAATAAGATACGTTTAAGATCAAAGATGAACAAAATGAAATAGCATTTCTTAACTTCTATGATACATTCAAAAACCTAATAATAGGATCACATTAAATCAGGTAATCAATTCCAGCCAAACAAGAACAGCACACTTAATATGGTGCTAAAGGAATGAAAGAATGAAAAAAAAATTACCAAGCAGTGCAACCAACCTAAGAACACTATGACGTTATATTAAACAAGTTAATCATTCAATAATCACAAAAACGAAAAAAACGAAATGATATCTCTTAAAATGGCCCTCTTCTGCCAGATAAATCATTGTATTTACCAGAGATGAATGGAGCAAGAAAAAACCTGGTGTAATCAGCTTGAACTTCCAAAGTTCTGGAATTCATCAGCAACCCACTCCAACGAAGAAATGAAGCACCATCTTCAGCAATGTAAACCCTATTTGACTTTATGTTCAACTGATGTTCAATATTGAAATTCAAAGAGAACTTCTCAACATTCATGTAACAGTTGTAATCAGAAAATCCTCTGCAAAACCTGGATAATAGATTAACAGCTTGCTCCTTTGATGTTGATATGAATATGAAGTCATCAATAAATCTTAGCAGCAAGTAGGCTGGCCTTGACGCAATTGCATCCTCTTTTAGATGCTGAGAAACGGCGGAACCAGAACAATTTTTTCTTGTCAACAGTTCTTCAGTAGAAGCACTGTCATTTCTCTCAATAAAAGGGATGACTACATTCCTTTCGAGGTGTCCATAATATAAAGAACAGAGTAATGATGATAACACACTTCCTTGTGGTATCCCTATACCTTGTACATAGAAGTCCTTATCTAACTTCATGACATTCCCCTTGACATGTTCGTTAAGCAGATCAAAGAGTGATTCCTTTGTCACATACCTGCTGCAATACTGAAAGATGGGCAGCCACCACCACCCCAACCAAAAGTTGACAGTTAGTTTTCTCACAAGCTGATAACTAAGAATTAAAAATCCATAGATCAAAAAAGACTTAACAGGTCTTGCAAATGAAATACAACTATGTCAAAGTCATTAGCCTGAGCTAGAATAAGACGGGGAAAGGGACCACCAAATCGCAACTATAAACTGTTAATATCACTATTTTATACACCAAAAACCAAGCCTAATAGACTATGACATTTATGTGTTACTTCATCACAAGAAGAATTCAAAGAAAAATAGGGCAAATTTTAACTGGTTTTGTAGGCAATTATTCACTGTAGTGAGAAACAAACAACCAATGCAAGCAATTATGAATTTATAACTCTGAAAAGGCTGTACTTTCTCCTGATGTAGAGACAAGTTAGAACAAGACATGGATGGCCTCTTCAGCAACATGTGCTGTGTTGTCCTTGGCTCCAAGCCCAGTAAATGTATGGCACTTCAAAAGTATTGACTAACCCTAAACTACAGGCTTTTACACCAAAAATCATGTAGAAGTTACAATGTCTGCTCTGCACGTAAACAGTCAAAAGGCATTTTCTACATGTCAACATGTCCTTGGGAGCAAAGGAAAGTGTCAATGGTAGTAGTGGTGAAGGCCCTATTTGCCCTGGATTATTGCAACTTTTTATCTTTGAAAGAGCATTTGAGGAATCTTCAGTAAGCTTCATCTAGAAAAGATAGCTGCTCTTTCTTAGGTGTGAACAAAGCTTAGAAAATTCACAAGTCCTCGCTCAAAGTGGACAAGCAGCTATTATACTTTGTAAGCGGAATGTCTGGAAGCTATCTTGAGCAACACATAGATGTCCTTCTCTCCACTGCTACTTTTGACAGTCTGGTATACCTAGCAAATCACTTACAAAGTCAAAGGAGCAGCTCCCATTGCTTTCACACAGTCCTAATCTTGAACTTCTATGTTAAGGTACCAAATACTTTTGGTAGACCTACAATAAGTTACAAGCAACTAAGTGAAACTAGTGAGAGATTTGCACATTGAATCATTTTACTACTCCATCAAAACTACCATAGATTGGCAGATTTTAACCAGTGTGAAGTGTGGAGTACAGGAAGAAAATTAATGGCAAGTTAAATCTTACCTGATTTGCAACAATTCCATGTGATGAACCAAACAGGATGGGAGAAATGGAACTTGTAAAACCATTCTTGATATCCTGGTCAACCAGAATGAGGCTCTCATGAATCCTCAAACATTGCTTTACACAGACAACTTGACAAGACTGCTGTAGATGATATTCATCCTTCCTTATGACCTCTTTCATTACGCTAAGCAGCTTATTCTGATCGATTGAATCAAATGCCCTGGATACATCACAAGTTACAATGAAAAGTTCAGGCAGGTCCATTGTTCCTTTTTTCAGATTGGCAAGAAATGGCCACATCTTTCTGTAGACATCATTATAATCAAAGACAGATGAACCCAATTTCTCCGGTTCTTTCAGCTGCAAACCCTTTAGAACTGCATGTGTCTCACGAAGAACAGTATTGACAGCTTTCAGAAAGCGTGGCTGCATTCGAGGGTGGCAATTAGAAAGGGAATAATTTGCTGGAAGTTTTGATGGGGCTCGAAGATTTGCCAATATCCTCATGCCCTTTTCCTTTGGTAGAAGCCTGAGTTTTGAGAAACCAAAAGTTCTATTATTGACAATCTTCCTAACAGCAGCCTGATCCAATTGATGATAGCTATGATCTCTCAAGTGAACAATAGCACTTTCTTTTAACTTCTCCCATAAAGATTTACGATAATAATACACTTTGTGTCTCCCATGCTCAGTTTCAGTAACGTAGAAATTTGCTTTTACCAGTGGCACGACCAGAAAAGAGAAGAACCAAAAGATCCAGTTTGTCAACAGTATATGCTTAGTATCTGGTCCAACATTTTTCAACCTATCATGTTCCTTGCTATTCTTCATTTCCAGTCCTTTGGCTTTTTCTACAACCTGATGATTGATAAAAGAACTCACTTTTGACAAAAATGGGAATTCTGATATTTTCAACTTATGCATACATTGCCTGATTGAGAACTTCTCAAATCTTCGCATCTGGATGAATCTAGAAATAATTTTCCTCAATATTCTCCAGTTATATGAAGTTCCCAGCAAATCCTGAGGAATGATACTCCTGCAAACTGCCCATACAAATGATTCCACCTGACTCCTTTGGCAATAAGACTTGTTCAATTTGGACTGTGAATCATTAGCTTCTAGAGCTTTCTTGCATTTCTTGGTGTCAATACCAGAGTCTACATGGACATTCTACTTGGAAGAACAATGCAGTCAGCTTCCAAAATATAAACAACCTAAAAATAAACATTTCCTGAAACTGAATTGAAACAGAACCTATATCTTTAAGCTATGCTGACCGGCAGGGGATGTTAATGTAAATAATTTTCCCAATTTATTCCAGGATATAACTTATAGTTTAAATCATGAGAGTTCCACAAGCAGTACAAACCTCGAACAGAACGCTTTTACTTGGAGTCATCTTTTGATCCAAACATGCGACAAAGCAATGCTTCTCCAACAATTTCCTGTGTTGGCAGTTTCGGCTTCTGCGTATAAGCAGTTTCAGCAACTTAGCAAGTGAGTGATACCTAGGGGACCAAATCAAAGCCCAAGTTATAAGTTGACTTCATCAGTAATCACGCCTTTTGATAATTTATGGGTCATGTGCAATTACACATCTAACAGCATAACCTCAAATTTTCATCTCAGCTAACTATTCCATCAACCTTGCGGTGACAGGTAACAAGAATACATTTCAAAGAGAAAAAAAAAAAATAAAAGAAGAAGAAGAAAATGGAGTCATTCAACACGGAAAAATGTCTGAGTTAAAACCATTCTAAATGTAGCATTTAACAATTTCATGACTGTGGTACAGCAAGAAGATTAAACAAATTTATCAAAGGTTCATATTCCCTTCACAACGAAACATGCTTCCAGTTTGGCTTAGTTGATCTTCTGGTGCACCATAATATGTAGTTGGAATGCAGTCTGGTCATCATCCCGGCAAACTTCAGTGTATATTCAAGTTTGACTAACCCTTTCTTCTTGTGGTACACAGGAAACACAACCAGATGGGAAGGATGAATTTTGAATTTGGACCAGCTAGGTAGAAACCCAACAACTTAACCATTAGGCAAAGTAAGGTCTCCTAATTGTGGCCAACCATGAAATAATACTACCTCCATCACATATTCTTTTAAACATTTGCATTTGGCACCAAGATTAAGAAAGAGGAAAGAATTTGTTGTTTCCACCTTTGCCCTTCACTTTTTGCATGTAAATTAAGGAGGACGGTAAGTGAATGTTGAAATAGTTTGAAGGGTAATAGGGTAAATTAATTTACTAATATAAGCAGATGTTGCAAAGATTTGGGAAGGCCAAAAATAGTCAATGTAGCAAAGAATGTGTGACAAAGGGAGTAGAGTCAATGAATCCATGAAAAATCTTAATAAAGAAAATTTTCAATGTTTGGGCTGGAAAAAAAAATCAATGTAACTGAAAAAGGAAAAAATGTTTCCATGAAATAGAATACTACCCCCAACCTGATTTCTATGACCCATTTCCTTTTTCATGTAGTTTTAGGTAGTCTTTGACTTTTTAACACGTTCCAAATTTTATCCTCACAAAAGCATTTATACATGTCAGACATCAAGAATCACTATTTGAGGATAATATAGGATAGAAAAATATTACTTCTTTAATAAAATGGGTCATCATTTTGAGACATCCAAAAATAGAAAGTAGCTCATACAATTTGGGATAGAGGGAGTAATAGATGTTTTATGCATAGAGCATCATGTTTGATATGCAACTCACGGGCATGCTGATCCAACAGGAGTACACACGCTGCTGTCAGAGCAAGGCATTGATCCAGCAGTTGCATTTGTAAGAGATAAGCCAAAAATATTCTTCATAAGAAACTTTGCGCCTCCATTATTGGGCTTTAAGGCATACAATGTATCTGCACAATGTTAAGGTGAACTATTGTTGAATGTATCGTTTAGGGTATTTACTTTTAAGATTCAGAAGCTGAGACTTCCCACAGTATAGTAAGTAAAGTCATCTTGGCTATTCTCTCAATACAAATAGAACACTTCTATCCATGACCCCTAAACAGTAACTTGAATATCATAGGTTTCAAAAGTGTTAAAAAACATTCTCATCATTACATAAAGCACTGGAAAAACTCTTGGCTTGACAATGTATGATGCCATTGCCAACACTTAACACACCCCCTTGCATGAAACAGAGACTATTGAAAGCAAAGAGCTTACAGCTGACTAATGAACTACAAACCTTGGGGTCTGACAACATGTTAAATCATCCAACACAAAGATTGCAATTGGTAGAGAGTCCTCATCACAAAATAAAGCACTAATTAACCTGTTTACTGGACCATGCAGGGAAACACAGTTACTGTATTCCTTGGAGAAAAAAGTATAAGCTGTGTCCCAGGACAGAATAAAGGATACGATTTTGTGGAAGAACAGATGAATAACAGTCTGAGTTGTAGAACATTGACTGCCTATTAACTAGATCCCCATTGCAAACCAAAATGCGAACTTTAAAATCAGGGGATTGTGCAGGCATCTGCAGATCAAGATCAACGGATTTCACTTGGTAGGTGAAGATGATAAACAAGAAGTTAACATTAAAGAAAAATGAATTACAATATGAGAAACATAAGTCAGTTTATTGTACCAGAATATTTGTTGCAGGACATAGATATTGCTAAGGGTTTTAGAAAAAGGGGGGAAAGGGGGAGTGGGGCAATCAAGTTGATCGGACTCCTCACTTCAAAACTAAAACTTGAGATTCAAGGTTTAAGAAAAATCACATACTAATAGCTAAATAATATAACCCATCAAGAAGCTATTTGGGTCCAAGTGCATGAGAACTATGTCAGAGGATTTACAGCATGCAATAGATTTAAATTGTGTACTTTTTACAGACATAGTTTGAACCTTGAGACTTCGCCGAAGAAATATCTGCTTGACCCAGGAAAACTTATGTTAGAGAATGAGAAAATCTGAAGTGGAACAACCCAAACTATTCAATCGACAGCCAATATCCCTGTTTTGCTTCAAGGAAGTCATGCAATCCTGTTTACTTTTCAATCGTATATAAGATTAACTCAGCTCTTAATCAAATTCTTGCATACTCACACCAATACTGGCCCACTAAATGACAACTTCACTTCTTAGATGAATGCATGCTAATTAGGTCTGACCTATTACAATGATGTTTGAGAAAATGAATACCTTGTTGGAATCACACTGAAGCCTCCCATGTGAGCAATCTCCATCAGCAGCAATAACAGTTGAAGGTGTCACATCACTGTACTCTTGAAGCTTCAGTCCCCTTCGCTTCTTTCGGGGTTTCCACGCTAGAGGTTGTGAACGCTTACCCAATATAGACAGTTTGGAACCATAAGAACTTTCTTGCTTTCTCACTGAACCAGATTGGGGATAATCTCTTTTCCTCTTCACCTCAAGCACTGAAAAAGGTTATTGTTCAGTGATCAATTTCTGTACAACTTGCTTAAGGATCATCATGAAGACAATTCAGGGAGGAAGAAAATTACAGAATTTTGGTAGTGGTGATCAAGCACCAACAAATTTTCAAGAATAGAACATAAACCATGTTAACAGTATTGATCATGTCTCAGTTGAGCCATCTTTTTTTAATGTGGAGAAACTGAAACCAGCATTTTATCTCGCATATTCTTAGCTTTGTAGGCAATCACAACAATGCATGCATTAATTTAGAAATTCAAAAGATTCGAACAATTCCTTCCTCTAGTAATAATATCAAAGCTGCTGATCAAAGGAAACACAGAAGTCATTAATCACTGCCACCCTCTTCATCAGAAAAATTTTAAGTTTTATATCTTTTTGTACAGTGAGAACAAGGTATCCTCATTTGCATCATTCCAAACAAAAATTGACTAAGCAGAGGAAGCATGAAATATTTTAGAACAAACTCATTCTTTTGCTCTTCTTTATTGACACCAAAATAAAGGAAACCTGAGTGCTTCAAATGTAACATCTTGCCTCAAATACACCAAATACTCATTGTAAAATGACTCAAAGACTGAAATGACCTTATCCCATTTCACCCACTTGGAAGATGGAATCTTTTTCTCAAGCAAGGTTTCCCTTTCTTCTTATCTTTGTTTTTTCCAGAAAGATTGGAGTATAACTTACTGATAGGAAAACCAGCCACCTGTTGGTGGTTATTCCGAGTTAGGGGCAAAAATATGGATGTATACTTTAGGAGATAGACCATGAGATCATCTCCAACCTGCAGGATACAATCTCCAGCCAGAATAAAGCAACTCAAGATGGTATTGTGCTATCATATTGAAGCAGAACTTCCTTAAGATGCCATAAAAGACAAACCCTTTCAAGGAGGAGAGTCCATGCTGAAGACGTGAGAAGCTCCACTATCAGGCTTGAACAGTTTTGCTGTAAAACCAATGGCAAAGTAAACAGAAACCAAGACAAATTAGACGCAATTCAACAACTTTGACAGAAACGGTGCATTGAAGCCAAATACTACATGCAAATTGCATATTTATGAATAGCATTTTCACTAAGACTTCAAAAAGTCACAGAAAGTATGCTTTAGGCTCCCCACACACTTATCATGGTGTCCAGAAGTCTTGTTCACATATGCTAAAAAGAAGATCTGTTTTCCCAGGTAAAGCATCCACTTGCTTGTTCATAAAGTTATGTCCAACACATTTGCAGTCAACCTGAGAGCAAGACTCAAAACCCAGCAGCTAAGTCTTAAGTTAAGAAGAACACTTGCCTTGTCATATCCGCTGCAGATAACATTGGATGGTGCGGTTCCATCACATATCATCATCTCAATTACCCTTTCAACGATCTGAAAAGAGAAACATTAACGATTCTGAGGAAGGATCACATTAGCCAGTTCTCAGAGTCCTCTTTCACGATTCTCTTTCAGCTACAAAATATACCTTTACATAGAGATAAAAAGACTAAAAGAATTTCGATGAGAGATACGTAAAAAGCTAAAGTTACAATAAGAGATAAAGACGACCTCGCGCTGGGACCATCGTTGATCGGGAGAAGGGTCGAGAGAGGGAGCACTATCTCGGACGACCACGAAGCAACGACAAAGGAGGTTCCGGTAGTCGACGGGGTCGGAAGGACGGAGGAGAAAAGAAGCGGGATGTTCGCAGCACCAGAGGCAGCTGCGGCGGCGGCGGCGGCGGCGGCAGCGGCAAGAAATAGGCTGCTGAGGGCGGACTATGGAGACGATTGCGGTGGCGAGGTCCGTTGCTCGGTGAGAAAACAGTCGCCAGAGGACATCCGGCACCTTCCGCTGCCTCGACATTGCTTCTGCAACTTGAAATTCGGAAATGGAGAAGCCACACCTCCGCGGTAGACTGGACTCTGGAGTGTGACCGCGAGCGACTTTAAATTCTAAAAAGAAAAGGGAAAAAAAATAATAAGAGAGAGCTTTGAAAATGGAATTGAAGCCAGCAAAGCGACAAAACAGACAGGAGTGCTCGGTGTAATCCAATTGAGTTAAAATCCACTTATTATAACAGTAAACATACTATGGGCTCTTATTGTAACCGATGTCATCTTAAAGTCTCATAGCTCATATATTGTGTTTTTTGTGAGCTTCTTTCATCAATTTTTTTATTATATTAAATAAAAATTACTTATGTGATAATTTCTATTCCATGGTAGGTCTTAAATTATAACATAGATGACTATACTAAAAAAAACACCTTAATTGTGGTGAGAAAAGTTTAGGTGTCTAACGGCCTACTAAATCCAGTGAGTAGCAAGATGTGTGGAGTATGAACCTCAATGATGATTTTGAAATGAGGCTGTTGTGATTGAAATGGTAATCAAAATTGCAGTGATTTCTAGTTCTGCTGGAGAAATTATGGTAAAGATGAGATGGGTGGTGTAAGCAGGGAAATAGGGGAAGAACAAGGAGGGAAGATTTGAGTCGAGAGAGTATTGTGCCGCCATGGATGGATAAATTCAGTTCGTCTACCAACCATATCTGTGAAGCGTGTAATTTAAATATTTTTCACATCTGCCTCATTAAATATACTCTTTCTCGACATCCGGTGACCTTGTCATTAATGGGTTTACCCTTACATCACATAACCACAGTACGATTTAAACCCACACCCTCATACTAGTGGTTATTTGCAATTTGATGAACCCCGAACCCATGAAGTGTGTAATTTCGGTAGAAGAATCAGGGGGTACAAATTATCCTCAATTGATGGGTGTAAGTGAGAAATTTTATCCGTTGGTGCATACCCACCACTTAACGGGTAAACAAAAACCTACAAGCACAAATGGTGGATAAGGGATACTCGTGCCCGATTTACCTCATTGTCATCCCTAGCCAGATAGCTACTTTGGAGTCCATTTCAACTTGCAAAAGGAAAGTTCCTAGTTGGAGAGCCAACTTAAGGCACTTTTATAAGGCCCAAAGTTTCTGCCTTCAAGTTGTAAGCGTTACTAGCATTACAATGAATTCAGCCATAGATTTCCATTTATCATTATGCAACAAACCCCAACACCAGCTTTTCCTTTAGGTTCAAACTTTGAATCGTCAGATTAAGCTTGAAAGTTCCAGCAAGGAGAATAACCACTGAATGTTCATGATTATATAAGGGAATATACAAGGCTTGCTGGTCCTGTGGATAGCAAAGAATTTGGCATCCTATGCTTTTAAGAAGCAATAAAACTATCCACAGAGCAAACTATATTATAAAAAATGTTTCTATTCTTAGCATTCTGAATTTCCCAAAAATGGATAAGACTAAGAATATTCCAAGCAATGGTTGAAAAATTAGAGATGTCAGTGCTAGTTCAGGTTTCCTTAATGAGGGGGGTAGAAACATCATTTGTATTCCAAATTAGACAAAAGTGAAGTAGGATATCCTTGTTATGTTGACAGTTAAAAAGAATATGAAATTGATCCTCTAGCTCAGTACCACATCTTTTGCACAAGGGATCCACATTAAGACCTCTACTAACAAGAAACTTTTCAGACAAAATCTTTTAGAGCATAGCAATCCACAAAAAGTAATGAATTTAGTAATAGCAAGGATATGCCAAATCCAGTTCTAAGAACCATAATTAGTATTAGAGCTTTTTATTCTATAGAAATTATAGGCATATTTAAAAGAAAGTAACCCATCTTTGCTAAATTTCAAAGCATTTTTATCAGCCATATTAGTATCAAAGATGAGGGAAAGAAAATTTTGTCAATATTCTTTGGAAGATTAAAAGAAATCTCGTCCTAGAGCCATTTATCCCCAGTGAACATGTCATTAACTTTAAGAGTAGAATCAGACTCAGAAAAGAGGTCCCAAAATTTGACTTCTCAGGGAACCACTGCCTAGCTAGTCTTAAAACTATAAGGAAGTGTTTTCTCCATTAAAAAGAAGAGTTTGATTACCCCTTAACCAAGTCAAGTTTCCAAATAAGAGAGAAAGACTTGGAATTTCTGACGATGGTGTATTTATAACTGAACACTCTAGAAATGATACTATCTTTGTCATTTTGAACTTTCCAAGCAAACTTGAGCATATGGGCCTTATTAAAGCAACTAGCTTTCCTGATTCCAAGCCCTCTTGTTTCTTAAAGAGAATGATAACGTCCCAACCAATGAGATGAACTTTCCTTTTTTTACTAAGTACAGCCTCAGAGGAAAACTCTAGATATTTTGTCTATAGAATTGAGAGTCTATTAAGAATTCTGATATTTACATATAGTAACTTCCCATTGTGGCCAAGGCAGAATGAGTTAGGGTAGCTTTGCCTGCCAAGGAGAGACAACTAGTTTTCTAGCCTGAAAGTTTTTACTTATTTTTTCTAAGACAAACTAAAAGTCTTTATGAGTCCATTTCCTATGAGTAACATGAAAACCAAAGTACGAACCAAAGCTAATTGCCTTTTTTAGCCCAAGGATATTAAAGCAGGAGTTCCTAGAAGATTGAGTTATGTTTTTATTAAAAAGAATTTTTCGTTTATTAAAATTAATGTTTTCACCAGATAGGGAAGAAAATATATTAAGAGTATCCTAAATGGCTAGGCAGTTTTCCTTAGAGGCATCAGCATAAAGGACCAGCTTGTCAACATAGGATAAATGAGTAAAACATATTCCATTAATACCCATTTTGAATTCCTTCTAGGAGCCCTTCTATTACTGAAAATTGATCATTCTGGAAAGAATTTTCAGACAAAGGATAAAGACATAAAGGGATAAGAGGTCTCCTGCCTGATGTCTTTGGAAGGGAGAAAACATTCAAAAATAGACCCATTGACAAGCACAAATAGTTCAGTAGAGGTAATACAGCTAATGATTAAAACTTTAAGGATCTCAGGCAGATTGAAGTAACATAAGGTGTTTCTAATAAAGTTCCATTCAATTTTATCAAAAGCCTTTTCTAGATCTACCTTCAGAGCCAAGTAACCCTTTTTACCTCTTTTTTTTTTTTTTGTCAAAAGAATTAAGGATCCCCTAGACAAGAATGGCATTCTCAGTCGTGGATCATTCAAGCATATATATATTGAGAAGTGCTAACTTCAATGGTTATAAGTGATTTAATACAATCCACAATAATCTTTGAGACCAACTTATAGTTAGTGTTACACAAACCTATAGGTCTGAAACTATTAATGGTTTCGGGCTGGGAGATTTTAGGAATTAGAAAAATAAGAGTTTTGCTCCAACCTTCAGGGATTTATGAGAAGCAAAAAATTGTTGGATATCCCTAACCACAAGGGAGAGTAGTGACAGACTAGAACTTTTTAAACATTTACATAGTGCCAAAGAGGGGCACTTGGGTATGCACGGTAAGGGCATTGTTTTAATGGCCTACAGAACTTACCAATCCTGGGAGTTTTAAATACACAATTTTGGAACCATAACTGGACTACCACATAGTGGGTACCATTATATGTATTTCTATAGGGCTTGCTCTATGGCCTCGGTGGATTTCCACAAAATCCACTTGCTCAATCTTACTCATCCAATTGCACATTTGACAATCATGACTTGAGTGACCGTCTCCATAAAATTCACATTCTGTCAACGCAACTTTCCTTCGACTGGCAGAAAAATGTCTAAATTATCTCATTAAAGCTTCAACTTGGTTATCCAATGCTGAATATGCATCAAAATTCTAAACTATAGCTGCTCTACTTAGTTTAATTTTGGACAATGATTACCATTGGTAATTATTCATCGCCATCTACTTTAGGTGTTTTTTTGTTCAAAGTAGCACTAGCTATCACATCAATCATCTACTTTGAAGTATAATTCAGACTATTGTAGTACATTTGTAATTGCATCTAGGAAGTTAATCCATGATGTGGACAACTGCTCAACAAATCCTTGAACCTTCTTGAAGCATCGTATAGTGTCTTATAATCCATCTGACTAAAAATAGAAATATCATTTTGAAACCTTACAATCTTGGCAAGAGGAAAAAATACTTCAATAGAAACTTTTCAGCAAAAGCATTTCAAGTGGCTATAAAATCCCTTGGAAGTGAAGTCAACCATAGCTTCGCTATTCTTTTCAATAAAAATGGAAATAGCCTCAACTAAATGTTATTTTTACTAGCTCCATTAATTCTGAATGTATCGCAAATTTCCAGGAAACTAGTAATGTGAGCATTAGGATCACTATCTGCCAAAACATCAAATTGAACACAATTATGCAACATCTAAATAATATTGGGCTGGATTTGAAAATTATTGACATTGACAGGAGGTGTAATAATATTACATTCTATCCCTTCAAGAGAAGGTTTTGCATATTCAGGCAAAGTCCTTGCTTGATTATGATCTTCCATGATTAATTACTCTTGATTTTCTTCTTATTGCTTTACTTCAGAAGGTAATAGTTATAGCTCAATGCTCTTTGTAAAGCAAAGTCTCCTAAAAGCTCACTCAATTTTTGGATCAGTTTTAACCATTTTACTAGGATGGCTACGAGTCATGCACTAATTTTCCTACGAGAAATTAGGAAACTAAAAATAAAATAGAAATTATGAAAAAGGAAATACTGTAAGAAAATAAATGGCTAAATTAATAAATATTAATATTTCAAGTAGTAATCTCCACATATGTTCCCAAGCAATGACGCCAAAAACTTGATGAGTTTATAGTTCACAATACTCTTCCCACTACACTAATTCAATTCTTAATGTGGATGTGTCAAATCTCTCTATACTTATATATATATATATATATATATATGTGAACTCACAGGCAAGATCACCTATCATTCAAGTATAGCAGTGATAAGTATCAAGATTGTTTTCCCTACAGAACAAAGTTGTCCACCGTACTCAATATCTCTTTATTATTTAACCAAAAATTGAAGGATTTTTTAGCTAACTAACTGAGAATTAAACTAAACTCATTAATGTAGTAAAATAAATAAATAAACAACTAACTATTGATAGCAGAAAATAATCAAACAATCAGTAATCAAGATCTGTCATGCTTAGATATGAATGCCCCTAGAAATCCAATACATTATTCTTTCTATGGTTCAACAACCATATAGTTAACTTGGATCGTGGAGTACTATCTAAAATAGATTAGCTCCCTATTACACCCAGATACTAATCCTTGTTCTTAAGTCATTACTATGGTGTTTAATCCCATAGCTCTTCCTAAAAATATATTAATAGTTTTATGACCCAACTACTAGGTTTCATAATAGTCCAGAGGTATTATGCCAGTCTATTATTCCCGACTATGACAATATCCTTTCTACCCAATAATGATCCATAATAAACATATTAATACTACCTGTATATGTTCATCAACTAACATTGAATTAATAGGCTAACTACAATTAATCAACACATCAAAGAACATTGGATAGATCTAAAGAAACCCATAATCATTTTAAACCAATAGTAATCATAACAACAATATCATCCTAGGGTTCATATGCTCTAACCATGAGTGGAGAAATTAGCCCATCATGCTAATAAAGGAACATAATAGAAACAAAAGAAAACTAAGAATTGAAGACTTCATCTCTAAAATTCTTCTCCTCCAAGCAATCCTTGCTCCAACACTAACTGATTGGTGTTGATCATTTAAACTGCCTCTAGCATATTCTACTATGAAAACTAAACTTTCTTTCCATGTATTTTCGCATCTTCTTTTCCTCTCCAGGTCTTTCTACAAAAATAAATCTATAAAACCCTAATAGCGAGCAAACACGGTTTGGGACACTACCATGTTCAAGGTTGTGTTTCACCTATGGAACATGAAAAATCACAAACGTTTAATGACACGGTCTGAATCATGGGTGTGACAATGAACACGGGCATGTATGTATTTGGGGCTAACATGGGCATGTTTAAAGCCGTATTTACTCTTAGAACCCTCAGGTTCGTACATGTTGTCAGGACCAAAGGCCTTTAAATCTTCACTGAAATTTAAAGCTTTCAAGTTTTCAGCTTTGCTAGGCAAACACTAACATTGACAACAGTGTACCAATCAAAATTAGAATGGCCTTTGTAAATGTTATGGCTTCTGATATGAGAAGTAGTGTATAAGGAGTTAAAGTAATTTACGATATGCATGGTGATGATTTTAGAGTCAGTAAGACTGTTACCCACATTATCTTTAAGCCTAGTGATTTGGTTGTTTTTCCTCCTACAAACAGTAAAGACATGAAACAACTTAAAGCTAATTCATTTTAGCTTAAATTAACTGACTTATTTTTATTTTTATATCTTTTTTACTTGAAATTAATTTCATTTAAAAACTAATATTATGTAAATATAATAATCTATTTGAAAGTAAATTTTCATGAAATTATTAAATTTTTATTAATTTTTCTTTTTTAATGTTTTAAACTAGAAAAAATCATAAAAATTTAGTAAGATTACAAAAATTGTATTTTCAATGGATTATTGTAGTTACATAATATTGGCTTTTAATTGAAATTAGTTTGGGTAAAAAAGATATAAGAATAAAAAAAATTATTTTGTAGTCAATTGACTTAAGTTAAAATGAACTGGGTGTTAGTGTTTGTATCTTCATTACAAACCAATCTATTCTAAATTTCATCTTTTCAAGGTCTTTTTCTCTTAACAAGATTTCATTGAATTCAACAGTGAAATTTTCTCAAGAATTTCTAAAAAAGGATTAACCGGTTTGCTTTACATATATCTAAGCATATAGCTTGAACTTAATTTTGGTACCATATAAACCTGAATTAAAGTTGTAATAAGATTAGGCCCAAGTTTTACCTGGTTAAGTGGTATCAAATTTAGGTTCAAGTCATACTTGAATAAGGGTATAATGATACCTACATTAGGTTGAACATGAATTTTGTACCATTTAACCTAATTAAGGTACCAATTGAACATGATTTTGGTGTCACTTACCCTAATTTAAGTACCACGGTACCAAAATTTGGTTAAGTAGTACGTAAAACATGTACCACTTAACCTTATTTTGGTATCACTTGAACCTGACTTAGTTATTACTTAATTTGATATAGGTATCACTTAAACCTGATTTAGGTACAACTTAGCCTTATTTAGGTACCACTTGCCTTATTTAGGTACCATGTAACCTTTAACTAGCAAAAGCGGATTGTGTTCCCACTCTCTTATTTTGTCTTTTTTTTTTCTTTCACATGCATCTTAACTTAGATCCATAAGGAGTGGCCAAACCAAGATTTTTTTGCTCAGGGGTGAGGACGGGTAGCGATTAAGGAGGTGAGGCCGAGCATAAGCAATGTAGTGATTTGAAGGTTCTACAAGAAATTGAAGGAGAGAGGTTAAGATATAGGAGGAGAAGACACCATTTAAAGAGGGAAGGAATAAAGCCAAAAAACGATGTTGCTTTACTTAGAGGAAAGGTGAACTTTTGCTGCTTATGAGAGATTTACGCTCATATAGTCTCTAAATTTTTGCTCGCATATCGCACTGCTTGTATCATTATATTCTTCCACCATATCTAGGGCATAAAATTTTACATTTGGTTCTTAACTCTCTACAAAATAACCTGATTAATATGCATATTCTACCTATTCTCAAAATGGGCGAAAGGGTGGCCACGCCATGCACCATAGTAACTCCGCCACCATCCACAAGTGAAAAAAGTTGAAAAATGAGCAAATGAGAAGCTAGCTTATGCTCGTACAGATGCATATAGTCTAGAAGGCCCCAAGGCATGTTGAGCCCAATAAACCCATCTTTTATGCCCCATCATCAACTATTGTTCACTTGTACACAACTTAATGTCTGATGGTTGATATGGTTTAACTCTGTCTTGTTGGTGGTTTATTCGACTAAAATGAATCATCAATGGCCCATTAGTGCTAACTCCAAAACACCAATGTTTTATCTATTATTTTTCCTTATATATATATATATTGAGTTTGTTTTTTAAAACTAATTTTATTTCCTTATTTTTCTAAATTAAATAAATTTTTTATAGATTTTTCTATGCAGAGCAAAAAATTAATAAAATATATGTTTCTTTTGTAAGAACTATTTTAGGAGTATTTTCCGGCTTTTTAAGATATAGATGTTCAATAATTGTATAGTTTCTAGTAAATAATTACTATATATAAAAATAAAAATTATTAATCAATTAATCCATATGTAAAATGAACTTAAAAGTTAAAACTAATTCTAATATGACATTTTTCATTGGGTATAAAGGGTGTGTCGAGAGAAATATTAAAATGTTAAAGACTAAAATAGAAATATATTCATAGGTTGGAGGAGTTCAGACATAATTTCCTCCTCTTCTCTCTTATCAATTGAGGGCGAGCGGCAACTAGCCTACGCCATGTATGAATCCTCTCTAACGGAACCCAAACGACTCCACATTTTACAGAGCGCTTGAGATGTTTGTTTTTCTTTGCCACTTCTGAATTCGACTTCTGAGGATGCCATTTTTTCAGCTGTAAGTTCGAAACTCCGTCTCATGAACAAATCCGCAATTTTTCCCAAATGGGTTCAGCTTCGACTTCCCATTTCAGTACATTTTCCTCGCTTCCTGATTCGCCGGTCGGAAATGTCATACTAATGTTATGTATCTGGAACTGAATTTTTCTCTAAATCTTTGTTGTTGTTTGGTTATTGGTTTACCTTAATTTTTTCTCTGTTCTGAGATTGCCTGCTATGTGGGCGTAACGCCCATTTGTTCTTCTTGTGAGTTGAGAGCTATAGAAGTCTTCAATGTCAGAAATGTTAATTGGGTTTCTGATAGGCTGAACACAAAACATCTACTTTAGTTCCTGAAACTGATCATGCTAGCAGCTCTGTTCTGTTTGTGGTTGTTATGTCTGCGAAGCTGGTGAACTTTTAACATGGTGCTTTATGAGCTTCAGGCTTTAGAGACTTCATTTTTTAAACCCTTTCCTACAGGTGTTGGAACTGCATGTATAAAGTGCATGGATTATTCTTGCAAAATTGTCGTTTTTCTTTTTGGAACTATAGGTAGTGCAGAGGAAAGAATTGATGACTGTTATCGACTTGGTGCACATTTTAACCTAACCATTTTCATGAATCAGGAGAAATTGTGTTCCTCATCCATGTGCCAATTGTTTCCTGGAAAACAATCTTTGGCCACTTTTCAGTTTTTGGCAAAATATGCATTTTCAACGGAAAGCGTTACAGTTGATCCACCTGCATTCTGTGGCAAAGGAAGCATCGCTTTCATATTCCACGGCTCACCCCTTGACAGTTCAACCTCTTAGGTTCTCCCAAAGCACCATTTATTCAGAGGAAACATATGAAATATTAAGGAGCTATGAGTCAGAAATTCTGATTAATTCAACTGAGAATCAGAATTTCATAGGCGGGGATCAACGAGACAGGTTATTCAACTCTAATGGATGCTTGAGTGATCAAGAAATGGAAAGAAGGAGGAAGATAGGACTGGCAAACAAGGGGAAAGTTCCATGGAACAAGGGGAAGAAACATAGTGAAGGTAAGCCTTTACTGAAACTTAGTTCTCTCCCGTCTAGGTAAGCCTTTACTGAAACTAGTTGTCTTTCCCATCCAACTGTTTGTAAACCTTCAGAATAACATTTTGCAGAGACTCGCTTACTAATCAAGCGAAGAACAATAGAAGCATTGAAAGACCCCAAGGTGATGTCATTGTAAGACAACAATGTCTGAATCTTTTATCTTTTGCATGGTTACTTTTGAAGTGTCCAAGTGCTTACTCCACGTAAAAAGGACAAACAAAATCATGTGATATCGTTTTAAATGATTCGACTCATTCAACTTGGCAGAGCAGCCCTTTGTATTGGAGCTCTTTTTCTTGCTATTTTTAGTGCTAAAATATGCTACTAAAACATTATCTCCTTTTTTTCCTCTTCTCTCTTTTAGAACTTCACTTGTTTCTATCGCTTGGTACTCTCTAGTTGAAAATTACCTTTCTCATGTATCAGGTCAGGAAGAAGAAGGCTGAGCATCCTCGCATTCTTAGGTATATTTTTTCTCATATGTACTCAAATGTTATGTCAAGAAGTTATCTCATTTTCACTAAATTTAGGAAGTTGCGGTGCATCACTATTCTTAATGTGGATTTGCATTACTCTCCTTAGCATATATGCACATGCATCTCTTTTTCTATAAATGTGTGCTAAGTGTCAATTCATTTTAGGACATAGAATATTTGAGAAGTGCCAATCGTATGGGACGGAAGGAGTATTACAATGGCCACAAAATCTTCCATCAGAAGAGAAGGCACTTAAATCATTCATGAACATCTAACCTAGAGCTTTTGTCTGATGTCTTGACTGAAGAATATGAAATGAAGATGAGACAATAGAACATTTGAAGGTTTTTGTGTTCTTGTCATGCACCTGGGGCAAACTATGTTGAGGGTTATCATTCAGTTGGACCATTTACCAACTTCTGACTATTTATCCAAGTAACATGTTACCCTCAAGGAAAAGGAAGCACTTTTGATTATAATGCAAATTACTGTATAAATGGTGAACAACTTGTCATTTAACCAATAATTTGTTACAGTTTTATTTGATTTACCAGTTGCATATCCAATGTCTCAGTACTTTCATCGTATTAGGATCACTTATCAAAACATTGTCCACAGTTGTCTGTAGGTTATCTTTTAGAAAGCAAGTATCCGTTGTCTTAAAATGAACTATATGAGAAACATTTATTCTTAGTTTCCTGAAATGAATAATGTTCCCTTTGCAGTGATCAGACGAAAGAAAGAATTAGAAATTCACTAAAACGTATATGGAACCAGCGTTCCAAATGGAAGCAATTGCAGGAGCAATTCTTTCTTTTGTGGTCGAGAAGCATAGCAGAAGCTGCTAGGAAAGGCAGAATTAACCAGGAAGAGTTAGATTGGGACAGCTATGATAAACTAAAGCAAGAGATAGCTCTTGAACAGCTTCAATGGGCTAAAGAGAAGTCTAGGGCAAAGGACATGGCCAGGCTAAGAGTGGAAAGATCGGTGATAAAAAAAGCAGAGAAATTGGCGATGCTGGCCCAAAAGAAGAAGGAAAGGGAAGAGGAATTGAGACTTAAAAGAGAACTAAAGAAGAAGCTGAAAATGGAAAAGAAAAATAACAAGGAATCAGAAGATTTGAAATTGAGACTGAAGAGAAGGTTAACAAAGGTAAGAACTCTTGAGAGACTGATTATCCATTGACCTGCTCTGACTTGTGAGCTGTCACATCACTGCATTTGTTGTTAAGGAAGTTTCCGGTTAGTTGTTGCTCAGCCAGGTAGTGTCAAATGGATTGCATGGAACAGTTTCCAAATGAAGACCTGTGGCGTAATGCCAGAAACTAATGCAAGCAACATAGGGCAAGTAATATTTGGAAGACCAATTAAGTATCCCTTCTTTTTAGAAAAATAGTTTCTCATTCACAATAACTGAAGAAAAAAATATGAACTCTTCATCATCAAATCATCCCATTATGATTTACCTTAGAGACAGCTGAAGGATTTTCTTCTAAGGTTGTGTTTTTCAAGAAAATGTCCCTTGTTGAGACTTAGTTGCATGTTTGCAAGCAATAATTGAGATATAAGATCATGTGATTAATATGCAATTTATTTTGCGTCTTATGTGGCATCAACTCTGGTTTCTCCTTATTTTCCTCTTGTATCCTTTATCCTTGAACAGGCTGCCTAAATGGGAAGACAACGTTTGAACAATTGCCATTAGACCTAGTCTAGCTATCTTGTGTATCACTTGGCTGTTACTGAGTTGTGCTGTTGATGTATCCTTGATGATCTCAGCAGTAGTGTGCTATTTCTATTTCCATTTGATTTATCCATGAGACAACTTCTACAATAACGATTACAATAACCATGTTTTCTTTTTCTTCTTTGATCTTACCCATTCAGATCTGTAAGATGAAACCGGCTAATCGTCAAGTTACGATCAAGAATGATGGAGCAATGTCAAGTATGCCCCCCCTTGAGCAGTTGGATATTGAGCTGATTAAGAGGGAAAGAATGAAGAAGGAAGTTTCGCTAGCGGAGCAGATCAAAGAAGCCAAAACCAGGAGCAGAATCCACACATGTTGAAGTTCCATTGGAAGATGTAAAATATCCATGTTTGCTTGGTCGCATCACATTGTCTTACATCTTGCACAAAATGAACTAACAAAGAGTCGAGTTTCAAATGTAATGCAGATCAACCATAAATTTGTTTGTCCTCATGAGAAAAGTGCCCCAGTGGAGGGAATAAACGGTACCAATTACCCTTGTGGTTCTGTAAATTGCAATCCAAGGTAGTAAACCTTTTGTGTCCTCGCAGGTCCGCTAATAAATATAGATGCAGAAAGGATAGTGTCAGACATATTATTAGGGCTCTTCCCACGGGACACTGCTCGACAAGACAAATGGTCGAACTACCATAACAAATCTGATTCGAAGACTTTATGTCAATGCGAGCAGTTAAAACTCAAAACTCCACAATAGAATGAGAGAGGCTGGAACAGGAACGCTAATAAAAGTCATAACTATCGAGGGCCAATTACAGCCAGCCATAGACTAAATTCTGGTGCAACTCATGCATAACAGCAGAAATACAAAACAGCAATTGAACGAAAGCACAGCTCAGTATCCTCCTCTCTTATCTACATCTTCAACAGCTCAAACTTCTCAATTCTGGTAATTCTGGTTGTACTGTGGGTTCCCATCTGGAACACTGGCAGAATGGTTCGGCTGCTGAGGATTGGGCGTTGGCCCTTGGGTTGAGAAAGTATTATAGTTCTGTTGCGGAGCCATGTTGGACCATTCTTGATTCTGAGGCACTCCACCAACATTGTTCGGCTGTTGTCCACCTACATTTGGCAGTCCCTGCGGCATTCCCCCACGGTTGTTTGGAGGCAGCCCACCAAAGTTGGGCGGTGGCACATGGTGCATTCCACCTGCACCCATGTTATGGGGTGGCATGTGCTGCATTCCGCCAACACCCATGTTGTTTTGTGGCGGCATCTGCTGCATACCACCTCCGCCCATGTTGTTTTGTGGTGGCATCTGCTGTATTCCACCTCCACCCATATTTTGTGGAGGCATCTGCTGCATTCCACCTATGCCCATGTTGTTTTGTGGTGTCATCTGCTGCATTCCACCTCCACCCATGTTAGGAGCAGCTTGTTGCATGGGCTGGTAAGGTGGAGGTGAAGTATGCTGAAAGTCTCGGCGCTGCATGTTTTCCCTTCTTCTGTCAAAGTTTCTAGACCTATCGTTGTGACGAGGCCTGTCATTGCGCCTGTTTCTTTCATTTGCCCGAGCATTGTTCCTGACCCATTCCTCATGGTACCTAGGGTCATAAGGAACTGCTTGCCCATTGATGAAAGGCTCCCCTAACACAAGAAAACAAAGTACATAGGAGATCAGTGATCAACTATAAAGCATAATGGAATGGTTTTCCTGGACTTTCAACTACAAATATCGTAAATTGAGTCAAAATATTCCTTTCGAGCACAAATAAAAAAGAAAAAAAAAACAACTCAAAACAACCCAATCAACAAAGCCCTCAACTTCCCATTTTTATCTTCAGTAGTTAAATATGGATACTGAAAATTATCACCAACTCGAACTGTGCTAAAAAAATAGCATTGCTGATCAGGACAATTATTTTATCTTCCACAGCTTAGGAGCTGCCACCTAGTGAGTTCAATGCTTTACCTCCATAATCCTTGTTCTTCACATCCAAGTAGGAATCAGGCAGAACCCAGCGAACTCCAGTCAACTCTGAAGGAAAAACAACAATCAATTTTTAAGGGGGAAGAATAGCCATTCAAAAATCAGTCTTTCACCTTGTTCCCTAAAAAGAAACTTGCCTTTAAGCTTGTAAGAAAGCTCCTCAGAAACCAGGGCTCCAAATGCAAAGTAATGTTTAGTCGAAACTGAGTAAATTTTCATTCTTGCCTCTTGCTCGCTGAACATAAGGAAACAATTACAGACGCACCAATAATAAAAGAAAACAAACAGAAAAGAAATAAATGATCAAAGTATCATTGGAACTATGTTCTTTCTATCAAACATAAAATTCTGCGACAATTCTCGGAAGAAGAATAGCTATATAAAGATAAAGCGTACAACCACGGACAACATGGACGAGCCCTTACCTGCCCACTACCTGGGCTAGGGTCTTGATGTAGTGATCGATGATCTCGTCTCTGGTCCAATTCGGGTCCGGCGGCTCCATAACCACGAGCCAGTGCTCAAAATCACAGCCATCGAGCAAGATTGTCTCCTTGGGCGGGCGATTCGACCAGTTGGGGTTCGGGTCGTTGAGAGACGAAGAGGTAGCCCGCGTAGAAAATGGCCGAAGAGCCACGAGGCCGGAACCACCGGGGGCAACAGCGGAGGAGAGAGGGCAGAGGCGGCGGAGGAGAGCGGGAGCTGGGGCTCGGGAGAGAGACGGGAGAGGGGAAGAGGAGAAGGTGCGAGAGGAGAGGATGGCCATTAGGGTTTTAGGTTTTGTTAGGAGAGCGCGAGCCATTGTCGTGCAGTGCAGGGACGAGAAAAGGCGAGGTGAGGGTTTTAGGATTTATATAGTGGGTGAGGAGGTTAGCCGAAATACGAAGATAAAATTACCAAAATACCTATCATTTTCTATTGTTAATAGAAACAATTGCACTTGTTGTCTCTAACCTTTATTTATCATTCCACTTTTATCCCTAACCTCGAAACTTTTTGTAGTAAATCCCCAACCACAAAAGAAGTTCCATTTAATTCTTTTTTTTTTTCACAACAAGCATTATTATGGACGGAAAATTTCACATCAACACAAGATTGCCAGAGACTAACCACAATGGCACAAGAAATCATAAATACACCTACCCAAGTGTCAACTGCAATCAATGATATGGAAAAGAGAAAAAAAATGAAAAATTAAATTAAAATAGAATAGATGAAAAAAGAGGGTGTCCCAGAATTTAGCCGACATCTTCGCTTGAGAAGCCCTCTTCTACATCAATTTCTCCCTAGGGATGGCAAGTGGGTGAGTGAAATTCATAACCCGTGGATATATGCCCATAACAGGTGGATAAATAGGTGAAAATACTCACAATGAGATGAACATGGGTGACAAATCACACCCGTCTGGTGAGTATGGGCGAGTGGCGAGTAGGGGGTATCTATCATAGATAAATCTGCCCCACCTACCCGTGAAACTTGTTTAGTAATTATAATTGGATGCAATACGTACATTTAACTAATATTTTATATTAATTCTCATTGAATATTTTCTTATATGTATGTTATGATTTTGTATATTTTATGATTTTGTTGTATTATATGTATCTAACGACTTTGTATTCATATTTTATTTTTATGAAATTTAAAAAACACAGTTTAAACCATGAGTTACCTATGAGTACAAATTACCCATGGGTTGTGAGCGCGGGTGAGATTTTTCACCCACTTGCAGATACCATGAAGTTACAGGTAATAAAAAAAACATAGGGCACGGATGGTGAGTAAAGGGTATCCACGCTTAATCTGCCACATTGCCATCTCTATTTCTTCCAAAACCTCCTCACCAAGACCCTTGCTACCTTCTTTGTTATCCTCCCCAACTTACAATCCTAACTCAAATCCTACATGTCTTTATGCAAGACAAAAATAAATTTGTGTAGGAACTCGTTATAGTTCATCATCTTCCTTTAGTTTAAGTTCCCTCAGACAAGCTCTTCATCTTGGCATGGACCATATTCGATTTCTTGACCTAGGTGGACTTCATGAATAAAGATTTTGGGTCCTAGGTCAAGAACCGTGCAAGCTCAATGGGCATTGAACGTGGTGAAGAACTACTCATGGGTGATATTTGTTAGAGGAAGATCTTTCTTTAGGAAAGAATAGGGAGAGCCAGAGCCTTCGAGTGTAGTTTTGCAGATGAAAGCTTTGAAGATGAAGCACTCATAACTAGGTTTGCCTAGTCCGATGTTGGAATCAATGGCTTTGGCAGCATGTCAAAGATTCCACTACACTAATTCTATATCTTTATCCATCAATTTCACGAAGCTTCTCATGGATCTCATAACACAATAAAGAAATTGAACCAAATAGGTCAAATTCAAACTTGAAAACCACAAAGTTTAAAACATCAATAAAGGACCGCTCGCATTCAACTTATTCTCGAACAAGTTGTTTGATGAAATGCCTTCTTTGAGCCACTTTTTGAGCAAAAGGATCTTCAAGTCCTTGGACTCTACCTTAAGCTCCAACTTCTTAATGGTGATCCCAAAAGTCCACATCAAGCTCTGCTGCTCATGTATCTCATCAAGCATAAGTGTGATTTATGGAGAAAGATCGAACTCTTTCTTGTTAAACTTTATGCTTGAACTTAGAGAGCGTCTGGAGCTCTTCAATAATGGTCTAGTCTGTTGTATTGATGATGTCACTATTATAAGGATGTTGGGCCGTTTAGAGCTTGGCACATATAGCTTTAATGGTGGTAGCACCGACAAAAAAGCTTAGCCACGAACGCTTCTAGAACTGCTCTCTACCTAACGTTGCATTGTTGCCATTTTTGTGATCTGGGTCAAAATCGGTGGCTCCGAACATCATCGCAATATCCCATTATGTTGATTCCATTTCTTTTAACACCTATTTCATGAAGCTTCTTGTGGATTTTATAATATAACGAAGAAATTGAACAACATGAGTCGAATTCAAACTCAAAAACATCAAAGTTTCAAACATCTACAAAGGCAACAAAGGATTGCTAAGTGGGTTCTCATAGGTATAGGAAAGGTTCTAATGAAGAGGTTCTAGGATAAATCAAGACGGATGAGGGACTAATAAGAGGAGATGTTGTTTGGAATTTAGGGCTACCCTTCTTTCAATCTTTTTTATTTTACTTTTTTTTTTCATCTTTCCTTTCTTTTCCACATAATTGATGGGTGTTGACACATGAGTAGGTGCAAGATTCCCTGTGCCACCATGGCCAATCATGGCTAACAAGGCACTTTTTGTCCGTAATAATACTTGCTGTAAAAAAATGACTTAATTGGAACTTTTTTTTAAGGTTGCAATTTACAATGAATAGTTTTGATTTAGGGACAAAAATAGAATGATAATTAAAATGTCAAGGATCATGGTTGTAATTTAACCATTATTAGTAATACTTATTTGCCTAAACATTAGTTGAAATTGCAATTGCTTCATAATGTTAAATTTACATTTCCCTTTACTTATAAGCATCAGTTAGTCATTAGTAAACATTTGGCCGAAGCCATTTTAGCCCCTCGAACTTTGTCAACCTAGGCACTTTACTTGTTGAATATAAATTCAATGTTTCTCACTTCATTAACTTGATTAAATGGTACACTTAAGCCTTTTGGTCGTCATGCCGGTCAAGTGCCATGGAAATTCTCAACACCACTTTTAGAAAATCAGGATAAAGTGCACCATAAGCCTCTAACTTTTATTTTTTGTCCAATTTTCATCCCTAAGCTCATATATTTCTTGATTTCTTCCCCAATGTTTTGAAAATGTATTATTTTCATCCATTGGTTGACAGAAACCAAGAGACTTCACAAAATTTGCAATTTTTTAGCCTGAAAAAATTGGAACACTTGATAACATGTACTATTATACCATATGTCAACACTTATAAGCTTTCTCTAAGCCTAATTGAAATATATAAAAAAATTCAATAACAACCAAAGCTTTGACGTAGTGATTAAAACTTGTGAATATTACTAAGAAGTTTAGCATTTGACTCCCAAGTCTCCCCTTAATCTCCCTCTTATGTAACAATAAATAAAAAATAAATAAATGAATAGATAAATACTTCTAATAAATTAATCATACCAGCTATAGATGCTTTAGTGGCCTAAGTTAGAATGAGAAAATAGTATTAGGCTTTGCAAAGGTTTAGCTAATAAATGTTAAGAGTGAAAGAAAACAGAGGCATGATAAAAAAATACAAAATAAAAAAGAAAAAAGAAAAAAAAAACCAAGAAACGAAGAAAGCATGGTGCTACCAGCCAACAATGATGCCGAAAAGCTCAACAATCCATCATCTTTAACAATGGAGGCCTTAGCTAGTAGAAAATGTAGCTTCCTGTTCTTCTCATCATCCTCTAGATCCCTATTGGGTTCTATTGTTCCACCACAGTGGCCTCAGTGCCTGCTAGCTCCTTCAACTACACCTTCTAGGGCTCTTAGTGTCCGCATTAATACAATGGCACTCTTCTACAACAAGTTGACAAGACCTCTAACACCAGCTTCACCCTCTTCTGCACTTCGTCATCTTCTATCCCTTCTTAAACCTATGACTGAAAGTGGTCAGCTAATTTGGTATTTAGCTAAAACCTAACTCGAAAAAGAGCTCATAATTCAAGTTCAGTTTATGTCGAACTCAAAAACCAAACATAACCTAAAATTCTCAATGCTCAATTTTTTTACACTAAAATTATTAATACTTTTCTTGATCCAACCCAAAATTTTACCCAAAATACCAAAGCATACTTGATATGTTCCCAATATAAACCCAATACTCACTATATCCAGCAAGCTCTATCTCTACATAGAAAAAAGAAATGAGCCCACCTTGGCCTCTATTATTTTTTTTCTCCGTTGCAAGTCTCGGCCGCCTCCCTTAGTCTCATCTCTCATATCTAGAGAATTCCTTTGTTTTCCCTTATTTTCTTACCTATCCTCACGTGGACCTGTCAACTCACTACCCCACCTTTCATCCTTGTCTTCAATGCTTATTAAAAATATCAAAAAGAGAAGATCCATAAGTGTTTTAGCCCTTTTTTGACTCAATCTGCAGCCTTACTTAGACCCTATCTTTCCATTTACTAACTTTCACTGTTACCCACATAATATCTTACCTCCCACCTCTATTGTCCTCATGTTACCTTTATTTTTTTTTGCCTTTTGTTGTTACATTTCTCTTCGCTCAGGGCAGGGATTTTGCACCATTTTGAGCTCATGTAGGCTAAAGTAATAGCCACAAAGAAGCTAACCTAGTGGAACTAAGACACCTATGAGATTAGTGAAAAAAAAAAGATGAAAAATAAAGGTTGAGGACTTTTGGTGCATATATCTGTGTGTGGTAGAAGTAGGATTAAGGATTTCTGTGGCACATGATTGACACGAGAGGCAAAGGGGCTTAACTACACCAATTGACCAAGTTGAAGGGATGAGTTGCACTGAGTTCATATTGAAGGGCTAAAGTGTCTGAGATTAGGGATAAAAATGCATTTAGACCAAAAAACTTTTACTCTCTCCAATATACTATCCTTGCACTATTCATTACTTATAGTAATTATGTATAATTTTTTTTATCTTCAACATTTTTGTATATAAATGCAAAACTTTTATATATAGGTGATAACTGAAAACTTGTAGCTTAATTTTTTTTTTTTTAATTTTTGACCAAATAATAGTATAAATAAATTTAAGTTAAACTCAAGTAAAAAAGAAAAAAGTGAATTGGAGTAATGAACTTGGGACCGAAGTAGTATGTGGTGGAATAGGGTCCCAGTACCCTTAATTGACTTACACTTGCAGGCTCTTATGGATTATTATCCCACTTAGTTATAGCTCACTAGTTGTTACTTGTGAGTAAATAAAAACAATTTACGCACAATTAGTTACTTAACCTCATTTGAAAGAAGATATGCATATGTTTGTTTTGGTTATGCAATAATAAATAAATAAAATAATAAAAAAACATTGACGCCAATTATTCAAAACCACAAGTTCAAACACAAGCCAAGACAATAAAACTCCTATTGCTTAAGCTTCAAGTAACAACTTGTGGACATTTTACGACCTTAGCATGCACCCAAAAGTAATTCAAGTGTTATACACAACAATGACTTCTAATAAAGGCAACTATTTAGTGCATAAGCACCTTACATACATGGAAAAATCACTACTAAGATCCATCAAACTTGGCTCTAACCTTTGAGCTAGTTAGTTCCAAGTCCAAAGCCATTGCTTTTCCTTGTGCAAATCTTAGCCTCTTAACTAAAATGACATTGGCACTCTAGTTAGCACAAGCTTAACTTACAAGAAATCTTAGAATAACATGGATTCAAAACAAACAAATATCTACAAATAGGGAAACTCCCTAACTCAATTTTTAGGCCACTATAAGAACCTACACAATGGAACTTAAGGGATAAGTATGTAGTTGTACTTAATAAAGGTCCCCTGGGGGTGAGTCCTACGGAGAAAATTCACAACCAAGCAAATGTGCAAATATGGTAACCAAAGCATCCAATCAAAGCATACCACAACAAACAACAACACACAAACAAAAAAAAAAACAATGCAAATGCAAATGATATGGATGGATGGATGAACACACACAATGCACTTTGGACTTCCTTACACCCATTGGTGTTACAACTTTTTAGTGAACTCAAATGGCTGGGGCTCTTTGGAGGCTAGCCTTTTTGAATCCAATGGTAGAATTCTTTGCTTACCCTTTTGAAGTTCGCTTGCGGGTCTTGGAATATGTTTTTACTTATTCCTCTTCACATACCTATCTTTCCCTTATCTTATTGTGCAAAGTGACTTTTTAGGTGGTCCTACCTTCCACTTTGGCCAATTATGGATTTGAACCCACCCTTAATCCCTTTAGTGCCTTCTTAGCACCTTAGGTACCTTATCCCCTTTAGCCACTTTTCTTTGCCTTAACCTTACCATATTACTTAGTCACCACTTAAATAATGTATAATTCTATACATAGGATTGTGTTCTAGACCCTACCAAAGGTTTAGAACATCTTAGGATAGCCTAAAGATAAAAATCAAGCCATTAGAACATCTTTACTATGGCCCTAATATGAGGGCATTAACTTGCAGCACTACGGTGCCAAAAGCCATTTACCTATATTCTAGGATCATGATCCTAGTGTTGTAGTGCCAGTCTAGGTGCTACGCTACCAGGGCATGCCCTGCACCATGGCTTTTGTGTGTTCTTGTACTAAATCCTGCCAATTTCACATCCCCATGGCAAATCCTCTTAGGACTTGTTTTTACTTCATTCCCATGTTTATATGCATTATTTGAGTAAGATTAACTTAGACCCTTACCTTAAATCATCATCAAAGCAAGAAGGAATGCAATCACATCACATGAGCACCATAGAGCTCAATTAGCTTTCTTTGAATTCCAAGCTTAATTCTAGATAAAATGGACACTAAAGGCATCAATTCAGGACTATTTTCAGCCGTTTATTGAGCTTAGAACCAACCTATAAGAGTGGAGGATGCTTACCTTACGGTTTGAAGTAAAAAGTTCTAAGAAACAACTCAAATGCACCAAATACATAATGAGCTAGCTAGGGGCCTAATGTGGATGCTTTGAACCTTCAATTTTTGCAAAAAAACTTGTGTGAGTTTGGAGGAATGATGATGGTAAGCTATGAAGGAGGGAGAAATATGAAAATGGCTTAGAGAGAAGATGACGAATAGTATCATCTCCATCAGCATATATCTTAACTATTCCCAGCAAGAGTTTTTTTCCCCGTTTGTTGCTTTGGCCCTCAAACTTGTTTTTGTTTCACTTAGGACACTACTTTTGCTCCATTGACCATCCCCCTTTGATCCTAAAGAAAGGTTTTTCCACTGTGGACTTAGAACCATATGAAAAATGAAAAGACCAAATAAGCCTCTAATGATAGCTACAGCTGGACACATTGGGTGAGAATCAAGCCTTCATCCATATTCTATGGAGCCAAGCCTTCATAGTGAGAAGGTCATTTCAAGTAGAAAAGTAGATAAGGATGCGGTTTTGGCCAAAAAACTAAATCACGTGGGTGGGTACACTCAGCTGCCATGCATAATGCATATAGAACTAAAGGAATTATGAGATGAATCAACAATGGTTAACAACTTTGACAATGAAGTAGCACTGGAGGTAATCTCGAGTGGCATCCAAAAGGTCATCCTCAACCTTAAAGGTTACTTTATAGAGTAGAAGACAATTAGATGACAATGAGGCCATAGAGTGAAGAAAAAAGAAGAACGGTGTGTACTCCTCTTAGGACGGTCTAAAGAGGCCGAGGCAGAAAGAAATATAAGCTTGGGAACAAGCCCAAGGGAAGTTGTTTAAAAGAAATAGAGGAACTAAACAACCAAATGAATGGAAGGAGAACCAACCCACAGAACTAATGAACTTGGAAGGGAAAGATCAGAGAATGATAAAGGAGACATGGAACACGAAGAACTAAAAGCCATTAGGCTACCATATCCAAATGCCCAAGCCAGTATAAAAATTCACAGAAAAAAACTTCAGATTGTAAGAGACAGTGAACATTAACCAAACATCAAAGTGTCTAATCCTTCATTATTTAGCTCAACAACATAAATGAGGGAAACCATGGATGATCGATAGCTAAGTATAATCATGCAATGATGAAAAAGCAAAGAGAATTGAAAAGGGATTAGGGTTTCAATCTAGAATGATTGATGAAAGCAAGTAGAATGAAAGAACAATTTAGAAGAGTGCATAAGGTTTATGGGTCAGCCTTAACGATGAGAAGCATCCTTTAAATAAACAAAAGTTGATATCAGAAGTCTAGTTGATGGGTATATTTTAGTATAATCTAAATTAATTTCAAAATAGTGAAAAAATGGGTAAAATTCATTTGCGGTCCTCTAACTTTAACACTTGTTCTAAAGTGGCCATTTACCTCATCTTGTATCATTATAAAGTCCCCTACCTCCTCATGTGTGTCATATTCTTTCATAATAATAAATGACTATATTGAAAGAATAAAAAACTTCATGCTAAAATTGATACAAATACATAACTTTAAGGATTTAAAACACTGATTATGCCAAATTCATCTTCTTTTCCAAATTGTCTCTGCTGAACAAAAAAATCACATATGTATCTCTCTGTGAAATTTTGTCTTCCTAAGTGCAATCAACTAAATCTCATATTCTTTCATCGAAATCATTAAGCTCAATAGAATATTTCATTAGTTGATAAATTAATCATATATCAGGCCATTTTTGTAAGATTTGTGAACAAAAAAATTAAAATATCTCACATTCATCAAATTTACACCAATAGTAGCAGTAGATTGAGTCAAAGGATCAGAGCTAAAGTAGGCTTTCTCCTTCCAGTCCCAATTCTAATCAATCTTCAAAAAATTCCGGCAAAATTATACATAGCAAAAATTCTAATCAATGTTTGAAAAGTTTCAGCAGAATCATACACAACAAAAATTCCAACAAAATCATACACAGCAAAAATTTTAATCAATCTTCAAAATATTCCACCAAAAATCATACACAGTAAAAGTTCCAATCAATCGTCAAAAAAATTCAAACAAAACCATACGTAACCCACCATCTCATCCTCTCATCTCTTCTAGCAAAATCATTCCAGCAAAAAATTCCAGTCCTCATTCATGCCAAGCCGATATACCCAATTGGCGGCATAGGGGGTTGTGGGTAGTGGGACCTTATGATTTAAGGCATGGGTAGGTTGTAGATTGTTGAATCTTGCTATTTAGGCCATGGGTAAGTTATGGGTGGTTAAATCTCATGAATTGGACATGGATTCATGCATTCATCGTCAAGAGGGTAAAAAACCAACACACCTTGGTACGGACTCGGTGAAAGGTGGAAGGAGTGGCGGAGATGGGCGAGGCGGTGGAGCAAGCAAGTGAGCAAGTTGATCAAGATGGAGAAGGTGGCGGCTTTATGGCAACTCAATTCAAATGAGAGAACGTTGATGCGAGAAAAGAAAACGCGGAGATAAGCTTGCTATAATCGCTTGATGACAAAAGATTGAGGAAGAAGATAAAAATTGGCTAATCTATGTTTTGAATCCCTAAAATTATGTGTTTGTGCAAATGTTCTCTAAAAGGCTTTATTCTACTAATATAGTGATTTATTGTTATGAAAAAGAAGGACACATAAGTTTTGGGCACTGACATGTTGACCTATAAGGCACCACATCATTAACTTTCATCTAAGATAACAAAAAAAATTAATGGAATGGACTACAATAGAACATGCATTAGGAGATAGAGGACTTTATGATGACAGAATGTAAGATAAATGGCTAATTTAGGATAAGCGTTAAAGTTAAGGAGCCGCAAATGGATTTTATCCTAAAAAATATTATCAAGATCCGAGTTGAGTATGATAAAAGTTATTAGACATTCTATAAATTGTTTTTTTTTCCCCCTAAAAGACACACAATGTGGGTGGTTTTCTTATTCTACCAAATAATTTTAGTGGAAATAAAGGTGTAAAGAGGTAGAGCTTTTATTGAATAGCTCGAGTTCAAACTTGAGTTTAGGCCTATTGAGTCGGGTCCTATTGAGCTCAAGCACAAACTTGAAACCAAGCTCAAAAAATAAAAAAGTCAAACTCGAGCTGGACACTACTTGACACTGTATCCTGATAAGCCTGAGGGGCCTTAAAAGTATCTCACATATACATATCCTAATGAGACTAAGTTGCCTTGATTACTTAATTCCTTTAAGCCCTAAAATACTCAACTACGAGTAATTCAAGCCTAAAGGGCTGAGTTTAAGCCCAACTCGGGTCAAGTTCGAGCCTCAAAATTTGGAATCGAGCAATTCAACTCGAGCCTAAATAATAAATAAAAGGCCGAGCCCAAACCCAAATGAGCTCTTGATGGGCCTAGGCCTTTTAGACCCCTAAGAGCCCAATCTCCCTTAAACATGCCAAAATTTTGAACTAATAACGAGAGAAACTATAGAGCTTGGAGAAGCTAACAAGGTAAGCATCATATACGTCCAAAAGTACTTAGACTAGGACGGTTGGTTTGAGAGCTCCCTCAAATGCGTTTAAATCTCACCAAGTTTGAAACTGATTTGTTCCTCAACTATTTATACACCTTAATCTCTGTTTGTGTTTCTCGTAAAAACAAACATCCTAGTATTGGTATACCATTTACGGAAGGGAAATGGGGAGGAAATTGATTTACCTACTGTGCACCAGCCTTGCTCTCATCTGGGTTGTCCTCCTCCTCCTACTTGCGCCTAAAGGTTAGTCCTCTTATTTATTTTCTTCTCCCAAGTTTCTGAGTCCTCCTTCCAAGTTTGTGGTTGAAGAAAATCTTACAGGTCCCTGTTGTTGAAGGGATGTGCCTCATCTTCGCAGTGCAAAAATTTGATAGGCTCAAAGTACGAAATTCTTTAAAGGTTTGGAAGACTATGGCAGATCGTGGATCTCCCATATGCCTCACTCTTATGGATTCCCGGCAAGTCATGGGAGTGCTGGCAAAATCTGCCTCGCTGGACCCGACCCGCCGGACTCTTCAGCCCTGCTGCTATCTGCTGCTATCTGGAAACCTTTCTTCATCATCAAAATCAAGTTCAAAGCCACTAAGACCTTCCCCTTTCCCTGCCCTTGTCCCCTACTGCCAGAGATACTTCTCTGGCGATGAGTAGTTAACTAGAAAGCCTTTCTTCATCGTCAAAATTGAGTTCGAACTTCGAAGCCACCAAGACCTTCCCCAGCCGCCAAAGATACTTTGTTGGCATAAACTTGAGAACCTCAGGTTGAAAAGTGTTAACTTGACTCCATAGTTGGAGTTGACCCTCATGCACTGGCATTGGTGGTTTGAGTTTTCCAAAATATACCGAACTCTATGAGGTATCAAAACGTAGCCGGCAATTGATGGGCCACTGTTTTTGGCAGACAATTAGGCAAGGGGAAGTTGTCAGCTAATGCTTATCAAAGTCCCTTAAAGCCTATCTTTCTGACAATTTAGGGACATTCTTACCCATTTAGTGATGAGTTAAACGAGGGATGCATTTTAAATTTAAACTCATATCTTAGGTTTAGGATATAAAAGTGGATGCAAGGGATCGAACTCTGCCTCTACCAAACTTCCTATGAAACATCAGTTATACTGGTTCGATGGTTTTGGGTTCTGGAAAATCAAGCATTTTCTCATTCTATTAATTATAATGTATTTACTACATTTATACTTGTATAGATGCTTTTGATTATAGAAAAAAAAAAATCTTTAATTAGTTTTCATGCACAATTTCATATGCATGGTTTGGTTTTATATATTTTAATAGATTTTCTTTTTGTGTTAAACTAAAGCAGGAAATGCTCAGGATGACAGTTGCTGGGTGCTAGACTCCGAATATGGGGGGCTATGTGTTTTCAGCTACACCTGCTATAATCATTGCCAGGGCAAGGGGTATGGATCTGATGGTGAATGCAGTTTATTTGGCTTTTGGAGGGCTTGCTATTGCTACATTTGTTAATTAAGGAACCCTCTAGGGTATTAGTTTCTTTAATTTCCAACTCTCACGCTTCTTGACGTGTCAATAAAGTTCTTATTTTGTGGCTTTTAGCAACTTGTTGTTTGTCAAGAGTGCGCTTAATGTATTTGATGTTTGTGTGGTGCAACCGTATATTGTGGTTAAAAATAAAGATATGACGGTTCATTTCAAAAGATATAAGTTTTTTTTTTGGTATTTAATAACCATATTGAGCCTCAATTAATTCAACTTAAGCAGCTTTAAATCAACAACAACCACTTTTTTATAGATGATGTAGTGCAAATTTGGCTTGTGACATGTCTTGATCTTCAAGAATTATGGGATAATCTCTCTCCTTTTACCGATCTTGTTAATCCTAGCTTCGGCAATAACTTGGTTATCTAGGTGAGTCACAGGTTAATTAGTCCAACTAGCTCAACCGGTTGGGTCAATCACATGGACGGTTGCACTAACATAAGAAGTGGTTTGATCTAAAACCATAAAACTTAGGACAATGTTGAAGGATAGAAACTAATTAAGTACTAAAACTCAAGTTTTCCACTTTTATTCAATGACTTTCTCCGCCAACATGAGTCACTACACAATCATCTTTGGTTGTCCTTGTATCTTCTTTTATTAAACATCAGAAAAGTATTTATAATATTTAATACTAAGAAGTAACCACCAATTGCATTCCTGATAAAACAAGCCTAGAGAAACAAACAAAAATACATTGCTTTATTCTCAACAAGCCCAAGCAAGCTACTGGCTAAGCTTATAAGGACCCTCAACTACCTTTCCCTAGAGGTTACAGTTTTACTATCGAAGAGTGTTCTTTGGCTTTGTTTGTGGAAGTAAGAGCTACTTTGTGTGCTTTCCAGGAAGCCAAAGCTAGCAGCCTATTTAATATAACAATCATCATCGATTCCTTTCAGGGATTTCTTCAAATTGCATTGATGATTCCTTTCAGGGATTTCTTCAAATTGCATGTTATAATTCAATTTGCTTGAAGATTAAAGAAGACATCAAAGAAATCCGCCATCTTATTAGCCAGATTTAGAAGACCACTTTACTGGTAGTTTGCCACTCTGGGGAAGATTAAGCTCATCGCTTGACCACATTTGCCTTATGTTCCTTCTCTTTGTAATTTTTTTTAATTTTCTTTCCGCTTACTAAAAAAAAAAGGAAAAAAAAAAAAACAAGCCCAAGCAATGAAAGGATTCATCGTGCACAATCCTTGTTTAGCCTATTCATCCTTTTTTCCATTTACTTCCCTCACAACATGTTTAAAGGCATAATCATGTACCTCTTTGCACAATTCATCAATTTATCTGAAAGTGTCTATATATCTCCATGGTCTTGCAAGTAATTTTAAAATCCATCTTATATATAGCAAGGAGTCACGCTCAAAGTGTGTTTGAATGTAGAAAATAATTTTCATTTTTATTTTCATTTTGTGTTATCTGTTTTGATTTTCTATGTATAATTTCCTAAATTATTTTTTAGAAAACATGTTTAGTTGCTTCAAAACAATTAAAGATGATTAATATATATACACACTACATTGAACAAGTTCAGTGCCTTAGTTGAAAGTCCAAAGAAAGTTTGTGAACTATAATTGCAGATTTTCCCACATTTATCAGCTTCAAAAGTGAAAATAAAAAATTCCAAAGCCTGCCCCCAAATTTTTTCTCTTTGTCGCTTAGGCTCCCATTTTTTCTATCCCTTACAACGGTGCCACCATCTTTGTTATTCCCAAACATGTGATACTTGCTGGTGATTCTACTATTCAATAGCTCTGATGTCGTTGTTGTTGCTTCAGAAGGATCATTTCATGCTATGAGGCTAGCTTAGTTGCCTTAATTGAATGAGAGATAAGGGGATGTAGAGATCTGAAAAACCAAAGAAGTCGAGAAAGATGGGGTAGTTGGCGGCAAAGGAGTTCCATAACACTGGTCACTGGAAAGAAGTCGATTGGGGAAAAAGATCGATCGAGAGAAAGAGATCAGTTAGAAAAGAGATTGATAAAGAGAGAGAGATAAATTGGAGAAAGAGATCAATCGAGAGGAAGAGAGACTGTACAAATTTCGTCGAGGCCACAGGCTTGAAGAGAAGAGATTGAAGCTGACGATTGATTGTGAGTCGCGAATAAGACAGAGATCGAGGAAAATGCTTTTAAAAAATAGAAAAGTGCTAACTAGTGTTTTCTAATTATATATAAGTTTGAAATTTGTTTTTCTAAGAAAACTGAAAATGAAAACTAACTCACTAAACATGTTTTCTTTTCATTTTGTAAGTTTAAAAAAAAAATCAGAAAAAATTGAAGAATTTTCTATAACTAAATAGGGCCTCAATTGTTTCAAAATTGTAAGTTAATTACTCTGACTCCTATACCAATTTTGCCTTCTGTATAGCTAAGAGTTCAGCTATTTATAAACTTGATGCTCTGACATGTACAGAGAAGACACACAGACTTTTGCACATATGGTTTCCTTAATAAGCCAACAACAGCTGTACTTGGCATAGAGACTTGGTGGAGTAAGGTAAATTAAGTTTCAATAATATGTCCGTGACGTCATCTAATAATAGCATTATGTTGCGGTGTATAAGGTGGGGTCTGCAAGAAAAGTGATATCATGAGAAGTGAAGAATGGAACTAGTTTTTTGAATATGTCCCTGCAACTAGAATATATCAACTGCAAAAGATCATGCCTTTTTTAGGAGAATATCATAGTTGAATCATAGCAAAATAGAATTTCCGATGGTTAAAATTGTAGCACAAAATCATAGGAATTATCAGTGTTGCAACACACAAATCACGAATGTGCTATGATTTTGTTATGGTTTGCCTGTGACGATTTTGCTAGATTACTTTTTTATTTTTTAAAATGGCAATGTATATAGAGTTATTGAAGTATTATATATAATAATTATCAAATACATACAAAAATCGGGAAATCTGAAATGCAATTAGGTGTTCGTGCACATAGTGAACGGCATTAGAAGGTGGGCAATTTCCATTAGGTTAGGTTATTTATGGTAGATTTGTTTGATTGGGCTCTAAGATTTGATTGAATAATAATTGAGATATTAACTTTGCTTAAAATTTTTAATTATGGAAACTTTGCCCTAAATGTTTTATTTTTTTTAATTCCATTGTCTTCAAGTCTTCATTTGACTGGATGATTTTTAGGAAATTAACTTTGTTCAAAATTTATAATTATGAGAATTTAGTTTGTATATGTTTCCTTTTTTTATTTAATTTCTGCGTCTTCATTTCTCCTTCTCCATCTCGAGTCCATCGTTTCTCTATTTGTTGTTTGTAGCAATTGTGGTTATATTCACAATTTTAAGTGGAGAGTTAAAAGGTCTATGTAATTATTCTATTGGATTTGAATGAGCCTCTTAATTATATTCACGGTTTTATTTTTCCATGACAATATTTTTTTATCGTGTGATGGTTTTACCAGACAGATTAATACATTTGATTTCCAATTTAATACATTTCACATATAGTTTAATACATAACCTACACAGCTTAATACAATTAACTTCCAATTTAATACATATTCTACACAGTTCCAGTTTAACACAAATCCCAAACAGATTAATACAATTCATTTTCAATTATCACATATTCCACATAGATTAATACATAGCCCACATAGTTTAATACAATTTGCTTCCAATTTAATACATTTTCAGTTCCGATTTCATATATTTTGCATATTGTTGTTGCCGATGGCGATGATGATGTCAATTATGGTACTAGTGGTGATGATAAGTTTGGTGGTTTTATTTTTTTCATGGCAATGTCATTTTCTTATCTGATGGTTTACCACGCAGATTAATACATTTGATTTTCAGTTTAATATGTTTCATAAACACTCTAATGCATAGCCCAAATAGTTTAATACAATTCACTTCCAGTTTAACACATATCTTACACAGTTTAATATATTTCATTAACAGTTTAACATAAATGCCACATAAATTCCCATGCCTATATATTGTCATCCTCCCCACACACATACAACTTTTCAACGACAACATGGAACCACACAAATCTATCACAAGAACAAACAACATACAGGTCCACTTTATTAAATAATACAACACCAAACTAGAAATACACAATTGAAACGATTACCACACACAAATTCTAGACAATGCCCTCACAAGAATGCACAAATAAACTTAGAAACCCTTCCTAATGAACAATAAATCATGAGCCTAGAAACATACAAGTAAAAAATAAATCACAAACACGATTTTGGATTACCTAGCCTTCTTTGCACAAAACGTACAACTGGTTTCTTTGCTTCAAGCCCAAATTAGAAGAATTTCGCACTAGCTTCATGTTCGGCAGCGCACTAAGTCACCGCACCACTTTTCCTCTTTCGGTTGCACACCAAAATCTCTTCTCCCTCGTTCTGGCGCCTGGGTTTGCAACGCTTTTTTTTGCTAGGCTTTTCAGTGGAGGAAACAACTAGGAGCAAGGAGATCATGGGTTTTCTCGTGGGATTAGGGTAGAAACTAATTTTGGCTTGTCTTTATATGGTAAATGACTCTAATCAGGTAACTCTCCATTTTTCTCCCTAATTTGTTGCACCTCCTTCTTTGCTTTGTTTTGAATTGAAGGTAACATCGATGGATGGAAACTATTAATGGTGTTACTAGGTGTATAAGCACCTAGGTGGATAGTCTCATAACTCTACAAAAATGATTTGAATTATTTACATTTTTAGTAAATAAAGTGTTCTCATTCTAAAGCCTATATGTACTAATGAAAGCCTATAGGTGCAGAGTAGAGCTGATCTTCTGAAATATTCCCATCATCATCTCTACAAGAAGGCGATTTAATCTGCTAGTTGGGTGTGTGTCACTTAAAGATGATGGTAAGGAAAAAATACAAATGTAAGTTATTGAAATAAAATTATTTAATTGAGAAAAAAAAGTTTTCTGAAATAGGAAATGGCTAGTTAGAGCCAAAAGTGTTCGGATCTCCTAGGCAATGCAAAAGACTTGGTACTTATACCCTTTGTTATAGGATTCATGCAATAAAGCAATGAACTAAATTTTAGAATGCGAATTCAGGAATTCAGAGCAAATTCACGAATCCAATGTGGTCTGACTATATTGTTTCAATTTGTTTTTTTTTTCAATTTTTTTTTTCTAGTAATGACTTGTTTTCAAAAATCAAAGCAAACACCTTCTTACTTCACATCATGACAATATTTTGATGATGGGTTAACCATAGTACCACATGACAATTGCTTTTTTTTTTTTTATTTGTTTCTTCTATTGTTTTTCTTATCCTTTTATTTCTATTATTCTCTTTTTATTTTTGTATTTAATTTTTATTTTCCAAAACATACCAGCATCATTTATATATCAAGTAAATCATTTTTTATTTTAATTATTAAATATTAACTTATAAATAAATAAAATAAATTATATAAACATGGGTACATGTATATACTGCTCTCGAGCCGCTCCTACTTTCAAAGATTTTATATTTTTAATGAATTCACGCTTTCACTCCCACTATCACTCCCACTTCTACTCCCATTTTATGTAACTTAGCTTATATTTTTTATTTTTTATAATTAAGTCCCTATAGTTTATTGAATTTGTACAACTAAGTCCCTATCTTTTATATTTTTAACGACTTAGTACCCAAACATTAACTTGCATACAATTAAGTCCAACTAATTCATTAATTTTGTACAATTCCGTCTAAATTTCTAATTGATTAATTTGATATTTCTATGGTTAATTCCTTCAATTTTTATCAATTACTCAATTCAGTGACTATATCATTTTCAATTAAATCACTAATTTTTTTTTAGGTTGTTCAATTAAGTCCTTGTCAGTAATGTTTACAACCAAGTCCTTAAATTATCAAAATACTCAACATATATACCCAAACAACAGTGAATATATCTCAAAAGCCAATCCACATGAACATAATTATCAAGAAATTCAATAAAAAATTCTCCAAAGTTTTCTAGTTACCATAATTAACAATGAATAGTTAACAAGCATAGTAACTGGAAAACACAAAAAGCGGCAACATCATTTCTTCTTATGCAATCAATTTGCAAGAAATGCCAAAAAGTTAATGAAAATTGGGGAACGGGCAGAACGTAGGGAATGATGACAAAAAACAACAACAATTGTGCAATGGTGGCCAAGAATTGCAAGAATGGCACCTGCCCACAAACTAAGATAGAGTAGAGAGGTATTTGAGAGAGTTTGAGAGAGTGTAGGTCATGAATGTGGGATATATATGGTGGGTGTGATAATTTTGCTACAATGTTTTTATGATGATTTTGCTTCGAATCATAGTGTTGGCAAAATCATAGTAGAATTGTTCTAATCGCAATTTTTCATATCCTGCACTAATTGTGACATTTTTTATAAAATGAATTTTAATTGGGTAGTGACTAGTTGCTTCATTGGGTATTTTGCTACATGATCTAATTATGAGTTTCTAATATTTGATTATGCACATATATGATTTGTTTTATTTTTTTTTTCAGTTATGGCTAGTGAACAAAAGATTATACCACATTAGAGAAGTATTTATAATATTTAATACTAAGAAGAAATCATATATAACTCGACGAGCAATAGCTTAAATGACAACTCTAAACTGTTACCTTCCTGAGAAAACAAGTCTAGAAAAAACAAACAATTTACATCACTTTGTTCTCAACAGGCCAAAGCAAACTATTGGTTGGGCTTATAAAGGCCTTTAACTGCCTTTCTTCAGGGGTTACGGTTTTTCTATTGGCAAGTGTCATTCGGCTTTATTTGCTGAAGTGAGAGCTATTTTGTGTGCTCTCTATGAAGTCATGACTAGTGGCATATTTAATATCACAATCTTCATCAATTGTCCTTAGGAATTTCTTCAAATTATATATTATAACCCAATTTTCTTGGAGATTGACAGAGACATGAAGCAGATATGACATTTTATCAGCCAGTTTCAGAAGATCACTTTACTAATAGTTTGTTGCTCTGAGATAGTTCAAGTTTACCACTTGACTACATTGGTCTTGCATTTTTTTCTCTTTATAGCTTTTTTTAATTTCCTTTCTGATTACAAAAGAACAAGCCCAAGCAATAAGAGGGTTTGTCGTGCATAATCCTTTTTTAGTCTGTGCATCCACTTTTCTATTTGCTTCCTTAGAAACATGTTTAAAGATGCAATAATGTAACTCTTTGCGCAATTCATCAATTTATCTAAAAGTGTCTATATACCTTAATGGTCTTGCAAGTGATTCCAAAATCCATCTTATAGATAACAAAGAGTCACGCTCAATTGTTTCATAATTATAAGTTAGATCACTCTTTGACTTCTATACCAATAATACCTCCTTCACAATTAAAAGTTCAGCTGCTTATAAGCTTGATGCTCCAACATATACAGAGAAAACACAGAGAATTCTTCCTATACGGTTTCCTTAATATGCTTTCAATTGTTGCACATGACATAGAGGCTAGATAGAGTAAGCATAAGTAAGTTTCAACAATATATCCTTGACGTCATCCCACAATAGCAATATGTTATGGTGTATTAGATGAGGTTTGTTAAAAAAAAATGATACCATGAGATTAAAGAATTGGATTAATTTTTTTGAATTTACCCTTACAACTAGAATATACCATCTACAAAAATCACGTCTTTTCTATTGTGTATATTGTAGTTGGATTGTAGCAAAATAGAATTTGTTATGGTTAAAATTGTCATATAAAATAATAAGAAATATTAGTGTTGTAAACACAAATGATTGTCTCATAAGTGTTATAAATCTACTACGATTTTGCTATTTTTACTTGTGATGATCTTGCTCTAATTTAAACTACGACAATTTTACTATGATTCAAGTTGCGATGATTTTGCTCAATTTATTCCACAAATAAATTTGCAAAGATTATTTTTATTTTTTAAAATGGCAATATATATAGGGTTAATAAAGTGTTACATATAATAATATTAAATACATACAATTTTTTTTTGAATTATTCACAATTAAATAAATAAAATGTCTATTTCTAAACTCTAAACACACTAATTACAGCCTATAAGATGTTGAGGTGATCTAATCTACTGACTATTTTGTCTTCAACTGACTAATTATTTAACTGAGACAAAATTTATTTGAAATGGAAAATAGTCAGTTGAAGACAAAAGTGTTTGGATCTATAAGGCAGCGCAGAAGACCCTATACTTATACGTTTGATTTTTTATAATTTGGTCCACATAGTTTATTGAATTTGTACAACTAAATCTCCATATTTTGTATTTTTAATGACTTAGTACCTATACATTTACTTGTATACAATTAAATACAACTAATTCATTAATTTGGTACAATTCCATCTAAATTTCTAATTGATCAATTTGATATTCCTATGATTAATTCCTCTAATGTTTATCAATTACTTAATTGAGTGACCAAATCATTTTCAATTAAATCACTAAATTTTTTCATGTTGTTCAATTGAGTCCTTACCTACAATTTTTACAACCAAGTTTCTAAATTATCAAAATGCTCAACTTATACACCCAAGCAATAATGAATATATGTTACTAGCCAAGTCACATGAACATAATTACCAACAAATTCAACAAAAATTCTCTAAATTTTTCTAGTTAACAAAATACCCATAATTAACAATAAATAATCAACATGCATAACACCAGTAATTTGAAAACACAAACTGTGGGAACATCCTTTCATGTTATGCATTTAATTCACTAAAACACATATATAAATTGAAGAAAATTGGTAAAAGACCAGAACCTAAAGAATGATGATGACGAGCGGTGATGATTGTGCAACGGCAGTTAAGAATTGCAGGAATAACACCTACCCAAAAAATTAGGAGAAGGTAAAGAGGTGTTTGAGAATATTTGTGAGAGTGGAGGCTACGGTGTGGGGTATATATGGTGGGTGTGATGTTTAATTGTAATGTGTTTTTATGATGATTGCCCTTCAAATCATCATGTTGAAAAAATCATAGCAGAATTGTTCCAACTGCAATTTTTCATATACTACATAAAAGTTAATGTAAGTTTGGAACTTTTTGTATCCCACACAAATCATGATGAGTTTGCTACGATTTACTGCAACTATTTTGCATGATTACATTGTGACGATTTTGCAACAATTTTATCTTATAGTTATTCTCCAATTTAGGCAATCATAGAGAAATTGTCACAAGCACACTAGTTGATGATTTTGTAAATTTTGAAATTTTAGTAAGTTAAATGAATATTTGTAGAAAGTATTGAAACTAACGTTATAATTATAATATTGGTCAGAATGGTACTTTCCAAAGTTGAGGGACCTATTTGCACAAATGTCATTGGGGACCTATGTTGTATTTTTAAGAATAGAGTTACAAAAATAGTAAACTTACTAAATTTGAAAGGTAGTATTTCTAAAATTTACCAAATGAAGAATTTATTAAATTTGAAAGTTACCATTTATTGTTGTTAGTAATAACATAAGTTACCAAGAAAAGTAAATGATTTGATATTGCAAGATTGCAACATGAGAACATTCATGCAACAATATATGTTAATTATCCTCTACATCTTTTTCACCTTTTGAACTATGTAATGAGGCTTTTACAAGAGTAAAGCCTTCCTTTGTGATTTAGGGTACAAGTGTAGAGCAATCTCTTCTTGGAACAACTCGTCAGTTATCTCTACCGTCAATGATTCTTACTCTTTAGTGTGAAAGTAAAATCTATTCATAGCACATTTATTTCTAGCTCTTAAGTCCAGTTATAACTTTGAATTCTACAGACATTTATAACATTTTTTTAGGTTGATGTGTGCATCAATAACATCAAGTACAAATCTACAATAACTCATTCTATAACCCATTTTTTGTGATCAATAGTGGGTGTTGAGCAATCACTTCTTCAAATGGCTTATCAGTTGTGTATTTTAATGTTTGTTTTTGTTTATCTCCTAACCCTTAAATGTTAAACCTTATAACCCTAAGCCAAAATCCATAAACCCTAACGCCAAAACCCTAAATTGAATTCCTTAAACCCTAAAAAGATGAGTGTCATCTTTTTTTTTAATCAATGGTGGGTATTAATCAATCTACTATTGATGATTGTTCATCTCCTAAACCCTAAACCTTGAATCATAAAATTTAAATTGTGGAAAAATTGTAGCAAACATTATATTATGGCAAAATCATAGCATATGGTTTGCTATGAAAATTTTCGTTGCTACAAATATAATGGTCATAAAATCATAACAAACATAGGTCCCAGTGAAGTCATTGTGAAGATTTTTCAATGGTTTTATAATGATTTCATTTTCCATAAAAAGAATCATCACAAATTGTAGCATCAAATTCATGCCTATTTTTTTTGCCAAACTTTTCAAACATGTTTGTGACTATTTTTTTTTGTCATAGTTGTTTTCATGGCTCCATCATCGTATACTTCACTTTTTGACCAGTCAACTATCTTAAAAGCTACACCAAAGACAAACTAAAACCTTATTAGATTTTCAGTTCACTGATTAGGCCTTGGCTTATTGGCTAGATGGCCTATTGAAGCGTTGCTCATGGGCTGAGGAATTAAATGGGTTAACCATTAACCATGGAAAATGCACGTTAAGGGATGGTCATGAAGGTAATCATGTAACGAGAGAAGTTTCCCCCCATGATGACAACATCTTAGAACCTTTAAGAAGCCTTACATTAGAGGAGATAAGGTATGTTCTATGTTCCATCATTCAATTTTCCATTAAGCTTCCTCCTATCTCAAGCCAATACTAACATAAACACTAGAGAATCTTCCCCGAACCCAACTTTGGGGCCCTTAACCTTGTCTTTTTTTTTAGGCTTATTCATCTCTAAGAGTCTTGGGCATTCTACTTTATATTTCACATATAAGTTTGGCACTTTCTGTAGGAACCCAAACAATGGTTAATACCAAGAGATAATGCCTAAACAATGAAATTGGTGAAGAGAACGATAGGGCTGATAACTTCACAAGGGTAGAAAAAGTGTCCCCTATAGATTATGAACTCCTCAGAGGGTAAAGGATAAATCCACCTCCCTTGCTAAGTGATCCAAAGTGAGGGAAGGTTTTTGTGACCTTGGAAAATGAGCAATTTAATGCTCTAAATTCCTTACTAGAGGATCTAAAAGAGCAATTCTGCTAGGAGATCTATAAGGTTCTTCCCCAAGTCGCAGAATAAGATGTGAAAAGCCACCACAAATATACTAGTAGGCAAGCTTGCGCACCTAAATGAGTAACAAATCCACTAGAGGAGGTACGAAAAGGCAAGACTTGGGAGGAACCAGAGATCAGTAACATTAACACTGTTTTCCAGATGTTAGCTGAGATAGAGGGATGGTTAAAGGGATAACACTTTAGGGAAAAATGCCGAGATTTAAAGGAATCCATACTGGGCATTAGTTACATGCACCTCTAGACCTTCACGAACAAAATCCAAACTACACTGAATCCTTATGGCTTCCATATATTAAAGGTCGATATGTATGATGTGCTGATAGATCCAATCAATCGCTTCTAGAGATATACCATGAAGATGAACATGGAGGGGGTAAGTGATGCCATCATATGTAGAGCATTCAACTTAACACTCTTAGGGGTGATTTCAAGCTGATTTGGGATGTTGAACAGAAAGAAATTTACTTATTTAAATAAGCTATCTCAAGAGCTTCTATAGTAGTTTGTGGAAAGCTGACCCTCAAAGAAGAGAGTGAACCAACTCTTAGATGTCATGTAGAAAAGGAATGAACCCCTCAGAACTATCTAACTAGGTTCATTCTAGAGACCCTATCGATTCTTAATCTTTCTTTGGATGTCAAGCTGCTAGCCTTGACCAAAGGCATCCTCCCAAAGTCATGCTTTTCCTAGTCTAATTATGAGAACCCTGCCTAGAGCGTGGAAGAGTTCTATAATCCAGTTTACTAACACATCAAAGTGGAGGATGCCAATTACCATGATGAGAAGGAAATAAAGAAGGATTAGCCTAGTAAACAACTGAGGGCGAACAAGAAGAAGGTGCTGAGCGCAACTATATACCTCTTTCTAGGCACTTTGGCAAGTATCCTTTGCACCTTTGAATGAAGAAAAATGGTGACCAAGTGGACCCGGCTAATTAATACATGATTTATAAAAGATGAGAAGAAATATTGTATGTATCACAAGGAATACAGATATTGTACAAGGACTTGTAGGGAGCTTGAAGCATTCCTAGATGACCTAGTACTGGAAGGCAAGCATACCTTAGAAGAAGGATGAGGACAGAAAATGCTGGGGCAAAGGAACTCATAGGGGAAGGTGTCCATGTATGATGGACTAAGATTATGATGTACCTGTTGGGGTCATTGAGATGATTACAATCACTAAAGGATCAACTGGCTGCAAAAGGAAGAAGTGCAAAATTGCTCATGCAGAAGTAGTGGACCTTAGAAGGATGATTGAATGGGAAGACGAGTCTGGCATTTTGGTCCTACACACAAAACCATTGCCGATCACAACCAAAGTTACTAATATGATGTACAGAGGGTCTGTAAGGATGGAAGGGCCAATGTCAATGTAAGTTTTAGCCATGCTATAGAACCCCTTAACATCAGGAGATTTTCCTCCACTCCAATGGAAAGACCTACTTATGGTGTAGCAAAGGAAGAGGCCCCGATCTTAGGAACTGTTCTACTACCCTTGATGCTAACAAGGACTATCTCAGGAGGACAAGGAAATGGTGCATTACCCCTCGGTAGTGAAGTTTTTGGTATGTGACATCACCTTAGCTTATAATGTCATCCTAGGAAGGCTAGCTAAAGTGTAGCTCCACATCCAAACAGACGTTCTTGTACTAACGCTGACCTTCATGAGTCCCGAAGGGACACAAAATTTACATGCTACAGGAATCAACCCAGAAATCCTATACGGTGAGCCTCTAGGCTCCCAAAGGTGGAAAGACACCAAGGTGTGAGCCTTATAAGCATGATGAGAAGGGACTTAAGGCACCTAAATTAACCCTTACAATTGGCATACAAGGCATAATGATGACCCCTAGTTGAAGTGCTCTAGTAATAGTAAACCCTCCTTATAAGGTGTCATAACTTTTCATTATAGGTAATTACATTATATACATGTATACCATAATTCTGTTCCATATCAAAGGAAACCTAGGAAAAGGAAAAAAGGTAACAAATGACCATGAGACCTTTAGACAGAATGCCAAGAGGAACTTTTTGAAGGGAAAAGAGTCGATAGCCTGGATAGCCTACACCACTATCATTGAAATAGGTGGCTTCACATCCTTAATAACCTCGCTTCACTAGAATAACAACTTTCAGCACAATCCTCATTGTCACAAATCCAAATTTTTTAGTAACCTTACAAGGCACAGTATATGGCTTCCAAATCTCACAGCCAGGATAATCACTAATAAATCATTGTCTTAACTTCTTAAAGAGGTATCTAGATTAAAAATGGGTGGAAGAAAATTAGGTTTCGAGGCCAAGGTTGACTGGTTAGTAAATGTAGGCAAAAAATACCCATTCGCCTAGTCCTTATCAATGGTCCCCTTATCTTCATTTTCCTGCAAGGCTGAGATCTTCATACTGGGACTTTCATGCACAATACCAATGTTAGGTCAATGTTCTAAGAACACTTGAAATCTGATTTAGACTAACATTTTACAATATTATGGTACTGAATAAGTTTTCAAGGTTCCCCAAACTTAGGAGCCTAAGAAAGACTCCTCACCCAAAAGCAAGGTCGAGGCACTAGCAAACTTAGGAAAAGCTCATTCCATTGGCCTCTTTAGGTCCAGAGGTAATTTTGAAAGAGACTAAAAGGTGCCTACCTGCAGACGACCCATCTAGGGGAGGTTTTTGGTGTAAGAAAGGAGTTGCAAGGTTTTGTAGAGAACGTGGACTTGTGTCTGTTTACCCTCAAGAAAATGTCCTAAATAAGGATTTGGTGCATATGAGGGTAGGATAGCTGGAATTCGGGCTAAAGTGCCCTTTAGACAAATTAGGCAGGACCATGTATAACATTTAAGGAGCCTAGGCTAATTTTTGTCTTATTTTGAGCATGAGTTTCTTGCATACTTAAGATGGAATGACATTACTCACGTACTTAACTCTTAATATTTATAAAGTTTTTTAGTTCTTCCTAATTAATTTTTTGCAAATTTTACTCATTAAGGACCTGTAATACTTGAGGAAGTCTGCCAATAGGTTTAGCTGGTATTGGGACTAGAGTCTTTTACATTGAGGCTAGGGCCTCCTGCATTGATACTAGGGTCTCTTGCATTGAGGCTATGCCACTCACATCAAGATTAAGGTTTCACACAATAAGAAAATGATCAGACTCAAGGTCTTATGATTAGCATGGAACTTATAGGATATCAGTCCCTACGGGACATCATGAGTACCTCAATTGCTATTGCTTGTGTGATTGGCCCCAAGCAATCTTCAAAAAGCACTTGATAACATCTTTTATATATAATCTCTATTATGGGGGAAGCACTAGAGACAGCATTTCTTGTAAGGTTCCTTGAAACACCACTTGATAAAGCATCCCTTTCAAAAACACCATTAGTGCATCACTAGGGGCCATCGCGAGTTTACGTGCCCACAAGGGCCATCTACTAACAACCTAGACAGAAGGTTGATCTCCAAGCCTTAGGCTGAGTTCCTCTTGAAGAAGACAAAATGATAAGTTTATTTTCCCGATGCATGAATGTAGGTACCCTAAAGACCCTATATTCACTATAAAATGGGCCAGTTAGCATTCATAGCATGGATTTGGTTGTAAAAAACACTAATGATTTAAATTTTGGTTGTAAAAACCAAGGAAAAAAGAAAAATGAAAAATGAAAGGGAAATCTAATGAGCTTTAGAAAATTGAATGAGATCTTTTGTGTTAAAAATAAAATAAAGAATCTTATTATAAGACTTATTGATTAAAAAATTTCTTGACTGTGGGAAGTACTCTATGGCAGTGAGAGCTGGCCACCTTTCTAAGTCCAACACCCTAGATGAACTCCTAGGCCTTCGGGGCAAGCTTCTCCCCTTGATATCAGGTATTTTGATCAATAAGGATGTCATGAAGAACAGCCAAGCTGAGTAGATATAGGCTCTAATGAGCCTGCCTCAATTGGTAATGATGCCAGGTGAAGTCATCAAACAGCTCCTAGATGAACCGCCTATCTACCTCATCTCTCACTTATGTTGTTTCCCTATAAGGGCTTTGTTTTGGGCTTGGAGTTCATCATCCTTGTTCTTTAGGGCTAGAGCCTATACCTTATCTTTTGAGTCTAGATCTCCTTTGCTAGAGCCTTCTTCTTCCTTTCCAAGACATTCATATTCGTGCTTACCACTTGAATTTGATGGGAGATGATCTTGCTCTCTTAGGTGAGCTACATGTTGATCTCTCTAAAAGCATCGACTAGGGCAACAACTCCTTTCATCAAAATGGCAAACTGGGCCAAAGAAATCCTTAATTAAATGACATATAGAAAATAGTGATAAAATGGAAAAGGGAATAAAAGACACATGAAGGGATGACCTGACCTCGTGTCTTAAAATCTCAGTAGGGTAGCACCCGTGCTCCTCAACCTTGGCTTTATCTTGAAGAAGGGCAAAGCCCTCGAACATCTATTAAAGAGTGGATTCACTCTCAAGGGCAAACTTATCCTTATGCACCGAGAAGTAAAGATTGTACAATACACCCCCATACAAACTGAAATATACTGCTTGGCATTTACTCTACTCTATGTTGTGGACCTCAGGTTGAAGTGGGGCCATAACAGTAGTCCCTATTCAAACCAGCACATACAAAAACCCTTTAGGGTTTAGTCTTTATGGTTTTTTAGGGTTCCTGAGTTTCCAACAGGATTTCCTTCACATTTTGACACCAAATCCAGTCAATCAAGACTCTTATTAGAGCAAAAAATAACCTAGAACCAGCAGCTAACCAAGGATAACCAACAGTTGAACTTTAAGACTAAAACTACCTTAACATCCCCTTAAGCACCTTTCTTCTTAGCTTTGATCTTATTAGGAATCTTAAATTGCTTCTAATACATTTATACGTTTAGAGGTTTAAGAGCTTGATTTCAAGTTCAATGGGATCTATGGAGTTTCAGGTTTTATAGGAGGAGATGGATAAATAATACAAAGACACCTAAAATCCCTTAAAATACTCCTTTAATCACTCTATACATCCTTTAAATATTCTCTTCTTGTCCCTTTGACCACTTTAACCTTAATTTAGTCTTCTTAATCCCCTCAAAACTTGCCACTGTGCCTCCATTTCAACCTTATGAACATAATTCATGCGTAGTCCTTAAACTTCTCAATTTCATTCAATTAGGGTTGTCCACTTGGAAGGTTGTAACAAATCTTACTCATCGTTTCCTTAGACTTGAACATCCAGTACACTTCACCATTTTTCATTGAACTTGGACTTTTGGTGGTATTTGCTAGCTTCCATGAACTTAGGGCTTTTGTCACTTTCTCACTACTTTTCTTGAACTTAAGCTTTTAGCACTTTTTGTTAGTTCCTCACCACTTTTCTTGGACTTGAGTTTCTAGCATAGTTCATTGCTTTCTGCTTTCTTTAGGTTCTTCACGTTTCTTACTGCTCTTGTAGATCTTGCACACAAACTTGAATTGATACAGGACAGCATGCATTCTTATGTTTGTCGCCTCTTTTGCTAAATTAGACCTTCTTGATCACAAACAAAATTCCTATTCTTGCTCCTTTTGCAATTTATCTCCAATTTTGTGTTTTGTAGCTTGGACATGCGGAGGCATTTGTAGATGCAAAAGGGAGGTAATGTAGTTTGAAATAACCACATGTAATAATTATTGATAATTCAGATTTTAATTAACTTATTGAAGTTATGATTCTAAATTTAATGGATATATGTTTTTTGGACTTCAACTTTGAAATGAGTTAGAATTTTATTTGGGTTTACTATATTTTTGGCCCAATGAAATTTTAAACTTTATGGAATCAATTCAACTAGGGTATAGATTTTAGTAGTTTATTTGCTACTTTTTCCCTGAGCATCCAAGAGGCAGCGGAAGATTTCTTCCAAAAGAAAATCTTAAGAGGTATATTTGTTTGAAAAAAAAAAAAGAAAGTGGCGTAGCATTAATATGGTAAAATTTTCCTTTTTTTCTTAATTCTAAACAATGCCGTTTTGCGTTTCCAATTTTGGATAAACAACTTTTGGTCCCAAAAATTTTCAAAATATTTCAATTTAGCACCATTTGCATGATGGCCATAATGAATGAATGGGAACCAAAAATGGTCAATGGGCTGATGGCCAAAAACGTAGAACTTTAATTGCCATTGTGAGGTTTTACACCTAAATCATACTTTCTCTATCCAAACAGGATGCAACATATTCTATTTTAAGTCATCTCAAACTCTGCAACATCATCTTATTTAGTAGATTACTATATCATATTATTATTTAAAATGTCATTCCAATATCCACTTTTCATCTTTCTTGATTTACATATAAAAAATGAAGAATAAACATAAACAATACAAAAAATTTTGCCACTTTCTTAGTTTTTTTGTCAAATGAAACTAATGTTAGATTGTTGACTCAAAATGGAAGTTAAAGGGCTTGGTTGTTATTTATTCACTTTGCCAAATTGGTAGGATTCCCTCGAAACCTAAAACGAATTAGGCGAAGGATCTAATATTACTCCCAGAGCATGCTATACTCCGGTATTTTTTATTTATTTATAGTTTTGCCACCGTAGCCTTCTCCTTCCTCCTCTCCGAAATCTCCAGAAATCGGCCGCTCTCATCTTCGAAACCTCCACTGAGGAGTGACATCCGATCAGGAAAATGACTCATAAGAATCGCAGCCGTTCTCAGCCGCTCATGTCTCAGTAGCGTGCAAACTCCCACCGCTTCGCCAAGCAAGGCAACTCCATTTTTCCAGAATGTGACTTGTGAGAACCAATGTACGCTCAGACGAACCTTTCTATGATTTGCCAGTGTGGCTGGAGCTTCTGTAGAGGAAATAACAAGATGAAGATGGAGAAGGAAAAAATAGAGAGCTACATTTGTTGTTTCCATTCTGAGCCGATTCTAGAAGCCAATTTCAAAGTTCAAATATCATTTTCCATGGGAAATTGGATGGATGGGTAACAAGTCATGGATGAATTAGGCCTACCTGCAAATGATCCATGGAGACGGAAGGGGACGGCAATTCTTTTTTATTTCCGTACTTATTTTCCACTTCAACCCGCTACCATGCCATGGAATTGAAAATTACCAGGAAGAAGAAGCCAAACCACTTACAGTAGTATAGTGTATTTATTTACAAGTTCTATTTAGGAGAAATTATACAAATTGTTTTATAGCATGATTTGTTTCATTCAATAATAATTGTTACTTCATTCATAGAAATGTGATGTTATGTAATATATTATTTATTTCGTAAGATGTGCAGTTAGTAAGCAATGCTATTCCATTCAGTAAAAAATATTGTTCTGTTTATATAAATATGTTGCTCTGTAATATACTGTTTATTTTCTTAGATGTGTGTTTTTTTTTGTAAATTATGTTGTTTCGTTCAGTAAGAATTATTATTCTTTTTATATGATATATTGTTTATTTCATAAAAAACATTGTTCGTAAATAATACCATTTAACTCAATAAGAGATATTATTCTATTCAGATAAATATACTGCTCTGTAATATGTCGTTCATTTTGTAAGATGTATTGTTCATAAATTATGTTGTTCCATTTGGGAAAAAGTATTGTCCTATTTGTATAAATGTATTGTTCTGTAATATGTTTTATTTTGGTAAGAAATATTGTTTGTAAATAATATTATTCAATTTAATAATAAATGTTATTCCATAAAGATAAATGTGTTGTTATGTAAAGCATTGTTCCTTTCAAACAAATGTACTGTTTTGTGAAGTGTTATTCCCTTTAAACAAATGTGCCATTTAAGATATGATGGTAGTTTTATAAATATCATAAAAGTATAGGTGTGGCGTTGTACACTAGGTGCGCCGAATAGCTATTCTACAAATTACTACTATATTCTAAAGATGAACATAAACAGTAACTCGGTTTGGGCTGATTGAGTCCAATTGGTTTCGGGTCATGGTTTAGCATTTTTTTGTTTGGGCTTTCAATTTTATTTTATTTTTGCTTTTTTAGGGTGCGTTTTACTCTTTTAGAGTTTTATCTCATTTCGTAAGGTGCTTGCCTTTCAAGGGCCTAAGTTATAATTTTTTTGATTTTCATCTATCTCACATTTTTTTTTGTTAAAATGCAATTTCATTGCCTAACTTTCTAATATTTTCTTTTTTGGACTTAAGTTACGTCCGTGTTATATTTTAGTCCTTGAATTTTATAATTACTATTTAATTAAATTTTCTATTTGTTCTCTTGAGCCCCAATTTTTCCTTTTTGTTGTTTTTTATGTACTATCTTCTAAAGTAAGACATTGGTGACCATAATTTGTTTATTTTTTAGTTAAAATTTGTTTACTTTTTAGTTAAAGCATTTTTTATCTTCATTAAGTCAATTGTTAAATCCTTAATGCCTAAAGTTTTTCCATTTTTTTTTGTCTTGATCCTAACTTTTTTTATTGATTTTCTTTATTATTTTTTTCTAAAATGAAGCTTTAATCATTATTTCTATCATTATTCTTTCATTATTGTTTCGAAGCACGTAACGTGTTTTGTGTCGCACTATTATTATTAAAATTTATTACTAAAAATATCCACTACAATGCATGGGTCACCAAACCTCTCCATTTGTTCTCTTGGTCTCTAATTTTTTTATTTTTTTTATTGTCATCTAAAAAAAAATATTGGTAACCATGATTTGTTTCTCTTATGTTTCTGGTAATAATATTTTTTACTCCAGCCACTACCTAGCAAGGTGTAAACATTATTTTGTTCAAAAATTACAAAGGCTGAAACTTGAAAGCATATTTTTTTATTATATTAAGTCTCTATGTCTTTCCACAAATTTATGAAATGGCCATATGAACCGCCGCAATGCGCGGCCTCCATGCACCTCATTACTACTATATATTTAAAGATGAACATTGGTACTGTTGGATGACCAGTGACTCGGTTTTGAGCTGATTGAGGCCAGTTGGTTTCAGGCCATGGTTCAACAGCTTTTTTTTTTTCTTTTTTAAGGGTGCGATTTGCTCTTTTTTTAGTTTTATCTCATTTCGTAAGACACTTGACTTTCTCAGGGCCTATGTTGAAATTTTTCCAATTTTCGTCTATCTCACTTTTTTTTGGTTAAAATGTGATTTCATTTCCTAAGTCTCTAATTTTTTCTTTTTTGGACTTGAGCTACATCCATGTTACATTTTAGTCTCTGAATTTTATAATTATTTAATTAAATCTTCTATTTGTTCTCTTGACCCCCTAAGTTTTTCTTTTTATTTTTTATTTTTTATGTACTATCTTCTAAAGTAAGACATTGATGACTATAATTTGTTTATTTTTTTAGTTAAAATTTATTTATATTTTTTATCTTCATTAAGTCAATTGTTATATCCTTAATGCCTTAATTTTTCCTTTTTTTTGGTCTTGATCCTAAATTTTTTTTATTGATTTTCTTTATTGTTGTTTTCTAAAATGGAGCTTTAATCATTATTTCTATCATTATTGTTTCGAAACACATAACGTGTTTTGTGTCGCACTACTATTATTAAAATTTATTACAAAAAAATATCCATTACAATATGCGGGTCATCAAACCTTTCCATTTATTCTCTTGGTCTCTAATTTTTTTTGTCATTTTTTTATTGTTTTCTAAAAAAAAATATTGGTAACCATGATTTGTTTATCTTATGTTTCTGGTAGTAGCATTTTTTATTCCAGCCTCCACCCAGTAAGGTATAAACATTATATTGTTCGAAAATTATAAGGGCTGAAACTTGAAAGTATATTTTTTTTGTTATATCAAGTCTCTATGTATTTCCACGAATTTATGCAATGATAATATGAACCGCCGCAACGCGCGGCCTCCATGCACCTCGCTATATTTATATATTGGCCTAAAACCACAAATAGCCCCTGAACTTTAGTAACTTGTGCACATAACCCCTTGAACTATGACTCGGGTGAACTCACGCCTCAAACTTCGATAAGTGGGACACTTAAGCCCCTTGATTGATGGAAAATAGGCATGTGCAAGCACGTGATATTCCTCTATTACAAATTTTGATGCGATCTATTTTTTGATAACTAAAATGAAAGTAATAGAAAGTTTGGAAGATGTATAGTTTGTTTCCTTGTTAGAAAAAGTATTGAAGCAACAGAGAAGGCACGAGGAGTGCATTGTTTTGGCACCTTTTCCACCTCAAACGAAGCCAATTTAGGGGACCATTCCACAACAGGCAACAAAAGGAAATTGAAAAAATAAAAACCTTGTCACTTTCACGTTCTTTGGAAGCCAATAGAAGAGTACAACAAAGATTCTATCTCCTTTAGTACGTTTTCTTCTCTCATACCTAGAGTTGAAAAGGTAAAAAAAGTATTATCACATGGTTGAATCTTTATATGTGCACGGGTTTATGATTTATTTATGACTAAAAAATTGTTCAACTGGATATATATAATTCCTTGCAGATGGTGAATATCAAAATACATTTTTACTATGGAGGAGTATTATTGAGGAACCCGAGAATAAGATGTGTGGACTGCTTGTTGTGTGGATTATGTTTTGATGATGATTACATGACATATTGATGCTTTAAGAATATATGAAAAGAAATTGGTTATGATGATAAAGATGTGAAGACCATATACTATAGGGTACCGAGTTCATCTTTTAATGAAGGGTTTAGGGGGCTTCATAATGATGCTACGACTTTGGATATGGTTGCTTGTGCAATTAACAGTGGTTGTGTTGAAGTATATGTGAAACACACTATGGCAAGGATTAAAAAAGACAAGAGTTTACTTAATAAACCAAGGGGTAAGGAAGTCTTTACACTTGGGATAAAGGCAGCAAATATTTTAGACCAAGTGGGTGAAATTTCTACTTTTAATAAGAAGGAAGATGTGGTGTTTAATGAGGCTGGCAGTGGTGGGTCGAAGGACAAATATAATACTAATGAGGTTGGTGAGGATATAGAAAGTGGAGATGAAGGAGAAGATCCCATTGTGGAGTTAGAAAGAGAGTTAAATCAATTTGATACAACCATATTAGAAGTTGTTGATGAATAGGTGTTAAATGACATATCCAAGGTGAAAGAGCATTATATTCAGCAGCAGTGTGTTGGTCTAGATGATTCCACTGCAGCATTGTTCCCAAATTTTTGTAATCAACAGCAGCATGATGTGAATGAAGTTGTAGAATCTGATGAGTCCAGGAGTGAGGAATCAGTTGAAACAAAAAATGACCTTGATAATTCAAATCTTTGGAGTTTTTACTCAAAAAGTGATGAAGAAGGGGAGAAGGTTGACTTAAGAAGGAAGAACTATTTTGAGAGGTATGATCCAAAATCACCAACAATTAGTTTTTGCATTTGTTTGAGTTTCTCTGATCATAATGAGTTTAAGGATGCTTTGATAAAATATTGTGTCCTTGAGAAGAAAGATTTTAATTATGTCAAGAATGAACCATGTCAGGATAGGGTAAAGTGCAAGGCAGATGGTTGCCCTTGGTTTCTGTTTGCATCTACTGAAATGTTTCAAGGCAAAAAAATTTTCATGGTGAAAAGGTATAGGAAGAAGCACAGGTGTGGGAAAGTTTTTAAAATTTCTAGAACTACAGCACCATGGATTGCTAAAAATTTTGAAGTTTTCATTGCAAAATATCCTAAAATGAGTCAAAGTTTCCTTCAAGATACTATCCGATAGCTGCTAGAGATAGATGTTTCAAGAAATCAGTGTAAAAGGACCAAGGCAAGCGTTAGGAAAAAGTTAGAAAGGGATGTTGGAGAAGAATATGCGAAGTTGCATGATTATGCAGAGGCCATTATAGCTTCGAATCCTGAAAACAGTGTTAACATTGAAGCTGATTATAGAAGTCCTGGAATCCCTCCATATTTCAAAATATTCTATGTGTGCTTTTCAGCTCTAAGGAAAGGGTTCTTAGAAGGTTGTAGGGCATTTATAGGACTAGATGGTTGTTTTTTAAAAGGAGTAGTTAATGGCCAACTTTTGACAGCTGTTGGGAAGGATGGAAATAATCAAATGTTTCCACTAGCATGGGCTGTTGTTGAGGTGGAATCCACTGCATCATGGACTTGGTTCTTACAACACCTGAAATATGATCTAAATACCATAGATAGAAACTGTTAGACATTCATGTCTGATTAACAAAAAGTACATCTTGTTGATATAATGAACATGCTTTTTACATTAACCATTTTGACAATTCTTTTTTACCTGTATGTTCTATTTCTATGCATGTTGTGAGGACTTCTTAATTCTGTATCTGAGGTTTTCCCAAGAGTAGAGCATAGATTATGTGCAAGGCATATTTATGCCAATTGGTATTCAAAATTTTGGGGTGAAGATTTGAAGGTTGCTTTCTATGGTATTGCAAAGGCACCAAATGAGCCATATTTGAGAAAAAGATTAGATAAAATAGATATAATGAAGGTTGGTGCAAATGAGGCAATCTTGCGGGTTGACTTTAAATCATGGTGTAAGGCATATTTCTCATGTGTGGCTCAATGTGATAGTGTAGACAATAACAGCCGCGAGGCATTCAATTTTATTTTGATTGGAGCAAGAAGCAAACCAATTATTTTTATGGTAGAGCAAATTAGGGTGTATGTCTTTGAAAGGAATATGAAAAGAAGAATTTTTGCAAGCAAATGGAGAACTGAGTATGGGCACTTGGTTATGGCTGAAATTAATGCAAATATTGATGAAAGTTACAAATGGACTATTAGATGCAATATGGATTATGGTTTTCAGGTTAACATTGGAAAATCTCAATATACAATGAGTTTGAGATTAAAGACTTGTAATTGTCAAAGCTGGGATATTTGGGGGATACCTTATGTTCATGCAACTACTGCAATTCGATATATAGGAAAAGACCCCAAGAGCTATATATCCCATTGGTACAAGAAGCACATGTTCCTCAAACCATATCAATATTCTCTTGAGCCAATGCTAGGGGAGGATTTTTTAGAGGATCATGGAAATGGCATTTTACTACCTTCACTTTCGAAGCTAATGCATGGTAGGCCTCATACCAAGAGAAGAAAATCCAAGAATGAACCTATAAAAGGCAAGTCAAAACTTTCAAGGCATTGTAGGGAAATGCACTGCACAAAGTGTAAACAAGCTAGTCACAACAAGAGATCATGTTCTATTGCTCTAAGTGCAAGCCAAGCATCTGTAATTTTTATTTTCTTACACTAATTCTGTTAAAATCCAATTGAACTAATTTTGTTAAAATTCAGTTGCACCAATTATTATATCTCATTCATATTTTCACATTTCAGGATGCTACTCATGTAAGTACGCATTTGGGGAGTCAAACTGCCTCTAATAATGGTAATGTTGCTACTCAAGGATCTGCCACTCTATAAGCAAGGAAGAGAGCAAGAGTCGAATGAGACTTTTAGAAAAACTGATGCCAAATTGAACAATGTGTTATGATATTTTTTGTAAATGACAACACTGTTGCCTTCTTTTGTCTAGATGAAGCAAACATCCAGTTTAAGTTGTGGAATTAGGCATCCCTAATTCTAATTTTGTTTGGTTGAACAAGAAGCAACTTCTGTAAGATCATGGTAAATCTGCACTTATGCAGTTTATGGTTTTTGCTTAATAAAGTGTTGCAATTATCTCTTTGACTTTGGAAATTCATACATGCATCAGTTGGATTCTGTCAATAATTTCCTACTTATAGTGTTTGAAACTTGATATGCCATCTTCTATGTTATTTTAGGCTTATCACGCCATGATTATTTGAAAAATTTGTTCTTTTCCTTATTCTACAGGAAAACCAGATTCTAGTTAGTTTTACTGGTTTGGCCTTAGCTTTGACTTTTTGTTTTTGGGGGCACATGAGGCTAAGATTTTATACACATAAACTAAACCATCATTCAAACTTGTTTCTAATGAGTTTTACATGTTTTGATATCATGTTGACAATTTCAATAGATATTGAATGATATAATGTGTGCAATTTGACTTTATTTTGACTTTTTGCTTGAAAACTTAAATTGGCTTGAATCTTTTTCAAAATGTCTATGACCATATTTTAGATGTGTTGGTAATATTTTTTGTAATAGGAGATCTAAGTTTTATAGTGGAACAAATAGTGCTTTTGATGTTCTATCACTTTACCTCCAACATTGATTCTGCAGAATTCATTTTTTTATTTTTTTAGTGATTCATCTTGCTTTTGTGGTGTTTCATCTTGTTGTTGTCACTCCAAGCAAGTCTCAAATAACACTCTTAACTAATATGTGAGTTTGAAGCGCTTTAAGAAGAGGTTTTGTTGAGAGTTTCAGTATAAGTGAACCCTGCAGACAAGAAAAACATTCTATAGGTTTTTACACTCAAATATATGTGTTTTGCTTTTAACACCTACTGCTTTTAACCTATCCCATGTCTTGGTTTTGAGATTTTAACCTCTCCTTACTCTATATCAGTATGTACTACCACACTTGTGTACATGCAAATCCAGAACCAACAATAAATATGATGCAAACACCTAATAAATATTCAATAGGCATAAAACCAGAACCAACAATGTCCTCAATACCAATTCCATTACATCATTGTTAATCAAAATGATACATATTTCAAGAGATTCAACTCTCTTTCCCCACAATATAGACTGCAAGAACTCTTGTTTTTACATTACTGTCTCCAAACAATATACACAACCAAAACCACATAAATGACATAAACTAGTCGACAAGTCCAACTAACATATTCTCTAATTTCTCTCAAACTCTTTTTCTGTGAGGAAATATCAATAGTAATCCCAACCAAAGGTGAAGCAGAACTCCTTCCGGCCATTGCCAAAGCTTCTTTCAATTGCAATTCCAACACCTCTACTTTGTGTTTTAGTTCTTTCTCCTTTAAATAATGTTCAAGAATTGTAGTCTTTGCTTGAGCTAGAAATGGTTCATCAATCCAAGTGAAAAACCCACATTTCCTTGTCTATCCACAACAAAATTGCTGAATTAGAGATACAAGACTTACTCAAATAACCAAGTAATTCATCTTTCTTCCAAACATGAATTTATCACATCTTAATAACAAAATGCATCCTACTCCAACACAAGTAATTCTCTTTTGTCTGTTCACGATAGTATTTGTTTTTGTTAGGACAATAAACAAGTAATTCTACCTGCTATCACCAAAATATATGGAAATTGTAGGGCATCTCTCATTTTGGATGACCATTAATCAACTTTGGTTCCAGTTGCAATCCAAGCACCAAACAATTTCTCGTGGATAATCGTAACAACAAGATAAAAATTCATGTTCCTTTCAAACATAAATTTATCTCAACTCAACAACAAAATAAGAAATACAAGACCTACTCGAATAACAAAATCATAGATACAGACCCATTCGATATATAGGAGAAGCTAATTATCTGATTATTGTAGAATTTGCAACCAAAAAACCTTCTTCCAATGTTATCTCTTTTCTTTGTCGTCCAACTTTCAACCCTCAAATTGCAGCCACACATTGGGGTGTCTTTGAATTCAGACTTCGTCCACCCAACACACATGAAAGAAGTTGTCGAATCAGTGCTCATTGTGACTAATTTAGGCCAGGATGATTTAGGGTTTTATCGCCAGGGCCTGCTCTTCGTGTCTTTGTTCTGCTCATTGAGTCATTTCCCACCAGCTCGTTTATTTGTTTTATTTGAGAGGAAATCCAAACTCAGGTCCTCTCTGTTCTAGATATTTTCTTTTTAGTCATCCTACCACTAATTCTATCATTTCTTTCACCAAATCTAACGTCTCCGTCATTTCCATCAGTCAAAGGGGCTTATGTGTCCCACTTATCAAAGTCTGAGGGGTGAGTCAGCCCGAGTCAAAGTTAAAAGGGTTATGTGTCTGAGTCAACAAAGTTCAAGGGCTATTTATGGTTTTATGCCCTATATATTAAACATAAGTTTCGAAATATTGTAGATGAACTGTACAAGAGGGTTGGGCTGAAAATGAACAATGCAGGCCCAACCTAGAAAACTGTCTAGAAATGAAAAAGAGTATATTATTATTAAAAAAAAAAGGTCCATCAATTTGACGTTTTGTTTTGTTCGTTCTCAAACTTTATTGTCTACCATTTGAGCCCCCTCCCCAAATGTGCAGAATTTAATTGTACTTTGCCCTCTTAGTCTCCAAACTTTGCTTTCATATGACTAGTCTTCCAAACAACAAGTTCCCACAGCAACATGTAGCCTATTCACCTAGTTATTAACTAAGTCCAAATTATGTCTGGCTTATGTGGAGTGCTTCCTAAAAATAATGCATGAATTGTTTTTAGGTTTAGTATTGTTAGTCTATGAATCTCATAGCCTATGATAATAAAGTTTTTCTTTTTCTTTTTTTTTCTTTTTGCGATTGGAGCCCAAGTTATGTGCCTAAGGATAGTTAAGACTTTGAGTTTGTTTGTATTTGGCTTTTGTACTTTATTTATGCTTATGTATAGCTTATGCTTATGCATTTTTGTGTTATAGTTTGGTTACGAGACAGAAAAAAAAAATAATGGAGTGGATAGACAAGTTATGAAGGTTTTCAAAAGAGATTAAAACTTTGAAGGGTAGAGAACGCTATAACAAGAACACTTTTATGATTATTTTACTTTATCTATTTCATAAAATCTGACTCTTTTACTATTCACGGTAATTAATTTATGATTTATTTTTTTCAAAATTTATTATAAAAATATGAATATGTTATATGAAAATGAAACTTTAAAGACTATAATTTCTAAATATTATTTTTAAGAATTTTTTTCAATACATAATAATATAAATATGTTCAAGTCAAAATTTAGTGAAAAAAGGTAAAATAGTCAATTGATGCAAAACGGAAAGAGTATTTTGTAATTGTGTCAAAGTAATGTGTAAATATTATTAGTAGTTTGTAGCCAATCCATAAGCTCATATGATTATTAAAGTCATACTTCTTTTGTAATTTCTATATTTTATTTGAATAAATTTTTCATCCGCATAATTTAGAGCTTTTTTCCCTTGTGCGTGTGAATATTGGGGGAAATTTTTCCAGCAACTCCATTGGTAGTCTCAAACCTTTTTTTCTTATTGATAAGAAGTACCGATGCAAAATCAATGACTCAGAAGATCAGAAGCTACAATGGCCGAAAAATCTGACAATAAAACATCCATCCATAGAGTTAAATCATCACATGAAAGGACTACAAGAGCAAGGTGGTGAGCAGCTTTATTCACCTTGCAAAACGTATGAAGGACTTCCCAGGCATCCAGCTTCACCAATTGCCTCCTAATGTCCTGAATATGGTTGAAAGCTTCCAACCTACCATCTGCGTTTGCAACAATTGCTCCACCACAAGCCGAGATGAGCCAAAGTCCTTTGCGAACTTAATACCTTCCAAGCATGCCATGCTGCTGGCACTTCTCGCCAACTCAAACCTTTTAGTGTCATTACAAATCTTTCCCAAACCTTTGGTTCATTATGTTCCGAATTATTTCAATTAAACTGTTAAATTGGATGAAAAATGTCATGTCATCATAATAGAAACAACCCATCACCATTGCAATCGTCAATAGAGGCAGCACTACAGAAAAACTTGTGTATGATAAAGCAAAAAATTTAAATGCTTAATTTTTTAATTTTATTAAGTGCTTGGTTTCAAGTTGTCATGAAGTTGAAAGAGATTAAGCTAGCCTTAAGAGGGCACACTAGAATGATAATAGGGTCACCCAAGCCCAAGCGTATTGTATTCTCAAGGATTTTCAGACAACATTATAATAGAGTTAGAATTAACTATTATGCAGTTACAAAGTTTTGGGACACGTTGGAGAAGTAAAGAAGTTTTATAACCGACGCACAAAAATAAGAATAAAAGTGACATTTTCCCTAAATATTATAGATAGACTAGTTGGGCTCCACGTTGAGACCAATGCCATTTATAATCCAAGGCTTTTGCTTGCAAGTTGAAATAAATCCCAATTATGTTATATCTCCCACTAGCTCCTCCAACAAACATGTTTATATTGGCTTACTTTATAATCTTTAAGAAACAAAACAACTTATTCAAAACCAGAAAGGGAAAAAAATAAATAAATTGTTCAAACAAAAAATGAGCCACTCAGGTGCACAATTGGGCTCAATTTCGTTGTCAAAATTTCCTAAAAATTTTCCCATTCCGGCCCCATTTTCCTTTTCTTTAATACAAAGCCAACGATTTTGGAATCCATAGATTTTAAAATTCTCCAACCACCTGCTGAGCTGGCAATTAGAGAGGACCCTGATGGAGTCCACCAACACCAAACCCTACCTGGTCAAGATGTAGCTCAGCTGAAATAACTTTGCCAAGCAAAAAACACAAACTCTTCTTTCTTTCTTTGTGTCTTTTCAACTTTCTTGTAACTCTCCAAAACCATCTAAATCCTACCAAAATCCCCATTTCTTCCAAGAAAATCTAATGCACAAACCTAGCCAAGTCAATCTTAGCTTAAATTCTAAAACTGGTTAAGAAGGCCTCGTGCCCTAATTTAACTATTGCCTTTTCTTGCATAAACCCCCACATTCACCTAGGTTGGTATGGTAGCTCAGCTCCTCTGCTTGTTCTTCTTCTTCTTCTTCACATCGAGAAACTCATCTTCTTTTTGTTGTTTTTTTTTTCTCTTCTCCCCTCTTCTTCACTTTCCATCCATGGACTTACCCGTCTGGAAACCGGTTTCGGTTGGCCGGAGAGCTTCATACAAGCTAGAGACGAAGAATGTGTCTTACCAACTTGGTGGCAACAAGTATGAGGAATGTTTCAGTTCACTTTTCTGTGGCGGGACTGGAGATAGAAGTGCTAATGTAATCTTAGATGATGTAACTCTTGAAGCAAGACCTGGAGAGGTCACTGCAATTGCTGGTCCTAGTGGAGCTGGGAAGACCACACTGATAGAGATTCTTGCCGGGAAGATCTTGCCGGAGGAAGCCTCCGGCCAAGTACTTGTAAATGGCAGGCCTTTAGATGCCAGAAGTTTCAGGAGGGTGTCTGGTTATGTGACTCAGGAAGATGCACTTTTCCCGTTACTTACGGTGGAAGAAACACTCATGTATAGTGCACTTTTAAGGCTTCCCGGAGGCAAGAAAGAGGTCAGCTCTAGAGTTAAGGCGCTGATGAAAGAGCTTGGATTAGAACTGGTTGCTGACTGCAGGATTGGTGAGGGCTCGAATGGTGGGATTTCGGGGGGAGAAAGGCGAAGGGTTTCAATTGGAGTTGATTTAGTTCATGATCCTGCCGTTATCATCATTGATGAACCAACTTCAGGGTTAGATTCAGCTTCAGCTCTTCATGTGGTTGCTCTGCTTAAATCAATGGCGGTCAACCAAGGTAAGACCATTGTCTTGACCATTCATCAACCCAATTTTCGGATTCTTGAGCTGCTTGATAGAGTTATTTTGCTTTGGAGTGGAATTGTTATTCACAATGGACCCTTGGGACTTCTTAAAGAGAGGTTGGAACATGTTGGCCATCACATTCCACACCATGTAAATGTCCTTGAATTTGCCATTGATGCCGCAGAGAGCTTGGTTCTGCAAAATTCTCATCCGCCAGGTGGTCAAAGGAGGAGAATGAAAGGCAAGGGTGGCTTAGTGGTCACGTATGGCAAAGCTGATGAGAAAAAGCGCCTTTCGTTCCCAAACTCTCACTTTGAGGAGGTTCTGACTTTAGGAGAGAGATTCTGCAGAAACATTTTCAGAACCAACCAGCTTTTCGCCACAAGAGTGATCCAAGCAGTGGTAGCTGGATTGATACTTGGAACAGTGTATCTGAATGTCGGAAAGGACATAGGAAAGGTTGCTTTGCAAACACGAATAGGGCTTTTCGCATTCAGCCTCACCTTCTTGCTCTCATCCTCAACAGAAGGGCTGCCTATATTCTTGCAGGAGAGGAGAATACTGATGCGAGAGACTTCAAGAGGAGCTTACAGGGTTTCTTCATATGTACTGGCCAACACCCTTGTCTTCATTCCTTTCCTTCTGATGATTGCCCTGCTTTTCTGCACGCCAGTCTACTGGCTAGTTGGACTAAGAAGTGAAATTTATGGGTTCCTTTACTTCTGCTTGGTGGTGTGGCTGGTTCTGTTGATGTCCAATTCCTTTGTAGCATGTTTCAGTGCACTTGTCCCGAACTTTATCATGGGGAATTCAGTCATCGCAGGGCTAATCGGATCATTCTTCCTCTTTTCTGGCTACTTCATACCAAAGGATGAAATACCAAACTACTGGCTTTTCATGCACTACTTGAGCTTGTTCAAGTACCCGTTCGAGTGCTTTCTGATAAATGAGTTCGGAGAGGAAGGCCGACGGTGTATAGAGTTTCAGGCAGGGCAATGCTCCTCATATGGGAGTGACTTCTTGAAGCAGCAGGACCTAATTCAATCACAGAAATGGAGCAATTTAGCTGTGATGTTGGGCTTTATAATAGGCTACAGGGTGCTTTGCTTTCTTATTCTCTGGTACAGATGTTGTAGAACAAGATATTGAACAATTTTTTTTTCTTTTTTTTCCCATTTTTCTTGGATAAAATTTTTTATTGACATACGAGTTGTACACCATCAGGTAAATGGTTCATACTATTAAAAGAATTGGTAAAATTTCAGTACAGCAGAAGAATTATATTCTCTTCTATCAATCAATATAAGTAGAGAAGAGTTCAAATATATGAAGCTATATTCTTACACTCTTGGTTTTTGTTCTCTTCTATCAATCAATATAAGTAGAGAAGAGTTCAAATATATGAAGCTATATTCTTACACTCTTGGTTTTTGTTCTCTTCTATCAATCAATATAAGTAGAGAAGATTTCAAATATATGAAGCTATATTCTTACACTCTTGGTTTTTGTAGTGGTACTTGTCAATTAAGTTAGATACAAAATCAAGAAAGAAATTGAAATATTATTAAAAGAACCTACAGTTCTAGGCTTCCTTACAGTAAAGCACAAGGTATCCACAGTTTCTGCTTTTGAAGGCGGTGAGATTTACAGAGGAAAACAAAAACGAACAAAAATGAGGCACCCTTACGTGCTTCGATCATAAATCGAATTGAAGGTCATCGTGCCATGCGACGCATTTTCTGATGAAGAAAATGAATTTTCTTGTTTTCCAGTGCCTGTCGAATGAGAGAACGATATGTCCTTTGGGCTCTTGCTAACTTTAAGACTCCTAAGAACAGCAAGCATGCCTGGTCTTGAGATGCTCACTTCACTCACGTCAATCTCACCTGAAAGCATCTTTACAACTATCGACATTGGTGGCCGGAGCTTCGCGTTTTCTTGGGTGCATATGAGACCAATCTTCAGATATCTAAGAGCTTCATCAGCAATATAGTCTTCATTCAACAAACAGTCCACCAATTCGAGTAGGTCTCCTTTCTCATGTAGTACCCATGCCTTCATATCACAGATCATTTCAGAAAAGAGAGTGAGGCACTAAAATTTACAATCAGAACCCAATTTAAGATAGATGAGCCTCACCAGAAACTACAGTACAATAAACAGGAGTTTACGTTCACCTTGATGTTAATACATAGCAAGAACGTTCAAGTTTCTCAAAAGCATACTATTAGTTTTCTGAAAACTAACTTCAACAAACGGTGTCACTATCAAGTTGTCAAAGTATGTAAGGAACAAACAAATGAATCACTTGATTCCCATCACAGCATGCAAAAAGTGGAATATATTTATTCAAAAAAACATTTACTGGCAATAAAAACCAAAAAACTGCAATGTATCTAAAAGGTCATTCTTAGGTCATGCGACACAGACTGAACTAACAAGGATCAGCACATGCTAAGATATGTTGTAGAAATATGGGTAAAAAATGATGCATATTCCATTGGTAGCAACAGGAAGAATTGTGAGTTGGGAAACAATCGAAGTGATGTGGTGTCATTAGGTAATTGGGTGAATCTGAAAAATATGGATAAAAGAACCTTATGACACTGCTACAGCAGTCCTTCAACTCTGAAAATAGTTTAACACTACAAATGAAGTGTGGTGAAAGCATAAGAAAATGATATAACACGAACACTGTGCATGTTTGTTCGGGTTAATTTTAAATATATGTCCATTAACATCAATCTAAAATTAGAATATACTGAAGGTAAAATCTGAAGAGAAAAAACAAAAGTCTTGCGGAAACAAGTCTAGAAAAATTCCATACCCATTCGAGAAGATATTGCCGTGGAACTGGCAATCCCTTGTTTGTGTTGCATCTTCCACTCACAATTTCCAGTAGCAAAATACCAAAACTATATATATCAGCTTTTCGAGTCAACTGACCACGTACCGCATACTCAGGAGCAAGATACCCTCTGCCCAGCAAAAGAAAAAATAACAATAGACAATGGATCAATTAAAATTGCAGTTCAAGTGATTCTGAAATATAATGGAGAGCAAATCCAAAATAACATTATAATGATGGAATTCGATTTCAATCTCCCTCAATATGTTAAACAGGGTCTATAACTTGTTTCTGAAACCACCTTCTCTAATTAACAAGAAGTTTTGAATCAGAACATAATCATTATTAAGACTATAGAGTTAAAGTTTTCATAAAAACTAAAACTTTTATAATATGAATACAGCAATTAATCTGCTGTTGCAAAGTACAAGGTACATGAACATGTTACCAGAATACAGAAGACCAAGAACAATGGTCAGTTCAGGGCAGTAAAGACTTTTATGTTAAACACATAACAGAACAACACCTCAACTTTTCCTAAAAAAAATCACTGAAAAGGAGAGCTAAAACAGAAACTATGCAATAGAACTTTAAGAACTCACACTGTTCCAGCAACACGAGTACTAATGTGAGTTTGGTTGTCTGGAAAAAGCTTGGCTAGACCAAAATCAGAAATTTTGGCCTTCAGGTCTTTATCAAGGAGGATATTGCTTGCTTTAATATCTCTGTGAACAATATATGGCTGAACCTCCTCATGGAGATATGCAAGTCCTTTTGCAACACCAATGCAAATTTCCGTTCTAGCATGCCAACTTAACTGGATACTACTACGGCGTGCACCTAAATGGTCGGAAGTAAATAAGTCATTATTAAAGCAATTCCTAATTACAGGTCAACAATATATTGAAAATTTACCAATAAGTGTTTGTGCAAGGCTGTTATTCTCCAGATAGCCATAAACCAAAATTCTGTGGTCCCCTTCAGCACAACAACCGTACAACTTAACAAGGTTTTCGTGCTCTATAGTGGCAATCACTTTTATTTCTGTGAAGAATTCCCGTAAACCCTGCCTTGAGTTTGCTGACAGCACCTTTATAGCAGCCACCGTGCCATCGTTTAAAGTTCCCTGTCCATTCATCAGACAATATGTCATTTCTGGAAATATTATTTCCTTCTTTTGTTTGGTACAAACTGAAGGCCAAGAGAGAAGCAGGAAAATAAACCTTGGACCTTAAGTTACAACTACAAAGCTTTAACCACATTGCAGCTTGGATTGCTCCAGCAAAAGTAGGATGAAAGAACATAGTGCACAGACCTTAGAAAGAAACCAATGCATATACTTTTTGTTACAAATAGCTAACAAAACAGCAAAAAATGCAGCTTACCTTGTACACAGCACCAAAACCTCCCTCTCCAATTTTGTTGGAATGATGAAAATCTCCAGTTGCCACTTTAAGTTCATAGTAGCTGAACAATCTGGTATTAAGAGAGCTTAATATATCTGTCATAAAGAGTAGGTATTAGTAGCTTTCACGTGTATATAATGAATTATGAACATCAGATTTCATCAGCACTACTGCATATTTCTTCTAGCTCACAGGTTCTTAGCTATCTTCAAAGATTTATTTACATGTAAGAGGCTTTTTAGAGTCAATATGGTAAATCTACCGAACAACCTCATTTTCACAATTTAATTAAGCCCTTGCCCTCAAAAACATTCAATTCAACAAGTGACACAAAGTCTAGCACATATAGGAAAAACTCTCGAATTCGCTAAACCTTCATTCGAATCAAATTCAATGTATCATCCAAGAAAGTGCTAATCATTCTAAATCATTTTCTTCAACCAAGTCCATGTGATTAAGCCCACATATGACATATGCCTCTTCTAACCTCCGAGCTGAGTTTATCGACACTGTACCTTCATCAATTTCTTTTTTTGACGCAGCCGATTCAAGTCCTTTCTTTCTGAAAAGAAGTCTAAAACAAGTCATTACTAGTTTCTTCTTGCGTCAAATCTCTTCTCAACCAAAACTCTGCACAAATAAATACAAACATTTCGCTAAAGCTTCACAGTGTTACACCAACAGAAACAGTGAGGAAACAGAAAAACCCTAGTAGACTGCCATTGCCGCACACAGCACACACGTAAAGAATCACACACCAAAGAATCCACAAAAATTCTGATAAATTCAAAATTCAGAATAAAATGATCAGATCTCAAAATTACCAATAAAACAGACCCACCACCAACAGAAACTTGAAAATTGAAAACGAACCTTCTCAGCAGCCAAACGCGCAGAGAAAAAAAAATCAGAAACTAAAGACAGCCCACGTCAGAAGCTAACCTCAGAATCTTCTCCACCGACTGCAACCGAAACCCGAAATCAATCTGAGTTGGCTTGGCTCGTACAATATAGAAGCTGAGAGCGTTCGAAATCGGCTGCTGCTGAGCTGACTAGTATTAGTTTCGGGCCCTAAAGTGCGTCCGCCATCAAAGTGGCATACAAATTGAAAACGAGAAGGTTGATGAAGTTCGAAGAAGTTGCCTGAGCCTGAGGGAAGAGAGTTCGTCGGAGCTGGAGAAGAGATTTTAATTGTTGACCAGAAAAATAGAATCAGCCCACTCGGTGTCAGCTGCAGGCATTTTTTATTTTTACTTTTCTACATCTTTTTTTTTTAACATTAATTTTATTTAAAAGTTAATATTATATAAAAATAATAATTCATTTAAAAGTAAATTTTTATAATTTTATTAAAATTTTAAAAATTTTTATTCTTCAATGAATTAAGTTAAAAAAATTTATAAAAATATAATAAAATTACAAAAATTATATTTTTAACGAATTATTACACCTGTATATATTATTAATTTTTAATTAAAATTAGCTACAGATAAAAAAAATATAAAAATAAAAATAAATTATTTTAAAAATAATTAAATTAAGTTAAAATGAAATGAATATTAACTCTATTATTATAATTTTAGACTTTAGTTATGTTATGATTTTATTAAACCGGGCAAGCTGTAGTTATCACTATGTTATTTGACGATTTCTTTTTCCTACTCCGGAGAAAAGTCAAACAACGTGTTCCGTACAAGTCCAGGTTACGCTTGGATCCGTGTAAGGAGTGTGAATAAAGCCAAAAACACATGTTTCGTACAAAAATAAAAAACAAAAACAAAAACAAAAGAGAGAGAGAGAGAGTTAGAAAAACATTTGTTCTTTCAAAATGTTCTGGTAATTAAACACTTTGGGAAATACAAATGATGTAAATTACATAATGTCCCTCGTACTATGTTGATTCATAATCAATGATGTAACCAGTGAGCTTGGAATTTGCCTAGGACCAAATTTAGCCGAGCCTAAGAGAGGGATAAAAATTAATGGGCTGAACAGGGGTTTGAGATAGAGGTGAGAGAATCGGGATCAAACCGGCCAAGGACTGACCTTAAACCCCAGACCAGGCACGGACTCACCCAACTCAGGCAAGTTGGTCTAGGTTTACTGTTGGAGAGGGAATGAGCGACTGAAATTCAAAATAAGAAAATTACAAAAAAGGTCCCAAACGGTCAAAAGTATCTCTTTTAGGTTGCATATCCATTCTATCCTCATTTAACCCTTAGAAATAGCTAATTTTTTAGGATATTTTGGTCTAATAAAAATTTTGGACTCAGTTTCACTCTTCCTCATACCAACTTCTACAATCCCTCTTCTATATTTACAATATTATCTTTTACTCACTTCTAGTTTTTTGCTCTCAATTATTTTCTCAATCTTTTGTTAATTTTTTCTTAATTTCTTTTTCTCTACTCTACTTATTTTGCATCACTAATAGCATCATAAAAAAAAAAGTGCTAACAAAGATGTAGAAAGCTCCTCATCCTACACTACTGGCGAGTTGATATCCTTTTTTCATTGCACTAGCAACCGCTCCTCCCAAGGCTATGGTATTTCACAATCGAGACAATGGTCACAACAACGATATCAATGTGGCAAATTTCAATGTGGAGCATAAACAACAAATTTCTGATGACGATGTGGAAAAGGTATCGAGGACTGCACCAGATAAGGTTAGAGGAGATAGATCATAACCGACACTACAAAGCAAACATCTTGATGATGCACATGATAGATCTAAGAAGACTACATTGGTAATGTAGGAGCACTACAACATCACCTGAGAAGGAGAAGTGAGGTACAAGAAGTGCTAGCATTGTAGCAAAAATTGACACAGAAGCTCAACCATGGGTTGGGAATATCGAAATGTTATCCGGAGAATGTCTATAAAGATCTCTATGTCCAAAGTGGTGTTGGACAAACACAATTGATAAAAATGGGGAGCAATGCTAGTCTAGCCATTTTTCAGTTTAGCCCAAAAACTTGTAGGCAATACTTAATTAATTAGATGATACTCACCAAGAAACTGTTTAAATAAGTAAATGATCAACATTTAGAAACTGTTATTGTTGAAAACTTGAATCCAACTTATAAAAAGATGTTTAGGTAAATAGCTAAAGGGAAAAACGATTAAAACGTTTGAAGCTAGGAAATCTAATTTGCAAGCACACTTTTCACGTCTTGATCATTATGTTACATTTACAGGTGACATGTGACATCACCTATAGGCTAGGATTATTATTGCGTTATAATACATTACATTGATGATGATTGGGTAATTCAAAAATGCATAATTGTATTTAAGTGCATAGAATTAAATCATACTGGCTGGAATATTTTCTCATGTGTTTTGGATGTATTGCGTGAATTTGCTTTTGTTGACAAAGTTTTATCCATATCATTTGATAATGCTTCCAACAATGATTTTACAGTACCTAAATTGAAAAAAGAATTGAAACCATCTTTGGATGATGTCTTTTTCCATGTTTATTAGTTATGTCATATTTTGAATTTGTGTGTTCAATAAGCACTACAAAATTTGTAAAGCAAAATTATCCAAATTCAGAATACACTATTGTTTTTTAAAACAAGGCCCAAAATGTCTTATGAGTTTAAAGCATTTTGCCATGAAAAATAACATGAGTTTTATTGGAAATGATTTAAATTTGATTGTTTCGCATGGTAGAACTCTAATTTTGAAATGTTGAACGACGCATATTTGTTTGCAACACTTTTGATAGCCTTTATAAATATGAAAATGGATTTAAAAGCACTAACAGATACCATGTGCGAGCAATGTTTCAAATTGAGTGAGTTGCTAAAGTATTTTTATGAGACAACCACTTTTGATAAATTTTTTAAACCAACTGTTGAAGCCATGAAAAACAAATGGCTTACATATTTCCAAGAAATTCTCCTTGTCTATTTAGTTGCATCTACACTTGACCCAAACATAAAAATTACAGGTACATTATAGTTACCTAGAACATTTTACACACATTCTTAAAGCAAGTGCATATTTCTACACTTAATTATTCTGCTACTGCTGACGATCGATTATGTGAGTTGTACAAAATATATTATGTGTTCCATTCAGATAAGATAAAACCCACAACGCCTTAACTAGGCCATGTTTTAACATTGTTGGCGTTATCTTCTTCATCATGTTTCAATGCTACCGCCCAAATCCTGAAACACCCCTAAGCCACTACCACAAGGGCGGCTGAATGAAATGATTACCTCAACACCCCATTTGAGCAAAATAAGGAAAGCATTTTAGAATGGTGGAAGAACAGGAGAGCTAGATTCCCTATTTGTACATCATTATCCAAGAGATATTGGTCATGCCGGTTTTTAATGTTGCTTCCGATTTAGCTCTCATTGCAGGAAAAGAACGATATTGAATAAACAGGCGAGGCTGATACCTGAGGCCGTTAACGTATGTATTTGCAACTATGATTAAGGCCTTACTGCTTTATGACAGCAAGACAGACATCTTAAGAGTTCCGACGATGAGGTGCTGATTAAAGACAATGGTTGATTCTTTTTTTCTCTTTTTCATTTTCATTCTTATTTTGTAATTAGTCTGACTATACTGTTAAGCACATATTCTAGATTTTTAATGGTTTTTTGTGGAATGGTTTGCTAAAATTTCTTGTGAATCACATTTCAATTATTATAAGTGTTGCTAGGCTTTTTAATTAGTAGAATTTACACTGATGGTGTTTTCCTAAACAAAAAAATAATAATTAAATTAATTTTTTTTCAAAAAGCCCAAACCCAGGCCTAGGCGCTCACCAGCTTGGCCGGCCCAAAGCCAACCCGCCTTTAGCCTGGCATTGCCCGGGTCTCCCAACCCAAGCCCAGGCCTAACCAGGTTGGGTCGACTCATTGACCACTTTATCGATTTGCTTAAAAGAGTCCTTGAATCTTGAGAAGGTGCTATGCAATCCTCCAAGTATGAACTTTACCCTTTTGACCATATATCTGTTACTTTATTATTTGTATGTTTAGTTATCCATTTTCTTAGTTTCTTCTTTTTATACCCTATATTTTAGCATCCAACTATCTAAGCCCTATCTCCAACTCATTTTCCTCTTGAACCTTTATGCTCTGCCATCCACTGTAGAAAGGCTTATTGTCTCACATTTACCAGAGATTACATCCCCTGTTATGTGTCTTGAGCTACTATTAGTGCATCATTTTAGAGAGGTAATTAAGAAAGTGATAGAGAATCAAAGAAACAAAACCCAAAAGAAGTATTTTAGAGGGTGATAAAGAATCAAATAAATAGAAGCAAAAAGTAGCGGCTATGGATTAATCTTAAAGAACCAAAATTAGCCTCAATCTCTAAATTGGAATGAATGAGACTTTGCTAAAATTATAGATAGTCTCAAGCTCGTCTCAAACCATTTCAAGTGTTATTTTTTCACTTAGATCCATTTTCAGTCTCTTTTGGCTATCCAAGTTGTGGACTTGTAGCATAGATTCATACTTACAAATCTTCTTCTAAGTTGCATACTTTTGGGCTAGTCAAGAAAAGGTTAGTGATGAAAGAGGGAAGCAGTGAGGGTTATTAGATGTTGTTAAGATTTGAGAAAATAATGGCAGCTGTGTCACTTTCTTGATACTTGAAATGGATGACATGTAAGCTTTCGCCTTTCTCAAATACAACCCATTAAGCATTCTCACATACTATAAAGCTAGCTTCAGCGTCACTGATTTCCTTATTCTATTAAAATAGTAACCTTGTTTCTTTTTTTTTTCTCACCCTTCCAACTCACCTAAACCAACCCAACATAAGCAACCGCCATCTCTTTTCCCTCCATGTAAATCCAAAATCTCCAATAACAATCACCAAAAAAAGTCTTGTTTGTTCCTTTTAATTCAGCAAACAAAAAAAATAAAACTCCAGTGAATTATGATTTTAGGCTCTTATTATCTTCAACTGGGTTTCCTCCAACTTCTGAAATTGACCCCCTCAATGGAGCCAATGAGAAAAGCTGAACTTAGATCAAATCCACCCATTTACCCTCTATGATGTAAAGATATAAGTTTTTTGTATCTGATTTTACTTCTTCATTTTCTACAAGTCAACGGTTGTAAACAGGGAAAGCCAACAAGAACATGGTGAGATTCTATATTTGTACTTAACTATACTCTCAACCTTATGATAATGTGTTTGTTACATATGCCCCTAATTTAAGTTCGCACATATTTATTATTAAGTGCTTGAAATTATTTATTTTTTAATTTAGGACCTAAAGCTTTAGAAACCTCAAACCAGGTGACAGAACCGTTAAAAACTTGATGGAGTTAGTGTCATGTGGCTAAACATGGAGTGTGTTAATGAGTTAAGCATGTTAAGTGTCATAGATTTTATAGTTGAAGGACTGAGTTGCATAGTGCCAACATTCAGAGACAAAAATGCTTGAGTTAACATGGTTCAAAGGACAAAAAAATGATTTAGGCCAACATAAATACAATGGAGTTAACAATTTTGACAACCAATTCATGTAGTAGATGCGGGATACATTGAGAAATATGAGTCATATGGTGATTCAAAATTGCCACTAAAAGTTAGCTAAAATAACACAATGATGATTGGATAGCACCAAAAAATTTGAGAACTTTAGAGGTCATTTTGGGTCAATCAAAAAGTGGGTTTCAAACTTACCTAGTCTCAGAAGTGCATTAATTACCCCTTGATTTTGTCTCTCAAGCTAGCTCAAAAGTGCTTTCATATGATTTTAATTGGTAAAATACCAATAAATAGCTAGACTTTGAGTTGTTTGAATTTGGCTTAATTTAGAGTTTATTTATAACTTTTTATATCAATCAAAGTTCAAACAAATTATTTGATTTGACATTCATTTGAAGCTAAGGTTAGATTACTCATCATTTAACTTGTTTTGGTTCGAATTTAGCCCAATACAAGGTTTTCCTTTTCCACTTGGCTTAAACAAATAATTCAAACACAGCTGGAGATCAACTTGATTTAAATTTTGCTTATCTCCCATTTATTGGTAAGTTTTTCAATTCAAATTTGAACAATTTCTAAAACTCAATTTTCATTTTAAGTCAAAGTTGACTTGCTAAACGATTTTGACCTTATCAATTTCATGAAAATTTAAGATAAAATAATGATTAAATTTTTTTTTACTTTTTCATTTTCATAATTCTAAGTACTTCATTTACAATTAATTTAATGTTTTAAATTTACGTGGTACTCACACTTAATGATGAGTTGGTTAGAGCTATCGCCTCAAATACGTCCCGCCAACAAAAAACATAAAAGAATACATGTACTAAAACTTATTTCCATAAATTCTACTAAATTCTATATGGCGTAGTTTGAAAAAAGCAAACAGGATCTATTAACTTTTTTGCATCTAATTATATGCCCATACACGATTTTTAATAAGTTCATCAAAATTCAAAGCATAAATGGAGCTGCCCATATGACTTCATCTGAAGTTAGGATTAGTCAAAATAAAAATAAAAACAAAAAACTCTAAATTTCGATGGAGTTGAGAAGTCAAAATATTGCAAACGGACTGAGTGTACAGTTTTGTTTTCTCTCGACGAATATGATGTCATTAAAGTGGCACTGACTGCAATGAGTCTTGTCTGACTAGTCAAGAGAACCTGACGTCTAGGGCTGACGTCGAGTTGGAGGCCAGTCTGGGCAAGTCAACAAAGTTTAGTGGTAGTAACACGAGGCATTGGTCTCAAAGTGCTCTTATGATAACATTGGGTTAGTTATAATTTGCCTTGTGTGGTCTAAATGAAATTATAATTTATTTTTCCTGTTTTAAAAATATACGTTTTATCCTTTTATTTTTAATACAATACAACAATAACTAGAGATGGCGTTGGGTTGACCCCACCCAAGACCAGCCGGGCCTGGGTCTAGATAGAATAGGATCAGTCACAGACCGGTCTTAGGCAAGGCGGTCTCCACTACAAGAAAACAAGGTATTTGAGACGGGAAAAAATGTAGGGAAACCGTAGGAAATGGTCATTTCCTACAATTAAAATCGTCAGACAAAACTATAGGAAAAAGTAGTGTTGGAAATAAAAATCGTCGGATAAGCGTAAATACTCCTACGTTTTTATGATGACCATGGACCCCAGTTTATCCGACAGTTTTGAGATGCATTAACTCCTACATTTTTCTGACAAAAGTATTTCCTACGGTTTTGTGACCCCACTCGTCCTACGGTTTTGTAACGCCATTTGTCCTACGATTTTGTGACCCCACTTGCCCTACGGTTTTATGACCCCACGACCTTCTACGGTTTTCTGACATTAATATTTTTCCTACGATTTTGTGACAAGTTAAAAAATTTAGTAAATTAATTTATACACAAATTAAAAACATATTATATTGCATTATCAAAGTAGTCAATAATTCACTATACATAACAATAATCAAAATTTACAGAAAAAAGTTAATTACAAAAAACTAAAGGTCTAATATAAAATCAATGGGATGCAATGCCGGGCTGATCATCCCCATCTCGCTGGCTACGATCGTCCTCATGATGCTGAGTGGAGGATCCGGTTCGTAGGTTGTCTAAGAGAGCTTATGCAAGTATAATCCCCTGCTGGATCAACCTGTTAAGCATGACGCTCATTGCAGACTCGGTCTCTTGCTGGACCTGAGTGCGAACGTCTGCCTGTAACCGGGTAAAATCACTCCGTAGCTAGGTGTTCTCAACCCTCAGCTGAGCAATCTCAGCCGAATTAGCACGTAAAGCCTAAAAATTTGATAATTATTGTGCTAACTTTAACTAATTATACTAACATTATTGAAAAGACAACAATATTACTCTAACATTATTGACCTAACAATTGTTTTTGTTAACCACATACATAGTAACATGCTTTTGTACAAATAGAACTTACCATTATTACACTAAAAATTATTTATAACTAACCAATTACATATTACTAACACCATAGATAAAATTACTTAAAACATATATTATAAAAATTGGCTTTGAAAAATATAACATGCAATACATGCATTATGTAAACAACAACTATATATAATAACAAACATTAATTATATATGAAAAAACTGTTTAAAAATTTAAAATACCTAGTTGAAATACCTCTGGAGGGGAGTTTGGGAGTGGGTTTGGAAGAGGGCGTCACTGAATAGAGGGAATGGAGTGATAAGAACTGGAGAACGTCCCACGAATTTAAAGGGAATATGCGGCGATTAAGCTACCTAATTGTCCTACGATTTTCCTGCACTTTTTAAAATTGTAGGAAAATCGTAGCAAATTATCCTACGGTTTTCTTACAAAAATTAGGAAATGCATCAAAAGCGTAGGAAACGAAAATTTTAAGCTTCCCGCCATTAATTGGCTTCCCGCCTTGATTCTATGACAGTTACCTTTTCCTACAGTTTTGCTACTTTTAATCTATATGGTCAGATTGAATCTCCCAAATTTATTAACATTATTATCATTTTTTTTAATAGCATGCAATAATTTTTGGACAAAAAAAAATTGATATATTCATTTCAACGATGCAGGTAATTAGATATATGATGATTTTGTGTTTTGGACTGAAAAATATTAAATTTGATAAATTTAATATTTTTCAGTCCAAAACAAAAATGCATTCAAAGTTATATTACGACTTCAAATAAAACATGCAGATGTTTTGAACAATTACACTTTATCAAACATGCCAAAAAAGTAGCACAAACGAGCTGGAGAAGAGGAGATGGGTGGGTATTTATAAGCAAAATCTGTAGCAAAATCATAGGATACTTATGAAAAGTCAAACTGCAAGACTGGTGTAGCAAATATGTCATAATTTACGTCAAAAAAATGTAGGAAAAGTAAACTATAGGAAAATCGAAGGAATAAATTTCCTACATTTTTAAGACGTCCATATCCTTGTTTGTCTCAAAAGCGTAGGACAACATATTGCAGGAAAAGCGTCGGACAACATATCCGATGCTTTTCTTGCACATGTGGTCCCTACCTATTTAATTCGCATAAAAAGCGTCAGATGCATTTGGCGCCATAATTTCTCACCATCCTATTCTGACAGATGTGCTACGGTTTTATCTGTCACACTTTTATTGAATGAAAACCATTGGACATAATTTTTTGTCCGACGGTTTTCTTGCGAATAGTTTTCCTACGCTTTTTTCTGTAGGAAATTGACGTAGGAAATGCTCTTCATCCTTGTAGTGCTCGAGCCGGTTCCGAGTCAAGTTCGAGGTGGGTTTATAGGTTTTTTTTTAAAAAAAATTTAAAAATTAATTATATATGTAATAAATATTTTTAAGAAAAAACACCACTTCCGGTGTAAATTTTATTAAGTAAAAAAGCTACATGGCACTTACAAAATAATCGACACGGGCCTTATATTTTCAAATGGAAAAAATGTTCTGAAAATGATGAAAAATAAAAACCTATGATATGTGCTTAACAGCATAATTAGATCAAATACAAATTACATGTATAATTGAAAAAAAAAATTCAAGACTCTTCATCGGATACTACCTCATTATCTGAACTTTTTTGGTCTTGCTTCTAGAGTGCTGGGAGGCCCCAAACTCGGTTGCAGACGCATATTTCTACCGCCTTGGGCATTAATCTTGATTGTTTCTCTGATATCACCCGTTTTCCTACACTAAAAGCTGCCTTGGATGCTATGCTAGAGACTGGAACAATAAGAATCTCCTATGTGATTATCGACAAGATCGGAAACCTTAATCTCTTTTGTTTCCCCACTCCAATATGTCAACATCTCTTCGCTTAAATGATGTGTTGAGATAGTCATCGACTTCAGCTAATCCAATGTCATCGGTCGAGGACGCTTGAGTATTTGGAGGGCTGGGCTAAATCTTGATGAGATTGATCTATTTGGAGACTCAATTTGAGGAGCTTCAAATCTTACCCTATCTGAATGCCGCTCACAATATAACTTGTACAAAGAATGCAAGTACTCAGAAGCAGTAGTAAACATAGTCAAAACATTTATATGAGACATTTCTAAATAAGTGTGATAACTTCCTTCAAGTAATGTAGTTGTGCTCGTTAATTTGACATATGGGACAAGAAAATAATCAACTAAAAAGATAGGTGGAATGTTTTCAAAATACTAAAACCACTTAACTCGCATGGCTTCGACAATCGGTTTTAACAACTCATCATCCTTAAGCTAATGTAAAACATATGTAATGTTTACTAAATGAAGCAAAACTTGATGAATGGTTGGATAGTAAACACCAAAGAAAAATTCAATAACCTCATAAAAAAACTTAAGCAATTCACCGATTTTAGAACATTTTTCTCATACTTCAATTGTAAGGAATTCACAGCCCATTTTTAAGTTCATGAGATGTGTCGACAAATTTATATATGGTTATGCATCTAGCAACATCAAATATGTAGAGTTCCAACGGGTTGGGCAATTCAATTTAAACCATTTCCAAGAAAATGATTTTTGATTTTCAAAGCAAAACCTTTTAAATTCACAAAACATAGCGGGTCTTGATTTAAAAAATGTCAATAAGTTCTGACTAAGCACAATTTCATTTTGGAGAACTTCTAAAGCCTTTTGCATGCAAAGGTTCAAAATATGACATATGCATTTAATGTAAAAGAATGCACCATTTAGAGGTGGTTTCAATACTTGGCTCAAAAGGCGAGCGACAACATCATTATTTGAAGTGTTATCAAATGAAATGCACAGGAATTTGTTAGCACAAAAATAATCACGTAAAGTTTCTAAGATGCAATTGAATATGTGATAACCAGTATTATCAGTTTCAATGACCCTACATGACAAAATTTGTTTTTACATAACCTAATCAGAATCAATCCAATGAGAAGTAACACAATAACATAATTGGCCTACAGGCGATGTCAAGAACAAAAAAATAGGCTTGCAAATTTGATTTTCCGGCCTCAAATAATTTAAAATTTTCCTTCCTAGCGATTTTCTTAGACACTTTTTTAAATGCAGGATGTAATTGTAATTTAATCCAAAATTCTATATGCATATCTTCAGCTTGTGAAAAAAGTTTTTCATTAAGCATCATCAAATTTATCATGCTTTCTCTACAAGATTGTTGGTTAAAACGAAATATACCTAGCTTGCCGATGCTGGTTGTAAACCTAAGTTGTGTTTGTCCTCCAAAACTAATCACGACACTGGGGAGGACATTAGGATGTTCATTTTCAATGTGGCGCTTTGGTGCTTCAGCGTTCTGGTGTGGCAATTTTTTTTATGCACCAATTTTTTCCAGCAATGATTGCATTTTCCGTACCTCGACTCATTTTTATGCATAAACTCATAATGCTCCCAAACCCAAGTAGTTAATCTCAAGGATTTGCCTTATTCTTGGGATTCCTCTACTGTAGGTCCATAACTTGTTAGTGTTGGTTATGTTGACAGATCATCGGCCACCATCGCATCCAACTCTTTAACTTCATTATTTCATAATTGATCGTCGAGATTCAAATCGTAATTCATCATATCGATTCCGGCATCATTGTCGTGCAACTTTTAAATCGAGATGACTTTATCAACCGACTAAGAACGGTGACAGAACAAGCCTCGGAGGCCGGTGGTGTGAGAAGATGAAGTCTCTGTCAACTTGCTTTCCTCTTGAAGCCATGACTCATGAACTAATAGTAGTGATTAATGCAAAATTAATAGGAGATTATGAAGATATTAGATGGAGTATAGTAAAAAATTTGGAAGAGATTAAGAAAAAAGCTCAAATGCTTGAGAGAATATAGTAGATGAATAAGAGAAATTAAGTTTTGGTGTGGGGGTAGAGTGGAAATGGCATTGGTATTTATAGGGGAGGGCTAAAAATTATTTGGACAAAAAGGTTCTTTAAATTTAGTTGTTTGGGAGGGGCCAAAATGGAGTAGAAAATCGTTGGAGGACTTAATGTGTAATTAAACCATTTATTTTGATTTTTTTTTTTTGCAGGTGACCATTGAAGGAGCTGTTATGAGACTCCCGGCCCGGACCAGACTGACTGGTCTTGGTCTAAGCCAGTTCGGGTTGCTGGTCTGGGCCAATTCAAGTTACCTTATCGTCTCCATTCAAGCTTATATTCGCCCTACAATTTTTCGGGCTTTTGGCAAGCCATGCCGAAGCAAGTTTGACTTGCGGGCCAGTTCAACTCGGCCAATGTCCCATCTCTAATAGTAACTTCTAAGATCTTAATTCAAATCACATAGTTGTCATCTTCAAATAATTTCAATATGTATAATAATTTTTTTATAATTAATTGACATTTAAAAAATACTGTTTTAAAAATTGAAAAATATAAAAAGAAAAAACTAATAGTTTAAAATGTTCATTAACCATCCAAATTGAAATTACTGAAATATTACTATCATAATGTATAAATTAAGATCTTAGAACTTGTTATCGAACTGTATAAAAAAGATAGGAACAAAATGTAGATTTCTAAAATAGGAGGAATAAATTGTAATTTCACCTAAACCTCAAAAGATAATTTGTAATTATCCCAGATAACATGCACTACTTGGTTTTAGGGCAAACGGGCCACTGAATTAAGACGGTGCATCACTGCTATAGTAAAACTATTATTATGTTGAAATTCGAACAAATTTTTACTTTCACCATAAGGCAATTTCTGTGAGCCCTAAAGACACTAACAATTACTCCATCTGTTTTACTTTCCTTGCTCTATTTGAACTTTTGGGCTAGTTTGACTTAAATTTGTTCATATTAGTTTTTGTTAAAAAAATTAAAAAAATAAATATTTAGAAACCATAGGTCTTGATTTATTATTTATATATAAAGATATTTCATTTATAACTAAAATATTTAAAATAAAAAATTATAGATTAATTGCTAAAAAATAAATTGTGCAAATAATTTGGGACAGAGAGAGTACTGGTCTATTACTGCAGGACGAGAATTCTCAAGTTTGCATTCAATACGGGTCTCATTTTTCAGATTAAAAAAGATGAGGAAAGAAATATTTTACCATGTCACATTTTGAATTATAGTTTTAATATTCGTTTTTCACTCTTTCTTAATTTAAGTATAAAAAATGAAGCATACAAGTAAAAATAATAAAACAAACTTGAAGGAAAAACTAAGACTTTATCTATACAACGATCATTTAAATAAAAATTTTTATAAATTAATTAATTTTTTAAGAAATTTTTTCTATTTCAAACATAAAAAGGAAAATTTAATAAAAAATAATTTTTTTAGAAAATATTTTAAAGATAATATTTAGATTTCTTAAATTATAAAGTTTTAATTGTTATACAAGTCTACAACAAAATTAATACAATTAAAAATAATGTATTAAATAACTCCTTTGACCTAGAAATAACAAATATAGTTGGATTGTGAAATGAAAGACGATTTTCTTTTTCTGGTAAAGTCAGATTGCAAAAATTTTACTAAAAGGTATACATAAGCTACAGTCTTCTTTCTTAGTAAATTAGAATTCGAGCATAAACCATTTATTTTAACACATAATATCTTTATTAACTAAATTAACTATAATTTATCTATATAAGCTTCGCATTCTATACCTAAATTACATAATCCTTCCATATTGGGTTGCTGCTTTTATTTTTGTGGTTTCATTTTTGCTCTCAATTGTTGCTCCTGCTTTCATTTTTACTTACTTAAAATTTAAAAAGTGACATTTTTGCTGTTGCTCCTACTTTCCACTTTTGGGACACTTTGTGTAACTTAATTTTATGCCCAACTTTCTTCACCCACTTCAAAACCTAGGTGCCCAAAAGCACATCGCCAAGTAGTATTTTTAAAAAAAATTAGAGCAAAAAAACTCTATTATATAATATATTAAAACAAATAAATCCAATCAAAATTGATAGTAGAAAACAATGAAGATTAAAATTCAGTAAATCATACACTATTTTTTTACTTTTTCCTATAAAGGATATTTTTCTCCATTAAAGGTACATGAATAATTTTGGAAAATTTTGTGCAAATTTTATTGAAACAAATGTAATATTTAATTGATATAAAATCAAAAAAATGAATATTTTAAACGAAACACCTTTTTGTAACCTAATAACCACTAAAATTCTTTCACAAACAATTACTTTAATTGCATGTCTGATAATTGAGAAAAAAAAAAGTTGAACAAAGAACATTTGTATTATCATAATCGAACCAGTTGTCTAGAGAAAATTAATCCTACTTCTACAAAATATTTTATGAACTTAAATTTACAAACTTAGATTGCAAGTAATTGTTAAATAATTTAAATTTAAGAGGGAGATACTCATAATTGTACTTGGTTTGGTGTGAACATTATTACTAAAATAACAAAAAAACATCTTATCAAGAAAATAAAATAATAAAAGGCATGAGAAAAAAATGGTAGATGACATTTTACTTTGGGCCTACAAGAAACTTTTCTAGTGAAGGAAAATGAAACTTTGATCAATTCTCAGAACCATCCTCTCTCATACACTTTTTCTATCAATAGCCCATTTGCACAGATATTAAGAAGTGCACATGGCATCATACCAGGGAGTAGGTATGAAGGAAAAGATAAGAGCGAAGGGAGCTACCATCCCTCATAATATTTTCTTTTTTCCAGTTAGAGGTTTAACATGGAATCCCTTCCTCATACTTAAATATGCAACTCAAAGATGCATATGTTAGAACTAAGGATGGTAACGGGGCAGATCGGACACGGATTTGCCTCACCCGTCACCTACCCGCCAAAGCCAACGGATGAAAAATGCCACCCACGTCCGCCACCTGCGAGTTACGGCTACCTGCAGATTACCCATGAACTCTGACAAATGTTGGAGGATGAAGCAGCAGAGTTGGAGAATGAAGCAGCGATGGTGAAGAATGAAGTAGTGATAGTGGAGAATTAAGGAAACAAGGTGGAGAATGAAGCAGTGATGATGGCAATGAGGTTGAAGGTGTGAAGAAAGCGAAGTGTAAGCGGTAGTGGACCTAATGTGGGTAGAACTAGGATAATTTTGGGTTAAGCGTATTCTTAGTCCTCCAATTTTATTAGTTTTTACATAAAATGCTAATTAGATTGAAATTTAACAAGTCGAGTAAAAAGGAATCTTGCAGGTCATGGGTTCGTGGGTGTAGATAGCTCTAAATCCGTACTTGCCTTACCCGCTAGATGGGTAAATTTTCTACTAAAAATTCGTGACTCACGGGTGGGTATCTACGGTTTACGGGTTCTACTCGATCCACTGCCATCCCTAGTTAGAACTTTGTTAAGTTTTATGTACATTTTGTAAGTTTCATGTTATTGAAAAATAATTTTGATACTTGAATTTACGTAATTTTAGAAATTAATTAAAATATACACAATAATTTATCAATAAAGTTTTCTACTAGAAGAAGAGTTTGTTTTTCCATCTTTTATATAATAAATTACTTTAATTCATGAATGATTTTGGTGATACCAACCCTAATATTATTGGGCTAAAGTTAACTTAAGGCCCAAAACAGTCTTAAAAGGCTAACACTCACACAAAACGCACATGGCCCATTTCCTTGTGAAAAATGTCACTCATAGGCTTTATCATAAGATGGTGGTTCCATTAAATCCAACAATTTAAAGGCTACAAAAAGCAGCCACCTTATCAAATGTCCCAAGAATCAAAAGGTCACCATTTCCAAGGTCTATATAAAAGTCACAATTGTTTATGTATAAGGGCTGAGATCACTTTTTTAGTATACACGCCTTACCTAAAATTCAAACTTATTTGAACATTTGAGAATCTGTTTTCATGTCTTCATGCTCCCTCTCTTAGCTTGTGCTCATTTATGAAACTCATTCTTTAGTGCCAAGGTGTCATGCCGGGATCAATGCATCATCATTTGGCACCCATAATGTTTTTGACATGAGCACACATCTAGATCTCATCACCTGTGGGAAGAAAAGACCATTAGGACCACCTGCCTACCTTCTCAAGAAGACAACGGGCAAGACCCTCTTTATTTAAGATGGGCATGAAAAAACTTCTACATCAACCTTATCAAACTATACCATCGGGAAGGAGACAATGCCAAGGACCTACGCCACAACAAGAGAACTGTACTACACAACTTAAATAGACTTTGAAAGCACAACTTAATTCATAAGCAACTTGGATCTAGTCATAGTAGTCATGGCCAAGTACTTTGTGCAATACCCTTTTCCCCAAGTACAACTATAACTTATATCTTGGAGTCATTGGCACCACCCTTATACACCAAAGACTGTACCATCTAATGCGAGTACAAGTCTTGGTACTCAAGTCCAAGGTTAGATAGGAACATTTCCATATATTCTTATCTTAAGGTAATGAGAGTTAAGACCAGGCCTACCATCATCTTAGCTTATATCTCGTCTCAATTTCAACCAATGTCAATCATACCATCATCTTAGCTACCATCGACATCAGTCTTCAATCTTACCACTGTATCAGGCATTGCTTCTAGGGATAGTCATGTTTGTGACCTTGATAGTAGTTAGACATCTTTTCTTCCACAAAATGGAGATGCCAGTAAGCCTTAGGGTTTTTGGCCCATTTAAACTTTTAAAAATTGGGATTTATCGGTCTGTTTCTGTTTTTATCTAGCTGCTACCCCATAGACCATATAAATAAAGTAGGTTTTCTAGACCAAGAAGTCTTACAGCTAGTTGAGACGTTGAGTTAATCGAAAAAAAAAATGAGTATTGAAGAAACCGAGAAGGCTACACCAGACAGCACCTAACCTCTGCAGCCCTCCCACTACAAGGCATTTTTGTACTTGGTTTTTTTTTCTTCATATTTTGCCTATTTGCTTTTGTTTTGTTTCCTTCATTTTTTTTCTTGTTTTTTTCATTTTCATTTTATATTTTTTTTGTTTCTTTCACTTTTTTGTTTGCTTTTGTTCAGTTTTATTTCTTGTTTTATTTTGTTTACTTTTTTTATTATCATTTTCTTTTCTAATTATGTTTCATTTTATTTTTTTTATAAAATTTCTTTTCTTTGCTTATTATACTAGTATGGATATGAATATAATTATTTATTGATAAATTTTGTATATTAAAATGGCTAGCTCATCTTAAGAATACAAATTTAGTACAAATTTAGCTGATCTTAAGAATACAAATTTAGTCACATGCATGTTTTGTAAGAAAGTGATGAATGGTGGGATACATAGGGCGAGACAACATCAAATTGATGGGAATAGGAATTAAAAAAAGTGCATTAGTTGTCCCAAAAATGTTAGAGAGGAACTTCAAAACTATATGACTAAGAAAAAGCTCCAAAAATAGAATTACAACATGCTCCCGGACTTTAAAGACTTCAAGATGGACAATTTTGTAGAGATTGATGATGATGATGGAGATGAAGCGGTTGTTGTTAACTTTAGTACAATGGCTAGGAAAAGAATTATTGGCAGCAGCAAAAAAGTGGGCAACTTAAGCTACAAAAAACCAAGACAAAAAGGGCCCATGGATTCCTTTGAGCATTAAAAGCCAGAAAAGGTTGTTGAAGGTAGGAAGAAGATGAACCACACTAACATCATCAATGCATGTGATAAAAAGATAAAGGAAACAACAATACAGTACATAGCTCGATTATTCTACCAAGTTGGAATCCCATTTAATGTTGCTCAGTTAAATGCTTTTAAGGGTGCTATTGAAGCTATTAGTTAGTATGGGTCTGGTTTAAAACCTCTAAGCTACCATGAGTTGAGAGTTTATTACTCAAGAAAGAAGTGGAACACAAAAATGAGTTGCTCAATAATTATAAGGTAGCTTGGAAGAAGCAAGACTGCACAATTATGTCTAATGCATGGACTGACATAAAAAATAGAAGTATGGTGAACTTCCTGGTGAATTGTCTAGCTGCAGCCATGTTCATCAAATCTATTGATGCTTCATCTTTCTTGCACACAGGGGCAAAGACTTTTTAGTTCCTAGATTCTTTTGTTGAGGAAATTGGGGGGGCTAACGTTGTGCAAATGGTTTCTGATAATGGATCAAATTATGTCTTAGCAGGTACTTTTTAAGTTTTTTTGACACAATGATATTACCTAATTCTCATATAATTTTGTTTATTAATTAACACTTAAATTTTAACCATCATTTTTTATTTTTATGATGAAAGGAAAGTTGTTACAAGCTAAGAGGAAACATTTATTTTGAACACCTTATGCTGGGCATTGCATAGATTTGATGCTAGAAGACATTGGGAAGCTTTCTCATATTGCAAAGACCTTAGAGAGAACAATTACATTAACGGGTTACATAAACAACCATACAAGGATGTTGAATATGATGAGGCATTTTACTGATAAAAAGGAATTGGTTCAAGCAGAGAAGACCAAATTTGCTACATCTTATCTTATCTTATAGTGGATTCACAAGTTGAAGTCTAATATGATAAACATGTTCATTTTTTAAGAATGAACAACTAGTAAATGGGCTAATGATGCAAAAGGAAAAAGAGTTGTCAAGACAGTTTTGATGCCTTCATTTGGAACACTGTAGTATTCATCTTGAAGGCTATGGGTCTACTTGTCCTTGTACTTCGGGATGTTGATGGTGAAGTAAAGTCTGCCATGATATATATTTATCAGGTTATCGAGAAAGCAATAGAAGCAATCAAAATAGCTCTGAATGAAAATGAGAATAAGTATAAAGATGTTTTTGGAATCATTGACAATCACTGGGAGTGTCAACTGCATCATTCATTGCATGCAGCTAGTCACTTTTTAAATCTAGCACACTTTTATGATAACCCAGATATGGAGTTTGATGCAAGAGTTAATGAAGGGCTTTATTCTTGTGTGAGTTGATTGGTTCGAAGCAAAGCTAATCAACTTAAAATAATGGATAAGCTCCATATCTACAAGAAATGTGAAGGCCCTTTCAGCATTAACATGGCTAAAAGAACAAGGATTACCAAGGCCCCAAGTAAACACTTTTGTTTTGCATTATTTTTCTTCCATAACTCAACTGTGCATTTTTTTTCCTTTTAAAATCTAAACTTTGAAGCAATAATTTGTTAACTATTATTTTATGTTATCCCATGTAGCTGAGTGGTGGAATTTATATAGAAGTTCTGCTCCAACTTTGTAATAATTTGCAATCTGAATTCTTAGTTAACATGCAATGTATGTAGTTATGAGTGTAATCGGAGTATATTTCAACAGGTGCATAATAGGATTTTAGTAACTGTTTCTTTTTAGAAAATCAATTTCCATTTTTTTGTATTTAGTTTTATCTTCATACTGTTCTTTGTAGATTTATACCAAGGGAAAAAATAGGCTAGAGCAACAGAAGTTGAATGATCTGGTGTATGTCAAGTATAATCAAAAGCTACATGCTCACTATAATAAGAGGAATGTCATTGACCCTATATGTTTAGACAATATTGATGGCACAAATGAGTGGTTGGTTGGGAAGATTAGTGCTTCTGTGAATGAAGAGGAAGAACCAGTTTTTGGTGATGATGGGTTGCCTTGGGAGATGTTGCAATTGCAAGTGGTGTGAATGAACCAATAAAATACACAAGAAGAAATGTAAGAACCAAACAAACAGCTTAAACATCATGATCATAGTTGAACCTTAAAGAGCAAGAGGTAGAGTCAAAGAGATTGAAGATGAAGTGCTAAAGGGTTGTGAATTTGGGGGAGAACTAAAGAGTGATGAAATTTTAGATGAGACCCCAATAATGAGGAAGAGGAGGATGATTTTTTTCTAAAATATTGCATTATTATAGTCACTCAAAGTAGTACTAGCATTTATTTATAATTAGGAAAATTTTTTTATTAGTTACAAATTGATTTCTCTCTTGCAACTTCTATATATTAGGATTTTAATAGGTAAAATTTTTGTATTTTTTTGACAATTTTTTTCTTATCTGATGTCATAGCTTCTATTTTAATGCATGTTTTTTTTAGTGCTCTCTTCACTCGGGCGAGCGTTTTTTTGTGCGTTTTGTGCCTAAGGCGATACAGGGGTCTAGCGCTTTGTGTGCACCTTTCGTCCTTGACAACCTTGATTGAAAGTCCCTAACCTTACCGAAAATGAATTGTTGATGGCTATGAGACTCTAGCCAGCCTCGAGTTTATTAAGAAATTGGCTAAGTGACTGACCAATAAGAGGTAAAAGATTTTCCAAAAGGCATCAAAGTTCATGAATGTTGAAGATATTGTCATACTGAGAATAGAGTGACATAAGAGGAACTTAAAGTCATCTAACCATCAAGGGTCATCTAAGAGGCTGAGACACAATGGTAAAAGTTGGTAGCATAGTAACTTTTCATGACAAGGCTCTAGGCAAAAAAGTCAGGATAGGCCAAAGTTCATACAACTCACGGCTTTCAGGTCTGTAATCATAATCATGGGTTCCATAAATCATCCCAGATGAGGAGTATTTAAAGTAGCCTGAGACCAAGAAAGGCAAGCAAATAGTTCCTATGGTGGATCACTATTATGAGTCCCACATGGTAGTTTTTCATGATATAAACGATTACAGACTCCTAGAGAGGAGATTGAAATGTTGATCATTGAAGGAAAGCTCAACAAATATATCAAGTGATACGATGATCGAAACGATGATAGTTGTAAGGGGATGAGAAACATAAGAAGAAGGATAATAATTGGGATAGAAATGGTCAAGGAGGTTGTTACGGCCCTTATATTGGAAAACTTGGTTGAGGGAGGTAAATTAGTAAATTTTTAGTCTAATACCTTATTTTAAGTTTATTTAGTGAGATCAAGTAGGTTAGGCAAGGCTTGCTAGGTTTCGATGAGTTTATGGCATCAAAAGAGGTGAAAAGAGGTCAGGGTAAAATGGTAATTTTTTTTCCTGAGGTGTGAAGTCGAGTCTTAAATGTTAAAAACAAGTTTTAAAACTTAACCCTAGCTTAGCACCCAAAAGTTTGTTTTAGTATTGAAGGTTTGACCAAGTTTGACAAAGAGTTACTATTTTGGGACTGGGTTTTTTCATAAACTAAAGAAAGTTTAAGGGTTTAGCTGCACTATTCATCAATTTCTTTTCCAAGACCCGAGCTCTATTTTGCCCTTTTCAAATCCATATTAATTTCTTCATGAATCCTTGTTTCCTTGGTGAAAGTTGAAGGTTCCAAAGGTGTATAAGTATTGGGTAGCTTGTTTCAAGTGGATTTTATGCTCTTGGGGCTTAAATTCACATTTCCTTGCTTGATGCTTATGTTGTACATGAGGTAACATGTAATCCTTGAAATTTTCTTGTTTATTTGGTCTTTAGATGCTTGGGTTTTGCTTGACTAGTCTTGTTTTGGTGCTATTTACCTTCGATTGCTTGGAACTTAGGTAAAACCTAGTGTAACATTAAATTTTGGTACAGAGTTGCTTGGTCTTTGCTTGTGACTTGAAATTAAGGTAACGGATTTAAGGTCTTATATTCAGTTGATGCTATTTAAGTATTGTTGCTTGTTGAAAACAACTAGTTTTTTTCAATGTCATTGATTGAGGGCAAGTATGTTTATGGTGGACTCGGCTTAGATTTGTGACTTGTATGATGTTTTGATGCATCATAGAATGGATGTGATGGTGTATTTGTAGCCTTTGTAAGTTAGTTTACAGGTTTATGGTGAATGAAGGCATGCTTAGCTTGCCTTGGAGCCACAGGAAGCCTCCCAAGAAGTTTGTGAAACTATTCTCAGGTGTAAGGGAAGGGATCCTGGTGCTGCAACATCATACAGGGCTATAGCGCCTAGGTATGCGACTAATGCACCAAAATGAATGGCTTGTGGCGCTAGCCCCAATGGCTTGTTTGGCCAAGAAACCTCACTTTTTCTAGGAGGATTTGAGGGAGGGCAACGATGGTCCTATGTGTGCCTAAAGGTAGTGGTTATCTGGTGGCATTCCAAAACTTTCGAAAACTTGCTTATAATATAAGGTTTTTCTTAAGATTTCATGGATGGAAAATGTACCTTATAAGAAAACTATTTAATGAGCCATAACAATACTCTATTAGGCGAGGTGAAAGGTTTAGCACCGCCAAGAGCTTAGTTGTAACTTTAGATTTAAAGCCTTAATAATAAAACCTTAGTACACTTAGTGGGTTTTTCGAGACCTAGGAATTATGGGTTCAACTATAATGCCCCTATACAACATAAGAGATGTTCAAACTAGTGATGAACTTTGTTAGTTAGGCTAGTAAGCAATACTTGCTAGTAGACAAGGCTTCTCCTTATAGTTAAGGACTAGGTAGAGGACAATTCCGAAAGGATTGAAATGCTATGCGTATAGGTTTAACCTCACACTATATGAGCTCATAGTAGAATACATACATACATATAAATACACACACACACACACACACACACATGTTGTCTTTAATGTTTTCTTTGCAGGTTGAAGATCCTTTATTGAGAATCATGGAATTCTCACTCCCTTAATTTTATGTTGTGCATATATTGACGTTGTTGAGCCCAATAATCACTAAGGGTTGTTGAGATAGTCTTTTGTTACAAGTACACTATTATGAGAATCCTTGTGGTTCTAGTTTATATGCTTACTTGTTGGTTAAGCTACCTACTAACTATAGTTTTCTTGGTCACAAAGGCTAGCAAGTACATGGAGAACTTTTAAGGCTTGCTGCTGGGGCTTTCATCTAAGGTGGAAGCTAGATGTGCGAATCTCAGTAGTATTAGCCTTGTGTATATTAACATACACTAGTAGCCTCTAGTATGTATGGATAGAGTAATGGACTTTAAGGTTGGCTTTAGGTGTAGGCATAGTCTTCTTTTATTTAGAATGCCCACACACGGTTAATTTTGTGTAGGACTTATCATTAATACTATGATGGTTTAATGTGCTTTGGCTCTTTGAACTTTAGATTTATGGAAAATGCCTAGGCTATGTAAATGTTTTATGGATTTTTAATTGTCCAATTCAAAGCAATACTTGCACGCATATTTGTATTCTAGGTTAAATAACTAGTAACACAGTTTTTACAATGGGGTACATAATTAATTAGCCAACTGCAACCAATGTGAGATTCATTGTTATAGTCTTTCTGGGCAGGCCATAAAAAGCCGTGTCAATTGGTATGAAAGCCCGATTCATAGACATTAAAGGCTAGGAACTAAGATATAGTTTAAAGTTCATGTGCTAAGATAGTTTGTATTAACCAACATATGTAGAACGATGTCTAGCTTTAGTTATAGGTTGTTATAGTTGACATTAAGTCAAGAGCTACTAGGGAAGCTAGGGACCCCAGTAAGGGTTCTAGTGATCTGATTGTGGCAAGGTTGGATGAGATATCTAATGTGCTTCAAGGTATGGCCCAAACTTTGGTGCAAATGGCATAAGGTATGACCACCATTCTGAAGGAGCTATTTCAAGACCAAGAAAATAAAGGTTTCGTTTTAGAGGAGGATGACCAAGCGGGCAAGCTCCCTCAAGGTCAAGAAAGGCATGTCGACCATTGGCAAGTGCCTAGGGCATGTGAGAGGCTATGGCATACTTATGAGCAGGAGAATATGGAGGCTCAAAGGAGGGGAGAAACACCATACCAATGAAGCTACTTGAAGAGTTCAAGACAGTTGACCTACTAAACTTTGATGGATTAGGTGACCCCTAAAAAAGTGCATGATTGGTTAAATAGGATGAATTGGTTCTTTGCTTGTGGGGGCGATGAGTCGGAGCAAAAGAATGGCCTTAGAACCTTTCTTTTTTAGAGGAAGGGCTAGCTTATGGTGGAATGATGTCCTAGAGATGCTAAAGGAAAGTAATGGAAATCGACTAGACCATAAGAAGAAGGTGCTTAAGTGGTCAGAATTCGAGAGAAAGTTCTAACAATAGTATATCAGTGAGGCAGCTCAAGACCATAGGAGGATCCAATTCAAAAATATCACTCAAGAAGAGATCTCCGTAAGGGAGTATGAGCTGCACTACAATTCACTCATCTAATATGCTCCATACATGGTAGGAAATGATGAGATCAAGCCCAAGAAATTCTTTTAAGGCCTTAAACTTGTGCTCCGAAGGTACATGATGACGATAGACATTAAGAGCTCTCTCTAAGGGGTCCAAAAGACATTGTCTCTAGAAAGGGAGTTTGTGGACTCAAGGGCTTAGAGTAAGAAGGTAAAGGTTGGACCATCCAACCTAAGAAAGAGTGTCAAGAAGCACCCATTGGTGGGGAAGGTGGCCGAGGGTCAAGGGCTGACAAAGAAGAAGAAAAAAGGCTTGTGCTTAAGTGTAGAAAGTTCTATGGCTTTAAGCCATGCACTTTGGGAACGAATATTTGCAACAATTGTGATCAGAGTGGTCATTGGGCCAGAAAGTGCCCACAGGCTCGACCCTTGTGAAGTCTGCTTAGGAATTAACCCCTTGTGTCCTTTTTCATAGAAAATTGACCTAGTGCCACCATAACAGTAGTTCAACCGAGTGTCTTCGCCTTGGCTAATCTAGTGACCAAAGAGTCGGCTACAGCTCAAAGTAACTCCACATTTCAGAATGGTAGCTTTAGAGTATTGTTTGATATTGGTGCTACTCTTTCTGTGATATCGTCTACTTTGGTAAATAGATTGAATTTGTAACATGATTTTTCCAATGAGTTGAAACTCATTAGAATTGCATGGAAGGCTTTATTTTAACCAATGAGTTGGTTATTGGGTATCTCTTGTGGTTAGGTAATCATGATTTTGTTGTGAGTTGTGGGCTATATATTTGAGGTCTTATAACCTAATGTTGGTAAGCACAAAGTGCAAATTGATTATGCTAGTCACTCAGTTTATGTTATTGATGCTTAGGGAGTTGGAGTGACTTGCACAGGACGATTAGCGAAAAATGCTAAAAGTTATGCACCTTAGACTTATGGATTCCATCCCCATAGTTGACAAAGAGGAATACTATGCTTTGAATGGGGTAGCCATAAATGAGGAGCTTAAGGAAATTACTATAGCCAATTAGTTTCCTAAGGTGTTCCCAGTTGATTTACTTGGGCTACCACCCAAGCAAGACACCAATTTTTTCATACGCCTCTAACCTGGAGTGAAACCAATTTTAATACCTTTTTATTGAAAGTCGGCTATAAAGCAGCTAGAGGAACTACTAGAAAAAGGCTTCATAAGGCTTAGGAAGATTTCCCAAAAATTGCCTTTAAGACAAGATACGGGCATTACGAGTATACAGTGATGTCATTTGGTGTAACTAACACCCCTTGACAATGTTCATGGATTAGTTTGTTGAAGTCTTGATCAATGATATCTTGATATACTTGTAGTCTACCTAAGAGCACAAGGAGCACCTTAGGACGATTTTGCAAGTGATGAAGGACAATTAGTACTATGCAAAGTTATCTAAGTATGAGTTTTGATATGAAAGGATATAGTTTCTGAGGCACATTATATGGGCACAAGGTTTGTCAGTTAACCCTAAAAAGGTTCAAGCAGTAGTCGAGTAGAAACAGTTGACTATAATTACAGAAATTCAGAGCTCTTTGGGCTTGGTAGACTACTATAGGAGGTTCACAGAGAAATTCTCTTTGATAGTAACACCACTAACAGCCTTGACTAAGAAAGCTAAAAAATTTGAATGGACATTGAAGTGTGAGGAAGCTTACTTGATGCTGAAAAAGAGGTTAACAAGCATGCCGATTCCTATATTGCTAGATCAAACTAGGCCTTTACAAGGTACATAAATGCATCAAGTTCTGGTTTGGGATGTGTATTGATATAAGAGAACTAGGTGATCACCTATGGCTTAAGGCAGTTGAGGCCTAGTGAATTGAACTACCCAGTTGATGACTTAAGCTGGTGACAGTAGTTTTCACACTCAAGTTTTGAAGGCATTACTTGATGGGGAAGTCGTTCTGAATTTTCACCGACTATAAGAGTTTGAAATACTTGTTCACTCAAAAGGAGTTAAACATGAGGCAATGATGATAGATTGAATACATAAAAGATTATGATTGCTCGATTAAGTATTCCACCGACAAAGGTAACATGGTAGTAGATGCCCTAAGTTAGAAGTATACATGAGTGGTCCTATATAAGGATCAGGCCACAAGTTCCTTGCGAGGAACACCGAGGGATTGTTTCATGGATTTGCATGAGTTTTGGCAAGACTGAGAGAAGTCCCTAATTTGAACTCTAGAGATTTAGTCAGCTTGGCTAGCTAGGGTAAAAGAAGCTTAAAGTAAGGATCCATTGTTGCGAAAAATTTCAGGCAAGGAGGCCCTTGGTACCATGAAGAAAAAGTTCTAGTACCAAGATGGAATACCACACCATACGAAATGACTTTATGTGCAGAATATAGAAGGGCTTAGGCAACAAGTCTGACAAGAGACATATAGTAGTAGGCTAAATATCCATCCTCATTTTAGTAAGATGTACCATGACTTGAAGACATGCTTTTGGTGGTCGGGGCTTAAGAAGGATATGGCCAAGCATGTAGCTAAGTGTTTGACATGCCAAATGGTTAAAATGGAGCATTAGAAGCCAGCAGGCACCCTCCAAAGTGTATCTTTATGATGAACTTCCTAGTTAGGTTACCAAATACCCAGAGCCAACATGATTTGATGTGGGTAATGGTCAATAGATTGACTAAGTCAACACACTTCATACCCATAAAAAATCACATACACCTTAGAAGGGCTAGCTTTGTTGTATATCAAAAAGATCGTGAAGTTGTATGTATACCGAATCAAATTAAATCTAATTAGGATCTCCTATTTGTATTAAGATTTTGGAATGCTTTCCAAGATATGTTGAGGAGTAAGGTTAGTCTTAGTACTACCTTCCATCCTCAGACCAACGGACAGTCTGAGAGAGTGATATAAACCTTGGAGGATATGTTACATATGTGTGTCATGGAATTCTAAGGGGATTGGAACTAGCACTTACCATTTTTAAGTTTGCTTATAATAATAACTCGGTAAAACGAAGCTGTTATAGGAACGACATTATATGAAGCATTATATAGTAGGCAATGCATGAAGCCCCATTGTTAGGTAGAACCTTTGGATAGGGTAGTTGTCGGCCTGAGATCATAGCTGACACCATGGTTAAGATTAAGTGAACCCAAAAATGGATTAGGGTGATAAATAACTCCCAAATTAAGTATGCTAACCTGATATGGCGAAAGTTGAGTTTTGATGTTGGAGACAAAGTCCTTCTCAAGGTATCTCTTATGAAGGGAGGAGCTTGATTTGGGCAGAGGGGTAAGTTAGCCCTGAGGTATATTGGATCCTATGAGATTTTGGAGAAGGTGAAAAATGTGGTTTATCGGTTGGTATTACCACCCAACTTGGCCCAAGTACACAACATCTACCACGTTAGTCTTCTAAGGAAGTGCATGGTTGACCCAGGAGAGGTAGTTACTCCATTAGTGATCCCCATCCAGGGTGACTTGACCTACGAGGAAAAGCGTATTAAGATCCTCGATAGGCAAGTTAGGAAACTCCGAACCAAGTGGATTTTAATGGTTAAGATTTTTTATCAAACCATAATAAAAAGGGAACTACTTTGGACACGGAGCAGGATATGCTAAAAAGATATCTTAGTGAATTCCCTAAGTGGCAATGAAATTTAGGGGACCAAATTTTAAAAGGAATGGAGGATGTTACTGCCCTCATAGTGAAAAGCTTGACTGAGGAAGGTGAATTAGTAAATCCTAGTTTAATACCTTATTTTAACTTTAATTAGTGTGTTTAGGTAGGTTAGGCAAGATTTACTAGGTTCTGAGAAGTTTATGGCATCAAAAGAAGCCAGGGGTAAAATGGTAATTTTATATCCCGAGGCGTTTGCCGAGTCCTGGGTGTTAAAAATGTATTTTAAAACTTAACCCTTGCTTAGCACCTAAAAACTTGTTTTAAGTTTTGATGGTTTGACCAAGTTTAACCAAGAGTTATTATTTTAGGAAAAAAGCTGTTTGGCAAATTAAAGAAATTTTAAATGTATAGCGAAACAAAGGCTTTAAACTTGTAAGGAAAGGGATCTTGGCTACATTATTCATCCTTTTCTCTTCTAAGACCCGAGCTCCCTTTTGCCCTCTTCAAATCCATCTCAATTTCTTCACAAAACTTTGTTTCCTTGGTGAAAATTGAAGGTTCCAATAGTGTATAAGCATTGGGTAGCTTGTTTTAAGTGGATTTTATGCTCTTGGGGCTTGAATACACATTATCTTTCTTGGTGCTTGAGTTGTATGTGAGGTAACATTAAATCCTTGAAGTTTTCTTGTTTATTTGTTCTTTAAATGCTTGGGTTTTGCTTAACTCTTTTTGTTTTGGTACCATTTGGCTTGGATTGCTTGGAACCAAGGTAAACCTAGTGGAGCCTTGAATTTTGGTAGAGAGTTGCTTGATCTTTGCTTGTTGCTTGAAATTAAGGTAAAAGATTTAAGGTTTTATGTTCAATTAATGCTATTTGAGTGTTGTTGAAAACAATTAATTTTGTCAATGGCATTGATTGAGGGCAAGTAAGTTCATGGTGGACTAGGCTTGGATTTGTGACTTGTATGATGTTTTAATGCATCATAGAATGGATGTGATGGTGTATTTATGGCCTTTGCAAGTTGGTTTGCAGGTTTATGATGAATAGAGGCATGCCTAGTTTGCTTAGGGGCCGTAGGAAGCCATTCTTAAAAGCAGGGGATGAGACTCATTCAGGTTCGCCACCAGAATGAATGCCCTCTAACGCCGCAGCCCTACATGGGGCTGGAGCCCCAATGGCCCATTCTCTAGCAAGCATCACTTTTTGTAAGATGGCAGTGGTTATTTGGTGGCACTCTTCTAAAACTCTTTCATGATCTAAGGGTTTCTCCAGATTTTATGGATGGAAAGTGCACCTTATGAGAAAATTAGTTAATGGGCTACAACAATACACCCTTAGGCGAGGTGGAAGGTTTAGCACCATCGAGAACTTAGTTGTACCTTTGGATTCAAAGCCTCAATGAGGAAACCTTAGTATACCTAGTGGGTTCTTTGAGACATAGGAATTATTGGTCCAACCATAGTGCCCCTAACACGACCCCTCATGAGCCTGCCTAGGAAACCTGTGGGAACTTATCCCACGTTAGTCAAAATTGGCTAATTGATTACATGCACACTAGTTAAAACCTTTATGCTTCTAGTTATTTAATCCTACTATACAATCATGCAAGAGTTTATGCTTTGACTTAATCAATAAAATAAAGAAATGGTACTTGAAACATTGCCATGGCATAATTTAATAAAAAACAATATCAAAACTGTCAAAGCATTCAAAGTAATTAAGTGGAATTAACTACACATAATCAATCGTGTGCAAGCATTCAAACAAGAGTAGACTATGCTCGCACCCAAGAGCGACTCTAGAGTAAATTACTCAACATGACCATTGGAGGCAAACTTGTGTATTAGAACTATACACTGAATCACTGTACTGAGATCCAAGACCAAGCTTCCACCTTAAAGCAAACTCCCAGTGGCAAGCTTTGTAAGCACTCCCTTGTGCTTCACTAGCTTCTATAGGCCAAAAAGACAACTGTAGTTAGTACCATAACTTAACCAACAAGCAACCCATAAACTAGAATCATAAATATTCAAATAAAAACAAATACCTACTCCTAAGCCTAGCTCAACAACCCTCAACGGTTGCTAGCTCAATGACACCCAAAACTGCACAACAAAAAGTAAGAGAGTGAAAATCAAAGATTTTCAGTAAGGGGTCTTTAACCTGCAAGAAAAAATCCTGAGGACTCCTCATATGAGAACATATGTAACCTGCTGTGAGCTCATATAGCCTGAGGGTTTGATATATGTACATATAACTAGGTCCCTTAAGACCTCTCCTTATCTTAGTCCTCCTCACGGGGCGTTACTCCATGTCTAGTGAGTTCTGGCCACTAACTCACTCCTAGTAAGCCTTAGCTTACTGCCTGATGCAATAACATAGCCTTCCCTTTATTGTTGTGCAGGTAAACATGGTGGATGCTCCTTGCTTGTGCTATAAGAAATCTAGTAGGTGTACTAGGCCTCCACATAATGCCTCAAGTCCTTAGACTTGACTAGGCCACTTGTGTACTCTGCCTCCACCCATTTAACCTACCAAGGATGTACTAGGCTTCCATTTGTGCCTCAAGGCACGACTTGGCTAGGCAACAAGTGCTCTAAGCTTTCATCCATGGTGCTCCCCCATCCACCATTACTTGGTTCATACTGGTGGAATGGCAATGATCGTGGTTGGACTTATTTACTAGGTTCTTTGGAACCTACCTTAGTGTACTAAGGTTCTTGCATCAGAACCTTAAATACGAAGGCCCAACTAGGCTTTTGATGGCACTAAATTTTTCACCCAACTAATGGTGCTCTATTGTTGCCAAACATGCATTCAAAACTTTCCTTCACTTTGAGTTAAAATAACTTTAAAACTAACCCATTTTAAGTCTAGTGAAGGCATGGAGGTGATAATACTCCCTCTTAGCTTCGTGTGAAATCTTGAATCACCTCAATCGGACACCCGAGCGAAAAGTTATGAAGAAAACAAAACCGAGTGTCAATGCTGTCTCGGTGACGGGTCACCACAGTTGTTGACGTTTTGCCAATTTCTGAGGCATTGGCGACACATTGTGGGAACTCGTATGGATTGGCGACATGCTGCCAAACCTGTGAAATGCCCAGAAAGTTTCCCATTTTATTGCTATGAACTTTGGGCACTTCCCAAACGTATCAAACATGTATAGATAGCCTTCAAACTTCACATACATGAAGTACACATTGCAGAGACCACAACTAACCATCACAAGCCTTCTTGTTATGCATTATAACATCATTCCAATCAAGCCAAACACACTAGTCCACCATGATCAAACCAAACCACTAACTAATGCTATTGCCAAAACTACTTGATTTCATCAAGCAAACTCTATCCAATAGCATTAATCAAGCTTAAAAACATAACTCCCTTACCTTAGTTTCAATCCACAAGAAAGAATCACTCTTTTCTTGAACCAAAAATAGAGTTCCTCAAAGTCTACCTAAGTTCCATGCAAACGAAGGCACAAAACACCAAATTACTAACTTCAAACCAAAACCCAAGCATCTAATCACTTCCTAAACAAGAAACAACCAAGAAATCACAAGTTACCTTGCATAAAAAATAAGGGATAGCTGGAAACAAGGTTCCAAGCTTCAAAAACATGAAATTCCACTTGGAACATGCTTTATTTGGCATAAACACCTTTGGTGGCCTCCATTTCCATGAAAATCTCTTGATTTTAAGCTTGAATTGATAGAGAATTGGTAGAGAGAAGGATGAGCTCGGGTTTAGAAAGCAAATGGCAGCCTCCCCCTCCTTTACCAACTTATAAACTCTTTTAAAACCCCAAGCCACCAAACTATTTAAAAAGTTACAAATAAGTCCCCTCCTTCTGGTAACTTTAATCAAACTTGGTTAAATCTTGTTTATTTAAACTAAACTTGAGTTAAAAGTAGAATTTAGGTTTTAAAAAATTATTTTCAACTATCGGGACTTAGTTTGACTCTTCAGGATGCAAAATTACCATTTTACCCCCAAACCTCATTTAGTGCCTTAAATTTCTCATAACTTAGTAAACTTTGCCCAATATACCTATTCTTGCTATGTGAACTTGAAATAAGGTTCCAAATTAGCTTTCCATTAGGACAGCTATAACAACCCCTGTACAACATAAGGGAGGTTTAGACTAATGATGAACCTCACTAGTTATGCTAGTAAGCAACATTTACTAGTAGACAAGGCTTTGCCTTATAGTTAAGGACAAGGTGGTCGACAAGTCCCAAGGGGCTAAAACCCTATACACATAGGTTTAACCTCACACTTTATGAGCTCACAATATAAGACATATACATATATATGTGTTTTCCTTGTAAGTTGAAGATCCCTTACTAAAAATCATGGAATTCTCACCCTTTTAGTTTTATGTTGTGCAGATACTGATGTTGTTGAGCCCAATAACCATTGAGGGTTGTCGAGGTAGTCTTTTGTTACAAGTACACTACTATGAGAATCCTTGTGGTTTTAGTTTATATGCTTACTTATTGGTTAAGCTACCTATTAACTATAGTTTTCTTGGCCACAGAGGCTAGTAAGCACGTGGAGGACTTTTGAGGCTTGCCATCAGAACTTACATTTAAGGTGGGAGCTAGAGATATGGATCTTAGTAGTATTAGCCTTGTGTATATTAACATACACTAATAGCTTCCAATGTGTATGGATAGAGTGATGGACTCTAGGGTTGCTTTGGGTGTGGGCATAGTCATCTTTTGTTTAGAATGCCCATACACAGTTAATTATTTGTAGGACTTATCATTGATACTATGATGGTTTAGTGTGCTTTGACTCTTTGAATGTTGGATTTATGGAAAATGTCTAGGCTATGTAAATGTTTTATGGATTTTTAATTGTCCAAGTCAAAGCAACACTTGCATGCATATTTGCATTCTGGGTTAAATAACTAGTAGCACAAAGTTTTAACAATGGTACACATAATTAATTAGTCCACCGCAACCAATGTGAGAATCATTCTCATAGTCTTCCTGGACAGCCCATGAGGGGTCATGTCAGTGGTGGTAAAAGAAACTATCGTGACAAAAAAAACCTATAAAAGCAACCATACATTACTTATCTATGAGGTCACTTCTAGAGGAAGGGAAGAAGCATATAGCTTAAAGGTTAATGACTCAAGAACTTTGAGACTTATCATAGATGTTGTAATAGCAAAACACAATGTTGAAAAGCTTTTATTGGATACAGAAGCACCTCCAAGCATAGTTTATCAATGTGTCATTGAAAGAATGACTTTTGATAAAGCACTAATCGAACCTCAACCTCATTAGGTCAAGAGTAGGTAATGAGTCTCTTCTAGAAATATAAGATATTATGATTCTAGTAATATCAAAGAAAATAGAGGAAATTAGGCCAAAGATGGTTAAGTTCTAGATCATAAATATTAGCAAATAATGGCTTGATCTCTTTTCCATGCAAGACTTTGACATTTGCATCAGGCCTAGGACTTTTGAAAATCACTCTTCTAACTAAAGAATGAATGATAGTCATCCCTCCGAGCATAGTTGAAACTGTCTCACTAATTACCTCTTGTAGCTTCATTGTGAACTCATAAACTCGAGGAATTAGGAGAACAAGAAAAGTGGGGCACCAGTAGAAGAAAAAAATCATTCTTGATGACAAGGATCCCACAAGAAGACTGATATTGGTAGTACCTTAGACCTTAAGCAGGAAGAACTCACAGCCTTCTTAAAGACAATAAAGATGCCATTTCCTAGTTAGGCAACAATATGCCACAGAATGATCTATAGGTGATCATTCAAAGACTGAAAATTTTTCCTAAGAATCACTTCATCCAAAAGAAGAAAATGAACATTAGACTTAAAAAGAATACAGTAGCCAAGGTAGAAGTAAGAAAACTTTTAGTGAATGGTTTTATTAGGGAGGCTAAGTACTTATAAAGGGTTTATAATGTTCCAATGGTTCTTAAGGCCACCTATGTGTAGAAGATGTGTAATGATTTTACTGATCTTAATAAAACATGTCCTAAGGATTGTTATCATCTGCCTCAAATTGATGTCATGATTGATGCCTTGGCATCACATGAAATGAATGCCCTTCAGTTTTAAGAATGCTATAGCCACTTACCAAAGACATATGAATGAACAAAGTCTTCAAAGTGCAAATTAGAAGGAATATATAAGTGTATGTAGAAAAAATGGTTGTCAAAATTAAACAAAATAAGGACTATATTGATGATCTAAATGAGACTTTTAAAACTCCCTAAAAAGACACAAGATAAAACTCAACTCGGCTAAGTGTGCCTTTGGATTCATTCAAGGAAATTATTGAGATATATGGCCACTTATCGAGGCATCAATAGGAACAACAAAAGGACAAGATCCTTAAAGCCCCTCAAGAAGGAAGTCATCAAGAATAACCTAATCTAGGTTCATGTACTCCTTGTTCTTTATAATCCCAAGAAGATTCTCCAATTGGGACAAGTTAATACTTTGTTAACAATGTGACAAATGGTATCAGCCTCATTGGTGCCACATTTAGGCTTCCAAGAATGCCTAGAAGTAACATCAGGCTAATCTTCTAGCTCTTTCTCTTTAAAAGCTGAAGGGCTCTTCATATTATTCAACTTTTTCTCAAGCTCAGTTTGGCAGTTCTTTAGCTTCCTTTTAGAAAGTTGAAATTTTTGGAGTTCCTACTCAACCTCCACAAACTTGTTCTCCTACTACTTATGTTTGGCATCTTAAACCTCCAGTTTCTAGCATAATCATGGAAGGCGAGCAAACTAGCCAAACTTTGAATAGCAAAGAATTTAGTACTATAAAAGGCAATTAGTATGTATAAAGAAAAGAGGAAAAAATGAGTATGTCAAAGTTCTTTTGAACAATACTAACGAGGTCAATAGTGGATGGTAACTGTGCTTTACATCGTCTATGTGGAATGACCCAACCTTCTTGACAATAACATTTACATTTTTAGTTCTGACCCTTGACGTATGTTTCTATCCTTGGGACTCGGAGTAAGCCTTTAGCCAATGCTTTATTTTTTCCACAATCCATTCGAGCAAAAAGTGTTTGTCACTTGCACTGATGTTTTTAGAGAAAGAATTTATCTTTAGAGGAACCAGTAGAAGCAAAGTAGAACTTGAAGAAATTCAAGAACAACAAATGGGCATTAAACTTGAGATAAAACCCAAGCAAAGACTATAAGATGTTATGGAAGAAGAACAATTCTTGTTATAACACCAACCCGGTGAGAAACTCTCCCTAAAAGAACAACTCAAAAAAAAGTGCTCATAAGGAGCCCCTTTTTGAAGAGCCACCCCTTAAAAGAAGACTTCCTAATTGCACCTCTAAGGAATGTAGATCTCCCTGCTAGAAAAGTTACTCACCAAAACAAATATTACTTTCTTGGGTCAGTTAGTCATCGGTGAGAAGAATAGCAACAAATGTGGCCAGTGCAATAGAATAAAAAACCATAAAAGGAACAATATGAGCTACCCTCGATGCCTCGAGAACTATGGCCCTCCATAGAGCTTGATCAAAGAAGTCCTTAACGCCCATCTTCTTCTTTTCTGTTTCATAACCTTTAAGGGTGAATAATTCTTTTTCAAAGTGCAAAACTCCAAAACCTTTATCAGAGAACAACAAAATATATAAATTGAGAAACAGTACAAAAATAAAAGTAAATGTGTTAGACAGACCATGCTCAAACAAAAAAAAAACAGGGCAAAAAAGCCCATCGGTACAAATATGCCCTCAGGGGTTCTGCACCGCCCACATTTGAAATTGAAAAGTATTATCTTCTGTTGAAGTGCTTTCTAATGAATACAACTCATTTAGGTCAGACTTAACCGAGTTATTTATGATTTGTACTTCGGTGGAAAAAGGCCAAGTATCATCCTGGTGTCATAGAAAGAAACCCATATCCTTCTATTCTTTAATGTCACTAATGGTATAATCAATCAAGAGGTCTTTTAAGAATGAAGCCATACCAATGCACCTGACACGGACTAGAAATGGAAGCGAAAATGAAATAGGTTGAAGGAAAATTGGAAGTTGAAGTTAGAGACTATCATAATAAAGGAAAAGATATAATGCCATGAATTGGTAGAATACTAAAATGGAGGGACAGCAAAAGTGGTTCAAAAATTTCGACAATAAAGGGAGAGAGATGAAGAAAAAAGCATGTCTCAAACTTATCTGAGAAGAAGGTAATAAACCCATCAATAATAACCTCATCTGGATGCTTAAGGAATTTTTTTATCAAAATTGTTGGTATCGGTTCAGGTAAATGGCATTGGTAGAAAAGAGGTACATTATAGAATCTACACAAGAACTCTACCTGCCACATCTCTAACTTAGGTGTATTTATCCTGTGGTCTAAACTACCATCCCATAGAGGCTTGGGGTTAGGAGAAAACAACAGGCTTGGGTAACATTGGCCTTTTCCTACTCTCTTTGCCTTAAGTCTCCTTGGTCGCCTTTCATTTGACTTCCCTATTTTCTTCCTTAGTCAATTCTACATAATCCCTAGATTTTATTATAGCAACAAGTAAATTTGAAGGTGCAGCAACAACAACATAAATGTCATTATCAGTAATGACTTGAGAAGGGCTTGGCCCAACACTGATAGAAAGAGCTTCAACAATTGCCCTGCCTACCTTGTAAGGGTTCCTAGTTCAACATTACTACTATTAGCGCTAGAATGACTAACAAGTTTATCCTAATAAGCATCATATCCTTGTCATTGAGAATGGAGAAAGACATAACTAAAAATGACCGACATGACAATAGTAAATAAGGGAAAAGCATGCAAAGTCCATAAAAAATACTTGAACTTAGAAAGAGAAACTTAAATCTAGAAAGAGAAACTTTGTAAACTTCTAAATCTCACAAGGACGAAAATAAGGAGCTTCCACAAAATCTCACAAAGGCTTCAAAGTAATTAGATTTTTTGTTGAATTTTATTTAATACTTTTAGGCATATTTCTAATGCTTTATAATAAGAAAATAATTGTCCATGCTTCCAAGCATTTATTCATCCTCTTGTTTTTTCTCCAACATTTCTAATAGCTAGTGCGTGAACTATAAATGATAAATTGTGAGCTCAAGGCCCTTGTTAGGATTGGAATAATGCAAGTTTATGAACACAAACCTTATTATGGATGCATTGCTTCTCCACAAAGCCCTGCCTGCTCAGAACATGCTTTTGAGAAAAAAGAAAGCAGGGAGGGGGTTAAAGTAACTAAACATAAATTATTTTTTTAGTGGGTTTTAGATGTTGAAAATGTCAAACACTTTTTTTTAAAGCAATTGGACCTGCAGCTTGCCAGTTATGGAGTAATATTTTGAGTTTGCTAAATAAAAGAAATCTTTGCTTTGTCTCACATTCCCATCCCGCTTGGCATAGGCATTGTCCTGTTACAGTGCCAGCTAGAGGTGGGAGGTGGGCCGGGTTGGCCCGGACCGAACCGGGACCGCCCCGCAGGTCAAACTCGCTCTGGACCAATCAAACCCACCTCGGCCCGCCCCGCAAGAAGCCCGCAATATTATGGGCCGAGTATAGGCCCAATAGGAGGAGGGGGACGCAAAAAAGACAAGCCCGGATCAGACGAACCCGCTAGCCCGGACAAGACCGAACCACCCCGCCCCGCCCCGCCGACCTGCCGCAACGGCTCCCTGCTGTATAACGTTAACCTGTGAAACTTTTTTATAAAAAAGGCTAATTACACAGCAGGCCCTCCAACAACTTTCTGCTCCATTTCAATCCCCAAAATTTCATTTTTGCCCCTCCCAACAACTAAATTTTAAGGACTTTTTGGTCAAACTAATTTTTCCCCTCCCCCTATAAATACCAATGCCATTTTCACTCAATCCTCACACAATCACTCAACCTCTCTTCTTCATCTACTATATTCTCTCAACCATTCTCCTTATTTTCTTAATCTCTTCCAAATTTCTTACTAATCTCTCCCTAATATCTTCATAATCCTCTCTTGATTTTGCATTAATCACTACTATTAGTACATGAGTCATGGCTTCAAAAGGAAAGGGCAAGTCAACAGATAGTTCATCTTCCCGCAACACCGGCCTCCGAGCCTTGTTTCATCGCCGATCTCGACCCGTCGATAAAGGCATTTCAATTCAAGAGTTTCACGACGATGATGCCGGAATCGATATGACGAATTACGATTTGGGTCTCGACGATCAATTATCCGATGATGAAGTGGAAGAGTTGGATGCGATGGCGTCCGGGAATCCGTCAACAGAACCGATGCCTACAAGTCATGAACCCGGCGTGGAGGGAACTCAAGCACAAGGTAAATCCACGAGACTAATTGCTTGGGTTTGGGAGCATTATGAGCTCATAAATGAAGGGGAGTTGAGGTACGGAAAATGCAAACATTGCGGGAAAAATTTTGTGCATAGAAAGAATTCCGGCACTGGAACACTGAAGTGGCATCTTGAAAATCAACATGCTAACGTCCTCCCTAGTACCGGGACTAGTTCTGGAGGACAAACACAACTTGGGCCTACAGCCGGCGCCGATGGACCAGGTATATTTCGTTTTAACCAACAATCTTGTAAAGAAGGTATGGTAAATTGGATGATGCTTACCGGAAAACCTTTTTCACAAGCTGAAGATGTCCACCTAGAATCTTGGATAAAATCACAATTAAATCCTGCATTTAGAAAAGTATCTAGGAAAACTGCTAGGAAAGAAAGCTTTAGACAATTTGAAACCAGAAAATCAGATTTGCAAGCATATTTTTCTGCTCTTGATCATTGCGTGGCATTTACTTCTGATATGTGGACATCACCTATAGGTCAATCATTCTATTGTGTTACTTCTCATTGGATTGATTCTGATTGGATAATGCAAAAATGAATTTTGTCATTTAAGGTTATTGAAACAGATCATACTAGTTTTCAAATATTTAATTGTATCTTAGAAACTTTACGTGATTATTTTTGTACTGATAAAGTTCTGTGCATTTCATTTGATAATGCTTCAAATAATGATGTTGCCGCTCGCCTTTTGAGTCCAAACTTAAAACCACCGCTCAACGGTGCATTTTTTCACATTAGATGCATGTGCCATATTTTGAACATTTGTGTGCAAAAGGGTTTAAAAGTTCTCCAAAATGAGATTTTGCCTATTCGAAACTCATTAAAATATTTGATGTCCAGACCTGCTATTTTTCGTGAATTTAAAAGCTTTTGTATTGAAAATCAAAAACCATTTTCTTGCAAACGGTTTAAATTGGATTGCCCAACCCGCTGGAACTCCACATTTTTTATGTTGCAAGATGCATTGCCGTATGCAAATTTGTTGTAGCAGTTCATGAATTTAAAAATGGGTTCTAAATTTCTTACGACTGAAATTTGGGAGAAATGTTCCAAAACCAGTGAATTGCTACGAGGCAACTGAATTTTTCTCTGGTGTTTACTACCCAACAAGTCATCAAGTTTTGTTTCATTTAGTGAACATCACATATGCTTTACATCAGTTTAAAAATGATGAGTTGTTAAAACCGACTGTCGAAGCCATGCGGGCTAAGTGGCTTCAATATTTCTCAAACATTCCACCTATCTTTTTAGTCGTTTCTTTACTTGACCCGTATGTAAAATTAACGGGCACAACAACACTGCTTGAAGGAATTTTTCATACTTATTTAGAAATGTCTCATATAAATGTTTTGGCTATGTCTGCTTCTGCTTCCGAGTACTTGCATTCTTTATACAAGTTATATTGTGAGCGGCATTCGGATAAGGTAAGATCCCAAGCTCCTCAAACCGAGCCTCCAAGGATATCAATCTTCTCAATATTCAACCCGGCACTCCAAATGCTCAAACGACCGCGACCGATGACATCGGGATTAGCTGAGGTCGATGACTATCTTAACACATCGTTCGAGACAAGCGACCTCGACATCTTGGAGTGGTGGAAACAAAAGAGATCAAGATTTCCGATCTTGTCGATAATCGCACAAGAGATTCTTACCGTTCCAGTATCGACCATCTCATCTGAGGCAGCGTTTAGTGCCGGAAAACGGGTGATAACAGAAAAACGGTTAAGATTGACACTCGACGCGGTAGAAGTATGCCTGTGCAACCAAGATTGGGGCTTCGCAGCACTCCAGCATTAAGACCAAAAGAGTTCGGATGATGAGGTAATATCCGATACCGAGAGTTGAATTTTTTTTTTTCAATCATACATGTAGTTTGTATTTGATCTGATTATGCTGTTCAGCACAGATTATAGGTTTCTATTATTTATTATTTCCGGAACGTTTTTGCCATTTCAAAATGTAAGGCACGTTCCGATTATTTGTAAGTGCCGTTTGGCTTTTTAACTTAATAAAACTTACACCGGAGGTGGTGTTTTTTCTTAAAAATTTTCATGACTTATATAATTAATAATTGTTCTATTATATATATATATATATATATATATATATATAAATAAATGAAACCCGCCCCGGGACCGCTCCGCCCTACCCCGGGACCGGCTCGGAACCGCCCCGCCTACAACCGGTCCATGCCCGGGCCTCAAGACCGGCCGGTCCGACCCGGTTCTCACCTCTAGTGCCAGCCTTACTTCGAGACGCTCCCACTTTTTTACTCCTCAACGACTCTTAAAAGCTTATAGTTGTAAATAATTTTAAGTATCACAAAAAAATCTTGCTTCTTGCTTTGAAGGATGAGCTTTAGTTGATATAAAAGGCTATAGATATAATAAATGTCTGGTTTAAGTGGTAAGAAGATTAATTCCTTTTAAATACATATCAAATTTGAACTCATGAATAGGCTTCCTCTCATGAATAGTCTTCGCCCACACCCAGCTTACCTAACAACGGCAAAACACTGTCCTAGTCAAGACTCGGGTTTGAGATGCCGTGGAGGCATTTCGGAGCACAAACTTATTAAGAAGTTATTTAAATGCAACTGGATGCTCTCTAAGTTTCATGAGATAGACAACTACCCAAAGCTTTTCTTGTAGCTACTCATACTTTAAATATATACTTCTATTGCTTCAAATTAAAAAAAAAAAAAACCTATGAATAAAGTAAATAAATAGATGGGAAAATTTTATCCCTGATAAGGTCATCAGACTTAATCCGAATTAATACCAATCCAATCGAGAGATTTGAACATCAGATGTCATAAAAAAGGTACCTAGGATTTCAGCGCTCATTTATTAACATATTTCGAGAGAGAAACTACAGACTTTCTGCTAGTGAGCAAATTAAGAGCTAATTGCAGAAATTTCCCTTGAGGTTTGGTATAATTTAGTTTACCCCTTTTCTTTTAAAAAATTTGCACTCTACCCTTGAAATAAGCACTTTTTTTTTACTGTCCAACATAAATTTTTCAAGTCGTGAGTTAAATTAAACAAGATATCTCTTTTAATAAATTTAAAATTTTTAATAATAGTTTAATAGTAAGTTATCAGTTTAAATTACACATTTTTCCTTTGTGTCAATGTAAAACAATGCTTTGTCTCTTACTTCAAAGGTTAAACGTAAATTTTTTTAAACAAGAGATAAACTTGTAATTGCACCCAAATTTTAGGAGTTTTATTGATTAAACTAGAAATTAATCCGTCAAAGATGGATCTAGAAAAGTCAAGCTTCATGTTTGTATTAGGATCTACAAATTGCTCGAAACTGTGAGTATTACATCTCATTGGGTGAGATCCATTAGGTATGCCCATTTTGATTATGTAATTAGTTTTGGTTTGAATATTATACAAGCCGTATCGCAAAAAAGTCTCATTTAGCTCTCCACAAAGTCTAAAAGAGTCTGCATTTTAATAGTAACCCTTCGTGAAATCTTTAGCAAACATAAATGGGAAATAATAATTTCTACCATTCAATTTCTATGTGGGCCGAATATGGTCCAAGGAAAGACCATTAACCCGTCCTAGCATGCCTTTAAAAAAAAAAAAGAATTTTTTTTTCAAGAAATAAATAAGCACATAAATATATAGACATACAAATAGCAAAACATGTATAGTTTAGTGGGAGTTTTTCTATTTTTGAAAAAATAAATTTAAAAATAATCATATTATTTTAGGTTTATTTTATCATAAAAAAATTTAAATTATATTGGGCCAAGCTTGCCCATCTAGGGACCTAAAACCAAAAGAAATGTAGAGAAGACATAATCAATTGGATGATGTTAACCAAGAAACCATTTAAGCAAGTTGAAGATATTCATTTAGAATATTGGATTAAATTATAGTTGGACCCTGTTTTTAAGAAAACATCAAGGAATACAGCTAAGAAAGAGACCCTTAAAATGTTTGAAGCCCAAAATTGCAAATTGTAAGTGTATTTTTCTACTCTAGATCACTGTGTTGTATTTATTAGTGATATTTGAACATCACCCATTGGTCAAGATTATTATTGTGTTATTGTTCATTTGATTAATGATGACTGGGTAATGCAAAAACATATTCTTGCATTTAAGTGTATGGAATCCCATCATATTGATTAGAATATCTATCAGTGCATTTTAGATACATTTTGTGAATTTATTTATGCTACATATCATTTAATAATACAGCAAACAATGATTTTATTACCTGTGAATTGAGTTTCTTTTAAAAATCCCCTCGAGATTGGTGTATTTTCCCATGTAAAATGTTTGTGACATATTTTGAATTTGTGTCCAAAAGGGGTGGAAATTTTGCAGGTTGAAATTATACCAATTCGTAATGCAATACATTATTTGAGGTTAAGACCCAAAATTGCTTGTGAATTCAAAGCATATTTATCTTGAAAATGATCAAAGTTTTTCCCAAAAATGGTTTAAGTTGGATTGTCCTACATGGTGGAGCTCAGTATACAAGGTGTTGATAGATGCTTATTTATTTGCACATTTGTTGACTGTATTTTTAAACTTGAAAATGAATTTTGAAGTGCTTAAAGTTGATATGTTTGACAAGTATAACGAACTTAGTGAATTGCTAAAATATTTATATGAGGCCACTACTTTCTTCTCTAGTATTTACTACGCTATGATCCACCAGGTTATGCAGTATTTTGTAAATATTGTCTATGTTTTCAACAAATACAAAAATAACAAGTTTTTGAAATCCATCATTGAAGCCATAAGACTTAAGTGGCTTCAGTATTTCTATAATATCCTTCCAATCTTTTTACTTGCATCTGTACTTCACGCAACTGTAAAGCTCACAAGTATAATTCAATTGCTTGAGGCATATTATCACCAATTATAAGGAATGGCCCATATAAATATATTCATTCTTTCTGCTACTACTAACACTCATTTATGTGAGTTATACAAAGTGTATTCTATATCAAGTATTCAGATAAATTAAAATCCACTATGTCTCAGATGGTTGGTGCTTTATCATCATCCTCCTTAATGTGACTCAGCCCGACAGCCCAAATCTTGAAACATCCCTGACCAACATCATTGGGTCTGCCTGAAGTGGATAATTACCTCACCACCTTTTTTGAACAAATTGAGGATAATGTATTAGAATGGTTGAAACTGAAAAGTAAGAGATTCTCATATTGTCCATCATTTCTAAAGAGGTTCTAGCTTTGCCTTCTCAACTATCACATCCAAGTGTGTTTTAGCATAGGTAAATGAGTGATATCAGATAAACAGATAAGGTTGACTCCATAGGAAGTGGAGATTTATATATACAACCGTGATCGGGGCTTTGCTGCCATATGAAAACAATACTAAAAGAGTTTCAATGATAAGGCCTTATCTGATGAAGAGGTATATATTTTTTACTCTTACTTTGTATCTAATATGAGTATGTTGTTAAACACAGGTCTTAGGTCTTTTTCTTTCTAGTTATTTTTAGAACATTTTTTCATTTCTCTTGTAAGGTTTGTCCTAATTTTTGTAAGTACCTTTTGGCTTTTTAGCTAATAAAATTTTGCACCATGGTGGTGTTTCCTTAAGGAAAAAAAAAACTTATGTAAATTAAGTACATTTATTTTTCTTATTAATTTTAATTTTTTTAAAAAATAATCAGGCCTAGACCCTCACTTGCCTGGGTAAAGCCCCAACCAGGTCCAACTTGCATTGCCCTGGTTGTGTCGGCCTAGTGAACAATTCTACTCTTCACAAAGTCTTAAAGAGTTTGCATTTTAATAGTAACCTTTCGTGAAATTTTTAGCAAAAATAAATGGGTAATAATAATATGCCAAATATGGTCCCAACATGCTTTTTTTCTTAAAAAAATATTTTTTAGAAATAAATAAACGGATTTTTTACAGTTACCCACTAAACTTTAGATGGCATTACACTTCGTCCCCCCTTTTCTTGAGGTTTGAAAACCTACACTTACCCTGTATTTTTCTAATGTTGTCAACTAGCCATTAATCAAAATTACAACTAGCCTCCATGGATTTAGTTTGGTTTACAATTATACCTAAAACTTTAGAAATTTATACTTTCCTTTTTACATTTTTCATATTGTGTGGCAGCAACTTTAGGAATTCTAATTCAAACTATCTGGTAACTATATTATAGTAATCTCAAGTTACCTGGTATTTTTTTCTATAACCAATTAACATTTAAAATATTATTTTGGATGGGAAAGTACCAAATTTCCTTATAATATATTTTTGGACAATTTTACCCCTAGTCCTTATTCCTTTTTCCCTGTATGCCACTGTTTGACCCACTTTATTCGGCAACCACATCCACTGCCTCCACCCCTGCTTGACACAATCTACCTGCTCGACTGCCTCCTCACTTCCCTACCTACTCCTCATCTCCTCATGTGCCTTGTCCCATTGCCTTATTTTTTCTTCCCTGGCCTTGATCCATCACTCCTTTCATCACCTTCATCACCTCATTCCCTAGCCTCATTTCTCTACCTCGAACTTTCCGATATCCTTACCCCAATCTCGAACTCATTATCCAATTGCCCATCACCCATTATTTTCACCACCCCATCCTCCTCAACACTCCAATCTCGTAAGTCCTAATCTCAAACTGATTGTCTAATCACTCATCACCCATCATTCCTGCCATCCTGACCTCCTTGACGCTCCGATTTCCTTACCCCGATCTACTCTTCTCACCTCTTTCCCTCTAGGAGAATGGCCTCCAGTCATGCCGGTTTGTATACGACCTCAAATTAGACATGAAAATAGGTTCACAACCATTCTCACGACAAATGAGATCTATGATGCAGAGAACAGAACAAATGGATTTGCAACCATCCCTATGGTGGCCAGTGGAAATGGGAGAAGCAGTGAACAGAGAATAAATAAAAATCTGTCAAACCAAAATAGAGAGTGGAATGAAAAGGGTATAACTATAAAGTTGCTAGGAAAAACTTGCTAGAAAAAGAAATGGTGCAAAGAATTTAAGATTACCCAAAATAGCTAACAAAGTTAAGAACCTATGATGGAGACAAAATTGAGGGCGATGGCTAAAGATCGAGAATGGCGATTGTGGGAGATCGAGGATGGTAGCGATCGATCAATGGGTCTCAGGGGCAATGGAGAATGATCGACTGATCGACATGATGGAAAATAATCTATCCACGAGTCCTAAGGGCGATAGAGAATAGGACACCAGCTTGAGGCAAATGAGGCAGCGAGGAGTGGTGGATATTTGTTGAGTTGGTGATATGGAGGCTGGGACAGAGACAATGGCAATGATCGTCTGGATCGTCTTGGTTGCGGTGTTTCCAGGCAAGAACTAGAGGGGGAAGAAAAGGTTGCTATACATGTTACTCTGAGTGAGGAAGAACATGGGCAAATTAGTAAATGTAGAACCTTTCTTAAATTGCATGCCAAATTGAAATGGTGCAGATAATCTGTTACCACCTCAACAAATGGGAAAATTACGTTATAAAGGCATAATGGTTATAAACCATTATATAGCGTAATTTTCACCATAGTGAATGAAATGTGAGGGGTAAAGTGAATAATCTACACCTCCCTAAAAGATTACAATGGTTACTTGGTATTAAAGGGAGCCCTAAAGGATTGCTTGTTTTACAAGTAATCATGGGTCTTATTGCAAGATTTCAAGACTTGGGTACTCAATTGTACAACTCTAAAAGAAAGATTTTGAAAGGATTTGAATGGTATGGAAGCAATTTTTGGAGGCTGAATTTCATAAAGGAAACAAAAGCTATTATTCAAGAACCTAGGACAACTAGGTGTATAATTGTTCACAAAAATAACTTAATGATAGGATGATTTCTGACAAGAGTCAAAGGTGGCCATTTCTAGCATTGTCCCAGCCTTTTATTTCTAGGTTCTAAGGTTAAAAAGGTAGGCTAAAGATTAACCAAAAAGCCTTTGCTTAAGACATACTTATAGTGACCTAAGTGAGGGTTAAGGTTAAACTAATCAAGTCAAGTAAAATATCTTATTTTTTTTCCATTTCTTATCCATTTCCATCCCCCACCAGGTACAACCTGTTCCTTATCTCCTCTATAAGCTTCCATAGCCACTATAGCTCAATCTCCCAAGAAGTTATAAAGGAAGGCAATCAGATGCAACAAGAAAGAGAAAAACCCTAATGTTCAGGTTTATTGTGTATCTCTTGAAGATTTTAGCCTTCACAGCTTAGGTAAGGGTTTTATCTTCATGTTTCATGGTTGTTTACTATTCTAAGATGATTATCAAGCATCCATGAAGCTAAGACCATGCTTGGAAGAAAGCAAAAAACTCAATGAACCAAGTATGGGTTAAGGGGCAGTGCATGAACAAGGTTCCAGCCTTACTATTTTTCATGCACTAAGATGACAGTGTTTACAGGGGTTTCTAGAGCCCAAGTTAGTACTAACTAAGATCAATTAACATCTTAAGACCAAAAATTAGCTTGAGGAGGGCTGTCATATTGATTACATATTGTTTATTTGATTGTTAATGGACTAACCCTAATGATGTGTTGCTGCCAGCATTGCATTTGATTGTGTTCTGTTTGTTTGTGCATTTTGATTGGCTATATTTTTTGTATATGTGCTTTTTTTTTTGTTTTCATGTATTTTTATTTTAGGTATGTTGCTGGGAATTCAAGTTTCTAATGATAAGCCCTTACTAAGTTTCTTCAAAGAGACTTACCCATTTTCTATCCATTTTAGGAGCACCTGAAAGAGAGCATTCAAAATAATAGCTCTCGTTTGAATTTCTCTATGAAATTTCAGGTATATTAACTTCCATATGTTTAATTGTAAACTAGAAATTTTCATAATTTTTGGAGCACATTAGCTATTTTTAGTAATTGTACTTTCTTCCTTACGCAGCAGCTAGTCCCTTCAAGTTTCTGGAGTGCTTAGTGCTTTTGAAGTTCTCCAAGAAGCTTAGTGTACATATTAACTAATTTATTGTCATGTATGTGGTGCATAAATGCATGTAAATGATCTGGGTATGTTGTATGTGTAGTGTGAGAAGGATATATGGATCAATGGAGTGTGGTTTGAAGTGTGTATACAATGTTGTCCATATGGTGTTTATAGGCTGTTTTGATGGCATTTTTATGAATGATGATTAGAAGGGCCCTAAATTCAGGGAAATGGTTTTCCCATATGTGTAAGACATATATGGACACTACCAAGTGAGTTTTGCACCTGGAAATGAAGTGTATGAATATTATGAAATTTTGTATGGGCATAATGGTCAATAGTGGCTAAAATTTAGTACCCTGTACTCCAGCTGCCATAACTTTCTGTAGATAAAGATTTTGGCTATGAAATTTTGACCACACTTAGAAAACTACAAGAGGAATAACTTGGCTTTTGAATCACTAGATTTGATGCCCTGTAGCCAGAGTTATGGGCTGTCAAAATTGGCTGATTTTGCTGAGCACTGTTCATACATTTTTACCCGGTTAAGTGTAAAATACATAATTGTAAACTTAGATGGATTTAATGTCTCAAACTTGTTTCCCTATGAAGGTTTAAGGGTATTAAAAGGTTTAAAACCTTTAGGGCATAGGAGAACATAGGTAGAATTTGAGTTGGACACAGTGTGAAAGTTTGGGGAAAAAAATGCGCACCAATAGCATCATATGTGCATATGATTGTACATGCACTTGGGGATTTTACTCAAATTTCATATTGGCCAGAAATAAAGAATTTCATTGTCATCATTACTTATAGATGAAATTATATGTGAATATGTGTGTGATGGTTGGACCAATATACACATCTTTGCATAATGACCAAGAGGGCCACTTGGGTAAACATAGTGCACATGTTCTGCTTGGCCTACAGGACATTAACTGCCTGGGGCTTAAGCTCACTAAAATTGATCACTGTATTTAAATACTTAGACTGGTAACACAATGTGGGACAAGGGGAGTAATTATTAAAAACTATTAAGAAACCTAAGATTACTATAACATAGTTACCAAATAGTTTAAATCAGAATTCTTGAAGATGCTTCCAGATAATATGAAAAAAATAAGAGGGAAATTCTAAAGCATTGGGTGTAATTTGTAAACCAAGCTAAATTCAAGGAGGCTAGCTGTAACTTTGACTAATGGCTAACAGACAACATTAAAAAGCAAGCGATAAGTGTAGGTTTTCAAACCTTGAGAAGGGGGTGTAATATCACTTAAAGTTCAGGGGTAATTGTAAAAAACCCTAAATAAGTACATACACGTATACACATAAAAATAGCAAAACATGTATAGCTTAGTGGGAGTTTTACTATTTTTGAAAAAATAAGTTTAAAAACAATCATACTCCCTCTATCCCATATTCTTTGCACCATATTCCTTTTTAGGCCGTCTCAAATTCTTTGTACCATTTCCTTATTTGGTAAATTTTTCTCAACTAGTTTACTATGTTACCTTCATTCCTACTTTTACTTAAAAACTTAAATATACATTGATCTCATTCCCAGGTAGGCAAAGTACGATCAAAATCCTTAAATTCTTCTTCCTCTATTCATGACCCAAGTGCCCCTTTGACGACGAGCAAATTTCTTCGATGACATGGCTGGAAGTAAGCCGATTCTGCAATCGCAAGTCCTGGCGACAACCATCCTTGACAAAATACAGCATTGTTGCAAACCATGTTCCAGCCAGCCACTCCTCGCCCTGCTCCACCTCCGATAACCTGCCCATCTATTCTCTGGCCTCGCCTCGCCCTACACCACCTTCGCTAACACTTCCCATCTTTTCTTCGGTGTCGTTCTAGTTATTTTGGTCTTGTATGTGAGCCTGTGCTTTAATGTGCAGGTTAGTTGTTGTGGCTGAAATTTGCCATTACTTGTTTTCTAAGTTGGTTCATTGGTTGAATTGAGGTTAAATTTTCTTCTTTGGTGCAGCCTAAACATTTAACAATATAGGGATTTGGAATTTTGCTAAACTTTCCTCTTAGCCTCATTTCTATTTTTTCACTTCTTGTTATGAACTTAGAGATGGAAGACATTTCTACCATTTTATTCCTCATGTCTTAAAGTTTCAAAGACATGGATTTCTTGTTCGTATTTTTCTTTAATAGTAGTAAGCTTAGCATGCTAGTGCATTAACAAAGAGACTGAGAATGTTAATATAAACACATGAACCATAAAAAAAGTCACACATGAATTACACACAAATTTAAGTGTTTTGCACGTACACTTGTTTTGGATATAATTGGTAAATTTTGTTGCTTTAGTTTCTGCAAATAGACAAGCTCAACCATTATGAATACCCAAAACAACTCACATAGTACACATATAGGGATAGAGGTGCTTGAGATTTCTTCAAACAACTTAGAGCAAAATTCATCACAAAGGGATTGTTGGCCTCTTTCCTCATCTGATTCTTCCATTACCCTATTAGTTAAGTAATTTGTACTAGCAACTCTGAAACCTAGCAACATGGGTAATGTTATGTTCATACTTTCTAGCCTCCCGAGTGTGGTGCCAAGAAATGAGTTTTGGATGGAGGTTGCTACATATCTAAAAGCATCAAAGCCTGCTAGAGAATTCATAGCTTGTGATGTCATACGCCCAGAGCTGAGGATAATGTGGTTGCATCGTCAAGTGCAAAATCTCAAGAAATAGTGTACATTAGTGTTGGTTTGTTCTTGGTAGATACTTAGTATTGTTGTGCTAAAAAATGTAAATGATGCTACTGCTTCATCTTGAGTAGCTATCTATTAGTATGTACTTAGGCCTGATTTTTGTAAGAACTAGTGCACTACAACTGAATGTAGTGATGTGACTCTTGTACTGATTAGTTAAGGAGCTAATGAAATGCAGTTCAGATTTTGAAACATTACTTTATTGTATTTGTTGCCTCTTATTGTTACAACTTGCAGTTTGGCTTTTAAACATGTTTTGATGAGGTGATTATTCTGCAGGTTGCAAGAAAAGAGTGTTGGCAAGATTTAATTGAAAACTAAAACATGTAATCTAGACAATGCTATCTAATAGCTCTATATTGAGACCTTTATTGACTTACTACCCATGACCTTTATTGACCTCAGGAGCTCCATATTACAACAGTGTAATAAACTATCCAACAGTTTAATCATTTTGAGACCTTTATTGACTTACTACCCATGACCTATGGAATTTTTTGTTTTCCACAAGTTTCTTTTCATCCAAGAAGGCTATTCAACCTATACTTCTTGCAAGGGAGCCTTTCATTCAAAAATTCAGCCACTCATAAAACTTTGTAGAGTAAAACTTACCTTTCTCAACACCAATGAGTAGAATTAGATTTCTTAATGCCAAAATTCTGCTTATAAGACATGAATAAGTCCATTTTAGAAGTACAAATTGATTTGTAAAAAAGCAGTTCAAGACCTTTTTTCTTCCTCAAAGTCAAACCCAAAGTCAAAATGGCTATAATAAACAATCCTATGTTGATTTTTCTTCTTAGCAATAGCATATCAAGTTGGCTTTTAGTTTATTGGTGAAATTTTAATCCAAAATGGTTCCAAAGTAAGTGGTGCATGCTAAGTGTTCATTATGCAAAGAAAGTTTGAAGCATTTTTATCAAAATGCAACTTATAGCCTGTAAACCAGGGCTGAGACAAACCAAAGGCAAAATCACACTCGATCATTTTGAGTTTCAGACCAAAGATAACTACCAAGCTTTACAAACCAGTTTGTTTTATCAAAATAAAGTTATTAAAGGATTGAAATATCAAAATTTGGCCTTTGTGGCAACGTGGGGGTTTTTTTGGGAGTCGTCACCAATCGGTTTCATCTAGGTCGATTGGACACCTAAAAATGGTCTACAAGAGTTCGAGAGTTCTGGAATACGGTTACGTTAAAATAACTCTATTTTAACGCTCAAAATTGGTACCTTAGTTGATTTTAATTTTGTTTTGCTTGCTTTTAAATAATTTCAGTTACTTTTCAAACCAGAAATTTTAACTGAATCATCCAGATGTGGTTTTTTTTTTTAAATTAATATGGACTTCTAAATTTTGGTAATTAATTTGTATAATTTTTTTATAATAAATTTGGTATTTCCGAACCATGGATTTTATCGAATCACTCGGATACGGAATTTAATGAAATTTTAGTTTTTTTTTAATTAATTATTAAATATTTTAATTAATTATTAATCTATATCATAAATTCTGTCGACTTATCTGAATATGGATTTTTGTATCTTGGTACTTAATTTTATTCATTTTTATTAAAAATTTGATATTTTCCAAACCATGGATCCTATCGGATCACCCGGATATGGAATTTAATAAAAATTTTAATTTATTCTTAATTATTTAATTAATTATTAATTTTTGTTCATAAAATTTTTTACTGAATTATCCAAATACAAATTTTTAAGGATCTTAATATTATTTTCCTTTTTATTATTTTTTATTATTTTCCTTTTCTTTTTTTTTTTGAAAGCTTTTTTAAAGTAATTATATAATCCATAGATCTAAAAATAGATATATTTATTAAAAAAAAACATGTATTGATTTTTTTTTTATCATCTGGTTATGATTTTTTTAAAAAAAAATTATTTTTTGATAAAAGGAATAAAATGTTAACTTTTTTATTTAAAGGAAATAAAAAAAATAAGTATCTTAATATTCCAAATAATGTTTAAAGTGACGAAAAAAATAAAGGATGGGAGGCTTGGTTGTAATAATAATAAAATAAGGAAGTAAGATGGTTTTTTAGCCAGCAAAAAAAAATGGTAAATAAATAAAAAAATGTTAATCATCCACATAAAGAAAAATAAATTGTGGAAAAGTAAATAAATAAAATAAATAAATAAAGTGGGGTGCTTAACCATCCACATAAAAATAAAGTGCAGAAAATGTAAATAAAGAAAGAAATAAGTAAAGTGCAATAAATAAATAAATAAATAAAGTGCAGAAAAATAAATAACTAAAGAAAAGTGGGGCGCCTGGCCGTCCACACAAAAATAAAGTGTAGAAAAATAAAGAAATAAATAAATAAAAGGGAGAAAAGTAAATAAATAAAGAAAGTGGGGTGTTTGGCAGTCCACTTAAAAAAAAAAGTGCATAAAGTAAATAAATGCAGAAAATTAAATAAATAAAGAAAGTGAGGCGTTTAGCCATCCACGTAAAAAAAAATAAAAAGTGCATAAAGTAAATAAACGCAGAAAATTAAATAAATAAAAGAAAGTAAGGCGTTTAGCCATCCACGTAAAAAAAAATATATAAAGTGGATAAAGTAAATAAACGCAGAAAATTAAATAAATAAATAAAATGGGGCGTTTACCCATCCACTTAAAAAAAAATAAAAAAAAAGTGCATAAATAAATAAACGCAGAAAATTAAATAAATAAATAAAGTTGGGCATTTAGCCATCTACTTAAAAAAATAAAAAGTGCATAAAGTAAATAAACGCAAAAAATTAAGTAAATAAATAAAGTGGGGTGTTTAGCCATCTACTTAAAAAAATAAAAAACAATGCATAAAATAAATAAACGCAAAAAATTAAATAAATAAATAAAGTGGGGCGTTGAGCCATCCACGTAAAAAAAAATGCATAAAGTAAATAAACACAGAAAATTAAATAAATAAAGAAAAGTGGGGCGTTTAGCCATCCACGTAAAAAAAATATAAAGTGCATAAATTAAATAATTACAAAAACATAAATAAATAAATAAAGTGGGGCGTTTAGCCATCCACTTAAAAAAAATAAAAGTGCATAAAGTAAATAAATAAAGAAAAATAAATAAAGAAAGTGGGGCACTTGGCCATCCACTTAAAAAAAAAAAAGGAGGTATAACCTTCCATAGAAAAAGAAGAAAGAAAAGAAAAAGAAAGATAAAAAAAAACGAAAAATAAATATTCAAAGTTTGCTGTTAATGGCCTATCTGCAAGAAAAAAAAAATTAGTTGCTTATATGAGCATAACAGAAAATTAGAAGAGCTAAAAGGGAATTATACCTAAAATGGAGGATAATCCAAACAGGCGGGTCGGTTTTTTTTTAAACGTGTTCCTCGACGGCCGCATGACTGGAGGCGGCGGCGGCGGCGGCGGCGAAACAGGGGCCGCGACGACGGCGGAGGCAGTAACGGCGGCCGTCCAAGGGGGCGACGTCGGGGGAAAGGGAAGAACTGAGGCGGAGGAAGAGAGAGGAAAGCGAGGCGGAGGAGGGAAATAGGAGGGCGAGGCGGAGGAGGGAGAGAGGAAGGCGAGGCGGAGGAGGGAGAGAGGAAGGCGAGGCGGAGGAGGGAGAGAGGAGGGCGAGGCGGAGGAGGAGAGAGGGAGAGGGTCACGGCGAGGAGGGGAGAGGGAGAGGGCGACGGCGGAGAGGAGAGAGGGAGAGGGAGAGGGTGACGGCGAGGAGGAGAGAGGGAGAGGGCGACGGCGAGGAGGGGAGAGGGAGAGGGTGACGGCGAGGAAGGGAGAGAGAGGGGGGGACGGCGTGGCTGCCGGGAAGGGCGACGCGGCGGGAGGTGCAACGGCAAAGGATAGATGGAAGGAAGAAAACGGGGTTGGGCAACGGCGAAGGATAGATGGAAGGAAGAAAACGGCGTTGAGCAGCAACAAGGAAAAGTTCAGGATTTCTGGGAAAAGGGAGGAGAGCCAGGGGACTAAAGCTACAGTTTCTCCCTTTTTTAATTAAGAGGCTATAATCTTGACTTTTTCCTTCTTTATTTGCATTCTTGGACCCCTATTTATAGAGGAAGGATCATTGGATTCCTTCAATTTAAAAAAAATTCTAAATTTAATGAAAAAAAGATTAAAAAATAATTTGGGAAAAATGATATTTTTAGTCCTTCATCTTTCTTTGACTACTGGTATGGTCCCATATTTTTCACGAAATTACTGATTAGCTCAAATTTGTCTGTTCTGTCAATTTGGCCCAAAATTGACGGTATGGCCCAAAAATCATGCGAAAAATTACCAGATTTCCCTGGAATTTCCAGATTTCGTCAGATTTTTCCCAAACTTCTCAATTTTTTCATATTTACCCCAAACTTCTCAATTCTATGTGAAAACTTCATCATTATGCAAAATACTTCTTCACTGAATCTGAATTCACTGGTTTTGGTAGCTCTTGTCCATCCATTTCTGTCAAAATCAGGGCTCTTCCTGAAAAGGCTTTCTTCACCACATATGGTCCATCATAGTTTGGTGTCCATTTTCCTTTAAAATCATGCTGAATGGGTAGAATTTTCTTGAGCACTATGTCACTTTCATGAAATTTTCATGGGCGAATCTTTTTATTGTAAGTGCGGATCATCCTCCTTTGATAAAGTTGTCCATGGCAGAGGGCAATCATTCTCTTTTCATCAATTAGGTTTAATTGCTCATATCTAGCCCTGATCCATTCCGCTTCTTTCAATTTGGTATCCATTAGTACCCTTAATGAATGGATTTCAACTTCAATGAGTAATACGGCCTCCATACCATATACTAGAGAAAAAGGTGTTGCTCCAGTAGAAGTATGAATAGAAGTTCTGTAAGCATGTAGTGCGAAAGGTAACATCCCATGCCAGTCTTTGTAAGTGACAATCATCTTTTCAATAATTCTCTTGATATTTTTATTGGCTGCTTTTACTGCGTCATTCATCATCGGTCGATAAGGTGCTGAATTAAGATGCTTGATCTTGAACTGTCGGCACAAAGTCTGCATCATTGCATTATTCAAGTTTGTGACATTGTCTGAGATGATACACTCTGGCAACCCATAGTGACAAATGATCTCTTTCTTAATGAACCAGTATACCACCTTTTGATTTACATTTGCATAAGACACAGCTTCTACCCATTTGGTGAAGTAGTCTATTGCCACTAGAATGAATTTGTGACCATTAGAAGCTTTGGGGGTAATTGCTCCAATGACATCAATTCCCCACATAGCAAAAGGCCAAGATATTGCTGTTACATTAAGAGGGGCAGGTGGAGCCTGGATCTTATTGGCATATATTTGGCACTTATGACATTTTCTTACGTGATTGATGAAATCACTTTCTAATGTGAGCCAATAGTAGCCCGCCCTCATTATTTTTCTTGCCATGGTATGACCACTAGTCTGTGCTCCACACATTCCAGCATGAACTTCTTCCATGATTTTTCGTGCTTCATGAGTATCTACATAGCGAAGTAGCATCGAGTCTGGGGTTTTCTTATAAAGTATGTCTAGGTTTAAAAGAAAACCTATTGACAACCTTCGTAAAAATTTCTTGTCATTTTCTGATGCTTCTGGTGGATATACTCATTCTTGGAGGTATTTCTTGATATCATGATACCAAGGTTTTCTATCCAATTCTTCCTCCACACTCATGCAATAAGCTGGGGAATCTAGTATTTTCATTTCGAAAATAAGAGTATGCTCAGGGTCACTTATCTTGTACATGGCAGCTAAAGTAGCTAAGGCGTCCGGAATTTGATTATCTTCCCTTGGAAAATGATGGAAGCTTATGCTGTTAAATTTTCCTGCCAAGTCTAGTATGAACTTTTGGTAAGAGATCAATTTTGAATCCCTTATCTCCCATTCTCCATTTATTTGATATATAACCAATGCGGAATCCCCATAAACTCGGAGATCTTGTACCTTCAATCCCAGTGCCATTTGGAGTCTCATCGCACATGCCTCATATTCTACTATATTGTTGGTACAAGGAAATGTAATTTTTACTGTAAGAGGGAACTGTTCTCCACTTGGAGAGATGAGTACAGCTCCAATCCCTTATCCTAAAGCATTAGAGGCTCCATCGAACGTCATTTTCCATGTTTCATTATCTTCAGAGACTTCCTATTTAATTATCATTATATCTCCATCAGGAAAGTCCATTTTCATTGGCTCATAATCATCCAACGCTCTATCAGTCAGATATTCAACAATTGCACTCCCTTTTACGGCCTTCTGAGTGACATACTATATGTCGTATTCAAACAACAACATTTGTCATTTTGTGATCCTTCCTGATAAAGCGGGTTTCTCAAAGATGTACTTGATGAGATCAGTTTTGGAGATCAGCAATATGGTATTGTTGAGCATGTAGTGTCGTAGTCGGTTTGCTACCCATGCAAGGGCGCAACAAGACTTTTCTACTACTGAATATTTCGCTTCATATGTGGTAAACTTCTTGCTCAAGTAGTAAATTGCATGCTCTTTCTTACCTGTCTCATTGCGTTGACCCAATACGGATCCTAATGAAGAATCTTGTATTGATAAGTATAGAATCAACGGTTCTCCAGATCGGGGTGGTACCAAGACTGGTGGATTTGATAGGTATTGCTTGATTTTCTCAAATGCCTCTTGGCATTCATTATTCCACTCAATCGGATTGTTCTTCTTTAGTGATTTGAAAAGAGGATCACACTTGGACGTCAATTGTGACATGAATCTTGCTATGAAGTTGATTCTGCCCAAAAAACTTCTTACTTCTTTTGGAGTCTTCGGGGGTTGCATTTCTTGTATTGCCTTGACTTTACTTGGGTCAACTTGAATCCCATCTTTGCTTACCATAAAACCTAATAACTTTCCTGAAGAGGCTCCAAAAGTACATTTGGCAGGATTCAATTTTAGTTGATACCTACGAAGTCTATCGAATAGTTTTCTTAGTACATTTAGATGCCCCCCAGTAGTGAAAGTTTTAGCAATCATGTCATCTACATATACTTCAATTTCTTTATGCATTATATCATGAAATAAGGCGACCATGGCTCTTTGATATGTAGCACCAGCATTCTTCAACCCAAAAGGCATTACCTTATAGTAGAAGGTACCCCAAAGGGTAACAAAAGTAGTTTTTATCATATCATCTGGATCGAGTTTGATTTGATTGTACCCAGAAAAGCCATCCATGAAAGAAAAGTAAGAGTTTCCTGCTGTATTATCCACCAACGTATCAATGTGAAGAAGTGGAAAATTATCTTTAGGGCTGGCCTCATTCAAGGGTCGGTAGTCTTGACAAACTCTTAGTTTCCCACTCTCTTTCTTTTCAACTGGAACTACATTGACAACCCATTCTGTATATTCAGTGACTCTAAGGAATCCCACATCCCATAGCTTTCGAATCTAATCTTTTACTCTCAAGATCAAATCCGATTTTAATCTTTGTAGCTTCTGTCTAACAGGCTTCGCCCCAGGCTTCAATGGTATTTTGTGTAGCACTATGTCCGAACTTAAGCCGGGCATATCTTGGTATGACCAAGCAAATACGTCCACATATTCCTTCAATAAGTGGATTAGTTCTTCTTTCTCTTCAGGAGGAAATAGAGTGTCAATTTAACTTCTTTTACATCCTGATTGTCTCTCAAGTTGAATGCCTCCGTTGGTTCCTGACTTGTTGCTCTTTCTTTTTCATCTCGCTCGATCATTTGAAGATCTTCTTCATCCGAGTTAGCAGTGTTTACAGAATTATCAAAGTTTATTCTTTCATTGTCATCAAAGAGAGTTTCAGGTCTGCATTAGCCAGAAAGAAAAGAGAAAAGAGAAAATGGCGAGAATGAGATGAATGCAAATTGGTGCTTAATGTGCATAAATCACAACTTTATTAGAATGAAAAGCGATAACTAAAAGGTTCACTTAAGCAAAGACTATACCCTATTGATTGAACCTTTCTTTATGAGGTTTTTACTATTAAATTACTTTGAAAAGCTCTCGATTACAACAGACAGTTCTATCGCCTCCCAATTGTTCAGCACATCCCGTGGGCTACAGGGTTGAACGAACTCTTCATTTTCGGGTGAATCACTGATTATTGCCTGAATCGAAAGATATTCAAAAAACTTGTCGATGTTGATGGTCAGCGCATTGTCATTTTTCGGAATCAAGCCACCACTCATGAATGTTTCGGTGATGTCAGGGATATCCAGACCTCTTCCCTCTAGGGGATGCCCTTTTAGTCGTGCAATCCTCTTTTCTCTCTTTTCAGCTGTCGTCTTCATTTTATCTTGCCTTGTCAGTGTAAAACCTAGGCCGTATTTACCTTCGTTTGCAGAGATTTTTAATGGCTCTGAGATCCCTTGCAAACTTTGTCCCAGACCTAACCCCAGTGAGTATCCTCCTTTCATCATGAGTTTGGTGACCATGTGACTTGTTTTGGAGATGCTAGGCACGAGTTCTTCTCCATATTCACCGACATAGGTAGCATTAACAATTTCAAAAGACTTGAAAGAGCAATCAGGTACATCTTCATTGATTTCGACATACTGAGCATCCGCAGGTCTAGATAGCAGAATGTCTTCTTCAGCAAAGACTGTTATTAATTTTCCTTCAATGATGAATTTTAGTTTTTGATGTACTGAAGAGGGAATTGCCCCAGCCATATGGATCCATGGTCTTCCCAATAAACAAGTATAAGAAGGGTTAATGTCCATAACTTAGAATGTGATGTGGAAGACACAGGGGCCGATTCCTATTGGCAGCTCTATTTCTCCAACAACATCTCTCCTCGTCCCATTAAATGCTCGAACGATGATATGACTGTTGTTGAGGTATGATGGGTCTATACCAAGCTTATGTAAGGTTTCAAGTGGCATTACATTTAGAGCTGACCCATTGTCAATAAGGACTCTAGCCATAATTCGATCTTTGTACTTAATCAAAATATGGAGAGCCTTAGAGTGACCTCTTCCTTCTGCTGGTATCTCATCGTCAGTGAATGTAATGAGATTCTGTGCCGTTATATTGTTGACGAGGTGATCAAAATTATTCATAGAAATATCTTGCTCAACATAGGCCTTGTTCAAGACTTTAAGGATGGCTTCTCGATGAGCGTCAGAACTTAAGAGTAATGAGAGTATGGAAATCTTTGCTGGCAGACGGTTTAACTGCTCCACAATACTATACTCACTTTACTTTATGAGTTTGAGAAACTCGCCAGTTTGTTCATCTGTTACCGCTCGAGGCACCCCTTGCTCTTCTGATGTATCTGTGCTAATAGGCCCACTTGTTGGGTCTGTGACATTCTTATCTTGTTGAAGCTTGTCCATCTACTCTGGCGAATAACATCGACCACTTCTAGTCATGTTCCCAACCTCTAACGTAGTTGATGTAATGTTGGAAGTGTAATCATACTTCCATGGAACAGTCTTATCTGATTTGTAGGGGAATGGAGTTGGGACTTGAATCCTTAAAAGCTTGACAGTAGGTTTTGAAATTGGTATGACTAGTGGTCTTGGCATAGCATTGACTTCCCGCTCTTTAATGATTACATTTACATCAACATCTTTATCTGACATAAAAATGATGAGTTGGGATGAGTCTAAGAGTCTTTGTAGATTCTCACGGAATTCTGAGCATTCTTGAATGGAATGACCCTTACTGTCATGAAAATCACACCATTCTTTACCTTTGATCTCATTATGTTTAAAAGAAGGCTTTCGAATGATGACCCCTTCTTTCACAAGCCCTGAGTATACATGCTTAAGAGAGGTTGTAATGTCGTTGACTGACTTCTTTATCAGTCGGTGTGCCTCTATCATATTAACTGGTTTAGCTTGATGAGGCGGTAATGGGTTGTGAGTGACATTCGGTTCATCGAAAAAGTCCAACCACTTTGACTCGATTAATTGTTGGACTATGCATTTCAAAGCTATGCAATTTTCTAGACCATGGCCCACAACACCATCATGATATAGGCAAGTTATGTTGGGGTCATACCACCTTGGATATGGGGGTTCTATTGGCCTTGTAGGAATTGGGCGGATAAGTTGACTTTCAATGAGCTTTGGATATAACTCAGTATAAGTCATAGGAATTGGCGCAAAAACTTTTCTTGGTCTTTGTGTGGGTACTAGAGGGGTCGAAACAGGTGGCCGTAATTGATTAGGCCTGTCGGGAGGATAATTATTGGGCCTATTAGGAAGATAGGATATGCGAGGCCCAGTAGCCACAGTACCCACGAGGGGAATCCCTCTTCCGTGTCCTATTTGTTGCACTTCCTCATCATTTCTTCTAGATGGTCCTCCTCTTTTCATGGCATCATTAAAGGATTCAGTGATCTTCCCAGTCCTAATCCCATGCTCAATTCTTTCTCTAGACATGACAATGTCTGAGAAATTGGTTGCCGAATTGCCAATAAGTTTGTCGTAGTATAGGTACTTTAGTGTCTAGACAAATAAAGTTACCATTTCTCTCTCCATCATGGGTGGCTGAACTTGTGCGGCTAAATCCCTCCACCTTTGAGCGTACTCCTTGAAGGTTTCTTGCTTTTTCTTTTCCATATTCTAGAGAGTTTGGTGATCCAGGGCCAAGTCCATGACATGTTTATAGTTATTGATGAAAACCTGAGCGAGGTCATTCCATGTTTTGATGTTTCTTGGACCTTGACTTAGATACCATTGTAGTGCTGACTTTGTAAGACTTTCTTGAAAAAGTGTTATCCACACATTCTCGTCTTTTGTGAGTGGTTGTATTTTCCTTAGAAACAGTGTAATATGAGTGATGGTGCAACTTGTTCCATCATATTTCAAAAAATCTGGCACTTTAAAGTCCAAGGGAATCACAACATCTGGTACCAAGCAGAGATCATCTACCGAGAGAGATCCAAATATAGTGCCTCCTTCAATGGCCCGAAGCTTCTTCTCTATTGTCTCGAGCTTTTGAGATTCTCCTTCTTCCTTTGATAGTGTCTTCTTCTCTTCATAGGCAGTATTTTGTTTTAGGTGAATGTTAGCGGACAGACCTGATTCCTGAAACAGATTTTCCTGAACTGAGATCCGTTGTGAGGTGAATCCCGGGGGATAAGTGGGATCTTATGGCTCTTTGACAGGGACTTGGGTTGCTTTCTCCTTAATTAACTCCATTAATTGTTTCATTTGCTCGGCCATGCTTTCTATCTTGAACTCAATATCTGTGAGACGTCTTTCGGTTTGCTCTGCCATTAGTCTTGTTTGGAGCCGAGTTGGATATCAATGTTGAGTGCCAATTTTGCTCTTTACCTTTTTTTTTTCAAAAGTGGAATTTATTAGGCCTTGGATTATTAATGTAATGCATGCATGCATGAATGTTGCAGGTACTCGGTGAGAGAAGGACTACGATGGAAATTCTTGATTACAATCTCAAGACAATTGTTTCGACTGCTTTTATTAAATAGAATTTCTCAAAAGAAACGGCCCAAGGTACAACATTGTTTCCTAGCCTTAGTGATGAACTCCATTATTTTTAGAATGGTTGATGATGAAGTAGGGCAGCTCAGTTTCTCCAATTCTCAGGTTTTTTCACTCATTTGTTGGGCTTGCTAAGTGACTTTCCTAACTTCAGCCAAAAACACTTCCACTTGATGCTGAGAAAGTCTGTATTGATCTTCCCAGTATCTTGCTCTCATTTTTCTTTGATCGGTTTCTTCGACTAATTGAGAGATGATTTGTTTTTGACATTCAACTTTTTCTTCAAGGTGTTGTGTTTTATAGTTGAGTTATTGTACATCAATTAGCATTCTTTTGTTCTTCTCTTTCTCTTCCTCTAACTCTTTCTCTAGTTCTCTTTTTGCCAACTTTCTGGGAGCATCAACGGGCAGCAATATTCCTTCCATTCGATTGTTTCTCCATTCACAGTATGCGGTGGGAGAAAGAATAGGGCCAGACTTTAATACAAAAAGCCTTTTCCATGCATTTGAGATACCCATCGCAAATTTGTTCGCCATTGGATCTTCATGTGAGAATTCCAATTTACTTAGATTATGAGTCATGGGTATAAATTGCATGAACCCAAATTGCTTCCGTACTTGGGCCGGGGCATAACTTGTTCCTCCCCATATGCCAAGAAGAGGAACCCATGGGCAACTGCCACAACGATAAATGACACGGGTAGAGGTGGACTAAGGGGCTCTCCATTCAATTTGCAGCTCGGTGATGTTCTTAAAGTAGTCGATCCATCCTTCCTTACTGTCATGATGAATGGATTCACTTTTCACAAAGGCTTCGATTGGAATAAAGTCCTTTGAAAAGTGATTCCTAAAATTCTTTTTGTCACATGGAAGGTGGGTTTTAATCCATATGGTGAGCATGTGAGAACATCCAATAAATTTGCCCCTGCTTTGGCGACAAAAATTTAATGACCTAATGGTCTCGGCAAGAATGGCTGGAGTTGGATTCACTTGAGCCTTTCAGATTTGCTCGAACAGTGAAATAACTTCTCTTTCAATGAATCCAATGATCCTAGGAAAGATGACCAAGCCATATATCGCCAAAGCAAAAATCTTATGTCTTTGCTCTTTTTGTGGGAGAGTGTGGATCAATTGCTTCAAGTCATTCCAACTAATGTATCTAAGATGCCCCTTCGTCGAGAATTGGGATTGAAGAACTGAAACTGGCATATCCAACAGTTTAGCCAAGGCTCGATGAGGCTCAATTCTCTTATCATGATGGTAAGTCTCCATTGGGTAATCGGATGGCCAACCCAGGAGATTGTTGTATTCTTCTATGGTGGGGACAAGATCCATCTCGTTGAAGGAGAAACACCGATAATGTGGATCCCAGTACTGTATCAGTGCGCGGATGAATGCCGTATCAACAGTAATCTTGAGTAGGCAAGCAATATGGTCATATGCCGATGTAAATGTTTCTCGATCTGCAAAGCTCCAACTACCCCATACTCTTGATAGTTCGGTCATGTCATTCTGATCCATATGGACCGATACTTGGTCTTTAAGTTGTACATGGCAATGTGGTGTTAGAGAATCTCCATGAAGCTTTTGGGCCGTTTCGGAGAATTCCATGGCTTCCGTTTGAGTCTCCACTATTGTAGTATTCCAAGATTCATCAACGACTGTGGGAAGATATTCAAGAATGTCCATGGTAATAATTCCTTCGCCGAGTACTTAACCTAATGAATGATATGAATGTGCAAAAAAATGAACAAGGAAAAACGGAGTCAACAAAAAGTAATACACAGAATCATAAATTTAGCAATATAAGCAAATGGATAAAAAAAAAATTCATGCCTATGGTGATGGAAACCAAAACATAGGAATCTTATTATTGGTTCTATGGTAGAGTGGGGAGTTCTATATGCATAAGGTGGTTTATCAAAAAGACCAAGGGTAGTTCCCGAATCCTATCACTAAATTATAGTGACAGCCCAATTCCTTACTCACAAGGGTTTATGTAAGGAAAGGATTAATTTGGGTCGTAGCTTTTCGTGGGCCCATGCAGAGACTATCCGTCTCAGGAAGCAATACACTACTTTGCTACTTGAAACCGGTGAAGGCTTGGAGACCATAATCTCACAAGGACAACAATACCAATTTCGCTTTGAAAGAACGTGGTTGAATTGAGGAAGCTCGGGTATAAAGCTTCATGTCGTGAATGCATATTGCATGTGTTACAATAAGTAAATTTAACACATGAATCAACATAAAAATAAGCAAAGCAGAACAAAACAAATCAACTTTTAGGCTTGACTCACTAACCAGCAGTCCCCAGCGGAGTCGCCAAGCTGTGGCAACATGAGGGTTTTTTTGGGAGTCGCCACCAATCGGTTTTATCTAGGTTGATTGCACACCTAAAAACGGTCTACGATAGTTCGAGGGTTCGAGAGTACGGTTACGTTAAAATAACTCTATTTTAACGCCCAAAATTGGTACCTTAGTTAATTTTAATTTTGTTTTGCTTGCTTTTAAATAATTTCAGTTAATTTTCAAACCAAAAATTTTAACTGAATCATCCAGATGTGGTTTTTTTTTTTTTAAATTAATATGGACTTCTAAATTTTGGTAATTAATTTGTATAATTTTTTTTATAATAAATTTGGTATTTCCGAACCATGGATTTTATTGAATCACCCAGATACAGAATTTAATGAAAATTTAGTTTTTTTTAATTAATTATTAAATATTTTAATTAATTATTAATCCATATCATAAATTCTATCGAATTATCCGAATATGAATTTTTGTATCTTGGTACTTAATTTTATTCATTTTTATTAAAATTTTGATATTTTCCAAACCATGACTCCTACCGGATCACCCAGATATGGAATTTACTAAAAATTTTAATTTATAGTTAATTATTTAATTAATTATTAATTTTTGGTCATAAATTTTTTTACTGAATTATCCAAATACGGATTTTTAATGATCTTAATATTATTTTCCTTTTTATTATTTCTTATTATTTTCCTTTTCTTTTTTTTGAAAGCTTTTTAAAAGTAATTATATAATCCATAGATCTAAAAAATATATATTTATTAAAAAAAATTATTGATTTTTTTTATCAACTGGTTATGATTTTTTTTAAAAAAATTATTTTTTGATAAAAGGAATAAAAGGTTAACTTTTGTTATTTAAAGGAAATAAAAAAAATAAGTATCTTAATATTCCAAATAATGTTTAAAATGACGAAAAAAATAAAGGACGGGGGGCTTGGTTGTAATAATAATAAAATAAGGAAGTAAGATGGTTTTTTGGCTAGCCAAAAAAATGGTAAATAAATAAAATAAGGTTAATCATCCACATAAAGAAAAATAAATTGTGGAAAAGTAAATAAATAAAAAAAGTAAATAAAGTGGGGTGCTTAACCATCTACATAAAAATAAAGTGCAGAAAAAGTAAATAAAGAAAGAAATAAGTAAAGTGTAGAAAATAAATAAATAAATAAAATGCAGAAAAATAAATAAATAAAGAAAAGTGGGGCGTCTGGCCGTCCACACAAAAATAAAGTGCAGAAAAATAAAGAAATAAATAAATAAAAGGGAGAAAAGTAAGTAAATAAAGAAAGTGAGGGTGTTTGGCCGTCCACTTAAAAAAAAAAACAAAAAAAAACAAAAGTGCATAAAGTAAATAAACATAGGAAAATAAATAAATAAATAAAATGGGGCGTTTAACCATTCACGTAAAAAAAAAAAAGGGGTGTATAAAGTAAATAAATGCAGAAAATTAAATAAATAAAGGAAAGTGGGGCATTTAGCCATCCACGTAAAAAGAAATATATAAAGTGCATAAAGTAAATAAAGGCATAAAATTAAATAAATAAATAAAGTAGGGCGTTTAGCCATCCACTTAAAAAAAATAAAAAAAAGTGCATAAATAAATAAACGCAGAAAAATAAATAAATAAATAAATAAAGTGGGGCATTTACCCATCCACTTAAAAAAATAAAAAGTGCATAAAGTAAATAAACGTAAAAAATTAAATAAATAAATAAATAAAGTGGGGCGTTTAGCTATCCACGTAAAAAAAAACATATAAAGTGCATAAAGTAAATAAATGCAGAAAATTAAATAAATAAAGAAAGTTGAGCGTTTAGCCATCCACTTAAAAAAATTAAAAAAAAAAGTGCATAAAATAAATAAACACAGAAAATTAAATAAATAAAGAAAGTGGGGCGTTTAGCCATCCACGTAAAAAAAAAATCAAAAGTGCTTAAAGTAAATAAACGCAGATAATTAAATAAATAAAGAAAAGTTGGGTGTTTAGCCATCCACGTAAAAAAAATATAAAGTACATAAAGTAAATAATTGCAGAAAAATAAATAAAGAAATAAAGTGGGGCGTTTAGCCATCCACTTAAAAAAATAAAAAAAAGTGCATAAAATAAATAAACACAAAAAATTAAATAAATAAAGAAAGTGGGGCGTTTAGCCATCCACATAAAAAAAAATCAAAAGTGCTTAAAGTAAATAAACGCAGATAATTAAATAAATAAAGAAAAGTGGGGTGTTTAGCCATCCACGTAAAAAAGATATAAAGTGCATAAAGTAAATAATTGTAGAAAAATAAATAAAGAAATAAAGTGGGGCATTTAGCCATCCACTTAAAAAAAATAAAAGTGCACAAAGTAAATAAATAAAGAAAAATAAATAAATAAAGAAAGTGGAGCACTTGGGCATCCACTTAAAAAAAAAAAAAAGGAGGCATAACCTTCCATAGAAAAAGAAGAAAGAAAAGAAAAAGAAAGATAAAAAAACGAAAAATAAACATTTAAAGTTTGCTGTTAATGGCATATCTGCAAGAAAAAAAAAATAAGTTGCTTATCTGAGCATAACAGAAAATTAGAAGAGCTAAAAGGGAATTATACCTAAAATGGAGGATAATTCAAAACAGGCGGGTCGGTTTTTTTTTAAACGTGTTCCTCGACGGCGGCGTGACTGGAGGCGGCGGCGGCGGAGAAACAGGGGCGGCGAAGACGGCGGATGCAGGAACGGCGGCCGGGCAAGGGGGTGACGTCGGGGGAAAGGGAAGAGCTGAGGCGGAGGAAGAGAGAGGAAGGCGAGGCGGAGGAGGGAGAGAGGAGGGCGAGGCGGAGGAGGGAGAGAGGAAGGCGAGGCGGAGGAGGAGAGAGGGAGAGGGTGACGGCGAGGAGGGGAGAGGGAGAGGGCGACGGCGGAGAGGAGAGAGGGAGAGGGTGACGGCGAGGAGGAGAGAGGGAGAGGGCGACGGCGAGGAGGGGAGAGGGAGAGAGAGAGGGCGACGGCGTCGCTGGCGGGAAGGGCGACGCGGCGGGAGGAGCAACGGCAAAGGATAGATGGAAGGAAGAAAACGGCGTTGAGCAGCAACAAGGAAAAGTTCAGGATTTCTGGGAAAAGGGAGGAGAGCCAGGGGACTAAAGCTACAGTTTCTACTTTTTTAATTAAGAGGCTATAATCTTGATTTTTTCCTTCTTTCTTTGCAGGCTTGGACCTCTATAGAATAAGGAGCATTGGATTCCTTCAATTTAAAAAAAATTCGAAATTTAATTAAAAACAAAATCACAGTTTTAACTTCATCTTTCTTTGACTACTGGTCTGGTCCCATATGTTTCACGAAATTACTGATTGGCCCAAATTTGTCTGTTCTGTCAATTTGGCCCAAAATTGACTGTTTGGCCCAAAAATCATGCAAAAAATTATCAGATTTCCCTGGAATTTCCAGATTTCGTCATATTTTTCCCAAACTTCTCAATTTTGTCATATTTACCCCAAACTTCTTATTTTTGTCAAAAACTTCCCCTTTTATATTTTACACATATATATACTATCTAATCTTACGAAACAAAAATGCCCCCCCTAAACTATTTAATTTAATTTTTTTTCTTCTTTTTTTTTATTAATTAATTAATAATAATTAACTTTAATTTTTTTTAATTTTTTATTTTCAATAGTCGGACAAAATTGGGTGTCAACAGCCTTAAAATCACATTTTGACAATCTAACTCAAGAAATATGAACTAAATCTAAAAAAATTGAGATTTAATGCTCATTTCTTCCATTTTGAAGATTTATGATATAAAGTTTAAGTAAACAGCTTTCAAAAACACATGTGACACCAAGGCCTATAAACATTTATACAATAAGCTAAGTTAGGTGATTTAGTTTGTCAAACCCAAATCTATAGGTAAATCTGCATTAAGTTCAAGTCTGAAACTTTTGGTTCTAACAGTCAAGATGAATTTTGGTTTTCCATTTACATACACATTTTCTTTTTATCAAAAGAAACTTTTGAGAAGCAACAAATATAGAAAATCTCATCAATATAGAGAATCATAAAACTACTCCTTAGGTTCTATAGTAGCACTAGTTTAATGGATTACAAAATAGTAGTCGATCAGATTAGTTCCTCACAAAGCCTAGATATAATTTTTTGTTACTTGCACAACTATCAAAAACAAAAGTTAAAAAACTAGCAATAAAACCCCTAGGCTTGAGTGTAGGCATGATATATCATCAGTTGGCCACAATTATTCCTACCAATGTGTTTGTATAGCCTCGATAATTTCAGGAGCCATAAGAACTTAAGTTGGGAGATTACCTTTTTGTTCCAATTGACTCTTGTTCACATGTGGTATCTTGTAGCCATTACAACCATTTGACTTCATCACCTTTACCATACATAGCTGCAAAGTGACAAAAACATGATTTAAACTTGTGGATGGAAATTCTTCAAATGCTTTTTCAACAGTGGCTACTAATTCATTAATATTTTTCAGAGATTGTTGGTGTTGGAGAGATTGTATGGCTCAGAAAAAGCCTAAATCTAGCACATTCATGTCCGAAGAGTTAGAAGGTTGGTACACCAATTGAAAATTAAGTCATGTTCTTCTTATAGCTTCTTGGAAATTAAAGTCATAAATATGTGATTTTGTATTGTCTTGCCGAATATATATTATCCTCCTAGGACTTATGTGAGGCCACTTTTGCTGAATTGTGGGTAGTACTTTTTCAATCAAGCAAGCCTTAACAACTTCTTTTATTGCAAAAACAATAGCTTTTGTCTCCATTGTTCTAGTAGTTCTGTTTTTGCTTTTCCTTTTTGCTAGCTCTTGATACATAATTGGAAAATTTCCAATTTTACTTGAAAATTCTATCCCACTTGTTGGATCATATCTAGGCTTAACAACAGCAGCCAAAAACATGACTTTTGTAATAAAATGCTTACTTTTACAGCTGCGTACTGAGTTTACTTCATCAGCCAAGAGATAATACTTCTCTGATCCTTTGGTTAAGTAAAACCATTTCTCATCTATATGCACATAATCAAACATATCAATGAACATAGGATTATGCATAATAGAGTTTTCTTCAATCATACATAGGCAGAGTCTTAATCGATTTTTTTTATTTTCATCTGTCAAGTAAGGTTTAATGGAATTTGTATGGTACCTAAGAAACCCTTCTTTAACCTGTTGGTGAAGAGTGGATTTCAATATGTTCAACTTTCTTGCCATGGTTCCGATGGTGGTTCGCCAATGTAAAGGAAGTACTGTAATAAGGTTTACATGAACATGAACTCATTTGGGGCCTATAACACCAGCAAGCCTTGTACTAAGCTCAATGGGTTTATTGTTGTTGATTTGTTCCTTTGCTTCATTCCAAATTCACTAGATAGTGTGGTGACCAATGGAAAATTGATTACAAACATTCAAAATTGATCTTTTTTTCAATTTCCCTTTGTTGTTGCACTCTTTCATTAATGCCACGTATATTGCTTGTCATCATCCTTGTTCAAGATTCTATGTTGCTTCTTCTGAACTTTCAGATTCGAGGAAGAACACATTGATTTTGGTGAGGGAGACAAAGAACAACCACGTCGTAATTAACAATGGAGCCGAAAGAAATCCAACTTCTACTGCTCGTTAAACATTTAGAGGAGTTGGAAATTTAATTGGCATAAGCAAAAAAGTAAAATTTGGAATCAAGGATGGATTTTGGTGAAGATATGGAGAGACAAATTAATGCATCCTTCCATTGCCAAAATTAGATTAAAACAAGTATTACTGCCACTTAACATGCATTTTTTTTATTTTTAACTGCAGGGGTATTTTTGTAAAAAATTCATTATTTTATTATTTCTTAATCTTCATGCCAAACACAAATAATACAAAGAATATGAGATAGAGGGAGTATTATTTTAGGTTTATTTTATTTTAAAAAATAAAACTTAATTATATTGGGCCAAAGTAGCCTATCTAAGGACTTGAAACGTAGCCCAGTCATGGTTGACGAATATACAGGCTAGTTGTTGGCCTTTCCCTTCTTGACCTTGTATTGGATAAGCTAGGTTGGCTTATAAGGACCATGTAATATGACATAAAAGAGCACTTATTTATCTGGTAAAAATAAAAAAATAATAAAATAAAATTAGACACGTGGAGTTTGAGAAACCATTATAAATTGGTTGTTATTGTTTATATCATTTGGTCTACATGTAAGGCTTGAGATTATATCAATGATTAAAAGACATCGTTGCCATTCCAAGAAGGGCAATTAACTGTACATATGGTACTTCAACATACCTAGCTTGTATAAGTTGATCTAAAATGCAATACTAGTAAACCCAAGTACCTAAACTTTGCAAAAGTAGTGAGTTAGACAATAAACTTAGATTCATTGAAAAAAAAAACACCTTCATGTTGTCTATCTTTTTTTTTTTTTGGTCATAATAAGTCATGTTAGGTCAAAATGTCTGAACACGCCATCTACTCCATTACGTCAAATTTGATTTTACTCCATTGCTTGATAACAACCACTAAAGGAGCCCTTTAACACTACCTTGAGGCCACTAACATTGCATCTTCAAAGCCTAGTTAGTAGTTTCTTTTATATGGCCACTCATATAGTGATTTGAATAAGAAAAGAAGGGGCATGGGCGACATGGTCAAGGAAAACAGTAGCTGGGCTTTGAAGGCTATAGTGTTAGCAACCTCAAGGCAATGTTGAAGAGCTCTAGTGGTGGCTGGAATGATAGTTAAGCTATGTTACAAAACACACTTTGTGAAAACAAAGCATCTTTAACAGGTGCAGACCCATGTTTTTTTCTTTATCAAATGGGGCCAAAAAATGCTTTTTCTAAACTATAGTTCTTATATGGGGAATTTTGGTCAATTTTTAGTAGGGAAAAATGAATTTTCCTTAAAAATTTAAGGAATACTATACATATTTTATCATTTTAGGGGGGGGACTCAACCTCTTGTAGCTACCTGCTATGTCTGCCCTTAGCCCATGACTTGAACCTACTCTAATAGGATGTGGGATGGCTTTGAAGGAAGCACATCTATGTTAAGTGGTGAATTGAGGTGGCTATGGTGGTCATCATCGAATAGGGAATGCAAATCAATTTTGATCTAAAGTAGGAGATGACATGTCTAAACATTTTTAGAATAAGATGACCTATTATGAAAAAATAAAAGAGATGGTGGGAAACATTGTAATATTTTCTTCAATGAGTCCTAGTTTATGGGCAACTCGTTAATCTTACAAATTTCAAGGATTTGAATTTACTAAGTATTAAGTTTTGGACTAACTCGTCTGAGTTGGGTTAGTTAAAGGGTCATTGATATGGTAAAGTTTTTGTTTAATTTTAAAGCTTTTCAATATGGGAGGGTATGCGTCAGTTTGGTTGGGTTTTTGGTGGAACCATACCAAGCTAAAATAACTATGGTTTCAAAAAATGTTAACCCAAACCCGAGAGTTGAAACCAAAAGGAGCCAGAAGCATAGGTTTGATTTGTTTTTGTTTGCATCATATACTTATAATGACTACAAAATCCTTTAAAATTTCATCTAAGAAAATAGTTAAAAAGTATAAAATAACTAGATCCATCAACATTTAGTACATTAAGAAATATTTAGCATAATTCACCATTATACCTAAGTTTAAATACATATTTAATTAGTACAATTTAGAAGAGTAGCACATTAAGTTATAGAATTCAACCAGGAGATGATCATCATACATTTTAAGTTGTAAAAAAAAAACCCCATAATATAATTTTAAAGAAATGAATATATAAGTAAATATGTACTATCATAAGTCCTATAATATATTTAAATATAGGGTAAAATTCATTTATGGTCCCTAACCTTTTCAAATCGTCCTAAAATGATCCCAAACTTTCATTTTGTCATCTTAAAGTCTAGGTAAAATTCAAAATTAGTCCCTTAACTATTCAATTTGTCTTAAAATGGTCCCCTAGTTCTAAAAGTTACTATTAAAGTCCCTAATCTTCTTTTCTCAACGAATGCCGCTGCCACCATCTCAACACCGCCTCGCTGCCACTGTTGCTCATTTCTGTTTCAATCTCCCATCTCGACCTGCGTTACTGCTGCCCTCTTTTGTTTCGATTCCCCCTCCTTAAAGCCTCTCTCCGTCTCCTTCCGCCCGTCCCCCCACCATCTTCACTACCTGACATGCCGCTTAGTCCTCAACCCTTTCTTGATCGTCGATTCTACCACGAGCATATGGATCTGCCCATTCTGCTTCCAGTGCAACCACTTCCCTCTTTAGTATGTCTCCGCCTTCGACAACAGCCTCCCTACTGAGATGGCCCTTTAACATACGATGGCAGAATACCATTCTACGTTACGTGAGCCTTCCGGTGTCCCTCCGATGTTTATGTTTGTGGTTGATACATGTATTATTGAGTGGCTATTCTCGATTTGAGCTGCTCTTTGATTTTGAGAGATGAAGAAAATCGTGCAATAGCAACCAATTAATTCAAGCGGCCATTTCTTTACAACAAACTGCCCTTTCACTTTTCACCTCCCGATTTCCAAATAACGACGAAGATGGCCGCCTCGGTTGTCTAAGTTAGGAGAAAAGATTATGGAGATATGCATGACTTGCCATCTTAGTAATAAGCTCCTCGGCAGTGGCTATGCTTTGTTCAAATGAAAGCGACGTCGCACTAGAGGCGGAGGAGAAGACCGATCAGATCTTGTTAGAATTGGGGAAGATGATGGAGTTTGGGTTATTGTGTTTTAAGTCCTCAAGATTATAATTTGCATTAGTTCGAGTTTGAATTTTCATTTCTACATAAAATGGTCATCCATTTTAAGTTAAAGAGGAAGCCACATGGCAGTGTATGTGCCACGTATGCCACGTAAGCAAATTTCATCCAACCTAACGTCTGAATTGGCGGTAGGGACCAAAATTAGACACACCGGATGAATTAAGGGACTCCAATGGTCACTTTTAGAACTAAAGGACTATTTTAAGACAAATCAAATAGTTAAGGGACCAAATTTAAATTTTACCCCTTAAAGTCCTCAAATCTCCCTATGTTGTCGCATGATCTTTTCGTTAATTTTACAGTTAAGTATGACGAAATTTTGGAAAAAATTACAACTTTAATTCCTACATCTTCTGTCTCTCACTCAAATTACACTTAGTTTTAAATCTATAACATTCTCTCTCTCATCCATTTTATCTTCCCAGAAAAAAAAAATAACGCACGCTTCTCCGGCTCCACTCTCACTTGCCGCCCCATCCAACTCCCTCTGACTTGTTTGCTCCTTGGATAGCTGGAATTAAACGTTGCTACTTGTAACCTGAGACCATTAAAAAATCAATAAATATAAAATCACGAAATCTGCTTCGAGAACTTGATACCCACCCAGTTATAGATGCATACATCAGAATAAGAGAAAATATGAGCAAGAAAAGTCTTTTTCTTGTCGAATCTTGGCTAGCCAAATCTTGTCTGGTCCAGATGAGCAATAAATATAAAATTTCACATCTCCACCACTATGATTTTGCCCTTCCAGATCCGTCGTCCTTTTGATGATTTTCTTAAGCCAATCTCCACCGGTGATTCGATAGCACCAGAACCCGCCGGTGATTCGATTGCACCAGAACCAGCCATCGACTGCACGGAAACCCATCAATTCGATTGCACTAGAATCCACTGTCGATTCGATTGTACCAGAACCCACAGTTGAAATCAAATCATTCCAACCAAGACTCGCTGTTGCTCTGTTGTCTTATCTGTTTGCTCCAATCCTCCCCGGTCCTCTTCCGAGCCTTAATTCCAAAAGTGACCTCCTCTTGGTCTTCTTTGGCAATCAGACACAAAACCAATTTTCTTTTCCCAACCTCTAGACACCAGACAGAGACGTGGCCAGGTATCGAGCTGAAGGGGCCGAGGCATGTGAGCGAGTTATTAACATGCATAAGTTTACAATTAATTATAATTAATGATAGAAAGTAAGTATCAAATAATATTACATTTAAACTCATTAAATTTGAAAATCTATAATAATTATATTTAATTTGAAAGTTTACAACTCAAAACTTAACATGATGTTCCTTCAAATCTCTAAAATCATTAAGTATTGAATTCATACTAAGAATCTTAGTAATATTTTTTTCTCTATATATAAAAGTAAACTATAAACAAGAAAATCATTACCCATTTTATTTTTCAATCTGGCTTCACAATTTTTTAAGTTAAAAAAAAATTTTTTATAGTGGCAATTGACATAAGAAGAATAAACATCAAACGAATCAATTTATTAATCTTGGTCCTATATATGATCATCAAAACCTAGAAAATCTTATTTTAGACACTTAAAAATTAATTTACCTAGCCAGTTTGTATAATGATTACTTGGGAATCACAATACAATTAACCTAAATCATCCTAAAATTATGTAAAATAATTGTAATGAAAAATCTATTTATGAAACTTTTTTTTTAGTGATAAAATAGTTGAAAACTGGTGAAGAAATTGGGAATTGGTTATAATTAGTTGAGGGCTGGTCAAGAGTTGATGGGTCATAAAATGACCTCTAAATTCTTATGGGGTGAAACATTTAAAAGGATAAATTACATTAAAGCCCACTATTAATTGTATAATTTACAAATAAGTACCTAAGTTTAAAAATTGTACAATTATATATTATATTTTATTACTACTAATAAAAAAATTTGAAAATTCAAAGGGGGCAACAGCACCTCCCCGTCCCTTAGTAGCTACGCTCCTAAAACCAGAACCTTTGATCGAAGCTGAGTGCGAGCTGGATGGTTTTGGTCGTTCACAATCTATGTCTTGGTTCATTTTGGTGTTTTTGTTTGTTGTGTTGAGAGCGAGATGGTGGGGCGACGCTTGTAAATGGTGGGAAGGTGAAACAGAATGGTGGCGGGTCAGCTAGGAGTAGTGGAGACGACCAAATCAGTGTAAGAAGTGATGGGTTGTAGAACGATGGGCATAAGGGAAAAGTTAGGGCTTTGGGTGTAAGGAGATAAAAAATGTATGGATCATAGTTGGCGTTTGACATAGAAATTCTGTCAAAGTTAACATTAAAAGTAATAAAAGGACCACAATTAGGGTAAATATAGAGAGATCAGAGACTTTGAGAGAATAAATAAAGGTTGGGGACTAATATATGATAATGCAAAATGTTAGAGACCGCAAATGAATTTTATCATTCAAATATATAATTTTAGTTTCGGTTCCCCTAAAGTTGGTTTCACATGAAATTGGAACTAACCCGAAAATTGATGGTTTAAGTAAAATTGGCTTAAGTAAAATTTTAAAGGTTCGAATTAGTAATTGAAATAGTTTGAGGACTGAAGTTGTTATTTTAAGTTTATTTTAGTATTATTTAACGCCACTTCATTATTTTCCATCCAATTTAACGACTAATTTGATGGAAAGTAGCTGAACAGGATGCGCAATATGAGGAAAAGTACCTCGTTAGGACAAAATAAATGTAAGGTACCCGGATAGGACAAAAAAATAAGCTAGGTGACCCATGGTAAACTTTACCCTTCAAATATATAATTTTAGTTTCAGTTCCCTAAAGTTTGTTTCACATGAAATTGGAACTAACCCCGAAAATTGATGGTTTTTGAGCAATAAAACCGACCTAATTAATAAGAATGGGTCGGGGTTGACTTTCAGTTATACCCAATCCATACTCAACTCTATTTTTTAACGCAATTTTATTTAGCCAGAGTATACTATACTAGCTCATAATTATCTTTTGTTTAACGTAATGATGATTGGCAAAAGAAGACCCAAAGCTAATTGGATCCAAAACATGATGCTGCTTCTTGTAATTGATTACAACATTTAATCCTTCTCTTATACCAAACATCTAACGACATTAGTGACATGCATGATGACAACATAATTCCGAAGATTCTTGAAAGAGAAAAACTTCATGAGCTTGAAATTAATACTTGGCATCAGTGTTGTTTCTATAGATGACAAAATGGATGTGTCGGTTAAGATTTCGGTTAAGTAATGTTTCGGCTTTGGATCAATTTAAACTTAAATAATTTGAGTGTCCGGTCAATATGATTGTTTTTGAAGTACTTAATTGGCTTTTCGAATTGCTTGAATGTCAAGTTATTAGGTTTTGTTTTTATCCATTTGAACTCAACGATGTGTTATTATTGAAATATTTGGTTTTGGATATTTGTCCTACACTTATAACCTATTTATATACAAAAAAAAAAAAAAATCCATAAGCCGTGATTTGAAAAACCACAGCCACATAATATGGTAGTTCTTGTGCCAATTAGACTAAAACCCAATCTGTTTTTTTTTTCTCCTTTTTTGAGTCCAAGTTTAAATAGTTGCTACATGAGTTCTCTTGGGTTTTAGGACAAGGTCACCAACCTTCTTGATCAACATGACATAAATGAAGTTTGGATTGGAGCAAGTAAAGTCTCAATTTTTCAATTCGTGTTAGATTTTGCAAGCTCTCATTGTGATGGCTTGAGTCACTAGGATTGCTTCTTGTTGGAACTAGTTTGTGAAACAAAACAAGAAATTAGCTAGAAAACCTGATGACATTATGGTTTGTCTAGTCTTGCTGGTCTAGCTAAACTTCAAGAACTTGTGGTTTGTTGGAGGACGTGGAGAGGCACCGAATCCTCCATTTCAAGAAAGGAAAACATATTTGATGGATGATTTTGGAGAAAGCACAAACAAAAATATTTGGGCTTATCCAACATGGGTTTAGAGACTAAGGTGTTAGGTATATATATACGATGGAAGTCAAGAGTTTGAATTCTAGTCTGCTCACCATCTTCATCATATCATAACAAAATTAGGTCGACAGTCATTTTAATCCCAAAAAAACTGGTATTTATCCTTCCCTAACTCTGACCTTCCCATCCCTGTACCATCCTTCTCTCATACACTTGTATGGTGATTCATATTTGGGCATGTGAGATTTGGTTAGTTGATCGAACATCTTTTCAATTTAACCGAATTCTTTACTTCTATAAACAAGAATGGCTTATATCGTATGCACGCAATATTCCGGTCTGGATCTGAGCCATGTGAATTGTATATTATAATTACAAGTAACCAAACTAAATTATCCATATTACTTTGCAGTTTATCTAGGTTTTAAAATTTGGTCAATTCTGATCGTGGTAATTGAGAAAAAGAAGGCAAAAGTGAAGTGGTCTTTTTTACTACAACTATTTGAAATGCGTTTGGATAACGTCCCTTTTTATTGTGTTACAACTTCGACTATTCCTCAAGGCTGCATATTAGTTAATCACAGGTATATTTTGGTTAATGGTCCTATAATAGATATACTTTTGCATTTGGTATACAAAAAGAAAAATAAAACGGCTGAAAAGAAACAAGTTTATAAGCATCTTTAATGGCTGAACGATGAACCTTAATTAGAGATAGTCATTGAAACCCCTAAACAAGATCTTTGAAATCCTGGATCACTTTCTCGTCTCAAGTTGAGCTGGAGAATAATCCACAATCTGGAAAAATTATTGCAAGCCGTTGGTGTGGATCATGCAGTTGTAAAAATTATTTGCCACCGTAAATCTCATGGTTTCAAGAATTGCTTGAAGTTTAGAGAACATAATAGAAAAACATCTTCGAAAGTGAAATTGGCGAGCAATGGGCACTCAGACAGCGGGCAGCAAACTCACGTTGCCGCACCTAGCATTGCCCACGAGGAAGAGTACAGGGTCTTTGAGACAATGTTAGGCTCCCTGGACTTTAGAGCACAGCCAGAGGGGCAGATTAAGGTGTACAACGTAAGCTTTATACTTTCTCAAAGCCCTAAACTCACTATAATAGATATAGTAAATTGTCATTGCAAGGATGTACCCAATGTGTCTAAGCGTGCCATGCCGATATGTTAGAAATGTTAGAAATAATACCTATTTTGCTAACCTATTTGGCCCCAAAAAATAGATAGGTGACATAATAAACTACCAACCCTAAAATTAAGTGTCACATCTGTCATTTTACCCCAAATCTGAAGTGCTTTCTCTTCCCTTTTACACCTCTGTGATCTGTCTTTAGTCACTGTAAAAACCTCTGTCTGTGAACTACGCCTCTCTCTCCCTCCACCTCTCCCTCTACACACTCACATTCATTCTTTGCTTCTCCTTTTATATCACGAGATCCCCATCTTTTTCTCTCTTTCCTCTCTCTCTCTCTCTCTCTCTCTCTCTCTCTCTCTTGATGTCTTCTTCAGAGTTTCTGGGTTTACGTACATGTCTCTATTCTTCCTTCTTCATCACTGCCATTGACGGACATTGCTGACATAAACCTGGAAACAGGTGAGGAAGAAGAGACAGACAGAGAGAGAGCCGTTTCTGAGTACCCTTTACTTGTTTCTTGGTCTAGGAAATGTCGCATTCTGGCAAGCCTGAATCCGACCTAGGGTTCGACTCCCTCTCTGATCAGCTCCGTGACTCACTGAGTTGCGACTATAACAAGCCCGATTTCCGCGAGCTCGATATGGGTTCGCCCGTATCGCCATTGGGGACCCGTCCCACTGCATTCTCCTCCTCCACCACCACCAGCTCCAGCTCAAGCTCCTCCGGATCCGTCACCACTCGAAATGCCCACCAGCAAGCTGGTAGAAGATCCGATGCGGGTCCTAGTAGTCACTCTGGGGAGATCGTGGTCAGCCCTACTGGTTCGAATCGGAATACTAGAGCAGGCACCGCTAGATCCGACCCGGGAACTACCGCCCACCCTTTGATCTACTCTGGTCAGAGCACCGCAACCTCGCCAGCTCTCAATGTCCTTCCCACCGGAAACATCTGCCCATCTGGGAGGATAGTCAAAACGGGACTCGCTGTAAACCGGAGCTCCAGGTCCGACGTTTTGGGATCCGGGTCGGGCAATTACGGCCACGGTAGCATAATGCGAGGCGGTACCGCCGGAAGTTCGGCTTCAAAAGTTGCTGCCCCAGATCCGAGTAGCCTGGCTACCACCAGAGCCAGTGCCCTGGATGGGCTGAGGAGGGCAATGTCGAGCAGCGACCCAGAGGAGGTGAAGAGAGCTGGAAATGAGATGTACAAGAAGGGCCATTTTTCAGAAGCATTGAGCCTGTACGATAGGGCCATAGCCTTGTCCCCTGGCAATGCAGCTTATCGCAGTAACCGAGCCGCAGCCTTAACGGGTCTGGGGAGGATAGCGGAGGCAGTGATGGAGTGCGAGGAGGCTGTAAGGTTGGACCCTAACTATGGAAGGGCTCATCAGAGGTTGGCTTCATTGATGCTGAGGTGAGTGTTTCTGCAATGGACTGATGTTCCATTTTCGGTTCTTACCACCTGAAGAACGGATGAGTTAACTTCTATTGATTTGTGAACGTTATTTTGTTTTGCATTGTTGAGAAGTTGGAAATGCCGTTGTTCATTAGATTTAGTGTTTTGCTTGCTTTGTGGATTACTTTAACACTCAAATTGTAACTCTGAGTTTACTGCTCAATGTTGATTATTGCTTTATTGTGTTGTTTTTTCCTGTATCTGTGCCAGTGATCTCTTTCTTCCCTTCCATTCGAGGAATAAGAGTTCCTTTTTATTCTGTGTTATTGTCAGTATTTGATCCATACCTTAGTTGTGGAAGGTTTAGTTTTTTTATTTTGCTTGCTTCCTCTCTCTGTCTCTATTGGGAGGATCAGTTGGTGCAATTGGTAAGACTCTTTTAACTGTTCTTTCTTATGTAGACTTCCTATTAATCTTAGCTTGCAATGTCACTGTTTTGCTGGTCCGTATGCCATGTAGGTGATTCAACTAAGCAAATGTGCAAGAAGATAAGGGCATCAAATATATTTATGTTTGACGTGTGGTTGATGCAATTTACTTGCAGGTTAGGACAGGTTGAGAATGCAAAAAAGCACCTCTCTGTACCTGTGCAACATCCTGATCCAGCTGAGTTGCAGAAGTTGGCTGCGGTTGAAAAGCATTTGAGCAAGTGTACAGATGCTCGTAGGATTGGAGATTGGAAGAGTGCACTGAAAGAATGTGAGTCTGTTATTGCTGCTGGAGCAGACATATCTCCTCAGGTTAATTCTAGTCTCCAAGCCTTTCATTTTAAGAATTTGAAGTTTGGAATTGTACTGCAACTAACAAATAAAAATATCTTAACTTGTTCAAATTGAATTTACAGCTTTTTATGTGTAGAGTGGAAGCCTTTCTGAAACTTGACCTACTCGAGGATGCAGAATCAAGTCTATTGAGCATACCTAAGCTAGAACCAAGTAAAGCCTCCCGCTCTCAGTGTAAATTTTTTGGGATGGTTTCAGAAGCTTACCTTTCCTTTGTCCAAGCGAAAATTGAGATGGCTCTGGGAAGGTAAGTCTTGAGTCTTGATGTCCATCATAGATAAACCAAGCAATTCCTCTAGGGAAATTTACTGGTCTTTTTATTGGATGTCTTGCAGGTTTGAGGCTGCGGTTATAGCTGCTGAGAAAGCTGCACAGTTGGATCCCAGGAATGTTGAAGTTGCTGTGCTGCTTAGCAATGTGAAGTTGGTTGCAAGAGCACGTGGTCGTGGAAATGATCTATTCAAGTCTGAAAGGTTCACTGAGGCATGCTCAGCATATGAGGAAGGTCTCAGGCTTGATCCATCAAACTCTGTTCTTTATTGCAACAGGGCAGCTTGTTGGTTTAAGCTTGGACTATGGGAGCGGTCGATAGAAGACTGCAACCAAGCTTTGCGTATCCAACCTAATTACACAAAAGCCCTTCTTCGAAGGGCTGCATCAAACAGCAAGGTCAACTATCTCAAAATGCCTGGCCCCATATGACTCACTTGTATGCTAAAAAGACATATGGTTCATATGAATTGTTAATTGTTCTGATTCTGCAGCTAGAGAGGTGGTCTGATGCTGTAAGAGATTATGACGTTTTGAGGAAAGCACTCCCAGATGACAATGAAGTTGCCGAGTCTTTATTCCACGCTCAAGTTGCATTGAAAAAATCTCGTGGGGAAGAAGTCCATAACCTTAAGTTTGGTGGGGAAGTGGAGGAAGTGTCAACTCTTGAGCAGTTCAGAGCTGCAATTTCTCTACCAGGTATTCCTTGTCTTAAACACACTAGATTTAAGCTCACTTCCCTTGTCTGCCTATTTTTCTGTTATCAATTTGCGATCTGCCTAATGGTAAGTTTTGTGCAGGCATCTCAGTTGTCTATTTTAAAGTGGCCTCAAGTGTTCAGTGCAAGCAGATATCATCGTTTGTAGATGTGCTATGTGGTCGCTACCCGTCCATAAGCTTCCTCAAGGTAAATTGCCCCCCGTACACCTTACTGAAATTCAAGTTTTAATACCAATTTTGTTTCCTACATTGCTTATTTGCAATTTGAGCTAGAAGTTGTTGTGGTATGAAGATGTGTATGCTTGCTTACTACATATGTTTGATGATTGTTTTGGACAAAGGTGGACATTGATAAGAATCCAGCCATTTCAAGTGCTGAAAACGTAAGAGTTGTTCCAACATTCAAGATATACAAGAATGGTAGCAGAATTAAGGAGATTGTCTGTCCAAGGAACGATGTGTTGGAACACTCGGTGAGACATTACAGCCTTTAGAAATCATGACCGAAGCTTGTTCTCTGCTGTATTTTATTTTGCTGGCGTAACACCATTGACCTAGAGAACCCTTGCACTACCATCCCAGTACTTGCTTCCTGCCGTATAAAGATACCAGGTATCTGTGACATAAGCCTGAGCCACATAATAATCTTGTTAGCAGCAGATGGCGAAGGAACCCAGAGAAGTAGCTTTAGTTCTGTGTATCAGTTGTTATTTATTCATTCATTCCTCATTGCTCTGGCTTCCTTTTTGTTTATTTTCCCACCATTTTTCCTTGGAGGTTTTTCCTTTTCTAAGTAGGGCAGCTTGTTTCTTGTATCATTACTTCATTCCAGCGGGTAAAAGAATCGAGAAATCTGTACAATCTGATTAAATTAGACACTTCAGTTACAATTTTTAGAAGGAACAAAGTCAGGACTGGCAGACTGGTGGAAGAGAAGCTGTACATGTGTATATGTGGTGACTATATACTAAAAACATTGGAAGGCATGAGGGAGATTGGAAGGCTGGTGGGTACTTAGTCACATGGTTTATGAAAGGAGGATGAATCTGTTGTCACTTTGTTGTTGTTTCTTTTAGCAAACAATTCATCAATAAAATTCCCAAGTTCCCTTTTTTTTCCTCTTTTTTGTTTTTATTACATTCAGATCTATGCTAGTGCAGGTCACTCACCAAACTTGAAGGTGGATCTCCATTTATGAATATAATCATGGAAGATGTTCTTCTTCACAAGGATTTGTTTTTTTATGGGGATGGTGTTGATAAATGAATTGGTAGTGGGTCTTGTGGGTAGGGTAGAAAAAGGTGGACAAGTCTATAAATGAAGGTTGGTTGTTTTCTTATTAAGAAGTGGGATTGGGTGGTTGACAAAATTCATTGCTCGTTTTTCTCTATGGTGGGGCAGAGCCAGATTGGTTTGGAAGTGTCCATTATTGGGGTTTCAATTGCCATTGATGGGTGTTTTAGATTCTTTAATTGTCCTCCAGCTTATGATTTGATCATGAAACTGGCTTTATATGATTGTTTAGAGGCCAAGTTGCTGTTGCTGCTTAGTTTAATGTGGGTGTGGGGACTGCTCTTTTCTGGCCCTAGGGTGTATGTAAGGGAGCCTTTTATTTTTTGCCTTTGGGTGCATCCAATAGGGGTGTGCCACGTGGGAAGGTTGCTGAAAGGAGTATCCTTCGCGTCACATGAAAGTTCCCCCATCCCAAGACAACAAAACAAAACCAAAAGGCTCCGAAAAGCGAAGCTGGTCGGTGCTAAGATGTGCAGCGCGGCAGGCTGTTGCTGCTGGTCATATACCGGGGCGGATTGATGAGTACGATGCCGTTTCCGTTTTCGTTTTGAGTTAAAAGATTGGATTAATTTTTAAAAACTTTTGCGGCATCAAAACATTTTTGAGGGAAATTACATTTTGTAGCAACGGTAACAGGGCACATTTTAAGGAAAATTTCACAATGAAATTTTGGTACGATATGGTGACTGAGGTTGTGGGATTAGAGGTTTAATGTTTATGTTAAGCTTGGAGTTTTGGTTCGTTCTTTTATTGATGTGTTTAACGACTTTATCATATTTATATTTACTATAGTAACTGTAACTTCCCAAAAAGAAAATAATCCCGTAATTAAAACGCATATTTATACCATATCAAATCAATGGAAGATATATACAATTGGACCAAGTAAAACCTAATCCTCAATTTTTACGAAAATAAAAAGTGTGTTAGTGACGGCATTTTTTTAGGTATTGGATGTCAGTTTAGGGTGTTAGTGACAGGTGTTTTTAGGTGTTCATTTTTAAATTTTTCTGTAGTTTGCGGGGTTTGGATTATGAGTTTGGGTGCGGGTGAGGGTTTTTTATTTCCCTTGGGGGGGGTGGGGTGTTTCTGGGGTCTGTTGATCAACTCAAGATTGATGCTTCGTATTAGTTTGCCTCTTTTTAATGAATTTATTTTTTTGCTGTTAAAGAAAGTAAAATTTTGTGTTAATCTTTGGATGGAAGAAGTACAATAATTTCTTGGGTAATATACAGTTTCCTAATTTAAACTGTTTATAAGTAATTGCTATTTGCCCAATACTCATTTTCTGTTTATGTATATTTTAAATTATCAATTTTTTCTATTTGTAAATGCAAACAATATTTTTTTAAATGTTAATTAATTATAAAAAATATCACACAACTTATAAATTATTAGAACATAATTGCTAGATAGTTTAAATTAAGATATCAGAATTTATCATAGGATAATGTAACAAATTAGAGGAAAAATGTACATTTTTAAATCTCATGGATGTAACTGTAAAATATCCTAATTTCTTTTGGTAAATTGCATAATTAGTCTCTATAATTAAACTAATTAGAAGGACAAGCCCACTAAAATTATACTGAAAAAATTAGTAGATGTTGGTGAAGTATATATAATTTCTTAAATTTATTTTCTAATACCATCCTGGCACGGTAGAATTATTCTTATGAAACAAGTAACATGGTGAATTATAGAAGGCGGTAATTATTTTTTCAACCGGAGTCGAACATTAGTTTAATGAATAGTTTACATCATCATACAAACATTTTGGTCTAAATGCTCAGAAAATCACACTTCCACATATATATTAGCTTTACCACACATATCAGCCTAAAACCTTCTTCCATAACACACGAGCCTTGCCTTGTCGGAGAAGTAACCGAATCAATGGCTGTCCTTGCCTGCAGTATCGAGATCCAGTTCCTTGATGATGGAGGCACAGAGAGCCTTGTCAGTCTGCTCCTTGAGGACGGCGAGAGGGTTGGCGAATCGGTCTTTCTGAACAATGCCATCCTTATAGGTGAGGACAACTCTAGCCCTCTCGAACCCTCGTTGCAACAGCTCGTTGCAGTCCTCCCTAGGGCTCTTCACCACCTTCACCTCACAGATGTCGTCCTCATGGTCGCCGGTGACCTCCAACTTGTACGTGCCTGTCTCATCCGTCATCGCATCTTTTGTGAATGTTATGTTCTTTGGGTTGTCTGTTCTACGGCATTCCAGCGTTACCGTGGCTCCTGCATGTATGTTTTGCTCATCAGAGACTCATGGGCTTAATTGGACATTATATTCAAGGGGCCAACCCGACTTTTTGGAAAAGGAGAGGCCAAAGATAAGTTTTTGCTAAATTTTAGTCCTTATAAAGGCATTTGGACCAATTAATGGGAGCTAGAATTTATTTTACCATAAATTTTAAAAACTAGGATGGCAGCTTCTTAAAAGTAACGTTTGGATACCTTATTATTCTAGGGCCTAGGAAGAGTATTTTCTAGTATTAGGGTGTTAGCTAACTATTAATAATCACTAAAGCTAAAGCTACCCTCAGATACGTTTTTTTAGGCTCTAAGATTAATTGCGGATGTTAATACCAAGTAGGGTCTATATAGTACGCATAAAGATCAATTAACCACACTGAACTTGGAAAATTTATTTTAATATATATATATATCTTATATATATTATAAAAAGTATGATGTTGCATAAATATTAAATGACCTTTTTATCTTTAAAGTTTTATATATTGTAATACTTTAAATAATCCTATTATTGTAATTTAACTGTTTTAGGACAATGGCTAAATTCTTCAAGAGACCTCCACCTTTCAATTCTTTTTCATTTAAGACTTTATATTTTAATCTATTTCACTTCTCAATGTGAGTCCATTGGAAAGGTTTGTCCACACTATCTAATGACCCAACGCATTTGCCTATTGAAAAATCACCTTTTTTACATATTAGATACTAACCTCTTTGATGGTTTAAAATTTTCCATTAAACTATCAAATTACATTTTTATCCATCACCAAGGTGTTAAAGTTTAATTTTATAACAATCCTCTTCTTTATTTCATATTGTTATTAAACAAGAGACCTTAAGCATAAGATTTTATCAATTTTATTGCCCTTTAACTTCAATGAAATGTTTTTATTAATACTTAGAAGTACATTCATGGATAAATCATTTATTTGTCTATTTAATTAGTGCGTACATTTAAGATGAAACTGAAAAGAAAATTATAAGTAAGGTGCCTCCATGAAAATTACCCCAAATATAATCTTCAATTTGTTTGTTTTTTAACTTAGATAAAATATATTATTAAAACATACAATCAAATTGCTCAAAAAATTAATCTCCTTCAATACCTATGATTTATCTAAGCTAAATTTCTTCCTAAACATTTATTTATTTTCTTTTCATTCTAAAAAAAAATTAAAAACATTTTAATTTGTCCCAATAGGTTCAATTTCTCAACTCAACCAAAAGTTGTTACATAATAAGTGCATACATTATATGGAATAACTATTTCATATATGAAAAAAATTGATAATACAAGAATCTATTTGATTGTAAAAAAAATTATTTCCTAAATCAAATTTCTAAAAACCAAATTATCAAATAGTTTAAAAATTTTAAAAAATTGATGTTGCGTAGACACAGTTACTTTAAGATAATAGATTTCATCCAATTGTGGACTAATATGGAATATTTTAAAAATTTTAGAACCAAAAGAATACTAATAAGTTAAGTATAAAAAGAAAATATAAATTAAAGATTAGATACTATATACAAAATTTACCATATTTTTTATGTTAGCGATTTTTTAAACTTGGAGAAGAAATATAGTACTCCATATATTTTATTTCAAATATAAAATAATGATATATTTATCATTAACTTGTGCTTTTTTATATCTATGGTGTCCGTTTTCTTTCGTTTTTTATTTTTCTATTTATACCTAGTGCCTTTTTTGATATATTTATTAAAAAAATTTAATTTTGAAATATATTATTAAATATTATTTATTTAATTAATAAAAAATTTTAATATAGCTTTAGCATTTAAAATGTTAGACAACTTTGCAATAATTACATATACTTTATTTTAAGAACGTATCAATGACTTATATATATATATATATATATATATATATATATATATATATATATATATAGATATTAGAAAAATAATCGATTTAACCCAACAAAATAAGATTGCTCATTGAATTTACCTGGAATGGGTTCGCTTAGCCTGGTGACAATCTCAAGGCGACAGGTGTCGCAGTAGACCTTGCCCTGCACAGAGAAGCTCTCATCGGCATAGCCAAAGCTGAGGAGCGATGAAAAATAGAGAGCGGCCATAGCCACAATCACCATTGAAGCTTTGGCCATTTTTTGCCTTTTTCTTTATCACTGCAATTAATTTTTTATTTTTTTTTTCTTTGTCTAGGGTTCTTAATTAATTCCCTAGCCTCGAGGCAGCTTCTTATATAGAAATGGTTTGTTACCGATTTTGTGGTGCTAGTTTGGCCTTTATATTTTTAGGATTCTGTTTTTTTTTTCCTTTGTTAACTATTTCTTAATTCCTCTATCATCAAATTTAATACAACTGGCTGGGGAAAAAAATTAACGTAATTAGGAAATGAGTTAGTTAGTGGTTATCTTTTCTCAAGTTGGGCAGATGGATATGTTATGCATGAACAATGTAATCTTTTAGGACAAGTCAAATGTGTTTCCTATCTCTTATGTCCATATGTATTTATATTACAATACTATCCTTTATAGCATAAAACAAATATAAACATATTAAATTTTGTATTCTCTCAAAATTAAAAAAAATGTACAAATCAGATATCATATATATACAAACTCAATAAATAAAGAAAGTGAAAGATTTGCATAAATAATGTCTAATATACATATAAATAAAATCACAGATATATTATTGATATATTCAATAATATACACGGGTTTGACCTCCTATAAAAAGCAGATGTGAATGAGTCAAATCCTGCTTCTCGTCAAAATGTTGAAATTTGTTCAAGTCGTATAGTAGATATGTATTTAACTCAATGTATAAATGAAGTAATGAATATATACAAATTGCCACATATATATAAATGTGATCAAAGATATGTTTCAAACTTATGCATATAATCTATTTTAGGAGTACATAAATTATATCCATATGAAAATATACTATTTATATTTTCATACATATGCATAGATTTATATTTTTTATAAACAAACTGAAAATTAGATTAAGAATTCAATCGATAGTACCACAAAGTAGTGATATGTACAAATGAGATGTTAAATATGTATAAGCTTGATGCACTAACAAAGTTAGAGATATGAACAAATCGAATGACAAATATGTACAAATTAAAACACGCTGAAATGTTCTTCTTACTAAAATATAAGACATGTACAAATTGGATGATAGATATGTATAAATTTAATTTACAAAAAGAGTCAGGGATATGTATAAACATGTAAGGCATGTGTATAAATGAAAATTTGAAAATCGTTACACGTATGTTTAATTATATGTATGAATTTAATTGTTGGAATATTTATGTAACATTTACTAGTTTTATTATAGTACATTGAACATGCACACTTGGTTCACAAGATTATTTATACAAATGAGTTTATATTCTTTTCTACATATGTGATTATATATTTCTGCTATTAAGTTTATGTATTTGTGCATGTTACAACATCATATTAAATTTTTTCCTAAGTTATTTTTAGCTACATGAAATTTTATGGTTTTGTAGGAATTATTTACTACTTATATAAATATAAAAACTAAAAAAATATTAGGGGATCAATCGAAAAAAGTAAAACAAATGGAGGATGGAAAATTGGTTTCACCCCAAATCCTTTCTTTCGGCCGAAACCCATCGGCTTCAATTCGCTGCCGTTGTTCCATCTCTTCCCTCGTCACTGGTGAGCAAGGAAACCAGCTCCTCCTCCCCATCGTCGAATCCCTAATTCCTCCCTGGTCTCACCGTCCCTACGCCCACCGTTGACCGAATTTAGTTAGACTTTGAGTCAAGGGAAATCTAGTGGTAAGTTCAACTGAAGGAACTTTGTGAACTTAAAACATTTCTTAGGACTTGAGGTGTACAGGATGAAGGAAGGCTTATTTCTTGGGCAACAGACAAATGCCAAGAATCTTCTGGAGTTGGGATGTTAGACTGTAATCCATTTCTCAACACTAATGGAGGCTAATGCGAGATTATGCTTAGTTGAAGACATTGGTCTGAAGGATGCTACAACTTGCAGACAGCTGATTTGAAGTTTGATCTATGTCATTAACACAACCAGACAAAGCCTTTGCAGTTGGAGTTATGAGCAAGTACATGCAAAATCCGAATAACGCTCATCTGGAAGTAGCCAAAAGAATTCTAAGATATGTAAAAGGATCAAACTATTGAATATGGGATCATCTACAAATGAGAAGGTGGATACAAGATTCTTAGGTATTGTGATGCAGACTACTATGGTGACCATGATGCTAGAAGATCAACTATAATTTATGTGTTCAACATTGGTTTAGGACTTGTTTGCTGGTGTAGCAAAAGATGACTAACCATATTGTTGTCAAGCACTGATGAAGAATACAGAGTAGTAGCCCAATAAAGGATCTTCACCAGAAGATTGACCATCCAATATCACTTTAATGTGGTAATCTGTCTATAATTAGGATAATAGAGAATCCTATGTTTCACGCTAGAACGAAGCATGTTGAGGTGCATTGTCACTTTGTACATGAGAAAGTACTACAAGGAGGAATTAAGTTGGACCCAGTGGTGACAGAAGAACAAGCAGTAGACAAAATTAATCAAACGGCTAGACTTGCGTGCGTCGGGCCTTCGTGTGAGCCCAGACATGCAATTCTAACTAATATAGTTTTTGGGAATTGCGGACAATTGGGAGCTTCCGTCAGGCTGGTTAAGGATGTCTGTTTTAGTAATTGTTGGCGGGTTCGAATCTCGACGAATCAATTGCGTAGTTTTTCTTTCTCTTTTGTTTTTATGTTTTGCTTCTCTGTTAGTCTTTTTTCCCCCATTTTGTTTCCCTGTTTAAATTTTCCGTTTTACTTCTCTGTTTTTCATTTTGTCTCGTTCCAGTTTTCTTTCCTTCTCTTTTTCTTGTGTTTTTTTTTCTTTCCTTTTCATTTTAGCTTTTATTGTGCTTTTTTTTCCCAGTTATTTTAGTTTCTAAACCTCTTATCTTTTTTTAAAACCTTTTTATAGCGTTTTTTTTCTCATTTTTTTTTTACTTCAAACCTTTCTCCAAGGTTTTTTTTTCACCTAGCCAAAAAAAAAATGAAAAAAAAAATACGCTAAAATAACATTGATGATATATTGCATCTCATTTTTCATTTTATAGGTTGGAATCCCAACACAACGACAAATATATAAACTAGCTGTTTGTTCGTTTATTAGTAACTATTTATATTTTTATTAGTAAGAATTTGTTCTTTTATCAATTCATTTTTACTCTTTCAAAAAAACTAAGTTTTTGTTCGTTTATCACTTTTTATGTGTTCATTTATTAGTAGCTCTTTGTTCTTTTATTAAAAGTTATTTGTTCTTTTTTTTAGTTCATATTTGTTCTTTTAGATGAATTTTACATTTTTTCTTTTATTAGTAACTTTTTTTTCTTTTATTTGTATATGTTTTTTTATTTGTTCATGTTTATTTCTTTAGATGAACTAGTTATTTATTTTTTTATTATTAGATATTTGTATTTTTGTGAGTAACAATTTGTTCTTTTATCAATTCCTACTTATTATTTTAGAGAAAATAATTATTACTATTTATTTGTTTTTTTATTAGTAACTCTTTACTCTTTTATTAATGTGTTTGTTCTTTTGTTAGTTCATATTTGTTTCTTTAGATGAACATGATGTTTGTTCTTTCATTGGTATATCTTTGTTCTTTTGTTTGTACATGTATGTTCTTTATTAATTTCTTTTAGATAAACTAACTATTTGTTCTCTTATCATTTTCCTCTAAATAAATTGAATAAATGGTCCCTAATATTTAGTCATTGTTTTTTTCCCCTAACTTATTGAATGCTTTGTTTTAGTCCTAAACCTATTAAAATTGTTCCATTTTCATATTTTACTAGATAAAATTCATTAACTCAAAATAATTATTTGACATAAACTTTTGAAATTTTAATTTAAATATTCAGTATCTGTCTTCTAATAAATTTAAACAATTTAATATATTTTTTTCTAGTAAATAGACAATTTAAATTAGTATTTCTTTCCTTTTAAATGAAATAAGTTCAATTTACAGAGAGAAAAAAAAAAGGTGGTTTGAATTTTTAATTAACTGTAAAAAAATATTATATAGATAAAAATTTATTATAAGACAGTTACTAGATAATTTAAATTATAATCTAAGAAGTTGTTATCAGATAAATACTTTAAGTTAACAAATTTCATCAATTTAGGGCCAAAATGAAATGTTTTGAATATATTTAGGACTCAAATTAAATGTTTTTAATAGGTTTAGGACTAAACAAAACATTCAATAGGTTAGGGACCAAAAGTAAACAATGACTAAAGGTTAGAAACCATTCATGAAATTTACTCATTTTCCTTTAGATAAATAGTTGTTTGTTTTTCTATTAGTAGCTATTTGTATTTTTATCAGTAATAGTTTGTTCTTTTATTTGTATATGATTGTTTTTGTTTGTTTTTTTATAAGTTTTATATTTTTTTTATTAGTTATCATTTGTTTTTATACCATTTTTATCTGTTCTTTTAGAAGATGTATATGTTCTTTTATCAATTCTTATTTTTTATTTTTTACATTTATCTGTTTTTTTTTTGTCTTTTCCTTTATCAGTTATTGTTTGTTCTTTCACTAGTTTTGCTTGTTTTGTTATCAATTTTAATAAACTATTTGTTTTTTTGTTCTTTATTTATCATACATTTGTTCTTTTATGAGTATCTAGTAGTTTTTTTAGAGGAATTAATTGTTCTTTTATTTATATCAGGTGTTCTTTTTGAGAAATCATATGTTCTTTTATTAGTAATTGTTTGTTCTTTTGACTCAACTAGCTGTTTGTTCTTTTATTAGTTAAAAATTTTGAAACAAAAAATGAAGAAAAATAGATAAATTAAAAAAATATGTAATACAAAATGAAATAGAACACCTATAAATTAAAAAATAAATAAAAAAGGAAATAAAACTGGAAATAATACAAAAAAATAAAAAAGAAAAGAAGAAACACGGAAAATAAGGAAACGAAAATAAAAAAAAAAAACTAAAATGGAAAAAATAAAAAACGAAATTTAAATAAGAAAATAGAAAACAAAAAGGTGCAAAAGAAAAATGGAAAAAAAACTGTGAAAAAATTTTAAAAAAAAAGTGGGAAAAAATGAAAGAAAAACAAGGGAAGAGATAAAATGTGCCACTTCCGGGCAGTGATTCAAATCCACGAGACTGGATCAGAACTCCCAACATTCTGACCATTGCACCAATTCCGGAAGTTTATTGCAGTTCTGTAGAAGTAGTATAACTACTCTTTTTAGTCGTGGTGGCGTGATTGCCTGTTTCTTATAAACGAGTACAACATGACAAATTTTAAAAATTAGAGGGACGGATCATGGCATAAGCCCGGTTCACCCAATACTCATGCGCGCAAGAAACTAGCTAGCACCAGGACCGCGGGGTATAGCTTCTCCGGCTGTCGCCGAACGGCAGTAGGTGGAAATGCTGCCGTTTATGCCCCACCTCCTTATGCGTCGTCATGAACCTCTCTGGAATTTGAACTCCATCGGGTCCTCCCAAATCATAAGGTCTCGTTGGATCTTCCACACATTGGCGATCAGGCGAGTTCCCTTGAGGAAATAATGGCCGCCGATGATGCAGTCATCCATGAGCTCCGGAGGCGGCAAGATGGGCCGCTGCAGGTAAGTTAATTTGGTACCATTTGGTTCTTGGTAACCCAAAATCCAAATGCCCCTAACAACTCAAAAAATCCCTTTATCGCCTCCGAGAACTTAATGAATTTACACTTTGGGAACCCAACTTTGTATATACTATATGTTGGATTATGACTTATCTTTTCTCAAATAAAATTCAAGTAAATAATGATGTTATTGAGGTAATTAAATAACTGAAAAATTATCGCATTATCTCTAGTTTGAAAAGCTAGCGATATGGTCTAATTTATTTTGAGGATTATATCACCATGTTGTACGCACTCAAATTCTAACTCATAAAAATTGAACTATAATTTGATGTACAATAGATATATCATTGGCCTTTTACCCAAGCACCATGTTCTAATACATACTGTGTTAGAATGCAGAAAATCTAAAAACCTCGGTGGCGAACAAGCCACATGATCCAACAAACTAGATTATAGGGAAAAGGTGCAGGTTTACCACTAAACTATTGGCTAAAGAGTGATTTTACCATCAATTTTTTTTTATCGCAAATTTATCATTCATTATTTCTGTTAGAGAAAATTTATCATTGTCTATCAAGAAATGCCACATTGGCAAATAGAAAGTGTGATGTGGTAAAGATAATGCTAAGTTGGAATGACTTGATAAAGAGAACTTTTTTTTCACCTCAAATTTATTATTCATGTTTTCTGTTAGAGTAATTTTACCATTGAAGTATTACTTTGGAGAAATTTTATGCACCAACTTTCCTCGTTGGCATCGCTTTTATTTGGGCATTTCCCATTGAAGTTGGCCTCAAGTTTCTCTTACTCAAATTGGCAATAACCGACATGAACATGGAGACATATGGATAATAATATGTACGAGCTACCGACCCTCAAATTGGGCAATGTTAATAATCCAACATCTCACAAAAAAAAAAAAAAGAAACCAGGGCTTCTGAATCAAATGATCAACTTGAAGTGGGTGGGAGTTGTGTTCCTTCTTGTATGAATTTCTAAAAATTTCATGTAAACTCATCTCCGGTCATAAATTTTCTCTCAATTCAAGAAACAGAGTACCAATTTAGACTTTGTAGGACACCTAAATCCCTAATTCTCAACTCATTTTTCCAAAACCTTTGACTTCTAAATTTATTTCCAACATAAAACATCAATGACAAATTTGTGATGACAAAGAAAAAGATTGAGGTCAAAATCATTCTATAGCCAAAATGATAATTATAGTGGTAAATTTACACATTTTCCCATCTCTTTGCTACTTCACTCCTCCAAACTTAGCATTGTCTTTGTCACGTTACATGTTCCATTAGCTACCATTGTGTTTTTTGAGGGATAATGGTAAATTTGCTCCAACAAAAAAAATTGATGGTAAATTTGAGATAAAAAAAAGTTTGGTGGCAAAATCACTCTATAGCAAATAGTTTAGTAGTAAATTTGCACCTTTTCCTCATATTATATTGAATTTATTTTCAATATTTTCGTATTAGTTTATCTACTATGGACCAAAGGATTTCTTCCATGTAACACTGTTTCAAAATTCTAAATGTCACAAGAAAGGAGAAATTGGTTACATGATTTGGCACTAAAGTGTTTCAAAATTATGCATGTCCTTTCAACCATGCACTAAAATGTCCTTACAAAAGTGTTCATTCTTTTATTTATTCATTTGGTCATTCTTCGTCTATTTATTTATTAATTATTATTTATATTAACACATTTACCCATTTATATTTACATAGACAATCTACATATTATCTCCACTTTTTTTCAAGTTTAGATTTTTGTTTGTCACTTAAATCAAAGTAATGTTTGGGTTTATATGTCTTCGGTTATTTAAATTCATTTCTTTAAATTGTTCACAAACTTGTTCATATAAATCATTTGCAAATCCGTTCATTTATTTCAAATCACGAACACATCCATTCTTTTGATTTGTTTATTGTTGCTTATGAACAAATACAAACACCATCCTTCACTAAACAAAATAAACGAACATGAACAAATCTTATTTGTATTTGTGTTATGTTAAAACCTAAACGAAAGAACACAAACAAAGCTTATTTATGTTCATTCAGCTCATTTATAGTCCTACATGCTACCACCTAGCAACCAACCCATTGGCTCAATAATTAAGACCTGTAATTGTTGCCTAAAGGTTAAGGTTCAATCTTCCACTTCTCCCACAGTTTCTTCCCCATGTACCCAAAATAATCCGCTACCACATCAATTCAATTGCTCGGGCAAAATCAACAACATAGCGGTACAAAGAGGGTGTTAATATGCCTTATCACCCGGGCATACTGTTGATTACTAGTAACAGCAAAAGAAAAACAGAAACCGTACTGTTAGAGAGAGAGAGAGAGAGAGAGAGAGAGAGAACGCCTAAGAGCTGTTAAATGTCTCAGAATATCAGATGCAAGAACAGACCGAAAATCACTTCTGGACTCTTCTAAGTAGCTTGTACATGCCAAAAACATTCTTCTCCATCCACAGGTATGGAATAAAAAATGAACGGTGCAGAGGTGGTGAGAGCTCCCTGTCCAAGTATGGCACTGCTGCAATTGGCTGAAGCACAGCCGTTTTTTTGTAAACATGATTAGTAACCAGGTAAAGGGAGACGTAAGAGCAAACCTACGTGTAACAAAACCAACACATTGCTGATTATACCTCCCATGTTGATAAGTCACTACCACGATACGGGAAAGGCCGATCCAGCTGCAGCTCAACCAGGAATGTGCATGCATTAATGTCTCGGAGCTGCAAAAGGTAAGTAACATGAAAGGAACAAGAACATTAGTAGAATGGAGAGAAAAGAGTAGTCATGGAGTACAATGATGAATACTGATAAAGATCATTTACATATTGCTCCTCTGTTGCCTTGTTTTTATCGTTAAAATATGGCGGTGCAGCTGAAGTTCCACCCAGAGATGAATTATATGGAAATGGAAGCAGACCCCGAAACCCATCATCAATCCAACGGACTTCACCAACAAAATCAGGAACAAAAAATGATGAAGGGAAGCGGTGCCACTCACTTCCAACGCAAAGTACAGAACCTGATATGTGACAAAATAGAGAATGATAACGTACACACACACCTTTATATGTCTCCAAATAGATATAAAACAAAACTGAAGAGATCAAATTGAGCCAGAAGATAAAACAAACTCCTGGGAAACCAGTGGCGGAACCACCTTATGGCAGGGGGTGATGCTGCCCCCCGAGAATTTTGAAATTTATAAATATGAGGTACTAAGTTGTCCATTTTGTAAGAAACTAAGTACCAGGTGCGTCCCAAACTGGCTGAAGAATACAAAAAGAGTAAATAGCGCCAACAGTGCTAAATCTTTACTTTTCATTGCAATATTACCCCTAACCTATGAAACATTACATACCCATCCCAAACCATTCTCTCTCAACGTCTCTCTGTCTATCTCTCCTTTAGTCTGCCTCTGCTTCAGTGATCACGCTCGTCTCACCTCCACCTAGCCCCCCCGACCCCGAGCCTAAAAACCTGGGTCCACCACTGTAGGGAACAGAATACGTGAGTCTGTAGAACCAAAAACTGAATCATACCTAGGACCATAAATAGACGCAGATCTCATAAAAGTCACCTAATTCAACAGAACCATCACTAAAGAGGAGAAAAAGCAAGATAGGTGTTTGAATGTCTTCCAATTAGCAATGCATAATCAGAAGCATTCAAAATAAATAAATAAATAAATAAATGCCACCGATGATGCACAATAAAGCAATTAATTTGATTTAGTCGTATCCTGAGGCTGGATCTAAGAGTCACATAGTAATGCAAAATAGATCATAAAAAAAATTCTAGCAGACAGCAGTTTGTAGATGTTACCTGTTCCAGCATCATCATGGTGCTCCAAGATATTGTAAACCTTCATTGGAGCAGCATAACCATTTACCAAAGAGAATGTCCGAGCATGTGAAGCGCATAGTATGAGGCTAAGAACTACTGGTCGAAGGAATTTGGCAACCTACAAATATTCACATAATTCACGCAATTGTTAGTTAACTGACTATTTTTCCATGCAAAACAATGACAACCCAAATAGGGCATAAGAACAGTACAGTAACAATCCATGACTCTTCATAAGGGTTATATCTATCTCGAAAAAGATCGGGAAAGCTTTCAATGACAGCTGCAGCAGCAACGCAAACAAGAGGATATACTGGATAGAGGAACCTGTAGTTGTCAAATAAAAGGACAATCAACTCTAAAGTTCATAAAATTCGTAATGAAGAACTGTGAAAATATGCATCAACAAAATAGAAAAACCCCAAAGTTGATAATGACAGTAACCACACAATAAATCAGAACAGCAGCATGAGATGCATGAAAATTTAACAGAACATAGACAATAGATCCCAAAACATACATATGCATAAGCAGTATACACATGCAAGAGAAGGGGAGATAGCTAAGACTTTATACACTTATTTACTCCACTATTTTAAGACAAAAAGTTCTCAACACAACTCCTGTTGAAGATATGACATAACTCCTATCCCACACTATCTGGATTCTGACTCTCCTTCAAAACATTAGAACTGAAAGACTGAAGATGTGAATCCTCAAATGTTAAAATTTGAATGAGCTGCATATAATTATTCCTTCCGCAAAATCCCCAGAGGATACTCCATTTATTCACAATTCAAGTGGGAATAGACATTATGCATGAAATCGTTTCATTTGAGGGATCAAGAACCTTTGATCAAATCCATCAGAAGAGGATTACATCAAGATCATCCAACTGGAAAGTAAACACTGCCACTTTGCTTTTACTCGAATTTGTCGAGTCAATACTACTTTTAACCATCAAGTGACATTTTGAACTTCATGCAACCCATCCAAGCATATGATTAAAGTGTACGACAACAAACATGACGACCACTCGCATCAAAGTAGAACTGGATTTTAGATAGTTTTTTGTTTGTGGACTTTCATTTAGTCGGTTTGACAAATATTATAGTTAAACTAGTGAATCTCATATATGTACTTCTGAATACATTGTAGCTATCAGTTTATGAGGGACTTCTTGGACAGTCAAAAAACTATAAATAATAATAATAATAAACAGACACTATGTACAAAACATTATAAGAAGAATCTAACCTTTCTTCCTTGTGGGGCTGCAACGACATGAATGACAACCATATATATAGAGGTGAGACAATAATCAGCAGGGCTGGAGTATACTTCCTTCTCACAATTGGAAATATTGCCAAGAACATCAATGCAAGAATAAAACAGAAGTTAAAATTATTGAATCCATTCCTCAGGTAAAAGAATGGCCCTTCAATCCCATATAGATGGCTCTCTCCACCGCCTAGAACATTGTATACCAACAGATTGAAGATGGATGATGTCCACCTTTGGTAATAATAGTAATCAACCAGGACTGATGCCGCCTGAAAAGAGTTTCATTCCATCAAAACGAAACAACATAAAAGCTAAATACGATACAGGGACATGGCTTCTATTAGCAAGCGTAATTTGATTACTAAGTAACTTACAATAACAGAAACAGAGATGATAGCGCCAGAAATAAATGCTTGCTTAAAACTTCTCAGTAGAGAGTATATTGTTACAGGCAGAAATGCTAAGATTGAAAATGGCCAGCCAAGGAGGACTCCAAGAGCTGCAATTGCAACAGCCCATCCATGTTTCTCAAGAAGAAATAACCCAGATGAGAGACTCATTGCATACATGGAGAAAGAACTTGGCAGAAAACCTGCACAGAATTCACAAGGTTGAGAATCAGATAAATCCCATTAATATAAAAATGGTTCTTACAAAGGATGAAAAACATGATTCAGGTAATCCTCGTACTTATAAGTGCAAGGACACAAAATAAAACTTGACATTATTCCAGAAAAACAATCAACAAATATAGGGGACTCACTTGTACTCGCAAAGAAGCAACCACTAGTTAAGCAAAGCATTGCAAGTGCATAAGAAGCAAGGCGTTTTCCATACTTCCTGGACAGTGCTACCACTAGAATGGCATCTGAAATAACTGAGAGAAAAGCAAGGAAGAGTCTCACTGCAAAGAAAACTCTCACCTGTTATCAAGGGAAAGATATACTAGCATAAGATTGTGCGATAACTTAAAAACAAAGAGAAGGATGGCTGAATTCTCCAAAACTTACTTTCTCATCAGGAAACAACCACGAAGCTGGTCGGCCAACTAATTCATGGAAAATGATGTACAGATATGATCGGAGTGCAAACCAGGAACTGCAAATGAGCAGAAAATTCAATCAATTAAATCTACAAGGAGAGTAAAAAAATATTTGAGCCATAACAACCATCCCAGCATCACATCTATAGAAGAAACCGACTTAATTAGACAAAGCAGCATAATCGCACAAGATCTATGCCTCAAAACAGCATATAAATAGTTACAGAGCATAATCAAATATGATATTGAAAAGCAACAATAAATGATACCACTAATTGTGACTTGACATCCAGTGTAATTCAGGCAGCAATATGGACCAGGGGTTTGCAGCTGTGAAATTCTAAGAAGCCTGGCACGAAGATGTTTCCTTAATTTTTTACATCTATCACACTTACAGATGCAATGTTGGGTTTCTATGCCAGAACTGAAATAAGAAAAGACCACAGCTATCATACTACTCATGATTTCACGAAAGTTTCACTCTTTGACCTGACGGGCTAATAGAACTATCCAGCATTATCTGTATCAGGTTGTTTTCTGAAAAACAAGCAACCATATTGGAGCTTATGTTTCTGTTTTGGACTTCACTAATGAAATATACTGTTTAAATCTTGCAGGATATGCACGCCAGTAGAGACACCTAATCATCCCACCAAATTTAAACCTCAAATAATGCCCTCTCTCTCATTTGTTTCTTCCAGCTTCGTTTCTTCTTCTCTCCCCAAGAATTTACTCCCTCTGCACAATTAGGCATTATCCACCCTACTTGACTTCATGGCACCCAGTCATTTTGATCCACTAGAAGCACTCAAATCTAAAGCCCTATCCAGAAACGAAATTCCAAAAAACAAAAAGTAATCATAAAAACTGAAAGCTACCATGTGAGCAAGGCCGAATCAAAACTCAACCCAGAAACCAACAAAATCAAGCCGAACTTGAACTTAATAAAGGAAAATCAAGAGTATCTGAAAATTGAAACGCACCTGTATTCCCAAGTTTGGAACCCAGATTTGTAGAGAAGATAGTGCAGCGGTTCCCAGTAATTGAAGACTTCATCACAGTCATGGATGATGTTGGATGTGGCGCTCAAGTAGCGTAGCATTCCCAGGGCAAACAGCGGAAAGAACCATCCGACACCGACGTCTGGCTCTCCCTTGCTGTTCGGCCTGTCCGGCTTATCGAGCTTCGTGTACGAGTCTGATTTTTCCGCTGCCGACGCCGACGACGGAATTTCAGACGCCGGCGGCCGCCTCTGCCGTGTTGATAGAGGCATTCTCGGAAGATGGCAATTTGTTCTGCGTTTCCGACGTTGTTCTCTGTCGGAGAAAGTGGTATGGAGGAAGAATCATGCCTTTCCCACTTCACGAAGTTTTCTTAGGAAAGTTCTCTTGCCTTAAAGCGCCAGAAGTCACTGGACTATCAATGGGCTTTCAGATTGATCCCTCGGTTAAAAATACCCCATATACATTGTACATGCTTATGAATACAAAAATAAAAAATAAAAAATAAATAAATAACCCAGGTCTACCAATATCCAATTGTATTCCATCCAAAGGGTAGTGTCCTTGTTGAAACTAGGCGGGTTTGAGGTGGGTAAAAGTAATTTTTGTAATTCTACCTATTGAGAGTATCGAGGGTACAAGTTTGGGTAAGGTTTGGGGTTCTACCCTACCTAAACCCAACTTATACCCTACTCATGGTAATTTATAATGTAGTGTCTTTATTAAAATTATGGGTTTGGGATGGATAAAGGTGATTTTTGTAATTCCACTTGTTGGGTACCAGGAGCATGTGTTTGAGGCTCCACCTTACTTGAACTCAACTTATACCCTGCTCGTATGTAATCAATGGCGGATCCAAAAATTTTATAAAAGGAATTTATATACATATATAAATAGTATTAAATTGAACATTAAATAATAACATTTATAAAATTGTATATATAATATAAAATCTAAACTCATGCAATATAACAATGAAACTTTTTTTGAAATAAAATTTGAAAAATGATTGCATTTAGCATCTATTTTTTCTGTCATTGGTCAAACAACTACAACACAAATTTTAAATTTATATATGGATTGGGAGAAGAAGATCGAGAGTTGCATGCCGTATAGAACATAAAAGAAAAATGTTCCTTTTAGTCCTTATACTTATACATTTCTTACCACTTGGCTTCTTAGACTTTATATTGTGCTTGACTAGCTCATATGTTTAAACAAAAAAGAGAGTTAAAAAAAAACGTTTAAAGTGTAGGGAAGAAAAATATATTAAAGTTCAAGGGCAAATATAGACTTTTTTTTCATTAACAAATTGTTTGTGCATAAAAGAGACTAACCATTTTTCTGTCTTTTCTAAAGTAAGATATGCTCATTATTTTTTTCCAGTAAATATTATAAAAATTATGGGAGTCCACTTAAAAAGTCAAAGGGGGTCCAATTTATTGAATTATGTATCTCTTATTAACATATTTTTCAAAAAAGAGGCCAATGAACCATTATATATATACACACAATGTTCCAAATTCTTTGCATCATTCACTTTCCAGCAATTAATCTATAATTTTTTATTTCAACATTTTAGTATATAAATGAAATATCTTTATATATGAATAATAAATCAAGACTTATAATTTCTAAATATATTTTTTTAATTTTTTTCTAACAAAAAATAATATGAAGAAATTCAAGTCAAACCAATCTAAAAAGTCAAATAGAGCAAAAAAAATGGGATGGAAGGAGTAACATGGATCCACCTCTATTTGTAATTTATATGGCAGTGGTATAATAAAACAATATAAACACCTTATCAGTATTTTTTATCTATTGATGTCTTCGCTTTTATTTGAAAAGCTTTCTAGATATGTTTAGATATCTTATTTGTTTGTAATGATTCTATTGAATTCCAGCATAGTTAATGTTGGTTGTGGTAAATTATAGTACATTGCATGTTCTTAATTTATTTTTTATTATATGAAACAATTAAGGGTATTGTTGGTATAGCACCCGCCCTTTACCGCATTGCAACCAAGAGGTTTGAACGGATAAACCTTACTCGTTATAGGTTACATAAGGTTTTGGTAGGATTGTTGTATCATAGATTAGGTTAGGAAATCACTTTACACTCTCCAAATCCAACTCATTGATATCCCTAATAATATTAACCTTTGAATAGTCTTCAAATTTTTTTATATTATAGTTATTACTTCTAAAACAAAACTTGGTATATGAACAGTGGTTCAACGCTTTTTCCTGTTGCTTCTCTCTAAATGATTGGCTGTTTTTTTTTTTTTTTTTGGTACACAAAGTTAAGTATTACAAGTTTAAGTTTAAGAGTTAAGGGTAAGAGAAGAAGAGGTTGAAATCTGGGTTAGAGTTAGGAAGAGTCGTGTCCCACTTACATTTTGCCACTAAGACAAGGTGGGATAATGATCACGTTTCTTGAAAGACTATCTCTCCTTTTTAAATGATTATTGGTCCTTGAGTTATTGACATTTCTTACTCCGGACTTCAGTTCCCAGAATTTTATTTGTTTGTCATTTTGATTCCCAAACTTTCACGTATTACCATTTTTTCTAGAACAACTACTAAAATCAATATTCAATTCAATGACTTTTTCTCTTGGGCCAAAATTTTTGGTCGGTCAGTTGTTGGGCTTGAGCCAAGAGTTTCTTTTTTTGGGCGGAAGCGAACCTGTTGCTACCTGTATGGTTTAAAACAAAACTTCCGTCATCATAGTGTGTCTATTTTTTGGCATTGATTAAGGTGATTCAGGTTTTTGCCAATTTTTCTTTTCTACTTACTCTCTTCGTGCCTAAACTTTATTTGAACTTTATTTTGACTTTGCCCTTTTTTTTTATATTCTTTTTTGTATTAACGGTTAAACACCAATTTTAGTCACAAAATTCTTTCTCTTTTCCTTATTAGTCCCCAAATTTTATTGTACAAAGATTAGGCCCTAACTTTAACTCAAATCTAAATCTCAATTATTTGATTCATGAAAAGTTCGTTTCTGATCACTGATCGCACTTAGTGTTTCTTGTTTTTCTTTTCCTGCATCCATGGTTAAACCCAACTTTTAGATACTAGTAAAATCTTAGACCCAATTTATTTTAATTTAAATTAACTTAATCTAAAATAGTTTATTTTTATTTTTTCATTTTTTTACCCATAATTAATTTTATTTAAAAGCCAATATTATTTAGATCTTATAATCTATCAAAATATAATTTTCATAATCTTATTAAATTTATATGAATTTTTTTAGTTTTAGGTATTAAATAAATTCATAAAAAATTCATAACATTATGAAAATTTACTTTCAAATGAATTATTATATCTACATAATATTAGTTTTCAAATGAAATTAGCTTCAGGCAAAAAACATATAAAAGTAATAATAAATCATTTTAAATTAAGTTGGCTTAAGTTAAAATAAATTGACTTCTAACTTTTACCCCGCTGGTCACTAAATTTTTCCATTTAATAATTATTTTATTATAACATTTAATGCTAACATATATTAAACTCGCCACAATGATATAAAAGAAGGGTCTATTTCTTCTTTTTGTGGAATGATTTTCAATGACAAAAGAAGGTTCAATATTTTGACTATTCGTATGAGACGGTAAAACGAAAAAAGAGTCATTAGAAAGCGAGAGTTTGTCAAAACGAAAGAATGGAAGTTGTTAATGTGTGAGTAAATGTCAATACTCTTGCTAATGGTAAATAATATTTTTTAAAGGTAATATATTTTTATAAAATTTTTTATTTCCAAACCTTTAAAAATGTATTTCCTCCTTTTTGTATTAATTGATTTCTTTTCTATTTTTATAGAAGTTTGATCTGAATATATTTATATTAATATGTATTCAAAAAAATTTTAATAATATTTAAAAACTGTAATCTTTAAAGTTTCATTTTCATATAAAATATTCATATTTTTATAATAATTTTTTTAAAAAATAAAAGCATAAATTAACTGTAAATAGTAAAAGGGTCACTGTTTGTAAAACAGGAGAATAGTAAACAATGTTTTCATTAAAAAAGATAAAAATCACTGGGAATTTTTTCTGCTCTTGTTAAATATAAAGTTTGAGTTAGTACACAATCTGAGGAAATAACCGCAACATCTAAAATAATCATTTTTAAAAATCTCATCAGGTGTAGGACCATTGGGGCCAGAGGTGTTCAACGGGCCGGACCGGACCGGCCGGTCCTGGGCCTACGAAATTTGGGCCCGGGCACAGCCCGGGTTGACACGTGCCGGGTCCGTGCTGGTCCTGATCTGGTCCCATGCTGAGCTGGCCCATTAATTTTTAAATTTTAAATTTATAATTTTTATTTTAAGGTTTTGTTTTAATTTTTTATTTTTAGTCTTCAATTTTAAATAACTCATTATAAAATATGACGAAATACAATATTATATTGAATTTATGTTAATTAATCAAAGGTTAAATCAGTAACTTAATAAAAATAAAAATAAAAGGTAAGAAATTGACCAAAAAGTTTTGAAACTATTATATATTTGATTTTGAGTTAAACAAATTTTTTTTTAACCTTTATTAAGTCAATTATTAAAACCTTAATGACTAAAGTTATTTCTTCGTGTTAAAGTAACAAACCATGATTACCAAGATTTTACTTTGCAAGACAATAAATAAAATAATGACAAAAAAAATTAGAGATAAAGATAACAAATTATGATCATCAATGTCTTACCTTAGAAAATAGTACATAAACCAACAAAAAAAAATTTGGGGACCAACAGAGTAAATTGAATAACTAGATTAATAGTTATTCTAAGCTTATCTTTATATTTTTATAATTACTTGTTGTAAGAGTAAAACACCACCACCGGTGTGAACTTTTATTAATTTTAAAGCCAAACGGCACTTACATACCATGGAAAGGGCTTTACATTACTCAATAGCGAAACATTCTATAAAATTAAATGCAAAAAAAAAAAAGGTGCGATCTGTGCTAAACAGCAAAATCAGATCAAATACAAAGTAAGTAAATAATGAGCAAGCAATGAATTTAAGCATCTATCTTATCGGGGTTTTCCTCGTCAGAACTCTAGTGGTCTTGTAATCTGCAAGTTGCAAGACTCCAATCACGGTTACATATACAAACTTCAACTGCATCTGGTGATAGCCTTGCGCGTCTCTCTGAAATGACACGCTTTCCAGCGCTGAAAGTGGACTTCGATGCAACGGTTGAGACGGGAACAGCTAGAACTTCTTTGACAATGATGGAGAGTATTGGAAATTTGTTGCTTCTTGCTTTCCACCAGTCTAGAATGTCGGTCTCACTATTCTCCCAGAATAAGGTTAAGGTATATGTCCACTTCAGTAAGACCGGATGCGGCAGCACAAGGCCGTTTGAGGAGTTGTTCAGCCAGATTGAATGACAATGAGCCGGACAATGATGAAGACCCGATGGTAGATGAAGTAGTGTTTGCAACCTTATCCTTATGCCAACCGGCATAAATCTTAAATAACTCTCACAATTGCTCATCAATAGAGGCAGTTATAGCATGAACAGAAATATGAGCAATTTCTAAGAAACTATAATAACCCTCAAGTAGCTGTTGCATACCTGTGATTCTTACGGTCGGGTCTAGTGTAGCTGCAAGTAAGTAGATTGGGGGTATAGTACTGAAATATAAAATTCATTTATCTTTCATGGCCTTAATTGTGTCTTTTAAGAACTCATCATCTTTGTATTGGTTATAAACCCATACAGTGTTGACCATATGCATTAAAACTTTGTGCGATGTGGGATAGTATACACCGGAGCAAAAAACAGTGGCATCATAAAAATATCGCAGCATAGCAGCCAATTTAGACAGTTTATCCCACATCTCTTGTTTCAAAATCGTTTTCTTTTCTCTGACATTTATAAAACATGTCATGTGTGCAGAAAATGACATCGCATCCATCAACATCTCGTAAGTGGAGTTCCATCGGGTAGGGCAATCAAGTTTAAAACGTTTCTAACTAAAATCGAGGCCATTTTCCAGACAATATTTGCTTAAACTCTTTAGAAACTTTGGTCCTTGACTTCAAATCATGGATTGCCCACCTAATTGGAGTAATTTCGTTACTCAAAACTTGAAGACCTTTTTGGACAGCTAAGTTTAAAATATGACATATACACCTAATATGAAAAAATGCGGCATCACGGACAGGTTCTAGTGATTCTTTCAATGTCTCAGCCGCGACATCGTTATTTGATGCATTATCAAATGTTATGCTAAAAACCTTGTCATAACAAAAAAATTCTTTTAAAATTTCTGAAATTACATTGAATCTGTTCCAACCAGTATGATCGACCTTCATCCACTTAAATGCAATGATACGTTTTTGAATGACCCAACTATCATCAATTCAATGTGCAGTTATACAATAATAATCTTGTCTTAGTGGTGAAGTCCACATGTCACTAGTAAATGAGATAGAATGATCAAAAGCAGAGAAGTATGCTTGTAAGTTTGATTTACCAACTTCATAAATTTTAAATGCCTCCCTCCTAACAATGGTCATAGATGTTCTTTTAAAAGCAGGGTTTAAGTATGATGTAATCCATTTTTCCATGTGTTTATCTTCCGATTGTGTAAATGGTTTTTCAGTTAACATCATCCATTCTATCATGCCTTCTCTACAATCTTTTTAATTAAATTTAAAAATACCTGATTCGCTGGCACTGCTTGCAAGCTGTGTCTGACCGCCGGTACTCGTAGCTGCATCTGGACATAAAGTCGGATGCTTTGATTCCATGTGACATCTTAGTGTTCCTATGCCAACGTTCTTCTTGTGCGAGAGCTTTTGCTTGCAATGTTTGCAATGTGCGAACCTCGCATCGTTTCCATGACTATCCTTCTCAAAAACTTCATCAAAATGCTCCCAAACCCATGCGGTGTGCCTCGACGTCTTACCTTCTGGCGGAAGTTCAACTTGATGGCTTGTCAGGGTTTGTTCAGAACCATCTCCTCCACCAACATTCCCTGCTGCCGTTGGCTCCACCTCCTCAACGTCATCATCAGAAAGTTGATCGTCGAGCCCCAAGTCGTATTGACTCATATCGAATTGCTCATCATCGTCAGTTTGTTGAATATGAGTCTCACGGGTCGCCGGTCGGGAAAGGCCACGGAAAAATAACCTCAAACCGGTGCGGGATGAAGAGCTTGAGGCATTTCCCTTTCCTCTTGATTCCATTTGTGTGAGGCAAAGTTGAGCAAATCACGAGCTTCGAAAGTAATTGAGAATTGATTGAGAATGAAGAAAATAATATTGACTGCTTGAAAGAAATGAGAGAATATATTAGTAAAGAATGAGAGATTGGTAAGAGTGGTGTGAAGAAATGATGGAAATGACCTCCCTATTTATAGGGGAAGACCTTCTTTTTTTTTTTTTCCAAAAATACTCTTACAAAATAGTTGTTGGAGGGGGAAAAAACGTAATTACATGGGTCAAAAAAGGGCTGGGAGACAAAATAGGGACTAAAACTGTCATTTTCCTTTTTTTTTTAAATTTTCTGAACGTTGGCTTCCTGACCATTACGCACCGCAGCCGTGCCGGTCCCGTGCCCAGGCACCTCCTGGGCTGTACCGAGCCCACTTGGCTCCCCCCCTCTTCCAAGCTCATAAACGGTCCACATGAAGCCGGTCTTAAAACAGGCCCGTGCCGTGCCGGTCTTGACCGAGCCTGGGCCGTGCTTGACGCGAGCCGGTCCTAAGCTAGGCCGTGTCAGGACCGGCCCAATGAACACCTATAATTGGGGGCTACAAGAGGTTTAGACATTTCGTTTTGTTGGTTTTGTGAGTCATATAGAATGTCTTTCTTTTCAAAATCGGAAAAGATAATTTATTCTGATAATTTGAAACAAAATTTTATGCAAGATCACTTAAACAGAATTATATACCGAAAGAGTAAATAATGTGTATGATGGCCTGAGGCCTCATCGTTGTGAGTCATGATGACTGTTGAAGAGACTTCTAGGAGGAAGAACGCCTGGAAAGTGGATCGCCCCAAGGAGAGTACCTGAAAAGCTGGTAAATAGGGTTAGGAGGCCCCCGGAGTGTTTTTCCGGGGGGGTAGCCTCCGACGCCCAAGTCAGCGGTGGCCGGAAAAAGGAGAAAGTCACTAGCTCAAAGAGAAAGGCAGAAAAGTCTCGCCTGGTATTTTCTCAGAGTGTGGGAGCTGTATCTCCGGCCAACCAACCTCCTGTCAAGTATTTATTTCCTGTATATAAAGGAATACCTAGCCCGTTCAGATCATGACACGTGTGCGGTCGGATGCTCCTGAACTTCTGGGCGTAGGGGACAGATAGTTGGTAACCAGATGGCCTCAAGCCTTGTGCTGAGACGGGCCATGATGTGATTCTGATGGCGTCTGCGCGTCAGGGCGACTTTTTACGTCTGTGGTGGGACGTGTCAGAGGCTTCCTTAAATGCTTCCTTAAATGCTCCTGCCGTACTCCCGAGGTCCCTGGGCGAGGTCGTCCTCTAGTTCGGACAGAGCCTCTTCGGGAAGCATACCCTCAGTTCGGGGGTTCCCAGTTCCAGGGGGTTCCGCCTTCGGGGATATCATGTTCGGGCAGCAATGTCTGGTGCAACTTTTTCGAAGGCGCGCTGTTCACAACCTTGGGGGGCGAATAGAGTCCTCAAGTTTTACTGGCGTGCCGAGGCTCGGAGCTCTTCGGCTATCTCCCGAGGTGCATGATTCCACCTGTTCCTGGGAAGCGTCAGTTCTTCTGGCCATTTTTGTGGCAGGGTGTTCGGCCAGATTGAGGCGATAGCCTTTGGCTATCACATGCCCCCCTCTGGAAAGCCGAAGTGAAGACTTCGGTTTGCATCTCTTTCCGAGGTTGTCGTTGGGAGTCTTGTTGGGAAGCATAACCTGTTCCGAGGTCACACCTTTTGCTCGAGGGTCTGGGCTGTTCGGCCTTGGCTTATTCTTTGGTGTCTCCGAGGCAAAGCCTGTACCGAAGATACACCTCTTGCCCAAAAGTCATTGGCTGTTCAGCCATAGCCTGTCTCTTGGTGTCCTCGAGGTGGCCTGCTTTTTATTTCTGCAGGTCTGATGGCCAAGCGTGTCAGACTGAGCGGCGCGTCTCCAGTTTTCTGTCTTCCTATTGTCCCGAGCATATTTGCTCAAGGGACTTAGGAAAATTTTCACGAGATTGCTCATTTCCTTTTTTTTCCCGAGCACGTTCGCTCAAGGGTGTTCGGAAATTACCTCTGTTTTTGTTTTGGCGTGTACTTTTGAGAGATTCTTGCTTTCCCTTTTTCCCGAGCATGTTCGCTCAAGGGTGTTCGGAAAATTTTCTCTGCACTGATTATGCCGAGTACCTTTGCAAGATTCTTGTTTCCCATTTTTCCCGAGCATAGTGGCTCAAGGGACTTCGGGAAGTCACATCTGCTTTTTTCGTGGCGAGCACCTTCGCGGAATTCTGTCTTGGACAATTTGGTATACTTAAAAATTTTTCTCAAGACCATTCTTCTCCAGACCATTCTGTACTTAGAATATTTCTTGTACAATATATCTCCTCCGCTCAACCTTAGGCGTAGAATTTTTTCAAGGCGTCTGCATGCCAAGTGTTTTTCAATTCTGCGCCTTCGGCGTCGCCAAGCTTGTACACGCCTTTTCGTACTTCGGCGAGAACCAGATAAGGTCCTTCCCAATTTGCGCGAAGTACTCCGTGAGATGGCCTTCGGGGTGCAAAGTCGGCCTTTCGGAGAACGAGGTCTCCTTTTTTGATTTCTTTTGGCCTGGCTTTTAAGTTGATAGCCGCGGCCACTCTTTGCTGGAAAGCTTTTCTTCTCAGCTCGGCTATTTCTCTGTGTTCGGCCACAAGGTCGAGCTTAGTTCTCAGACCGAGGTCGTTTCCGCCTTCATCAAATACTTGCACCCGTATTGAAGGCTGAACTATCTCTATTGGGATAATGGCCTCTGTTCCGAAGACGAGTGAGAAGGGAGTTTCCCTTGTGGCTCTTCGTGGCGTCGTTCGGTAGCTCCACAATACACTTTGGAGTTCTCCCGGCCATTTCCCCTTGGCTTCCCCAAGTCTCTTTTTCAGGCCATCTTTTATGGTCCTGTTTGATACTTCCACCTGCCCATTGCTTTGGGGGTGAGCTACTGGGGCGAAGTGCATCTTTATTCCGAGGTCACTGATGAATTCCTGGAATCCTCTGTCTATGAACTGGGATCCATTATCAGCTACTAGTACCCTCGGTATGCCAAATCTGCATACGATGTTCTTCCATACGAACTTCTGCACTTCTTTTGCCGAGATAGTTGCTAGTGGTTCTGCCTCTACCCACTTTGAGAAATAGTCCACTGCTACCACGCAGAATTTCACGCCTCCGGGCGTTGTGGGGAGTGGCCCAATAAGGTCTATACCCCAGACTGCGAAGGGCCAAGGATAGTCTGCCGACGTTACCATTTCCGAGGGTATCCTCTGGATTTTTGCATGTCTCTGGCAACTACCGCACTTCTGGACGAACTGCCTTGCGTCCTTTCTCAGGGTAGGCCAGAAGTATCCTTGGCGGAGTATCACTGCTGCAAGGGCATCAGTTCTAATGTGCGAGCCGCACATGCCTTCGTGAACTTCTTCGATGACCATCTCAGTATCCTCTTCGCCCACACATCTCTGCAGCGGATTTGCATATCCTTGCCGATATAACTCTTCACCAATCAGGAAGAATCTTCCGGCGCGTCTTCGCAGTCTTGCAGCATTGCCGGCGTCTTCGGGAAGCTCATTCTCTGCGAGGTATCTCTTTATGGGGTCCTTCCACCCTGGTCCCGAGGTCGTTACGCTTAGCAAGGAGATGCTTGGATGGTCTAGCACCTCGATGTATGTTTTGGACTTCGCTAAGCAATCTGCCTCAGTGTTATTCCGCCGGGGTACATTTTCGATCCGCACGGCGTCAAACTCTTGGATGAGTTTTGTTACCAGCTCGTGGTATTTTGCCAAGATTGGGTCCTTCGCCCCATAATCTCCTGCCGTCTGCCGAACTACCAGCTGGGAATCGCTGTGAGCCCTTAAGTTTCTCACGCCAATCTTTCTGGCCAAGCGTAATCCCGCTATGAGGGCTTCATACTCAGCCACATTATTGGTGACGTTGAAGCTGAACTTGATAGCCTTCATCACCTCTAGGCCTTCGGGTCCTCTGATAACTATTCCAGCTCCCTGGTGTTCGGACCCCGAGGCTCCGTCAACATGCAAGGTCCATTCTGGCTCACCTTCTTTCGGATCTGAGTGGTTCTCCTCAGTGGTGGGTATTTCGGCGATAAAATCTGCCAATGCTTGGGCTTTTATGGTCTTCCGAGGCTCATACGTGATTTCGTGTTCGCCAAGCTCTATGCACCACTTGGAGAGCCTTCCCGAATGATCAACTCTCTTCATAACATCCCGTAGTGGTAGACTACTTCGGACGATGATGGAGTGAGCCTGGAAATATGGTCGCAGTCTTCTTCCTGCAAGCACCAAGGCGTATATAGCTTTCTGAAGCAAAGGGTACCTGACTTCGGCGCCATGCAGGGACTTGCTGACGTAGTAGACCGGCCATTGTTTCGGCCCTTCTTCTTTCACCAGGACCGAGCTCACGGCCTTTTCTGTGACGGCGAGGTACAGTATGAGGGGTTCTCCCTCCCGAGGTTGTCGCAGAGTCGGCAGGCTGGCCAGGTAGACTTTGAGTTCTTCCCAGGCCTTTTGGCAATCTTCATCCCAAGGACGATCATTTCTTCCGAGGTCGCCTTCCATCTTTGCTGCCTTTGTGAGGACTTTGAAGAAAGGTCTACACCTATCTCCGTACCTGGAAATAAACCTGCTCAGAGAGGTTATTCTTCCGGTTAGTCTCTGCACGTCTTTGACTGTGGCAGGAGTTCGGAACTCAAGCAGAGCCTTGATCTTTTCAGGATTGGCGTCGATGCCTCTTTCGGATACCATGTACCCAAGGAATTTTCCTGAGGTCACGCCGAAGATACACTTCTCGGGATTAAGGCGAATCCCGAAGGCTCTGAGCTTTTGGAAGGTTTCCTCCAAATCTGCAATGTGGTAGCCGGGCAGCTTGCTTTTGACTATCATATCATCAACATATACCTCCATGTTTCTCCCCATTTGGTCCTTGAAGACCTTGTTCATCAGTCTCTGGTAGGTGGCTCCTGTATTTTTGAGCCCGAAGGGCATTTTGACATAGCAGTACGTTCCTCCCTCGGTGATGAAGGCAGTTTTCTCTTCATCTTCGGGGTCCATCCTTATCTGATGGTAGCCGCTGAAGGCATCTAGGAAGCTCAGGAGCCCGTATTCGGCCGTTGAATCTACCAGTTGATCTATTGGTGGGAGGGGAAATGAGTCTTTCGGGCAAGCATCGTTCAAGTTTCTGAAATCAATGCACATCCGGAGTTTGCTGCTACCTTCTTTTGTGGCGATGACCACGTTGCTTAACCATTCGGGGTATTTTACCTCCCTGATAACTTCAGCATCCAATAGGCGCTGGACTTTGGTTTTCACGAAGTTGCTTTTGTGGGCTGAGATGCTTCATTTCTTTTGCCTGATAGGTTTTGCTTCCGGGCTTACTTTGAGGCTGTGCTGTATTATGCCAGGGTTCACTCCTGGCATGTCTTTCGGCGAGTAGGCAAACAGATCTTTATTTTTCAGCAGAAAGGATACAAGATTTTCCTTGTAACCTTTGGCCAAGCTCTTCCCTATTCGGGTAGATTGTCATGGGACAAGATCTACTGCTTCCGTTTCTACTTCTGCGGGATCTCCTTCTTTGCCTTTCTCCTGCGCCTTTGCCTCCATCGTTTGTGTAGAGTTGTTTGCCGGAGCCTTTCGTGCTTTTACAAACACCTTTCTTACCTCGGCTTGGTCGATGAAGACCTCTGTATCTCCATCCTTGGTGGCGAATGTGACAGTCAAGTACTTCACATCGGGGCGAATGTGCAGGTTCCCCTGAGTCTGCCTTCCAAGGATGGCGTTGTACGAAGACGGGACGTCCATGACGATGAATCTTGCCATTGTGGACGCGTACAACTCAGCTGCTCCGTCTACCGAAGTGCCTTTCATCATCAAGGGGAGGTCGATCCATCCGAGGACGGGTAGTTCGGATGGCCCAACGCCGAAGGTGGGCGTGGTGACAGGTTTAAGCTCGCTGCTGGAGATGCCCAAGCTCGGCAGTAAGTGCGAGAATAGGACGTCGGCATTTGAGCCATCATCAAGCAACACTCTCTTGACATCCCAGTTCCCTATTCTCGCCATTATCAGCAGCGGGTCGTCGTGGGGGAAGACGACGGTGGAGCCATCTTTGCGAGCCAGTTTCTTTGATGAACTTTGATACTCCATAACTGCAATTTCTCTGGCCTTCCGCTTTCTTTCCGAGGATGGGAGCCCCGTGGTGATGGTTTGGATGACCCCTACTGGAGGTGGAAGGCGCCTTTTTGGACTTCTGTTTCTCCGCCTGTCGGAGTCATAGTCCTCGTTTTCGACCCTCTCTTCCTCCTCTTTTCTGCCTTTTGGGGAGGGCATCCGCAGGTACTTGCGAAGTTGGCCCTGTTTGATCAGCGACTCTATGTACTTCTTCAGCTGGAAGCAGTCTTCGATGTCATGACCGTGGTCGCGATGAAACTGGCAGAACTTCTTGGCATTCTTCTTATTATCGGCGGCCATGGCCTTTGGCCGCCGAATCTGCGTCCCTTGCCTTTCCAGCGCCATGAGAATGTTGGTCCGTGTCGTGCTCAAGGGCGTGAAACTTTGAGGTTTCCTTCCTCGCATTCGTCGTGGTCGGCCTGTGTGTTCAGAAAGATGCCGAGCTTGCTGACTGGACCCTTCGGCGCGGTGATGATCAGACTTCGGCCCCGCCATCCTCAATTCCTCGGCTGTCATGTGCTGCTCTGCCCTTCGGTAAAATTCTCCGAGGGTCTCCGGGGGGTCCTTTGAGAACTCGTAAAACAGCTGTGAGTCACGCCGAAGGCCCCGTGTCATAGCGAGGATGCGGATTTCAGGCCGGAAGTCCGGGACGCTGAGTGCTTCCCTGTTGAATCGTTCGACATAGTCTCGGATTGTCTCTCCGTTTCTCTGCTCTATGTCGAACATCTGCACAGGCATTTTGGCCGTCGGCCTGCTCCCAATGAACTGCTGGGTGAAGGCTGTGGACAACTCCTGGAACTCAGTGATAGTCCCTGGGGGCAAGGAATTGTACCAGGCTGTTGCTGGGCCCGTGAGGGTGACTTCGAAGCATTTGCACATGGTAGCGTCATCAACTCCGTGCATTATCATGCTCCGTCTGTACTTCGTCAGATGGGCCTGTGGATCAGTCCGGCCATCATAGATCTCCAGCCTAGGCACTCTGAAGTCGCCTGGCATAGCTGCCTCAATGACGGCGCGAATAAACGGGGAGCCATCTTCGCATAATGCCCCCGACAGCCTGTCCCAAACGGGTTTTCTGGCCACTTGCTTCTCCACTCTGTCCAGCCGTGCCAATATCCTTTCCATAAGCGCAGTGGCGCTAGGACCATTTTCGCGGGAGGGAGATCGACGGCGCCTCTTTGGGGAGCAAGTTCGGCGCGGAGAGTCAGGGACCTCGCCTCGGGTGACGAATTGCTTCGCTGTGAGACTTTCGGTCGCTTGGACCCGGTTTGTCCCACAGGCCGTTTCCCGAGGGCTATATCTTCTGTGGATGATTCTCCGCGAGGCTCTCCACTTCCTGAACTACGGTATGTAGACTTGGGGCTTCTCTCCCGAGGGCGTGCTGATGAGGAGGGTTTCTGGGCCTGTGACTGCTGTGGCCATCTTTGGTCGATCTGCTGAGTCATTTCAGCAACGACCGAGCGCTGAAAGTCCCTCAAGAAGCTTATGGTGATTACCAGAGGGCGGTCTTCCTCGGGCGTAGAAGTCTCTGGGAGTGTCTGCTCAGCGGCCGGTTGTATCTCAGGCGCGGACGAGGACCTTGGGAGTCCCTTGTCCTTAGAACGCCGAGTCTCAACGACGGCGATTTGTGAGCGGGTTCCCACAGACGGCGCCAAATGATGGCCTGAGGCCTCATCGTTGTGAGTCATGATGACTGTTGAAGAGACTTCTAGGAGGAAGAACGCCTGGAAGGTGGATCGCCCCAAGGAGAGTACCTGAAAAGCTGGTAAACAGGGTTAGGAGGACCCCGGAGTGTTTTTCCGGGGGGGGAGCCTCCGACGCCCAAGTCAGCGGTGGCCGGAAAAAGGAGAAAGTCACTAGCTCAAAGAGAAAGGCAGAAAAGTCTCGCCTGGTATTTTCTCAAAGTGTGGGAGCTGTATCTCTGGCCAACCAACCTCCTGTCAAGTATTTATTTCCTGTATATAAAGGAATACCTAGCCCGTTCAGATCATGACACGTGTGTGGTCGGATGCTCCTGAACTTCTGGGCGTAGGGGACAGATAGTTGGTAACCAGATGGCCTCGAGCCTTGTGCTGAGACGGGCCATGATGTGATTCTGATGGCGTCTACGCGTCAGGGCGACTTTTTACGTCTGTGGTGGGACGTGTCAGAGGCTTCCTTAAATGCTTCCTTAAATGCTCCTGCCGTACTCCCGAGGTCCCTGGGCGAGGTCGTCCTCTAGTTCGGACAGAGCCTCTTCGGGAAGCATACCCTCAGTTCGGGGGTTCCCAGTTCCAGGGGGTTCCGCCTTCGGGGATATCATGTTCGGACAGCAATGTCTGGTGCCACTTTTCCGAAAGCGCGCTGTTCACAACCTTGGGGGGCGAATAGAGTCCTCAAGTTTTACTGGCGTGCCGAGGCTCGGAGCTCTCCGGCTATCTCCCGAGGTGCATGATTCCACCTGTTCCCGGAAAACGCCAGTTCTTCTGGCCATTGTTGTGGCAGGGTGTTCGGCCAGATTGAGGCGATAGCCTTTGGCTATCATTGTACCAGATATTCTTCACAGCACAAAATTCATTTTAATTTAAGTTAATTGACTTATTTTTACTTTTGTATATTTATTGTCTGAAACTAATTTTATTTAAAAGTCAATATTATGTAGATGCAATAATCCATTTAAAAGTAAATTTTTATAAGTTTTTTTTAATGCCTTAAACTAAAAATATTAATAAAAATTTAGTAAGATTAAAAAAAAAAAAATTTCAATGAATCATTACACCTACATAATATTATTAACTTTTAGTTAAAATTAATTTCAAATAAAAAAGACGTAAGAATAAAAATAGGTGATTTTAAAATCAATTAATTTAAGGTAAAATAAATTAGATGTATATTTACTAACGATATTATTATTTGAAAACCTCGTATTCAAGGCCAGGCAAAGTTCAGACAAGCTCAGTTTATATTTCCTAAATTTAAACAGAGTTCCAACTGAACGGGCCGTAGGCAATCACATTACCAGCACCGCAGCAGCATCACAAAGCTTACAATTTGCAAAAGGCCGCAAAAATACTCTGACCTTATCCTTAGTTCAAATCAGCAACCACTTTAGGGCCTTAGGGGCGTATTGTTTCGTTTTCTTGGCAGGAAAAAGATAAATATATAAAAAGAAAGCCGAAGCATGGAACCGTTGTGTTCAGCCTGTGTTCTGCATCCCAGCAGCAATACCCTTCATGGTCAGGATGAGTGTATCCTCCAAACCTGGGGCATAATCGCTGGTCAGGTTTAGTTTTACAAGCTCATTCGCTAGCTTGTCTGATTCCATGATCTCTCTGGAAATGTGCGGCCGCAACTTCACATTGTAGTTTGGATCACGGATTCGTTTCAATGTGTATGCCTGCAAGACGTTGAGGGTTGTGATGTAGGAGTCACGCAGTCGAAGCCTTTGTTTCAAGTATGGATCCCCTTCAAGAAGGTCCCTATGCCCAGCAATCTGCATGCATAGAACCAAATAGTAAGCAGCTCATGTCTGTGAACTTCTATTACATTGAGAAACCTCGTTATCAGAAGAGAGGTACTGAGATGCCGAATGATAAGACTTCAAAACACGAGCACACATGCACATGGGATATCACATTGTTGTTTATGATTCGAATACTTGAAAACAATGGCACTTTAAAATTGCAGCAGTAATCTGACCGCAATATGTGCAGTGGGGAGGGACGGGTAAACAGAGGCATCATCTAGAGTAGGAGTGTACCTGAAGGAGAAGGCGCTTTGTTTCTTCATAGTTGGTCCTAAGTTTTTGTCCAAAAGCCCACAGATCTTCAGAAACAAGAAGCTTATCAAACAGGGCAGCAATCCCGGGGTCTCCTTTGGCAAACACCATTTCAACCAAATCAATGGTGACCCTGAAGAAAGGCCATTCATTGTACATCTCCTGCAGCATATGAATATTTCTCGGGTCCTTCTTAATCACATGTTTAAATGCTGCTCCAAATCCAAGCCAAACAGGGAGATGAAATCTTGTCTGTGTCCAGGCAAAGATCCATGGAATCGCACGAAGAGACTCGATACCCCCACTTGGCTTTCGTTTTGATGGACGGCTGCCAATATTCATCCGACCATACTCCAACTCAGGTGTAGCCTACAGGGAAATGGAAAATAGAAATTTTAATACAGTTTTTTATAACTCAAATTAATGTCAATGGAAAGGATATGCAACTTGCACTTACACAGCGGAAATATTCAACAAAACGTGGTTCCCTAAAGACAATGGAACGATATTCCTCAGTGGCAACAACTGCCATGTCATCCATCAGAGCACGCCATTCTGGTTTCGGTGAAACTGGTGGATGCATACCATGCTCAAGTGTGGCAGCTGTAAAACGTTGAAGCGTTCTAAAGCACAAGTGCTCCTCCCCAAAAGATTGTTCGATAACTTCACCTTGTACTGTAACTCGAAGGGACCCATGAATTGTGTCAGGTGGCTGGGACAAAATAGCAAGGTGGGTGGGACCACCTCCTCTCCCAACAGTCCCACCACGGCCATGAAACATGGTTAATTTGATACCATATTGCTTAGCAACTTTGATAAGTTCCTCTTGAGCTTTATATAACTGCCAGGCAGCAGAGAAACGACCAGCATCTTTACCAGAATCTGAATATCCAATCATGACCTCTTGTTTACCATTTATACGGTTTCGGTACCATTCAATTGAAAAGAGCCTGGCCAAGGCAGCAGGAGCAGCTTCCAGATCCGCAAGCTTTTCAAACAGTGGAACCACTCTCAGAGGTTGCTTCACACGGCATTCACGTTGCAGGAGCTCAACAGCAAGCACATCAGAAGGTGCAGTTGCCATTGAGATGATGTATGCTCCAAAACTGTCTGCTGGAAGCTCTGCTATAACATGGAAAGTGTCCAAAACATCTACAATTTCATCTGTTTTTGGTAGATCAGGACCAAACAATGGGCGCTTGCCACTAAGTTCAGATAGCAGCCACTCTTGACGGCCCTCTTCAGACCATTCTCGATAAGAACCAATTTCCAAGTGCTTAGTTATGGCATCCATGACATCAGTATGACGATCTGACTCTTGCCTAATGTCAAGTCTAACAAGTGAGAGTCCAAAAGTAGAGACTTGTCTCAAAAAATCAAGAAGGCTACCATCAGCAATTGTCCGGTCACCACAGGAGCAGAGAGACCTATAACAAAGTTCCAAAGGTTCCAAGAACTACAACCGAAAAAAGAAAAAGACAATAAAGGGTTTGATCAGAAACCGAAAGTGGTTGAAAATGAGGTATAACTACTAATGGCTTGAGTATGAATTTAAAGTATAAGAACAAAAACTACGCATAAGTGTAGTTATCAACCACTTCTGACATATGTCTAGAGAAATAAATTACCTCATCAACATTCATGAAGGTTGCTTCCTCTGGAATATCGGACATACCATGTGATAATAAGTGCCTAGACCTTTCACGTGTCTGATATAGCTTATCCCTCAACTCCCCAAGAATAACCCGATATGGTTCACTAGGAGGAATTTGTTTCCAAAATTCTACATAGAAAGTTGGGACAATCAGAATAAAACCCAGAACATTTTGCGCAATAAGCAAGTCCTTGATAGATACACAAATTCTATTTCTATATAGACATCATATATCACTTTCATGCTGATTTTGTAAAGATAAAATTTTCTCCACAACCATTCTTCTAATAAAGTAATAAAGAAATTCTTTTAAAAATAGCACAACTAGAACTTTGGTTAAGCAAAAGACTCCATATTCAAAGTATACCTATATAATGTTTTGCATCTTTCCTAGAGGATCTGTGGAGTTCGTCCGCACGGACACGAAGTTCATCACTGCAACGCCACATGGACAACTGCCAAGTGACACTATAAAGATTAGCCAAGAATTTTTTTCCCAAAAACAAAAAAAAAAAGAAGAAAAACAATTGCATGCGTCTAGCACACAAACATATCAAAGGCTACCAAGTACCTCAAACATTAGATCCTCAATTTGTGAGTAGTACAAGTTCGCAGCCATCATTCTAGCCAACAAGCAAACATCCCTTGTGACCTCGGGAGTTACCCTTGGATTACCTGCATTGGATACAAGGCAAATGTAAAACAGATGACTTAAGATGTTCCTGGATCTGCAGGTTTTCAGCAGTTCTCTGAGTGTGTGCGTGAGTGCCAGTCAGTGAGATCAAGAGGGAGAGATTGAAAGAGAGAGACAGTGTTGCTTTGTTCATCAAGGCAAAGGAGCATACCATCACGATCACCTCCCATCCAAGAAGAAAACTGAATCAGTGGGGCATTGTAGGGAACCCTCTCATCAATTCCAATGTTCTTCAATGCTGTGTCAACACGACGCAAGAATTTGGGAACACCTTTCCAAACTGTTTCATGGAAGTAACTCATTCCTGCCCTCATTTCATCTTGTGGAGTAGGAGGAGTCCTTCTAATTTCATCTGTACGAAATGCAGCTTGAATCTACAAAAGGAAATGAATGCAATCAACAGTCATCTCCTGCCAAGCAGTTGGTAATGCAATGCAGAGAAAAAAAAGCAATATAAAATTGAATGTGCTAGAATATTCAATTCAGGACCAATTAGCAATGAGTGGTGACTACTGAAGCACAAAGCTATGCTACACCCTTCAACTTGACCACGTTTAGTTACATTACAACAAGGCCCCCTCATGCAGGACAAGAAGTAGAAGAATGAGAATCTATTTTGAAGCCTATTCAAATTTGCTTCCATATAACTGGAGCACGATACAGAAGTGGGACAAATACTTTGTTATTTGATGTCCATATGTAACCTGCGAAAAATTTTAAAAATATAGGACACATGGAATATAGCATAAATTAGTAGTATGATACATAAGGTATTGCTATTTTTATAAGACTCAATGCCGGTGAAATTAAAAATGAAAGATTTCTACTAACTTCATCCCCTTAGAAATTTAAACGAAGCTCCACCACTGACTGTAGGAAAAAGAACGCCATGAGCTAAACCATGGTAGGCAGCCAGCCAATTTTTAGCTCTTGAAAAATCAAGCAAGAAGAAACTATGATAATAGAAAAAGTCAAAACAATCATCCTAAGCCTAAAACCTTTCCTCAGTTCACTGTTATGACATAAATGTTAGCGGTGTAAAGTCAACTTATCAAACTAATCAGTTTTCATACATATAAGAAAATCTTCCTATCTACGCCAACGCACTGCAAATTAGATCTACCTCACGCTGCAGAGCTTCATCCAACTCCTGCTTATCATCAGGAGTAATGTCTTTAGCGTATAACTGGGCCAAACAATTCCGTATCCTGCAGAAACAGTGGTCCACAGGGGAACAAGCCAAATTGTCACAACCATAAGATTTGACATATATGCTTGATTGGTATTGGTTTAGACAGGAAAGTGTAGGAACAAAAGGATATACCTCGCATGCTTCTGCAGCAATGATCTGCGCACTGATTGAGTAGGATGAGCCGTAAAGACCAGATCCACGGTTTGATTCTTGAGAGCATCAAAAACTTCTTCTGGGGACTTCTTAAGGTCCACCACTAGTCTCTTAAGAGTTTCTTCGATGTCAGATTCTGTAGTTGCAGAGTTCTCATCAATAAAATCACCCTTCTTCAGTTTCTTGATCCTTCGGCGGTAAGCAATCTGCACTTCCTCAGCTAAGTTAGCCAAGTTTAGCATGTGAGAGAAAGCTTTGGCAATAACAATGGAGTCACCAGCATCCAAACTTGTCAACACATTCCCCAGTTCCTCCAGTTTCTGTGGATTCTGCTTTCCTTCATACTCAGCAGAAAGCTCATAACAATCTTGGACCTAACCAAATAAAACAAATAAAATATATCTAAGCACTTAACTCAACACACAAATTGCACTAACCAGTCTTACCACTAGCATCTTTTAAATCAGAACTTGAACTAAAATAGAAACCATCATCAATTCCAATCTCATTTTTGTATCACTTACATGACACATTAATGATGATCTCCCTCTTCTATTGTGAAGTGGGTCAGTTAAAAGTTACAAAATTTCCCACGAATAACGATATTAGACTATGGTGATTCAGGTTTCAAAGTCAAAAGGTTCTGCTAGGAACGATCTGAAGGAAAGAAGCAAAGGACGAACCGTTTCTTTAAGATCTTCGCCATGCAAGTCCTGAAGAATGTCGAGGAAGCGATCCAAAAGTAGAGCATCGTACTCCACCAATTTGTCATCCTCGCTCACCCTCGCCGGAACCAGAAGCCGAAGCTGCGCATCAATCGAGGCCAGCTTCTCCAAGTTCCTGGCCGCCATTGCTCACGCTTGATGCTACCTTTAGCTTCCTCCCCTCAGCGGATCAACGAAGAGATTACAACACCTGGAAAAAACACAAATTCCAGACCCAATTCTCAGAAAAAAGAGAATCGGAAAAAAATCATGCAATACACGATCAGACCCCTGAGAATCCGATCAAAGCCCAGAAACATAGAGGCGATGAAATCGGGGAATTCGACAAGCTTCTTACAAATATGCTGGTAAAAGGAATAAATCTGAAGGGATTTTTGGATAATGAAGAACCTGAATATGGACAACTGAGATTCGGCGAAGAGAAAACCAATCTCCGTACCAGAGACGATAGAAAACTGCAGTGTAGAAAGTGAAGTGATCAGCGACTGGTTTTATAGCGAGAAGGAGAGAGAGAAAGAGGAGAGAGAATCAACATTTTCGGTCTCTCTCTCTCTCTTTTCATTTTTTATAACACCAAGATTATACTTTATTTGTCTCATGTTTTTTGTATCATTTGTATTTGGCATACATATTAAGAAAAATTACTATTTTTCATATTCTTCCAAATCTACCATTCTCTTCTCCTCCTCAACTCGTCACTGAATCACCCTCCCTCTGTCTCTCTCCACTGATCTCCTTCAGTCTCCTCCGACTACGATTTGGCCTCCTCCCACCTCTTCCAATCTTTTCGCCATCTCTAATATGCTCGTTGTTTTCTTCGACCTCCTCCAATCTCCTTGCCATCTCCGATCTCCTTCGACCTCTCCGATCTCCTCACCATCTCTGATCTCCTCATCGTTTCCTTCGACCTCTTCCAATTCGGCCTCCTTTGACCTCCTCCGATCTCCTTACCATCTCTGATCTCCTTTGATTCTTTGCTAGAGTGAAAGAAGCTTCCACTGTTTACTTGATTTTTTGGACTTCTTTTCAAGAGAATTAAAGAAGGGTACTATGGTATTTTAGATGTAAAAAACTTACTAAGTAAGAAAATAGTGCAAAGAACTTGGGACGGCAAAAAAAAAAAAAAATAGTGCAGAGAACTTGGGATGAATGAAGTAGTTTTTAAGCACTTTCAAGAAGTCATTAATCCACTAGATTGATGGACCTCAATTTTGGGATAAATCAATTCTTACATATTCATTTTAATTTCAAAAACAAAAACTTGTCACTTTTGACCCTTTTTTTAAATTTTTCTATTAAATTTGACTTCAATTTTCTTTGAAAAGTAATTATTTTTTAAATATAGTGATTATTTATTAAAATCAAATATTCTATAAAAAAATATGACATAATTATTGGTTAAATATAGCATTATTTTTTAAATTAAATTGGTTAAAGACAAAAAAAAATTGATTTGGTTGAATTAAACACAATGATAATTTTTTTAACACAAAAAGTATGACATAAAAAATTTAATCTTTCCTTCAACAGATTAGCACTTTTAAAGAAATAACAATTTATCCATATTTTGCATATAAATAGGAGTAATTACACTATATATTTGTTACTTATATTGTATAACCAAAGCTTGTTACAACTTAATTTTTTACCACATTTGGCATAAAAATTATCATAACAGTAAGGAATTACATATTATACATGCCTTATGTAAAAACTTGCCAAATTAACCAAACTATAAAAGTCAAATGTGACAATTTTTTTTTTAAATAATAATTTGTAAACCGTAACAAAATAAAATAAACAATTAGTTTGAGTTACTTCTCACAGTAGTAGAACAGTTAAATCACACTCCACAATTTGTTTTGTTTTTCTCGTATAATCAGGTTTGGAAAAAACATGTTAATTCAAAATTTAGGCGAACTAGGAGTTGTCGGGTTAGGATGGGGAAAACCGGGTCAAAGGGATGGGTTGCAGTGTACACTAGTAATTTTGGTGTAATTATACCATGTACCATTGACTAAAACCTAACACTTTTCCCCTTTCTCCAACTTTCCCACTCTCCTCCGCCAAGCTTTACCCACCTAGCCTCTGTTGTCGATCTTGCCTTTCGGTTACCAAGTTGAGCCCCTCCTTTGCCAATCCTTGTCCACCGAGCCCACATTTGCTCTACCACCATTGCCATGCTTCCATCTTCCGGACACTTGTCACCTACGCCCGCCACATAAGTGAGGTGTGATTGCTCCAAGAGTCACCCAAGGTCAGTATCCCATTTTTCATCTCCATTGGATTTGGCTTCCAAATCCTTTTCTGGCTCCTTTCCAATTTGCTCACTTTTCTTAATCCTTTTCGTCCACCATCCTTTTCACTTTCCTTACTCGGGCTCTTTTTGTTTCTCATTTTTCAGTTTCTGTAGTTGCTCCATTGCTGGTTCTTATTCCAAGTCCTCCAGAGATTGTGGAACTCTGTCAACCTACATCAAGCTTCTTTTAGGTTGTGGAATTCCTCATCAGGCTCTAGGTTTGACTCTTTCTACTTGTTCAAGTTTTCTGTCTCTTTCATTTGTGTTTTGACATTCATAACTTCTTGTAGGTTGTCTCCCAAAATAGTAGTATGTATAACTTGTAATTTTATAGCTACATTATGCAGAAGCACCAATGATTTGGATTCTAACCTCCTAACTTTTCACTACATATTGGTTTTGAATAATGAACATGGGCAACAGTTTCCTGGTATGAAAACAATCTAGTTTCTAGCACATTTCTCCATTAATGAGTTTCTAGGCTCAAATCTTTAATTTTCATGCTTACACAAATAATCAATTTCAATTTTAAGGCATTATTATTTCTTTTTTGTTTGCAATATTTCTATGTATATGAATGATAATTAGGTTCATGTATTTTTAATTGCAGAAGTTTGGATTCTACAATATCTATAAAATGGAACAGCTAACCACGCTGACTGTTGTCCCAAAACATTTGTCACTATTTACTGAAGAAAACTTTTCTCATGCTTTACCAAAGTCCCATTTAATATACCTTATCAATTGTTGTCCATTATTTAAGTTACTACAACAATAAGTAGGACCTAAGGGCAATTAAATGTTATGAAGTTTTCTCACCGCAGGAGCCTTATATACCCTTCTCCAATGAAACAGACTACATTCATATTGGTCCATATTCATGCAAACTTGCATATAACTATCCTTGATTATGTCAGTGTTACAAATTATTTTCATTTTAAGCAAGAGTTGTCTTCCAATCAATCATGTAATATATACTTCTTTAACTTCTTTAATTCTTAACCATTGAACTAAATTTCCTCAACTCAAGGTTTAAACATTGTTTTCAGTCCTTATAAACCATGTATATATGTTTATACATTGTTCTATATATCTATATTGCTAAATCTCATTAGCACAGTAAGCTATTGTTGAGTTTGTTTAAAATTGTTTCGTGTCTCATGAGCTCTGTAATGGAGGCAAAATTTGTTTCGAATCTCATCGTTGAATATGTATAGATACCTGAATCTCATTATCTCTTTAAATATTATTGCATATGTTAAACATTGTTTTCATAATCTTTTGGTGGTGTTTGGTTCGATAATGTGCATTATGAAATTCATTAACTCCTGTTACTAGGGGTTTGGTTGGATTATTGGCCAAATTTGCAAAGAATGTCTACAACAAACTCCCAGAGTTCTTCGACTCACCCTTATTTGTGTAGATGTAATCTTGAAGCCAAATCTTGCAAATTAAACAAAGAGCACAACAAGGGGAAACAATTTTGGGGTTGCCACTATACTCTGTAATTAAAATGATTTTTTATTTTTTAACAATGTCATTGTTCTCCTGCATAGTATTACTTGGCGTTGACTTAGATTGCTTTTTTTTTACTTGCAGGGAAAAGAAAATCATGGCTGCAATTTATTCAAGTGAGTTGAAGGTGAATCAAGTGCTAGTGGATTACATTGTTCTTGTAAGGATGCTGTTGATCAAATAATGAAGGAAATGGCAAAGTTGGAGGAGTTGCAGGCAGAAATACAATCAAATTGTGTTAATATAATGCTTGCAAGAAATGTTGCAAAGTTGAAAGAGATAATGAAAAAACACATAGAGGTTACTGAGATAAAGTCATGGCTGATCTTGCTTATTGTTGTTGTGGCACTAGTGTTTAGTTTAATCTTCTAAATACTTATTATCATAGAGTTATGATTTGTTATTGGATTATAGCTAGTTTCGGTTGCCAAATATGTATAATTGGCATTGCCAAACCAGTTGTTATGCTTTTGTTGCAAATGGAATTGAAATATTGTGCAGATGCATGGAAATTTCCACAACCGTTCTTTGCATATAATTCCTTTGGGACTACATTATGCTACTAATTGAAGGAACACATTTCTAATAGCCCAGAAAATGTCCATACATAATATCTTGATGGACAGTGGCAAAAAGGAAATGCATGAATGTCATATAACCTTTTTGGAGAATTACAATTTGCACCCTAAGGTTATATCTAAATTATAGTTCACCGCTTCTTCTTTCAGAAATTTCTTAAAAGCTCTATCCAGTTTCAAAAAATCTACACTTCCCTATCTACAGTCATTTTGTGGTGCTACAACCAATGGATTAATTCATTTATAACAATAAAATAGCCAACAAGCATTTTAGTTGAATAAGCTTGACTTTTAGAAAATAATTTAATTAATGAATAAATATATATAACTAATTTCTCAAAAAAATAACTAATTATGTATTAATTGAAATGCAAACGAGTATGAAGTTTCCATATTATTGCAAACATAAGACTTTTTATCTCATCAATTATAAAGGTACTAGTTCTCATAATAAGTTGACCACGTGATGATGCCTGCAAAGCTTCTCAATAGAAATAAATAAATAAATACTATGAATTTTTTTTACAAAATTATATTATTAATTATAAATATTATCTTTAATTAGAAATCAATACCAAAATTGAAACTGCAAAGATAAAAAAAATCAGGAAGACAATGTCAAATATATAAAAATATATTTTTAATAACAAAAATTGAAAGGAACAATATATATGTATGTATGTATGTATGTATGTATGTATACAAGTATTATATTACACTATTGATAAAAGACAAGTAATGAAATAGTTTATATGTTAAGGAGAAAACTTAAAAAAGAATTCCAATCTGGGTTTCAAAATGTTGTTCTATTAATTCTAACTAAATTCAAAACCATTCATTAGACTCTCAAGTGGATGAAACATGTATAATTTTTTTTTTCAAAGTTTATGGAAATTTAAGCACAATTTATTTTTACTTTTTTGTACAATAAACTCATTTGGTTATGGAAGAAAACATGATTATGTAAATAGTTTATTTAATTCATCCAAAAACTTCATATAGCAAAAAACTTTGAATCCTTTGTAGAATATAAAAATAATAATAAATGGGGTGAATACAGTTGATATGCTTAAGATAATGCGCCTAGAGAAGTAGTAGTAGAAATATGTATTTTAGTTGCTATAACAAGACATATGGGGTTGTGCCCTTTAGTAGTTAGAAGTCAAAACAACCATCAATGACCCTTCATCGAGGCCATGTGTCATCATTATGAAGCCTTTTTTAGAGTAAGCTGACCACACACATATCCAACATTGCTGATACCTTACTTCCAGTTTTCTTGGTGAAATTGTCCTTGTTGCAGAAAGCTGTCAGTAGGCAGATAGGTGATAGTGCAAAGTGAACTGGAAGAAAAATGAACCCTAACCGTGACAATGACTACTGCTCGTGGATGCAAGCAAATGGAATCATTGTTGGTTTCCTTGGTTCCTGAAACGCCAGCCCTCATGATGTAACTAGGCAAGTCTGGCCTTGTCATCACCAATCCCATTTTAGCAACATGTCACACCCTCGAATAAACTCAATTAGAAAGGAGGTCGAATTAACCCAAAACTCATCTCTTTCAACAACACCAGCAAGCCGGTGTAGAACTTGCATACGCCGGCACAACATAATCAGTGTAGTAGTCGAACCAAAATCATAGTAGTCGAACCAAAATTAGACTCTCCCGACCTGGTTACGGAAGATGGTTGACCTACAGGACGACAATTAGACACAATCGTCTCATGCTAAGTACAAGTCCGGGCTGGTGTATAAGCTGGCGGGTACATGTGTGTTGGTTTTGTTGAGTCCGCATGTATCTCAATAATCTCAACTTTTTGCTGGTATGAGTGAGAGAACAAACATCTTAGCACAGCTCCTTGGACTTTATTTTCGTTGTGAATAAACAACAAAGCCATTATCTCCATATTCGGTACACAACGATCTCGGAGGTTGCTCAGTTCCAGATGGGTCTATTAAATGCAGATGGAAAAAATGGTGTCAAATACTGCCATATTTAATGTCAACAAACAAACACAACAAAGGTAGCACATATGAACATACAGGATCCGTAAACCTTCCAACCTGAGGCACTGATCAATGTTTTAATCTAATCTTACCTCTACCTTAAAATTCCACCAGTAATTAGGAGCTATTACTTTTCCGCTTGTCGGGTCCTAAGTTCATCCATCATAATGTGACCCCATTGCCAATAAAAAGTGATTTGTACTAGCGCGGGAGCCGAACCCACAATTTCCTCATTTGTTGCATTATCTCCTTTATCTAATGTGCAACGAACCACCACCCCATACTAGACAAACACTCACCAGCTTATTCACCATGATTTTTGGCCTTAATAGTAAAATCAAGGAAGTTGTTAATATCAACATAAGACCAATTCTTAAGATGCATGGCAGTTTCATGAATGTTGTGCAACCACTCAAAATCGTGCCTACTACTTCTGTCAAAATACTGAAGCAAGAAAAAATAATAAATTTTTAGCCGAAAATGACAAAAGATGCAGCAGGTAGTAAGAAAGTGGGAAATCACTTAACGATCAAAGATAGCAGAAATCACTCGCTTCAAATCAATTCCACTTATGATTAAGGCTTGACAATTATGGAGCGCAAGGAAATATATATATATAGGCTAATTCCTCATTTTTTTAAATTACACAGGTGGAAGAAAAGTTAGCATGGGTAAATTCCATGGCTGTAATCTCAAAGAGCCACATCAGCATATAAATAATTCAAAATTAATGAATAAATTCTCACAAAAATTATTATGCTAGGGCATACTGCCATTGTAAGTTTTACTTCGATCGAGCTTGCCATACCGGAAAAGATGTAAAAATATAATACCTTCTCTTTCATGTAAACTTTTGTACTATTTAATTGCAAGTTATACTATTTCTTTATTCTTAGTTTAGGAAGTTTGTCTTGGAGCAATAAATATATTTTTTTGTCATTTTTTATGCTGCCCAATTTAAAAAAATTAAAATTATAATAAATACATTTGGTTTAGTATTGACATTCCTAGTATGAAAAATTACAAAAATCTTTCATGTTGTTTGGTTTAACCTACATTGTACACCACTTATTTCGTAAAAACTATTTACTTTTTACTTCTTTCATACTGTAATTTCTGAAACCTTAACTCAAAATATATTATTTTACTGTGATGACGAATTCTTATTACTAATAAAAAGATTACAAGAAGTATCTATAGCTAGAAATTGGAGCACAAAGTGGCAAACTTTTTGTCGTCTACTATAATATGTCGGACATAAATCCGAGATACATTTTTTTGTCACATAAAGGAAAGTAATAAAATGAATATTAAAAGATATGTCAAAAATTAATATTATTATATGATATACTACATATAAAAATATTTATAAAAATTTGATAAAATCTAAAATAGTACATGTTACAAATATTTATAAATATTTATAATGTTCTTCGACTCGCCCTCCTTTGTGTGAATAGAATGTAATGAATGTAATATATTACAATGGAAAGTGAGGAATAAATTGTTTTGACAAAGATATTTGCCCATGAAATTAGCATAATTGTGCTTCACCAAATTAAATCAGCAAGACTTGAGAGAAAATGATACAAATAGTAAAAGTAGTCGGGTCCCTTACAAAGGCCAAGCTAAATGTCTATACATAATACCAAGATAAATTGCCAGGCATAATACCAACAAAATGCTAGGTTAAATATAGTCTAAAAACTGCTACCATTTCTTAAGAAATAAAATGTATAAGTCAACTAATGCTATGTCGTGGTTGTTGTTGTAAATGTTGTTGTCTTGCCTTCCTTTCTTGATGGAGGCTTTGTGCAATTTCATCTCGCACGCAAGCCATTTCATGCTCATCTAAATACAACCCATCAAATGGTAATGGATCATTTTTCACGACATCATGTTGCGTATACCTCCTATGTAGTACACTTGCAATGTCTTTGTCATCAAAATTGTGGTTTCAAATGAAGTTGTGCAATGCATCAATAGCAATAACTAATTTTACCTAAATCGTGCCATCAAATTCATGCATTAGTTGAAAAAAATTTCATTTTTTCTTCTAAATCCCCATGCTTTGCTCAATGATATTGCACAAAGATGCATAATAAAAATTAAACTCCTATTCCATTTCCTTTGATGCTCTACCGTTGAAGTCAAACGAATGGTATGGAGCAGTCTTATATGGGGCTAAGAACCTAGTATTTGCATATCTGGAGTTAGCAAAATAGAATTTCCATAGTTCATTAGAAATTAAAAGGAACAAAATGTAAAGATGTATATTTGAAGACAAGATATGAACATAAAATAATGTAAGCATTTACCAAGTGGTGGAAATAGCAATGCAGAAGTTGGATTGGCTATAGTATTCCTTGGAATACCTATGTCGTGCTAGGAGTTGGGTGTTCTAGAGTACATATGTGTGAACCTCATGTCAAAATCACACATAACCAATACATTTTACATCGGCTCTCCCTTCTGACTAATATAGTAGTTTTGAAGCTTCTCACTCTCAACAATTGCTAGTATATATGTTCCATCTATAGCTCCAATGGAATTATAAAATTAAAGGCCTTTATCCATAATGTATTTCGAGAATAGTTGAAAACGAAGGATTAATCGGTGTGATAATATGATCTGTCATTTTATAAACAACATCCAATACAATTTTGTTCCACATGTTAATCGTTGATGCTGAATATTCATGCCATTGGCTAAGTCTGCGTTGTCTGTCTCCATGTGCACATAGGCTAAGGAATATGGCTAAGGCCTCATGTGTAGTCATGTTCATTGATCCCCGCAACCCATAATGTTGTATCAATGTTTCACGTAACTTTCAGAAGCACTCAACTATCATGCGATATTCATCATAAAAATCACCAGGCATTTCTATTAGTTTCCAGAACAATTGTTCGCCTGTTTGAATGGGTTCCATATTTAGCAATCGCTCCAATTGTGACTGGTTGATCAGTCAGCTATAATTTTGTGGAGCATAATTCTTGCAATTTCCTCATTCTCCGTAACTATTTTCTTAACTAAAAACCTTTTAAGTCAATGTAAAATGTTCGTCATTATTGTATTTTATAATTGTTATGTATGCCAACTGTTGCCTAAAAGAATAATAATATAAGTGGAACAAGGCAGCTTGTTAGAAGGGATTTTGGTGCACCCATGATATTAATAGAACATGAAAAAATAGGATATGAGGAATGCAATGAAGGCATTTATGTGAAATGCATAGTTCATAGCATTTGCAACATCCTTAAATCGTTACTATGAAAACTAAACACAAGTAGTGGAATCGGAGTTCCCTAAATCACCCAAACAAACAAAGAAAATAGACATAGGTAAAGTAAATCTCATCTAGGTGAAGCAACAATTCCAAACTCACTTTAAAAGCATACCTACATAGCAAACAATAAGAAGAAATCCGACAAACCACCAATATTAGTTTAAACTTTCTCTGCCAACCTTAATCCACACATTCCCATTTTGATTCACACACACTACATTATAGGAGAAGGCAGTAAGTTAGTTAGCCCAGCTCAAATACCTAATCTCATTTTTTTTTAGAGCCAATGATGCAGCCAGTTTAGCTGGACTTTTATTGAACCACCACAATCTCGAAGAAATAGGGGCATGACCTTTTCACGTTTTCGTAACTGTGCCCATGTCATTTGAATCATACATAGCTTAAGTAAGCTCGTGCCATTACTTTTTCCTGCCAGTGGTGAGGTAGTCACTGATTTTTGAAAGTAACTCAGTCTAGTCTTGGTTTCCTAACTTACACTTTTTTTTACCAGATGAGCGATCACAATGGGCATCCAGTTGTGACAAGTGTGCATAAGTTACCTGGGAAGGACCAGCAGCATCCTCCTGTGTTGCATGACTTGTGAACCTGACACCTAGACCCTGCCGATGTGCTTTTCTTTGCATTGGTATAGTCAGTCCATGCTGGACCGGCTCTTGCGTATATTCATGGGTTTTTGTTTCATCAACATCTTCAACAGGAGACTCCGCTGACTCTCTATTTAAGTTTGGCATACGTGGATTGCCACTCATCTGGGGAGACCACCCAAATCCTAACAAATCCTATACAGGAGCAAACATCCTCTTTATGTCAACCAAGTTTGGTATTCACTTACCCCAAAATGATGCTGCAATTGGGAATTACTGCATTAAGAAATCACACAAGGAACTTGATTTCCATATTTGAATAACATAAAATCATTACTAATAATAAATAGATAAAAGATTGTGTTAAGAGTTTAGAACATACAGTCTAAGCATGACCTAAGGGCATGAAAATAAGATAAAACCAGCAGTGTTGGTTACTTTAATGCAAGTGTTCCACTATTCTTCATTGGCCATTATGGTTCTCCGCTCATAGTCCTACCCTAGACCGGTTATGGACCCAATAAGTGTCTTTGTCTCATTGTACTGCTTCTTAAGTTGCTTTTACTTGTTTTTCATCTAAAGCCTTTTAACCGACAAAAAATATCGGTGGTTACTAGATTAGCCTTTGCCCTTCTAATAATGTCTTCTGGATATCCATTATGACCATGGGCATTCACACTAAACATTATAGTCCTTGACCTTAACTGCCATGGAAACCTACATATATATGTGTCACATGGCATTTTTAGAGTTCCAGCAAATGCAAGTAACACACAGACCATCAACAAAACAGCAATGAAAAATAGACTAGATTCCTAACAGCAAAACTCAAACCAGTAACAAAACACGTATGCCATTATCTCGATACAATCAGTGAGTAATGGGAAGTACTTATGTACAATGCAATGATGATTTGTGGATATGTGAAAACAAATTATTGATATTAAAGGGAAAAAGTAAGAGAGGGCGGTAAAACAAAGAAAACAATACCCAGTAGCCTTTGACAAAGAAATGAGTGGCAGGAGACTTGACAACTCTATTACAAAGCTTTATACAATACAATAGCCAGGTATACTGGTCATGGTTTTACTTTCTCACATTCTCCAATAGTTTAGATAAAAACAGTTGCAATAGAAAACTAGCATTCTTCATAAGTAGGTTACATAAAACACAATTTCAATACCTGAATATTTTTTTCCTATATACAGCAAGCAGCAATAGCAAAACAGAAATGTAGAACCACATATTTGGAAAACATAAGAACACATATACACAGGATTTATTTGCATTTTTGTAATAACAATATTGGCATGTTTTAATGTATTACTATAGATCAGCTATCTTGCAATTAATTTTTATGTTGTAAATGCATTACCTTTCTTTGCTCCATGTGACACCATCTGAATAATCCATGTATCAATTTTGTCAATTTTCCGAATGTTGTTTTTATTTTGTTGTACACATTTGTTTTTTTAGAAATTTGTTGTACACCTTTTAATACAAGTTAAGCAAAAAGTGAGAAAAAAGACCACATTCACTAATATTATAACTAGAACCTATAATGTATTATGTGTGTATAGCTAATGGTGTCATTAACTTTGTTTCCAAACATTTTAATATGTATCACAGTAGGAGCCATTGTACTTTTTGAACAGGTCTAGTTAGAAATCTGAATTGTTTTAGAGGCTAGTGCTTTTTATTTTCATGGATTTTGTCCTAATTTTAGAGCTAAATAATTTGAGCAACAATCCTAAGTGTATTAGATATTAGCTAAGTGCATCCGTATAGTGTCATGGTGAATTTTTTATTAATCACTCTACCATTTTCTATGTATAATATTCTTGAATTTGAAATACATAACATAACAAATAGTACTAGTATCCATTAAGGGTTACAATACTGTGGGCAGCTGGTTATTTTATAATATGTTTTAAATATTGTTTTAGCTAGTTATTTTATAAACTGTTCTATATGACCCATGTTAATACTCCTATAAGCAAATAGAGAATGACAAAATATCTTGAATTATTCTTTTGATATGCTCATTACAAGTTTTCCAAGAGTATGTTCAAATTCATTTAATAAATGTGAAGAAGAGGGAAGATCCATAAACAGAGAAATCAAATAATTCTTATCAATTTAGAGGGATAAGAAAAAAAAAAGTACTTAGGAAAATGGGAAATAATGACTTTCAAGCAAGAGAGTGATACACACATACTAATTAGCCAATCCTCATCTCCAATTTCATAATCCCAAACAAACATATATAAAACATATTGGGACATTTTCTTTGTCATTACCATTTATGATTACGTTCATTTTTTTTAGAAGCTGACTTGTTTTTCATTATAACAATAATTTCATTATGTTTTCCAGTATATATTACATTGCTATAACATGACCTATTAGATATTTATAAAATGGAGCATAAATAACCTCAATTGTGAGTACAACAATAATCACATCATAAGCAACTAACATCCAATCCATTACTAAATATTCTTTTTTGTAGATTTTCTGTTATATCAAATATTGCTAGTGTGTGGCATAAATATTTCTTCACCATGAATTGTAAATAATATATGATATGGACCAAAACACGTATTCGTAGCTTCTATTAAAGACAAATGATAAGTAGTTGAAACTCTAGGACAAAAGAAATTAGGTATAGACCAAACTCTAATACAGTTGATTATCAGGCATAAGTAGTAAAAACTAATCACACCCCACCAACCCCAATCTCTTGTATTAGTATATGAACTAGTACCATGCCATATTGTTGTCTGATTATAAATACTTTTTTAATAATGTTATGCAGAAAATCCATCATCGACACTAAATAATAGATTGGTGCATAACAATAAGGATAAGTACAAGGATTCAAAATCCAATGAATTCATTAGAGAGATATAATATGTTGATGACTAACATAAGGGAAGAGGAGTTGCCTTAAAATTTAAGATGAATGTGTCAAGAAGCCTGGCAAATTTCATGTAGAATTACTGAGCTTTTATACTTTCAATTGGGGTGAGTTACTTTGGGTGGCAACCTATAGGAAACTATGGATGTCAAAACACAAATGAAAGAGAAACTTGAGCAAGTTGAAAAAGTCAAACCTGGAGCCCGATGATGAGTTTTGTAACCTAGAAGAAGCTTGTTATAGGTTGAAAGAGTTCCACGATCTCCGTAGGACATGGAACAAAAATCAGCAAAGTTGGAGTAATTGCCGAAACCGAAAAATGAGAAACAAAAAGAGCCTAAATAGGGAAAGTGAAAAGGATGGCGGACGAAAAGGATTAGGAAAAGCGAGCAAATCAGAAAGGAGCTAGAAAAGGATTTGGAAGCCAATCTAAAGGAGATGGAAAATGGGATATTGACCTTGGGTGACTCTTAGAGCAATCGCACCTCAACTACGTTGAGGACAAAGGTGACGAGTGCCGGGAAAATAGAAGCATGGCAGTGGTGGCAGAGGAGAGGTGGGTTGGGTGGAGGAGGCTAGGTGGATGAGGATTGGCAAAGGAGGTTATGCGTAGGAGGCTTGGCGAATGAGGGGCTTAGCTTGGCAAAGGAAAGGTGAGATCGGCAACAGTGGTTAGGCGGGTGACGCTTGGCAGAGAAGAGTAAGAAAGTTGGGGAAAGGGGGAGAGTGTTAGGTTTTAGTCAATGGCACATGGTTTTAGTCAATGCCATGTGCCATTGACTAAAACCTAACACTCTTCCCCTTCCCCCAACTACACCATGTGCCATTGACTAAAACATTACACCAAAATCACCAAGGTACATTATAACCCATCCTTTGACCCGGTTTTCCCCATCTTGACTCGACGGCACCTGGTCCGCCTAAATTTTGAATTAACGCATTTTTTCTAAATATGATTTCATGAAAAAAATAAAACTTTAAAAGATATATGATGTTACTAACCAAGGGGATTAAATCATGAATTTTAAGTTCAGAGCAGTTTGTTTGCATTAATTCAATTAATGGGTAAAACTTTTTACTTGGTCAACTAAGAGTGGTTGAGTGGGATATGTAATGGGGTTGGTGATGGTCAAATTTACAGGACTATGCCATTGGATGGAATTTTATCTAGATCAGCATTTTTCTATCGTCAGTCTCAGGCTAATACAAACACGCTAGACAATCTCAAACTCTCAAGCTTTTGGTTCAGTTGCAGGCACAAACAGAGCAGTTTTTCGAACTCATCCTATTAGGATATGCCTGATGTGGTTTCTAGTGTTGTCGGGCATATATATGCTTACATTTCCCTCTCAAATCCAAGAGAGAGAGGGAAGAAGGAGATTTGTCTTGGAAAAAAGAAGAAAGAGATGAATAGGGAGGTTGGTGGTGACATTATCATTGATGCATGACGGCCTGTCAAATGACAAAGATTGAAATAAATCGGGTGGAGAGCTTGATTAAGGGGGTGTGTGGTTGGGTAAGTGATCCCGATTGTGGGGAACCAGATCCAATATGGATGGTGGCTGGTGTAGAGGAAAAGCTACCATCCTACATCGTAGATGATGGGAATGGATGGTGCTGCGAGAGATAGTCTCGCATGTTTGCCCGAGACCAAGGAGAATGACGTTTGGAAAAAAATCCACTAGTGGCATAGTCCTGTAAATTAGCCAATTACCAACCCCATTTATGTATCCCACTCAATCACCTCAGTTGACCAAGGAAATGAATTTGACCCATTAATTGAATTAATGGCAAACGAACTGGCTCTTAGTTTTTATAGTTGAAGTCAATACAAGCACAATGATTTTAGAGGCAGAAATGATGAATCCAACTGGTTCATTATTTATGATTTTTAAATTATGGATGATTTTGATCCACTCAAAATTATTAATAAAAAATAATATAGTTTTGTTTATGGTAAGGTACAAATATTCCTTTTTTTAATATTGTTTTGTTGTGCATCAAGTTAGGGCATAAATTACAAAAAAAAAAAAAACTCATTACTCATACTTTTAAGCTAGCCAAATTCGACACTTTTTCTTAAATAGTTGTCCACTCAACACTAAACTGTTGCCTATAACAGTAACAAATCACTTCCAGAATGTATTTTTTTAATTTTTACAAGCTAAGTTATATACCATTGCACTTAGCTTCTAATATGTAACAATAACGAAACACTTCCAAATTATATATATTTTTTTCAATTTTGACAAGCTAATTTATACACCATTACACAGTTTTTGCCAAATCCTAAAATATCAACGAGCCGCAAATCTCGAATTTTTCTCCAATTTGTAGTGAACATACTCACTTCACTCAAAATATTATCATGGAGAATTTTTTTACGCAGTATACTCATTTTACATACAAAAATATTTTCGTGATTTAACTGAAGTGATCAATTTAACGCATTTAAATGGTATATTCGAGTTGAAAAAATAATAGTAATAGTTTATTTGGGCTGAGTCAACTGTAATTGTTTGTTTGTGATTTTTGCCTTTTGTGCTAGTGGTTCTTTTTGTTTTCTTCCTAACTTCACTTTCTCGAGCTCTCTCCCAACGCCTTGTCCAAGTTCACTCGTGTCTTTTGCCAGCTCCAACGGGGGAAGGAATATGAGGAATATGCCTCTAGATTCTCTAGATTCTAGAACCCTCCCCGGAAATTTCGGTTTCTCGGCAGTCACAAGTCACAATCCTTTGGTCACTAAACACCTAATTCATTTTAATTTAATTTAATTTAATTTAAAACAATTAATTTTATTCTATATATTTTTTATGAAATAAATATAATTTAAAATTTAATATTATTTAGATTTCATAATTCATTGATTTAATTTTATAATTAAATTTTTCATTTTTTATGATTTAAAAAATATTATTATTAATTATTATAAATTTTTCATTCTTTATGATTTATCAATTTTATTTTGAATAAATTATTATACAAAGATAATATTAACCTTCAAATAAAATTGTGCTCAACATAAAAAGGAAGTAAAATTTAAAATAAATTATTTTAAATTAAGTTTATTTAAGTTAAAAGTGACTAGATGATATAAAGAAACCTCTCTTGTTGACTAATCAAAGCCGTTGCAATATTGCACTTTGCAACCTTATTTCCCCTACTTTTTGGTTAGGGTTTGGCATATATTCCCATCAAGAAAAGATTTGAAATTTAAAAGAAATTATATAAAAAAAATAGCATTTTCATGAAATGTTTAATAGATTTAGGTTTCATCGTGTGACAATTTGTGAGAATTTATAAACAATGGGTATGGCAGACTCCAATTTTAATTAAAAAGTTATGTGCAGCTCTCAACTCAAATAAACTATTGTAACTGGCCATATGTTAGAGAACAAAATTAGACGTGGATGGATAATTAAGCAAATGGAGCATTTGTTAAAGTAAGCATCCTATATGTCACTACTGATAAGCATAAGTTGTTTTAAAACATTGATTTCGAACATATGAAATATTTCAGCATGAATTAGAACATTTCTTGGAATTTAACATTAAAATTTTAGATAATTTTCATAAATTTCTAATTCATATTAGCTTTTTAGAGAGTTAAAGCTAAAGTAAGACATTGTAATATGTACAACGCATGCTCCAATATTTAATATAATTGGATACTCAAAAAAATTATACAAGAAAGTAATAACGTTCAATTATATTCAACATTATATTATAAAAAATTTTCTACAAAATTTTACCATTAAAAGAACATTTTCTTAACACTAATGGTATTGCAAATAATTATTCACAACAAAAGCATATTCCTTTTGGTGCGTAATTTGGTTACTAAAACCGGTAATTCAGGCGACTCCTTTATATGGCAAAAAGACAAAAAGTTGTCTTGTAGGATAATATTGTTTTTTCTTTTTCTTTTCTCTTTGGAGCATTTGCTAGATATACTCCGGACTTCATTTGAGAACAAAGCCAAGTTTACAGTTAAATGTTACCCATAATAGTTTTTAGTATTAAAGATTTGAAAAACCTATCACAAAAATTGATAATTTATTTTAACTATTAACAGTAACTTAAACGCTATTCTCAAATAAAACCTAAAATATTGATAATATCTAGTATGATAGAGTTGGATTAGAAATTAAAAAATAAATAAATAAACAAGAGCTGATAATTTTTGCAACTAATCAATTTCCGTAAAATAAAATTTTTTATAAATTTTATACAAGCTTTTAAAATATTTAGTAGAACTCTTTCAAGAAAGTCTAAGGACAATATTAATATTAATCAGATTCACCCACAAGCATGCGGGCTCTGAAATTGATTTAAAATTCTGGGTTGGTCACATTGTCAGCATCAACTACTAGCAATTATATGCAGTCAAGTAACAATAAACTCACGGCATTGAAGATTCCAAAACAGCAACTATTCAGAATCTAAAATCACTAATCGAACAAATCTTTGGTTAAATCCCGGTCTAGCACCTCAATCTTTTATCTAATTCCCAATTTCATCACCGACTAAAGAAAAGTGTCGAATTTATATATTCTTTTTTTCTTTTAGTGCCTCTAATTAAGGCAAGCGGGGCGTTAATACTCCCAAGAAAGTCAACCACCCACGTCCGCGTGAGTACCGGCGGCGTGACCGTGATCAGATCTATGGCTTCGGCCTCATGGGTGAATGCATCATGCATGACGGATACGGATTCTTTAATTATCCGCAAAATCACCAAAAAACCTATAACCTGTACTTTGGTATTTTTAAAATTTAAAAAATTTACAAGTTACTTCTCTCATAGCTACTTCTAAAATCGTGATTTAAACTTTTGAGTAACTATATATTTTTTAATCGTAATTTAAAATTTCAAGTAACTCTAGTAATTTCAAGTTGTCTAATATCTTTATTGTTAACTGACATTTAAAATATACTCCCACATCCCAATATGATTAAAACGTTTCCTTGGGTATGAAGATTAACTTGTTTATAATTTATGGTATTTTTTTAAATTTTACCTATGAAACTAAAATTTTAAAATTTTTTTTTTAGATTTTATGTAGTGAGAGTTTAAATAATGATTAAAAAAAATTTATTTTTTGGGTTTTATGCAAATAAGAGTTTAAATGAAGATTAAAAAAAATTTTTAATGGGTTTTGTGTAGTGAAAGTTTAAATGAGGGTAGTAAGGTAAATTAGAAATTAAAAATTTTCTAAAAAGGGAAATATTTCATTTTTTTTAGACAACAAAAAAAGAAATATATATATATATATATATATTTTTGGACGGAGAGAGTATTATTTTACATTTATAGGAAGAAAAAATTAATTCTTAAAATGCCGATCAACTGTAAAAAATATTGAAAATATTAAAATTATGAATAATGACTATCATATAATTTAAATTTAAAATTTAAAATTTGTTGGTGGACAATTTAAAAGAAATTAAAGAGAAAATGTAAGTTTCTAAAAGAAGGAGGAAAAAATATAAATTAGGTCAAACATGGGAGTTTTTCTATGTTTTTTCCCCTCAATTGTCGCTTACTTCTTTCTTCCGTGCGGGTCGTTTTCCAACGTATTCAATATCCCAATATAATCTTTTTGTACTTTTTCCCTCAGTTTTTTGGTAATCGGTTTTTTAATTCTAATAAGCAATTTTAGCTTTGAGATTTATTATTATTATTATTATTAATAAAAGAAATGTGTAAATACAACTAGGTTGACCACACCCTACATAAAAAAAATCAGATAATCCAAAAATAGTCAAATTATCACTTAAGTCCATCAGATTTCATGAGGCAAAACACTTCATAAATTTTTCTAAACAGATGCTCATATATTATACTTGTAATGATTCTAAATATTAAAAAAAATATTGAAGACCAAAGGATAACCACCAAGGAACGAACCACAATACCCTATTCAAAGTTAGTCACCAATAGACTTTGCAGTCGTCCCTAAATCCATGTCAAAGTCATGAACTCTCAAAGAAGTAAAAAAATAATCTCAAAATATTATTAACGGAAATAAAATATGTTTTATTATTAATTTTCAAAAAAAATATTATTTAACTAAATATTAGACACATATATAATGTTAGTTTTTAAATGATATTAATTTTAAAAAAAAATAAAAAAATTAGAAATATAGAAATTGAAATCAATGCTTCTATAGACATGTTCTTTTTCCGGTAAATAATTTCCACAACACTACTTTTTATGAGCAAGTTGAAAGTACCACATTTTTTCCGCATTTTCGAAGATGGCATGGACCATTAGTTTCTACAACTTCAATTGGAAGGAGGGCTTCCACTCTAAAGGCCAAGGAGAAGGGTGTTTCCTTCATCATTCACCTCACTGTAGTATAATAACCCAAAGAAAGTTGGGCAATTACTCGAGCTACCAGCCTTTGGCCTATGTCAACCTCTTAATAAGACTTTTTTTTATGGTTCGTTTTGTCACCTCAAATTGTTAATTGGACTAAGGGTACACAACTAGCAAGAAATATATCTTGGTCCCTCTTTTTTCTACAAAAGTATGAAAAGCTTCATTGTAGAATTAAGTATAGTGATCTATAATAAAGGCAAGAGGGCATCTATAACAACGTATAATGTTTCTCCATATAAACTTGAAGATATTTTTTTATGGAAGCTAATGACTCTGCTTCCACCCATTTAGTTAAGTAACCGACAACTATTATACATAACTTAACACCTTATGGTAATTTTAGAAGTGCTCCTATAAGGTCCAACTCCCAAACAACAGGGCAAGGATACTTAGCTAAGGTCATAACTTCGAATTAGAGCTTTTGTGGTTGTGAATGAATCTAGCATTGGTGGCATCATTGTACTAATTCATGAGCATCTTTGTAGAGTGTCAGCAAAAGTACCCGTTCCATAAGGTCTGATAGGCCAAAAGTATTATGGCTTAGGTAAGAGCCACATTCTCACTGATAAATTTTTTTAATATTTCTTTTCCCAATACTGGAAGGACATATTTCTATAAAAGGCTTGCATATCCTTTTCTATATAACTCAGCCTCAATTTGGATGAATTGTGTACCTCTAATTTTGAGCAATCTTTCATTGGGTGGAGTTCTTACAACCTTTCACTTGATCAAATACTACGAGCTAAGGTTTCACAAGTGTGTGACATGTTTTGATATTAACACTATTTACAAGGCATTTATAGAAGGCTATTCCAAGATACTTTAAGCTTCTTCTCATCTAGGGATGATAAAATTTGACCCGATCTGATATGTTACAGTTCTCCAGGAGCAAGACTGGGGATGATCAAGTAAGACCTGGTTACAAGATAATAAATCCCTAGTTTAATTTAGCAAGTCAAGCAAGTTCATTAAGGGTTTGATGGTTCCAAGGTCATTTGTCACCTAAGTGTCACCAGGGGCAAAATGGTCATTTTGTTTCTTGAGGTGTTAAAGTTGGTTTTAAGCTCAAAGTAATTCTTTTGGACCTAAGTGACAAAAAACCAAAGTGGGGGGAGAAGAACTCCTTTATTATATTCTCCCTATGTTCCTATCTTCTCACTAAAATTTCTGGTTAGAGAGTGAAGCAGAAGTTCTTAGTTTCTCAACTCTATCCGATAATCTAAGTTGCCACTTCAAGTGGATCCTCTCAGGTTTAGATCATCTTCAAGCTTATAATAATTAAGCTTGAAGGAAAATGATGACTTAAGAGTTGCCATTCTATGGATCCTCTTTTTCAAGTCGTCATCTGCCTTCAATCATAATTGTTGTAATCTACTGGCCTCGATCCCCGGTGATATGTCTGGATAGTCTAGTAATTGTTTTTCAAAAGGTTTTCAAACAATCTTCAGAAAAAGATTATATAGTGTGGAAAAGTCTTGGAGAATGCCTTTGTGAACTCTGGTGCTCGGGGCCTTATTTGAGTTGAAATGTTGGCTAGAGCTTATGAGTTTAGTTGTGTGTTCTTGGACTGTATCACTGATTATCTTTCCTGTTGATTTCCAGAACTCGCTTGTTTTTCGCAGTTCTGCTTTTCCTTGGTATATTCGGTTGGAAACTGCCTTGTGCCACGGTAATATGTACCACAGAGCAATTCTTCAGAAATCTCTATGGAGCCTCTGGCTGAGTAACAATGCCACGTACCAGGAAAAATCTCATTTTATTAAAAGTTTTAGTTACTGGGCTACCTCGGAACCCATTTGGTATCAGAGCCATTTGATTGTTCTTCCGTCAAATGAGTTGAGTTACTAGGAGCTTCTTGCTGATCTCTCCACCCAGATCTACCCAGAAATGTCAGGAACCTTTACTTCTACCCTTACCCCTTCTACTTCTTTTAGATCCACCTCATCTTCTCACTTGGATTCTCTTTATGAATTCAAGTATCTTTTTGATGTGAGAAGATTCCCCTTATAGAGCTTCCCTTCATCAACCCCTATAAAGCCTTTACCAAGCTCTCTCATTCTCTCACCCGGACAATGAAAAACATTGTTTCCCCCTTTCGGAAACATGTTAAAGAGTATGTCCAAGCAATCAAGTTTAATCAACATACTCTTCCTGCAACATCCAAAGAGCAGTAAGTCACGCTGGAGATTCTTCCTCACTTTCCTCGTCAGTGGACAGCTGAAGGATACACCCATCTCCATTTTGGTGCTATTCGTCTTGCTCTTACCTATTATGGAAGAAAAGGATTACCAGTCACTGCCCGACTCGCCTTGCTTGATTCTAGATACAAGAAATACAAGCATGCCTGCATCGGCACTGTCGAGATTACACTAAATGCTGGCACAATCCTCATGACGTTCTTCCCCAACTTCTGTATGGCTCTTCAAGATCCTCATCTCTTATCAGCCTTGAAGATCCAGTTACAGATAATTGGTGCAGAACAAGTCTCCACCACATTGGCATCTACACTCCACTATCAGATGACATACCGAGTCCAGAATTATGCTCTTGACTTCTCCATGCCCAGCATGAGCAATGATGCCCTGTATCTCTCTGTACATACAACACACGTTCCGAATGAGACGTATGTTCCACAACAGATACCTCATGACGAACTCCAAAGACTGATTCCTGCCTCTTGGATATCTGCCTACAAATCTCTACACCAACAGACAGAGTCAGTTCAATTTAAGAAGCCCATTTTCCTTGATAGAGGAAATGGCCAAACAGAAATCTTCTTTCAAAAGGAAGAACCGTTAGAAAACACTGATGTCTTCTCTACCTCAGCGGTACTCACCTTCATCAGGGAACTACTAGAACCTCTTCAAATTCCTATTGAGTCTTTTGACTCCTATGGCAATCCGGTCTATTCATTTCAAGATGCCAAAGGTCACAAATACTTTGATGCTTGTGATTGTCCATATTGCTACCAATCTCCCTATGATAATGAAAAAACTACCAAGAAGATGAAGTAGAAGAAGTCCAAAAAGAAATCTTCTCAACATCTTCTCCAACAAAGATATGACAAAGGTGATCCCGAAGTTGGATTACTAGGAGAACCCTATGGCAAGTATGACTATTATGTCCTTTACTCCCAAAAGGAAGAAACCATGGATGACATCTTCATAACTCTTGCATAACCATTTGATCTTCCACCTCAATCTCCAGAAGTTATGATGCCATGCCATCCTTATTACAAGAAGGCTATCAAACAACTCAGGAAGGAACAACCTCTTTGTTTCATCCCTGAAGTCCATATGTTTGAAAGTAAGCCTGAGGATTTTCCCCTTCTTGCATTCAATGACCTTTCTACATCAACAAAACATACCTGGAAAGTCCCACAACCTTCGACGGTTGATTCAAAAGGAAGACGAAGGGAAAACACAGCTGCTGAACAAGTCCTCAACTGGCAATTTGAGAACATGGTGTCTCAGAACAAAGTCCTCAGCAGAATTGAGCACAATCAAGCCCGCTTGAAACAAAAGATGGATCAAATGATCATTGATCAATTAACCCAGTGTCAGCAACGGATCAATTATCTCCACCAAGAGATTCTTGGACTAATAGCCCGACATAAAAACTCCACGGCCCAAGAATAAGAGATCCAACACTTGAAGGAACAGCTCAGGTATCTTCAAGCCTAACAATAGCCCAAATATCCTGAATCTTTTTCCTCAATGTTCCAAACTGCTGACCCATTTAAGCCCTCTCCACGCCTGGTTTATCAAACTCCTCCGCCTTCACGAAATATCTTCAAGCTCTTACCTGCTCTCATTTTTAAACCAGCCTATCAACCTTAAAGACGTATACCTTTTTGGCCCAGTACACCTACTTGCCCAACTTGCAGCCCAGACATCTCAAGCCCATGCACCTCCAGACCTAAAACAAAAAGGCCCTGCCTATCCTCAGAAACCTTTAAAGATCTTTGAACCCCTCATAAGACATGAATGGTCCAGTCTAATCCAATTATTGGATTATTAGACCAATAACTCCAGCAGCCAGATAACCTTGATGCCTTTGTAGCCCAGCAAGACTTGAGTTCTACTTCGTCAGATAATTCTGAAGAAGATGATACATTCTCAACCTCTTCTTCTGAAGCCCAAGTCTATATGGCCCAAGGTGCAACAAGCCATGCTCATTCTGCAGAATCCACTACTACAGTTGCTGCTTCCCAACATAGTCAACCACCACCTCAGCCTGCTCCTTAACCTCATCAACAGCCACCTCCTGCACAACAACCTTATCCGGCTCCTCTACCAGGTCCTCCTCAACAACCATATGTTCACATGGATAAGGATATTCCGCCTGTGAATATTGAACCAGCTTGGAATCCTCTATCACTGAATGTTACCCTCTCTCTCGAAGGAATTCCAACGACTAAATGGCATGAGAAATTCCTTGAGTTCCATGCCTGGTGTCTTACCCAGTTGCAACGAGAAGGTGCTACCCATTTAAAGGTCATTTGTGCCTTCATTGCTGGAATTTCTGGTATTCTTAAGCATTGGTTTATGAGTATTCAATAATACTGCCAGATGCAGCTTGCTCATACACCAACAACAACAGAATTTGTTCTTAAACTATATAAACAGTTCATTGGTGAACCCGAAGCTCTTCTTAATGTAGCAAGAGAAGAATTCTTCAAAATGAAGTGCTGTTCCTACAATAGAAAAGATTTGGAAAAACACTATAAAAGCATGCTCAAGCGTTTCTACCTGATTTGCACCGGCTATGAAGTCGACAATAACCTGAAGCAAGCATACTTAAACTCTGTGCCAGAAACAATTGGCCAAGAAGCTCTTCGCATCATACAACAAAGTGGATAGTCCCTTACTGAATATTCCTTTGGAAAGCTCCACCAAGTTGTTATGATGGTTCTCAGGAAGCTGTGCAATACACACTCCTTTTTTAAGGAATTCAACCATACTCAAAATCTGTTTCATAAAGCCTGTCAACAACTTGAGTTAATTATCAAGTGTAAGGATAAAAGCACTTGCCACTGTAGTACCCCTTAGAAGAAACATCACCAATGACAAGTCTACTCTCCAGATAGACCCTGCCAGATTTAAAGAAAAAAGAAAAGATTCTTCCGGTACAAGAAGAATAACGGCAAGTTCAAACAATGTTTTATCTGCTGCCAACCAGGATACTTTGCCAAGGATTTTCCTAAGAAGAACAACAAATCCAAAAAGAAAATGGCTCATACTATTTCCCAAGTCACTGGAGCATATCTTTCCAATGACGACATGGAATCCATTTTCTCTGAGACAGAAGATGAGGCATCTGCCCTTTTTGCCATTGAAGCCTACTCTTCAGAGTCTGATTCTGAACCAGAGTAAGCTTCAATCTACACAATGCAAATGTTACCCTTGCAATCCTCATTCTTTGCTACTCAAGTAATCCTCCAAGCCAAAATCAACATTCTCCTGGATAAGTATGTAAAACCAATTCTGGTCATTGCATTATTTGATACTAGTGCCACTAACACCATTGTCAATCCTTCACTCATTCCAGGCAGAATGTGGTGACCCTGTAATGAAAGATTCAGAGCTGCAAATGGTGCCTTCTACATCACCCAAATAAGCAAACCTATTCGGACCAGAAAAAACAGAGGGCTAGAGGAGGAAAGGTGAAATCATCAGGGATAGAGAAAAGATGAGCAAAAAGATACTGGGGATGAATCCCAACAGGCTTAACAGGGCAGTCATCAAAACCATACCTCTCAATGAGAGAAACATGGTAGTGGAAGACACTGTGTCTCTGGGTGAAAGTGAACGACTGATGTTCATAACATTCAACATTAACCGAGAGATTTCTTTCCTTGTTAAAAACTGGGGGATTAGTGGAAGATGAGGAGGCCATTTCAGAATTTGGGTTTAGGAGGCTTTGGTGGTTTTAGGAAGGATTTTAAAGGGCTGCTCAGAATATCGGCAAGAATGTTGGAGATGACCTTAATATGCTTGACGTCGAAGCTGAAGCGGATGAACCATTGTTGCCAGCGAAGCAGTAGAGCATTTGGAAGTTGTTTCTGCCTGTAGTTCAGTATACGGGGGAATGCTGACATGTCCATCTCTACAAGGAAGTGATGACCAATGAGGTGGAATTGGAGCTTTTCCATGCCACGTTTGACGGCCAGGATTTCTTTGTAGGTGGAGTGATAATGCTTCTCTGACTCTTTGAATTCTCCGCTGTTGTAGCAGCATACGTGTCGAACTCCATTGGATTCTTCAAGGAGGACCACTCCCCAATACTCATCTGAGGCATCCGTCTGGAGTATCCTTTTTCCTTTGTCAGGAATCTTGAGCGGTGGCAGATTCTGAACCACTTCTTTAAGCTTGAGGATAGCTCGTTGGTACAAGGTGGACCAGGGAGGAGACGCTTTTCTAAGATACACGTGTAAAGGAGGGAGAATGGAGGATAGCTTCGGGATGAACTCGTGAATGTAGTTGACAAGGCTGAGAATTTGTTGGACTTGTCTTCTCATGAGATTATCATCTGGGAAGTTCATGATCTTGGTGGCAATATGAGGCTGATGATGATACTTGCTGTCCTTGATTTGAACTCCAAGGAATTCGATAGACATTTGACCAAGGACCATCTTGCTCTGGGAGAGCATTACACCGTTATCTTTAACTTTCTGGGCAAATTGAGCTAATAACTTCAAATGGGTACCTGTACAAGAAGAAAACAATAAAATATCATTAATATAAACAAGGGCCGATTGTAGTATCGGCTCGAAGATTTGGGTCATGGCCTTCTGGAATAATGACGGTGCCGTTTTTAGACCAAAAGGAAGCACCGTCCATTGGTAATGGTGGTCTGGGATGTAGAAGGCAGTTTTGTATTTGTCTGGAGGAGAGATTGACAACTACCAAAAGTCGGACTTAAGGTCAAACTTTGAGAAGACCTTGGCATTTGTTAGGTTGGGGAAGAGGGTGTTTTTCCGGGGTAACGGAAACTTAACGTCAGCAAGGAACTTATTGAGAGGCTTGTAGTCAATGAGAAGCCTGGGCTTTTTTCTTTTCTGTTCTGAGTGCTTGTTGACATAAAAGGCCTGGCAAGACCATGAAGAGGTTGTGGGCTTAATGAGGTTTTGGGGCTTTAGTTCCTGTAGCTCTTGGATTGCTATTCTTTTCTCCTTTTGACTCATACCCGCATGGGTAACTTTGGTTGGGTTGACATCCTCGTTCTTTTTGAATGGAATCTCAATGAAGAACTTGGGATTCTTCCATAGAGGAAGATGATGCTTTTGTTCGAACTCAGCATGGGACTCAGCCCAGGATTGTTGAATGAGGGATTGCATAATAGATCCGTATACTGGGTCACTTTTAGATTGGATCTGACTTGCTGAGAGAGCTTCTCCTTCTGTTGAGTACAAACGTGGAGTGAATGTTTATGGAAGGAAAAACTTATGGAGTTGTAGTCCTTTATCAGTCCATTTTTGAATTGATAACTTCTTGATAATATCAAACCCAAGAATTATATCTCTACTATGGTTATAACCATAAACAGTAGTAACAACGTACTTTGCAGGAGAGAATCTGATCCGAATAGGTTTGCTTATTTGGGTGACGTAGAAGGCACCATTTGCAGCTCTGAATCTTTCATTGCAGGGTTCCCACATTCTGTCTGGAAGGAGTGAAGGATTGGGAATGGTGTTAGTGGCACCAGTATCAAATAATGCAATGACCGGAATTGGTTTTGCATACTTATCCAGGAGAATGTTGATTTTGGCTTGGGGGATTACTTGAGCAGCAAAGAGTGAGGACTGCAAGGGTGACATTTGCATTGTGTAGATTGAAGCTTGCTCTGGTTCAGAATCAGACTCTGAAGAGAAGGCTTCAATGGCAAAAAGGGCAGATGCCTCATCTTCTATCTCAGAGAAAATGGATTCCATGTCTTCATTGGAAAGATCTGCTCCAGTGACTTGGGAAATAGTATGTGCCATTTTCTTCTTGGATTTATTGTTCTTCTTAGGACAATCCTTGGCGAAGTATCTTGGTTGGCAGCAGATAAAACATCATTTGAACTTGCCGCTATTCTTCTTGTACCGGAAGAATCTTTTCTTTTTTCTTTGAATTCGGCGGGGTCTGTCTGGAGAGTAGACTTGTCGTCGGTGATGTTTCTTCCGAGGGGTATTGCAGTGGCAAATGCTTTTGTCCTTACACTTGATAGTTAACTCAGGTTGCTGACAGGCTTTATGAAATAGATTTTGAGTATGGTTGAATTCCTTGAAAAAGGAGTGTGTGTTGCACAGCTTCCTGAGAGCCATCATAACAACTTGGTGGAGCTTTCCAAAGGAACACTCAGTAAGGGACTGTCCACTCTGTTGTATGATGTGAAGAGCTTCCTAGCCAATTGTTTCTAGCACAGAGTTTAAGTATGCTTGCTTCAGGTTGTTGTCGGCTTCATAGCCGGTGCAAATCAGGTAGAAGCGCTTGAGCATACTTTCATAGTGCTTTTCCAAATCTTTTCTGTTGTAGGAACAACACTTCATTTTGAAGAATTCTTCTCTTGCTACATCAAGAAAAGCTTTGGGTTCTTTTGGCAAAATTAAAGATATTGGAGGAGTCTTGGAAGGGGCTTTGGTTTTTAAACCATTTTGGGTGGCTTGAATGCCACTATTCATCATTCCCTTCACCTTTAACCTATAGCTCCCTTTTCCCCTTAAAATCTATGGCCAAATCTCACACATTCTTTCACTTCTTGATGAAATTGGAAGTTAGAATAGCCTTGGAAGCTTTGGTGCTCAACTTGTTTAATTTTACTTTAGATGTGTTTAAGGTAAAGGGATTTAGTGTTTTATATGTTTTATTAATGCATTTATGTTTATTATGGCTATAGGGATGGGTATTGGCAAGCCTAGGATGTTTAGAACCAAGGTAGGATGCCATTGTGAATGATGAACACAAAGAACATAGTTCCAGGTAGTGTGTACGCACTACAGAATGAGGCGTTTGCATCACACCAGAAAGAGGCAAAAAATCCTGAGATGCGAACACGCCATGAGATGATGCATTCACACGAATTCTAGTAAGCTAGGAGAAATAAGGTGCGTACACACCAAGGGCATGGTGTGTTCACATCATAGCTTGCAAGGCAAGTCGTGCACAATGTGACCTTGGGTGACCTTAGGGGTGCTTGGGTGCCCTATTTAAGGCTTGTACTTCTTCCTAAGGTAGTGTAAATGCTAATAGTGAGTAACCAAATAGTTTAAGCAAAACGTATAGTGAACTAGCATTGGTGAACTAGAACCATGGTCTAGTTAACTAAGAGCAAGACACGTGCACTAAGGCATAGTTAGTATGGGCAACTTATGGCACAACTTCTTGTAGTTTGGAAAGATGATTTACATTAGCATTTTATTGACCCTAGATTGGTTCAAGATCTATACAAACTACAAAAAGTTAATGAAAACACACAAGGGCCAAAGAAGGCACTATGAGACTAATAGGGGCACATGAGCACATTTAGGTGCAATGTGAGCCCTAAGGCCCATGGGAAGCCTAGAATGGATAATTTAGGAGCTTGGCATGGGTTGGAAAGTTGCTTGACACCCAAGTAAGTGCAAGCTATCCCAGGGAATCAAGAGAAACACTAAGAGCTCTAAGTAGGTAAGTAACTTCGGTCTTAAGCTAAGTTACTAAAGCACTTCAAGGGGCCTTGGAGGACAAGGTAGTTAGGCTAACTTAGTGCATTTGGGACCCTAGTATGTGCTAAAAAACATGAGGAGCACTTAGAGTAAGCATGATTCCTATTAATGGCCAACTCATTGAGGTGTAAAAAACACCGAGCCTAGAGGTTTAGTGCACCTGGTTACTTAGATGGGTCTTGCATGAAGAGCTAGAGTGAAAACCTATTATGCTCAAACTAGATTGGCCATGTGTTAGTCAGGGTTCATCATAGGTAAGGTGAAAGGTTAGTAACACCTAGTGGCCTAGTAAAGTTTTAAACTTGAGGCACTAGCATGAGATCTTTGTGCACTTAACATGGCTTTGCCAAGTAGACTTGGATTACTCCTGTACATAGTATTCATGGGAGGTTGTTATGTGCTTAGATGACAACCTAGCATCGTTGGCAAGCCAAGGCTTACTAGAGCGAGTTAGGGGCCAAAAGTTGCTAGGTATGAGACAAAGTCTTGTTGGAGGACTAGGATGAGGAAAGGTTCCAAGGGACCTAAATATATACGCATATATTAGGCCTCAGACCGTTATGAGCTCATGGTAGATTTGTGACATTAGTGTCCAGTGTCCCCCAAGTTTTTGTTTTGCTGGTACCCCAAACTCCCCTTACTGAGAATTTATGATTCTCACCTCTTAGTTTATGTGTGTAGGTTTAGGTGGTTCGATCAACAACCAGAGATGGTTGTTGAGCTAGCTAAGCGAGTATAAGTTATATTTACTAGTCTGTATTTTTCTAGTTGGTTGGTTATGTTATGTACTAACTATGTTGGATAGACCTTGAGCAGTAGTTGATCTAGAAGCATAAGGGGAGGTTGGGGCTAAAGGCACTTGAGAGGTAGAGCTTAGGTGGTTAGCCTAGTATGGTCATTTCAGTAGTTTATGCTTGAGTACTTAATTGTACTAAATGCGTCTACCAACATTGGTTAGTTATATGTTTTGGTTTGTGAGTCATGTATATAACCAAATAATGACATAGGGTTGATGCTTGTAGGAAATGTGTTTATGCCTTTGGCTAGTTTTACAATTGTTTTTAAGTGCAGATCCACCAATGTTTCAATGTTTTATTTTACAATTAAATTTTCTTTCCAAAGTAAATAATGCATTATTTAATGCTAGCACCTAGGTTTGTAAGTTTAGGGCACGTGCATTTTTTTAATCACAAGCATAAAAACCAACAATTACAAACTAAAACTTGAGAATTTCACAAATTCGTAGTGATGTTGGGTAGCAGGGCGTCGTAGGGGGCCTATGGTTACCATAGTTAGTATCAAAGCCATAGTTGTCAAGAGGCATAGGTAACTGAGATAGTAGTGGCCCGTTGTGCTAAACCATAGTTAGTATTAACCAATAAGTTGTGTATTGCAGTCTTGTGCTTGATAGGTAGACATGGTGAACTCATGGGCAATTATGATGGGCAAGAACTAAAGAACATTTTTGTTGGCCTTGTAGGTTGCAGGAAATAGCTAGTGTGAGGTAAGGTTTTAACCTTTCATTAGTAGTTTGGTATTTCTGTTGAAAATTATGGCATTGGTTTACCGGCATAGTTATTGCATTGGCATGTAAGGTAGTGGTTCCTTAAGGTCCACTTGCTTGTTGTGGAACTATAAGTGAAGGCTTGAAGGCCTTAGATTGGATTAGCTAAAAAGGTTTCCATTAGTTGAATCCTTTTCTTAGGTTAACTTGGTTGGGTTAAGTTGTAACAATAGTTGGCTAAGTTATATGGATAAGTTCCTTAGAATAGCACAGTAGTGGAGTTATTTAGTTTGACGCCGATAAGGTAAATAGGTGAGTTTTAATTTTATTTTTAACCATTATTTGCAGGAAAAAGCCGTGGAAGGAAGTGAGGAGTAGGGAACTCATCTAGAGGGTAGAGCAGATGCATAGACTTATTCATTCGTTAGGTATATTCCCTAGTGTAGAGCCAATAGGAGCAGAGGTATTGCTAGGGCTTTGGCTTAACTATTAGGAGGTAGTAAGTGAACCCTGGCAATAGAATGGTTTCCATGGACTAAGGGATAGCCTAGTGACCTCTGGTCATCATGCCAAGGTTAAGTGGACTTGAAGGCCACCAAGATAGCCAAGGAAAGAAGAAAGCTTGGCTGGTAAGGCTAGTGGGAAAATAGAGGAACAAAGTCCTAAATGGGGCCAAACAAGTGAGGTTAACACTTGTTGCTCTAGTGTTAGTAGGTTAATGGAAAGCTAAGTCATGGGTCAAAAGTGGCATAATGATCTTAAAGAAGAAAAGGCTTTTCCTGGACCTATAAAGGTAGAGTTAAGTAAGGCCCATGAGGAAGAGTTCACTATGACCAATCAAGAGAGGGCTTAGAATACCTATAGTACAAGTTAATCTCCCACTTAGTTAAGCATCATACTTAGTAGTATAGAATGACAAGTCTAGTATAGGTACAGTTGTGCTTAAGTATCTGTGTAATGACTCTAGTAGTTTTCTTGTTCACTAGAGTAGGGAAAGTTAAGGGTTAGAACCATAGTCTGTGAGGATTTTATTTAGGCTAGCTTAAAGCCCGAAGTTAGAACAACTCACTTAACCCTAGTGCACTGTAAAGGAAGGGCTAGTGACTTGTGAGATTGGTTAAGGGGTGCACTCAGCGAAATTATCATAGACAAGCCAGCTAAGAGATTTTACATGGCTAACCACCTCTTGATAGTTAATTGAAGTGGTGGTGAAATTGGTTCTCTCACCAAGTAGTTAAGTTGTTATGAAAAAAAGCCATGAGTGCATCATTTCGACATGAAGATGACATAGTGTAGTCATGGTATAGTAGTTAAGTGTGCAAGGTAGAGATTATTCTTTGTAACCATAAGCTAAGTAATGGATAGTTGTTGATGAGTTGTTTGACAGTGTTAGAGGTCAGGAGGCTAACGAGGTAGTTAAGGTGTCGAGTAAGACAAGAGGCACATTGGAGCCTAGTGAATGGGGCTGAGGTGTCTAGTTGGCTACCAAGCCAAGGACACCTAGGCTTGCCTAGAATTGGGTAGTACCTTGTAACTTCTTATAGGTGCTTCGGGCATGGAGCGAGTATCAATGGCTGGGAAGCAAGTGTACTAAGGATGCATTTGAAAAGCTAATCTAGAGTGTGTAAGGTGTTGGGCTCCAAGTGCAGGAAAGTGAAGAGACTTAGTGTGTAGGCTTTGGGGACCTAGGATACTTCGAGTGGAGTGGTTGCGGTGTCAAGACCTTTTGGCTTGGGTAACATTTCAGTAGCTTAATCACCGGGTGCTGGTAGGCCTAAGTCGAGAAGGCTTAAACGAGGCCCAAGGGTTGTTACTTGCTTGGAGGTCTTAACACTCATGCTAGAGAAGTTTTCTTTGGTAGGAATGCTGGTGTAAAAGACTCTAGGGTGGGAAGGGCAACGGGATCATATTGCTTAGGTGGTGCATAGGTATCTTGCTCAATGCACCAATATGCCTGATGCATAGGGGCTATTTGAGGGGAGTATCGAAGACTTATGCTCTAGAGTGGGCAGAGACTTACAACTTTTGGTAGGTCATTTATTTAAGATAGTACAACTCTCGAAAGACCATTTATTTAGGAGAGCCCTAGAGCATAGTGGAACATGGAGTAGTGTATGCCTTAGGGTGCTAATGGCGTATATGGTGAGTCCATCATACATTAGTGACACACTTAACCTTATGATCGTTGGGAGTTATCGGGTACCAAACCTAGAGTAAGGAATTGACTATGTGAAAAGTAGTGAAAAAGTTTCATGCTTGTTAAGCTAGCTTGCACAAAAGGGGTTTAGTAATTTGAGTGTTGAGTGTTGAAACTAGAACAAGTCTTTTTTAGTGTGAGTGTTGACAGACATGTTTAACTTGTTAAGTTAGCTTATACTGATGGGTTTGGCACAAATCAGGGAGAAGAGGAAGTTGGTTAATGCCATGTTTTAGTAGGTGGCTATTAGTGTAAGGTTAGTGGATAGGTTTCCAAAATTTGTTAAGCTAACTTGCACTAGGAAGCTCAGGCATAGAGGTTGGTGTTCAAGATTTGTGGTCATCGAAACAGGTTGAGTAGTAGGGTGTTCTTCTATAGCACTATATGTAAGGGGTAATGAAAAACCATACCATAATCTTTAAGAGTGAAATTGCACTATGGTACTTTGGACTGCATGAGGTCAGGCAAAGGTAGGGAAAACAATTGACAATTCTTAGCATGCTGTTGGGTTTGAGCACAAAGTATGGCACTAGCCACAATACCTATACGAGATAGGGCTCGACTCAAGTGCCCAGTGGGCATTAATTGAGTGAGTTGGGTAGTTTGGCATGAAATGGGTTCTTGTAAATTGACACCACTTGGTAGGTTTGATCAGGATACGTTAGTACCATATCTTAGCTTAACGTCTCAAGGTAGGTAGATTGAATTTGGAGGACCAAATTTTCCAAGGTGGGGGAGAATGTTATGGCCCTCTAAGAGCAAGACCGACGACAGTTAAGTAAGACTTAGTTACAATATAAGAAATCCATAGTTTAATTTAGCAAGTCAAGCAAGTTCATCAAGGTTTGATGGTTCCTAGGTCATTTGGCACCTAAGTGTCACTGGGGGCAAAATGGTCATTTTGTATCCTGAGATGTTAGGATTGGTTTTAAAGCTCAAAGTAATTCTTTTGGACCTAAGTGACAAAAAACCAAAGTGGGGGGATAAAGTTTCCAAGTTAGTGGTATTATTTGGAAGTGAGGTTCTTTTGGCAAAATTAAAGATGTTGGAGGAGTCTCAGAGGAGGGTTTGGTTTTTAAACCATTTTGGGTCGCTTGAATGCCACTAGTCATCATTCGCTTCACCTCTAACTTGCAGCTTCCTTTTCCCCCTCAATATCCATGGGCAAATCTCACCAATTCCTTCACTTCTTGGTGAAATTGGAAGCCCCATAGAGTACCCAAGTGAAAGCAAGCTTGCTCTTGCTTAGTTTTGGTGTGTTGAGCTTTCGAAGGATGTTTTTGGTTCTTGGGAGCTTAGGTACATTTTTCCCCTTTGATTTCTTGGTGTCTTGAGCTTCCATGAGGTTGGGTCAAGCTTACTTGAGCTAGAATCAGTGCCATTTGTGATGAATTTGTCATAGAACCATAGGAAACCTTTAGAGAAGCCTTGGAAGCTTTGGTGCTCAACTTGCTTAATTTTATGTTGGATGTGTTTAAGGTAAGGGGATTAAGTGTTTTACATGTTTTATTAACACATTTATGTTGATTATGGCCTTAGGAATGAATATTGGCAAGCCTAGGATGGTTAGAACTAAGTTAGGATGCCACTGTGCATGAAGAACACAGTTCTAAGTAGTGCGTACTATGATGCGTTCGCATCACACCAGAAGGAGGCAGCAAATCTTGATATGTGAACACACCATGAAATGATGTGTTCACATGAATTTCAGCAAGCTAGGAGAAATAACGTGCGTACGCACCAATGGCATGGTGCGTTTACATCACAACCTGCAAGGCAAGTCGTGCACAATATGACCTTGGGGGTGCTTGGGTGCCCTAGTTAAGGCTTATACTTCTTCCTAAGATAGTTTAAATGTATTAACAGTAAGTAACCAAGTATTTTAAGCAAAGAGCATAGTGAACTAGCATTGGTGAACTAGAATCGTGGCGTAGTTAATTAAGAATAGTGCATGTGCACTTAGGCACGGTTAGTGTAGGCAACTTATGGCACAACTTCTTGTAGTTTGGAAAGATGATTTGGGTTACTATTTCATTGACCCTAGATCGGTTCAAGAGCTACAAGAACTACAAAAAGTTAATGAAAACACCTAAGGGCCAAGGAAGGCACTATGAGGCTAATATGGGCACATAAGTACATTTAGGTGCAATGTGAGCCCTAGGGCCCATGGGAAGCCTAGAATGGATAGTGTGGGAGCTTGGCATTGGTTGGAAGGTTGCTTAACACCCAAGTAAGTGCAAGCAATCCTAGGGAATCAAAAGAAACACTAAAAGCTCTAAGTAGGTGAGTAACTTAAATCTCAAGCTAAGTTACTAGAGCACTTCGAGGGGCCTTGGAGGCACAGGGTAGTTAGGCTACCATAGTGCATTTGGGATCCTAATATGTGCTAGAAAACATGAGGAGCACTTAAAGCAAGCATGATTCCTAGTAATGGCCGACTTATTGAAGTGTAGTAAGTGCCGAGCCTAGTATCATTCAAAGTTCACCAAAGAACGTGGAGGCTTAGCAACACTTGGTTGCCTAGATGGGTTTTGGATCTGAGAGTCTATACTGGGAGCCCAGTACACTTAGGGGCAGGGGTTTAGTATGCCTAGTTACCTAGTTGGGTCTTAGGTCCAAGGTGCTAGGGCGAAAACCTAGTATGCCCAAACTAAATTGGCCATATGCTAATCAAGGTTCACCATAGGAAGGGTAAAAGGTTAGTAACACCTAATGGCCTAGTTAGGTCTTAGACATGAGGCATTAGCATGAGACCTTAGCGTACCCAACTTGGCTCTGGCAAGTAGACGTGGATTACTCTTGCACATAGTATTGAAGGGAAAGTTGTTATGAGCTTAGGTGATGACCTATCACAGTTGGCAAGCCAATGCTTACTAGAGCGAGTTAAGGGCTAGAACTTGCTAGGCATGAGACAATGTCTCGTAGGAGAACTAGGATGAAGAAAGGTCCCAAGGGACCTAAATATATGCGCATATATTAGGCTTCATACCATTATGAGTTCACGGTATATTTGTGACACTATTGTACAGTGTCCTCCAAGTTTTTGTTTTGCAGGTACCCCGAAGACCCCATACTGAGAATCTATAATTCTTACCCCTTAGTTTATATGTACAGTTTTAGGTGGTTTGGTCAGCAACCAGAGATGGTTGTTGAGCTAGTTGAGCAGGTATATGTTATACTTGCTAGTTTGTATTTTCTAGTTGGTTGTTTATGTTATGTACTAACTATGTTGGATTAACCGTGAGCAATGGTTGATCTAGAAGCACAAGGGAAAGTTGTGGCTAAAGGCGCTTGAGAGGTAGTGCTAAAGTTGTTAGCCTAGTAAGGTCATCTCAGTTGATTATGCTTGAGTACTTAACTATACTAGATGTCTCTAGCAACATTGGTTAGTTATATGTTTTGGCTTGTGATTCATGTACAGAACCGAATAATGTACATTGGGTTGATGCTTGTAGGAAATGTGTTTATGACTTTGGTTAGTTTTACAATTGTTTTTAAGTGTGAATCTGCCAATGTTTTGAATATTTTATTTTATAATTAAATTTCCTTGCCAAAGCGAATCATGCATTATTTAATGCTAGCATCTAGGTTAGTAAGTTTAGGTCACATGCATTTTTTTATCACAAGCATATAAACCAACAATTATGAACCAAAACTCAAAAATTCCATAAATTCTTGGCGATCCCGAGCAGGAAGCTGTTGCAGGCGGCTTAGGGCTGCTGCATGATGACCTGGCCTAGCCCATTTGAACCTAAGCTCGCCATGACCCAATATGGAAAAAAAAGTCAATGACCTAAACCCAACATGGACTTGAACCTGATTAAAGAAAAACTTGAGAAAACCTGAACCCAAATGACCCAAGCCTAAAATACCTGAACCCGAAATGACTCGAGCCTGAATTGACCCGAACATGAAATGACCCAAACCTCAAATTGACCTAACTCGAACCTAAGATGAGCCAATGTCTAGACCTGACAAGATTCAATTTTAATCTTTACCCTAAACCTTAACTTTCCTCTTTCATTATCTTCCATATTTAGTAAGTCTTAAATGAGGGCTTTTATGTTTAGTAACTTTCATTTTTTTAGACTTTCATATTCAGTATGCTCTATATTTTGGAAAGGTGACTTTCTTAATTAGTAACTTTCTTTTTTTGTTACTTCTATATTTAGTAAGTCTTATATTTGGGCTGGGGGCTTCCATATTTAGTAGCTCGTTTTTTTTTTTGACATCATGTTTAGTAATTCTCATATTTTGAGGGGGAATTTTCATATTTAGTAACTTCCATTTGTTTAGGACTTCTATATTTTGTAAGTCTCATATTTGAGGAAGAACTTCCATATTTAGTAAATTCCATATTTGGATTCTTTCAAAACAAGTAACTTTTATATTTAGTAAGTTTAATGATCTTGATAGACAATTATTAAAATTGTAAAATTCATTCCTAAAATTTTAAGTATAGTGCAATAAGACACTTAAATTTAAAAAAATTTCATTTCATTCACCCCTAATAATTACAACTTGGGTCCATGAACTATTGAAATCTTTGCACTTTCACCCAAAATTTTTTAAATTTTATAGTTTAGTTACTAGTAGTGGACTTATTTGCATTTTGTAGTAATTTCAAAGGAAATTTATCACAACATAAGTATAGTAAAATTGTCGTAGTGTATATATGGGTGATAGCTAGGTGAGGATCTGAATGACCTGTACAATGATAGTTGAAGAGTATGGGTTTAGAAAAATAATTAAGTATTACCAACAATGTTAAATTACCTAAATATGTACTAAACTATAATAAAGAAGATTTTTATGAGTATTTTGATTAAATATACCAAAAAATGAAAAAGTTAATTTAAATTAAATCATACAAAAAAATTAAATTCTTTGATTTAAATTTTAACAAAAATTGAAAAAGAATGAATCAATTCATTCATTTGTCCTATACACCAGTAACCCGAGTGAGCACAAAGGTTAACCTGAATTTAACCCGAAACCTTACTTGAAGTTACCCGAGATTGAAATTGACCCGACCTGTAATGAGCCAAAACTCAAATAAACCCGACCCAACCTAACCTGAAATCAACCTGAGCCCAAATTGCTAGACCTGTACCCAACCTGAACCCGAATTCATGCTAACCTGACTAGACTTGAACCTGAATGACCTAACCCAAACTTGACCCGACCCACCCAATTGCCATCCTTACTCTCATCTTGAAAGGGAGTCGACTTCTGAATTTTTTGAAAGAGGAATTTTAAGTACTTTTATATCATTAAATCCCTCCCTTAGTTTTTTCACAAGTTTTATGTACCTGGATAAAGTTGCATCCTTAACACTGTACGCTCCATCCAACTACCGTACAATAAGTGGGGAGTCATTGTAGAACATAGGGTTTTTTATTCCTATTGTACTTAAAAGCTTAAGCCTAATGATGAGGGCCTTATATCATTATAAGTGTGGAAGTTTTAAAACAAAAACCAATCACTATCCGTAAGTGCATGGTGTGCAAGATCATTCTTATATAGATATTCTTAGTAAACTTGTCAATTAACTACCATAACCTTTGAGACAATCAAATTAATGAGAATTTATCTAAGTGGTACTCAATTAAAAAGGCTAACTAAACTAGTTAAGCTAAATGAAGGCTTGCATATAAGTATGATAGAGCTAAAACTTAAATTCATGTGATTAAACCAAGATAAAAAAGCACTCCTTAGAGTTTTCATTAATGATTGATTGATTATGCAACCTAGATCCTAAAGCCTTCATCTTTTCTACTTGTTGGTGAATGAATCAAAAGTTGAACGCTTATTTTCCAAGATTGAGTTCATTTATTCCTTAAGCCCTTAATTTGATTCTCATCCTAACCAAACAATTTAGGGTTTCAAAGCATCTACGTCCTTTTACTCACTTAGCAATCTAGAAGGGTTTCCTAACCTTATCTAGGATTACCACAATTTTTTCCTATTCCAATTTAGCTATGCTTTCCCAAGCATTAACCAAATTTGAAATGCAAGTTAAAGTTAGCAATACTCCAACAAACATGAACACAAGCACAAGAAAAATTGAACAAGTAACAAAAGAGATTTTAGATAATAAAACCTTAAATTAACATAAATCAACTAGGTCAAAGAGCTAGAACTCTAGGAAGTAAAATAAATCCACTCCATGTTGAACAAAACTATAAATTTAAATTCTACAAGAAACATGAACAAATTGAAAAGAAAAAGCTAAGAAAAACCCAGTTGAGGAAAAATTGTATGAGTAGCCAAGTCCTCTTGCTTCTTCTTCAAGTTTTTTCTCTTTTTCTTTAGATTTCCAGCTCCTCATACTTCCACTTTTAGATAGATGGATGAAGATAGAAATGCAAGATGGAAGTTCAAACCTTAGGAGAACAATGAAGGGAGGGAAGATGATCCTAAAAAATGGAGAATTGGCTCTTTTTGAGAATCAAACTCATCACCCTCCATGCTAAACATAAGCTGACAAGAAGGTCCAAAAAGTAGTGTCAAGTTGCTGTTAATAAGGGCCATGGCCTTAGAAATGGAAGTTGTAACCTTGGTTAAAGTTCTGGAGTTTTATGAGTGTGTGGGAGGTTGGGGCTGTGGCTTTAGAATTGGGGTCATGGCCTTGGGTGTGTCTGGGATGTGCTGGAGATTCTAGGGGTGCTGGGGCTGCAGCCTGAATTTTAAGGGCAATGGCTCTTACGTTTGATGGAGTTTGGCTTTTAGAGCCATGGCTCTGGTACTTACCTTCAATGTTTTGGCCATAACTTTTTCTATAGCCCACACAAAGATAAGAAAGAGGCCTACAAGTTTAATTGATTAACTAAAGCCTGGATTAGCCAAAAAAAAATGTCCATAATTAGCTTGCAAGTTACCCATTTTCCAAACTATCTTCGTTGTTAAGTTTTCTTGTTTTTGCTCTAATTGCTTTAGTTTCTTTTCCATGCCTCAGATAACAGCTACCACCTATAAAATGACCAATTAAAACAAGAAAGTAGCAAGAATATGGTATATCAAGCATAAAGTTTGAGGTCAAAATAGAGTTGTTGGGCCACACATCATATACTCAACTACATTACTCATAGTGAAGAATTGTATTTGTATTTGTTTAGAAGCTTTGCAAATTCTCTAGCCCATTGGGGATAATGCCCAAACTTCTATTGTCTATCCTTGGGGACCTATCAATATATAGCCTCTAGTGTGGGCCTTCTTATGGGGCATTTTGTCCAAGGCTCTCTTATTAAGATAGCTCAATTATAAAATTGATAAACATCTAAGCTTTAATAGCCTTTTGAGATTCATAAGTATTGTCATGCTTGCCTAACTCAATAAACAATTTAGGTTTCCTAGAGTGCCTAGGTTTCAATAAGACATACAGAAGAAATAAGTCTGTTTAAACATTCACAGTTTAACATTAAAATAGGAGCGTAATCGGTAGACGACGATTACAAAGGATGCATTACCCCTAAGTGGAGTGTTCACTAGGAATTTTAGCTTGATTCTTAAGCCTTTAGGAAATTTCTTCCATACTAGTTTGCATTTGGCCAGTTAATTACTTGTTAGTTCATCAAAATTTTTCATGCAACTAGTTGATCAATGTAGCATAATTTATTACGTATCATTAGCTTGATCCATGAACTTGTAAAAATAAAAAATATATAAACAAAAAATGTTGTAGTATTAGAAAAACAAGATAAAACTAGAAGCCAAAGCTAAAATCATTAGTTGCTGGGACTAAAAGTAATAATTATATATATAAGTAAAATCTAGTGTCTTTTCACACCAAAAAACTGCTAGAGGCATCAATACTACACAAATGGTACTAAAAAAATATAAAGCATATTGAGATCATCCAGCTATGCCCTACGTGTATTAAGCCTTAAGCCCCTCACTGTGCTTTTTATCGTCTATATACCAAAGCCAATAAATTGTATAGTTAGCACCATAAACATGATCAGCTGATGGGTAGAAATTGGAATAGCGTATGCGTTATACAAGTATGTCAAGTTTTAAACCCTCTAAACCTATATCACAAATGCACAATTGTCGCTTGTAGTGTTATAAGTAGGGCATGAGGACTATGGTGTTACACTATGGTTATTACTAGTTCTTAAGTATTTAAATTAGAGTATGCATGATACGAGAAAAAGAAAGAGCAAGATAAGTAGGTAGAAATTGTAAGTAACAAGCAAGCAACAAGAATAAAGACTTAGGTAATGACCAAACTAAGACTAAAAAACCTAGATAGAAAGAATAAATTCTTGTTCCTAAGTATTTACATGGAAGTACGCATGATAAGAACAAGAAAAAAAAAGCAATGCAAGTAGTTAGAAAGTGTAAGTAACAAGAAATAAACAAGAATAAGGACCTATGCAAATATGAAACTAAGACTAAGGTATGTAATTAACATAAGCAACAACAATGACTTAATCATAAGATAAACAAAAGACAAAAGCAACCTTCTAGAGTAAAGGGTATTATTTCATGAATGAAATCACTTGTTACATGTTCATAGCATTCTAGGGTGATGGTTCCTACAGGTACTTTTCTAGCTAGCTTGGGGGACTTTCCTAACAAATGACCAAGATCATTCTTATCTCTTGCTTCAAGTGATTGTGCATCTGACACTAACCTTTTCCACCAAGATAGTTCCTAGGACATTCTTTTGCCTCTAGTAAAACCAACATACCAATGGTGTGTCTTTATGGTATTAAAACAGACATTCCAAGAGGGTTAAGCATAGAAATGGACACTAGACATGCTTTAGACATGATTACAAGAAATATTCAGAAATTCAATCTATAAATCACCCAAATCTTAGGGGATTTGAGTGACTACTCACTCAATAACAAAAATTCAAATAATAAAGAGAAAAAATGGAATATTGAAAATGATAATAGAAAGAAGAAATGAAAGGGAAATGAAGTAAAGGATAGAAATCACTATGAAACAAAGATAATTCATCCACTTGAGGCCTAAAGCTCTGACCTTTATGTTTCCAAGCTTCAAAGAGTTCTAAACTCTTAAAACAAGAATAAAGGGTGATCCAAGGATCCAAAGATCCAAAGATCCTTCCTAACTCTGTAAATCCAAGTTTTATACTATCCAAACATCCAAAATATCTAAGGTCATACTAGACCAATTACAAAGAAGTTTGGTGAAGTATCTTGGCCTACAAACTCTTGAGAATGACGGTCAACTACTTGAAAATATGCAGAAAAAGTTGGTCTCTACCCTTGTCGTGCAAGTTGTGGTGGCACAATGAAGTGGTAGTGTTTCAGGGGCTAATTGTAGATTCACCATGTGATGCAATGCACACTTTGCATCCAAATTGATGTTCGGGAAGGCTATAAGGGATCACTACGACATTACCGCATGCGCAGAGGTGAAGCGATGACCCACCGCACTAGCACCATATGTGTAGTGGTAGCACAGTGACCTACTGTGTTCTTTTTTTGGCTCTAAATATCTTCTGTGCATACCACTCTTGGATGCTTGTACACCAGTGGTGCAGCAAATGGTTGGACATCATTTTCTTGGTCTTGGCATGCTTTGTTTTGCTCCAACTTCTGGGTTTTACTTGGGCTTCAGATTTCGACACTTCCATAGCTTCATTTAAATTTTTTTCAAGCTCTCCCGCTGTGACCATTTTTACCCACAAAAAATAATAAAGATTTAAATGCAACTAAGTGTTAGCAATTGTAGACCTTATAAGCACAAATTGAAGGGGAAATAGATTAGATATATTGAGCCTTCAACACTAGCCAATTATTAAGAATCATAAAGATTTAAATAATAAGTACCTACACAAAAAAAATACTTAACAACCAAGCTATTACCTGCTAGGCTCTACAAAGCCAATCGACATACAATAACCCTAAAGGAGTGAGGATTCACAGAATTCTTAGTAATGGATTCTTGTAACTAAAAAATAAAAACTAGGGACATTCGATATACAAAATAAATACACATACCTACTGTTAGCTAATGCGTTTGGTTTGGCCAAACTTTTAAATTCATGTGAACTATCGTCATCCTAATCCTTTTATAGGACACTGTATGGCCCATTAGCAAGCTTAGCTTAATAATCTTCTTACCCTTTAATTTTTTTGTAGAAGCAAACATGGTTAGACTGCCTTTCTTAAGTTCAAACAAACTCAGTTTAAGATCACTAAGGTTCCCACCCTAGCAACTTAAATTCTGACACTTACTAGGCTATTATTGATTCCTAAACCTTTTACCTTTTTCCTAACATCTATTACACTTAATGTAGCCAGTCAACACTTGAAATCACGCTTTTTTTTTAGTATTTTTAATGTTTTTCCTAGCACATTTGAAGGACCTAAGTGTACCTAGGTAGCCCTTCCTACCTTACACCTTTGGCCCCTTCAAAGTGCCATATGACATAACTTACCCCCAAAGCCACTCAATATCCAAAGTGTGGTGATGGTTCTATGTCCAAGGTACCAAACCTTTAATTAGGGCTTACAAAACCTCTTTATGTCATACCCCAGCCCCTGGACCCTTCCATGGACTCCTAGAACCCTATAGCTCATGTGGCGTCGATGCACATATTTGCCCTTTAGGCCCCCTTGGTGCCACCCGTTTGACCCTTAGTGCCCCTATAATTTTTATTGCAATTTCTCATAACTTCTAGCTACCATAGGGATGTTGCCCTATAGCCGAAACCTAGACCACTAATTGCATTAATTTGGACAGCATAATGCTACTATAACTGAGCCATAAGTACACATATGTAGTTAACTATGTCACAGTTCATTCTTAGTATGCCATATTGTTAGTGTTGTGCCCAAAAGCCAATCATGATATGATTGTATTTTTTGCACATTGAGTCATGTAATTTATTAAGGCATTAATCCAGCATTTATGTTTGTTGTTTTATTTCTGTGTAACGTAATAAACATAATTGTAACCCTAGAATAATGATATTCTCAAATGTCCCTGGTTTAGTATTATTGTTGAGAGGGTTGCAATAATACATAAAAACTAGCATATGTGGAGACTAATATGAGATATGTAGTCTACATATGGGTACAAGTTGGAGAACTTGTGTACTAGACCAACCCACCATGAGAACACTACATGGATCGTTATATGAGTGTCATAAGTGATTCTCATAGTGATCATGGTATATGTAGTCCTTTGACCTAAGGTCATCAATGTTCCCTACATGTGATTCACATACTTTGATGCTTTCCTTTGTTGCTCGTAACTGAGTCAACTTGAAGGAAGTCATTGGGTATGTCATATATCATGCGGAGGGATTTGTATGATCAAGATGAGATTTGTCCCTCCTATGTAACGGGAGTGATATCTTCGGGCCCCTTTATAGAGTGAGACTTAGAAAAATGCATGGCCATGCTCGGATGAGTTGATATACGATATCAATGTCATCAGTTTAAGTTGGTCTACTTGGTAATCAAGAAACCAAAGATTGGGCTATACGAGAGTGACACATTTTATGTCTCGTGTTTAGTCTTGCTATCTTGGACAAAGGGACAATGACATCTATCGGTAATGATCATAAAGGTTTAGTCGAATCACCGACAATCTTGTCACTTGGGTAGCAATGATGTGTTGCTAGACACCGCTCATTGCTTATGATCATTGCCAACGTGGTAAGAGCCTATTGGGTCGCACACATAGAGTTATTTGGATCATTAGAGTGCATGGGCTAATTATTTGAGTTATGGTTTCACAATAATTTCGTATTAATAATGGGCCCAAGAGTTGAGCCATTATTAAGCCCGAAATTAAAGCCTAATTGGATTAGGGCTTTGAAACCCATTAGGCCTAGAAGTTGAGTCTCATTATAAATACAATTTTTAGTGAGAAATTCGTGAGCTTCTTTCTTTAGCCTCCCAAAAGGGCAGCCGTACTCTTCTCTTACAATTCCTTGGAGGACACAAGCTAGCACTGCAAGCGCAAGAAAAACGCATTTGCCGGGACATGGTGAAAGCGTGGTGATCCCGAGAGGCTCGTGTGGATACCATAGAGAGCTTGAACACGTTAACTGTTCAGGTTTTGTGATTCGAGTCTACAGTTGGGTGAGAGATCTCAACCAAAAATTAGGTATGAAAATTTTCAAACACCCGGTTTACCCCGTTTCACTTGGATCCTGGAGGGTTTCGATTAAATTCTGCTGCACTTGTTTGGCTCCCAAAACCCAACACATACTTGGTTTAGTCACTTAATCAATGCACTCCCAACATGCTAAATTATATATATCAAGCAACACAACAAAAAAATGCATTAATTTAAAATGAATAGCTAATTAATTACCTAGAACACACAACAATGCAAGCCACAAAAAGTGCACACACATATTACAAGAAAGATTCATGGCAGCGACTAAGGCGAGCTATTGAAATTCAATCACTAGTGGCATTCAATTGCTAATTAGTCGTTGGGAAGTGGGGCATATAAAGTAAGTGACTGAATTGTGACTGAAAATTTCAATTGCTCAAAAATTAGTCGCTATTCAGTCATTCTTAATCAAGTTCAGTCACTAGTCAGTAGCTCAGTTCAAAATATTCTGAAAATCAATCATTTGACATTGGCTTGATAAAATTCGGTCGCCAGTTTAGTCACTTATACAAATAAAGCCACACTTCATACCTTCTTAGTCATTCTTCCTCATTTTTCCTCATTCTCTTTACTTATTCTTCCCCCTCTCCTTCCTCCTCCTTTGTTTATTTTTCATTTTCTCATCTCAGCTTTTCCAGATTCATGGCTTTCCTATTTCAACTTCTCTTGGTATTCGTTTGTCGTGCATATAGGAGAAAAGGAAAAGGATGTGACTATGTGAGGTAGGGGTTAGAAGCAAGTTTAGTCAAAGGGCTGTGATCCAAGGATGAGAGTCCGAGGAGTTCGTGGTCACTTTCAAACCTTGCCATGTCTTGTTCATCCATAGTCACCTAGGCTTCAATTCTATTGCTCGACTTGGTATCCACTAGGATGACAAGGTTCATGAAAGCCGAAGCTTCCACTCCGGTGCTGCTTACCAGATAGGTTTTCCCTATCCAAAATCCACCACTTCATAGAATGCACTGGCAAATTAAACTTTCATACCATTTTAAATAATGATAAAACTAATCAATTACATATAATTTTTAATCACGCACACACACACACATATAAATTACTTGTTAATAAATATTTTTTTAAAAAAACCATACAAGAATGGTGACTGAATTTTTAGTCACTCTATTTATCCCAGCATTAAATGAGCGACTAACATTTTTAGTCACCAATTTTAGTTGCTCATTAGTTGCTACTTTTGGAGTGACTAATGCTTTTGCTACTAAACATTTCAGTCTCAATTCAGTCACTCTTAGTGACTGAAAGCTACTATAAGTTTCAATCATTTTCCTACTTTTATCTTGTAGTGATAAGCCCTTAATAGTTTACTTAAGGATTTTTTGTCTAGTAGCGAAACCAATTGATATGTTTATAAACACTAAACACATATAAATAATAAAAATCAAGCCAATTTAAGCTAAGGTTAACACCCAAATGTAGCTAGAACTGAATTAGAACTCCCCTTAGACATGATGTCATACCAAGTCCTTAAGCCCTCTTTGCACTAATCCTCCTTCCTATGCTTGTAAGCCATTCTTTAAGCTAGCAAACAAGCATGAGGTTTAGTTCTCTTATATTTCCAACCCCTTTTTAAACATACAAAGCTAGTAAACTTAAGATTAAATAAGGTTTAGGTTCTTACCAAAATAACACAATTGAAAACACCTTCCATTATAAACAATTATGCAACCTTGCACCAAAACCCTTTGATTTGAGCTTGAAACTTGTAGAAATGAAGCTTGACTATGTTTTTCTTATAAGGAGCTTGAAAATGGTGATGAGGCTATACATAAGAGATAAATCTTTTTTATTGATAAGTTTTGTAGAACCTTACTTTTGTCCTTGCCACTCAACAATATGAGGAAAATGGAGGTCAAGAGTTTGACTACTGCTTCCCTCACTTCCCTATACAATGTCATTGAAAGATGATTTAGGTTCCTTCTAAATCCCAAAAAGTGTGTGTTTTCCATTTCTTATACTATAAAATATCTTCCACCCTATCTAGACTTGTAATGATGTTTTTGTGTATAAAAAAAAACCTTTTCTTTTAAAAGCTTTCAAAAAAGATAGTTTCCTTATATATATATATATATATATATATATATATCTTTAACATACATAAGCCAAACTTGTCAAGCTTACTCAAAAAAAGCGTCTCCAATGTCACTGCCCCATTTATTTATCATTTTGTTCCTCAAATTACTTATTTGTAATGCATCTAAGCCCTTAATTCCAACATCCTACATGTTTTACCACTAAAATGATTAAATGGTTAATTCATTGTCTAAGGTAATTCCACTTTATTCTTTTCATCAAATAGGCTTTAAAACTTATGATTTTTGGCTTCTAAATCATTTAATCAGTGATTTACCCAATAGTGATCTCAAGTTTGAAAAGTTGCAACTAAGTCATTTAAAGGTAAAATGGTAAACTGACATTTATCTCATAATCGAAGTGAAATTTGTATATCATTATGGTACACAAATCAAATTATTTTTCAATTCAAAATCTAATTGTGGTACAAAAACTCAAGTATAAAAATTACCAAACTATCCTTGGCCCAGGCCAAAATACCGAAATTCTCATGAAGGTTTTTTTAGGTAGTTATGGTTAAGAGTCACACTAACCGTAGTCACTGTGTTCTTGCTTGCATAATTATGTTCAAATACCAAAATTTACCTGTCAATAGTAGGTCCTATACTTGGAACGTCATTAGTTATAATGATGATCAACATAAAGTAGCCTTTTGCAATGCAACGTATTAGACTTCTGCCCCATGCAAATATTTGTTATAGATTGGCCTTTTTCATCACATTCTCATCCATAGAGTCTGGCAGTTCCCTTTGGAACAGCTAGATAAAAATCAAGAGTTCCCTATTTTTAGGTTGGCATAGGGTAAGGGGGTTCGCTAGAGTAGCCTTTATCTATTGGAAAGCCCAATCATACTCAAGAGTTCATTTGAAGGCAACTTCATTATGGAGGACCTTGAAAAATGAGTGACATTTAAGATGAACCTCACTAGCGTGATTTACTTTCCATTGAGTCTTTAAACTTGGTTTTGATTTGAAGGGGGCTCCATATCCATAATGGTTTTGACCTTCTTAAGATTGGAGTCAATTTCTCTTTCCAAAACCATGTATCCTTAAAACTTTACCGGCTCTTGATCTAAAAAGGCACTTTTTAGGATTCAAGCATAGGCTGTACCAATGGAGTTTTTGAAAAGCTTCTCTAAGGTATTCAAAATGGGTTTAAAAACTCTGGCTTTTGTTGATCACTTTTTCCTCTTTCAGCAATGCTTCTTTATAGCTCCAAAAAGAATAACAACCAACATTTCTTTCAAGCACTAAAATAAAGTCCAATAGAAAATCATGAAAGTAGGCAGTAGAAAATCATGTCAAAATTGAAAAGGTAATCCACTTTACTCAGCAGGCTTAAAGAACACAGATAACCCATGATCCCCTTGAACGACACATGTCATTGGCCCAACTAATGGATTCTTCTCAAGACGCCTCACTTATCATTGGTCGATATAAATGTTAAAGTATTGAAGACAGATTATAAGCCTGATCATTGATTAGATTTCTTCACAATAGAACTAATTACACTCCTCTTGCCAGAAAGCAAAATCAAAAGTGAAATAAAGTAATACGCTGACTTCTAAATTCCATATATCACCATTATATCCATCGAACTGGCCATGATCAAGTTGGTGTTGATCCTTTCTGGGCTCAAGTAGGGCTGATGGTCCCAATCGAAAGGTTGCAGAGCCCCATGGTCTGCACCAGAATTTGGCTGACACCGAACTCCTATGCAACATCATTGTTCCTTTGGCAAAACAGTGAGGATGCAACGATTCAGATGATGATTCCTTTGATGGTGACATAGAGATACGATGGATGAAACCATGATTGGAGAAAGCTCAACAACCATAAAGCTTGGGAGAAATAGAGAAATCGGTAAGTTTTGATCCAACTTTGTGATGAACATTTCTTATTAATCAATTTTTTGGAAAAAAAAAAAATTAAACTAAAGAAAGATGGCAGCAATGGGAGCTAGAACATGCGAGTTCAAAAGAGTTAGTGAGAAGAAATAATGATGATGGCAAAAAGAGGGGGAGAGACAAAATAATGATCATTTTTGTGATTTTAAATTAAAATATGAATAAAATATCAATAAGATTATATTGAATCTCAGATAAATTTCAATTAAAATTTTTTTAAAAATCATATCTTGTTTTTGAATGAGAAGATGTGAGGTGTCAACACCAAATTAAATCATTTCTTTAAATTTAGATTTGGTAGATATGTGTAAAAGATTAGATTTATCTTAATTACAAAATTATTTAGATTTAAATTTGTTTTTTAATTTTTAATTTAATTTTTTTTAAAAGTCAACAATTATGGGATTTAAATGCCACTTGTCACTACAGTGTTCCTTCATAGTGTTAGGGTATATTTGGTAGATATGTGTAAAAATTACAGTTAACTTGCTAAAAAGGGAAAGTTTGCCATATGTTGTACCCAAAGTGTGCCTATTACGGGAAATGTCAACAATGTTTACTTAGATATTCCTATTGGAAAACTAGGGTGAAGTGCCTACTAGGGGTGAGCATGGGTTGGGTAAACCCGAAACCGAAACCGAACCACCCCCATTGGGTTGGGTTGGGTTGGGTAAAAATTGATCATGGTTCTCGGGTTGGTTCCATATATAGGAGAACCGACGGTTTTTGGGTTGGTTCTGGTTCCATATGAAACCAACCCGAGGTGGAACCGAACCCGAGATATATATATAATTATATAATAAAAATTATAGTATTACTAATATATCCATACATACACACACACACATATATTTCTTTGAAGTATTATGATGATTATTTTGTGTTTTTATATTAAACTTTTAAACTGATGTTCCAAATTGAAACAGTATGGAAGTTGTGGGATCATTTATGAAATTTCTCCATATTTACTTAAATCACTTTGCTTCATAGACCCACCACTCCTAAGTCATTTTGTTTTCGATCTTTCATTCCAGACTACTCTTTATGACACAATTATGATATTTTTTTCATTTGAGTCATGTAAAATTAAAAATTTATGACATCAACATATTTTAGGTTTTGATACTGAAGAAGATGGTCTTAAAGGCTCAATTTTTTATATTGAATGTCATACCAATATTAGAATTACTAAAATGAAGTAAACTAGTTGAGATAAAAGATACCCCACAGGCAACTCTTTTGAACCATTTTTGTAAGAACAACATTTTAAACTCTTTTGAATGTATCTAAGTACATATATTTAAATATTAATTTAATTATATATTATGTTGAATATGTCATAAAACTGATTATGGATGTATATTTATTGAATTTTGGTGTTGTTATAAGTATATGGTATAAACCGAAAAACCCGAGAACCAGAACCGAGAAACCCAGAACCATGGTTCTGGTTCTGTTCGGTTCTCGGTTCTGGGTTGGGTAGAAAATTTTTGGAACCGAGGCCATTTCGGGTTGGTTCGGTTCCACCATAAAACCGAACCAACCCGACCCATGCTCACCCCTAGTGCCTACTACCCAAAACCTAATGAATAGATTTGGGTTATAATTAGACCACTTTTAAATTAACTTCGTTTAAAGAGTGTGACTACCGTTCAAACCCTAACCAAGATCAAGGTAGATGTTTCTTTATATACCAACTCATCTGGCTAGTTGGAGCTGCTTTTGTTAATTGGTAGTGAAGAGAGATAAACTTTGAGCAACAAGCTCATGCGACCTGGAACATAAAACCTAAGTTACATAATTCTTCTATTTTGGATCATCGCTCCCGCATTCGCTCATAACTGCTGCTCCCGCTCCCACTTTCCAACCTCAAAATAAAAGTGATACTTTCCCGTTCTCACTCTCGCTCTTTGCTCCTGCTTTCAAGATACTTTGTACAGCTTAGCATACTCAAAACTTGCAATTATCCACAAGCACAAAATTATGAATCTAGATCCTTTGTCCCATCTTCTGTTCTGTTAATGGTATATTGACAGTGACACACATACAATTTAGAAAAACATTAATGTTTGCCATTTCCTCTGTTAAGAATTATTGGAGATTGATGCCGAAAAAGCTTAGAACAGCAAAAAGCTCAAACTGTGCCACTCTCTTCATAGGCATTCCCCTCAGTCGAATCCCCATTTGTATCCATCTCCGTTCTCATTAAGATCTCCATTTTACCAGAGGAGAGCTGATCGAAGTGAGAGCAACAAGCCGTAAGCCCAAGTCAGGATGGTTTCGAAAGCTGCCAGTGAGGACTGAATAGAATTCTATTCAATTCCCACCAAAATTTTACCTCACAATTAAGTTATGTTTTCTACTCTTTTTTCTTTCATATTCTTAAAGCCTATTCTTCATGTGATTAAGGGTGGAAATTTTATTTTTATCAATTTATTTTTCATTTAATAAATCTCTACATGTTATGATTTTTAACCCAAAGAGTGGCGAGCGGCGAAGCAAAAAGATCTAGCAAGAATTGAAAGTGTGGTTGCCGACCATTGTCCAAGAGACTGATAAGAACATAGAGAAAGCCAGGCAGAAATCTGAATTAAAAGGGATCTTGTTTTTTGAGCTTTCTCTGGCATAATCACCACTAGTTCTTAACAAAGGAAACGACAAATAGTTTAATGTTTTCCTCAATTATACATGCGTTAGTATAACATTAATATGACTGATAAACTCCACTAATTATTCCTAAACTATATTCAATATTGCTTATTTGTCCCTGAACTATTAAATGTTATTTAATCATCCCTAGATTATATTCAGTACTGCTCAATTGTCCTGCCGTCTATTACAGTCATTAAGAATGAATGAAAAAATGATATGACTGTTGATATGGTATTACTTTTATATATATTTTTAATGGTATAATAAACAACAGAACAATAAAGCAGTACTGAACATAGTTTATGGATAATTAAGCAACATTTAATAGTTTAATTATGAATAAGTAATATTAAATATAATTTAGGGACGACTAGTGAAATTTACCATTAACAGGATAAAAAAGCGGACAAACTACGTCCCAGTTGAGAATAATTTTTATAATTAGTATTAAAATTTTAAATAATTTATTAATTATGGAGATCAAACCGCTTATATGAAAAACTAAAACTTACCATCAGTTCGTTTCTTCAAACCTCGATATAACACCCTGCAAAACGAGCCGGAGACAGAGGATCCGGATTCTTCCATAACTTGACTTTGTAGAGATCATACGGTCTTCGGAATGATATTTGGGCTCATGGGCTCGCATTTTGACCAGCAAGCTGAATTGCCGAGAATCAACAAGAAAATATAGGCTGTATTCGAATGACAATAAAGATATTGATATAGAGAATTATCATCTCTGCAAGAAACCCACAAAAAAGAAAAGGAAAGGAGAAGAAGAAAGATCAACTTGGATAGAGTCTTCATACAAGAAAATAACGAATGATTAGTTTTTGTTTTATTGGTTGCGTGCAGGGATGTAGCCAGGATTTGTGCTTAGGGGGGCATGGTGAAGGTGTGGATGTGAGCATATTGTTCACTTGCATTAACTCTACTAAAGTTTAGAAAACTTACAATTATTTCCTAATGTTTACCTTAATTCATAGTTTACCCCTTTTTATTTTTAAAAACATATACTTTGTCTCATGTTTCATTTACATTGTTTAATAACAAGTTCTAAAATTATAATTTAAATTATACAATAGTTATATTTTAGTAATTTCAATCTCCCTAATATTTTTTTTAGACATTATAAATTATCAGTTTTTTCTTTCTATAAATTTATTTTTTTTTCCTGTAAATACATATCAATATTTTTTGACAATCAGTTAGCTGTAAAACAAATATAAAAAATCTTAAAATTTCTGGAACATTAATATTAGCCAATTTAAGTTAAATTTTTAGAAGTTGTTGTCAGATACTGTAAAGGAAGGAGGGTGTAAAGTGTAGGTTTTTGAAAATAGAGAGGACAAAGTATAGGTTAGACCAAGCCACAAGTGGGTTTTTGTAATTTTCTCACTAAAGTTTCTGATTTAATAAGGCATTTAAAAAGGATAAAATCCACTAAATCCCATCATTAACTTTATAATTTACAAACAAGTACCCAATTTTAAAACTTTTACAATTTTATATCATATTAACCACCACTAATAAATAATTTTGAAAAATCTATCCCTACATAGCTACATCGCTGGTTGCGTGGGAAAAGCAAATAGGGGTATGGTTTTTATCAGCTTTTAAAATTTAATCAAATTGTTATGCAGAGAATATATGAGAAACATTATATAAATATCTTATTTTATGTTCTAATTGCCATCCGATTAAAAATAGATTAGGGGATCTTTCCAAGGTAATCCTAAGACCTTGGTCTATAGAGTTAGAGATGTTCAGCAAGTTGGTGAGGCTTGGGCACAGCTTGCCTGAAGGTTTGCTAGGCCATGCTTTTTTATTTTTTTAAATATAATTTATTTAATTAGTTTTGCATTTTCATTTCTTTAAAGAGGGAAACACCATAACTATACTATATTTTATTAATTAAAAAGACCAAATGACACTTACACAAACTAAATGAGACTTAAGAAAACTAGAATATATAATACATGAGGAAATGATGAAATGTTCAAACAATTATCGAATAGAAATACTAGTAATCATCATCGGATAGAGCCTTATCATCAGAACAAAGAGTGACATTAGGCCAATCATGATTGCATCAACATAGCTCTTTAGATGGCAGCCACGTTTGTTTATCCAATTTTTTTATTTTTTCATAGCTAAAACCAGTTTCAGTCATTCGGTCAAAATGGTTGATTGTATACGCATAGGCACTATCATTTTCCTGCAAAGCTTGCATATTTTGGACCTCGCATCTTTCTGAAAGTGAAATGTGAATTCCAGTTATGCCTAAGGTGGCTTTCTCTCAGATTTTCAAACTTAGATGTGGATACTTTTGTAGGGCAAATGATCTTTCTTACGGGAAAAAGACTCATTTCTGGTGGTGCGGGATAAGGAGTCTACCATACCGTTGTCTTTTTCTTTTCCTCTTGATGCTATTAGTGAGAGAGCAATAGTAGAGATGAAGAAATTTGGAAGAGAGATTGTAGATATTAATGTGAGAAAGTGCAAGAAATAGGCCTCTTTATTTATAGGAGATCTTATTTTTTTGGACAAAAACAGCCTCAAAAACTAGTTTTTACTAGTTGTTGGAGTGGACAAAATAGTAATTTGATGTCAAAAAGTAAATTGAAACCATTAAAGGGCCTTAAGGTGTAATTTGGCCACTTTTTGGAAGAATTTAAAATCTACCGTTCAGATTAACCTGCCAAGCTTGGGCCGACCATACCTGGGCCCGGGCTCCAATATAGGCTGGGACGAGCTGGGCTCACTTAAGACCGCCTCCTCCCTCAAGCCCAACATCTCCCCAACTCCCCTGTGCCTTTCTCGGGCTGGGCCAAGCCAAGTTTTGACCAAGTTGAGCCGGGTTTGACCCAGCCCGACCCATTTAACACCTTTATACAAAGTGTTCATTACAAAATATGCTAGTTCTCAATTCGTCTATTTAGTGAAGAGCAAAGGTAATGCTTTATTAATGTAGCGAGGTTTTCTGCATGGTAGTGGCATAGGTAACACACATAGGAGAATTATTGGTAATGGTGATCAATTTGGTTTTGCCATGATCATTGCATCCATGATGTTGCTCTGGATATTCTTAAGGCCCTGAATCACAATTTTTCTTCTCATAAAAATCTCAAGGTTTTTAGGCTTATTGTTAGGGTCTAGTTGGGGATGGACTAGGGAACTCATATATACATTCCCCATTTCTTGAGCAAATTTGTAATCTTATTCTCACCTTATCATCTCTTTCAGTTACTTCAGGATAAGGCTTTGTTCATTGAGAAAGAAGTCTGAATTTTTTGTACTCTTCAAAGAAGGGCTATGCCTTCTAGCTACTCAACCAGGCTTCTCTAATAACAAGCCTAGAATATAGTAGTCATGGACTATCTAGGGACCCCACCCCTCAAATTCTTCCATTTTTGCAAAAGGCTATTAGGTGCTAATCTTTACCAGATGTTCAAAGTCTTCCTCTAGAAGTGTCTGTTAAACAAACTTCTTACTGTAGCCAACCTTGCTTTTCATGGTGGCTTTACTAGTCCCATCTGTACAAGATGTAATTTGCATTAGGAATCCTCCCTCCATCTCTTCTCAAGTTGTCAAGGTTCCACTAAAATCTGCGGGGATTGTTGTGTCAACCTAGTTTCCTCAAGTACCCAATTGTTTGAATATTGGGTCTTGAATCTTCTAGCTTCTCAGAAGAAATGACAGGTTGCAACTTGGTCTCCTTACTCAATATCATCTGGTTGGGCAGTAATGAGCTTCTAGTTCAAAATTCATCCTTTGTTGCCTAATCCCTCATCTTTAGGAAGAATGTCCTTCTCTTGGAATTAATCTCCACAAGAAATTACAAAAAGTACCTCTCCTTGTTTAGGGCAAATCCTTCGCATCTTCTTTGCCATAACTGGGGTACGAGTAAAAGGAGAAGACAAGTTGAGAGTCCTTAGTTTTTTTTACAGTTTTTGGAACATGGCAAAAAGCTTTTGGTTTTGTAGCTGTGGCTTGATTGTGAATAAGTACAAATGGCCCTTAAGAATCCAAGAATGCCAGGTTCAACAACATTGTGACTCATTTCTTACAACAAAGCTAGTTGCTCTTAAAAAACTAGTTGATGTTACCATAAGAACTTCCTTCCAGAACATTAGTATTCTTTCTTATTGTTCGCAAGCTGATAGCTTTAGGAAATCATCTCATGCTTATTTCCTCCATGACAAGTCTAGCCCACAACATAGTGTCTTCTATGAGTATGTTTGGAAATTGTTATTCAAAAACATGTATCTAGAACACACATTTATGCTCCTTCATTATTTTCCCGTCATCCCTATCGGCTTTGTATTTATTTTTTATTCCAAAAGAAAACCTTTTGCAACCTAACTACTACTACCTCCATTTCATGTTCTTCCCTACATTTCACCTTTTTAACTTAACTTTGACACAAATTTATTTATATTATATTTTGGTTAGAAATTTTTTTAAAAAGTATATTTAAAAAATTATAAGTCTCCATTTATTATTTATATATAAAAAATTTGCTTTTATATACCAAATTTGAAGAAAATTATAAATTAATTGATGTTAATAATGAATGAGGTAAATAACTTGAAACAAATGAAGTATTTACTGGTGTATGTATCAAGTGATTAAATCCTTTTATCAATTGGGTCTATCCTAATCGGTATATAGACCATCATAGCACGTGGATAGAGAGAATTTGAATTCTAATTTGTAAAAGAGATTACTTTTTTAAATTTACAGTAGCTATAAATTGGGTAGGCCTAGTGGGGCAGGGTGTAATGTAAATTAGTTTATGGAATATCTTTGACATTCATTCCCTCATAACATTCTAGTAAAAAAGAAAGTATTTTTAGAGATTTATAAAAAAAAATCTTTCCAGAGACAGTAGTTGGGCTGAACGACGCCTGCAACTGCCCCGTCCGCGTGGACGCAAGAAGCAGTCACCGGCTGGTTTTTGTAAGTCAACTTCACGTCCTCCATTCTTATCCCGCTGCAGGGACTCTTAGAACTCCGACGAACCGTGTATGTCCCAGTATGTCACGTCACTGACCTTCACTGCAGAGACCTGGCCGGGGCAGTTCCCGTGGTAGGGGCAGTAGTTCTGGTCGATCACGATTGAGTACTTGACATTATTCATCACCACGTCCTGGAACACCCCAAGATTTGATCCTGACGCCATTCTGGGTGCCGGTCAGGGTCGCTGTTTTCACCGTCATAGTTTGGACGCCGGCTTCCCTCAGCTCTTTATCTAGGCTTCCGATGCTAATGCCATGGCCGGGGCCGCAGGTGATATTTTCGATCCCGAGGTTGGTGGCGCCCGGCCCAATGGAGACACAGTCGTCGCCGGTGGAAATCTTGGAGCTGAGGATGGTGACGCCAGTGGAGAGCTGGATGTGGATGCCATCTGTATTGGGGTTGTTGCCGGCGGCGATAACATTTACGCCTTGCATTTTCACGTTCTCGCAACCATTGACGATGATGTGCAACATCTGGCTTCTCAGTGATGTTAATTCTCTCACCATGTTTTTCAATTTGAAAATTGATCAGAAATGTGTATATATATAATGCGCACATGGAAGGTTGACATATCTTGCAATATGGAAATTTTTCTTGGAATGGTCGTGGCAGTTTCATTTCCAGTCGGATCGGAATTATATGGAAAGGTTTCAGTTACTTATAATGCTTGATTTGGGAAGTTAATTATCGAATGATCCATCATGCGAATATGTTTACCCATTCGTATTCCTTACTAATTGATTACTTTTAAAACTCATAAATTGTAGGGGTGTCCATGGGCTAGTTCCACTGAGTTTCATGAAAGTTAATCCAATCCGTATTAACTTCAGGTTTCATGCTTTGACATTCAATCTTACAATTGCATGGCTTTGGAACACGATCGAACCCAACAACGAACTCAGATTAAAATTCGAAACCACTAATACTAAGTAACTAATAACAAATACAAAACTATGGCTATTCATTAATACCACATGATAAGAAAAGAAGGATCTAATAAAGCAAAGTCATTGGAGATACTCAAATCCTTAGAGCTAATAGTGTTTGGAGACACAGCTCTTTGACTTACATGCTTCGGTTTCGTACGTGCTTAAGTTCATTTGCACTTCATTCTAGATTTGATTTTAAGGAGAGTGAGTCTGGTAAGAGAGAGAATAGGCGAGGTTGGCAATAGAGAGATCAGAGGAGAGACCAAAGTAACAGTTAGGCTTTGAGATTAAGAATTGGGTTAGTAGAAGTTGGTACCTATGTCTTTTTTGAACATGATATGATGGGTAAGTTAACTTAGCTTAAATAAATAGAGTTAGTTCGGGTTTATTGAGCATCTATTTTTACTGCTCAAACTGACTAACATGTATATAGGATTTCTATTTTTACTAACCAACCCGACTCTGACCCACATTAAACCCACATAATCATCAAATCACTTCGGTTCGGATTAGTCGGTTTTGTATGTTGAGGGGTTGGATGATTAGCACAATAAATTGACTATTAGTTCGTAAATATTTTCCTGGAAGGCAACTAAATAAGGCCTATTAGTTGGCAAATCAGTCATTGCATCAAACTCACTGTAACTCCGCTAGGGCAACTCTTGCCGGACTTCTTGCAAGCCCACAAAGCAGCGCCTCTGCCGTCAAGCATGCCGCCGTAAATGGGTACGCCATTAACTCCCAAGAATGACACCCAATAGGCGGAGTTGCCCAGCACATTGTAGTCGGCCGGAGCCACGAGGCTTCCCTGCACCTGAAAGGTGATGGCATTGTTCTTACACGGGCCCTTGAAGCTTACGTTGCGGAGCAAGAACCTGCCTTGGGGTACGTAGATGGTGGCGGGGTTGGTGGAGGCACAGGCCTGAGCCCAAGCCGCTGAGAAGGCATTGGTGGAGTCAGTGACGCCGTCGGGCATGGTGCCGAGAGTTACAACGTTGAAGTTGGTGGCGAAGGTTGTTGAGGTGAGGGAGAGGGAGAGGAGGAAAGCGAGGAAAATGTGAGAGTTGGTTTTGTCTGGCACCGCCATTTCTTTGCTTCTGTTAGCTCTTGCTGTTGGTAGAACAGAAAACGTGATTAGAGAAACTGAACCAAGTGGTGGTATTTATAGGATTCGAATCTAGAATTTGGGTTGGCTTTGGGCATCAACTACAAGCTCAAAGCTGCTGCGCCGAATTTAGTGATTATTCAGTTTTCTTTTTTAAGGAAAAAAACTATTAGTATAAAATTGAAAAGAAACATATATTCTATGGATGTTCCTTTCATGACTTTTTTTGTTGTTCAGTTGAACAATTAGAGCTATATTCTGTTCTCAAGTTATCGTTATTTTTTTTTTTTGTTAAATAGTTCACTTTGCTTATCATAGTTAAGTAAGCGTGTAAAGGGGAGCTTTTATAATTGAGAGAGGTAAAAAAATCCCACCTTAGCTCTACATTTCCCATGGTCCCTTCATTTGAATTTCTAATGGCTTAAGCTATTAATAATATAAATTTTATTTATCAACGGTTTTTTACATTGTTAGCTATCAATGGCACTCCACATTGGTAAAACAAATTCACTTACTAAGGTCTTCTTGCGGTGGTAATAAAAAATCAAACTTACCAATAGTTATTCATATTGGTAATTATCAATGACCAAAGAATTAGAAATTTGACCTTTGAGAAATGAATGGTGTTGTAGTAGTGGTTGGTTATATAAAATACACTACAAGAAAAAAACCATTTAGCGATGGTCATTAGCAACAGCCAGCCTTCGCTAAATATAAAATAGTGACGGCACACTGTCGCTAAAAGGTCCGTTGCTAATTTACTCGCCATTAATTTTTTAGTGACGGTAGCAACAGCTAAACGTTGCAGAATATACTGTCACAAATTTTCTGGCAACGGTATCTGCCGGCGCATTAGCGACATTTTGCCGTCGTTAGTTAGTGACGCATAATCGTCACTAGTTAGCGACACATGACCGTCGCTAGTTAGTGATAATTTGTGACTAATAGCCGTCACTAGTTAGTGATAATTTGTGACTAATAGCCGTCGCTAATTCAAAAACTCTTGGCTAGCACAATTTCATCACTAGATCTCCACTATACGCATCCGTTCCATACAACTCCAACAACCAGAAACAAAACTAGTTCCCATTAATCCAAACTAATACCATACACTTCCAAAAACCATAAACATAATTTATTCCCATTAATTTGAAATATTTTACACATAAGCATAATTTCTTCCCATTGAACTTTTGATGCATTACCACTACTTAAAATTCTGTATGAATTCCAAATTAATATTTCATACTCACTTCTATGCTTTCTCTGGTCAAAACGACTGCCTTCGTAGCTATGGTTCTATGCATGAGTCTTATAGAGAGGCTTTTGGCTGACTAGCTATCAGAAATGTTGATAAAAATAATTCCATCTGTTGACCTTCACAAGCTATTTGCTGCATTTTTCTTTTTCTGTTTTTCATTCTCAGCTTGCTTCCCCTTTCACCCGTGATCCTTTATTTTTGCTACCTGTCTTTTGACGACTTCTTTGTCCTTGAGGGCAGCTTTCCTGTCTGATTTTCTATTTATACATCATTTGTGTTGGGCTCTTCACGTGGTGGGGCTGCTGCTGCAAAAACTTTAGTATGAGATAATGAAAAAACACAGTAGTTGTTTTGAGAAAGTAGAACCAGAAGATGAAATAGTGACCTGCTTCAGTAAAACTTGCATCAAAGACTACTTTGTTAAGATGTTGTTTCAGGAAAACCTGCAACCAACCACCATGTTTAGAAATTTCTCTTTCTAGCTTAAGTGTCATAATGGGGCAGAAGAAATCAAAATTCAACTATGAAACTAAGATATGTATTATATACACTGTCAACATCGATGGACAGTGGAATGTAGTATCTGTCAGGGGTTTGATCAAAATTGAAGGCAGGTCTCCCGTATACTGAATTACAGAACAATTCCAAATGAAGACATACAATGCAAAAAAGTAAGAACAATGTTGGTTAAATATGCAAGCTATTTTTGACAGTTCAAATGGGCTGAACCTGAGTTTGGTGCTCAAAATCAGCTCTTTGTAATTCTTTTCCTTCTCATCCCAATCTCTTATTTCCCTTTCTCCGCATAAACAATTACCAAGGATAAATAAGCAGCAACCATTTGATACTATAACTATTGTTGGCAGGTATCAAGGAATATGTCCAACGCTTGCCGGAGCAACCAGCACGAATTATTACAGCAGTTGCCATTATATTGTTTTCTTCTTTTTTGTAAAGACTGCAAAAGCTCAAGTGTGTGGAAACTTTGTCTCCATGCCACAATTTCTCCTTTTCTTTTTCTTTTCTTTTATCTTTCATATATATATGTGTGTATATATAATACATAATATATATACACACTAGCTTGGAACTTATTGATTTTCCTGGCATTTGGTTGTGAATGGCCTGGTGTGGAAGCTTGTCTTGGGTGAGGGAGAGGTTCAGAGGTAGCTAGCAATGAAAGCAAAAAGGTTAATTGCCTTTGAAAAGCTTTGAACATATTTTGATCACTTTTTGGGCATCGATGACCCCTAAAAAGAATACAATTAGTGCGCTTATGCTTTACCTTCTTCTCAGCAAATTTCCTGTCTCCTTTTCTTTTCTCTTTGTGATAAGTCTAATGATTTGTAGAACATGTTCAAAGATCATCTATGTGTGTTCAAAGCGGATAGTGCCCATTTTCTCTTTTGCTTTTTTTCTTTTTCCTCTCTCTTTGTTTTTTTATTTTTGTGTGCTTGTTTACTTCTATCTAGTAGCCATCATAATTAGGCCATTCAGATCAAAAGTATAATTATTAATTAGTTAACTGTTTATTCATTTATTGATAAAGTTTAGAGCTAGATTTATTTAACATTTAAGATTGAGATAAATGACTGAGTATTGAATACTTTGAACAACCGCCTGCCTTTCACAAAACTCTAATCTAAGACCCACAATCCCATGGCCAGTACCTCCAGCAGAAACTGATTTGCTCACAGCAGCCAATGATGCTCTCAATTGTTTAGATAACATAGATACCGACAAATAAGCTATTATTTCCAATACATCCGTATCCATCTGTATAACAGAAACAACAAACCAATTTCCTAAATCCATCCGTATCTTTGCCAAGATATTTAAAATGTCCCTACTTTCCATTTCTCTAGTCCATTCATCGTATTTGAAGAGAAAAGGTTCAAATTTGACATACTCGAATGTAATCCTTGCATCAACATCCCTTGACTGTTCATCGTCTGAAATCAAGTGCAATGAATCCTCTACCAAGTACCCTTCAGATAATGTTCCATTTGAAAGGTAAACAACTTCATAAGGACAAGTGTTCTGGGCAGAGCATCGCCGTTTGTGCCCACACATAGTGCTGTTGCATGGGACCTTTGAGCTTGTGGATGATGTATTAGGACTGTAGATATTGAACTCTATTTCCTGTTCAGAGAACATTAGCAATGCATCATTATGTACCCCGGCCCAACTCAAAATCAGATAAAGAAACCAACTGATGCACAATACATGTTTTGATCTTAAAAGAATGTCGACAAATAAAACTACAATGCATTCAAGAAACCAACCAAGTTTCATGTAAATTGGAACCAAGATCCATCTAGATGTGGATTCTGTTCAAAGGACAACTACAACTAATAGCTACAGATCATAAATTTTAGCTAATGTTCACAGATATCAACATTCATGAGACAACATACCTGTCCCCTAGAAGTCCTCAAGCCACGCACACAACTGCTACAATCACAGGGCAACCAGAACAGATCACTGCCCGTATCTAGCCCCACAAGGAACGACAAGGGCAGTGTCCCTACAGTCACATTTGCATAATGCAAACTAAACAAAAACTCAAAGTCAATTGGTAATGAAAACAAAAGAAACAGAAAAAAGTTGTTGACATTTTAGAAAAAGAGACAAAACGAATGTTACTGAAATTGTACAGAAGAAGCACCGTCATGAAGGAAGAGAAGACCACAATATCCACCATAAAAGCCCAGCTCTTCCATTTGTCCCCAAAGCCAGACAGTCCAAGCAACGAATTGCTCCATATCAACACACCCGCAAGAAACCCAAAGAATAGCAACAGGGGCAGAGTAACAGCTCGCATTCCTCTCACCAAATTTCTACTCCGTCTCAATGGACTCAGACCCCAGGTCGATTCCACCACCACAATGACGCAAGCCAGATTCCAATTCACTGCCAAACAAACCAAGCCCAGAAGCAGGAACACTGATAGGATCACTAGAGCAAATGCCACACAAGGGGAAGAATAAGTAGCGTCGAATTCAATGAGTTTGTACATTTTAATCTCATAAATCACTAAAACCCTCAGAATCGCGATGAACTCGATTGCGAGAACTAGTGTTACGAATGAAGTAGCGAATAGAGGGAGGAAGGAGACGAAGGCCGACCTGATGGCGGATAAGAGCTTGACAGGTCTGCTGAAAAAGCCATGGAAGACGTTGTAGGTGACGGAGCCGACGCCGAGGAGGGCGAGGATGAAGGCGAAGAGAGAGTAAAGGAGAGTGAGGAAAAGGGTTTCGGGAGCGACAGCGTCTGGAGAGGAGAGAAGACGTTATACAAATAAAATGCACAGCGACGGCTTATTATCGCTTAAAACTAACGATTTCTGGCCTTCGCTAGTTCTTAACAATTTAACTCATTTTTAGTAATATTATAAGTTATATTACTAAAAATATATTAGTAAAATATATTAGGATTGTAAGTTATATTAGGATCCTGAAATATACACATATTTAAATGTCATGAAGGTTTCATAAAACCAATATTTGAAAACATATTACCATAAAATATCCCAAATGTACTGTTGCTAACAATGGGATTAGGTAGACATATCATTATCATTCAAATGTTTTTCTCTTGTTTGGTCTTGAAGTAATGAACTGAAAAAATAATTTAGGTAAAAGAATGTGTAATAGGCATGTAATAAATTTGGAAAAATAGGTATTGATTATTTCATTTTTATGTAAATTGATTTGAACCTGTACAATGACTCATTTAATTCGTCGTCTGATATTGAAGTATATATGACAGAAGTTATTGGATGAGTATGCAATTCATTGCTTGAAAAACAAATAAAAGTGTTAGATTTTTGGGGAAAAAATATTGTCATAATGACAAAGGTATAATACTCATATTACATTCATGCACTTATTGTGATTAAAGGTAATAATTGTACTACCACTACCAATACTACAAAAATTTGGTTGACTATATTTGCATAATATAGAATGAAGTTGAATCTCAATATGATATTAAGAATAATATAATTAAAAATTTTAATGGTTATAAATATGGTTAAAAAAAAAATAATATAATGCCTTCTATTGATCATACTGGGTTTAGCACTAATAGTTTCTATTCTCACTACAGTAGTAACAATGTCACAATAGTCTGGGGCCTTAATAGTCTCACTATAAAAGCACCAAATGTTTATAATTAGTATTCTTTCCATTCCAAATTCTTTGTTCCATTTAGTTTTTTTTAACTCAAGTTTGACTTAAATTATGAAAAAAATTACCAAAACAACCTCGAGGTTTGGTCAAACATATAATTTTCCCCCTCATTTTTTAAAAACCTACGCTTACACTTACCCCTCCAAAATTAACACCATTATTCATCGTTACCAAAGAATAAAAAAATGTTTAACTTTGTCCTTCTATCTTCCTTTCCTATAAACTTTATCCTCAACTTTTGAATGAATACAAGTCAACTACTTGAACAAATTAGAAATTTCAATTAAAAGTTGAAAAAAAAAAATCAAAGATTTGATTCTTATCCCAAATCTTCGAGCCCCAAATATTCAGCAACCCCTAATCCAACCCACGCAAACAAAATCAGAAATAGTCATTGCTGGCATCCGATTCGGTGAAGAAGAAAAGCCCCATGAATTACGATTAGTTTCATTAATGCCGTTGGCCATCCTCATTGGCACCAGAAGGGCCACGTCACCATCACGACCCAATTTTTCGGCATCCTTATTCGTGATGAGCATCTTTTCTCTGGCGGATTGGTGGATGATTAGGCTTTCACCACAGAAGTCCCATTATCTCCGGTAGACCTTAAAGTAGTAGAGCTAATGTCTCAAGCCCCGTGTGTTCTTGCTGTAATTAGATGTAAAAATTATTGAACATAGTGCTCGTTAAGAGATTTTCAGGGAATGTTAAAGAAGAAGATGAAAACAAAGGACAGCTACACAAAAACATAGCTTGACAAAATGGTTTATTGCCACCGGAAAAAAGAATCCATTTCCTTGATCATCCGTGCATGGAATCATTGGCATGATTCCACCCATCAGAGTGCAAGAGAGTTGTCCATATATGTAGTGCTGTTGCTCATGATCATCCATAAATTTCAACATAACATTTCGACTAACATAACTTCCATCGATGAAATTGCTGCTTTAGTGTATGGAAATAATGTATCTCACTTGTCTATTTATATTGTATTGTAGGCTATAATTATGCCTAGAATTTTGAATATAATTGTAATGTAATTAGACAAAAATATTCATTTACATTTGCTGTAATTAAATCTTTCTAAAAGTATTCATTTACCTTTCTCTCTCACAAGTTGCCATAACATTCGTACAAACTGATTAATGCCAATTTCGGCCAATGTATGTTAATGTAGTGTTTTGATGTTTTGAATATAAAAAAGGGTAACTCTGTCAGTTTGGATGTAAAATATAAGATTTAATTTCCTTAAATATAAAATGTGCCATGTGTTAGATTAATATTAATTTTGTTAAGTGAAAAGACCCTTTCACCCTTATGTGTATCCTGCTTTTATATTATATAATAGATTTAACTCATTTTTAGTAATATTATGCCACAATGAGATGATAAAATATTAAAAAATGGCTAAATTTTATGTACCAATAAATCAATTCAAATGAATTTAATTTTCATTAAATAGATTTTTTGTTAATTACTTAAAAAATATTAAGAGATTTGTAATCCAAATTAATCAAATTAAAATTTATAATTATACAATTAAACAAGTGACATATAAAAGGATAAGTGGTTTTGCTGAAGTAAAATAAACAATAAGTAAAATAGAGATTTTTTTAACGTTAATTATAATATATATTTTTTCCATAAACACATAGATCCATTGATTCATATATCTGAATAAAAAAATATCCTAAGAGTTGGAACTGATCTATATTAGTGAGAGCTGCTTGTTACAAAATCTAGCTGACACTTAGCGAGGGCAAATCGTCACTAAATTTAGCGACAATTAGCCGTCACTAAATTAGCGACAGTTAGCTGTCACTAAATTTAGCGACGGTTAAACCATCGCTAAATTAGCGAGAGCAAACCGTCACTAAATTTAGTGATGACCAACCGTCGCTAAATTAGCGAAGGCAAACCGTCACTAGCACTATCTATAATTTAATGACGGCTAGCCTTCGCTAAATTAGTAAGGGCAAGATGTCACTAAACTTAGTGACGGCTAGCCGTCGCTAAATTAGTGAAAGCAAACCGTCACTAATATTATCTATAATTTAGTGACGGCTAGCCTTCGTTAAATTAGCGAGGGCAGACCATTACTCAATTTAGCAACGGCTAGCCGTCACTAAGTTAGCGAAGGTAAGCCTTCACTAACTATGACCATAAATTTGTGACGGTTAGCTTTCGCTAACTTAGTGAGGGCAAACAGTCACTATAAGTTAGTGACAGCTAGTCATCACTTTTAAAAATTTGTTCGTTTATTTTTAAAAAATTAACTAAGATAATAAATTTTTTAACCATAAAACAAAATTTTATCCTAAATTATAATAATTTTTTTATACACACATGGATCCATCCATCCATACATTTTCATCAGAAAAGAAACTGAAAGCAATTGAAATTTATCATTATCGAAACAAATGAAAAGAAAATGGAATAAAAATCTCATTAAAAGCTAGTCATAGTTAGTCGTCTCTAGTCTTTGGAATATTACCAAGGGCAACCCGTATTTAATTTTTGAATTTTTTACTAAAATTAGCGATGGCTAACCGTCACTAAATTAGTGAAGGCAAGTCGTTGCTAAAATTAGTGACTACTAACCGTCGCTAGCGACTACTAACTGTCGCTAAAGTTAGCTACTACTAACCGTCACTAAATTAGCAACGAAAAACCGTTGCTAAATTTTAGCGACTGTCAACCGTCGCTAAACTTTCACCGGACTTTTAGTGACTATTTGTTGTCATTAATTTACAACTGGTTTTAGCCGTCGCTAATTAAACCGTCGCTAAATGACCATTTTCTAGTAGTGATATTCAGCATCAATTGGCGTGACTAAAAATGTTTAATTAAATATCATAAGCTAAAGATATTTTAGATTTGACCTTGTACATGAAAAGATTTATTTAGCAGAGGTTCTTACGCCACTAACCACAATATGTGCGAAGAGTTCTGTTGGCCTTGCTATATATGAGGCAGCCCAATATTGACTACAAAGCAGATAGGAGAAATAAGGGCAAACTATACATTAAACTCCTGAACTTTTATAACTTGAGCGAGTTAGCTCATAACTTACTACTCATAAAACATTAACCTTGAACTTTGTAAAAATTTGTGAATTAATCTACAATGTACTGTACACGACTGACGACATCAACCCAAAATATATACCCTTTTACCTTTTTTTAACCTAAACACCCATAACTTTTAGATTTACCAAAAACACCATCTTCCTCAATCTCTCATTTGCCCGCTACCTATTTGGCCACCGGCGACCCCTCTCTCAATTTCTACTAACACGTCATCCCATTGACGCCACTAGATCACTCCATGGCTCAAAGCTGCCTGCACCACAAAGTGGCAACGATGGGGGCGCCACTGAAGATAAGAAGGAATGCTAAGGTTAAGAAGGAATATCACTTACTTGAAGCTGGAGCTATTTGATTTTCAATGCCTTCATGCTCCACCACCAATCCTATATACTTGACCAGTTATTTGGCCCATTCATGAGAAGCCTTGGCCCCACGTGCCACATTTGGGCATGAGACGGAAGTGTTTGTGCTCGTTGCACTACAAAAAAAAAAAGCAATTACCAATGGCCATTATGAAATGCCACGTGTTGATAATTTCAAAATTACCAATGTATGATTGTTGGTAATCAACACATTGGAAAAATTTTTACCAACGGTTTAATTCTAAGTTATTGGTAATTTCCAACATATAGCCATTGGAAAAATGACCAATGAAAATTACCAACGGTTTAAGTATACATGCTCTTTACTAACAGTTTGGCTTTTACCGATGGTTTAGGTTGTTATTTACCAACGGTTTGAGCCATTGGTAATCAAACTATTGGTATTTATACCAACGTGTTTGACCGTTGGTAAGTATTTCCAATGTGCTAGGCAGTTGGTAAATATCTTGAAATTTTTTTAAAAATTAAAGCAGTTTTCAACGAGGAGCCTTTGGAAATTTCTATTTATTTAAAAAAATATGCAAATAAAACTAAAATAGCTAAAATTAAAATTTCCATTAAATTTTATTAAATTAATGTACAAAAAAATAAAAATTTTATTAAAATAAATATTAAAAAAAATTAATGTATGGAAAATTAAAAATTCAAAAAATTTCATAAAAAATTTAAAACTAAAAAATTTCACAAAATTAACTAAATATATCAAAAAGTCACAAAATTAACTAAATATTTCAAAAATTATCAAAATTAATAAAAAATTGTTGAAATTCATAAAAGTTTACCAAAATTAATAAAAAATTTAAAATTAGATGAAAATTTCAAAAATTTAGATTATATTCAGAAATTCAGAAAATTAAAAATATCACAAAAATTAAATAAAATTCAAAAAACTTATTGAAATTCAAAAATATTTATCAAAATTAATAAAAAATTAAAAATTCACCCAAATTTCAAAAGCTTAGAATAAATTTAAAAATCAAACACAAGATTAACTAAAAAATCTACAATCAAAACCTAATCTGTAATCAAACAACCAAATCTACAATAATTTACAAAATCAAAACCTAATCTACAATCAAATAATAAAAAATAAAATCAGTAAAGAGTCTACAATCAAGACCTAATCTGCAATCAAACAACCATATCAACAATAATTCACAAAATCAAAACCTAATATATAATCTAACAATAAAAAATGAAATTAGTAAAGCAGGGAGGAGACCCATCGCGTCAGGCGAGATGAGGAGACGAGGTGAGGAGGTGATGAGGCGAGGTGAGGAGGTGATCAGGTGTCGGGCGAGGACGGACAGAGGGCTAGGGAAGGACGAAGGATGAAGCGTGAGACGGCTGTGTAAGGATAGAGGGAGAACAGCGGCGGACGGAGGGCTGATGAAGAACGGCAAAGGGAGGGGAGAGGAGACGAGAGGGAGGAGAAGGTGGAAAATAGGAGAGATAGTAGGGTAAATGGGAGGTTAGTGCTAAGCTTATATTTATTATATTTATTTCTCTCATATTTAGTATGTTTTAATATGTTTTGAACCTTAAATATATATTTTGAGTATGTTTTGTAGCATAGAACATATCTGGACTTAATTGATTGAAAGTGAATTTAATTTGCCATTTTATAAGTTTTAATTTGATTGTGCTCTTTAAGGATGTTGACAGATTGGCGATGTTTTGGTAGAAAAATTATATCTTGAGCTAAAGAGATCGGAATGAAGTGATTCTTAATTCATTGGAAAGCTAACATCTGGAGCTACAAATCACATGCAGACCATCAAACTCAGTTTGCACGTTAAGAGGGTCAAATTTGGCTTCAAAGTCGCGATTCACGAGTCACCGCTGGTTCAAAAGCAGCTGTAGTATTTTGGGCATATCTTTGGCTGTAGATGTTCGTTTTATGCGATTCAGGTGTCGTTTCAAAGATAAGAAAGATCTCTACAACTTTTATGCTTTGAGTTTTGAGAAATAATGGCTTCATCAAGGTCGAATATCAGCTTGAAATTGCTACTAATGTTCTGAAGTATTGCTTGATTGACAACTTTGAAACCTTATAGTTATTTTGAATCTTTTTATTTATTTGGAGTACTTTTGTAATATTATAGAAAGTTTAGGAAGTTTTTATGAGTTTAGCCATAGGTTTTAGGTTTCTTTGGTTTTTAAAAGCGTGGCTGCCGCACACCAAGCTAGCTCTCCATTTTTCGTAATTCTAGTTTTAGTTTCTTTTATTCTTGATATGATCAAGGAAGGCACACATGGAGAAGGCAAGGACCCATTGAAGGTTTCTAGTGGACCTATAACAAGGAAGAAAGCTAAGGAGCTCTCAAGTGTACTACAAGGCTTTGTTTCAAGTTTCTTCATGGAGAATGGACATGGAAATTCACAAGGAGCTGCTGGAACTTTCAAGACACCATATGGACATGATGGATATGCTTGGTACTCAATTCTGGAGTGCTTAGATAAGTCACAAAACAAGGACACCAAGGACACCACTCAAAGTGCACCATTTGAGCCACCTTAAGTGTTCTTGATGCATTTTATGTCCACAAGCTGGATTTTTGAGCTCTAACTTTCCAGACCTTCATTACCACATCTAAGATGAAGATTCATGCCATTGGAACTCAAAGATTCAAGCTTGGAGCTGAAGATACAAGAGAGAACCTTAAAGTGCCCAAAATGCACCCAAAAAGGCTATTTGAGAGTTTTCGGGTTTAATCTTGTATTTATATTTTATTTTCGTTCAAATCCTATTTAGATACATTATTTAGGAAGTTATTTAGGCTATGGAATAGTTTTAAATCGTTTTGGACAAGTGGCATACGCTTCATTCATTAAACTTGTTCAAACTAGGAATTAGAGTCCTAATTTGACTAGGATTTCCTATGTCTTTGTATCTAGGATTCCTAAGGGATTTAGGCTGCGAATTTTGCCCAGCTTTTAACCCTAGTTTAGGCCTATATAAAGGCACATATTCTGGATGGAAACACACAGAAAAATTTTGAAATAATATTGCTCTTTGGAGAGGTTTTCTCTTTGGTTCTTTGTGGACTGCCTTGGTGCACAAGTGTGCTTGTGTTCTTGGAGTTCTATACTTCTCGTTTCTAATCACAGGTTGATTAAGGGTGGGGGTTTTAAACCTAGTCTCTTTGATGTCTTGTGGAGCTTGAATCACATCTTGGGCACGTTTCATGGTCTTTATACCATCGGGGTTCGCATCAGTTGGTATCAGAGCCACAAGTTCCATTGAAGGACATATCTTTGTGTTCTTGTTTCCCTTCGTTTTTCTTTCAATTTTGTCCAGTAATTTTCGTGTTTTAATTCTCTGTTTTAATTTATTTTCTTCTTGTTTCAGGTTTGTTCTTTTTATTCCATCCTTGTTCAAGTTCGAAAATCACAAAAACAACAAAAAGAAGTCAATCCATGTCACATTGTGTTCTCGGTTTCTACTTGTTTGTTCTTGTTTAATTCTCATCTTTCTGTTTCGTTTCCAGCCCTATTAATCTCTTCTGTTTTCATTGTTTCCAGCATCTTAGAGTCCAAAAAACACCAAAAAAAAGAGAAGGATCCAAATTGAGGAAGTTACGGTACAACCAACGTTGATTTCAAATTGGTTTTACGCAACCAACGTTGATTTCCAGTTGTGCAAATTTCAATAGTTTCTTGTCTTGGCCGAAAAGAATTCTAACTTTTTGTCTTTGACAGTCAGGAATTTCAAAGAGAACGTTTGGTTAGCATCAAAACAGCAAGCAAAAAGAAAAAAAAAAGAAGGAAGAAAAAAAAAGAGAGAAAAGAGAAAAGAACAAAGCAAAGGAAAGAAAAGAACAAAGACAGAAAAAGAAAAGTACAAAGGAAAGAGCTTGCTGAAAAGAAGGTTTTTTTACAAAGTGTCGAAAGTTTTCGTGCCCAAAACCTATCCCATTGTTTTCCAGCCGAAAAGCTTTCTTTGTGGTTCTTGTGATCATCAATTGCAAGAGCTTCCTAGAGTCTTTTAAAGCTTGTTTAGCCCACCTCTTTTGGAGTCAAAATAGTTCTTCAAAAATTCAAGTTTTCTTGTGTGCTTTGAGGATAGTTTTCTTAGAACTTTTGAGAACTCTTTGAATAGCAATATCTCACTAACAAATTGAGTGTTTTGAGTGTTCATATTTTGAGTGAAACACGTGAGGTGAGTGTTTGTGAGGATCTTTGTTATTTTCAGGAGTATGGAGGGCCAGGAGGATAGGAGGATGGAAGTGAGACACAATGATGAGCCAACCATGAGAGAGCTTCAAGAAACTCTCAATAGGCTTGTTGGGAGGATTGAAGACATTGACTTGAGGTTGCCAAGGAGACCAAATCCCATCTTGCAACCAAGGAGAGGTCCAAGGAGAGAAGAACCCGAGGAGGAAGAAGGGCATTGGCATGACCATGGGCTTCCAAGGAGGGGGGAGCCAAGGGAGGACAACAATCTAAGCTCCATCAAATTGTCCATTCCACCTTTTCAAGGGAGGAGTGATCCGGATACATATTGGGAGTGGGAGCAAAGGATTGAGATGGTGTTTGAGTGCCATCACTATTCTGAGGAAAAGAAAGTTAAATTGGCTACTATTGAATTCACTGATTATGCTCTTGTATGGTGGAACCAGGTTGTCACTTCTAGGAGGAGGAATGAGGAGGAACCCATCAATACATGGAGAGCTCTTAAAGCCATGATGAGAAAGAGATTTGTCCCAAGTTACTACTATAGAGATCAACACCTCAAACTCAAAAGGCTTGTGCAAGGCCAAAGGAGTGTGGAGGACTATCACAAGGACTTGGAGATGACACTAACCCGAGCCAATATCATTGAGGATGAGGAGGCTACCATTGCTAGATTCATCAATGGCCTTAACCATGAGATTGCCAACAAAGTGGAGATGGTGCCATATGTCAACATGGAGGATTTGCTTCACCATGCCACCAAGGCCGAAAGAATCATCAAGAGGTCTAAGGCATCCAAGATGGCTCAAGGAGGGAGTTCCACATGGAGGGGAACATGGAGCAAGGAGGCACCAAAGCCAAGAATGGAGGCTACCAAGGGAAGTATGTCTCGGCCTCAACAAGACAAACCCAAGGTGCCACCCAAAGATGTGTCAAAGTCAAGGGAGATTGAGTGCTTCAAGTGTAGAGGCAAGGGGCACTACATGAGAGATTGTCCTAACAAAAAGGTGATGATTCTCAAAGATGATGGTGAGATCACATTCGAGGAGAAGGATGCCATGGAGGAGACCCCACCATTGGAGGAGGATGAGCAAGACACACTTGAGCCCGAGGAGGGTGACTTTGCTTTTGTTGCTAGGAGAGCTCTAAGTGTGCAAGCCAAGGAGGAGGCCAATCAAAGGGAGTGCATCTTTCACACTAGATGCCGAATTAAAGATCAAGTGTGCAGCCTCATTGTTGATGGAGGGAGTTGCACCAATGTAGCAAGTTCAACCATGGTGGAGAAATTGAAGCTTCCAACACAAAAACACCCACAACCATATAAGCTTCAATGGTTGAATGATGTCGGGGAGGTAAAAGTGGTAAAGCAAGTTTTAGTTAAATTCAAAATTGGTACTTACCATGATGAAATTCTTTGTGATGTTGTTCCTATGCATGCTTGCCATATTTTGCTTGGAAGGCCGTGGCAATTTGATAAGAAGGTCACACATGATGGAGAGAAAAACTTGTACTCATTTGTCCATGAAGGAAGGCCAGTTACACTTAGTCCACTTTCACCACAACAAGCTTTGGAGGATCAAAGGAAACTTCAAAGTAAGGTTGAGAGAAAAATAAATGATGGGAAAGTTGAGGGCAAGAGTGAAGAGGGGAAAGCCGAGAGACAAAATGAGAGATCAAGTGAGATGAGTGACCATGAGGGGAAGAAGAGTAGAGAGTTCCCGAGAGAAAAGAATGAGAGGAAGTTGAGTGGCAAAAAAGAGTGCTATATTGCTAAAATGAGTGATGTGAGGAAAGCCATTCAAGCACAAAGACCAGTGCTTCTTTTAATTTACAAAGAATCTTTACTTGTTGTCAATAATCTAACACATCTTCCTAGTGTTGTTATGTCTTTGTTGCAGGACTTTGAAGATGTTTTCCCTGAAGATCCGAGAGGTTTGCCTCCAATTAGAGGCATTGAACATCAAATAGACCTAGTCCCGGGAGCACCAATTCCAAATAGGCCAGCCTATAGAACCAATCCTGAGGAGACTAAGGAGATTAAGAAGCAAGTAAATGAGTTGTTAGACAAAGGCCTTGTGAGGGAGAGTTTGAGTCCTTGTGCTGTGCCTATACTTTTGGTGCCAAAGGAAGATGGCTCATGGCGCATGTGCATGGATTGTAGGCCTGTCAACAAGATCACTGTAAAGTATAGACATCCTATCCCTAGGCTTAATGATATGCTTGATGAGTTGCATGGTTCTACGTTGTTTTCAAAGATTAATTTAAAAAGTGGGTACCATCAAATTAGGATGAGGGAAGGGGATGAATGGAAAACTTCTTTCAAAACAAAGTTTGGACTTTATGAATGGTTAGTTATGTCTTTTGGACTAATTAATGCTCCTAGTACTTTCATGAGGCTTATGAATCATGTCTTGCGTGACTTCATTGGAAAGTTTGTTGTTGTGTACTTTGATGATATCCTAGTATATAGCAAGAACTTAGAATAGCATGTTGGACACCTCACACAAGTACTAAGCATGTTAAGAGGACAAAAGTTGTATGCTAACTTGAAGAAGTGCTCTTTTTGTGTTGACAAAGTTGTTTTCCTTGGATTTGTTGTGAGTTCACATGGAATTGAGGTAGATCAAGAGAAGGTGAGAGCCATACAAGAATGGCCGATGCCAACATCCATTACGGAGGTGAGATCATTCCATGGGTTAGCTAGCTTTTATAGGAGGTTTGTAAGAAATTTTTCTACCATTGTTGCACCTCTAACTGAAGTTATAAAGAAGAATGTGGGATTTAAGTGGGGAAAAGCTCAAGAAGATGCTTTCGGGTTGTTAAAAGAAAAGTTATGCCATGCACCACTTTTAGCTTTGCCTAACTTTGCTAATACTTTTGAAGTTGAGTGTGATGCTTCAGGGATAGGCATTGGAGCTGTGTTGATGCAAGGAGGCCGCCCCATTGCATACTTTAGTGAGAAGTTGAATGGAGCTAGCTTGAACTATCCCACATATGACAAGGAGCTCTATGCTTTGGTAAGAGCTTTGGAGACTTGGCAACATTATTTGTGGCCAAGAGAGTTTGTGATTCACACTGATCACCAAGCCCTTAAGTTTCTTAGTGGGCAAGGTAAGTTGAATAGAAGGCATGCTAAATGGGTAGAATTCATTGAGTCATTCCCATATGTTATCAAATACAAGCAAGGTAAGGATAATGTAGTGGCGGATGCACTTTCAAGAAGGTATGCTTTACTTTCGGCTTTAGATGCAAAAGTTTTGGGTTTTGAACACTTGAAGGATTTATATGCTAGTGATGATGATTTCGGTGAGATTTATTCTAAGTGTTCTAAGTTTGCTTTTGAGAAGTTTTACCAAGTTAATGGGTTTCTTTTTAAAGAAAACAGGTTGTGCATACCAAGGACATCTTTAAGGGAATTGCTCACAAAGGAAGCTCATTGTGGAGGACTTATGGGACACTTTGGACAAGCCAAGACTTTGCATACTTTGAAGGAACATTACCATTGGCCGAATATGGTAAAGGATGTGAAGAAGGTATGTGAGCAATGCGTTGCATGTAGGAAGGCAAAATCCACTCACACTTCACATGGGTTATACACACCACTTCCTACACCTAGTCATCCATGGGTAGATATTTCTATGGACTTCATTGTCGGATTGCCTAGGACTAAGGGAAACCGTGACTCAATCGTTGTCGTAGTTGATAGGTTTTCTAAGATGGCTCATTTTATTCCATGCAATAAGACTGATGATGCTATTCATGTGGCTGAATTGTTTTTCAAAGAAATTGTTAGACTTCATGGTGTTCCTAGAACTATAGTTTCGGATAGAGACACTAAGTTTCTAAGCCACTTTTGGAGGACTTTGTGGGGTAAGTTAGGAACTAAGCTTTTGTTTTCCACATCTTGTCACCCACAAAATGATGGGCAAACTGAGGTAACTAATAGGAATTTAGGTTCCATAATTAGAGCTATCATTGGTAAAAATTTGAAAGCTTGGGAAGGTTGTTTGCCTCATGTAGAGTTTGCTTATAATAGGTCCATGCATACTACTACTAATTTGTCACCTTTTGAGATTGTTTATGGTTTTAATCCTTTAACTCCATTGGATCTTTTGCCATTACCTACTCATGAGGTATCTAGTTTGGATGGTAGTAAGAAGGCCGAGAGCATCAAGAGGTTGCATGAGAAGGTTAAGCAACAAATTGAACTCAAAAATCAACAAGTTGCTAAGAAAGCCAATCAAGGCCGAAGGAAAGTTGTGTTTGAGCCTGGAGATTGGGTTTGGTTACACATGAGAAAAGAAAGATTTCCAGCTGCAAGAAGGACTAAAATTCATCCAAGAGGAGATGGTCCATTCCAAGTCATTAAGAAAATCAATGACAATGCATACATGCTAAACTTGCCGGGTGAGTACAATGTGAGTGCCACTTTTAATGTTTCTGATTTGTCTTTGTTTGAACATGCAGATTCGTGGACGAATCCTTCTAAGGAGGGGGGAGTTGATATGATCAAGGAAGGCACACATGGAGAAGGCAAGGACCCATTGAAGGTTTCTAATGGACCTATGACAAGGAAGAAAGCTAAGGAGCTCTCAAGTGCACTACAAGGCTTTGTTTCAAGTTTCTTCATGGAGAATGGACATGGAAATTCACAAGGAGCTGCTGGAACTTTCAAGACACCATATGGACATGATGGATATGCTTGGTACTCAATTCTGGAGTGCTTAGATAAGTCACAAAACAAGGACACCAAGGACACCACTCAAAGTGCACCATTTGAGCCACCTTAAGTGTTCTTGATGCATTTTATGTCCACAAGCTGGATTTTTGAGCTCTAACTTTCCAGACCTTCATGACCACATCTAAGATGAAGATTCATGCCATTAGAACTCAAAGATTCAAGCTTGGAGCTGAAGATACAAGAGAGAACCTTAAAGTGCCCAAAATGCACCCAAAAAGGCTATTTGGGAGTTTTCAGGTTTAATCTTGTATTTATATTTTATTTTCGTTCAAATCCTATTTAGATACATTATTTAGGAAGTTATTTAGGCTATGGAATAGTTTTAAATCGTTTTGGACAAGTGGCATACGCTTCATTCATTAAACTTGTTCAAACTAGGAATTAGAGTCCTAATTTGACTAGGATTTCCTATGTCTTTGTATCTAAGATTCCTAAGGGATTTAGGCTGCGAATTTTGCCCAGCTTTTAACCCTAGTTTAGGCCTATATAAAGGCACATATTCTGGATGTAAACGCGCAGAAAAATTTCGAAATAATATTGCTCTTTGGAGAGGTTTTCTCTTTGGTTCTTTATGGACTGCCTTGGTGCACAAGTGTGCTTGTGTTCTTGGAGTTCTATACTTCTCGTTTCTAATCACAGGTTGATTAAGGGTGGGGGTTTTAAACCTAGTCTCTTTGATGTCTTGTGGAGCTTGAATCACATCTTGGGCGCGTTTCATGGTCTTTATACCATCGGGGTTCGCATCAATTCTTCTTTGTTTTTCTTTCGATGATGGCTGAGTAATTTTCTAGTTTAGTTTTAGGGATGATTTCCATCACCAACACCGGTTGTGAGGATTGATTTTTTTTGCTTAAACTTTCTTTAATTTCAAGTATTTACTTCTTTATTGTTCAGATTTATTGCAATTAATTTTCCTGTTCTCGCTTGTTGAATTGGTTCTGCAATTGCAAATCTGCTTGATTTTCTTTCAACCGCTTAGGTGAAGAATTCAATTAGAAGCAAGTGAATTGATTGAAGATTGCGTTTATTTCTGGTTAGTTCATACGAAGAAGTAAGACAGGTTAAGTTATTCAAGCTTTTGGATTGTTGCCTGGAATAAACTTTTTGGTTCATTGATCTTAATGCTGATTTTGAGATAATTAGAAATTGCTTTTCAATATCTGGTTACTCAAAATTAAGAAATTAATCTGAAGCTTTTTCTGGTTAATTTTACTGCTGAATTCTTAGGGTTCTTTTTAGCTTTAAAGAGAGTCATGTTTATTTGCTTGAATTGAAGAAATATTTTCTTTTGATGATCAACTGTGTGATTGGAATGGATAATCAACCTTGAACTGAGCGTTTTTAGTATTGGTTAATTTTTTTTTGATTCTGCAGTTAATTTATTTCAGCTTTTAATTGAAGAAAACCCCAATCTTTATTTCAGTTTTCTGACAGGAAGCTTTCAGTAAAAAAAATTTCTTTGGGATTCGACCTGGTTTTCACTGCTAGACTACAAATTTATTTATTCTGAGTGTTAGGGATACCAGAATTATTTTTTGTGGTTTCAACGACCGACCAGTTAGAGATAAGTTAAGGTTTTTATATGGGCTAGTTTAGGGTTATGGGCTTTATGAGCTTTCACACACACACACACATGCATATATATATATATATATATATATATATATATATATATATATATAGGCTTTTAATAATAATAATAATAATAATATATTAGGGAGATTCAATGTCACTATATAAATATGTTCATATATATGTTCATACACATTATAAATTGTATATATATATCATTCTAAAATTGTAAAATAAGTATGATAAGTATGTTATAATATATATCTGTGTGTGTATAGTATATGCTATACTATATTAGATGATATATTATTATTATAAAACATAATAATAATAATAATAATAATAATAATAATAATAATAATAATAATAATAATAATAATAATAATAATATTTTGCAACAAAAAAATTACCAATGGCCAGACCGTTGGTAATTACCTACACGTTAGACCGTTTGTAAAAAAATTTAAAATTTACTAACAGTCAAACGCATTGGTAATTTACCAACAGTCTGGCCGTTGGTAAGCTGCTTGTTGGAAAATATGTAAATTACCAATGTATTGGACCATTGGTAAATTACCAACGCATTTGATTGTTGGTAAATTTTAAATTTTAAATTTTTTTACCAACATTCTAACGCGTTGGTAATTACCAACGGTCTGGCTGTTGACAATTTGTCCGTTTGAAAAACAAGTTTTTTTAGTGGTGTCAACGAGGACTACTAGAGTTGAACATTGATGCTCATGCCTCAACATATGAATTCTTTGAGTTGCTCAACCAAAAGCACAGCAGAAGTGAGGGAGTCTATTTAGTTTGGGATTTAGGATTGGTCATTTGAATTGGGGATGAGAGTCTATCTGTTCTGTTTTTTTTTGTTAAATTTGAAAGTCAACTTTTTCTTCACTACATGCCCAATAAGAGTTTTCCTTTGCCTCTTCTTTGGTTTTGTTGTTGATAAGCCTCTTTATTTCTTTGTTAATGAAAATGAAATCCAAAATTCAGGGAGTGGGTAAAGAAAATGGCCAAAATGAAGAAAGGCCACTTGCCACTGGGTTTGGCTTTTAGGTGAATCAAGGAAGGTAGTGTTTTTGTTAGATCCAAAAATTATGGGTATTTAGTCCTAAAAAAAAAAGTAGAGGTGCTGTAAAGGGATTTTGGGCTGATGTTGTCAATTGTGTACAACATGTTTTGGATTAACTCACAAATTTTTACAAAGTTTAAGGGTCAACTTTTAATGAGTAGTGACTTATAGACTAACTCACTCAAGTTACAAAAGTTAAGGAGTCAAATGTATAGTTTGGCCGAGAAATAACGAGGAACTTAGAATTTTGACAAAAATAAAAAATAAAAAGATGGAACATTAGAATTAATAGAAAATGGGGCTGGCAAGTAAATGGTAGCAAGTATACATATCAAAGCTAAGAAAAAAACTAAATTGCGTGATGATATTTAACCTTTAATTATCATTTCCTTTTAGTCCAAACCTACTAAATGTTTTGTTTTGATCCTAAATGTACTAAAATCATTTCATTTCAATTCTAAATTTATTAAAAACATTCTTTTTTCATCCTCATTTGATGAAATTTGGTAACTCAAATTATTTATTTGATAACAATTTTTAGATGAAAATTTAAACTAGTTGGTAGATCTTACAATAAAGTTAATATGTATAATAATTTTGACATAGTTAATGGATAATTCAAATCACATTTTTTCTCTTTGTAAATAAAACTTATTTCATTGAAGAAGAAAAAAACTATTAATTTAAATTTTCTATTGACTTCCAAATAAATATTAAACAATTTAAATTTATTAGAACACAATTACTGAACATTTAAATTAAAATTTCAAAAGTTACTCCAAGCTAATAAATTCATTTAGTGCGTGACTGAAATGAAACAATTTTAATAGGTGTAGGACCAAAATAAAATATTAAATAAGTTAAGGATTAAAATAGAATAATAATTAAAAATTAAGGACCATCTAGCGCTAGTTTCGCCTAAGAAAAAGGTTATAGACGAAGTTTACTGTCTACATCGCGTTTGCTTAGAAACAGAAATATGCAAAAGTGGGTTCTATATGGCCCACCCGCGCATATTGGTTATATATCCGAATTAATTAATTGCTTCGGCCGCAACATCAACGGACGCTCTTCTTTTCTGGTTAGGAATTGCAATGGGTCAAGTGAAATTCATCATCTATGGATATCCAACTCACGGATCAAAGGTATTTAATGAGAATTTCACCCATCTAGTGGGCACGGATTTTAATTTGACCCCACAGGTAGACCCACAATACCCGTAACCTGCCGTAATTTTTTTTTGTTTGTGAATGACTTATTAATTTGTAACTTGTTAAAATAGTAGGACTAACATAAAACAAATATATAACTTAAGTGATTAGAGTGTAAATTAGCAAACAATAACCCTACACTTTTTCTACTTTCTGTCACCAGCTTGCTGCCTCCCATCTTCTTCTTTCTTTCGTTGAACCTGTTCTAAGAGTCTCTGTCGTCAAGCCTCCGCCATATATTCCCAAGTCTCCTGTTGTGAAGCCACCACCATATGTCCCAAAACCTCTAGTGGTAAAGCCTCCACCTTCCATTCCTAAACCTCCAATTGTACTGGCGCCACCGTTCCCTTCCCACCAATAGTGACGCTGTCATTCCCCTAACCACCAATAGTGACCCCGCCGTTCCCTCACCCACCAATTGTGGCGCCACCAATCCTCCCCCCAACCAAGTCTTCTGGTTGTGACTCCTTTCGTGTTTCCCAAACCGCCCCCAAAGAAGCAGCCTTGTCCAACCCTGCCCCCGCTGTCGCCATTCCTGACGCTGCCGCCTGCTTAAACATTCCCGTTGCTCTGCTATTTTCCGTTCCCTATGTCGCCAATTTCCTGGGGGGAGCCCGTGGTCCGTGGGTAACAGGCACAGGTGTCTTTTTTCACCCACCAGATCTGGCGAGTGGGCGGCGGATGTGTTGGTGCCGTGATCCGGTTTACAGTTACACAACAAATATATATATATATATATATATATATATATATATATATATATATATATAACTGAGGAGGGAAAATATTTTCTGCTTTAATTTTTCATCATTATGTAAGCATGCATCGGTTCTCCATTTCTGTTTCCCCCAATCCATTCTTCCCAACATCAAATGCCGCAGAAAGGCGTGTTGATTTGTAGATATTTTTTGGTCCATTAGCTATGAAAATGAGGAAGCCACAGGCATTATCTTAAAACGAAACAACAAAACACCTTATTATTTTGTCTATTTTCCAAATTTAAAATGGTTATAAAAGAAATTACTGAAAAAAAATTAATAAATGGACGGAAGTATATATATGGAGATATCGGAAAGGGCAACATGGATTAGGTGTGACACATGCAATGGAATAAGCAGGTGAAATCGGCTTGGTGGCTCCTTATTTTGCTTCTTCATCAACTAGTTACTGTATTGTACACATGTCTAATTAGACACACTAACCTACACTTAATCATCCACTCATGCACTACTAATCATCACAAAATTTGACAAAATTGACCCTAGATAAAATATCTCACTCTCTTTAAAAACCCTAGCTGCTGTCACCCTCAGCTCCTATCACAGTTCCTCTCACTCGCTGATCATAATCTTCAGATCGGAGCTCCTCTAGTTGCCCATCACCTCTAGATTGGAGCTTCTTTACCAATCATCACCTTATCTTAGACCGCCCCAAATTTTCACCAATCATCATTTCTCAAGAAATCATCGACTTAAATCATCACTTTGGAGCATGTTGTTGTTGCTGTCTCCAGATTGCACTATCAATGACCGTTTGCAAATCATGTCGTCATTGTTCGCATCTAGATCGCATTGTTGTCCCTCATCAAATACCATCATTGACATCTCCAACTGTCTCGAGATTGCACCAAATCATTGCCAATGCCTCAAAATCACATTAATTGTTGCTCAATTCTAGATTACGTCATCATTGCCTTTAGATCACGATGGCTGCCACTCGTTGCCATCTTCTCCGTCAATCGTTTATGCACAAAAATAATATGGACAATTGTCTAAGACAATATGTAAACATTTTATTTTCTTCAGAAAATATGTAAAGTGCAAAAGTGTCTAAAAGAATTTACAAGTGTCAAGAGGACTATGTAAAAGTATTTGCAGCAATATGAAGAAGCGTGTATGAAAAAATGTATAGAAAATTTACACCCTTCAGAAATAAAAGTGTCTCAAACAATAAATTGAAGTGTCTAATTAATATGTAAAAAATTCGAACTCAATATGTGAAAGTGTATGGAGTAATATGCAGACAAATTATTATCTAAAGAAAATAAAATTATTGGAGCAATAAGTGAAAATGTCTAGATGAGTATTGAAAAATGTCTAAATCAAATATACAAACAATTTATTCTCTTTATAAATAAGTGTTTGAAAATAATAGCTAAAGTGTCTGAATGAATATATAAAAATATCTACAAAAACATATAAAATTGTCTAAACAAATATGTAGAAATGTCTTAATAATTTGTATATAATTTATTTTTCCCAACAAATAAAAAATTTTGAACTAATGAGTAAAAGTGACTAAATAAATATATAGAAGTGTCTAAAGCAACATATAAATATGTCTAAAACAACATATATAACTCATTTTTAAGGTACAACAGACCGCGAACAACAAATGATCTCCTCATCAGTTTTTAGATCTCTCTACGGCTGTGACCGCTCACCTTTACATTGTGCCGTTTCGCCTCTATATTTACTGAATCGTTTCTTGCTTCTGGGATCTCATTGCCACTGTCCGCCTCTGTGACCTGTCATCGGCATCATTTTCTCATCTTATCATCATGATCTTTGCCATTTGCCTTCGCTGTAGTGTCGACCTCTTTGACAATAATGGCGACAACCACATCATCATCCATAAGTCCATCAATGAGGCTTTCTTTGGGATGGACGGGAACAAGTGCTTAGGCACCTCATAGAAGGAGTTGAATTTGCTGAAGGTGCCCGAGAAGGACATTGATGACAATTGCTTTATCTTCTTCAATGAGTTGCAAGCAGCTGGAAGGGGTAATGATATGCTAGAAATTAACTAGGTTCACAAAGGATAAAATGAACATTTTCGTGCATATGTTTATTTAGACATATGCACATAGTATCCACCATATTCATCAACATCTCCCCACCATCACTCAATTTCCTGTTCTTGTTTATTATTTAGTATTATTTATATAAGTGTATAAGGTTGAAAGTATATATAGATATCTTGGAGATGGGGAATGTGTGCTTTTTCAAGATCTAAAAGGTCATTGGTCCAACATATGTGACATTTAAAGGCAAAGTGATGGAGGCAAGACTCGAAACTTGACCTCTGTTGAATGTTCCCTAGCATCTAAGCCATTTTACTGAGGTACTAAGGAGGACTATCTAGATGTATATATGTAATTACTTTTTGAAAACAAATTAGGTTATAACTGATGGCATAGTTTTTAACATCATACCATACTAGAAGGTACATCTCAGTACTACCATCAAAATGATACCGACCCATCAAATCCATCTCATTCTTTGTATCGAAGTATATCAACCTATATCATGCAATACAATCATCTCATTTGTCTCAGCGATATGCTTCCATATCTGAAACCTAGCAAAAAACTTGAGATGACATTAAGGAGAAGTATGAATGAGCAACAACAATTATGTTAAGTCAGCTGCTCTCCTCAATAGTGCTAGTAATTCTATAAGTTGCCCTTTTCATCCAGAATTATTGGTTATCCTTAAGTCAACTTGGGCGCATCGCATTCCACAAAAATTTAAATATTTCTTGTGGATATGCTTATCGAAGGCTTTACCGGCACGTGAAATTCTAGCTATCTATGGTGGTTTGACGGACACCCTCTCTCCTAGTTGCCATACTGCACAAGAAACAATGACCCATCTATTTTGGAAATGCCCGAAATCCAAGGACCTATGGGGTAATTTTTGTTCTTCTACCACACCATCATCATCCTTTGAGTTTTGGCTAGCAACATTATTATTCCATGAACAATGTTCCCCCCGAAATGGATTCGCTTCTTTGTGTCCACCCTTTGGACCATCTATATTGGTAGGAATTAGCGCATTTTCCAAAATGCCTCTTTCCATGTCACTTCTCTAACTACTAGACAAGATGAATTGTTTAGCCCACTTTGCTTTGCTATGAACTTCCAGCAACATTTTTCTTCTTTTCCCCTTAACCCTCCTCCTACTCTTTATCATACTTGAGGACATTCTGGGAGCCAGTTTATTCTTGCCAAACCAGATATCTTCATAATTGATGGTGCTTGGCATGAAATGCAGGGTCTTGGTTCAGCAGTTTAGCTATGGCTAGGGATTGACACAGCACCCAACAATGTAGAGACTTCCTCATACCTCGCTCTGAATCTGCATTGGAGGCTAAATTAAAGGCAATCCATTAACATATGAAACTCAAGATTAACAAACATAGATAAAAGAAAGAAATTTAAAAATGACATATAAAATTATCTAACCTTCTTTTTTCTCATTAGAAATATTATTTTGTTTTTCAGCATCCATAGCATCAACTTCAGTTTCATCAGCATCATCTTCCTTTGCTATTTTTTATTCCTCTATGTAAAAGATAATATACATGAATTAACTAATGAACATATAGTAACACAAAACAAATGCAAGAGCAAAGTACAATAAACAGAAAGTAATGTATGATTATTTAACCTTGTTGCTGCCCAACATAATTATCATTCATGCTTTCAAGATTTACTCTATTAACTTCATCTAAAGATGGAAAACCACGTATGTCAACTTTTATGAGAGAAGCTATTTCCTTCAGAATCCTTGGATCAAGCTGTTGAGGGCATTTTCCTTGCCATCGTTTCTTTGAGATTACTCACAATTAGGTCAACTCATCCATATGCTCCAGGATAAATGGTGATAAATGTGTGTCTAGCTGACTTTCATCTACTAGTGCCTGATACCAACGTATTTAGCAATCTTTGTTGTTTCTAATGGGAATTTACTACATAATTTGTTTATTTTTTTGAATAAGACTTTGTTCGCAAAAAGGTTTTCAAATTCATCAACACGATACATGTGAGTTTCCAAATTAGACTGTTCGTTTTACTATTTTTGCTGCTTGTTCATCATCATTGGATGTCTATTTTCTTTTACTTGTGATCTAAAAGGGTTTTTAGTAATCTATAGAACATAAGATAATAGAATATTAAACATACATAAATAAAAAAAATAAACATATTGAAAGACAAAATGAATATATAGAAAACAGAACATAACATACAATAACTCAATGCAAGAACAAATAAACATTAAACATACATTAATGAAAAAATTAACATATACTAATGAACATATAAAGAGTAAAATGAAGATAATACATCAATAAAAGGAAAAACCTATAAAAACAGAAAAAGAACCATAAGACTGAACAAACATTAAGGAAGCAAAAACATATATAAAACAAAAAAGTAACACGAGTATATTGAAAAGCAAATGAAAAAATGAAGGCAAGACAAATAAAATACAGAAACCAAGAACATAATATTGAACATATAGAAAATAATTGATAGAACAAATGAAAGATAAGAATCAATCAAGAACAGAACATAACATTGATCATACCATGAATCAAGAAGAGGAAACAGAAACTTATACTTTTCCTAAACCAAAACCACCAACAAACTTTTTTTGCTTTAGCCTTTCATAAATGATGTGGTTATTCCATTCAGCTAATCTTGGGATTTGCCTTTCATCTAGAACCTATCAAGGTACAGTAACTAGAATAAGAAAACATTTCAACTGTTATTGTACCAAGAATAAATGAATAGACATGAAAACAAAACAAAACATGCAAAAAACCAAAAATAACATATATAATATATACAATTGTTGGATTACTTGTAGTAACAAGACACATTCTCCAATGTCATTCTTCATCTTTCCAAGCTTGTACCTCTCAATTGCTATAGCCATATTAGCTAGCATGAAATCACACCAATTTAAGTTTCTTACTATTGACAAATCAGCTGTTGACTTCAGAACTTTCCAATTGCATTTTGTTGGTGTTGTTAGTGATGTAATGAGGTATGTTGTGATAAAGACAACAAAATTTCACTTGAAGTTGTCCCTAGCTTCTTTGTCTTGAAGTAATGCTTGTGTTACAGATAGTGGATGTGGTAGTTTATCTCCAAACTACTATTTCCATTGTGCGAATTCTGTGGTTTTATCAGGATTAGATTGGTCGGAGTTATATGTTTGAACTTCAGTTTGTTTAAATGGGATGCCAAATATTAGACTGTCATCCTCTATTTCTATTTCTATTTCCTTCTTATTTTGAATGCAAAGTATTAGCAAATTGCAATCAAAAGCAGAGATAAAAAACTGCAGCAATTCATTTCTAATTGTTATTGCATGTAGGTGAAAAAGACTCTCAAATCTCATATCAACAACAATTTGCTTTTGAGCCTTATTGTTGGCAATAACTTACATTACTTCACTTATTTTTTAAGCAAAGCATCTAGCAGTAGGAAATTGGCTACAGATATATAAAAAATATATGTCAACAATGAAATTAACAGATACATATCCAAAAACAAAATAGAACATATTAAAAAAAACAAACAAAAAGTAAGGAATATAAGAACACATGTTATTTTAGGAAATAATATTGGACATACATCAATGAAGAAATAAACATATTGAGTTTCCCTATGTTCGTATATTTCTTGCATTGACTCAATATGTTTATTTCTTCATTGATGTATGTCCAACATTCTTTACAAAAATAACATGTGTTCTTATATTTATTACTATTTGTTTTTTTTTTATATGTTCTATTTTATTTTTTTGATACGTATATGTTCATTTCATTGTTGATATATATATTTTTATGTATCTGTAGCCAATTTCCTACTTTCAGATGCTCCACTTCAAAAACAAATGAAACAATGCAATTTATTACAAACAATGATGATCAAAGCAAGCTGTTGTTAACATGGGATTTGAGAGCCTTTTTCACCTACAAGCAATAACAGGTAGAAAAAAATTGTTGCAATTCTTGATCCCTGCTTTTGATTGTAATTCGCTAACATTTTTCATTCAAAACAAGAAGGAAATTGAAATATAAGCAAAGGATGCTAGCCTAATATTTGGCATTCCATTCGGACAAACTGAAGTTTAAATATATAACTTCGGTGAGCTTGATCCTAATGAAGTCCCAAAATTTGTACAATGAAAACAATAGCTTGGAGAGAAACTATTATATCTACTAATTATAATACAAGCATTACTTCAAGACAAAGAAGCCGGGCACAACTTTAAACAAAATTTTGTTGTCTTCGTCACAACATACCTCATTGCATCACTAACAATACTAATTGAATGCAACTAAAAAATTCTGAAGTCAACAGCTAATTTGTTATCAATAAAAAACTTATATTTGTGTGATTTCATGCTAGTTAATATGGCTGTAGCAATTGAGAGATACAAGCTTGGAAAGACAAAGAATAACATTGAAGGATATGTCTTGTTATTACAGGTAATCCAACAATTGTATATATCATGTATGTTCTTTTTTATTTTCTGCATGTTTTCTTTCGTTTTTATGTATATTCATTTATTTTTGGTGCAACAACAATTGAAATATTTTTTTATTCTAGCTACTGTACCTTGATAGATTCTGGATATAAAACAAATTCCAAGAATGACTTAATGGAATAAGCACATAATTCATAAAAGGCTAAAGCAAGAAAAGTTAATTGGTGGTCTTAGTTTGGGAAAGGTATAAGTTTCTATTTCCTCTTATTGATTCATGATATGTTCAGTGTTATTTTTTATTATTGATTGATTCCTGTTGTTCGTTTGTTCCGACAATCATTTAATGCATATTCAATATTTTGTTATCTTATGTTCTTAGTTCCTGTATTTCATTTGTTTTGCGTTCATTTTCTCATTTACTTTTAAGCATATTCACATTACTTTTTTGCTTTCTATATGTTTTTTGCTTCCTTAATGTATGTTCAATATTCGGTTATCTTATTTTCTTTTTTTGTTTTTATAGGTTTTTTTCTTCATTGATGCATTATCTTCATTTCACTCTTTATATGCTTATTAATATATGTTAACTTTTTCATTGATATATGTTTAATATTTACCTGTTCTTACATTGAATTTCTTTATGTTTTGTTCTGTTTTCTATATATTCATTTTATCTTTCAATATGTTTATTTATTCATTGATGTATGTTTGATATTCTCTTATCTAATGTTCTGTAGGTCATTGAAGACCTTATTAGATTACAAAAATAAAAGAAAACAGACATCCAATGATGCTGAGCAAGCAACAAAAACAGCAAAAGGAACAATTTAATATGAAACTCATATGCATCATGCTAATGAGTTTAAAAAACTTATTGATAGTGCCTTACAGGTTGTTAACGTAATAGTCAATGCGAACAAAGTCTTGTTCAAAAGAATGAACAAAGCATGCAGTAAATTCCTATAAGAAACAACAAAGATTGTTGAATACGTTAGTATCGGGGCACCAGCAAATGAAAGTCAATTAGACACAAATTTAACACTGTCTATCCTAGAGTACATAGATGAGCTGACCCGATTGTGGATAATTGTAAAGGAATGATGGTAAGAAAAACACCCTCAACAGCTTGATCCTAAGATTCTGAAGAAACTAACTTCTATCAGAAAAGATGATATAAATGATTTTCCATATTTAGATAAAGTTGATAGTATAAATCCTAAAAACATGGATGATAATCCTACTAGGCAGCAACAAGGTTAAATAATTATACATTACTTTCTGTTTGTTGTACTTTACTTTTATGTTCGTTTTGTGTTACTATATATTTATTAGTTACTTCATGTATATTTTCTTTTATAGAGAGGAATAAAAAATAACAAAGAAAGATGATGCTAATGAAACTGACGTTGATGTTGTAGATGCTGAAAAATAAAATGATATTTCTAATGAGAAGAAAAAAGGCTAGATAATTTCATATGTTATCTTTATTTTTATTTCTTTTATCTATGTCTATTAATCTTAAGTTTCATATATTGTTAGAGTGAAAAGCAAGCCTAAACTGTTCATATGTACTTATTGTATTGTCAACCTATAATAAATATATTCCTATATGATTTTTTTTATTCCTTCCTATTCAGACCAACTAGTAAAATAACAGGATACATATCCTAAACCTTTTCAGAACAAACAAGGTTAAACAAATACATTTTTTCTATTCTTTGCACTTGTGTCTTTTTCTCTATCTATTTTTTTAAGCAGACCAAGAGAGAAATGATAATAATTCATATCCCCCACCGATATGCATTAGCAAAGTGAGATAAACTTATGTATTATGTGTTTGTCCCTATATGTTCATTTATGGATCATTGTATGTCCATTTTTTGTTTTTCGTATGTTCATTTAGTTTTTTCATTCTTATATGTTTTGTTTTCTTTTCCTTTTCATTCTTTATATAGAAGCATCACAAAAAATAAAAATTTTATTGTCCATTAATAATCAGTACAAACAAGGTAAATAATCATATACATTTTATATAAAATCCTATATTTTTATTTATTCTTTCATATCTGTTTGTTTCTATTTTTCTATTTGATCATTTAAATAGGCTAACCAAGAAATGATGGAGAGAATTGTCTCTATGTATCTAATGACATGCCAACATTTTTACTAAAATTTGAGTTGCCTAAATAGAAAAAATTGTCATGTCACCAGTATAAAAAATTATAACAAAGCTTCCTCTACTCCAACCCCCTACAACTGCAGCTGAACAAATTATTCATTTTGAAAGGGATGTTAGCTTTATGCACAATGAATTCATCAAGAATTTGCTACTAAAGCAACAACTGATAGATGAAGAAATCAAGGCTGCTGATATTATAACAAGAAATGAAATTGAACTACTGTATGAATATTCAACTTCATATTATATATAACGTGTAAATAAGAATGATAACTAACTTGTTCAATATGCAGGTTAATTCTGATTCAGATTGGTAATGTATCACTTCCTCAGGACTTCCTTCTGATCATGATTTGTTCTACATATATCGAGACACAAGTTGTAAATGTATAAACATCACTGCTCAATTTGAAAAAATAATCAAAATGAGAACCCAAAAAGAGTTTTCATTACCCTTCTGTCGTCGGTAATTCCCTAAAAGAGCTTTAGAACATGCAGACACCTACGAAACAACATTGTGAATGTTCAAAAATATATCAACCACATTATGAATACACACATAATGAACATTTTCACATTAAGAATAAATTATAAGCATACGTCAAAAGGAACATATACCTCCAACTACAATCTTGCAAGATAAAGCCAATAACGTAGACAACAAATTCAAATCACTGTCATCTACGCTACAACTAGAGACTCAACATCAATACCAAAGTCTAAACTACTAGAAGCTACCTCAGTAATGCCTACAATCAGAAAAAAAATCAACCAAAACAATCACAAAATACAAAATAAAACTAAACTTCAATCCCAAAAAGAAGAGATCATATGTTCAACCTTCACTTAACAATGGATTTACAATTTGCAGAATATTAGATGGAGGAGCATTCAAATCAAAATCAACAACACAATCCATTGAATAGAAGAAGCTCCAAAACTAAACTTGAAATCCAGATCTAAAATATAAAACAAGATCAAACAACAAATTAATGTCAATCGAAGACCGAAAAACATAAAAATCATGGAAGAAGAACATCAAACAAATCAAACAATACCTCCGATCTCTCCGCTAGCAAGCTCCAAATTCAGATCTTAAAACAAAAGAAGCCATCACCGAACAAAAACGGACCACAAGAAGCAGTTACCGATAACACTTTTCTTACTTAATCAGAGAAGATCAAGCTAAAATTAGGAAAAGCAGAAACACAACTACTAACAGAAACAAAATTGCAAAAAACAAGGAATAATTCCTTAAAAGATGGGTTTAAATAGGGGTAAAAACATAATTTCCGGAATCCATTTGAAAAGTCGTTTATTTAGGTGTATAGGTGAACCGGGTGCATATAAAAATTTTCATATATATATATAGTACATTTGAGACAATATAATATGATGATATGTACCATTTAAAAAACGATACACTACCTAATACGAGATTTAAAACATTGGTTGATGGGGTTTAATTACAAAAAAAAAAATTTGAAAAAAAAAAAATTTTACGTAGCCATATCTTTCAAGTACTAGCTCTACCGAAATTGTAACATGCATAATTTGTAGTTTTGTACTAATTATTAGTCTTTTTGTACAATATTTCAAGTGATCGATCAGCTTAATTGTTTTTTGCGAGTTTCTAGTTTCACTCCATCCCTTCCTTCATATAGCTAGGTAGAGTTGAAAATTAAAAATTAACTAGACTGATTAATTAGAACGTTAAATATTGATCCCTCCCGGCAGGATTGCTGTGATCGCAGGGGTCAATCGAATGGATATACAGCTTATATAATAAAATTATACAAAAAAAAAAGAACAGAAACTTAAAATCTCAGTGTTCCCATGTACAAGTCCATTATTTTCAATTCACTAGTGTTTCATTCAGGAAATTTTGTTATTAGTGTCGTTTTATAGACAACTGGTAAAGTGATCAGTAATCAAAGAATCAACGAGCAATATACTGTCCTTATCGGGTGGAAAATTTCAAAGAGCCCTTAGGTGGGAACTAGAAAGTATCATGAACCAAGGAAGCTGTAGAATATCTTTTCCTTTTTTTTTATTTCAATAAGCAGCAGAATAGTTGAGAAAAAAAAACCTTTAGGGATCTGCTCTTACTGAAATTCTTTCAGTGCTAAAACAAAATAAACATAAGCATAAATGTATAATGCAACTATTTTTCCACTCCTGCTTCATCTGTCACTTATCACCTAATTTCGAATTAAGGATCACAAACATCAAGGAGCAAACAACTTTAATGGCTCCTCAAATAGCATGTAGAAGATTTCTGAAGGAACTAAGAGAAGATTCGGACTGCTAAAATACTCTTTCATCAATGAACTGAGCCCTCAAATGTACACAACTTTAATGGCTGGCATATTTTTTCGTAAAATCCGTAACACTTATTGCAAAGGTAGAAAGCAGGAGTTATGCAATTATTGTAAGCAGAGAATTTTTATCACTTGAGGTTGAAGCATCTTAACAAATGATCAAGAAAGAGAGATAGGGATCACCTTTCCACCAGCTGACCAGATGATTCTAGAGAGAGTTGCAACAGGGAGTTAAACATTAGCCGTTACCCAGAAGTCGTACCCTTCGAGTGAAGAACCAGCTCTTTATTTTGCTCTAAGAACCAGAGCTTTCAAATCAGTTATATATTTTGGCTCATGATCTTCATCATTTAATATGTACGGCAATGCACCTGCTTGTCCAGAGGAAAATAAAAAGACATTAGACTCCTCGAAAAGTTCTTTTTTCTTTTTTTGGCTAAAGTCCTTGAGAAGTTTACTGATGCTTAAAGTGCATATATGTCTTTTAACTTACCAGCAAAAATGTCCCCGCCTAAAGCTTTCCGTTGACCTACTAGGAGAGATTATCCAGGCACTGCATTACAGCAACCACAAAGTCTGAAGACTAGCATATGAAACATCATAGTTTGCAACACTATATCTCAAGCTAAATAGTCCTAAAATAGAAACTTATGACATCTTCCATCCAAGTGATGTAGCAAGCAGATAAGCACCTATGACGGGTAGTGCCTAATTGAGAATTACCGGTTCAAGCCAAAAGCCTTCAAATTCCTTGTCACCCCAACAAAATATTGACTGGACATCCACATCTTATAGTCTTTTTTCAGTTCCATATAAAGGTAGCTACCAAGACCCTGAAATTCATCAACTCATTTAGTGTCTTGCAACCACATTACCAACATGAATAGACCAAAGTAATGCACATGTACAAGGGTTGATTTCAACTTGTACTAGTTAATTTTTAGGATAAAATCATTTATTTTGTAACAGACTCTTGAGAACTATAGATGAACTGAAACCACTATACTCGCAATCACTTATTTATTTGTTTCAGAAAATATTAAGAAAAAGAAAAACCTCATTCAACGTTCTTCCATATAAAACTCAAGCAAAGAATGACTTCATTGCATATGCCCAATAAGTAGCAAATTTTATGCAGCAATATATGTCAAAAGAAGCTAAAAACCTTAGGCTGATAGGCTGAACTAACACAGCAACAGGTATCTCAGCATACTGGGTGTCAGCAGGAACAATTTGACAGGTGATTGCAGCTAAAACCTTCGAACAGAAAAATAGGAGATAATTACCAATTAGATAATAAATATGACAAACCAACATTCTATCTTAAACAGGCCCAAACATGTTAATTTGAAATAGATGCTGAAAGCTGGACATTTTTAGAATTATTTAGTGGTGCTCATGGATATCAGAAGAATCTCATGTCTCATTGAAAGGTAAAAGAAATGGTAAAACAGCCCTATTTGAGGTAGGGTACAAAAATACAGAAACAGTATCTTAAGGAAGAGGATTAAGTGTAAAAATATAGCAACAAGATTCCTATTTCCCTTTTCTCATCTACCAGTGGGCATAGACCCACTTTGTCAAGGAAAAATATTATTACCAATTTGGGAACGCATTTGAAACAGTTGGCTCTATGAATTCCAGCTAAGTTATACAAGGCCTACCTCCCCAGAATCTTGAGTGATCAGGAATCTCAGAAGCAATGTACAGTACTTCCTGTTGAATAGATTAATAAAATTCAAATGCTTCTTCAACATAACTCAGGATGACCACATTCGACAATTTATTAGTGCTTTGATATATTCAAAGACTGATTCTTGCAATTCAACCAACTGATAGATCATCAGCAACAAGCCCAAAGGAAAATAGAAATCCTTCTATACCCATTTGATATACATGTTTCAAGAAACTCTGACCACTTTCCTGTACTTGCAACATAATTCATTGTGGGTAACTCCCTTGTGTAGAAGGTAAGTACTTCCTGCAGAATCCATTCACTCATTAGTCATCACACAGAGAAAACCAGAAATAAATGTCAGGAATCTAGGCCACAGCATTGACAAGAACTTCAAAATGTTAATGTTCTTCCTTTACTCTTCCACACAAATATCATGACAAAAACATACCTGGAGATAAGTACAACTTTCAGTATTTTAAGGATTAAGAAGCAGGAAAATATTCATCGCCAATAGCTGAAGCTTTCTTGCCACCACCTGATTAATTAACCCATCAAGAACTGGAAAGGTTGTCAACAAGGTTGATGGTCTCTACTAATCAGCAAAACTGAAAATAGTCCAAGAAACATATGCTCACCCTTTTTTTCAGAATTTGAGTGCTTCACATTGTTGAATGTTGAACTCGTCCCCTTCCTCACTGTTCAATAGCAGATTAAATATTACAAGGAGGGATTAATAGGTCAGTCATAAACCCCCATACTGGAATTAGGGCTGTGAACAACAAGGATATGCTCTTTGCCATGTTCTGACTAAACAACCCAGCATGGCTACGCTATTCCTCAAAATAAACCTTAGTGGAAAACGCATATTCCTGGATCGAACAATAACATGAGTTGCACCTGAGATATTGATTTTCGTTTTGTTGGATATGGAGGTCTGGAAGCTATCCCCATCAGATTTACAGCAAGCAAAATCGTTGGGCTCAATCAAAACCTCGTAGTTACCTGAAAATGTGGGAGGAAACCCCTAAATTAAACTTGTTAAAAACATTAAACGAGCAATTGCAGGATAAACTGAGATGAGAAATGGGCTTCCTAGTACTGATTGGAATCGGAGATGAAAGAGACATTTCGATTTGACTTCAGTGAATTCTCAGAAAGAAACGCTAAGACATTTCAAGTCAACTATGGTGGCGGGTGAATTAGTATCGATTCGACAAGAGACATTGTTCCAAATGTGGAGTTAAATAATGTTGTTCTTGTATTTAATGGGCGATGGTTTGACAACAGAAAAGGTAAGTTCTGAGCAAGCAAGAAGAAAGAAAGCCCAAACGTCCCACCATTGAGGTTAAGTTTCAACTTCCGAACCGCTTCCCGCTGTAATAGAATCCATCCACATATGTGAAGTACCCTTGTAAGTTGTTAGCTAGAATCTATATCATAACAATCAAATTTTTTTTTTCCAAATGAGAATAACCAATTCACAGGCAACAAAAATCAACATCCTCCGCATTCCATTCATGAAGACCTGGTATCCGCTTGACATTTGAAGCCAAAAAAAGGGCTTTCCTGAATTCAGGTGCCTGACCTTTACTTTGAGAGGACCACATTAGTGGATCAACAATTTTGCCTAAAATTATCACGAAGGTCCAAGAAACTTTACCGGACAAGCAATTCAGGTCTCGTAGACTCCCCAAACTCCTCTTCCTCCATTCCCTTGGGCGACCCTTCCGGCAAGACTCTTTCGAGCCTACAACCCAAATACGCATTACACACATAAATATGAATATACAGGGCCAAATTCAAATGTGAACCTGAACTCGCATTACCGGCGAGTACCATGGCGTGTGAACCGCCTGGGCAGAGGCGGAATCCAACACGTCGAAGCCTGCTGCGGCCGCGGTCGGGCATGATTTCTGATTTGGTGTTCTTGGTCTTAGTGACTAGATTTTGGGTTCTTGCACGAGTAGAGCTTCGATTGAAGTAGTGGGATCGAGTAACCGGAGCTCTTCTCAAAATGGCGCATAACATTCTTCGAACTCAAATCAGCATAAAAAATACAACGTGACGTGATTTAAGCAAGACGAAAACCAAAAATTGGATTTCTGTGGAACCAGACACCAAAAGGCAGAGACATTGAAGGCATGGGGTGGCCAGCGGAGCAGCCTTCGACGACGGAGTGAGGGATGATCGGCGGGCTACGTAGCTATGATTAAACGTGTCTGCGGCTCGCAAACATTTTACAAATAAACCACTAAAATTCTTAATTTATTCCAAATCACTATCTGATCTTTCTTTCAAGCCAAATGAGCTACCATAATCAATGTCAACAACAGCATCACCTCATTTGTTTTTTGCATTTCGTGACCATATGCTGCTTTACTAAACTTGAATGTTCGAGAAGAACACAAAATGCAAGAAAAGGAACAAGAGAAACCCTTTTTCTCTTTAAAGTGGCTAACATATGCCCCATTTATTTTACATGCTTGAAACCCAATCTAGTTTTTTTTTTCTTTTTCTAATGCACAATGTTGCTTAATTAATGATACATCACTTGAGAGCTATTTTAATATAACCCACATGTTTGGGATTCGAAACCTTATTAAGGGTCTTCAGATCATAAGCTACCCAGCATTTGGAGGTCTCCTGGTGGTAGAAATAGCCCAAACACTTGCAATCCTTGGTGCATTTCTCCCCACAATCACCCTCCTTCATGGGCCCTACGCCCGCATTATATTTGCTCATGAAATGGTCCACCCCTTGAAGCTTATAGTAGCTGATCTTAGTGGTTGCACAAGACAGCTTCTCAGTAGCACAAGTTCTACTCCAACCTAGTAACCCCTTGGGAGATGGGCAAGCAACACATTGGTTTTCTTCACAAAGCCCAAAATCCCCACATCTTTCAGGCAATTGACATTCTGTCTCCCAAATCGAATTCCGATCAAAAAGAATGAATGTTTCTTCCCATGCACTATTGGACACCTTATCATAATATGTATAAACTTTAAGATTTCCATCAATGCCAAGTCGAAGAAATGATAAGGTGCTATTGTACTTTGGGCTACTCAATACCATGCTTCCGTAGGTACTGTAATCTAGGGTAATCTCATATGCATAAGCTTCATCTGTTTGAGGTGAAGAACTAAGTGTCACATTTCGGAGAGAAACATCTTGTGAGGAAGAAATGGATGAAGAAAAGTAGAGAATGGGCTTGGTAGAGTTTGGACTCTTATAGTACATAGCAAGTCGTTTGTGCTCCAAAATTAAGCTATAAGGCCCGTTTGAGTTTCTCTTCTCAGAAGCCCGACTGACAAGCTTAGCAGGCCCATTGATCTTGAGAGATTGGCCCACTAAGAGAATGTCCGTGGGATAATCAAAACTCTGCCAAACAAACTGACCTTTTGAGCCATGAAGCACAATATTTCCATTTGGTAGCAATTTGAGCCCTATCACACCTTTGTTAGCTGTGTTGGTCTGCCAAGCAACACGACCATCGGAGTCAGCTAAGATGAGGTTCCCATCCGTGCCAAAAGTAAGCGTTGCATTCTCTCGAACCGGGTAGCCGCGGTTGGCCTCCCAAACCCACCGAAACAAGGACTCCGACCTTGTGGTGGCCATTCGCAGTGCCAGGGTATAGGCATTTGGAGTGGTGCTGTAGAAGCAAAGTTGGAAAGGAGAGTTGAAGAGGCGCAGAACATGATAATCTCCTCCGTATTCCACAATATATGGACACCTCTCCCTCATTCACATACTCAAAAGTCTCGTTAGCAGGAACAACAGCTCTAGTCGTCAAGGGTAGAATAAGCAGTAAGATGATAAAGGAAAGATACGACATTATGCTCTTGGGATGCCCTTCTTGGAATAGAAGATCATGGCATATTATATTTATAGTGAAGAGATAAGGGGTAAGATATTTAATAAATTAGCTTAAAATTCTTCTTACTCCCTAGACTTTGTTGATTCAGACTTTTTGGTCCTTATAACTTGACTCTGATTGGCCCTCAAATGATAAAAAAATGACAGTTTGCCCCTTGAAATAATAAAAATTGAGTGCTTTACTGCTATAACTCTAGACTGAGTTACTGAGTTCAATAAATAGATAAATTATCTCATTTTCCATAGTTTGATCTGATGGACAGGCTGGTCCGATTCAAGTTGCAGGGTGCAAAATGGTCGAGTCAGCAAATTTTAGGGGACCAAAGTGGATTAGGCCAATTAATTATTCAATAGTCAAATGGATATGTATGTAGTCATTGTCACATTTCCACGTTCAAGATGGATGGCTGTTTTTCAGTATTACTTTCTTAAAAGGGCACATGGACAGCTGGGAACAACTTTCGGCCTATTTTACTCACATGGCCCGACTGTGTTTTTTTCTTTTCTATTTTGCGTTTTAAATTAAACCAATTCGTTTTAATTTAAATAAATTTAATTTAAAATAATTTATTTTTATTTTCACATTTATTTATCTAGATTCAATTTTATTTGAAAATGAATATTTTATAGATGTAACAATTCATTTGAAAGTAAATTTTATAATGTGAAACCTTCTATAAACTTTTTTCTTTTAGGCATTAAAAAGAAAATTTTATAAAAATTTAATAAAATTATAAAAATTGTATTTTCAATGGATTTTTAGACTTACATAAATATAATATTAATTTTTAAATAAAATTAGCGATGTCAACTGGTCAAGTTCAAAAAGAGCAGAGTGATTTTTAAACTCTATCTATAATACAAAAGCTCTACTCAAACCATCCCCACAACCCACAATAAGCAGGATTTATCGGCCCAAACCATCCCAATGTTGGGGGGTTGGTAGGGTCAGATATTATGCCTATGATGCCCTCACAAGTGATTACATAACAGAAAATTGAAACTAAAAAAAGTAAGACATACTTAAATAATACAACATAATTGAAAATAAAGTAGCCTAGTCATATGGTTGTGAATTTTAGGCTTTACTAGGTTAGAATTATATTATATATTTGAGTTGTATAGGACTAAGATTGGATATGTATATATAATATATGTAATATTTTATATGCTTCTATACTATTTATAATATGCAGGTAGGGTATGAGTTGGGTTCGAAAAGGGTAGACATGTAACCTGCACCCTCCCCATACCCGACGGGGTACAAAAACAAAAAGTACCTAAACCAGGCCCAAACCCTTTGAAAAAAAAATAAAAATATACCTATTAGGTTGTGTAGGGTAAGGTATCCGCTAGTAAGGGTATAAAATTAACATCCTTGAATAAAATTGATTTCAGAATATATATATATATATATATATATATATATATATATATAAGTTACCATTGATTAAATTAACTTAAGTTAAAACGAATTTGGTGTTATTTTTACAGTTTTCTTATGCTAATACTCTGTCTCTTACATATTTATTAAACCATTTAATTTGGAATAGAGATAAAAGAAGTGAAAAAGTTTATATTTGTTTTCATTTTTATTCTTAACCTTTTACATGTAAATTAAAAAAATTGAAAAAAGTGAATATTTAAATGATAGTTTCAAGTAGTATGATAATGTAATTTATTAAATATGAAAATAGTGCAAAAATTTGAACTCCTGAAAAAAATGTGTTGTAATAATTTTGAAAGAGGGAGCCAAATTTAAGTACTCACTAAGGCGTTAAGTTGTTCCCTTTTACTAGAAAAACTGTTCATTCTCAGAAAATTTTTCGCGCCCAAACCAATTTCATTTCTCACAGGGAAGCTCCCAAATTTCGACCTGAAGCGGAAAAAACATCAATCTAAGAGGACAACACTCAGTGATGGCCAGAACATAAGGGAACATAAGGGGGGAGAGGAGGAAGCAAGGAAAGAAAAAAACATATAACCATTGATCTGTCCCACTTCTTTTTTTTAATGGGTAAACTTTACCGGGTGTCACCTAGCTTATTTTTTTATTATAAATGAGTACCTTACCTTTAAATTATCCTAATGAGGTACCTTACCTCTCCTCACGTGTCCTGTCTAACTACTTTTTGTTAATTTTGTTAATTTCAGAGTTATGTCTAATGGAAATTTCTTATAGGGCATTAAAAACATTAAAATAAATCATAAAATAACACTTATGGTCCTTTAATTTTTTTTCTATCAACAATTCTAAACCCTAACATTCTAAATCTAACTCTCGCACAATCTTTAGTTCCTCTGCTTCATCATTGCCACCACCGCCGTCGCCGCCGCTACTCGCTCCTTTCTCCCACTAGTATGACGAAGCGGCCCGATTCCCCTAGCCTGAAAACCCAATTATGCCCAAAACCCCAAAATCTCTCATTAAACCCACCGCCGCTCATCTCCGTTGCTTCTCTACAACCCCAAAATCACTAGAATCGATAATGAATCAAAGGTGTTGATGTCGAATTTGAGAAATCAAAGAGTCATACAGGGCACTAGAAGTACTAGTGAGTCATAAGCGAAGAACAGCAGTGAGCGGGGAGTGAGGAAAGAGGGGCAACAACGAGGAATGAAGAGATAGGGATGATGGCAAGCGAGGAACGATGAGTGGTGGTGAGCAAGTAGTGAGGAACGAGCACCAACAATTGTGAACGAGGAGCAATGGTGAGCACCAGCCGCAGTGAGTAAGTAAAGAAGCACGAGCACCAAAGGCGAGTAAGGAGCAAGGAGCGAGCAGCGGTGGTGGCAGTGGTGGTGATGAGTGAGAAGCAAGCGGCAGTGGCAGCAGCAGCGATGAAGCAAAGGAACTAAAGACGCTCGAGAGTTAGATTTAAAATATTAGGGTTTAGAATTGTTGATAGAAAAAAATTAAAGGACCATAAGTGTTATTTTATGATTTATTTTAATGTTTTTAATTTCTGTTAGATATAACTTTGAAATTAATTTCTGTTAGACATAACTTTAAGCTAGGTAACCCGCAGTAAATCTTACCTTTTTTATAATAGTATAATGGTGCAAAAGAGATGCACCTCTGAACTAGATCTAGCGGCTGCCGTTAACCATTTTTCTGAAGCGTCTCTTAGTTCCAACTAATGGCTAATTGTGTTTGTTTTGCTTGCATTGTTATTATTAGCAAGCCCTTTGTCTTCACTTTAGACCCAACAGGTTTTTGTATCTACTTATGATGGGTTTTTTACTGTCGATAATACTATAACCAAGGCCTAGTGAGGACTCTTCTACAATACCCCCAAGAAAGGGGTAAGAAAACTCCCCCAAATTAGAGCCATTTGATAGGCCTAAACCAACTTCAGCCATTGAATCCCTTACCTGTAACCGGTTCAACAAGTTCAGGAAGAAAGATTGGGAAAATTCTCAGGTCACGTTTGGGTCGCGAAATTGCTCGGTTGATTTTCGATCTTCTCCCTCTTGATTGCGATCATCGGGGCCAATTTGGCAAAGCCTTTGGCGTGGATATGTTGTAGCAGTTATGGGAGATGCCAGATCTTGGTTTATGGATGGGCGATAGTGAAACAATTGCTAGAAATACCGATCGATAGGTCCAATGACCTATTTCACATTTCTAGTTGTTTGTGAAGCATGACATAGGTTTTGACGGCTCTAGCAACATGGCAGTAGACATCTGAAAGGGTTTGCGATGGATAAATGGTAGCGGCAATGGCCTTAGTAAGGCTAGCAGTGGGGACCAACTCAGAGGAAAATATAGGGCGTTAACAGTAGAATTTGTAACGACTCAAGGACTAAAATAGTGATTTTTTCTTTTTTTTAAGAAGTTATCAATCAAGTCCCTAAATAATTCAAGGTTTGTCATATGACCAAAAATTTTGTGACCATGTCAACTTTGACCCTAAACTCACAAAGATGTAAAATTTGCTCAAAAAAACCAGTAACCATCTAAAAACCTTCAAGGTGACCTGTAATCTTTTTAGGTTACCTTCAATGTGACCCAGTCACACTTTAGTACCTTTAAGGTAACTCAGTAATTTTTTAGGTTATCTTCACTGTGATCCGATCACACTTTAGTTACGTTTAAGGTAGCCCAACAATCTTTTAAGGTTACTTTCAATGTGACCCTGTCAAACTTTAGGTACCCTAAATATGACTGGGTAATCTTTTTAGGTTACCTTCAATGTGACTCGATTACAATTTAAGTACCTTCAATGTAACTCGGTCACAATTTAGATACCTCCAATGTGACCCAATAATCTTTTTAGGTTATCTTCGATGTGACCCGGTCACAATTTAGGTACCTTTAAGGTGACCATGTCACTTTTTGAGGTTACCTTCAAGGTGACCCGATTACCTTTTTAAGTTACTTTCAATATGACCCGGTCACAATTTAGGTACCTAAAAGATAACCAAGTTACCTTTTGAGGTTACCCATTAAGGTAACCCGGTCACATTTTAGGTACCTTCAAGGTGACCAAGTCACATTTTTATGTTACCTTCACTGTGACCCAGTCACACTTTAGGTATCTTCAAGGTAACTCGACAATCTTTTTAGGTTACCTTCAATATGACATTGTCACACTTTAGTTACCTTCAAGGTGATCCGGTACTCTTTTTAGGTTATCTTCAATGTGACCCAGTCACACTTTAGGTACCTTCAAGGTAATCCAGTAATCTTTTTAGGTTACCTTTAATGTGACCCAGTCACAATTTAGGTGCCTTCAATGTGACCCGATAATCTTTTTAGGTTACCTTCAATATGACTCAGTCATAATTTAGGTACATTCAAGGTGACCGGGTCACTTTTTGAGATTACCTTCCTTTTGAGGTTACCTTCAGGGTAACCCGGTCATCTTTCATGTACCTTCAACATGACCTAGTAACCCTTTTAGGTTACCTTCAATGTGACCCAGCCACACTTTAGGTACCTAAATGGCGGCCGAGTTACCTGTTAAGGTTATCTTCATGGTAACCCGATCACCTTTTCGGTACCTTCAAAATGACCAAGTCACATTTTTAAGTTGCCTTCACTGTGGCCCAGTTACACTTTAGGTACCTTCAAGGTGACCCAGTAATCTTTTTAGGTTACCTTCAATGTGACCCAGTCACACTTTAGTTACCTTTAAGATGACTCGATAATCTTTTTAAGTTACCTTCAATGTAACCCGGTAATCATTTTAGGTTACCTTCAATGTGACCTGATAACACTTTAGTTACCTTCAATGTGACCTGATAACACTTTAGGTACCTTCAACGTGACCTGATAATCCTTTTAGGTTACCTTCAATGTGGCCCGGTCACAATTTAGGAACCTTCAAGGTGACCGAGTTACCTTTTGGAAGGTAACCACCCGGTCACTTTTCAAATACCTTCAACTAACCTGATCATCATTTTAGGTTACTTTCATTGTGACCCGGTCACACTTTAGGTACCTTCAAAATGACCCGATAATCTGTTTAGTTTACCTTCAATGTGACCCGGTCACACTTTAGTTACATTTAAGGTGACTCGGTAATCTTTTTAGGTTATTTTCAATGTGACCCAGTCACACTTTAGGTACCTAAAAGGTGACTAGGTCACCTTTTGAGGTCACCTCTAATCACCTTTCGGGTACCTTTAAAATGACCAGGTCACCTTTTTAGGTTACCTTCAGTGTGACTTGGATAGGTTACCTTCAGTGTGACCTGGTCATACTTTAGGTACTTAAAAGGTGACCATATCATCTTTTGAGGTTACCTTCAAGGTGATCACGTAACTTTTTTAGGTTAATTTCACTTAAAGTAACCTAAAAACGTGATCTGGTCACCTTGAGGTCACACTTTAAGTACCTAAAAAGTGATCAGGTCACTTTTTGAGGCCACCTTTAGGTTACCTTCATTGACCTGGTCACATTTTAGGTTACAGTTTAAAGTTAGGGTTTAGGTGGTCAATCTTGGGTTTGCGTTTGGGTTAAGGTTTAGGGATTAAGGTTTTGGGTTAGGGTATAAGGTTTAGGATATAGGATTTAGGGTTTGTGTTTGGGTTAGGGTTTAAGGCTTAATTTAGGGTTTAAGACTTAATTTAGGGTTAAGGCTAGGTTTAGGGTTAACCTTAAGTTTTCATTTTAGGGTTAAGGCCAGATTTAGGGTTTAAGTTTATAATTTTTTTTTACACAATATTAAGACTAAGCTTACCTAAAAAATTTTCAATTTACCAATTTAGTCATTATAGACAATGATGAGCTGGAGTTACATTTTACAGGTAAAGTTGGAAATTGTAGGAAATTTATCAAAACATAGTTAAGAAAATTTTTATTAAAAATTTTTAATTAAACATACTAAAAGAAAAAAAAATTGAACCCAAACCTAAATAAACACAACCCAACCCAACCAAAAAAAATTTTGTTGAACCCAAACCCAAATAAACCTGACCCAACCTAACCAAATCCCAAATAAACCTCACCCAACCCAACCAGATGCCAAGGTTAAGCTTAGGGTTTATGTTATCACCTCAAAAAAATAGGAGAATTACAAGTGTGGCATAATGGTCAGAAAATAATTATATTGTGCAATTCTCTTCATAGTAATTGAAGTGTGAGGGATAAAAGATATAATGAACAACTCCTTAAAAGTGCTCCAAGTTGGTAACTTGGCCCCCAAGAAAAGCCTTGAGGATTGCTTGTTTTTCAAGTAACCTATGGATCTTTTTGTAAGGTTTTGGAAATTCGGGTACTTAATTGCAAAACTCTCAAGAAAGAGCTTTGGAGAGTTATGGGAAGGATATGAATTGTATAAAAATGCTATTGGAGGACCAAACTGCTCATGGAAAACAACTACAAACAAAGAAAACACAAAAAGACATAAATGACCTAAGTGTTCTAATGTATGTCTTAAGATGTGTATGTCTTTGACTTAAGTCAAATGGAGCAATTTGGAGTTTTCCCACCTATGAAGGGACGACTATAGCTTGGAAATTGGTAAAAAAAAGTGGGCAAAATGTGGACCAATAAGTTAAAGACAAAGAAACCATGCTTATGGGCAAGGAAAATGACATAAAGCAAGGTTAAGCTCGTTAAGTGTTTTTTGTGCACTTAAGCTCATTTAGGCCCATTTAAGTGGCCAACTCATTTATCTCTCTCCCATTGTCAGCCTCCTCCATCCCAAGAACACAACCACACTTCCTCCATAGCCACCATACCTTCAAACTCTCAATTGATTGAATTTGAATGTAAAAGGAAGCAATTGGAAGCAAACTAGAGCTATTGCTTGGATACCTCAAGGATCAAGCTTGATTTTTGGCTGACCTGCTTTGGCAAGGGCTCTCTTGTTCTCATGGGTTGTTTTTTGTATTTTCAAGCAACCATAAAACTAGGGCTAAGCTTGGAAGAGAGCCATGAGCTTGATAAACCAAGTTTAGTGAGGGGAGTGCACTCATTGAATGTTTTGTGACCTAGTGTGAAGTGCACAAAGATGACAGTGAAATGAGGGTTTCTAGAGCCCAAAGTTAGTACTAACTAATGTTAAAATCCTCCTAATACCAAGTATTAATTTGAAGAGGGCTGCCATAGTGATTTGGTTATGTTTATTATGTGTTTTATGGACTAACCTATGGTTTATGTTGCTGCCATATTTCATGTGTTTGTTGGTTGTGAATGGCTACTGCATTTAGTTGCTATATCTTGTATATATACATTGTGATTTTTGTGTTTTAATGTCTTTGGATGCAAGTTTTAATTATAGTTACATTGTCTATTGAATCTAAGTGCTACCCTCACTAAGTTTTTCAATGAAACTTACTCCCCTCAATTTTTCCATTTCAGGTCTTGTTGAAAGATCACATTCAAACTAACCTTTGTGGTTTGAGTTTTGCCCTGAATTTTCAGGCACTTAAACTTCCATATGTATAGTTGTGATCTGAAAATTTTCAGGATTTTAGGAGCACATTTTGTATTTTTAGTGATGGTACTTATTGTATTGTGCAGCAGTTGTCCAGCATTCTGTTCTGGAGTCCATTGTGTTTCAAGTAGTCCTGTAACTTAGGGTGCGTATTTAGCTAAATTAAGACCATTTTTTAGTGTATGCATACATGTACATGGTGTATGTAAAAGGAAACAAGTATGTGAACATTTGAGTAATGTTTTGGCTATGTAAGTGATGTGGTGCAAAGCTGCATAAGTGTGAATAATGAGATGCTTACTTGTAAATTCTATTTTGGCCACATATTGTTCTTAAATGCAACAACATGTATTTTCTATTTGTAATGGACATATATGGGATAGCCTTGGAGAGCTTATCCCTTGTGAATGAAGTGCTTGCATGGTTTGGAAAAATTGTATGGGCAAAATAGTCCAAAAGTGGCTAGAATTTTGACCATGTACCTAAAGTTTAATATCTCCCTGTGTAAATTGAATCTTAATATGAAATTTTGACCACACCTAGAGGACATCTATAGGTTTTACTGAGCTTTATAAGTTCTGAATTCGGAACCTTGTAGCCAAAGTTATGAAGTTACAAAATTGGTTAAGTTACTATTCATTTAGTCAGAATTTTGTAACTAACTTAAAAAATCCATAACTTAGTCCATAGGTGGGCTATTGATGTAAACCAAAATTTCTTGATTTGCTCTATGTCTCTACTTGATAATGGAGTAAATAAAATAGGGAGTTACATGGATATAGTGATACAATTTATTAAAGGAAGTTATAGGTGCAATGGCTGGTCACTATAATTTAACAAAATTACCTAATGTGTGGTAGTAAAGATTAATACTTATGCTAGTGTTTTCCTTCTTTGCTGTCATGGTGTACATGAAATGTAAATATGTATATGATGGTTGGACCAATATGCATGTGTTCACATAGTGCTTAAGAGCGTCATTTGTGTATGTACACTAGGGGTGTTGTTCTGGTGACCTATGAGACACACTAATCCTGGGAGTTTAAATGCATAGTTTTGGCACCATAATTGGACTACCCTGAAGTGGGTAATAGATGTTATTCTTACATTTGTTACCACTTCAGGGTAGTCCAATTATGGTGCTAAAAATATGCTTTTAGACTTCCAGGATTGGTAATATTCTGTAAGTCATTAGAATACTACCCTTAGTGTGCATACCCAAGTGATCCTTTTGGGCATTATGTGAACACATTCATATTGGTCCAACCATTACACATATATTCACATCTCATGCACACCATGGCAGCAAAGAAAGAAAACACTAGCACAAGTCTTAATCTTGGCTACCACACATTAGTCAATCTTGTTAAATTCTAGTGACTAGCCACTACACCTGTAACTTCCTCTAATAAACTGTATTATTATAGACATGTAACCCTATATTTTATTTACTCTATTATCAAGTAGACACTTACATCAAAGCAAGAAATTTTGTTTTACATCAATAGCCCACCTATGGACTAAGTTATGGATTTTTTAAGTTGGTTACAAAATTTTGACCAAATGAACAGTAACTTAGCCAACTTTGCAACTTCATAACTTTGGCTACAGGGCTGTGAATTCAGAACTTCCAATTACCAGTTAAAACTCTAGATGTTCTCTAGGTGTGATCAAAATTTTATACCAAGATTCAATTCACAAATGGAGAAATTAAACTTTAGGTACAGGGTCAAAATTCTGGCCATTTTTGGACTATTTTGCCTATACAATTTTTTCAAACCATGCAAGCACTTCATTCATAAGGGATAAGCCCTCCAAGACTATCCCATATATGTCCATTACATGTAGGAAATACATGCTCTTACATTTAACAACAATATGTGGCCAAAACAGAATTTACAAGTAAGCCTCTCATCATTCACACTTAGGCAGCTTTGCACCACATCACTTACATAGCCAAAACATTACTCAAATGTTCACATACTTGTCTCATTTTACATACACTACATGTACATGCATACATACAGTACAAAATGGTCTTAACTTAGCTAAATACACACCCTAAGTTACAGGACTACCTGAGACACAATGGATTCCAGAACAGGATGCTGGACAACTGCTACATAACACAATAAATACCATCACTAAAAATACCAGATATGCTCCTAAAATCCCAAAAATTTTTAGATCATAACTAGACATATGTAAGTTTAAGTACCTGAAAATTTAGGGCAAAAATCAAACCACAAAGATTAGTTTGAAGGTGATCTTTCATCTGGACTTGAAATGGTAGAATTGAGGAGACTAAGTTTTATTGAAAAACTTAGTAAGGGTAGCACTTGGATTTAATAGGCAATGTAACCATCATTAAAACCTGCATCCAAAAACGCTAAAATAAAAAAACCATAATACATATATACAAGATATAGAAACCAAATGCAGCAGCCAGTCACAACCAATAAACACATGAAATACAGCAGCAGCACAAACCATAGGTTAGTCCATAAAATACATAATAAATATAACCAAATCACTATGACAACCCTCCTTAAGCTAATGCTTGATTTTAGGAGGATTTTAATACTAGTTAGTACTAACTCTGGGCTTTAGAAACCCTCATGTCACTGCCATCTTTGTGCATTTCACACTAGGTCACAAAACCTTCAATAAGTGTACTCTCTTCACTAAGCTTGGTTCATCAAGCTCATGGCTCTCTTTCAAGCTTAGCTCTAGCTCCATGGTTGCTTGAAAATATAGAAAACAACCCCATGAGATTAAGAGAACCTTTTCCAAAGTAGGTAGGCCGAAAATCAAGCTTGATCATTGAAGTATCCAAAGCAATAGCTCTAGTTTGCATTCAATTGCTTCCTTTTGCTTCAATCAATCAATTGCAAGTTTGAAGGTGTGGTGGCTATGGAGGAAGTGTGGCTGTGTTCTTGCCCTGGAGGAGGCCGAAAATGGGAGAGAGATAAGTGCGTTGGCCACTTAAATTGGCTTAAATGAGTTTAAGTGCACAAAACACACTTAACAAGCTTAACCTTGCTTTATGTCCTTTTCCTTGCCCATAAGCATGGTTTATTTGTCTTAAACTTATTGGTCCACATTTGCCCACATTTTGACCAATTTTCAAGCCATAGCCGCCCCTCCTAGGGAAAACTTCAAATTGCTCCATTTGACTTAAGTCAAAGACACACACATCGTAAAGCCTACATTAGAACACTTAGGTCTTTTATGCCTTTTTGTGTTTTCCTTCTCCTTAGTTTTTTTCCATGAGCAGTTTGGTCCTTTAGTAGTACTTTTATACCATTCATATCCTTCCCATAACTCTCCAAAGCTCTTTCTTGAAAGTTTTGCAAATTAAGTACCCGAATTTCCAAAACCTTACAAAAATGTTCACAAGTTACTTGAAAAACAAGCAATTCTTAAGGCTTTTCTTGAGGGCCAAGTTACCAACTTGGAGCATTTTTAAGGAGTTGTTCATTATACATTTTAGTCCTCACACTTCAATCACTATGAAGGGAATTACACAATATAATGGTTTTTTGACCATTATGCCACACTTGTAATTCTCTCATTTTTTGTGAGGTGGTAACAGTTTAGGTTAGGTTTAAGGTTTAAGGTGATGATCAAAGTGAGTCTGTCACAATTTAGGGTTTGGGTTAGGTTTAAAGTTAGGGTTAAAGATAGGTTTAAGGTAGGGCTAAGGTTATGGTTAAGGTTTAAGGTTTAAGGCTATGGTTAAGGTTATGGTTAATGTTTTGGGTTGAGGTTTAAAGTTAGGGTTTAGTGTTAGGGTTTAAGGTTAGAGTTTAAGGTTTAAGGTTTAAGGTTAAATTTTAAGGTTTAAGGTTTAAGGTTAGGATTTAATGTTAGGGTTTAAGGTTAAGGTTTAAGGTTTAAGGTTCAAGGTTAGGGTTTAATGTTTAAGATTTAATATTTAAGGTTAGGGTTTAGGTTATGTTTAAGGTTTAAGGTTAGGGTTTAATATTTAGGTTTAGAGTTAGGGTTAGATTTAGGGTTTAAGCGTTAGGGTTTGGGTATGAGGTCTAGGGTTTAGGTTTAAGGTTAAGGTATGAGGTCTAGCATTACGTTTTAGGATTAAGGTTAGGGTATGACGTTTAGGTTTAGGGTATAGGGCTTAGGGGTTGGGTTAGGGTATCAGGTTTAAGGTTAAGGTTTAGGTGCTCAACTTGGGGTTTAGGTTTGGCTTACTGTTTGAGGTTTAGGGTTACTTTAAGGTTAGGTTTAGGGTGTAAGTTTAATAATCTTGAAAGGTAAATGTCAATTTTAAATTCCTTGTTATGTTACTATTACTTTGTAAATTACTTTTCATTTGTTTTACTAGGTTAATCAGTATACATAAATTTTAGGGTAAATTACAAAAGTCCTCATGTGGTTTGATCTAACCTACGCTCTTCCCCCTCTATTTTAAAAAACCTACTCTTTACCCCTACTTTCTTTATAGTGTCCGACAACAAATTCTGAAATCCTAAATTAAACTGTCTGATAACCATGTTTAAGTAATTTCAAGACTTTTAATATTTTTTTCATAGTTAACCGATATTTAAAAAATACTTTTGATTTTGGTATTTTAATTCTCGAACCTCCATAAGTTAAAGCCTCAACTTGCACTAAAATGCCACATCTACTGTCTTGGTCTTTTGCCATGTGTTTCCCATTTATCAATTTGGAAAAAGAAAATAATAAAAAAAAAAGAGTTGCAAGGAAAACTGAAAATGGGGAAAAAAAAAAGTGGAGAAGCGGAAAAAGCTGAAACGAAAAATATTTGCAAAAAAATGAAAAGAAAATTAGAAAAACATGGATATTTGTCTTAGCTAAGAGTCAAACCCTCGACTCCATGATTTCAACTCGGCACGATAGCCACTTCACCAGATGTAGATATTTGCCATTCTTGTAAAAATAATACTATTAGTAGTATAGTACATATATCGTGAACCAGATTCTTTGCTTTTTAAGAAGCGGGCCAAAATGGAAATTCTTGAATTTTTCAAGAGTGACGCAAGGTATTAGCCAGGTGCATATAAAATTACTCCTAATATATATATATTTTGCAGTTACAAGTGAAACTCTTCTTAAGTTATTACAATTTTTGAATTATATATATAAAAAAATTTTAAAGTTGTTTTAAATTTTTTTGAATAATTTCATTTATACCAAATTCATTTTAATTTAAGTCAACTTAATTCAAAATGACATATTTTTATTTTTACAACTTTTTTACCCGAGACTAGTTTTATTTGAAAGTCAATATTATATATGTGTAACAAGCTATTAAAAATATAATTTTTATAATTTTTATTTTTGTAATGCCCATACAAAGAAAAGTTTATGAAAATTTAATAACAACATAAAAGTTTTACTTTCAATGAATTATTACACTTACAAAATATTGGTTTTGAAATGAAATTAGTTCCAAGAAAAAAACTGTAAAAATAAAAATAGATCATTTTGAATTAAGTTAGCTTAATAAAAAATGTGACTCGATCACCTTTTTTGGTTACCTTGAAGGTTACTTGATCACACTTTAGACATTTTGAATGTGACCCGATCATCTTTCTATATTACTTAAAATGTGATTTAGTAACAATTTAAGTACTTTCAAAGTGACTCTAAATCCTTAACCCTATTCTTAAACCAAAAACATATAACCTAAACCTAAAACCCATATCATAACCAAAATTCATACGGTAGTCTGGGTAATATTGTAGACATCTATTGCCATAACTGGTATGTGTTAGGTACCTAATTTAGTGAATTATAACTAGTGTTGATGCTCATTTTTAAATTTATTATATATAAGCAACGAAGCCTTTGACCTAATGGTTAAGGTTTTTACTTGTACTGAGGAGATTCAAGATTTAATATCATTCATCTCCCTCTTTATGTACCATAAAAATGTGTAAATTATTTTCCATTTGTGCAACATTCATATATTTATGTTCCACTCATTTTATATTTTTGCAACATTTATATCTTTATGTTGCACTCATTTTAAATTATATATTTTTTATAAATAATTAAAAATTTTATTTTTAAATAACTAAATTTGTTTATTTATGTGCTATTTTTTTAAAAGATATCTTCCCAATTTTTATAATTTTTGGACAATATAACACTTTCTCTCATTTTTCACCTCATTTTTTTCTCCCTCCAAAGAAAACAAAAAATTGCACTCCCAGCCCCCTTATTTTTTGCTCACAGATCCCCAAAAACCCTAAGCTCTTATCTCTACCACCGCCATCCCTGGGATCATCCCTACTGCCCCTCCAAGTTTCCAGTCTCTAGCCGCACGCCACTAGCCCACCGCAAGCTCCGTCGTTAGCGCCTCTGCTCGTCGACCCCAGCCCAGGTTGTCATCATCACCCGAGCTACCGCAGATGGTTCCTAGAAGGAGAGTCGGCTTCTCCCTGCTGTGCCGAATCACGTCCCTCTCTCGCCGCCACCATCCATCGATGCTTCTCTCCGCCATACTTGCTGAACCGAAGTAGAACCGTGCCTCGCCCGCCACTTCAGCCGTTCACCTAAACCATCCCTCGCCAGTGTTCCACTTGCCATTCAGTGCTGTGCCCGTCGGGACTAAAGCTCAGTCCTCCGATCACTCCGAAGACTCCACCGTCGGTTGAATTAAGGCAAAACGCAATCCGCTAGATTCGTTTCTGTTTTCCTTTCCCTCAATTTTCTTCTTTCGCCCACCATCTTTTTCCCCCCTCTCTTCTCACGGTTTATTCACACAATTTTTTTCCTTTTTTTTTTTACTCTCTCTCTTCCCTCTCCTCACCCATAGCCTAGGTCATCCGGTCAGCACCAGCTAGAATCAACGATGGGAGATGCGTGGGCATTGGTGCCCCTATTTGCAAGGTGGGTATTGGAGAAACTCTGGCCTAGTGAGCATAGTGAGCAGGGGTGTACCCATGTAGGGGGCAGGGGGTATTGCCCAAAAAATTTGAAAAAAATTAAATATAGATACTTAATTAGTTAATTTAAGAGAAATTAGGGATTGAAAATGTATTTTTGTCCCCCGAAAATAATTGAAGAATATGAAGATGAGGGGCAATGAGGTAGGCGCTAAAGAAAATAGTGACCAAATGAGAATTATTCCCTCTAGCTTTAAATAGATATTCAAACATGGCCTAAATACACTATTAGTCCTCCAAAATTTTCAACTTGTACGAGATGACCCTAATCTTTGAATTAGTATGACTTAGTACCAATTTCCAGCTTTGCCTCATCATAATGCCATCCCTCTCCTCCGGGCTTAGTCGACTCTCTTCCGGACTCACCCCCGAATAAAAAATCCCGGTTTCGCCACTACTAGTAAGCCCATTATCTACTCCTCGAAGTAATGCTTCATGTCAGTATGAAGCTTTTGTCTTCTCTTGAGACTTTCAGCATGCCACTATTTTTGTACATGGTGAAATTCATTTATGATCGTCCAACTTTTACGATAGATTTAAGGTTGTTTCTCACTTCAACCACTAATCTCATAAAATCCCTTTCAATGAATGAAGCTTAAGTAGTCATAGATAGCAACCAAGGAGGCTCAGTCCTGCTCTAAACTATGCACTACGCGGCATTTTGATTGAGTTGCCTTTGCTGGAGTTAATGTATTTTCTAGAATTGTATAAAAATAGAAAAAATATTATAATTTTAGTAGTTATATATGTTAGAGTGTTGAAAGTGTGTTGGAGAAGTGCTTAGTAGGAATGAACATCATTTTCCAGGCATATGTACACTAATTAATTCCACTGTGATTTCCATCCATTATCTATAATTTAAATAAGATGATAAAAAAAACTGATAAAAAATCAAGTAATTTTATCCCCTTCAATACATATTTCTTTTCAAATATTCTCTCCTATAATTTTATCCTACGATTCTCTCCCAAAAACCCTAAATTATTATTCCCACCATTCTCTCTCAACATTATTTTTAGCCCCATTTTTTTCATAGCCCCTTATCCCTTCAAAATTCAGCAGCCATTAGTTGCTCCACTATATTGTATCACCTATTGTTGCTTCACATTCATTCCTCATTCATTCACAATTCCTCATTACTCAAAATCGCCTGTGTACTTTTTACGTTCTAAAGAAGAAAGCAATCCTCAACCTCCTCTTCTGTTAAATGAACAACTTGTCATTTCTCCAAAAATATTTTTAAGTTCCTCATTATCAATACTTTCATTAGAACTAGAAAATCGTAAAGTTTTATAACTTAAATAGAATTTTTTTTTAAGTTTTAGAGTTGATTGAGTATTTTCCGCTTACTTTCATCACTTTGTAACTATTAGGACCAGCCCTCATTACTTGGCTTAGGCCAAGAATAAATAGAGGAAACCCAAAATAAAAATGAGGGACTTGATTGAAAATGAGGATAAGGGTGTAAGTGCAAAACCAAGAAAGTTTGAGTTTTAAGTGCACATGAAAAATAGACTATGTTGTTTATGGCATGAAACAAAGTTTAAGGGCCATATTGTACACTTAAACTAGTGCTACAAGTGAAACTATGAAGTTTAAACTAGCATTTTCGGCCATGCAAATTAGTATAAGGCTAAGTAAAGCATTAAGCCAACTTTTGGTAGTTTTTGGGCACATGTCATGGCCGGTCAAGCCTTGTCTCCCACCAAGAATTATGCCATCATTTTTTTGGTTTGTTTAATGAACCATTGTCTTGGTGAAATGGCCGAAACATGCAAGGAGAAATTGGCCATTTTCAGCCATTTTACATTATACTTGGCAATGTCGGCTAAGAAACAAAATTGGTGCCAAAATTACATGTGTTTTAGTGACTAAAATGGAGTCATGGATCCTTGAAAGGCTAAATGAGCCATGCAAATTAGTTCAAGGCCAAGAATTGTGGTGTGTGTGTGAGTTGTGTGCTTGATTGCTTTGTGTGTGTGTGCTGACCATTTTAGGTAGCTTAAATATGCTTATTATGCCTCGGTTACTATATGTGTATATTGTGTTCTTGTGTTTTCAATTTCTTTCTTGCAGGATCAGTTAAGCTAGTGGAGGTTAAGTCTTGGACTTAACTAAATAGACCAAATATGGTCGATTGTGAATCCTACTGAGTATTAATACTCATGCCCATTATATTTGTGTTTCAGGCTTGAGGGATTAGTGCTTGGTTTGCCTGCTTGTGAATCAAGTAGTTCACATATTGCTTGAAGTATGTGTGCCAACTGAAACTTGGCTTAATTGAATTATACTTACAAGTCTTATGTTTATGGTTTGTGCCCAAAACTTAAGGTACAAGTTTTGCAAGCTTTGAGTAGATTGTGGGACTTGTTTAGCGGTGGAGATGGATGTGTGTTCTTGGGTACTAGTTTGGTGGTTTGCCTTTATGACTATGAACTTGTTCACAGGTTTAGTACTTCAGACTATGGTCATGTATATAGTCTTTAAGATCCTTCTCGGGTACTATAGGTAAACTTGAATGTAATGCATAACTTTGGCTAGTTTTGGATAATGGGTACTCTTGGTGTGTTACCAAGTAAATAGCACTTGTATGTAGGCTACTTTTGTGTATATTTAGTCTCAGATAGACCATGGTTTTGTGTACGTTTTCTGGATGCTTGAATGCCAAGTTATGCTATGTTATATGGAAGGATGTGCCTTATTAATGGAACTTATTGTGTTCTTTACTTGACCAAATGTTCATGAACATGAAAATTGATTTCCAAAACTTGATGAGATGGGCTTCTTTGTTGACATGCATTGGAGTAGCACACTTGATGAGCACACATCCTAGACACTTAAAGACTAAGTGTATGCCTTGCTTGTATTGCAAGTTACTGATTTACAGCCTTGCCTTGTATTGCAAGTTAGTGGTTGGGCCTTACTTAAGCTGTGAGTAATTGTTCTAATCAACTCATAAGTCTCCTGGGGCACCTCCTAGGCCCTAAGCTTAAGAAAATAAGACTTAAAAACTACCTAACAAACAATGGCCAAAATAAAAGGTAGTTAATAACACCTGAACATAAGAGTGTTTAAATAACTCCTGTGTAGAAATGGTGAGTGGCACTGAGAGTGCACAGGCTGGGGCCTGTGTGGGGTGTGATAGCCTTTGTTTGGTATCAGAGCTTAAGGTTCATAAGCTTTTGATATAGAGGAAAGATTCGTTTAGAATTGTTCCTACATAGGATTATATAAGACTTGTATTATTGGATATATGTGAATAGCTGCATCTTAAAGTGTAGGATAAGAACAAGAGGCAGGGAAAGAGAATCCCTGAGCCAAGCAGAGGATATAATAGCCCATCCTAGAAATGGCATGCATACAGAGGTGCGGGAGATACAGGCAGGTGCCATTGAGCATAATTTGGCCGAAGAGCCAAATGCCAAGTTCCAAATACTTGGACCCAATAGGGATAGGCCAGACAGAATGAAGATGATGATGGAGTCAATGCAGGCAACTATGGCACAAATTGTAGAGGGGATGAGATTCTTGGCTAGAGGCCAACCTCCAATACAGGAAAACCCATAACAGATGGGAGCAAGGGAGAACTTTGAAGCAGAAGGTAGAAAAGGAAGGAGAAGGCATGGCAAAGAGCCAGTGGATCATGATCAGCATAGTAATAATGGAGGCAATCAGGAAGAAGAAGAAGCTGATGAGGAAAGAAGACATCTCGGGGCCAAAAGGTTGAGATCAGAGGTTAGACAAGAACCCAGGACAGATGAAGAGGATGAGGAGAGCCTAGACATTGAAGAACTGGATGCTTATATTTACTCAAGGAGGACTGAGCCTCCTATAGAGAGTACAGCAAGAAGGGGAACCTCCAGAGACAGAACTAGAAGTACAGAAGTAAGAGAAGAGAGGTCCCGAATGGGTGGACTTAAAGAGGGCCAACTGAAGGGGTTCCTGGCACTAAAACCTCCAGTATTTAGGGGTGGCTGTGACCCTAATGAAGTAGAGTTTTAGGTGTATCAGGTAGAAAAGATTTTTTAGAGAATGGATGTATCATCTACTCAGAAAGTACTTCTAGCTACCTTCAGGGTTGAGGGAAATGCAGAATTGTGGTGGAGGGCAGTGCAGAGGACATATCAAGAAAGAAATCAGAGGAGACCACTAGCTAAAAGAAGGTCCATGAGGTGGGCAGACTTTCTTCAGGTCTTCCACCAACAGTATGTAAGTGAGGCCCAGAAAGATCAGAAGCAAGTGGAGTTTGATCAGCTGGAGCAAGGGGATCTCACTGTTCTGGAATATGAACAAAGATTCAGAAGTCTGATTAAATACGCCCCAAAGTATGAGAGGCAGGAAGAATTGAGAACCAAGAGGTTTTTGAGAGGCTTGAGGCCTAAGCTGAGACAGATCCTTAGAGCAGTAGGAGCCAGAGACTACTACTCTGTGATGCAGAGTGCCATTGCAGTGGAACAGGAGTTCAAGGAACAAGCCAAGAGTGGGTATGGTAGTGGAAGTGGCTCCCAGAAAAGGACATAAAAGAGACCCAAAGAAGAGGTAGAGGCCAGTGAAGGAAGAAAAAGAAGCAAGAAAGAGAAGGGGCCACAGCAATATGGTCCATAATGCCACATTTGTGGGAAATTCCATGGCAATAAGCCGTGTTTCAAAACTGCTGCTGGGTGCCACAAGTGTGGGGCACCAGATCATTAGGTAAAAGATTGCCTAAAGAGAGGACATGAGAGCAAATTACTGGGAAGGTTTAATCCCAGAGGGCAAGGTGGGCAGCAGATTCCCATGCCTCAACTAAGGACCAATGTACCTAATCTGGGAGGGAGGCAGGCACAAAGGCCCCTTCAAGAGCAAAGAAGGCCTAATGCACCCCCTGGTAGGGTGTTTCAACTGGAAAATTCTAGGAAGGTACCAAATCCACCTGAGGTTGAGGCTATAGGAGACAGAGAGACTAATCACCAAAGGACTAGCAGGAGAGCTCTTAAAGGTACAATTTACCTTAATGGCCAATTGGTGTATGCATTGTTTGATACTGGAGCTTCATTGTTTGTGATTTCTAATAGCTTGGTTAAGACCATGAATCTAGAAGTAAAGTACACAACAAGCATGTACTTGGTTAAAACTGCTAGCATTGAAGTTTTATTCACATACCATATGGTTGAAAACTGTGAAATCCAGATAGACAAGCTGAAACTGAGAGCAGACCTCATAGTGCTAGACACATATGATTATGATTGATTTTAGGCATGAATTGGCTAGGAGAGAATAAAGTGATAATTGATTGTCGTAATAGACAACTGATTATACATGGTTGTACACCATATAATTTAGATAAGTCACTAAAGTTAGCTATGGATTGTCAAACTGAGGTATTAAAACAAATGACTCTAGAAAGTGACTATGAATGCCTGGAACTGAATGACCAGGAATTAGCTAATAAACTTAGGCAGATACCTATAGTTCAGGATTTTCCAGAGGTCTTTCTTATAGACCTACCTGGATTACCACCCATGAGGGAGGTGGAGTTTGAGATTAAGCTGATACCCGGAGTAGCACCAGTATTCACTGCTCCATATAGGATGGCACTACCTGAGATGGTAGAGCTGAGGAAGTAGTTAGATGAACTACTTGAGAAAGGGTTCATCAGACCAAGTGTGTCTCCTTGGGGGGCACCTGTGTTGTTTGTAAAGAAAAAGGATTAAACCCTTAGACTCTGTATTGATTACAGAAAACTGAATGCATTAACCATAAAGAACAAATACCCCATCCCAAGAATAGAGGATCTATTTGATCAGTTAAAGGGAGCAAAAGTGTTCTCCAAAATAGATCTAAGGTCTGGATATTTCCAGTTAAGGGTTAGGGAAGAAGACATACCTAAGACTACTTTCAAAACTAGGTATGGACACTTTGAGTATACAGTAATGCCATTTGGGCTTACTAACACACCTGCATTCTTTATGGACTTAATGCAGAGGGTGTTCAGAGCACACATAGACCACTTTGTGGTAATATTCATATATGATATTTTGGTGTACTCTAAAGATGAGGAAACTCATCAAGAACACCTAAGAGTAGTGCTTGGCTTGCTCTAAGAATATAAGCTTTATGGAAAACTGAGTAAGTGCAGATTTTGGACTCAAGAAATTGGGTTTTTAGGACATGTAATAAATGATCAAGGTTTGGCTATGGATCCTGAAAAGGTAAGGTCAATCCTGGATTGGAAGCAACCCCAGAATGTGAGGGAAGTCAGGAGTTTCCTGGGGTTGGCTAGCTATTACAGAAGATTTGTGCCAAAATTTTCTGTTTTAGCAGCACCTATGACTCAATTAACTAGAAAAAACCAAAAATTTCTCTGGGAAACAAAATGTGAGGAGAGCTTTCAAGAGCTTAAGAGGAGATTGACCACAGCTCTTATATTAGTCTTACCAGACCCTGAAAAGGAATATGAAGTGTATACTGATGCATCTCATGTAAGACTAGGATGTGTCCTAATGTAGGAGAAGCACGCCATTGCTTTTGGGTCCAGAAAATTAAGACCACATGAGAAGAAGTATCCAGTGCATGACTTGAAATTGGCAGTAGTGGACTTTGCCCTCAAGCAATGGAGACACTATCTTCTTGGTAATAGATTCTAAGTTTTTACAGACCACAAAAGTCTCAAGTATTTATTCACCCAGAAGGACTTGAATATGAGACAAAGGAGGTGGTTGGAATATTTGAAGGATTTTGACAGTGTAATTGAATACACAGCTAGGAAGGCCAATGTAGTGGCAGATGCTTTGAGCAGAAGCTACACTGGTGTACTCAAACGTGATGAAATTGAGCATAAGGCCGAGAGCCTGAGCCTTACTTGCTTGGCAAGTTAATGGCTAGCCAAAGAAAGTGAGCAACTAAATGTACTCACCATTACACTAGAATGGAAGGAGCTTATCAAAGAAGCTCAGGCTGGTGATGAGAATATGGAACTAATATCTGGGCAGAAAAAGGGAGAATTGTACCAAGGTTTTTCCTTTAAAAAAGGGATGCTATATTTTCAGAATAGGCTATATGTGCCTGAAAATGGTAGCTTGAGAATTCAAATTCTGGATGAGGCTCACTCTAGTAAGTTGAGCATGCATCCAGGGGCCACAAAGATGTATGACACTCTTAGAGTATACTTTTAGTAGCCATACATGAAGAAGGACATTAGCACACATGCAGCTAGTTGTGAAGTGTGCCAACAAGTAAAGGTGGAGCACCAGAAACCAGGAGGGAAGCTGCAAAGCTTGCCTATGCCTGAGAAAAAATGGGGATCCATATTAATGGATTTTGTGGTGGGAATACCACTAACTAGAAGGAAGCATAATGCCATATGGGTCATTGTAGATAGACTAACCAAGGCAGCTCACTTCCTTCCCATGAATCTTACTGATTCTTTGGACAAACTAGCACAACTCTATATAAGAGAGATAGTAAAATTGCATGGAGTACCTGATGACATAGTGTCAGATAGGGATCCTAGGTTTGTTTTTAGGTTTTGGAAGTCCCTACATCAGGCATTGGGCATTAAGCTCAAGTTTAGTTCTGCTTACCATCCATAGACAGATGGACAGACAGAAAGAACAATACAGGCTTTGGAAGACATGTTAAGGTGCTGTGTAATAGACTTCCAGGGTGAATGGGATGTACATCTTCCACTAATAGAGTTTTCCTATAATAATGGCTATCATTCAGTGATAGGAATGGCTCCTTATGAAGCCTTGTATGGCAGAAGATGTATTACTCCTCATTGCTGGCATCAACTAGAGGACAAGTTGGAGTTGGGGCCACACATTATTAAGGAGACTACAAAGAAAATAAAACTGATCCAAGCTAGGATCAAGACTACAAATGATAGGCAGCAAGCCTATGCCAACCTGAAAATGAGAAGAGGCCTGGAATTCTAGAAAGGAGACTAGGTGTGGCTCAAGGTTTCTCCCATGAAGGGAGTAATCAGATTTGGAAACAAAGGAAAACTAACACCCAGATATGTAGGGCCATTTCAAATATTGGCTAGGATTGGAAATGTGGCTTATTAGCTGGATTTGTCACCAGAACTTGGTAACATACATGATGTGTTTCATGTAAGCTTACTCAAGAAATATGTTCCAAGTTCCAAACAGATAGAGATACCTGCTAGTGTAACTGTGGCACTAAACCTTTTATATGAAGAAGTGCTAATTCAGTTCCTGGCAAGAGATACCAGGAAATTAAGAAGTAGGTGGATCTCTATGATAAGAGTATAGTGGAGTAACCATACTCCTGAAGAAGCAACTTGGGAAGTAGAACATAAAATTGGTAATAAGTACGCTTAGTTATATTCTAGATTGGTGAAGAATTTGGAGGACCAAATTCTTTAAGGAGGGAGGAATTGTTAGGACCATCCCTCATTACTTGGCTTAGGCCAAGAATAAATAGAGGAAACCCAAAATAAAAATGAGGGACTTGATTGAAAATGAGGATAAGGGTGTAAGTGCAAAACCAAGAAAGTTTGAGTTTTAAGTGCACATGAAAAATAGACTATGTTGTTTAGGGCATGAAACAAAGTTTAAGGGCCATATTGTACACTTAAACTAGTGCTACAAGTGAAACTATGAAGTTTAAACTAACATTTTCGGCCATGCAAATTAGTATAAGGCTAAGTAAAGCATTAAGCCAACTTTTGGTAGTTTTTGGGCACATGTCATGGCCGGTTAAGCCTTGTCTCCCACCAAGAATTATGCCATCATTTTTTTGGTTTGTTTAATGAACCATTGTCTTGGTGAAATGGCCGAAACATGCAAGGAGAAATTGGCCATTTTCAGCCATTTTACATTATACTTGGCAATGTCGGCCAAGAAACAAAATTGGTGCTGAAATTACATGTGTTTTAATGACTAAAATGGAGTCATGGATCTTTGAAGGGCTAAATGAGCCATGCAAATTAGTTCAAGTCCAAGAATGGCATTAAGCCATTATTGAATCCATGTGGCCATAATCGGATTAGCAAGCTCCCACTTAGTAAATTAAAAATTTGTTTCGGTTAAAGCCTTTCATTTGTGTTCTTGGCTGAAACTTGAGAGCTTTTGCATTGTTCTTGTGCTTGGCTGCCGATTCCATGCCATTTTGAAAGGAAATTGAAGCTTGAAGACATAATCAAGCTTGGTTGCTCATTTTCGGCAATAAGTGACTTAGAAGCTCAAGTTTAAAGCTTGATATTAAAGAGTACAAGGTTAGCCGAGAGTTCCTCAAGCTCAAATTTGGAGGTAAGATTCATAGTTCACTTGGATTCCTTGGTAAATTTCCATGATCAAGTGATTATGATGATTAAGTGAAGGTCTTGTTGTGTTAGGCAACTTTGATTTGGAAGTTGATCTCGGCCTTAGACACACAAGCTTAACCGAGAACTCAAGCTTTGTTTTGTTGAGGTATGATTAACATTCTACTTGTTTGCTTGGTAAAATTTCCATGAACAAGTAGTTATGGGTGGCTAAGTGATAGAAAATTTTGCTATATGATCTTAGTTGCTTGATGGGCATATTGAGTGAACTTTCGGGTTCTAATTCAAATGGTGAACTTTTGGGTTCTTATAGGATTTGCTAGCTAATCCGAGTAAAGGCAAACACCTAGAGTTCTTAGCAAGTTAGGCTAACTTACTAGTGAACTTAGAGCTCTAGAGGTATGGTGGTCATTTAAAGTGCTTAAAGTGCAAATGGTGAATTTGGTGCTTGCTAGTGGTTTCGGCCAAGAGTGAACTTATGGTGTGTGTGTGAGTTGTGTGCTTAATTGCTTTGTGTGTGCGTGCTAACCATTTTAGGTAGCTTAATTATGTTTATTATGCCTCGGTTACTATATGTGTATATTGTGTTCTAGTGTTTTCAATGTCTTTCTTACAGGATAAGTTAAGCTAGTGAAGGTTAAGTCTTGTACTTAACTAAATAGACCAAATATGGTCGATTGTGAATCCTACTGAGTATTAATACTCATGCCCATTATATTTGTGTTTCAGGCAAGGGTTTAGAGCTTGAGTGATTAGTGCTTGGTTTGCTTACTTGTGAATCAAGTAGTTCACATATTGCTTGAGGTATGTGTGCCAACTGAAACTTGGCTTAATTGAATTATACTTACATGTCTTATGTTTATGGTTTGTGCCCAAAACTTAAGGTACAAGTTTTGCAGGCTTTGAGTAGATTGTGGGACTTGTTTAGCGGTGGAGATGGATGTGTGTTCTTGGGCACTAGTTTGGTGGTTTGCCTTTATGAATATGAACTTGTTCATTGGTTTAGTACTTCAGACTATGGTCATGTATATAGTCTTTAAGATCCTTCTCGGGTACTATAGGTAAACTTGAATGTAATGCATAACTTTGGCTAGTTTTGGATAATGGTTACTCTTGGTATGTTACCAAGTAAATAGCACTTGTATGTAGGCTACTTTTGTGTATATTTAGCCTCAGATGGACCATGGTTTTGTGTACATATTCTGGATGCTTGAATGCCAAGTTATGCTAGTTATATGGAAGGATGTGCCTTCTGAATGAAACTTCTTATGTTCTTTACTTGACCAAATGTTCATGAACATGAAAATTGATTTCCAAAACTTGATGAGGTGGGTTTCTTTGTTGACATGCATTGAAGTAGCACACTTGATGAGCACACATCCTAGACACTTAAAGACTAAGTGTATGCCTTGCTTGTATTGCAAGTTACTGATTTACAGCCTTACCTTGTGTTGCAAGTTAGTGGTTGGGCCTTACTTAAGCTGCAAGTAATTGTTCTAATAAACTCATAAGTCTCCTGGGGCACCTCCCAGGCCCTTAGCTTAAGAAAATAAGACTTAAAAACTACCTAACAAATAATGGCCAAAATAGTTAACAACACCTGAACATAAGAGTGTTTAAATAACTCCTGGGTAGAAATGGTGTGTGGCATTGAGAGTGCACAGGCTGGGGCCTGTGTGGGGTGTGACATTAACACTTGGTATAACAACAAGACGACGAATATAACAATTAAATAGTTTGAGGATAATTGATGTAATATTTAATAATTTTGGGATGATAAATAAATAGGAAATAGTTTAGAGACAACCAGTTGCATTAACGTACAAAAATATTGTAGAATAATGTTTTTGGTCATATTTGATACTCTTAGCTCTCAAAAAGCCACTACAGTAGCATACATAACAACATAAATGTGGTAATATATAGCATAAAACTACTTTTGTTTTTATTACGTTAAATTGTACCATTAGTCCTTAAACCTAATTTTAGACAAGAAACCATGTAGATGTATGTATAAGTAGCCTTTCAACCAAACCTAATAATTGATTCATTGGAGATTTATACTGGCACTTGAAAGTTTGTTTTATAAAAGAAATTAGTGGAGATGAATTTTGTAACATTTGAAGGTAAAGTATATGCCAGTGTCTGCCAATGCGCCCTACTGTAGTTGCGTCGTACAGGTACAATTACATTTATACCCTCCTTACCTCGCATCCTCTTCTCCTCCCTTCCCCACCCGATTATTTGGCTTGTTACTGTTCTCTCATACCACGTTGTTGTCCGATCAGAGAAGGAAGCTGTGGTCGCCGTCGAGATAGAGCGCCAGCACCGCCTTGAGATCACTTGACAGGGAAAAGACGCAGTCTCCGGTCCACGTATGATGATGGTCGGAGGCGCTGACGGTCGGAGTGAAGATATGGTGACAATCAGAGGGAAGAGATAGTGATAGTTTGAGGCGGTGAAGAGGAGGGAAGAGGTTAAAATGGTAAAGGAGGAGAAGCGATGGCGGAGGCACTGACGAGGACGGAAAAGACGAAACTGGGAAAGGAAAAGACGGGCCGGCAAAAAACCAGAGGAGGTGCAATATTCCTAATTAGTTTTAGGGTTTGGGTTAAACTTTTTTTATCATGATCTTTTTACTCTTTTGCACATGCACCCCTTACATTTTTCTTGGCATGTTTATGTATACAAATGCAAAATACTCCCTCCGTACAATATTATTTGAAACATTTGACTTTTGGGCATAGTTAGACTTGAATTTATTTATATTATTAGTTGTTAGAAAAAAATTTAAAAAAATATATTTGCAAACTATAGGTTTTTGTTTATTATTTATATAAATTTTTTTATTTATATACTAAAAATTGAAAATAAAAAATCATAGATTAATTGCTAAAAAGTAAGTGTTTCAAAGAATATGGGACAAAGGGAGTAATATGTACAAAGAATGAAATTATATGTATATAAAATAATATAAGGGCTGTTTTAATATTAATGGTTTATACATATTTCTCACCTTGTTTACACAGTGGACTCATGCATTAAAATTTAAACTATTGAAACTTATACAATAATTAAATATATTAGGAATAGGTTGTGATCTTATTTATACATATATTTCACATAATTTGTACTTATCGTATATATTTTTTGTGCATTGAGTTTAAACATATTTGTGACCCAATTAGTACATATCTGTTACCATTTTAATATAAAAAATATTATACGAAAAATTATTTGGTTTTAAGATCTTGTTTATATATATGTGTCATATAAGTCATATGTACATGCATCCGTGATTAATATTTCAAACTTTAATTTTCTTTTATTTTAATTTTAGGTTTGATATATTCTGACTTGTTGATGTAAATATATCTGTAACATATGTCCGTTCTTATTTGTATATATGTATCATATGTTTTATACATATCTATCAATTGCTTAATATATCAAGTTCATACATATTTGTTATCTAATTTGTACATGTATCAAATTTTGGCAAGAAACGAGAATTGATGCACTCATACTTATTTTTTTGGGCAAATATCACTAGTAATTCCTAAACTATTTCCATTTTTCTTAATCATCCCGAAACTATTAATTGTTGCATCTATCATCCTCAAACTATTTAATTATTGCACTTGTGTCCTGCTATTATACTAGTCGTTAAAAAAGTGACAAAAATGGCTGGAAAAATGCACAGTTAGTTTTAAAACTTAGAAAACTTTCTATTTGAGTTTTAAACCCTTATGATTTTCTAATTTAATCATAAAATTGTGAAAATATGTGTACTCTCTTTAATTTTTCTATTGGTTTCTTATAATTAAGCATGAATTTATTGACTTTGCTTTAATAAAATCTTATAATTGAATTTTAATTAAGCATTTATTTCAGTTTTTTAATTTTTTTCCGCTTCAGTTTTTAAGCCTTTTTCTTTTTGAATGCTTTTTTTATTTTATTCTTCTTGTTAATTTTTTTTGATACTTTATTTCCTTCAATGTTCCTATCATTTTTCTATGTTCCTTTTATGAATTTTTTTTTCTTATTTCATCAAAGAAAAAAATAAAAAATAATTTTAAATGAATTTAGATGAAGTGTATTAAAAAAACTATTAGATTATTCAAGCAAAGTTGCATGCAGTTTCCTCAAAGAAAAATTATCTTGCAAGTAAGCATTTCACAAATACATATAGTACATAACTATTTATATATTTTTATTATAAATATGTACTTTATTCCAATTATCAGTGAATCAAATAATATCTTATAAATCAATGATATAGGATGCTAAAGAATAACAAAAACATATAAATTGACTAGTAAAAGGGTACACATGCTATACAATAAAAATAGATTGGGTCACAAATAAATAGTAACAACCCACATTAGTAAAATGAAAAAAAAAATAAAATAGTGGAATTCAAAATAGGAACTAATGATATTTTTTTGATCTGCAAATTAATTTCATGTATTTATTATATTCATTATATTTGACAAGTTCCTACAAGGTGATATGATATAGTTTTTCTCTGCTGCAATTCAAGTAAGCCTAAGTATTTATTTGAGTGTTTTTGTCTCTTCTAGGGTTATGAAGAGCATACAATATTACTACTTTGATTCAAATATATAAGTTTCTCCCTCTATTCCAACACCAATCTTGCTTCATTTGATTTTGTGTAGAGAGTAAAATAATTAGTAAAAGAATTTGTATGTTGTTTTCACTTTTTTATGTAAATTAAGAAAGTTTGAAAAAATAAATATAAAAATGATAATTTGAAGAGTAATATGATAACATAAGTTACTAAATATGAAAATAATAAAAATATTTGGGATTATGCAAAATAAAATATGTTGCAATAGTTTTGGCACAGGGAAGCATATAAATTCAATTTAAAATTACCTAAAAATTAATATGAAAAATGAAAATTACCCAAAAATATTCAACAAAACATGTTCCATTATGAAAGCTATTTGTAGAAAAAAAAGTAACAAAAAAAATAATAACCTTCAGAAAATATAAAAGATGAAATAAAGAAAAACATTCACAAAAGGAATGTAGAAAAATAATAGCAATTCAAAGAAAATAAAGGATCAACAAAACAAAAAAACAAAAGAAAAAGGAGTTATAAGGATAAGGCGGCAATGAAAAAAAATAAGAAAAAAAGAAAAAAAACCTTCACAAGAAAAAGACTTAAAGACTAAAGCAAATGAAAAAAAAAGAAAAAAATTAAATAAATTGAAATAAATACTTAATTAAAATTCAATTATAAAAATTTTATTAAAGAAAAGTCAAGAAATTTATGCTTAATTAGAAGAAATCAAGAGAGAAATTAAAGAAAGTATACACATTTTCACAGTTTTATGAGTTAACTAGAAAATCGTAAAGTTTTAGGACTCGAAGGTTTTCTAAGTTTTAGAGCTGATTGTGCATTTTTCTCATTATTTCTGTCTCTTTTTAATGGTTGGTATAATGGCAGGATGATTTGTGTAACAATTAAATAGTTTGAGAACAATATATACAACAATTCATAGTTTCGGGGCAATTAAGTAAAATAGTAAAAGCTTAGGGACGATTAGTGATATTAACCTTATTTTTTTGTGAGATGTTAAATTCATACATATTACTGAATGTATTGGAGACATATGTTTGGTCTCATTTGTACGTCTGTTACATATTCTTTGTTCACATCTCTCACTTCTTTTGTATATATTTTGTGATAGCCTTTAGAGTTATAGGTCTAATTGGCAAAGTAATTACAAGAAGCTTAGATTACCAGGTAACTGGTTAATTTAATAAATTAACACTTTAGATGATTTATTTTCAAGCCAAGTCTCGGTATTAAAAAGTCTAGTAGCTTAAAAGAGATAAAATCAGTCATTTAAAACAAGTTGGGCCAAGAAGGACATTTTGGTCATTTCATATAATGACACATTTTTATTTCATGATTGGATAGAAGGCAAAAAAATAAAAAATCTAGGATATTACGGAATCTCATGATTCCTACCCCATCTTCGTGAAATTGTATAATGACTAGATTGTTCATAACTGGTTTAAGTGTAAACATTAGATAAGTTGGGACTAAATTTGATATTCCTGAAAGTATGGGACTAGCGTGTAATTAATTCTCTGAAGTAAAGATATGCAACTTAATGCTGATTTTAGTCCTCACTTGTTTGGTGTATTATAGAAAGTGGATAGAATTTACGATCTTGATATTTAAGTCACCGGCTGTGTGTCACTTTAGCCTCGAGATATCAAGCGGTGGCAGTGTCCACTAACCCATTTGGATAATTCTTCTAGCTCCAACCAAATGTCTCTAACTCACCGAAACTCTCTCTCTCAATATCCACCATGAATGAGCCTCTACAAGCTATAAACAAGGAAAATCCTAGCTAAATTAACTAGGAAATTAAGAGGAATTAGTGACAATCTTGGTGTTCTTACAATTAGGAGCTTGAATCATCTGCGTTGCAAGGTGAGTAGTTGATCATTTCCCCATATTTTTTGGTTAATTCGGACCTAGAGTTCCTAGAAATTTGTGTTTAAACTGGTGTCATCTTGGTAAATAATCCAAACACGTGAAGCTTGGAAATTAACTTATATCACATGACATATGGGGGGTGTTTCTCGGTTGGAAAAAAAAGAGGGAATGGTTTTGTTCCTTGTTCGTTTACTGTAGCTAGGTGGTTAGAGTTAATAGAAAAAACATGTTTCTTTACTTATAAGCTAGTAATTAAGTATGAAATGTGAAACAAAGAGGAAATTTGTGACTAACGGCAATGGATGAAGCTTGGTTCCCAGTTTGATATTCTAGTAGTTTTGAAATTGTTCCTATTTTGTTTGTTATCGGTTCATATGAAATTGGCTAAGAAATAAATGGAAAATGAGTCATAGAATTATTACTAGAAAATAATTGTTAGTGTTGTGCCCAAAAGCTTTTAGACATTCAGGCATGATATTTTATTGAGGCATTAATCTAGTAATTATATTTGTTGTTTTGTTTTTGCATAACGTAATAAACATAATTATAACACTAGAATAATGATATTCTTAAATATCCCTAGTTTAGTATTATCGAGAAACGGGTTGCAATAATATGTAAAGACTAGCATATGTGGAAACTATTATAAGATATGTAGTCTACATATGGGTACAAGTTGGAGAACTTGTGTACTAGACCAACTCACAATAAGAACACTACATGGATCGTTTTATGAGTGTCATAAGTGATTCTCATAGTGATCATGGTATATGTAGTCCTTTGACTTAAAGTCATCAAGGTTCCCTATAGGTGAGTTACATGCTTTGATATTTCCCTTTGTTGCTCATAATTGAGTGAACTTGAAGGAGGTCATTGGGTATGTCACATATCATGCGGAGGATTTTATATGATTAACATGAGATTTGTCCCTTCTTTGTAATGGGAGTGATATCTTCGGGCCTCTTGATAGAGTGAGACTAAGAAAATGCATGGCCATGCTTAAATGATTTGATATACGATATCAATGTCATCAGTTTAAGTTAGTCTACTTGGTAATCAATAAACCATAGATCGGGCTATACGAGAGTGACAAATTCTATGTCTCGTGCTTGGTTTTGATAACCTGGATAAAGGGACAGTGACATATACGGATCATGATCATAAAGGTTTAGTTGAATCACCGACAATCTTGTCACTTGGGCAGCAATGATGTATTGCTAGACACAACTCACTGTTTATAATTATAAATATGATTTATGATCATTGTCAATGTGATAAGAGCCTATTGGGTCACACACATAGAACCAATTGGATTCTTTAAGTGCATAAGCTAATTTATTTAGGTTATAGTTTCATGATAATTTCGTATTAATAATTGACCCAAAAATTGAGTCATTATTAAGCCCGAAATTAAACCTAAATGGATTAGGGCTTTGAAACCCATTAAGATTGGAAGTTAAGTCTCACTATAAATACATCATATAGTGAAAAATTCGTAGCTCTTGCCCAAGCGTCCCAAAAGGATGAAATTAGAAGAGTTCTGAAAACCAATCGCACTTTTCTCTTGCCATTCCTTAGAGGATGCAAGTTAGCATTGCAGGCGCAAGAGAAACACATCTGCCGGAATATGGTGGAGGTGTAGTGTTCCCAAGAGGCTTGTGTGGATACTGTAGAGAGATTGAATACTTCAACTATTTAGGTTTTGTGATTCGACTCAACAGTTAGGTGAAAGATCTCAACTGAATTAGGTATGAAAAATTTCGAACATCCAGTTTACCCCGTTTCACTTGGATCTTAGAGGATTTTGGTTATATTCCATTGCCCTTGTCTGACTCCCGAAACCTTACAATAATCCCATTGATTATTTGTAAGAATTATGGGAAGTTATCAATAAAGAAATAGGTTGGGTGGAAAATATACATAAAGGACTTCTAAATAAGTCCAAGATAAAGGCTAAGTTAATCACTTAAACTATATGGGACATATTATTAGCCTAGGTATGGCTTATTTATGTGTTAAAATGATCAATATAAAGCCTAAGAATAAGCTACTAAGAAGGGGCCTAAGTTTGGTTTGAAATTGAGACAAAAAGAACCAAGTGCTTTGAGCTTGCAAATTAAGTAATCTAAGTAAGGGTTATTTAATCTTTACGCTTATATGTTAAATAAATTTGGCTAAGATACTTGTATATCAAGTGGTTGAATTATTGATGAATTTAACAAGCATATAATTTGAGTATTGACGGCCATTTAAGAAGCTTATATGAATGGGTTTGGTAGGAATCCAAACTATGAGGTGCATATTAAGTGTGTATGTGCATATTTGTGAGTTTGTATGTATAGGGAGAAAGGACCTCAAAACGGTCAAAATGGTCCAATTTATGGTGAGTTTGATGGTTTGAGAACCTAAGATACCTAGGGCCAACATGATGAGCCAAGGCTTCAGTGAACCTAAGAGAGGAAAGTGTCTTCAACCACTCACAATACCTCAAAATGATAGCACTAACACATGCAATTAAATAAGCAAATAGTTTGCTTTTGTATATAAAATAAGGAATGTTGGCAAATACTAAAAAGCTTACAAAGCAGTGTTTGTATGGATAAGTTGGACTTGTCAATTGTAGGACTAATGAGAGAAGGAATTGTGAAAATTAGCTACTTCCATAATTATTGGCCAATAATATGAGTTCCTAGTACTATGATTTAAGCTCAAGTGCATGAGGCATATATTAATATCTTTATAGATAATATGTATGGTCTTATATGAATGTTTTTCTTGCAAGCTTAAGACCCTTGTTGGAAGCTTTTGGTTCTCATATCCGTTACATGTGTTTGTGTGCAGATGCTAGTATATCTGCGGCTAACAACCAATAAAAGGAAAAGTTGTTAGTATTTTGGTACCAGATGTGCATAAGTTAATTACTATCGTATATTGTTGTTATGTTTCTTTCTTGCAGGTTTCTAATTACTTGGAATATTAACTTACTAGCCTTTGTTGTATAGAGGCAAGGAGCAGGAGATTTTTAGACACTGTAGTGATCATTTTTTGCAATGTAAATCAGGTGGGATTGGATCCCAGGATTCTCAGTGTTTAGCATATAGACAAAACTTTTGTGTATAATGTATATATGTACAGGAAACTTCTACCTCTGGTAAATGCTATGGAACTATTTGGTATATTCCATAGTAGCTTGCATGAATCCACAGTACATAACAATATGTTTTATACAAATGCATACCTTTGAAATGTTGTCCAGCTACGTCATGTGTATATTATTTTTAATGTATTTGGCCTACAGCCATAATAAGACATAGTATAAAACATTACTGCATTAATGATTTAGTTAATTAATAAAATCACTAAGGGATAAATTTACATAGGCCTAACATTAAATTAGTGTATGTTCCTGGTGTCCCATATGATATATATGGGATTAAGGGTAAAGGCATATGACAACGGTATCATAGCAGGTTACCAGAGGTATAAAAATTGAGAATTTAGAAAACCCTTATATGATCATAGTTAGTAATTCATTGTTATATTATCTGATAATCAAATCTGTGGATGTCTTTTAGACTTGGTAGGTATAAGATAGTGAACACTAAGAAGGGTAAGGACCCGGATCCGGGGCAAGGTTTAGAGTTTACCCAAGGGGAGGCTCAAATGTTCTAGTTGCTCCAGGGCATCAACTAGGCCCTAATGTAGATGAATGAGCATATAAGTACCCTACTTTAGAGATAAGCAGTAGTAAGACAAGCTTAGCCTATAGACCAAGCACCACCACCACCTCCATCATTACATCCATAGGTAGATCCTATTGGGGGCTGGGCAGACCTAGATGGTCAGGCAGAGGTGCATGATGATGATCACGCAACCCATAGAAGATAGCCTAAGGTACGTGACCAATCTCGGCATGGACAACAGTGGGAGGGTAAGAGGTGTAAGGGAAAAGTATACCTAGGAATATGGAGATTGTTCAAGATTTCTAGTCCTTTATTCCTCCTATGTTTGATGGATCTAAAGATACCGTTGCTGTAGGTTATTTCATGAACATGTTGAATACACTATTTAAGACATTGGAAATGGATTCTCAAGAGAAAGTGTTATTGGCTTCCTTTTAGCTAGCTGAGAGAGCAGAGTTATGGTGGGGGAGAGTTTAAAGTAAGCTTGAAGAGGAAAGTGAAGGAAGATCAGAATACAGATAGAGGGTTTTGACTTGGATTGAGTTTGAGAGGCTATTGAGATGAGTTTTTCAATTAGACTATGCAAAATTGAAATAGGAGAGAGTTCGAGCAGCTAACATAAGGACAGACGAGTATTTCTGAATATAAATTCAAGTTCAATACAGTCATATGATATGTTCCCTACATGGAAGGCCACGAGGAGGCTAGAGTAAAAAGGTTCCTTCAGGGACTTAGCAAGAGTTTAGGCAACCTATCATAGTTGCAAAAGTCAAGGCTTACCATGAAGTGGTTTAGAGAGCCATAGCATTAGATGCAGACATGGCCGATAGGGCTAGGAGCAATAGGGCTGATGGAGATCGATCATCCAGGCAGTTAGGCACTCAGAAGAGGCTGCATCTTGACACCACTAGGGAGGGCACTAGTGGCACTAAAATGTTCAAGAAGGGTGGAAAGGGACCATGTAATGTTTGTAATAAGTTCCATGGTAAGAAGCCTCGCAAGTTTGCTAGTAATACATGTCTAATATGCAATCAATTGGGGTATTGGGCCAAGGAGTGTCCCTAAAAGGGCCAAAGACTTATACCCCCCCAGAATGATACCCTCTATACCAGCAACGCAGGCCCGACAACAAGCACCAGCTAGAGTGTTTACCCTCGCTAGCTAGGTCGCTCGGGAGCTCGCAGTATTAGGTACCTTTACAATTTCAGGACATAGTGTTAATGTTTTGTTTGATACTAGTGCATCCATATCTATTATTACATCTAAAGTGGTGAATAAGATAGGTATGCTACACATATAAATGAACACTATGAAATTGATTAAGACTTCAGTAAGACAAATAGCCCTTATGAACGCTATGCTGAAGGACTGTCCACTAAAAATTGGTAGCTATAAAATTAACTCAGATTTATGGGTAATGGATATACAAGTGTTTGATATTGTGTTGGGAATGGACTGGTTAAGGAAGCATTAGGCCGATATAGACTATGCAGGTTGAAAAGTAACTTTCATAGACTCTATAAAGGAACTTGTGACTTGTATTGGTAAGCTTGGGGATGAGGTGGAAAGTTTGTACCTCAAGGCACTAGAGTTTATCCTTATAACAGATGAGGATGAAATGATGCTTTATGCTTTAAACGAGGTATCAGTAGAAGGAACATTGAAGGACATACCAGTAGCAAACCAGTTCCCAAAGGTATTTCCTACAGATCTTCTAGGATTACCTCCCTAACGTGATATAAAATTCTCCATTCACTTGTAGCCAGGAGTTCCACCTAACTCTATTCCCCCTTATAAAATGTCAGCTCTCGAGATTGATGAGTTGAAAAAGCAGCTAGAGGAACTATTAAAGAAAGGCTTTATACGCCCAAATGTGTCTCCATGGGGAGCTCCAATCCTCTTCGTGAAGAAGAAGTAATGTAGTTTAAGGCTTTATGTTGATTACAGGAGAATAAATGCTATGACTATCAAGACGAAATATTCTGTACTAAGGATAGATGATTTGTCTGATAGATTAAGAGGAGCAAGGGTATTCTCTAAGATTGACCTTCAGTCTGGATATTTCCAAATAAGGGTGAATGAGGAGGATATACCTAAAACAACCTTTAGGACCCAATATGGGCATTATGAATATATGGTGATGCCTTTTGGTGTCACTAATGCTCCTGTAGTGTTCATGGATGCCATAAACAGAATTTTCAGGCCTTATTTGGATTAGTTTGTGGATATATTTATAGATGACATATTAATATAGAGTAAATTTCATTTATGGTACCCAACCTTATCACGTCATCCTAATCGGGTCCCTAACCTTCATTTTGTCTTCTTAAAGTCTCTAACCTACATATTTTTGTATCAATCATGGTGCTTCTGTTATTTTTATTGTTAACTTTGACAGAATTTCTGTGACAAATGCCAACATTGGTCTTACATTTTTTTATTCCCACTCAAATAACCCTCAAGCTAATAAATTTACCACTACAACCATCATCTCCCCCTCTTTCCCTCCCTCACCATCTTTGACCACCCAACCCATTTACTTCAGATCAAATCCTCGTATCCTCGTCCCCATTTGCTTCCTGAAATTGGCAAATTTAGCATTATCTTTATAAACCCGAACTCATTAACCCTCCCAAGCTGTTTGCACAGCACTTCCTCTAAACCTAGAAATTTGTCTTCTCCTCATCGATAGCCATTGTGGCCTAAGCCCCGATATCTCTTTTCCTCGATGCTTGTAGCCAAGAGCAAATTTGATCGACTACAGAGATCTCACCGATGCTTTTATCGGCTCATGCTTAGGAGTCACATTGGCCTCCATCCTTAAATTTGTCTTGGCATCAACGATCGTAGTTGTTGAATCTGAATCGACAATGGAGAATGTTGGGCTAGATCATGGGTGTAGGGGAAGGCCGATGAAGATCGACAATAGGTCAGTCGGAGGAGACATCGAGCACCATAGTGACTCCTTGAATTAGTCGCCTTGATCACCTCTGTTGCTTCGAACCCATTCAATTTCACGCCTCCATGGAAAATTTCATGGCTGCTTCTCTAGATTTGTGCCATCCCACATCACGCTCAACTTTTTCTTCTGCTGCCCAACACTTCGATGGCATCAATGAGATGAAATAGAAGAAGAAATCTTGATAGGGGTTTCTAATGGTGAGATAAGTGGTGAGGCAAAGGTTTTTGTTGAAATTGGCATCTATTAGATCCATGAAATGATCTGATTTAGAATTGGCCTTAATGGAGGATTGTCCGACAGCCCAAAGAGAAATTGGGGAACTGTGGGAGTAGAAGATTGTGGGGGAGGGAGAGAAAAGGATATAGTAGTTAAAGTTTTAGTTTTATAGGACTGAGGGTGCTTTGCTCAGGAAGAAGAAATGTAGGGAATATAGTTGATATTTGTACCTAGGATTCCCTCAAATGTAACCCTAAAAGTGACAAAAGGACCATGGTTAGAACACGATTAGGTATGTTAGGGATTTTAAGAGGAAAAAATAAAGGTTAGGGGCCCAATTAGGATGACAGGGCATGGTTGGGGATCATAAATAAAATTTACCTTATTAATATACTCCAAAACCACACAAGAGCATGAGCATGCAGAGCATTTAATTAAGGGGTTGCAAATACTGAGGGAAAATCAGTGTTATGGAAAGCTATCTAAGTGTCAGTTTTTGGCTAATTAAATTTTTTTCTTTGGACATATTATTACTAGCCAGGGATTGAAAGTAGACCCAAAAAAGGTCAGGGAAGTGAAAGAATGGTCTAGATTAGCTACGGTTACTGACATTAGGAGTTTCTTAGGACTGATAGGCTACTATAGGAGATTTATTAAAAAATTCTCTAAAATAGCATCACCTATGATTATGTTGACTAGGAAATCCTAGAAATCCCAATGGATAGCAGATTGTGAAAACAACTTCAGAGAGCTGAAGCAGAAATTGATCCAAGCACCTATCCTTATTTTACCTGATGTAGATATGGCTTTTACCATTTACACCAATGCATTTGGGATAGGACTTGGATGTGTATTAAAGCAAGATCACCAAGCCATCACATATGAATCTAGGCAGCTAAGACCTAATAAGTTAAACTATCCAGTGCATGACTTGAAACTAGCTACAGTAGTTTTGCTCTTAAGTCATAGAGGCATTACTTGTTTGGTAAATCCTTTAAGATATCTATCGACCATAAGAGCCTCAAATATGTATTTACACAGAAAGACTTGAACATCAGGTAAAGAAGATGGGTTGAGTATATAAAGGACTTTGTAGCATTGAGTATTGTGCATAGAAAGGAAACGTAGTGGCCAATGCCCTGAGTAGAAGGTATACAGGTGTGGTTCTTTCAAAGGACCAAGTGTTTGATGCATCTGTTAAACATTTTTCAGCTTTGCATGACTACTGGCAAGCTTGGGAAATGGGTCAAATGTAGCAATTGCAAGTAGAATCAGGGTGGTTGGCTGAAGTAAAGAAAGCATAGGAAAATGATCTTGCCCTTAAAAAGGTTAGTGGGGAAGAAAAACACAGTACTCTTAGTAGAGAATTTTAGTATAAGGACAGGATATTACACCATGGTGGAAAGCTATATATGCTAGTCTTGGAGGATTTAAGGGAACAAATCTTACAAGACGTGTATAATAGTAGATAATAGTAGGTTGAGTGTACATCTAGGTGCTAAAAAGATGTACCATGATTTAGAAACACATTTCTAGTGGCCTGGCCTAAAAAAAGACATTAAGCAGCATGTGGCAAAGTGCCTCACTTGTCAGATGGTGAAGGCAAAAAACTAGAAGCCAGTGGGAACCATTCAAAGCTTATCCATTCTTGAAAAGAAATAAGGTTCCATTACTATGGACTTCCTAGTATGATTACCGAGGACAAGAGCGTATAATGATGCTGTGTGGGTAGTTGTTGATAAGCTAACAAAATCAGCTCACTTTATACCTATCAAAATTTCCTGTACTATGGATAAGCTAGCACAGGTATACCTCAAAGAGGCAATTACATTACATGGCATACCTAATCATATTATATTTGATAAAGACCTTAGATTTGTCTCTAAGTTTTGGACTGTCTTTCGAAGGGCATTGGGTAATATAGTAAGCCTTAGTACTACTTATCACCCATATACAGATGGACAATTAGAAAGGTGATCCAAACCTTAGAAGACATGTTGAAAGGGTGTGTTATGGACTTTAAAGATGAATGGGATAAGCACTTACCATTGGTGGAGTTCACCTATAATAACAGTTATCTGGCTACTATAGGCATGACACCTTATAAGGCCATTTATAGGAGAAGGTGTATGACTCCACATTGCTGGGCATGCCCCACAGACAGAATTGAGTTAGGCCTAAAAATCATAGCTAAAACCACGACTAAAATAAAGTAGATCCAGGCAAGGATTCAAGTAGCTTCTAATAGGCAAGAGAAGTATGCCAATATTAGAAAGAGAGAATTGGAATTTGACATAGGGGATAAGGTGCTCTTGAGATTGTCTCCTATGAAAGGTGTAATTAGATTTGGGCAAAGAAATAAGCTAGCCCCTAAGTATGTTAGACATTTTGAGGTCTTAGAGATAGTAGGCAAGGTGACTTATGTATTGGCATGGCCACCTAGCTTGTCTCACATTCATAATATATTCCATGTGAGTCAACTCTAAAAATACATAATAGACCCGAGACCAGTATTGACTACTCCTGATGTGCTTATTCAAGAGAACTTGACTTATTTGGAAAAACCTGTACGAATCTTGGATAGGTTAGGAAGTTAATGACCAAGTAGATCCCCATGGTTAAGATCATGTGGTCTAACCATATGGAAGTGGAAGCAACTTGGGAGACAGAACAGGATATAATGACCCAGTATCCTGATCATTTCACTAAGCTTAAGCAAGATTTGGAGAACCAAATGACTTAAGAGATGGAGATTGTGACAGCCTTTGGAGCCATAAGTCTAATTGGCAAGGTAATTATAGGAAGTTCATATTGCCAAGTAACTGGTTAATTTATTAAATTACCTAGTTACTTGGTAATTTGATCTTCTTGTAATTACTTATATGATTTATTTATAAGCCAGGTCTCAATATTATATGGTCTAGTAGCTTAAAAGAGGTAAAATTAGTCATTTAAAACAAGTTGGGCCAAGAAGGGCATTTTGGTTATTTCATATAGTGACCCATTTTTATTTCATGGTTAGATAGAAGACGAAAAAATACAAGATCTAGGATATCACAGAATCTCGTGATTCCAGCTTTATTTTTGTGAAATTGTGTGATGACTAGGTTGTTCGTAAGTGGTTTAAGTGTAAACATTAGATATATTGGGACTGAATTTGATGTTCCTGAAAGAAAGGGACTGGCTTGTAATTAATTCTATAAAAGAAAGATGTGCGACTTAATGCCGATTTTGGTCCTCACTTATTTTTCGTGTTATATAAAGTAGATAGAATTTCCGCTCCGGATATTTAAGGCACCAGCTGCGTGTCACTTTAGCCTTGAGATATCAAGTGGTGGCAGTGTCCACTAACCCATTTGGATAGCTTCTTCCAGCTCCAGCCTGATGTCTCTAACTAACCGAAACCTCTTTTTCTCAATATCCACCATGAACGAGCCCCTACAAGCTATAAACAAATAAAATCCCAGCTAAATTAGCTAGGAAATTAAGAGGAATTAGTGACAATCTTGGTGTTCTTGCAATTAGGAGTTTGAATCATCTGTGTTGCAAGCTGAGTAATTGATCATTTCCCCATATTTTCTGGTTAATTTGGACCTAGAGTTGCTGGAAATCTGTGTTTAAACTGGTGCCATACTTGCTTTGGTAAATAATCCAAACATGTGAAGCTTGGAAATTAACTTAAATCACATGAAAAGGAGGGGGAATTTCTCGGTTGGAAAAAAAGGGGGGGATGGTTCTGTTCCTTGTTCGTTTCTGTAGCTAGGTGGCTAGAGTTAATAGGAAACACATGTCTCTTTACTTATAAGCTAGTCATTAAGTATGAAATGTGAAACAAAGAGGAAACTTGCGACTGCTGGCATTGGATGAAGCTTGGTTCCCAGTTTGATATTCTGGTTGTTTCGAAATTGTTCCTATTTTGTTTGTTATTGGTTCGGATGAAATTGGCTGAGAAATAAATGGAAAATGAGTCATAGAATTATTACTAGGAAATAATCCCATTGATTACTTGTAAGAATTATGGGAAGTTATCGATAAAGAAACAGGTTGGGTGGAAAATATACATAAAGGACTTCTAAATAAATCCAAGATAAGGGCTATGTTAACTTAAACCATATGGGACATATTATTAGCCTCGGTATGTCTTACTTATGTGTTAAAATGATTAATATAAGGCCTGAGCATAAGCTACTATTAAGGGACTTGAGTCTTAGCTTGAAACCGAGATAAAAAGAACAAAGTGTTTTGAGCTTGCAAACTAAGTTATATAAGGTAAGGTTTATTTAATCTGTATGCTTATATGGTAAATAAATTTTGCTAAGATACTTGTATATTAAGTGGCTGAATTATTGATGGGTTTAACAAGCGTGTAATTTGAGTAATGACGGCTATTTAAGAAGCTTCTATGAATGAGTTTGATAAGAAGTCAAACTATGAAGTGCATATAAAATGTGTATGTGCATATTTGTAAGTTTGTATGTATAGGCAAAGAGGACCTCAAAATGGTCAAAACGGCCCAATTTATGGTGAATATGATAGTTTGGGAACCTAAAATACTTAAGGTTACCATGATAGAACAAGGCTTAGGTGAACCTAAGAGGGAGAGGTCATCAACCACTCATAAAACCTTAGAATGATAGCACTAATACATGCAATTAAATAAGCAAATAATTTACTCATGTTCATAAAATAAGGGATATTTACAAATATTAAGAAGCTTTCAAAGCAGTATTTGGATGGACAAGTTGGACTTGTCAATTGTGGGACTAATAAGAGAAGGAATTGTGGGAATTAACTACTCCTATAATTATTGGCCAATAATACGAGTTCCTAATACTATGATTTGAGCTCAAGTGCATGAGGCATATATTAATATTTTATAGATAATATACATGGTCCTATATTAAGTCTCTTGTTGGAACCTTTGGTTCTCGTATCCCTTACATGTTTTGTGTACAAATTTTAGTATATTTGGGGCTAACAACTAATAGAGGGAAAGGTTGTTAGTATTTTGGTACCAGGTGTGCATAAGTTAATTACTGTAGTACATTGTTGTTATGTTTTTTTTCTTGTAGGTTTCTAATTACTCGGAATATTAATTTACTAGCCTTTGTTGTATGGAGGTAAGGAGCAGGGGATACTTGGACACTGTAGTAATCCTTTTTGGCAATGTAAATCAGGTTTGATTGGATTCCAGGATTTTTAGTGTTTGGCATATGTACAACACTTTTGTGTATGATGTATATATGTACATGAAACTTGTGCATCTAGTAAATGCTATAGAACTATTAGGTATGTTCCCTAGTAGCTTATATGGATCCACAGTGCATAACAATATGTTTTATACAAATGTATACATTTGAAATGCTGGTCAGCTGTACCGTATATATACTATTTTTATGATATTTGACCTACAACCATATTAAAGCATAACATAAAACAATACTGCATTAATGATTTAATTAATTAACATGCCCACTAAGGGATAAATATGGGTAAAATGCACCGGGGTACCTTAGCTTATTTTTTTTGTCTTAATTGGGTACTCAACCTTCAAATTGTCCTAGCGAGGTACCTTACCTCTTATTGTGTGTTCTATCTAAGTACTTTCTGTTAATTTCAGAGTTATGTATGATAGAAAATGCTGATGTGGCATTAATTAATATTAAAATAAATATAAAATAATAATTTTGGTCCCCAAACATTTCCAATTAATGATTTTAAACCTTTCAAACTTCCTAAACATCAATATCAAACCCAAAATTTTAATATTTTTCATTCTAACCACAAAAATTTGAAAAATTAACCCAAATTAACAAACAATTAACTCGAAATGGGCAAACAAAAACCAGATTTGGGCGAACTCCACTGTCTTTAAACTCTATTGTCGCTAGACTTCATCGTCGCTGGACTCACGGCCACCAACCTGATCGGACGGTGAGCAAACCTGGAGGGATTCAGGCTGGCGGGATCTTCGATTCTGCAGTGAGATCAGATTCATCGCTGATATCACCACCTCTCGAAGCGCCCGACACGGTGCCTTGAGATCTTCGGTGAGGAGATGAACCGTTAGAAACGCTGTCACCTTCTTCACGATCTTATCCCAAACGCCGGTCTTGGTCTGCTGGCAGTGGTCGTCGCCACGAAATCGCCGACACCTCGAGATCTCCACGCTGATTGCCATCCGATCGCGTTGGTGGCCGTGAGTTACTGATGACGAGGCAATGATTTAGGCTGGCGATTTATGGGTTGCGATGGTCTGATTGATTGCAAAAACGACGACCGCTGGAGGGCGATCAAGCTTGTGGCGATCTATGGCAGAATCGGTTAGAGGGCGGTCAGCGACAGCAGTGAGGTTGGTAGGTTCTAGCTGGCAGTGGCAGAGATAAGGTTGGGGTTTGGGGGGGGAGAAAGGGTGATGGTCGGGTTTGCTCGCCGTCCGATCGGGTTGGTGGCCGTGAGTCCAGCAATGATGGAGTCCGGCGACAATAGAGTTTAAAAACGGTGGAGTTCGCCCAGATCTGCTTTTTGTTTGCCGATTTCGAGTTAATTGTTTGTTAATTTGGGTTAGTTTTTCATATTTTTGTGGTTAGAATGAAAAATTTTAAAAGTTTGGGTTTAATATTGATGTTTAGGAAGTTTGAAATGTTTAAAATCATTAATTAGAAATGTTTGGGGACCAAAATTATTATTTTATATTTATTTTAATATTAATTAATGCCACATTAGCATTTTCCATCAGACATAACTCCAAAATTAATGGAAAGTACTTAGATAGCACACGCAATAAGAGGTAAGGTACCTCACTATGACAATTTTAAGGTCGGGTACCCAATTAGGATAAAAAAATAAGCTAAGGTACCCTCAGTGCATTTTACCTGGATAAATATATATAGGCCTAACACTAAATTAGTGTAAGGCTCCTGGTGTCCCAAATGATATAGATGAAATTAAAGGTAAAGGCCTGTGACATATTTGGTATCTGATTTGTATATGTCTCTAATTTTGAAGGAACCTGGGATTTGATATGTTTGCACTTATTTTACATTATGAATTGTAGTGTTGGAGTATTAATATATATAAATATAAAAGGTAGGGTGCACATTAAACTTACCCAAACAATATATTAATGCTAAAACTATTGGAACGTGTAAATAACATAGTAGTTCAGGGAACTTTTGTAAATTTTGCCAAGGCAAAAGGCATAAAGAGATCAAAAGCATCACCTATAAATTTGATGACTCAAATTGGTTAGAATTAGGGTAAAATTGAAACTTGGTCCTTTTACTTTAAGAGTCATCCTAAAGTGGTCCCTTATCTTCAAAAGTGTCTCTTAAAGTCCCTTACCTCCCTTATCGTGTCTTATTTCATTCCATTTCATTAATTAGTTGTTATTTTGTACACAAGATACTTATGTGGCACCTACTCTCCCATGTTGTATCACGTTCAAGGTTTTAAATCTCATACCGAAACTCATATTATTTTTTCAATGCTATAGTACAATTTTGGGTACCAGTATCGTATCAGTGGTACGTCTCAAATGTATGGTTTATATAAATTTTACATATATATGAAAATTACATACATAGAAATATAACATATCAATACATGATATATCAACATATGGAAAATTATGAGATTCAACTTATAAGGTCTTAAGTAGCACCAAAAAATTCTTGTGAACTTGTATAAACCTAGAAGACTTAAAGCGAGAGTAGGAGTATGAAAGAATCTATTTATAAAAGGAAAAATTACCAAAACCTCTATGAGATTTAGTTAAACTTACAGTTTTGTCTTTCTTGTTTCAAATACCTATACTTACCCCCTGAAAACTTAATACCGTGATTCACCATTACATAAAAATGTGAAAAAATTTGATTTTTCCCTCATAACCTTTTTATATATAAATTTTACCCCTCCAATTTCCATATTTGACAAATTACCCTTGTCTAAGATTAGATTTGATTCCCAATCCCAAATCATTCTTATCCTAAACCAAATCTGCTGCTTTTTCTCTTCCTAACCCTACTACGACTCCAAGCATTGCCAAAACTAAGTGCCAACATCGATGCACTGTTTACTTATCCCAATGGTTGCCAACATCTTTTAACGATTATCATAAGTTTCTTAGATTTTTATCCCAAAACCATGTTTACCCTTAAAGCCAGGCCACAAATAAACCAAACCCGAAAACATTCACACTTTTCCAACTGAAGCAATGAGAGCCTTAGTCTTCCTTTTCTTCCAACTGGTTCTTGTTTAATCAATTTCCCTTACACTAATCAAATTCGACTTAGTGGACCAAATCTGTAAGAAAACCCTATTCTATGACCTTTGCAAGTCCTGTCTTAGATCAAACCCCAATAGAGACACAAAAGGCCTAGCTAGCTCCATGGCCAACATTCTGTTGCCTTCAATTTCATCGACTCTCAAGAGAATCAGGCCCCAGACCCTTAGATGAAGAGGGCTTTGGCCTATTGTGCTGAGTTCTATATTTCCGTGGTTAAGTACAATCTACCTTAGGCCATTGATGTTTTGAGTAGAGGTTAGTTTGCTTTTACCACCGAAGATCTGTCTGATGCTGCGAAACAGGCTGATGCTTATAAGAAGAACTTCTCTAGCTTTTGTCCTTAGTAATCCTACTAGGAAGTCTATAGTAATGGAACCCTATTTTTGTTCACGTATGGGTAAGCTCTAAAGGGTTCTTGTTGGCTTCTAGTTTTTTGCCTTCACCATCTAACAGGTGAGGTACTTTGCCACATGTTGCTTAATGTCTTTCTTTAGGTCGGGCCATTAGAAATGTGTTTTTAAATCATGGTACATCTTTTCAGCACCTGGATGTAGACTTAACTTACTATTATGCGCGTCTTGTAAGATTTGTTCCCTTAAATCCTTTAAGACTAGCACATATAACCTGGCACCATGGTGCAACATCTCGTCCTTATACTAAAATTCTCTGCTAAGAGTACCATGTTTTTCTTCCCCATTAATCTTTTTAAGGGCAAGGTCATTTTCCTGTGCTTTCTTTACTTTAGCCAACCACCCTGATACCACCTGCAGTTGGGACATTTGACCCATTTTCCAAGCTTGCCAGTAATCATGCAAAGCTAAAAAATGTTCAACAGATGCATCAAACACTTGGTCCTTTGAAAGAATCACACTTGTATACCTTCTGCTTAGGGGATCGGCCACTACGTTTCCTTTCCCTGCACAATACTCAATGCTACAATCAAAGTCCTTTATATACTTAACCCATTTTTTTTACCTCATGTTCAAGTCTTTTTATGTAAATAGATATTTGAGGCTTTTATGGTTGATATGTATCTTAAAGGATTTACCAAACAAGTAATGCCTCTATGACTTAAGAGCAAAAACTATTGCAGCTAGTTCCAAGTCATGCACTAGATAGTTTAACTCATTGGGTCTTAGCTGCTTAAATCCATATACAATGGCTTGGTGATCTTGCATCAATATACATCCAAGTCCTGTCATAAATGCATCAATGTAAATGGTAAAGGTCATATATGGGTCAGATAAAATAAGTATAGGTGCTCGGATTAATTTCCAATTCGGCTCTCTGAAGTTGTTTTCACATTCTGTTGTGCATTTGAATTTTTGGGATTTCCTAGTCAATGTAGTCATAGGTGATGCTAGTTTAGAGAAGTTTTTAATACATCTCCTATAGTAGCCTGCCAATCCTAAGAAACTACTAGTGTCAATAACCGTAGTTGGTCTAGACCATTGTTCCACTGCCCTAACCTTTTCTAGGACTACTTTTAATCCTTCGCTAGTAATAATATGTCCAAGGAAAAAAATTTTATTAGCTCAGAATTGACACTTGAATAGCTTTCCACAATACTTATATTCCCCTAGTATTTGTAACACCTTAATTAAACGCTTTGCATGCGTTTGTGTAGTTTTGGATTATATTAATATGTCATCAATAAATACCTCTACCAACTAATCCAAATAAGGCCTGAAAATTCTATTCATGGCATCCATGAACACTGTAGGAGCATTAGTGACACCAAAAGGCATCACTGTATATTCATAATGCCCATATCGGGCCCTAAAGGCTGTCTTAGGTATGTCTTCTTACTTTACCCTTATTTGGAAATATTCAAATGGAAGGTCTAGATTAGAAAACACCTTTGCCCTTCTCAATCTGTTAGACAAGTCATCTATCCTCAGTAAAGGATATTTGACAATCTTCAAGCAATTCCTTCATTTTTAACAAATCACTCCAAATCATTTCCAGGAAAATTGTTGGCATGTTTGTAGTTCACGCCAAACCTTTCCCATTACATTAGTAATAGTGTGGATGCGTTAAATCTCTCTATACTCAAATAAACATGTGAACTCACAAGCAAACACACCTGTCATCAAAGTATAGTAGTGCAAAGTACCAAGATTATTTTTCCCAAGGAATGAAGGTTCTATACCACACTCAATATCTCCTTATAATCTAACTGGAAATTAAGAGGTTTTATTTAACTAACTACTATTAGCTAACTAAACTAACTAATGCAGTAAAATAACTTACTATCGGCAGGTAATGGAAAAACAACTAAAACAATCAACAGTAAGAAACCTTATACTTAGAATTGAATTGTCCTAGAACTTTATTTATGTTGCTTTTACTCTGGCTTAACATGATTGTGATTAACTTGGACCATGGAGTACTACCTAAGGTAGATTAACTCCCTATTATTTCTATTACACAAACCCTATTCTTGAGTCACCAATAAGGTGTTTAGGCCTATCGCGCTTCCTCAGAATGCATTAAGTTCTACCACCTACTACTTGGTTTTACTATAGTTTGGAGTTACTATATCGCGTTTATTACTCCCGGTTACAATAATATCCTTTTATCCAACGGTGATCCACAACAAACATACCGGATACTACTTAACGCATGTTCATCATCCCACATTTAATTAATAGGCTAGCTACTATTAACCAACACAACAAAACACATTGGATAAATCACAAGAAAAACACACAATCATATTAAACCAGAAATAATTACAATCACAAAATCATCCCAAGGTTCATATACTCTGAGCATGAGTAGGAACAATTTAGATCATAGTGCTGTAAAATAAACACCAAATAATCAAAAGAAAACTAATAAAAGAATGAACCATTTCTGAAATTCTTCTTCTCCAAGAAATCTTTGATTTGGTACTCATGAAATGGTGTTGATCATCAGAATTGCCTCTACCAGTCTTTCTTCATGAAAAACTATCTTTTTTTGTGTTTTGTTCTCACCTTTTCACTTCTATCTCTCTTCCTTTATGAATTAACCCGAAAACTCTAAAAATTAAGACAAACACATATTTGAACGCGGTTGTTTAGTAGGCCATGTTGCTCCTATGAAACTTAAAATTTCACTTAATTTAACACAATTTTGAACTTGGGCATGTAAGCTCCAAAACTTCACAAAAATTTACAATTCAGGTTCAAAGCTTTGTAGAAATTCTTTTGAATTCATTTGAAGCTGAAATATGACCTGAAAAAAAAAATGAACAAATTAAGCGCCATACCCTAGCAAAAACACATAAAAAAAACAAGCAAATATAGGGGAAAAACCTATAGAAAACATAACTAAATATGGACATATCATATTCCCCCCCCCCCAACACACACACACTTGAACTTTTGCTTGCCCTCAAGCAAAAAAAAAAAGGAGAAAATTTGAAAATTTTCCTAAAACCTTCAAAACAATTAGAACATAGAATGTAGAATCATTTCCTTCAACAAAGAGATATAGAGAGAATTTAGATTCTAATTATCATGAGAAATTAATAAGACTACCAAACATGCTACTCTTTCTACCCAACACTTCAAAAAAAAAATTAATTTTAATGGTAACAACTCATTTTAAAACTAGTAACCCATATTTCTTGAAACCAAAAGGATAACAACAAATTTTCATGCAAAGTAAAAAGCACAAACCACATTAAGCCAGAGCTAACTATGTACAACCATTCAAACCACAAACCATGAATTGGGCAATTAATTGATTTTCAATATGTTTTTTCTTTTTCTTTTCTTTTTGACCAATTCTTATCATTTCTCAAAAACTTTTGTAATAAGTGTACACTACAGGAGCTTTGTCTATACCTAAGCAAATTCTTAATGCAATCCAAGATGTTTTTTTTATCATACTCAATGTTCTTAGCATCTTTTTGAGCTATGATCGACTTTTGCCTTAGGTTAAGACCCCAACCTACTTCAACACTAAAAACAGTGGAGTAGCAGATATTCACTTTACTTTACTTATGCAACAGTCAACCACAAATCCTTTAATCAAACTTTCCATCAATCCAACAAAAGAACTCCAAAACTTTGCATGCTTTGAATAGTGTACTAAACACAAAAACTTGATGTAAGAATAGTTTGTTGAGACCATATTCCATTAGCATGCTAATGAATCGCAAAAATATTTAAGAAGCAAATTAGGTATAAGAAGTGAAAGACTAGGAATTACTTACTTGGTCTTCAAGCTATGAACTTAAGATATTAAACTAAGAATTACTCTCTAATAAGCACATGCTCAATAAAAGGATTCAAAAACAATTAAACTCCAAAGATTTAAAAATTTCTAGAAAAATCACTAAAATGATAAATTCAAAAATAAAAATAATAAATAAGGGCTGAAAATAAAATCCACTTCCCACATACTTAAATTGTACATTGCCCTTAATGTACTACAATGAAAAATAAAGTGAAAGAGGAGTGACAGAAATGATACCGCCCTTGAAAATAAAAGTTTCAATTGCTTGTCTTGCAAGTTGGCATTCTGTAAAGAGTGTTGAATTAGGCTTCCACTAAAAAAATTGTAGGCTTCCAAAGAAAAAATAAAAGATGATTAACCACAAAATATAGCAAAAGAAAACTAATACGAAAGAGTATGAACAAAATTAGGAGCAACCAATACTCTAATAGTAAAACATAATTATAACTAATGGGAATATAAACAAAATTAAGTCTTTAATGTTAGAGGAAACAGATAGTGTCATGACGGAAGTAATAGCTTTTTCCTTAGCATCACTCGAAGTATCACTATCCTCTCATGGGTGCAGTGGAATGACCACTTGGATTGCTCTAGCAGGACAAAGAATATGCTGTGCGATCAAGAGCTCTGTAATCAATTGCAAGAAAACCATGGGCAAAGTCGGGTTATGGACAGTTTTGTAATAGTCCTCAAGATTAAACGACTGATGCTCACCAGGCGATTGGTGAGTACGGGATACAGCAGACCCACCTACTCCTTGGTGACTAAATCAGCACTAGGTTGATAGTAAAGATACTTAATGAGAAAGGTGAGCAATTGGCGAACAGTAGGCAGCAGTTGCGATGGCAGGAGAAAAAGGTTACGCCCTGGCTTAGAAGTCCAAGCAATTGGGTGGCTGCACAATGTCTATGTTAGTTCTGCTTAACCAAGCTATGAGAAATGATCCAGAAACTGAATGATGTCGAGATGGCGCTCTATGTTGGTTGCATTAGCGTAGAGCACCATGTTCCACACAAACGAGTCCAACTGTGTACTTGGCCGTGTTATTTAAAATTTTTAGGTTACAGGGCCATGCACACCATCATGTTGGGGACCGAGTTAGGCGTCTAAGCTCAATTCAGGTGGTGCGATCAATTTAAGAAATACGAGCAGATAACATGAGCGTGTTTAGGGCCATGTATAGGGAACACGAGCTAATACATGGGTGTGTTTAGAACCGTGTTTGCCTACTAGAAGTTGAAGCATTTTTGTGCACAATGAAAACACGAGCTCAAACATGGCTGTGCAGTTGACCATGTTTACAAAACATGCCCTCAAACATAGTCATGTCACAGACTGTGATTGAGGTCTGAAAGCCAAGAAAAGTGCTGAAATCCAAGAAACAATATTGATAGCCAAAGGCTATTGCCTCCTCGGTAGTAACTCCCTGCCAGAATATTGGCCGAGGAGTCTGACGTCACCCAAGAGAGGATCTTTTTACGGACCTCGGAAGGTGCGAAGTCAAACACTATGAGCTCGAGACTTCGGTTAGCTCGTCAGGAATTCCGAGGACAACACCGTCTCCATCGAGGGGCCAAACTGACTGCCTCCGGGTAAGAGAGCCATCTCTCTGAAGCAAGGGAGAATCTCCCCGAAGGTAGAGGCCCCGAAGAGGATCTTCCCCGAACAAGAAACACCTGAACAAGGGAATCCCCTAACTATGGGTGTGAGTCCCGAAGAAGGTGTTCATCAAGGGAACTCCCAGAACTATGGGATAGATCCCGAAGGAGGTGCTCGCACCAAAGGACGGATAGAATCCGAAGAGGGTGCACGCACCGAAGGGCGACCTCGCCCAGGGGACCTCGGGAGTACGGTATGAGCATTTAAGGAGCCTTTGACATGTCGCCCACAAGCCCTACACGTCACATCTGAACGGCGAACTGACACGCCGCAGTCGCCCCCGTCCTGACACAACCCGTCCGGGTCCAGGGCTAAAGGAGGCTGCAAACGGCTGCCTGTCCCCTAGGTCCAAAACTACAGATCAAATCCGACCGAACACGTGTCATGATCTGAACGGACCAGCTACTCCTATAAATACTAGGAAATGGGACTGGGCAAAGGATGGGCATTTTCCTCCCTCTGAGAAAACACAAAACAGGCAAGACACTTGGTCCCTTAGTGTTCTTCCTCCACTTTCACTCAGAAAACTGACTTGGGCGTCGGAGGGTCCTCCCCGGAAAAGCAAACCGGGGACCTCCTAACCTCTTCTTTGAGCTTTTCAGGCACACTCAGCTGGGAAACCATAGCTCCAGGCGCTCGCCTCCTCAGGAAGTCTCCCCGCCTGTCAACATGACAGCAAACGAAGATGCCTTGGGCCATCAAATATGAATAGTAACATGGGCGTGTTTAAGCCTATGTTTCTGAACACAGGCTATTACACGATTGTGTTAATAACCTTGTTTATGCTCTAGAGATTGAAAGGTTTGAAGAAAACTGGTAGGAACATGGGTACATATAAGACCATGTTGTGAAACATGCCCTTTAACATGCCTTAGACATAGGCCGTGTCCGGCTACTAGAGCCCAAATAAAAATTCTTCATTAAAAATTTTTATAGATCAAACACGGTTGTGTTTGATCTATAAAAATGGTTAATACGGCCTTGAACACTGGTGTGTTCAAAGGCATGTTTGGCTTCTAGAACTTTGAAAAATTTGCAAACTTACCTAAAATTGTACTTAACGTTTTCTTCCACTTTGAACTTAATTTCTTCCTGAAATACTTTAGATTCTTACAACATAACACAAATTATAAGATTACAAGATCACCTAAGGATAATTAACCTCCTTCACAAGAAAATAAATCAAAGCAAAACAAAAATACTCGAAGCTTGGGTTGCCTCCCAAGAAACACTTGGTTTAACGTCGTTAGCTTGACGTTATAAATGCTTTAACCAATGCTTGGCTGGGGGTGGCTAAGCGTGATACCCTCATGATGGATATCAGGAATCTCACCTCCAAAATATCGCTTAAGTCGGTGGCCATTCATCTTGAATGTTCCTTTTTGGGGGTGCTCGATTTCTAAAACACCAAAAGGAAAAGCTTTAATTACTACAAATGCTCCAGACCAATGGGTTTTAAGCTTACCCGGAAAGAGTAGGAGTTGAGCATTGTATATTAACACTCGATCGCTGATGCAAAACTCCTTTCCTTGCTTGACCTTAACATCGTGCCATTTTTTCACATTCTTTTTATAAATTCTAGAGTTCTCATAGGCGAGATATCACCACTCATCAAGCTCATTTAGCTGCAACAAACGTTTCTCACTTGCACACTCAAAATCATAATTAATATTCTTTATAACCTAATATGCCTTATATTTCAACTCCACTGGGAGGTGGTAGGCTTTCCAATAGACTAAACGGTATGGGGTAGTTCTGATAAGTGTCTTATACACTGTTCAATACGCCCATAACACATCATCTAACTTAAGAGACCAATCTTTCTTAGACAAGGAAAAAAATTTTTCAAGAATTTGCTTAATCTCCTTGTTAGATGATTCGGCTTGACTACTAGCTTATGGATGATAACCAATGATTGTTCTATGGGTGACTCCAAATTTATTGAACACTTTTTCAAGTTGAGAGTTACAAAAGTGTGTGCCTCTATTGTTAATGATAGCTCTAGGAGTCCCAAATCGGGTGAACAATTTCTATAAGAATTTAACCATAACCGTGACATCATTTGTAGGTAAGGCTTGTGCCTCAACCCATTTAGAAACATGATCCACAATTACTAGAATGTATTTATTCCCAAATGACGATGGAAAAAGACTAATAAAATCAATTCCCCAAACGTTAAACATTTTATGTTCATGGATTCCATGCTGATGCATTTCGTCTCTTTTCGAAATATTACTACATTGTTGACAACTATTGCACGAAATTACATATCTCCTCTCATCCTGAAACAGGGGCAACCAATAGAAACCTAACTCCAACACCTTTTTTTTCATAGCATTGCCTTGAAAGTGATCTCATGCTGGGCATTATGACAATGATTTAGTATTTTCTCTATATTGAAATAAGATACACATCACCAGATGATTTGATCTACACAAATTCTAAACAAAAATAGTTCATGCCAAAAATAATATTTTAGAATAGAAAAGAATTTCTTCTTCTGTTGGGACATCATATCTCATGGTAGCTCACTGCATATGAGATAATTAGTATAGTTAGCAAACCAAGGTTTAACTGTATATTTAGAATTAAGCACATAAAGATGTTCATTAGGAAATAAGTCATTAATATCCTTTTCCTTCACAGACTCTTTTACAAGATTCTTTAACTTGGAAAGGAGATCTGCAAATCTAAAATTTTTAGATCAAATTCTTGGAGTAAAAGAATCCATCTGATCAGTCTTGGCTTTGCATCATCCTTATTCAATAGATACTTCAAAGTAGAGTGGTCAATGTACACATTAACTTTAGACAAGAGCAAATAAGATCAAAATTTATTAATAGCAAAAACTATGGCCAATAACTCTTTCTTAGTTGTGGTATAAATTTTTTGTGCACTAGTCAGTGTTTTACTTGTGTAGTAAATAGGTTGGAAATGTTTACCCCTATGCTGGCCTAAAATGGCGCCCACTGCCCAATCACTAGCACCACACATTAATTCAAACGGAAATGACTAGTTGGGTGACACTATTATGGCATTAGTTAAATGGTCCTTAAGAATTTTAAGGACTAGCAAACACTCATCACTAAAATTGAAAATTGCATCTTTTCTAACAACTTAATGAATGGTTTTACTATCTTACAGAAATCTTTAATAAACAGTTTGTTGAAACCCGTATTACCCAAAAAACTTCTAATCGCCTTAATTGAAGATGGTGGAGGTAGTTTCGAAATAGTTTTAATCTTAGCCTTATATACTTCTATACCATTACAAGATATCTTGTGTCCTAGAACTATTACTTCTTGGACCATAAAGTGACATTTTCCCCAATTTAGAACCAGATTCGTTTCTTCACACCTTTCTAATACTTTTTCCAAATTATGAAGACATCTATCAAATGAATCGCCATGAATAGAAAAATCATCCATAAATACCTCAATGATATCTTCTACCAAATCATCAAACATTGTAAGCGTGCATTTCTGAAAGGTGGTAGGGGCATTACATAGATTGAAAGCATTCTACAATAAGCAAATGTATTATAAGGGTAGGTGAATGTGGTCTTTTCTTAATCCTCCAGTGCAATTGGAATTTGAAAGTAACCTAATATACAATCTAGAAAACAATAGTAAGCATGACCGGTTAATCGTTCTATTATTAAATCAATAAAAGGGAGAGGAAAATGATCCTTTCTCATGGCGTCATTTAGTTTCCTATAATCAATGCACACCCTTCATCTGATGATTGTTTAAGTGTGAATAAGCTTGTTATTCTTATTTTGAATAACAGTCATCTGTATCTTCTTAGGCACAATTTGAATCAGGCTCATCTATACATTGTCTGAGATAGGGTAGATTACTCTAGCATCCAATAACTTAATCACCTCAGCCTTCATTATTTCATTGACATTTAGGTTCAGTCTTTGTTGTGGTTGCATTATCGGTTTATGGTTTTTCACTATCAAAATTTTATGTGTGCAAGAGGATGGATTTATCTTTTTTATATCCACAATAGACCAAGCAATAACACCCTATCGTTTTCGCAATACTTCCAACAATTTCCTTTTTTCATCCACACTTAGCAAAGAGGAAATAATTACCGGTAACTTAGAATCCAGTGCTAAGAAAGTTTACTCCAAATGATCAAGTAACTTTTTTAACTCCAACTTTGGTGGTTCTTTAATTGATGTCTTCCTCCTTGTTCTGCTTGGAGTAATTTGCTCTTCTTTTTTCACATGGTCAGGAATTCCCTTGGCATCCAATTGAACCACTAAGTCCTTTTTTTCCAAGGTATTGACTTAAAATTCATTCCATTAAGGGATGCACACCTCCAATGGATTATCTGAAATACATTCTTGAAAATAACGGGTAACATCAATATGCACCGAATCTAAAGAATAACAAGTACCATCCTTATCAAGACCAATTTTCATGATATTAGAAATGTGAAATGTAGCTTCTTCCAACCATATTTTCAAAACCAATTTACCATTTTGAACATCAATTAATGCTTCTGTAGTAGATAAAAAAGGTCAGCCTAGAATCATAGATACATGTGCATCCATATCCATGTCTAATATATTGAAATTAGCGAGAATGATAAACTTATCAACTTTCACCAGTGCATCTTCAATTATTCCCCTAGGATACTTAATTGATCTATAGGCTAATTGAATACTCATCCTAGTTGGTTTAGGCTTTCCTAACTCCATTTTTTTTAACAAAGTATAAGGCACTAAATTTATACTAGCACCTAAATCCGCTAATGCTCTACCAATTGACAAAGGACCAATAGTTCAAGGAGTAGTAAAACTCAATGGATCATTTATCTTTGTTGGTAAGTTATTTTGAATGATCGCTAAATATTCTCCATTTAGGATCACTGAAGACAGTTTTTCCAACCTCTTCTTTTTAGCTAAAATATGCTTCAAAAATTTTGTGTAATGTGGCATCTGTTCTAATGCTTCTACAAAAAGAATATTAATATGGAGTTGTTTAAAGATAGCAAAAAATTGATCAAATTATGCCTCATTTTTATCCTTTGATAAGCAAGAAGGATACAATAAAGGTGGACAATATTCCTTCATTTCCTTTTTCCTTTTTAGTGGTTCAGACGGTTTTTCTTTCTTTCTTGAGATGGTGATTTACTGTTGGAACTCTTGAAGTGTGTTTTTAACTACTATCAACTTTTTTTTCTCATCATTTTTTCTATCAAGCAGCTCTTTTCCACTATAAAGAACAATAGCCTCCAATGATTCAGCCAGAGTAATAGCCTCTAACTATTTAGTAGTCAGTGTCATGATTGCCTCATTGATTTCCATTATGGATTATGACATCATTTCCATCTGCGTCTGAAACACTGACTGTTGCCTTTCCACAACGTCCTTCAGATTTTGACACTGAGCTTGAATATTGCTTATAAACCCCATCATTGCTTTTTCAAAATTTATGGAAGAAGGGGGTTATTGGAAATTCACACCTCTTCTTTGAACTTTCCAACTATCTGTAAGGTAGTTCTCCCACCTTCGGTGGAGGTAGTTGTTTCCATGTGGACACGAAAAGTTTTCAACAAAATCAACATATTCGTTATTAGTCCTTTAATTGTTTACCTTACACACCTAGGTTGGATGTTCTCCTTGACAATTATCGCAGAGCATCACTACAGGATGTTTCTGGGTAGCTAAAAAATTCCTACATTCTCTTGTTAAAGCTTTAACTTAACTTGCCAGAGCTGCATAGGCATCAAAATTTTGAATCATAGCCACTCTATTTAGCTTGATCTTGGACGATGATTGTCATTGATAATTATTTATTGTTACTCCTCAATCAAATCTTGAGTAGCTTCAAGTGTCTTACTATTCAAAGTACCACTAGTTACTGCTTCGATCATCTGCTTGGAAGCATAACTCAAACCATTATAGAACATTTGCATTTACATTTGTGTAGGTAATCCGTGATGTGGACACATTTTCAATAACTCCTTGAATATTTCCCAAGCTTTACATAATGTCTCTGAATCTATAAGATTGAAAATGAGAAATATCATTACGAAACTTTGTAGTCTTGGCTAGAAGGAACCTCTTGGAAGTGAAGTGAACCATTGCTTAGCTTTTCCTCTCAATGAGAACGGGAATAATCTAAACCGAATGCTATCCTGACTAACTTCATTAATTCTAAATGTATCACATATGTTCAGGAAACTAGCAATATGAGTATTAGGATCCTCATCCACAAAGCCATCGAACTGAACACAATTTTGCACCATCAGAATGATATTCGGCTTGATCTCAAAATTGTTGGTATTGATAGGAGGTTTAACAATACTGGATTTTGTCCTTTCAAGAGAAGGATTAGCATATTCTGACATAGTCCTTGTTTGATTACGGTCCTCTATGATTAATCCTTCTTGATTCTCTCATTGGTGCTCTAACTCAGAACATGATGTTTGTGACTCGAAACCTCTTGAAGATAAGAGTTTTCTCACCATTCTTTCAATTTCTAGATCCGCTTCAACCACTTCACTGGGATGGCTATGAGTCATACACCAAAATTCCTACAAGAAAAGAAGGAGAAATCAACAAACTAAAAATAACTAAAAATTTAAAGAAAAATATTGTAATAAAATAAATGGTTAGATTAATATAGATCAATTTTTTAAGTAGCAAACTCAATAAATGATTTCCTAGCAACGATGTTAGAAAACTTGGTGTGTTCGTAATTCACAACAAACTTTTCTCACCACATTAGAAATAGTGTGGATGTGTCAAATCTCTCTATACTTAAATAAATATGTGAATTCACAGGCAAACACACCTATCATCAAAATATAGCAATGGCAAGTACCAAGATTATTTTCCTGAAAAAACTGAGGTTGTTTGCCATACTCAATATCCCTCTGGTATCTAACTGAAAATTAAGAGGTGTTATTTACTCAATATCCCTCTATTATCTAACTGGAAATTAAAAGGTTTTATTTAATCAATATCCCTCGATTATGTAACCAAAAATTAAGATGTTTTTTTTAACTAACAACTATAAACTAACTAATAAAGTAAAATAAACTACTAACTATCGGTAGGCAGTGGAAAAACAACTAAAACAATGAACAGTAAGAAACCTCATATTTAGAATCGAATCCCCCTAAAATTTCAATTATGTTGCGTTTGCTCTAGTTTAATAGGATTGTGATTAACTTGTATCATGGAGTACTACCTAAAGTAGATTAGATTTTTATTATTTCAGTTACACTAACCCTATTCTTAAGTCATCGATAGGGTCTCTAGGCCTACTGCGCTTTCTAAGAAAGCAATAAGTTCTACGACCCACTACTAGGTTTCACCATATTCCGGCGATATTATATCACACCGATTACTCTAAGTTATGATAATATCCCTTTTATCCAATGATTATCCACAACAAACATACTGGATACTACCTGACACATGTTCATTAGCCCACATTAAATTAAAAGGCTAGCTATGATTAATCAACACAACAAAGCACATTAGATAAATTGCAAGAAAAACACGTAATCATATTAAACTAGAAATAATCACTATCACAAAATCATCCTATCATCTACTCTAAGCATGAGTAGGAAAACTTTAGTTCATAGTGCTGTAAGATAAAAACCAAAGAATCAAAAGAAAACTAAGAAAAGAATGATCCATGCTTGAATTTCTTCTTTTCTAAGAAATCTTTGATTCGATGCTCATGAAATGGTGTTGATTATCAGAATTGCCTCCAGCGCTAGAAAACTTGGTGTACTTATAGTTCATAACAAACCTTTCCCATTACACTAGTAACAGTGTGGATGCATCAAATCTTTGTATACTCAAACAAATATGTGAATTTTCAAGTAAGCGTACCTATCATCAAAGTATAGCATGGGCAAGTATCAAGATAATTTTTCATAAAGAATGGAGGTTGTTTACTGTACTCAATATCTCCATATTATCTAACTGGAAATTAAGATGTTTTATTTAACTAACTACTATGAACTAACTAAACTAACTAATGCAGTAAAATAAACCACTAACTATCGGCAGGTAATGGAAAAACAACTAAAATAATCAACAGTAAGACACATTATACTTAGATTTGAATCACTCTAGAACTTCAATTATGTTGCTTTTACTCTGGTTTAATAGGATTATGATTAACTTGAACCGTGGAGTACCACTTAAGATAGATTAACTCCCTATTGTTCCCATTATACTAACCCTATTCTTAAGTCACTGATAGGGTGTCTAAGCCTACCACACTTTGTAAGAATGCATTAAGTTCTATGACCTCCTATTAGGTTTCATCTTATTTTGGAGCTATATTATTGTACCTACTACTCCCGGTTACGATAATATTCCTTTTATCCAACGATGATCAATAACAAACATACCACATACTACTCGATACATGTTCATCATCTCATATTGAATTAATAAGCTAGCTACAATTAATCACAAGAAAAACACATAATCATATTAAATAAAAAATAATCATAATCACAAAATCATCCTTGGTTTCATCTACTTTAAGTAAGAGTAGGAAAAGTTTAGCTCACAATGCTGTAAAATAAACATGAAACAATCAAAAGCAAACTATGAAAAGAATGATCCATGGCTGAATTTCTTCTTCTCCAAGAAATCTTTAATTTGGCGCTCATGCATGATCCATGGCTGAATTTTTTCTTCTCCAAGAAATCTTTGATTTGATGCTCATGAAACGGTATTGATAATCAGAATTGCTTTCAGCAACCTTCCTTTAAAAAAAACTATCGTTTTCTGTTTTTTTTTCGCCTCCTCACTTTTGTCTCTTTTCCCTTATGAACTAACTAGAAAACCCTAAAAATTAAGACAAACACAAGTTTGAACATAGTTGTGTAGCAAGCCGTGTTACTCTTTTGGAACTTAAAGTCTCACTTAATTCAACATGATTTGGAGCATGGATGTGTAAGCTCCAAGACTTTGCTAAAACTTGCAATTCAGCTTTAAAACTTTGCAAAAATTCTTTCTAACTCACATGATGCTAAAATATGATCTAAAAACAAAATATGAACCAATTAAGTACAATATCCTAGTAAACACACATTAAAAGACAAGTAAATACAAGGGAAAAACCTATAGAAAACATAACTAAATATGAGCATATTAATCCTAAACATGAAACCATCCTCACCTTGTTCTAGTTCAACTCTCGCTGCATCAACTGCCTTAAGCTCTTTGTGTCTAGTTTGTCTTGCAGCCCTTGCACCATCTAAAGAAATTGAGGGATTTGGGTTCTTCTGAAGGCATAATCGGGTTGGTTGATTTCAAGTCAAAAGCAATTTTCATGTCTATGGGTCCGAGAAGCTAGGGTTTGCGAAACCACTGGTGAAGTACCGGAACCGTATAATTAAGATGTGCTAAAGAACATCTTAATAAGCTTTTTCTTCAATATTATGGTGATACGACCAATTCACTTTCATTTTTGTAAAGTAGGCTGTTCGCTTTATTTCTTTTCACTATAGCCTTTAGGTTAAAAACTTCCGCTTGACATCATAATTTGAAGTTGTCCTTCATAACATTCTCATGGTTGGCACATTTTTTGAAACTTGTTCGAAAGCAAGCACTACTGAAAAACAAGGTTTTTCCAACGGCCGTTTCCAACGGCTTTGCGTTAGAAATATGGGGTTTTCTAACAGTTTGCCATTGGAAATAAACATGTTGGTAAATCAAGCGTTGGAAAAAAAAATCCAACGACCCAACAATTGGCCGTTGGTGATTTCCAACAGCTAGCCATTAGAAACTAGGCAATTGGAAATTTCCAACGGCTCAGCCACACATAGTTTTTTCCAGCAATTCACTGGTTTTCCAACAGTTCAGGCCATTCGAAATACACCAATGCCCCAGACTGTTGGGAGTTTCCAACGGCTTAGGCCATTGGAAATACACAAACGGCCTAGTCTATTGGAAGTTTCTAACGACTTAGGTCGTTGGAAATTTTATTCCAAAAAATAAAAAAAAAGTACTTAAAATAATATTTAAAAAATATTTTTGATTTATTAAAATCAAATTTTATATTAATTGAAAACATACTATATATATAAGAAAATCATATTCTATATTTTATATTCACAAAAATTATATTTACTAACATTATATTAGGACAAAAAATTATATTATTTAGGAATATGTTACTAAAATTTTATTTTATATTTTCCTAAAATTAACTGAAATGTACGAAAAAATCACTAATTTTTTTTTGAAAAATAGAAATTAGTAAAAATTAAAAAAATTTCTACAAATTTAAAAAATTAGTAAAAATAAAATTCGTATCAACAATCAAACATGTTATGAAAAAAAATTCAAACAGAAAAAGCACAAAAGGATTCATCATATCCATCGATCGAGCATTCAACTACTAAAAAAAAAATCAAATTGAGCATTCGGATTGGAAATTATGGAATTCAAAATCAAAACAATTCACCAAATCAAAAAATTAATACTCAATAAATCACAACAAACACAAAATAAACTCAAAATCAGATCTAATTTGAAACCTAACATCTCGGATGGCGGTAGGAAAGAGAGGCGTCTGACAAGCCCAGACAGAGACCACATTTGTGATGAAGAGAGTCGGCGATCAGATCTGCCCGAGCCGAAGAGTGGACAACGATCAGATCGGCAACGAAGAGAGGACAGTGATGGAGAGGCCGAGAGGACGAGCGGAGAGAGACTGAGAGGACGAGCCATAAGGAGGACGGTGGCTGAGAGACCGAGAGGACGGAAAGAGCGAGGCTCATGGTGGAGGGAGAAGAACAATGAGGGCGAGGCTCACAGCGAATGGTAAAGCGAGAGAGGCGGAGGGACAATGTGAGAGAGGTGAGACGATGAGACAAGCGGAACGACGTGGTGAGTGAGGAGAGACGGTGAGAAGTAGAGAGACGGTGAAAAGCAGAAGGACGGGGCGAGAGGGGAGAGAGATAGGTGAGAGTTGTGAGAGAGGAGAGACGAGCGGCAGAGGAGGGGTAGAGTGGGTTATGTAGGATTATATAGTTAGGTTTAGGCTAAATATGTATTATAACATATTTATACATACTAATATGTTCATAAGTATGTACATTATTATTATTATTATTTATGTATCATAAATATATATATATATATATATATATATATATATATATATATATATATATATATATATATATATATATATATATATATATATATATATATATATATTTATAATAATATTTATAATTATGATATTATATATATATGTATATGATTATGATATATATGCTACGTATGATACATTTTACATATAATATATTATATTATGATAAATTATATATTATACTAATATATTATGATAAATACATATTATGCCATATATTTAAATTTTTACATTTCCAATGGCCTAGGCCATTGGAAACATAAGAATGTTTTCCAACAGCCTAAGCTGTTGGAAAAATGAAAAAAATATTTTCCAACAGCTTTGGCCGCTGGAAAAATAAAAATTTGGAAAATTAAAATTTAAATAAAAAATTTTTCCAACAGCTTAGGCTGTTGGAAAAATAAAAAAAATTTCCAACGGTTTAAATAAAAATTTTCTCAACGGCTTAGGCTGTTGGAAACATAAAATTTAAATATATGGCATAATATGTATTTATCATAATATATAATGTATCATAAGTATCATATATATCATAATTATATGCATATATATATATAATATCATGGGTAAAATCCATATTTAGTCCCCTAACTTTAAGGGTCATCCTAATGTGGTCCCTTAACTCAAAACATAACTTTTAAAGTCCCTTAACTTAACTTAAGTATTCTATTTTGGTCCCTACCATTGATTCTACCGTTATTTTGGATGGAAATTGCCCACGTGGCATGTATATTGCCATGTGGCAGTCTCTTTTATGATAAGAAGTGATTAGATTGGAAGAGCAATAGAGTTTAAGCTAAAATTGGCACAAAAAGTAATTTTAGGGACATAAAATGATAGTTAAACGAATCTTCAACACCGCCGCCCCTCTCCGATTCGATCGCCGCCGCCGCCCCTCTCCTTCTCTCCGCCGATGCTCCATCTTCCTTCTTCCTGACCAACGCTTCACCTTCCCCCCTTCATCCAACCCTCGCTGCCTCGTCTTGCTCTAAAGAAAACAAAACCCATATACAAAAAACAAAACCCAAGAGATCAAATGAACCCGAACAGATCTTGAACCAAAACATCAAAACTCCCAATCAACCCCAGGAACAGCCATACCAATAGATCTTGAACCAATTCAACATCAGGCCCAAACATAAACCCTAAACAGACTCGGATGTTCGCTTCTCTTCCGCCACCTGCATCGCAGTCTACGACAGCCACGGTGGTCCGGAGGCATCTAGATTCGTAAACCCTCAATACCGCCTTCACCCACCTTGCCTCTCCATTGTTGCCCAGATATCTCTTTCCAGATTCTAAGAATCGAAGCATAGGAGGAAGAGGAAAACGGGGGAGTCTCTTTCCAAATTCTGAGAATCGAAGCTTCAGAGGAAGAGGGAGGAAATTAGTCGAGACAAAAAACAAAATCAGTTCAATTGGAGAAAAAACCCAAGAAGATAGACAAATTTATGTTTTGAAACTCACAATCAAATGCAGACACAAGAAGGAGTGCCAGATCTTTGGATCCTCTCCAGCTTCCAGCTGTCTTCACGACCTTAGTATCTTCCGCTCTTCGCGACCTATATATGTTATCGACGACCGTTCGTTATCTCCCTGACATTATCAACGATTGTTCGCTATTGATGATTGTTCGTGACCCGCTGCTCCTGGCGAAGCTCTGCAGGCGTTTGAGGAGATTAAGGAGAGGCGGTAGAGGTGTGAATCACGCTGGACTAGGAGAGACGAAAGCAGTGTAGACGGAGGGTTGGCGAGTGGGTGGCGGCATAAAGAATAAACGGGGAAGATGGATAGACAGAGAGGGTGAAATTAGGGTTAAGTCCCTAAAATTATTTTTCTGCTTTAATTCTAGCCTGAAATTTGTTATTCTTTCAGTTTTGTCACTTAAAGCCATGAAAGAAGATGCCATGTGGCAGTTTAGGTGCCACATAGGCAATTTCCATCTAAAATAACGCCTTAACTGACGGTAGGGATCAAAATAAAACACGCGAGTTGAGTTAAAGGACTTTAATAGTTATTTTTAGAGTTAAGGGACCACATTAGGACAAACCTCAAAGTTAGGGGACCAAATTTGGATTTTACCCTAATAATAATAATAATGTACATACTTATGAACATATAAGCACTTATGATACATTTTAACATATAATATATTATATCATGATAAATTATATATTAACCTAATATATTATGATAAATACATATTATGCCATATCTTTAAATTTTATGTTTCTAACGGCCTAGTCCGTTGGAAAATAAAAAAATTTCCAACAGCTTAAGCCGTTGGAAAGAATAAATATTAAAATGCATAGTGAACGTTACATATTTTCCAATGGCTGAGGCCATTGAAAATTGCCCATTGGAAAGTTTTGAATACTTCTAACGGCTTGCCCGTTAGAGATTTTTTTCCTCAAGTTTCAATTTTTTTTCATAGTTTCCAACGGCCTTGATGTTGGAAATTTCCAACTGCTTGGCTATTGGAAAATGAGCCGTTGGAAAACAGGGTTTTTTTTAGTAGTGAAGTTATTTTGTGCTGTCTATTTATAATGCAACACGTTGTTTTGTTCAAAAGGAAACATGTAATCTAGACTATCTTTTAAGTTACTTGAACTGGAACTTTGTTTTAGCTACCACCAAACATGTAAGTTTAAACAAAAGCTGAAGTTATCTCAACTAGAAGCCTCTCTTTTGATGGCAAGCTATTCATTTTTTTTTTTTAAGAAAATGCATTTTATCAGTTCTATACTAAATTTCTTTCACTTCATAAAAAAAGGTAAATTGTTGTTTTCTGGTTGCCCGAGCAGTTGGAATGCTTACTGGATTTTGTTGAGATATTGTACATGCATATTGCTAGAGTTTATGAATCAGATGGTTATGAGAGTCTGCAATGTAATTTCTCTTTTAAGGCATGAGCTTTACAAGATAGCATAGAAGTCGACTTGGTCTATATTTTTGCAATCCCTTGGTTTATAGTGTCGAGTACTTATAGACCGCCACAACGCCACTCTTATGCCACAGCTCCGAGCTAGTTACTACTGATCTTGGTTTCTTCTGAAATTTGTGTTTCTCAATTAGGATATGATGGACCGAGATAGATCATGTCTGGTTTATTTCATGGTTCATTCTTTGCTGAATGGTGCTGTAAGCAACATGCAAAAGTCATTTTCTTTAAAATAAAGGATCTAGAATTACCTTATTGTTTTGTGAAATTTATGTTGGCTTGAAAATTTTTTTGCTAGAACACGAAGGATCATAATTTTGAGCTCCGGCTATCTTATGGTTTGTCAATTTGCTGGGTATTGTTGTAATCTATCACTATGTATACTAAAGACTCTTGAATTTTTGTGCTTGCATGTGTAACTGTATGCCTCTTGGTGGATCTGTTGTTTTACCCAGTTAAAATAGAAGATTCAGGTCTTATCCAAAAACAAATAAATAAATAAATAAAATTTTGTTTTTGTTGGTTTTATTCTAAGAGAACTGTTCTCGACTACTAATGTATGGTATAATTCTTGGTTATTTCTAATCATTTCTATCATGCTTTTTCAACATTGCACGTTTGGTCAAGCAAATTAACCCCCGTGAATGGGTTCAAGAGATGATACTTTTATAAGGAAATAGAATTTATGACGCATTAGAGCAGTTCATTTCATGATCATGCCACAGTTTAGCCAATGTGTTCATGGTATGATTGATGGATTTATTTGTCAAGATCATTGTTATCTGCTAGTGAGCGTTTCTAGAGTTTTTTTATCTACAATTGGCCTTTTAGAAGGTGAACGCTAAAAAAGGATTGCTTCATAGCATTTAGATTGTGATAATTCATCATTTCTAGATACTGCAAATATGATACATAGAATCTTTTCTATCCAATACTTTTATGTTGTTGAATTGGATAACAACACCTGAGGTAACTTTGGGTGGATCAATTTTGAAACTTGATACTTCGTTTTTTTTTTCTTTTTTCATGCTAATCTAATTTTTCTTCATTGACATCCAGACCATATGCCATGATACCAGTTTTTTTTATGAGATTGGATAAAAGAACCACGCTCGTTAGTTCCTCATTAGTTCAAACATTGTTGATGTTTCTTTATCTTTGAGCAGATAAGAAAGATAGTGTGGGCCTTCATTTTCCAAAGCTAGTTGAATGAATGTATGATATCAAGGGAAAATTACAAAAACCCCCCTATGGTTTGGTCTGACATACATTTTACCTCATCTATTTTAAAAAACTTACACTTTACCCCTTATTTGCTTTATAGTATCCGACAACAACTTCTAAAATCATAATTTAAGCTGTCTAATAATAATGTTCCATAATTTCAAGATTTTTGATATTTTTTTTACATTCAACCGACCTTTAAAAAGTACTGATATGTATTTATGGGGAGAAAAATACATTTACAGAAAGAAAAAAATGATAATTTAAATTATCTATTAACTATAAAAAAATATTGAAGAGATTGAAATTATTAAAAGATAACTATCGTACAGTTTAAATACAATTTCAAAACTTGTTATTAAATAGTGTAAAAAATACAGGGGCTAAAGTATAGATTTATAAAAATAGATAGGACAAACTGTAGATTAGGGCATACCTATGGCGTAATTGTAAGTTTTCCATGATATCAATGCTAGTTCTGTTTTATAAAAATAGATAGGACAAACTAGAATTTCAGGAAGTTGATTAAAATTCTAAAGCAACCAATAATAATTAGTCCTTTTACTCGGTCATTGGGTGGAAGTAACACAAAAGCACTTTCTGTTTCTTCTGCCCTTTTTCTGGTAGTATTAGTTATAGGCTCTGTAAGATAACCTTTAATATTGTAGGTCAGTACTCTTGTAAAAGCTATTTTTTATTCTAATTTTTATTACCGTTTACTGTTTTAGCTTCTTTATAGTACTCGTTTCAGGTTGTTGAAGTGCCTGGAGGGCTCTTCCCTGCATTTTTCGCACCTTACAAAAGAAGTCTTCAGGTGTAAGCTTAACTTGTTTTTGCATAATCTTTCTTTATGATACTTTATTTACTTTCATCCCTGAAATTGGGCACGTTTGAAATTTGATGCTCTTATTTAAGGCAGTTCAAATTGATCTGAATCAAGTTCGTAGATATGATTTGATAGAACATTTTTGTTTTTCCTGCTTGTGTTATATTGATTTAGGAACGTTTTTGCTATTTTTTGCTATCAAGTAAATTTGGAGTACAGATGGTATCGAGTTGATGGTCTAATCATCTCGTTTGTTTGCAATAGAGGTAAAACCGTTGTCTGTCTGGCTCTCTCTTTAAAACATGGAATGCAAATAGGATGCAAATGGCTTTGAGTTGGTGGTCTAATTGTTTGTTTTCAACAGAGAGAGAGAGCTAAGCCATCTTTTCCAACCCCAACCCCACCCCCCCCCCCCCCTCCCCCAATTTAACCAATGCAATATAAATATAGGGAGGTCTAAGTTGATGGTCTAATGGTTAATTTGCAATAAAGGGTGTTAGCTATTCTCTCTATCTGCTTGTCCTTTCACCATGTTTCTAACCTATTTAAGAAATGACTAATTAGTACTCCCTCTATCCCAAATTCTTTGTACCATTCACTTTTTAGTAATTAATCTATAATTTTTTATTTTCAATATCTTAGTATATAAATGAAAAACCTTTATATGTAAATGATAAATTAAGGCCTATAATTTTTAAATATATTTTTTTAATTTTTTCTAACAAACAATAATATGACTAAATTCAAGTCAAACTAGTTGAAAAAGTCAATGATGCAAAGAATGTGGGATGGAGAAAGTATCATTTTCTTTTTTTTTTTTTAACTAAATCACTTCTGAGCATGTCCAAGAAGAGACTAATATTATTTTCCTAAAAAATTGATCATTGCAGCTATTATTTCATTTGTCAAAAAATTGCAACTCTAAGCCTCGTTGCCCATCTCTCTACTCCAATTTATCTAATTCTTTTGCAAAAAAAGAATATAAAACTTTTCAGTCCTCTCATTCCACTTTGAAATCTATTTCTCTTGATTAGATTGTTTTTCCGCTTTGGTTTGTCATCAAAAGCGAATTTGCATCCTTACCCTCGCACCTATTTTACAATTAAAAGAGTACCAAATGCTGTCATTTCCTTTCTAAATTCTTTTCTTGTTTTTATTTTACGAAGAATGACAAAAAAAAAAGCTATTTTTGAACCGATTTGTCTTTCACTTTCTGTGAAGGGTACTTTTCCCCTCAGCCCGACCAATTTTCCTCAACATTTTCAAGCTAAAATACAAACAGGTTGTATTGCCTCTCTTTCCCCCTACATCCACTTCACTAATATGCAATTTGTTTTGTATTTTCTGAAAAGTGAATAATATCAAAACTAGCCTGGCCTCTTTCCTCCTGGACTTCTTCTATGAAGAATTACCTTGCGCATGCTTATCAATTTTTCCCAGTGAAATGCAGATAGGCTTGATCATTTCCTCTTTCGGTGGGGCATATTTTGGTTTCTTTGAAGTGAAAATTTTCTCTTTCCTACTTATTTATTTATTTTTTATAGATAGTCAAAATTACATTTCAAGATTCCATCCATTAAGACAATCCACCCTAAAACGCTATAGTACAAAAGCAAGCCTCTAGACAAATCAACAGAGTAAGTTTATACTGTGATAAAAAATGTTATGCGGTTGAGGCTTAGGTAATTAAAAAAAAATAGTGTTTGAGGTGTAGGTAGGTTATTAAAACAATGTTTGAGGCCTGAGTCTAAGAGCCTTGATTCATTGTTGCACCCCTAAGTAACAATGTTTGTGTGTTATGTCACTTGAAAAAGCAAACTATGTGCCGATAATTGAAAAAAACAAAAGTGTTTTGAGGCTTAGGTAGGTAATTAATTCACTTCTTTGGTAATGTTTTCCCAACCCTGAAGAAACAATGTTTGAGGCTTGAGCTTCACCCTTTAAGTAACAATGTCTGTATGTGAGTCATTATTCAACAATTTAGGTTTAGGGGAGAATTTATGGGAATTGGGTTATGTCACTTGAAAAAGCAAAATATGTGCTGGTAATTAAAAAATAGGTAGGTTATTCACTTCTTTGGTTTTCCCAACCCTGAAGAAACAGTGCTTGGCGCTTGAGTGAATGTTCGAGGCTTAGCTGAGCATGTTGCATCTCCTAAGTAACAATGTTTGTATATGAGTAGTTATTCAACAATTTAGGTTTTATAGGGGGGGGGGGGGGGGGGTGTTGGGTTGTGGGTTATACCACTTGAAAAAGCAAAAAGTATGCCGATAATTAAAAAAAAAAATTTAAGGCTTCGGTGGCTTAGGTAGGTTATTTCACTTCTTAGGTAATGCAATGCTAGTGTAGTTTTACTATGACAAAACTGAATTTAACTTTTACCATGAAAAATACCTTTCGTATAAAAAACGTATAAAAAAGCCCCATCACAAAAAATACCATTCATATAAAAATTTGTCGTCTCAAATTAAATTCTACTATCTGGTTTAAAGCAAGAATTTTCCCTCACAAGAAAACAGACAATTCGTGTGACGATTTTAGTTGCCACAATTTTATTGTATATAATTTGCTAAATTACTATATGGAGTATTCGTTACTAGTAAATTATTGTAGCTAAATATTAATATAAATATAAAATAAATAATGAATATAAAATACTTAAAAAAATGTGTCCATAAATATAAAATATTATTTATACACAAAAATGTGGCTCACAAATACATTAATTTGGTGGTGTTGATCGATTGTCTCGCACTCACATTCTCATAAGTGCATGCCTGTATAAATATGTGGGTTGTTTTATCACAATTTTGTTTTTCAACTCATTAAAAAATTGTTAGTTCTTATAATTTACACATCAATTTTTCATAATTTTATCTTTACTTATTATTTTACTCACACTTTTGAGCTTCACTAATTTCTATAATTAATTTCTAAAAAATTAAATTATTAAAACAATCACAAATTAAGATTCAATTTCACTAATAAATTTCTATCACCAACTTCTTACTAATTAAACCATCAACAAATTAGAAACAATTAGAAATTATTTAAATAGGTTAAACAATTAAACAATTAGAAACCATCATCCACAGCAGTAACACATGCTCAATTTACTAACTTCTAACAAATAGAAAATAAAAAATAAAGTTAAAACTAAAAACAAAACTAAACGTACCTACATAGACAAGGATGTTGGGTTGAAATTGTGAAGGAATGACAAGATACTTTAGGCTTCTAGTGCAAGTTAACCCTTGATTCTGCCTATCATCACTAATGGTGAAAACGGACCAGACCTTTTTTGGGTAGCTCAAAGTCGAGCTTGAGCTCTAGTTGAGACATTTCAAGTTGAGCATTTTCGAGTTCAAACTCGAGCTCGAGCTAAAAAGTGGGCTCAAATAAATTTGGGGTCGAGCTCGAGACTTAAGATATCTGGCCTTATGAGCTCGAGCCCTTTTGTTTGTGTCCCATCAGCCATTAAGTCTTCCTAAGTCCTAACACAATAACTCTAACTTCCCCAAGCAGCTTGCAGCCAAGCCTAAATGCCTACTACTTAACGTAGCGTCACAGCCTTACCCCTAGTCCACCCACTGTCCCACCCAGTCGGTGCTGGTGGCCACCACCAAGATCAATGCCAGTACGACGATGAGAGCCCACCAGGTAGATGATCTCCATTGACATCGCGAGTTCGCAATGATAGCCCTATGCCCTAACAATCGGTTGAAGATTGATGCACCAGGCATTCTCCGGCATTGAAATCCCAGGTTGGCGGCAAAAAGTAGTCCACTCTAGCTTGCGCAAGTCTCACCTGGTACTGGTTGTTCACTTTGTCATGATTTGGATTTATCCGGTTGTGTGCTCGATTTGTAGTGTACTAGCATGAATCCACCATTAGTTTGGCTGCAGTGGCCTAGAAATCAATAAGGTGAACTCTAAACCCTAAACCCTAAACCCTAAATCAATAAGGCAGTCGGTAAAAGACAAATTACGGTGGCTTTATAGTCTAAGTGAGGAAGATGGTGACTCATTTGTGAAGTTCACAAAGTTAAGGTAAAATAGCAAAGAAAAAGAAAGTTTGGGATACGTTCTTTAATTTTCCCTTCTCTGTAAGAAAATTATAGATTTAGTCTTCATTTTTCATATAAGTTAGGGTACTAAAAATTTGTGTCATTCGACCTTTACAAGCTTTCAAGTCGAGTTTAAGCTTAAAAAAATTGGGCTCGAGTAATTCGAGCTCAAGCCTCGGTAGTATTAGGCTCGAGCTTAGCCCAACTCATTTCCATCCTTAATCATCACCAAGATGACTAACCAATTTTTAAAAAGGTGATGATTTTGGGAAAATTTGTCACCAAAGTGAAGCGATGTTTTTTTCAAATCGTCACTAACCTTACCATTTAGTTTCTAGCAAAAAAATAACCAAATTACTCTAAAGGAAAAATTATCATTTTACCACAAGGTTATTTTTGTAATTTTGGCTATCAATTTAGAAAATCAACGTAAAACTAAGAATCTTAATCCTTAGAGAATTCCTTTGGTGGTTACTAAGTTAAATTCCAAGCTGAAAATTCAAAGTCATTTTTTTAAAGTTAAGGACATTTTGTCTTTTTTCCAACCAAGTATCGAATTGAAAATCTAAGAGCACTATTGGAATTTTCTCTTGAAAATGAGTAAAAAGAAATTTTTCACGATTTTAAATTTGCTTGCTTTAGTTAATAAAATTTAGCCTATACAAGTGCACAATTTATATGAAGTTCGTGTTTTTGTTGTATGAGATAATTTCTCACCTAACCCCAATCTATCTTAGAAAATTTTCTAGCTACATACACCTAGAAGAATTCTTAGAAACTCTATGTTTAAAACTTACACTACCTACTTCTTCGTACTTAATTGCATTGTCTATCATTATCCTACTACTATATTTATTATTTCTTTCCTTTTCCCCAAACTTGTATTTGGCTTGAAGTTTAACTCAACCCTAAAATTCAAAGAATTCTGCTCCTCTTCCATCCTTACTTGCAAATACCAACTAGCATGTGTACTTAAACCACAACAAAACTAATTTTGGTAAGAAGGCCATCGACAACCTCTAGTACTCTTCTCGAGAGATATTGTCTTTGCTTGTCCCTCCATCAAACCAGTGTAAGTCTAGCCCTTTATGCTTTGAATACTGGTTATTCCAAAGTAAAGAACATTAATTTATGCCTTATACCAAAATGCCCAGGTATATTTTATTATTATTAAGTAAGCACACAGAACAAGAGCATGGCTACTAAACACATGCTTCAAACAACTTTATTTAAAATATAGACTTACACTGAAACTAGTGAAAACTAGTTTACTACACAGCTGTGAAGAACAGTGGAACAATTACAAACTTGAATTGATGAACCAGAAATTCAAGGTTCACCAAGCTCCACACAGTTATCTTATAGATAAAAGCACACCACTTGAATACTAAACAATAAAACTTAAATTCTGGTGGAAGAAGGAGTATCCGACACATGAACTATAGAGAGAGATATTATTTTTTTCGGATGCTTCCCTTTGAGCAGAAGACATCATTATATAAGCAGAGTTCTGGAGCCTTGGAGATAAGGTTTAACTGGCTTCCTCCAATCAGGTTTCAAGGGAATCTAGGGCCATTGGTTAGTGCTCCATTATTTCTGTTAGTGAAAAGAAAAGTTCTAGACAGCTGGCTCTAGATGGCTGGCTATTTTAATTTTCTAAACAACTGGTCTTTGCTGCTTCTGCCGACACTTCAGGCTGATTCATTATTGGGGCATTGCTGAGTCACTCTTGTTGAATGAGGATCCGATGCTTTCTTTATGGATTAACTATTTCTTTGCAGATTTCAAGATTCTTTCCTTCATTATATCCATGGGGATTTGGCTATCTCTGAATTGTCCTCTTTGATAAAAATCGATTAAGCATTACTTCCAGAAAATCTTCATCCAGATTTTCTTCTTCATTAATTATATCAATTTTATCAAATCTGATATTCTCAGGAAGATATTGATTAATAATGCATTTGTCCCACCATTTTACTTCTCAAATTCGTTCTAGGCAAGGAGTGAAATGGGTGTCATAATCCACTTTTTGCTTTTCATAATACTATTGGAGAATCTAGATAATATGGTTCATAACCACAAAAAAGAAGTCCGGGAATGACACTTTCTGGTCCTTCTGGAGAAATTGTTCTTCGAACATGCAAAATCCTTCAAAGGATTTCATTACTTATTCTGGGAAAGAATCTCTGAATAAACCTTTTTCAAAGTACCAGTTATAAAACTAGTTTGGAAACCTCCTTTGCTTGGTCTTGAATAAGATCATCCAGAAATGTTGATTATCTCTGTTTTGGATATGAAAGACTTCATCCTAAGCCTTGATATAGTCCCAATATGAATATAGGGTATTTTCGTATTTCCCTCGAGTCAGGATACTTCTTTTTTCAGATGAAACTCTTCATTCTTCAAATGTCCCGATTTATAATATTTTAAATGAGAAAATTCCCAATTCTGTAATAAATGTTTCTTAAGATTCTCCACCATTATTTTTTATGGTAATCTTAGTTCTTCTGGGCTTATGCTCAATTTTAATAAAACCAGATTCTTGTAGAATTAGTTCAAAGAATAGAGGTTTCTTGAGTGGCTGCAATTGCTACTGAAGATTCTGGTGGTCAGACTAATATTTTTCTGCCAGTTCAATGACTGAAAGATGTTTAAAATCTTTGTCTTTTGGGGGAAATAAACATTTCCTTTCTATCTCATAAAATATAGTTGGTATACCCAGACTGTATAGAGAAATGTTTTGAGGCTTTGGTGGCCCTTGGGAAAAGTTCTTTTGCTTCATTTCCTATGGATTTTTTCCCAAATTCCATTCTCTTTTCTTGAACAGTTCTCCCACAAATTTTATCTTTTTATAGGTCACCTCTTTGAAAGGCTTGGGATGAAGTCTTTCATATCCAAAACAGAAATCATCAATATTCCTATATAATCTTATTCAAAACCAAGCAAAGGAAATTGCTGAACTGGTTTTATAATCGGTACTTTGGAAAGGGCTTATTCAGAGATTCTTTCTCAGAATAAGTAATGAAATCCTTTGAAGAATTTTGCATGTTCCAAGAACAATTTCTCAAGAGAACACCAGAAAGTGTCATTCCCTGACTTTTTTTTTATGCTTATGAACCATATTCCCTAGATTCTTCAATGATATTATAAAAAGCAAGAAGTAGATTATGACACTGATTTCACTCCTTGCCTAGAACGAATTTGGGAAGTAAAATAGTAAGACAAATGCATTATTAATCAATATCTTAATGAGAATATCATATTTGATAAAATCAATATAATTGATGAAGAAGAAAATCTAGATAAGATTTTTTGGACGTATTGCTTAATCGATTTTACCAATGAGGACAATTCAGAGATAGCTAAATCCCCACGGCTATAATGAAGGAAAGAATCGTGAAATCTACACAGAAACAATTAATCCAGAAAGAAAGCGTCAGATCCTCATCCAACAAGGTGACTTAGCAAGGCTGCAGTAATCAATCAGCCTGAAGTGTCAACAAAAGCAGCCAAGACTAACTGTCCAGAAAATTAAAGCAGCTAGCCATCTAGAGCCAGCTATCCAAAACTTTTCTTTCCACTAATAGAAATAATGGAGTACTAACTAGTGGCCCCAGATTCCCTTGAAACCTGATTGGAGGAAGTCAGCTAAGCCTTATCTCTGAGGCTTTAGAACTCTGCTTTTATAATAGTGCCTTTTGCTCAAAGGGAGGCATTCGAAAAAATAATCCCTCTCTCTAGTCCATGTGTTGGACACTCATTCTTCCACCAGAATTTAAGGTTTATAGTTTAGTATTCAAGTGGTGTGCTTGTATCTGTAAGATAATCATGTGGAGCTCGGTGAACCTTGGATTTTTGGTTCATCAATTCAAGCATATTGTTCTACTGCTCTTCATAGTTATGTGGTAAACTAGTTTTCACTAGTTTCTGTAAGTCTATATTTTAAATAAAATTGTCTGAAACATGTGTTAAATAGTCTTGTTCTTGTTCTGTGTGCTTACATAATAACAAGATAAAAAGAATTATGCACTGGAATCATGACACTATACCAAAAAGGGTTCAAATAAAATGAGTTACAATCATGCATCAATTGAATGTTGAATATGATTGATTTTTGTCACATATGAGACTGCATCAAGTAAAAGATCTGAAGAATAAGATAAAACATGAGGTGTGCAAGATTGGCAGCGGACCAAATCTACATGACCTAACAAGCCATAAATTTAGAAAAGACTAGTCATGTCTCGATATTGATATGGAGTTTAGAGATATGATTTGTACGCTGTCTGACCATTACTGGTTAGCTGATATCACAAGAGGTCCTATCTCAGCATAAATATCTCAAGAAGTTACGACCTGATAGAATCCATAGTAGCATTGCTTAAGAGTTATTCAGAGAGTGAGGATTGTACACACTCATCGCCCTAAACTCGTTTGACGATATTCAAGTATTAGAGTAAATGATTCGATTAATGCGATGTGATTTAATCAATAAAAAAATTATGCTTATGCATATTAGTTAAAGCAAGCTAGTAGGGCTTTAATATTGTTATGATATTGTATGAAATTATTTTTTGATTAAATTACTATAACTTATAGCTTATTATCCATTTGTTGTTTATTGAGGGAATATTAAGATCCACATAATGGGCCTAATACTTCCCCTTTATTAAGTAAATGGTGTTCACCCCTCCTAAATTCCTTTCCTTTAGTCAGTACCATGAGAAGTTGGAATATGCTGAACATGTCAAAGCGTGAAACAGACTAAGCGAGCGCATTCAGTAGCCTCTTATAAAAATTGGATGAGATTGGATTTTTATTTTGTGCTATTTTATTTCTAAAAGAAATATATATAGATCATTGAAATTGGAACATTATTCATATTTTGGTTTTCTCGGGATTATCATTTAATTATTTTAACTTGTTTACTACTTTTATTATGTGGAAAAATAAATTTTTTAAAAATATTTGACCTTTTATTTCTTAAATTAAATTTAATTTATTGCTTAAGAACTTTAGGGAATTAAAATATTTTTCAAAATTAAGATTTATAAAATTAGGAATGTTACAATTTGGTATCAAAGCTAGATTTGAGGAGAGCAGTGACCTTACTCAGTAAGTATGCTTTTTATTTGTTTGCCTAAGTTAGAAGAGATACTTATAGCCCTATCTAATGTTATAAGTTAAAAGCTACTTCCAAAGTTATTTCCATTTGCTAGATTAAATATTTTCCTTTTTAGGTAATGGACCTACATGAGTATCCTGCCCTAGGTCAAAGTGCACGGGATAATGAGTCGCAAGCTCGAGGCTGAGGAAGATTTCCACGAGGTTGAGGTCAGCATGCTCAAGTGCATGGACAGGATGTGCGGAATCATGAGCAACAAGTCGAGAATCTTGGTCAATAGGCCAATGATGATATGTTATGCCAGTACTTTTCGAATTTGAATAAGCTGGAGCAGCAATCCTATGCCCCAGCTAGATGTCAGCATAAAGTTTATCTACTTAAGCAGTTCAAGAGGGTAACTGTTAATTGGTGAGTATGCTGGTGGAATTAACTCCACTAAAAGCTAAGGAGTGGATCAGAGATTTCCAGAGGAGGACAAGGTGGATTTGACAACCTTTAGCTCGCTTGAGGAGGCACAGACATGGTGGGACTCTACTCAAGAGACTTTCATGCAAGTTTTTACGGTCTATATTTCTTTAAGGCCATGAGGGATATCAGAGGCAACTCAAGACTGCGATGATATGACATATTAAGTATACACATGTATCATCTACCAAGTTGATCTTGGATTAAAGAGGTTGGCTGGCCAGGAGTCAAGTAATCTGATTATATAGGTTACTAGCCCAAGTAATCCGAGTGACATTAACGAGAATGTTAGATACATAAAAAGGAGTTTGTAACATCTCCATATCCTACATGTGAGAAGCACATACTTGTATGTGGATACCTAGTACTTATCCAAAAAGGGCATTGGTGTAGGCAAGCATTCTGTTAACGGATTCTGGACTTGTATCATTCCAAATGACATCAGAACTAACCCGAGACCACAATGATATGGCATATTAGGCGTGTACATGCATCGTCTATTGGCTGATCTTACTTGGAGAAGTTATCCAATTTGACAGGTTAGTATTCCAAGGGACCAAGTAAATTGAAAAACCCAATGTTTAGAACATGAACACCTAATACTTATTCTTTTTCAATGGATCGCCCATATAATGTAGGCAAGTGTTATGTTAACCAGTTTTGGATTTGCGTCATTGCATCCCAGCAATGACTTGACAATTCTACCTCGACCTTGTGTGGCAACTTTGTTCCAATTTTATGACGTTTCTACAATTTTTCAACTAATTTCGTGGGGCAAAATTGTAAAAATGAAAAATTTTTAAAAGGTCAGGGACCATTGTTGTAATTATTATGACAGACTAAAATGAAAATTTTAACAGTTGAGACACCATTTAGTAAATTTAATTTGGTACCATGCCAAAAATGAAAAACTCTTGTTAGGAAGATTAGGGAAAGGGTTAGTGTTAGAATTAGTGGTAGGGTTAGTGTTTAGAGTTAGGGTTTAGTGTGTTTAGTGTTTAGGATGTTTAGGGTTTTAGGTGTTCAGGGTTTGTATTTAGGATTTTAGTGTTTAAGATTTAATGTTTAAGGCTAGGTTACTTTAGGGTTAGTGTTTACAATTGTGGTTTAGTGGCTTAAGAGTTAGGGTTAGTGTTTATGTTGGGTTAGTGTTTAGTGTTAGTGTTTAAAGCTAAGTTCAGAGTTTAAGAGTATAGTGTTTAGGTGTTTAGTGTTTGGATGTAGCCAAATCTACCAAATTATTAGTCACCTTGGCTATTCGAGTTTGTTCTCTAGGTCCCTGCAAGTGTAATGTTTAAGGGTTGGTGTCAAAAAGCTAATTGGGTATTTCAACATTAGTTACTAAAATGGAACTTACTTTAAATGGGTATTGTTAATTGGGTATTTCAACATATATGGGGTTTAGTGTTAAGGTTAAAAATTAGTGGTAGGGTTAATGTTTAGAGTTACGGTTTAGTATGTTTAGACTTTAGTGATTAGGGTTTAGGGTTAGATTTATAATGATCCCATTTTAGAATCGGTTAAGCAAATACCTACCCACACCACATGGCCTATTCCCTAAAATAGGATAAACGTTGAGTGTTTATATTTTAGAACTTATATTTATATATCCATATAAGACTTCCCACATTTCTCTCATGTGTTATATAGGTCCCATATAAGAGTGTTATAAATTGCCCTATCTCATATACCCAACATTCTCGTTGGGGTCACTCGGATTACTTGCTCTCTCAGCTGGTAATCTTTCTATATCATCGCGGTTTCAGATCGACTCTAATACCATCTGTAAGAACCCAAGTCCAGGATCACTCGGGTGTCTCGGTGTTTAGGGTTAGTATTTGGAGTTAGGTTAGTCTTTAGAGTTTAAAGTGTTTAGTGTTTAGAAAAGGAATTATTAGTCACCTTGCGATAACATGTGGCCAATATTAGCCCTGCACTTGTTCTCTTGCTCCCCGCGATTGTTCAAGGGCTGGTGTGAAAGGAGGAAAAAATAAGTAAGTGGCCAATGAAAAGTCAAAGCACACTTCAAAAGTTCGTTCTTCAAGGATGCTTGCATTGCATACTCTGCCAAAAACGCAAACAAAATGCCTCAACTAACCAGAGATCAATACTTCACTTCAGTTACATCGCACGAGCATGGGCTTCATACCTAGTACAAAGTCATTGACTCAATCTAGACAACCAGAAATTACCTGGAAAGTAAGTCATGATCCACCAAGACAGCAGCTCCCCATAATCTCCAGTCTCACCCGGGCAAGAGACAACATTCATATTAAATCATAGGATTGACATTAAAAAATGGCATTTCAATTGTTTGTTGCTGAACCCCAAGCTAATATATATCAGACAACTAATTCACAATCAGACCAGAAAAAATCACTTAATTTGTGCAGTATATCTGTGAAGATACCTCAATATTGAAATCTCATTCCACGAAAAGATTGCCAAGTAACGAAAGAACTAATGGCATGTCTAACCCTTAACAGACACGTCTCTTGGGCATGAAATAATGTTAGGACTCTGCCTTAAATTTCTATGTAGTATGTTTAGTAATTGATCATGCTTTCAGTATTATTTTCATACTTGGGGAAGTTAGAGAGTTCATCTGTGGAAGGAAAGAAACACTAGGATTTTTAAGGGTAAGTTTAATCATGAAAATCTTGTGGTGAGTTGGAGTATGTAAGGTGTTGAGCTAGGCTTGGTGCTAACCCTGGTTTGTGTGTTTAGGGTCAATTTGGTTGGTCGCTTCTTTTCTGTTGCCCTTCTGTGTGTTTTTTGAGGTCTGTGATTAAGCTGTAAAGCTAGATCCTTTTGTTTCTTTTTTTTAATTATTCTGGGACTAGGTTTACCGTTTTGGTTGTAGGTCCTATAATGTTTTTTATTTCATTGTCATGTGTGTTCCTGAAATTGTATTTTCCACAAAAAGATCTGTTTGCTACCAAACTTCCATACTCCCAACCAAAGCACCAAGCAAGTATAAACTACACAGTGGCCATGACTTCTAGAATCTGTCAGAACAATGAAGCCTAAGATGATGCTATGACAAATAAAATAAGGAACTGAATTCAGCAGCCTGGGCATGACTTCATACCTACAGGCAACAAACCATAGCTTCAAAAGGAAAAAAGAATGTTGAACCTTACCTTTTTATCAAGGGAACAAGTCACGTAAGAAAGAGCCTGGATATCTGCTTCCCTTGCTTGATTCTGGGATAGGGTAGGTGGTGCAAATTTAACATTTGTTGAATGTAGCAGTTTTTGGCCCAGCTTTACATTGTAAGTTAGGTGATGAATAATTCTGGGAGAGCAAACAACAACTTGAAGTCAGAGAAGTTCAAAGGTGATCATACAAGTTGGAGATGGAAATTTACAATATTATTCACAAAGAACAATCATGTATTAACTAACAACACTATTTGCCTAGAAATAAGGTTCAAAAATTTTTCCAGAGGATTGGCACCATTGCATTGCAGTAAGAAAGGGTGGGGTTGCAAGAGGAAAAAAAAAATCACGTCTTACTTGAGAAGATTGATGACACATCATTAGAGTTGAAAGATAATATTGAGTAGATGCTGCAGTCTGTATAGTCTTTAGAGAGACACAATACAAGAAAACATTATTACAATGGGCTCAGCTACAAGTAATTTCTGTAGAGAAAAAGAAGTTACAACTTGGAAGTCTAAAAGGAAATTCACTCAAGTGAATCTGTGGTACATCCTTATTCATTGTAGTAACTCTATAATAAGCGTACAATCAAGATGTAAATGAGTGCTAAGAAATTATAGTGTGCCCTTATTGTAGCATTATACTCTAACAAGAATTTGTTACCACTTATACAAACCAAAGTCTGCTCTATGAGGCCTATATAAATGAGGGACTGAGATAGTACATGCTATAAGACAAAGCTTTTTAAAAACAAGACCATGAGCAGGTAAAAGCGCCTGAGTGTAAATCAAATTACAGGCTGCAATACAAAACATCAGGAAATAAATCAGGGACCAAGCTAGAAGCAAGAATCTAATTTGAGCTTGCTCCAACTGTGAACTGGAGAAAAAAAGCGACAAAGCAAAGTTACTGGATGAGATTTGGACAATATGATATCTCCAACTGTGAAGCAAGGACTCTATGAATCAATGGAAAAATCAAATGAAATCAGAAAACAGAAGGCAGACACACAGCATAACAGTTCTGTGAGAAATTGAAACTGATCATTTGAATAATCAAGCTGAGCAGCGATTTAAATAAAAAAATGTCTAAGATTGAAAGACCTGTTGAAAAATACAGATGCGCTGAGGGAGTTTGAAGAAGTAACAGGGTCTCTATTATCAAAACACTGCTAATGTAAAAATGGGCATTTTTTTTTTTAGTAAAATAGAGCAAACACTGGAAATGTACAATACCTTACTTTCTTTTTGTTGCACATTCGTCATGAGCACATTAAACTTCTCAATAAAGTTACTGAATGCATAATGTTGCCTCTAAAAAGAAGCAGGCATGCTTTCCAGAAAAATTTTGAGGAATGCAGTCTATCCTACAACCAAAGCAGATAGCATTGAACTTTGAACTCAAAAAGCAAGAAAATATCTGGGAAAAAGCTAATTTAAAGCAGCAAGAAAATGAAAAGTTAAAAAGAAGAAAAAAATATCAGCACGGTCTATTGTTCTTATACTCTGAACCTTATTTGTAGTCAAAAGTAAACACCAGAATGGACCTAGGGGATTGAGAATCACTATCAAACCAGTACACTCTGATGACTGCCAACTCATATTTATACCCCACCCACCTGTGTTGCCCAGGTGGCCTTATACCCATTCAGCTATCTTCCTTGTAAGAGGCCTCTCGTTTGCGACTAATGCCTACAGAAGATAGTTGAATTCACTGGTATGTATTATGGTAAATTACCCATATTTCGATTCAGAAATTCTCTATTATAGTCAATGAACTCTATGCTAGGAAGTACTCCTATAAAATAAGGCTGGTAATTTTTGAGAAAATACACCTTAGCTTTAGATAATCCACCTAGAAAAGAGCCAACATTGATATCATCTTTCAGAACCTACAAGCATTCAAAAGCAAAGGTGCCGTTGGTATCTAAGTTCTTTACCTTAGATGCCGAAGGCTTGGGTGTCTTTTTCTGCATTCGCACTCTCATCCTCATGGGATATTTTTACCTTGTTTGACGTGTCTCACTGACATTAAGACCAAAAAATTTTACCCTTTTTGATGATTTCGGGACAGTAACTTTCAGAAGGAAAAAACTGTGTGGATGACTTTAAGACAGAAAAAACCAACTGAATGCTTAATCAAATGGAAGGAGATAACTCCCTCCAGTGCTCAATCAAATGCATTGAGTGGAAAAATAAACGTAAACTTATCCTTGTACGGGAAAAAAACAACAATGTAAGAAATGGAAAATTAAAAAAAAAAATGGAATGCCATCCACATACCTTAAAAATCCAGAAGTAACTGTGGAAGACTCCTCTCTAATAAGTAGCTTCAATCTTGCCAAATTTATCCATTGCAGCATTTGCGTGACTCGTTGCACCGTCTCTGTTACCAACTTCACCAAAATAAATAAATAATATTCAAATTTCAGCGAGGCAAATTAAAATTATTTTAAGATTTAAAATTTAAAAATCTCAGGAAAAGAGAAACGATAAGATATCACTGGGATTGGGAAAGAACTGTGACATGGGAAGTGGGTCTCTTCTTGGATGCCCGAGCAATAACCTACAACACAAAGTCATGATTACGCTAATGGAAAAAACAGAGAGACAACAAACACAAGATTATGGGTTTAAACCGCAAAAATTTCAGGAAGAAATCGGTTTGATCGTTACCGCGACATGCCTCGATCCTTCTCAGATCTGAAGATGGGGAGAAACAGAACAGACATTCGCCTTCAAAATTTTGAAAAAAATACTGATTACAAGAAATTCCCCTGCCTAGAGCCCTAAACCCATTCGGCTTCAGCATCGATTAGGGGTCTTTTTCGCGATTAGGGTTTCTTCCGAGAGGATTGAATGGAATTTGATGGTTGGATACTGGGGCCGAAGAGTGGAAGAATTCGAAATCCCCGCAGGATTAGATTTCCCAGAGTTGAATTACTTTTGTATTGGAGACCGTTGGATATGGAGGGGAGAGAAAGATCAAGAGAGAGAAATAAACTGAAGAAGAAGAAGAAGAAGAAGAGGACTCCTGAAAGAAGAAGACATTCCTGCGAAAGAGACGAGGAGGTAATTTTGAAAGAAAAAGACATTCTTGCGAAGAAGACTCCTGAAAGAAACGACAGAGCAGCATAACCAGGAGCGAATTTTGAAAAGCGACCGTTGGAGCTAATTTTTTAGATTTTATTTCTTTCGTTTCTTTATTATTATTATTATTATTTCAAATGTTTGATTAATCGGATTAAAAATTGACGGAGAAATGCAAGACAGCCCTAAATTGTGAGGCAAATATTTATTTTTATCTTAAAAGCCTTTGAACGTTTCTTTCAGATGTGAGTATCTTTTAAGTGACAGCTTTTTCTATAAAGATGAAAATGATGCAAAATAAATAAGAAACTTATTGAGTTAAAAGGGATGAACTAATAAATTCTTGATATAGTGTTTTACAAGTTTTTTTCCCATCTTTAATCTCTTCTTTGAGTTTCATGCCTTCTAATCTTGATTCTCTCTATTTCTCCTCATTTTTTTGTTGTTGTTGTTGTTTTTTTTTTTTACTTTTGAACTCTCTTATTTTATGTTTTGATATTTAGTTTTTTTTGCCTATCTTAATGAGAAAAGGGAAAAATAAATAAAATTACTTTGAGTTAGACTATTTCAAAGAATTTAGAGAATTAGATGTGATAGCTAACGTGGTATCAATTCACCTAGAAAAGCCAGCCTTCAAGCTTGAAGAAGGTGAATAGGAGCTCTTGCACTCAAAGATCGTGTTAGAAGCTCAAGATATCTTCTCGGGGAAAAACCTCTGACAATCGAGTTAGTTTTCTAAGATGCAAAGCTATAAGAACGAGAATTCTCATAGTATTACGTACCTCGAGATTTGTGAATAAAGTCTCTTTATATAGTGACGGTAGAGATAAGAGCAGCCCTCCTAGATAGAAATAATCCATCCCCATGTGATATTGGGCTTATTATGGGTTTATTTCAGCACCACATGATAGTAATAGCTCCCTCCCTATGTAAAATGTGGGTTTAGGACGCACAATTTCTAGGAGAGGCAAACAACAACTGTAGCTTCATTGCCACTCTAAATTGTTGTTCTAGCAAGATGCGATGCCTCAGAATGGCATCTCTCTCGATAGGACAATGCCCTATTTAATGCTTCTTGAGCACACTTTCTAATACGTCGTCGTGTCGTCTTGGGTTAATGACAGTAAGTGCATACTCGTGATATGTAGCAAGTCTGACAGTCTTTTAGGAGTTAAAACGATGCTTATTTAATGGTTCATTAGGGAAGTAACCAGGCGTGACTCTTTTGGTAGCCATCTGGTGCCACGTTGCCCATATTCATTCACTCTGATATCCATTATGATTATGGCCATTTTTGGAGAAAATAACTAAAGGGCCCCCTGTCTTCCTCTATAAATACGTTATGGTTTTCATGCTTCTTCTTTTACCATTTTTCTGCTGCTGTAATTGTTTTTCCTTTCAAGGTTTTCCTATTTCCTTTGCTTTTGTTGCTTCAAAGCTTTTTTTGCACCTGCTTGTGGTGGTTTTTTTTTCTTCGACTTTTTTAGCCCTTTTAGCTTTTCATTCATCAATTTTACTTAGGTAACTAAGATCTTATTTTCTAATACTATTTGGTTTCATGGTTTTTTGATTCTATTCTTTTTTCTTCATTTGTTGGTTCCTTTTAGGTCTAGGTTGGGTTTTTGGTTTGGTTTCTCCATTTTTCCCTATGGTTGCTGTTTGTTCCTCCTGGTTGCAGCCCTTACCTCATCTTCTCTAGTCTTTCTAGATGGCTTCACGCAAAACCATCTTCAGAAAAAGGCTGCAGCCAATATTGCTCCTCCCACCACCGCTACTGTGGGGACTTCAAAGGAGCTCTTCTTTTCCAATTTGGAGGAGATAATGACCTTAAAAAAAATGTCATTGACTCCTGGAATGTTGGCAACAAACCTAAAGTGGTTTTATTGGCCAAATGGAATGGTGGTAGCCTTGAAGAAGTCTCCGACAATAAAGAATGGTGGTTGCGCGAACACCAATGTTAAGACTGACATCCTTACTATCTTTGTGTCATAGCTTCAGGTTGGGCTCTGTTTTTCTTTGCACCCCCTGGTAGAGAAAATCTGCTGATTTTATGAAATCTTGTCCTTTCAACTAGCCCCCAATTCTTTTATTCACATCAATGCCTTCATTATAGCCTGCAAAATGGTGATTATGGCTCCTCCCTTGGAGGTTTTCCTGCAATTTTACACACTAGAGCTAAAGAAGGATGTTGGGCTCTTCAACATTGCCCCCATCAATCGTAAGGGCAACAAGTTTTTCTCCTTTGTCACCTGCAATGAGTTGAAGGATTGGTTCTTTTTTACTTTGAGAGACCCTTTAACAAGCCACTGTCAAGTGGCTCTTCTTATTCCAGGACTCTGAGGGCCATTAATCTTGACATGGTCCCTTCATGTAGCTGGAGTTTGTGATCCAAAATAAAAATTATGCGAGGCTATTTCTAATCCCTTACACAAATATTTCAAAGGCCACCCTCAGGTGGGTAGGGAACAGCAAAGCCCACCTAACTTATCCTGATGTGGGGAACCCCATTGACTGATTTCCTGATAAGAAGGGGTCATTGATAGAGGCCTGTGAAAAGGCTTTGATGGCCGAATGAGGTCTAGAGGATTCTGATGGTCGTACTTGTTTTTCCCTTTGTTCTTGTGCTTGCATTTTTTCTTGAGGTAATCTTAACCTTTTCCTTTTAATGAAAGTATGGGTGGTTGCATTCAGAAGTATATGGGAACGCGAAAGAACATTGCTGATGGGTTAACCGATGCTCGGAAGCTCCGGATTCCACCATTAAAAGCTGCCCACAATCCCAAAGTGTGAGAACCCCATTTCATTAGGTAATTATTTTATTTTATTTGCATGATCCTTGATTAGATTACACTTGCAAACTAAGTTAAGTCGAGTTAATAAGTCAATAGCCCTGGGTGTTCATAGGATTAAACTTTGAAGTAATTTGACCATAAGAGCAACTAAGGGAAAAGTGGTAATTTGGCAATTCAAAGGTCAAAAGGTGACCAAGAGAGATAAAATTGAGCTTTTAGATGTGAAATGAGCATCTCGATGAAATTTGAACTCAATTTAAAAAAATTGACTTTTTCTTGCTAATGAAGCAATAAAGGGACAAATGGTAATTTATAAGTTAAACGTGATCAAAATAGGTGTCAGAAGGTGAAAAATGATGTTTGAAACCATCTGGTGAACTTTGGTAAAGTTTGGAGTAAAATTGACCATGTTTGAGACTTTTCTTGCAAGAGAGGGTAATGAGAACATTTTCGTAATTTTGCTTAGTTAAACTTGTTCAAACTTGAGTCAAACCTTGTAAAATAAATTCAACCTTGATCAAGGGTAGGAAAATGCATTCTTGGAAGTGGGGGGAAGAAAATCTAAGTTTTAAAGTTCAAATGAAGACATAGTTGAGAAGTTTATGGAGGTGGTATCCTTTTATCCAAGAGTTTAAGCACCTTTTTACCCATCCAACCTTTGTGCACTTGTGGGAGGGAAATAATATAAGGTAGGAAATCAGCTTAAAAAATGTGGGTGAGCTCCCTTTCCGCTTAGTTAAGTTGTTACGGCCTTCTAGGCAGTGGACCTTCAATGGTTAGGTAAGACTTGTTCAACAAGTCAAAATTCCTAGTTTAATGCCTCAATTAGCTTGAATAAGCAAGCCAAGCAAGTGTTTAAAAAGGTAGATGGTTCTTAGTTCATTTTGGTGCTTAAGTGTAACCAGGGGCAAAATGGTCATTTTGTACCTTAAGGTGACCGGTTTGGTTTTCCAAGCTCATAAGTTATTATTTTGGACCTAAGTGACAAGAAACCAAAGAATTGGGCTAAATTGCCAAATCTTATGGCACTATTTGAGCATGCGGTGCTTTTGCAAAAATAACAAAAGTTGGAGGGCTAAAGTGAGAAGATGGTTATTTAAACCATTTTCAAGGAATTGGCAGCTACTATTCATCATCTTCAACCTCCCAAACCCGTAGCTTTCCTTCTCCTCTTCCATCCCATGGCCAAACTTCCATTTCTTCATCAATTCTCAGTGGATTTTGGTGCCCCATGAGGTATATATGCATGAAAGCGCTTATTCTTGCATAGTTTGGTGTGGAAGCTCTTAGATTACATTTTTCAGCTTGGTGAGCTTAGGTACGTTTTGCCCAAATGGTTTACTTGATGTTCTTGAGTTGTTCTCGGTTTCTTGAGCTTCCATGAGCTTGGGTTTAGCTTAATTGAACTTATTTTGGGTGCCTAATGTGTTGATTTGCTTGGAACTATAAAAACCTTAATGGAACACATTGTGCTTGGTGTAGATGCTTGATTCGTGCTTGTTCTTCATAATTGAGGCAAGGGATTTAGTTATCACATTCATATGATGCATGTTTTAGTTGCTTGAATGTTGGTTTCAAGTAGTTTGGAAGATATGCATAGGTTATGGTAGAATTTGCTTGTGATGGTCTAGTATAAATCAAGGATTAGTGTGGTGTAATCAAGCACCTCAAGCTTTGTTTGGTTAGCACCAAAATGGCCTATTGTAGTATTCATAGAGTTCTGGAGGTTGTGGAGGTTTTTCTTGGATGTTTGGGAGGGGTTGGATGCCCCAAAAATGTGTATGGACACAGAGTAGAAACAGGGCACGTTTAGAACCCTGTGTTATAGTCATTGGCGACGCGTCACCAACTGTGTCGTTATTCCCGACGACGCGTCACCAAGCCCCCAATAGCATTGACATGTTATAGTATTTTTGGCATAACTTTTTGCTTGAGTGTCCGATTGAAGTGATTCAAGATTCCACATGAAGCTAGGAGGAAGAGCTATAGTTTTATGCTATCAATAGTGAGAAATTATACCTAGATTATTTTTGAGTTATTTCCAAAGGAAGGGGCTTAAGAGTGCCTTAAGGGACATGGGGCGGAAGGTGCCTAGTGGTGCTTTAGTACCTCCCATGGCTCCTTAAAGTACTAGGTAGTTAATGAAGCCTTCTTTAGTATAAAGAAAGGTTGGTGGAAGATAAGTTGAAAGATGTTTGATGTACTACAATAGAGCCATTAGGAAGGACAAGGGGGTTTAGTGCCATTGGTGGTCTAGTGGAAGACTTAAGGATTGGGACACCAATGAGAAACCCTAGTGTACGTATATTGAGTCCATCCATAGCAAGTCTTACAATAATAGTGTGAACCAAGTAATGGTGGATAGTGGAGCACCATGGATGAAGGCTTAGTGCACTTGTTGCCTAGCCAAGCTATGCCTTGAGGCACAAGTGAAAGCCTAGTGCATCCTTAGTAGGTTAAATGGGTGAAGGCTTAGTACACAAGTGACCTAGTCAAGTCTAAGGATTTGAGGCACTATGTGGAGGCCTAGTACACCTAGTGGATTTCTTACAGCGCAAACAAGGAGCTTCCACCATGTTGACCTGCACAGTAACCAAGGGAAGGCTACATTACTGCGTTAGTTAGTAAGCTAAGGCTTACTAGGAGCAAGTTAATGGCCAGAACTCACTAGGCATGGAGTGACGCCCGTGAGGAGGACAAGGATGAGGAGAGGTCCCAAGAGACCTAGGTATATGCGTATATATTAGACCATCAGACTGCATTGGGCCCATAATAGATTTCATATATTCTATATATATGAGTGTCCTTAGGTTTTTGTTTGCAGGTACCCAAATCCTTACTGGGAATCTTTGGATTCTTACTCCCTTTAGTGTTATTGTGCAAATTTCATCTATTTGGAGCCGGCGACCATAGGGCGGTTGCCAAGCTAGTGTTTTACTGCAGGTAAACCACTAAGTGAATTATTATTGATTCTAGTTTTACTAGTTAAGTTGTTTGTGCTAACTATAGTTGTTTTACAGCCTTGCAGAGGCTAGTGGCACAAAGATGAACATAGTCGACTATAGATCTCAGTTGTAGTCTTCATTATGCATATGTATGCTAGTTGGCCTCCAATGTCTCTAGGTCGAGTAGTATTTTAGTTGCTTTTGGATATTTGCATAATCTTTACTTATGTAATGATGCACATGCACAGTTATTACTTGTAGTAAATACACTTGTGTTTTATGCTTCGGCTTGTGTTTTAAATATGTTTTAATAAACTGCGCGCAATGTCTTAGTTTCTTTTCATGTTTGTTAATTAAAGTCGAAGCAAGCCCATGCATGCTACATTTTATGTTAATAACTAGAGAGCATGAAAGGTTTTAAAATGGGACAAGTAATTAACTGGCCAACTGCAACTAGCGTAGGACTCTGGTTCTATAGTCTTCCTGGGAGAGCCCTATCAGGGGTAGGCGACGTTACATAAGTAGCCTAAACCTCTATTAACCATGCAAAAGCCTTAAGTTTTTACCACTTTAATCCCTTCACTCATTTCTCATCCTTATTCATCCCCAAACCCACAAAATCACTTTCTTCTCTTCCTCTTCTCATTTAGCACATCCTAAACCCTCAAACACACAAAAAATCACCAAATAAATGAAGGAAAAATAAGAGAATGAAAGCTTATAAGTGAGAAATCAAAGGGATAGTGTACGTGTTGCAAATGAGGGCTTAAGAGTTCAGTTTTCTCCAAAAGGTGGCTATGGTTTTAGTATGTTTTTAAGGTGATAATGTGTTTTGGTTTTATTTTAGTTCATCCTTTGTTTATATTGGTCCTTATGCTCATAAAAAACTCATGATTTTTGTGTGAGGTAAAGCTTGGAAAAACAAGGAAAATCGATGAGTTTCTAGCAAGAAAGTTGCGATTATAAGTGTTTTGTTTTCTTAAGGTAAGGAGTGCATCAATTTTGGTTCTAGTTCTTGGATAATGATGCTACTTTTAGCTAAAAAATATGTTAGCAATATGGTTGATTTACTATGGTTAAACAGGGAACTCCAAGGGACCAGAACCAAACTCGTAGGAAGTGGATCTTTGAGCTTACAGGTGCGAAATCTACAAAGAGTAAGGTGTTCTAGCTCTTATCTCTTAAAGAAGATCTAGCCACATTTTTGCTTGGTAAAAGCTAGGGCAAATGGTAGGGCAAAAAGGGCACAAGGTGACCAATAGAGCCAAAGAAGGCTCAAGTGGCACTAAGGCCGGACCTAGCTCCTAGTTTGGGAAATAGGTGATGTCCTTGGTGCATGGGCTATAAAATGGTGTGTAAACCAAACCTTGGATGCTTGGTAGATGAGTGTTGATGAACCTTTAAGGTTTGGCAAGCACAAGAAAAGTGTGCCTCAATTTGGGTGTATATGTGTTATGACCGACCTTAAAGGCTCGATATTCATGTGTGCATGTGTGACATGCGCTCTTAGGTGCCTAAGTATTTTATGGTGCATAAAAGCATGGTGAGTTCAGTGTGCTAAGGTAGACATGAATGTACCCAAGTGGGCACGCAACCATGTGTGCCTAAAGGGCACCTAAGGGTATGCCCAAGGGTGCTCATGCGCATGCGCCCGTAGGCTTATGCCTATATGCACCTAGGGGGCCTCATGGGCACATCCTAGGGCCTAGGTTTCTTGTAGGTGTTGAGTTGCGCTTTGGGCATCACCCATAAGGGGGAGCCGAAGGCAAAATCCTAAGGCCCAAATGACACTTAGGCCTAATAAATGACTTGGGCCATAAGTAAATGCTGCACTCTAGCAGTTGTAACCCAAGTGTAAGTTCTCACAAGTAATAAAATCTCGAGAGTCCAAGTGTCGAACCACAGGGAAGTGAATTAAGAAATATAAATTACAGATTTGGTAATAAGAAAGATTTGGACGCAAGGTGCGAACAGGTGTTAATTAAAAATTCAAATTCAAATAAATAGCTAAGGTTAGAAGATCCACTTTTAGTATATATGTTATGATTAATTTTAGCCCATCTTGCCACTTAACTAGGATCCACATATAGAGGAGGTCCCAATCAGGGAATTTAGTTGGCATTAGTTTTCATTGATCTTAAAACATCAACAATTGCTAATGGGTTCAAGTATCCATCATGCCAACATTTGTCCACAATAACTCAAGATTCCAATATAACCTGCAAGCCACATTCTATAGAGGGAATCAAGTAGCCTTTGTGCCAATGATTGACTATGATGAATCAAGACTCCCACTTAACAAGGAGGTAAGTTAAATAGATTAAGAAAGACAATACCGTTAACATTGTGATCCATTCAAATAAATCATAATCTTTATACAAAAAGCTTCACCCTTTCGCCTTAGCAAAAGAAAGATTAGTTAGTCATCATAAAAAGTAAATAACATATAAAAAGATGAAATGAACTTGAATTGAAAGATCAAAGAATGAACAAGAAAAAGAACAATAAGAAAACACTTGGACAGGGCTTCAGTATTGAAAACTAGAACAAAACTAAAGAAGAAAAGCTAAAGATGATACAAGAACATAAAGGAGGCCTAAAAAATGGCATGAATTCGTCCTCCCCCCAAGGTGCCTATTTATAGAGTTTTGGGGTGGGTGAAATGGTAAAATAGTAAAATGTAGGTAAACACAAATCAACAAAGGCGAGCTGCAACTTCTTTTAATTTTTTGATCATTGTAGACATCAAATCAGCTCTTCTTTAAAGCACGTAACTTGTAAATCTCTTTTCTATATTCAAAACAATAGCTTGCTCATTCAAATCAGACATCTACAGCTTAAGTTATGATTTTTCTACCGAAACTACTTTTCAGCACATGGAAGAATGAAGGATCTCATCTATAATTAGGTTTCGGCAATGAAAATAATCAAACTAGCTCTCAGAATAAAGATGGATCGAAGATCTATGTATTGGCTTATGGATCAAGTTGGAATCACTCAGTTCCGACATCTACAGCTCTAGATATGATTTTTCTCGTGAAGGGTCGCCAAGTGATGATTTAACCTACATAATAAAATAATTTTTTAATATATATATTAATATTTAATAAACAGTAAAAACACGTATATACAGTAAATACGTGTATGGATAGTGAAATACATGTATGAATAGTAACTCGGTGAATGGTAACCATGAATAGTAAGTCGGTGAATAATAACTGTGAATAGTAAATTGGTAAATAGTAACTGTGAATAGAAAAATTGATGAATAGTAATCTAGTGGGAAAAGTGATTCAAATTAGAGAAATTAATCACATTCAAAGGTGTAATAATAATTTAAACTCTTATCAGTAATATACTTATAAGTATTTATCAGTAAGCATACACATGGGCCCTAAAAGGAGCAAAATATATCCATGGGTACTATGACCTACACAAAACATGGTCAAACCCTGCTGCATACAATAAGGGAGTTTTTGAGCTAGTAGAAGCTGGGAAGCTCAAGGACAAATGTAATGATATATGCCCAAGGGCAAAAATGGACCAATGTGTGTTTTTGTTGTTTGTTTGCTTGTGTAAGAAGTGTAGGGAGTCATGTACAAAAATAGGCTTGATACAATGTTCATTATATAATACTTCATGCAATAAGAGCTCATGGCATGCTCATATAGATTATGGGCTGGGTTCATGTGTGCATGACATTGTGTGCATATGGTCCATTATGTGTGATGATGTTATGAATTGTTTGTTTTAGAATGTCTTACTAAGTATTTTATATAGAGTAAAATCCAAATTTGGTCATCTAACTTTAAGGGTTATCCTAAAGCGGTCCTTTAACTCTAAAAGTAACTATTAAAGTCCCCTAACTTAACTCACGTGTTCTATTTTGGTGCTCATTGTTAGTTCAGGCATTAATTCTGACAGAAATTGCCTACCTATCACCGAAATTGCTATATGGCATCTTTTTTTATGGTAATAAGTGATAAGACTAGAGGAATAATAAATCTCAGGCTATAATTAACATAGATAAATAATTTTAGGGACTCAAGAGGTTAATTAACCCAATTTCTTCATCTTCCCCAATTCTCACCTTTCACCACCTACACATCTCGCCGTCTTTCTCTCCATTTCTTCATCTCCTATCTCTTCATCTCTTCACCACCATCTTGCCATCTCTTTGTCTACCATCTTATGATTTCTCCATTTTTGGAGAAAAAGAGTAAGGGGAGAGGATTGCTGGAAGGCGCGAACCTTCCTAAGCTTTCATTAAAGATGCAGGCAACGAAGGAGTACCACTGTTGTAACAATTAGGTTTGGTTGCTTGGCCCTTTAGAATCTACGAAGAGAGGTAATTAGGTATGGTGAATTGGAGAGCAATCGTAGAATCGTCGTCTTCCATGGCAATAAGTGACGTGATGCGTTGAACCAGGTGTGTAATGTAAGGCAGAGCCAAAACGTTGGGCTCGGGGTAGTTGGTGACAACTGGGCTGTCAGACTAGAGGGCAGAAATGAGGGCAAATTGGTAGTGGCGATCAAATCAAAGATAGGCAGCAGCAAGATTGGGAAAGATTGAGGAATTTTGGGTTAACTAACCTTTCAGGTTCCTGAAATTACATATTGTGTCAATTTAGGCCTGAAATTTATTGTTCTTCCATTCTAGTCACTTCTTATCATAAAATAAGCTGCCACATGGCAATATATGTGCCATGTTGGCAATTTTTGTCCAAAATAATGGTTGAATCGATGGTAGGGACTAAATCAGAACACACTAGTTGAGTTAGAGGACCTTAAGAGGCCAAAAAAAGAATTACTAAACCATTTTATGACGACTCTTAAAGTTAGGGGACTATATTTGGATTTTACCCATTTTATATACTTACCCTTATTATTAATGTGTAGATAACGTTGTGCAGGAACCAAATAATCCACAGTGATTATTTGGTACTTTTTTATCAGTACTCATAGGTACATTTTGCATACATTGCATGTACATGCCATTCATTTTTCAAATGTTGCATTCAATTATGATCACAATCTAAATCAAAACTTATTTGCCTTGTATAACAACATAGTCGGGCATAAGCTTCTCAGGTCACTCCTCGCTTTGGTTTTTCTTTACTAAGCAAAGGTGGGCCTACTAACCTATTGGGTTATGGTTATTTTGTAGCATAGTGGTAGTAGCTAGTATGAGGTCTACTAGCAATGACTTTGACTTAATACAATTTATGGCATGTATTATTATTAATTCGGGTTAGACTTATCAACCCATCACATTTGCTTGCTTAAGTTGATAGGCAAAACACTTAATTATCTTAGTTTAATAAACTTAAGTATTTTATTAAAACTAAGTAAATGTTTTCTTAACTTTCAAATAAATATTAAATGCCAAGAAAATGGCTAGAATTTTCATAATAAATCTTGGCAAAAAGATCTTGGAAATAAGTAACTATTTTGGCATAATTAAGAGTTTGGAATAGGCAATAGAATGATTTAGCCCAATTAAGGAATTAATTAGACATTTATTAGGATGATTTCTCACGCAAGGTATCCGGTGATAGTTTTACTACACCCTCTAGGTAGACATTTTCTCTGATAGTCCAACAAGATGAGCCACCAAAAGAGGGCCCTTAACTGTCGAGGAAGAAGGCCTATGCCTTAGACCTTTCTAAAGAGGTTGAGTCTAATAGAGGCGGGAGTGATGGTAGGCTGTTATATGTTGATGATTTCCCATTTTTTTATTGCATCGATCTGATGTCGTCTTGTGACTATTGCAGATCTTTCTATCTAGCTTTTTTCACAATGACGTTAAAGGGGATCAACCCTCTTTTTGCTTCTACCACAGTGGCATCATCATAGATGGCAGCTATTTTTCCTCCTCCCCTTTCCATGGTTCTTGCAATGGTGATTCCGCATAAGGCTCCAACTAGTGAGCCTTTATGTGGCCAAGCTCAAATGTTCTCCCGGATGGGGCCAACTCCACTAAACGAGGTGGATTTGCATTTCCATCCTAAGAAATTGATTCCTGAGTGGAGGTAGGCCCAAAAGCATGGTGTGGTGGCAAAGGAGATAGCACCAGACTAAGTCTTCAACCTTCAGTGGGTGGTGGGCATCAATGATTAGATCTTAGAGGATAGGACCGGTATTACCCATAGGGTTTTAGAGGCGTTGAACACCCTTAGGGATCTTCACTTTCTAGCTTCTCTTCTTAGTGGGGTGGGGCATAACTGATGAATGCAATGGCAAGCCTTCTTCAGATATGATACCTACTTATTGTTATGTTTCTATTCACACATCCTTCCTTTAATCCATTTCATTTATAGGAAGTCATCATTATCTACTCCATTAGTTAGGGGTTTGCTACTTAAGAGGGGAAGATGAGGGCTTGGGCCATTCAAGTCGAGAACCTGAAGACCTCTAACACTACCCTAGATAGGAAGCTGCGTGAATAACGGTTAAAACTCAAGAGGCTGTTGGAAAAGGTTAAGGGGTTGGAAACTAAGGTGTAAGAGCAACAGAAAGTATTCAATGGCTATGGCCAAAGTCTTCACGATGATGTTGATACCATCCACAACGTGGGGAAAAGGTAGAAGCTAGCTTGTAAGGAAATCCAGCTACATAGGACTTAGTTGGGGGCTATTAACAAAATGGAAAAGTACTAAAACCCTCCATGAGGTTTGGTCGAATCTACACTTGTGTCTTTACCCTAACCCCCTTGATATTCAGTGAAACTTACATTTATCCCTCCCAATAGTTAACTCCATCAAAGACCATTAACAAAAAGGGAAAACTCACTTATTCGTTCTAGTTTTTTCCTTTGATCGTTTTACACTCCAAACTTTTACATCTAACCATCCTCTATAGTTTTTTCTCTAGTACCATTCTTTGCTCATCGAAATCTGCCTCAACAATGAAATATTTGGCCTTTGATGATTCACGACCCAAAGCCTTATTTTCTCATCCGTTCGTGACCTTGATGCCCTCTCCTATTCAAGAAATCAAGCCTCTTTTTTTTCCTTCATTCACGTCTGCTCTTCCTTATTTCTTGACATTATCCTCCATTCACCTAGGAATCGTTGTCCCTGCCCTTCAATCTACCCCCACCTAATCATTTCTACCTTCTCTTCACCCAATCATTTCCTCTTCCTCACCCCCACGATCGCCCTTACTATTAGCGTAATTCACACCAAATTTATTTGAAATAGCTCTTGGTAAATCTCCAAATTCGTGACCTAATTTGTTCACACATAGGAAATATCTAGATTGTATCACGACCTAATTTTGAATAGATTTTGAACATGTAAAGATTTATCGGCTAAGTGATTTTGAATGAATTTTTTTATCTCCAATGCCTTATCAATCTTTGAACAATTTCTCTATGCAAAGGGGAAAAAGCATCAAGGACATTTGAGTTGGATCGATTGGTGAAGGGATGAGATTTGGGGAGGATGGGGGATTATTTACAAATTTTTCTTTCTCCTTCTTAGAATCATTCATGAATCTAGGAAGTAACAGACGATCTCTGGGCTATCTTTGGAGAAAGACCCAAGTGAAGGTATGAGTAGGACGAGTACATGACAGAGAGGGTTGACTTCGGCATGGAGAAATGGTGGTAAGGAGAATAAGATTTATCGGTGAGGGAAAGAAGAGAAATCGGCAAGGATTTAGTCGATGGGTTTGGAGAGAGAAAGAAAGAAAGAAAGAGAAATTTAGGGGCAAAGTTATTATGATAGAAGACTAGGAGGGCAAAACAAGTATTTTTCTATTTTTTGTAGAGGGGGTAATTGTAGTTAGTTTAGGTGTTTTAAAAGGTATTAACAGTGGAGAGAGTTTTGGATAGGTTTTACAAAACCTTAGAGGGGTTAAGGTCAGTTTATGAAAAATTGGGGATGAAACTGTGGATTCCATCAAATCTCAGAAGGCTTTTGGTAATTTTCCTTTGACAAAAAGCTATTTGACATCAAAGTAAGCTTGTAGTTAGGTCTGATGGTTCCACAAACTAGGGCCAGCTCTAGTAACACAATGCCTCCTCCCTTTTCAACTAGGCTAAACGAGTGGACGGTTTTATTCAGGCCCTACAATAGGCACATTCAGAGCTCCACCAAAAAGCCAATGCATGCATGAATGAGCTTTTGTTGACCAATAGAATCTAGAAAAAGGCCTTGGCAAGGAGGCCATTGAGGAGTTTTGTGATGACTTCTTTTCATGCCATTTTTAGGTTGAGTAAAGGTGTCTGGCCCTTGATTTGTCATTTCTAAATGCATATGCAGATCTGGGTCTAGCCTTCAACGTGGCCCGAGGAAGGACAAGGTAGGGTAGTTCTTTTTAAAGAGACCATGGTTGCCACAAATATTGAGAAGGTACCATTCAAGAGTGAATTTTAGATATTGATACTAAAGGATCCATTTTGACAAATACCATCCCGTCTAAGCTAGCATGTGATACTTCCATACAAGTATCATCCTGGCTATGGTTGGTATGCAAATTCCCATCCATATCTGATTCAGTATTTCCCATTGGTATCTAATTCATGCTTGCCCACTAGTATAGAGTTGATGCCTTTGTCCAGCTTTTTATTCACATTCCTTCAACATTGAATAATCAGCACTTAGTCTTAGGTGGCTCTATAAAAACTTTGTAACGATTTAAATCTTCTTGTAAATTCAAGAAAAGGTTAATTGAAATCATTTTATTTTAATCCTTCTTCATTTTGCAAGTGTATTGTGCCTTTAAACTCATTGATAGGGCTTATTTTTTCTTAGGCCTTATATGTGATTTTTAATTAATGTGGGAATCTTCATCAAATCGAACATTCCTAGGGTCATTACCCCCATGGCCATCATTAGCCTTTCTTTATCTCATCTAAGGCTTTCTCAAGCCTTCATTTTTTTCTTTTAGGGTTCTTCAAGCCTTCATTTGTTTTGTCTGGGGCTTTGGTTTATTGGTCCCATTTTGGGCCTCATGTCATTGTTGTCTTTTGATACCTCATTTCTTGTTTGATAAATATCATCAAGGTATACAGATATAATTCATAATTTATATGTGAAAAAAAAGTTAATAAATGAGGCCTTCATTGGTATTCTTTAAATAAAATAATGTCATAAATCGTCAATATGGTAGGTTCTAAGTATCGTTCTAACACTAGCGTCCATTAATTCATAGACTCCCTTTCTAATTTTATTCTTCAATAGGCAGGGCCAGTCCTAATTCATTATGAACGCCCCATGTCTTGAGTTTTTTCTTTTTAATTTGGCCCTAATAAGGACCATTTTCCCTTATTGAATTTTTTTTCACTTGACCTTCCCATAATGGGTTAATGCCGCTCATTGCTTGAAAGCCTTCATGTGGACCCAGACACCTCTCTATGTTCCTCTAAGAGATCTAATTTGGTTTCTAGACCCTGATTCTTCACTTCACTATCAAATATCTGCACTCATAAGGTAGGGTGTGTGATCTCAACAAGTATAAGTGTCTTTGTCTTATAAACTATGGTGAAGGGTTTTCTCCCATTAGTCTTCGAGGGGTAATTTAATAATCCCATAAGACACCAAGTGCCTTCTTTAACTATCTTCCTCTAGCCATGTATAGTATCTTTATCAGCCCTTTCTTTATAGTACAATTAATGACCTCAACATGTCCATTTGACTATGGATGGACCACATGCGTGAAGTAGAGGCGGATACCTTTTTCCTCTATAAACCTATACACTTGTTGGTTGTTAAATCATTTTTCATTATGTGTAACTATAGCTTAGGGCCATTCCAAATGAACAAACTGTATTCTTCCACAAAACTTTGTTATCTAATGAGTTATTATAGTTTCCAAGGGTTTCACTTCTACCTACTTGGTGAAGTAGTTAACAGCAATAATGTAGTTCCTTATTTGTCTTGGGGTAGTAGGAAATGTTCTAATCAAGTTGGGGCCATTTATGGTGAAGGGTCAAGGATCCGCAGCCATTAGGGACTCTAAGGATGAAAACCTCTGGATCTAGGAATTAAGCTAACAAGCATGGAATTGCTACATGAAGTCTATGACATCCTTTCAAATCGTTGGCCAAAAATATCCCTGCCTTAGTGTTTTATGGGCCAAGGAATCTACCCCGATGTGTGCCACACTACCTTCTTGATGAATCTCTTTAAGGATTTCCTGGCCTTCCTGGGGATTCAAACATTTCTATATGGGTGAAGCGAACCCTCTTCTATAAAATTAATTATTGATGATGGTAAATCTTCTTAAGCAAATCCTTATCTTCCTTTGTTCCTCGAGTGTTCCACTCAGGGTCCCAATTTCAAGGTAAAGCCGTATTGGCTTTCTCCAATTATTCACAATGACCCGATATTCCAAAAGATGGATTGATGGCTTGGTTAATTCTTTCATCATGGCCTCTTCTCATCCTTATTATTGGGCATCTACCTTAGCATTCTTGGCCCTCAAAATCTTCTAGATTTGCACGTGATCAAATGTATTGATCAAATTCCTAGCCAAGCTTAAATACTTATATAAAGTGGATCCTTGACTTCTAAAATTCTGTTAGCTTGGTTAACCATCAGCTGGGAATCATTATAAATCTGTAAGCTTTGTATCCTCACTTGAATAACCACTCTTAGTTTGGCTAGAAGGGCTTTGTACTTAGATATATTATTGGTCATAGGGAATTTGAACGTTATCCTTAGTGTGGCTTCCATGCGAAGTGGTTATTGCAAAATGACCCAAGCACCTTGGTGATTAGATCCTGATGAACCATCAACATACATTTCCCACAGAGGGATGTTGAGGTTAGGATTTGCTTTGATGTCTCCAGCTGGTATCACATCTACAATGAAATCTGCCAATGCATGAGCATTGATAGTTTTCTAGGGCTCATACTGGATGTCAAATTCTCCCAGTTCAATGCACTATTTTACCAATCTTCCTGAATGGTCTAGTTTTTGTAGGATATCTTTTAGAGGCATCTTCTTTCATAGAATGATCTTATACATTTAAAAGTAGGGTCTCAACTTCTTGGATACTGTGATAAAGGCAAAAATGGCCTTTTGGAGAATTGAATATCATGATTTTTCCTTTTAGAGAGTTCGATTGATATATTATATGGGCCATTGCTCTATCCCCTATTCTTTAATAAGAAAGTGCTGGTTAAGCCCTTGGTGACGGCCAAGTATCAAATTAAAGGCTTCTTAGGTCATGGTTGTTTAAGCGTTGGAAGCCATTGTAGGTATTCTTTGATTTTCCTAAAGGCCTTTTTACACTCATCTGTTCATTCAAACTCTACTTCCTTCTTGAGGATTTGAAAAAATATGGCAGCATCGATCTTTAAATCTAGACATAAATTGTCCAAGAGTGGTTAGTCTTCTAGCTAATTTTTTAATGTCCTTTTCATTCTGCAAGTCAAGCTTTAATAGGATTGCCTCAATCTTATCAGGTTTACATCAATCCTTATTTTCGAGATCATATAACCCAAGAATTTCCTTACTTTAACTCCGAAGGTGCATTTTTTATGATTCACCTTCATGTTAAACTATCTCATTTTTTTGAAAAGTTTCATGAAGGTCATCAAAGTGATGATCTATAGCTCTGCTCTTGATGATCATATCATTTATATATACTTCCAAGTTCCTCCTTATTTGTTCTCGAAGACTTTGTTCATCAACTGTTGATAGGTTGCACCTGCATTTTTTAGACCAAAAGGCATCCTTTTGTGGCAGTAAACTGTCTTTCTAGTGGTGAAAGCTATTTTCTCTTCATTATTAGGTCTATTTAAATGTAGTAATAGCCGCTAAAAGTGTTCATAAAGGACAAGACTTTGAATTCAACTGTCGCATTGATTAGCAGGTCGATGGCAAGTAACGGATAGGGGTCTTTTGGGCAAACATCATTCTAGCTCATATAACACATACATATGCTACTCCTCATTCTCTTTCTTGACTAAGGCCACATTAGCTAACCATTTTGGGTGTTTTACTTATCAGATAACCCTAGCCTTTAATAAAATTTTGACTTCTCTTCAAATGAAGTTTTTTCTTTTTGGTGTCATGTTTAATTTCTTTCGCTAAACTAGCCGAGTGGACAAATCGGCTTATAATTTATGTCATAACTTTGGGATCTATGCCAAGCATATCACTGGGAGACCATGCAAATATATCCATATTACCATGCAAAAATTCAACGAACAGACTTTTTACCTCAGGAGGGATATATTTCCTAATCTTCACAATCCTGTTAAAGGTTATCTCCACTATCTTTGAGTCTTTTGATAAGGGTGCTCCTAGCTCATTGTCATAGGACTATTTCTTTTTCTTCTTATTCTTCTTTGGCTCTAACACCTCTTGACTGGCATCTTGGGGGCCTCATAGGCTTGCCACGTAGCTCCATTACATTGAAGCCTGGTTTACATTCTCAATGACGTCTCTTAAAGGTAGCAAAGACCATCGTTAGCCATTTAATATCGGGTCAAATATGGAATTGTATTGGCATTGACCTCCCAATGATGGCATGTCCAAGACTAGGAATTCTACCATATGGGAGTTGTATATAACTTTCCCCTATTTTCTAATGCCTATTAGCATGATGAGTAGTTTGATCGCCTAAATTGTCAGCACCATTTCTCATCTGACTCCATATGTTGGCCCCAAAATTGGTGCTAGTGAGGATCTTTGGACCTTATTCTTATCCAATAAATCAGCAAAAAGGACAATAAAATTAGCCGCTGTTCCCAAATAAACTCTTTTAACATCAAAGTTGTTAATTCTTATAGGGATAATGATCGGTCGACATGTGGGACCAAGACACGAGACCTATCAATTCTTGTCAAGATGTAGAGGTGTTGGCACTTCTAGTTGAGTGATCTCTTATCCTTGACATTTTTGAGCCAAAGAGGATTCTCCTTTACTAATCGTATCGACAACCCTTAGGTGGTCCTAGGTTTCTATAGTTTTCCCTAGGGGCAAAACATGTTCTTTCTTAATGCTGGCTCCTTATCCTAATCATTGTCATCTTCATTTCTTCTGTCAGGCCTCTCATTTTGTATCCAGTAGGGGGAATTCTTCTTAGTCAAATACTCCCACAATTCTTCGCCTAAATTAATCTTCTTAAGAAGCCACTTTAGCTGCCAATAGTCCTCTGTGTCGTGTCCCTTGTCCTTATGATAGTAGTAGTATTTTTTCACATTTTTTTGTTCATATGGCCCATAGGCAGGGGCTATTTTGGCACCATGTTCTTTCTTTCCAACACGTATAACATGTTTGCCCTTGTTTCCTTCAATAAGGGTAACACAGGATCAGGTTGTATAGGTTCCATGCAGGGCTTCTCTTCTTGGAAGAAAGCCATTTTTTTTTTTGCCTTGATTGCTCTTTTTGCTGTGCTAGTCGGTTGAGCTCCTTTGCGTGCATATATCTTGTTGTTCAGTTGAAAAATTCTTTGATATTCCTTAAAGGATTCTCATGTAGGTCCCAAGCCAACCTGGAGTCTTTCAACAAACCTTGATTTATAGCAACTAAATGTAACTTAGGGGACAAAACTTTTACCTAGATAGCCTCACCATTAAATCTTCATATAAAGTCCTTTAAGGATTTTTCGTTGCCCTACCTTATCTTTAGTTGGTGGGTGACCATCTTGGGAGTTGTCCTACTCCCCAAGAAATGCCAGAGGAAAGCTTTGGAGATTTCTCCAAAAGGTTGGAAATGATGCCCAATATTAGTCTCAAACCATGACGCAGCAACCCCTTTCAAGGTAGAGCTAAATGATCGACATATGATCGCGTTGGATGTTCTTTCAAGTCTCATAGATGTGATATCACATTGTAAATGGTTGATTGCATTAGTATGGCCATCATATGGGTCATTCTTTAACATCTTAAAGCCATTTGAAGTTGGTGCATGAATGATCTCGTCTATAAATGGTTGGAGCCACATGTATTAAATGTCTATAGTGGGGCCAGGCCTACTATAAATGGTTCCAATACCTTCATGTGTTGCTCCATGTGGTCTAGCCTCTATAAGATAGCATTGATATCACTACCAGTGGGTCTGTTAGATCATATTTAAGATATTTGGTGCTATCTGATAGAAGTTTGTGACTGGGCTCATCTACCCTTGTTAGGTGCCAGATGGATTTTGGTTACTTCCTCGAGTGCCCTAGGCAGGGCTCTTCATATATTTTGTTGTATGGTTTGTATTCAACTATTCGAATAGGTTATGTTGGAGGGCTTGAAACTAGTCGTTGTTAAGGATAATAGGTCATTTTCATTTATTTGCATCATGTGGTGGCAATGAAGGCTCCCCACCTTCGAGCCTCTAAATTGTACTAGTATTCTGGTGGCTTGTGAACCCTATCGGAAGGTTGGGCAAATCCCCCCTCTAGCTTTCATGCTTAGTCTCTGGATAGTCTTAGTACATACAAGAATTCTTGGTATTCACCATTACATTTCTGGTAGATAGAGCCAAATTGATAACCAATGTGGTATCGATTCATCGAAAAAGGTGGGCCTTGAAGCTTAAAGATGGTGAATAAGAGATCCAACATATAAAGATCTTGTTAAAGGCATATTGTGTTCCCGGGGAAAACCTTCTAACTATCAAGTCTATTTTCTAAGACACGCAGTTATAAGAATAAGAATTCTCACAATATTATATGCCTCAAGATTTGTGAATGGAGTCTATATAGTGGTAGTAGAGATTAAGGGAGTCTTCCTAGATAGGAATGATCATGTGATATGGGGACTCAGTTGCCATGTTTATTTGGTTTCCTTCTTCTCCAGCTCATTTTGGGCTTCCTTGATTTTCTAGAATGAACTTCTTCAATAATTCGATATTAGGCTTTTGCTATGGGTTTATTTTAGGCCTATTTGATATCAAGATATGTTTGAGTTAAGTGAAAATGAGGTTATTAAAATTAAGTGTGGCAATGCACTCTTATTGGGCGTGTGATTAGCACATAAGTAGTTCACCAAGGTTTGGATGGTTTGCTAAGGTTTGGTGGAAAAACATTTGTTAAGCTTGCAGTTACAAGACTTGATTCTAAAATTTCTATATCAAAATTTTACTCGCATAAGGATATGAGAGCAATTTTTTAAGGGCCAATGGATTTCATGTTCGAAGAACTCCATATTGCTAAGGGACTAGGAACTAGGTAGCTTGGTGATGCATAGGAAGATGCTGGAGTTTTCTTTTGTTTGAATTAGGCTTAGGATATAAAATGCAACACTAGAGCCCTAAAATCTTAACAATGCTCTCTGTTTATCCCATTCTTTGTAACACTTACAATTTTAGATCATCTAAAATCCTTTGTCTAGTTCCAGATTCATAACCTGCAGATAAATTGTATAATTGCCAGGATAGTGGAATTTATTGGCTGAAAGTTGGGAATTGTTGAGCATATCGATTTCCATCCCAATGGTCTTCATAGGTGACATTATATAAGAGTTAAAGTGACGATGAATGTGAATAAGCCATTGTTAAGAAGAATTTTCTTGTTAGATTCACAAGATAATTAATTTTGGATCCCTCTTTGATTTGATTGAGTATATAAAATCTACAAAAAGTGTGATAAGATGTTGTTATTGAGCCTAATATTGAATGGATTTCCTCAATGAAAAGGTGGATATGAATAGTAGGTTTGAATCCTAGAGTATTGTCAAAGAGAGGCCCATTATACTTGATCTTCACTCAAAGGCTTCACCTAATCAAATGCATTATGAACACAGTTAGTAATGTAAGAGTGGAAGCTTCTAGTTCACAATAAGTATAGTTAGTGCCAGCTAAGATAATGGGGGCTTGAATTTGCTAGTAATAATTTAAAAAATGTATTGACTAAGCAAAATAGATCAACGGTGATTTTATTTGGTGTAAAGGTCATTTGGCAAGCTCGGTGATCAATTCATGGAAGCATTTTATTTTGTAATGCATTATAGATGACTTCAAGCATAAGTGGCTGCTAGGTCTAATGAATGGCAATTCGGTGGTTCAGTTGCGCTCTGTAACATATAATGAAATAAAACTGGTTTTTTGTGCTACTTGTTGCCGCTTTTACTCATTAGTGATTTGAACCAAGTTTAATCTTCAAGGGGAAAAACTAGTAGAAATTCTCTATTCTTCCTAGGAGCTAATTTTCTTAACTCCTTTGTGTAAAACCTTTCCTTTGTTCTACTCCACTACCAAGGACCATGCTGTACATCAACTAATGGTAGAAGTGGTGATGATGCAATTTTTAAAACCCTAGATAAAGCTTTTGTGACAGCTAAGTGGCTCCATGTTTTTTCCCTTGGTATTTCTTCAAAACTTGCCTATCCAGATAAAAGACCATGCCCTTCTTTTGTTAACAACCAAGCCGATTGTAAAGTTCTACCATTGGCCATGATGGTTCAAAAGTTTCTGGCTTAAATACCCTAATTGTGAGCAAAATTTGAAGTAAGTATGGGATACAAGGTTCTTTAGCTCCTTCATGTTTCAATTATCTTAAAAAAATTGGGTAGCCCTATACTCCTTGTGTCGGGGGAATAGGTCTAATATTGAAAGTCTATTAGTTTGGATTGCTTCCCTCCAAACAAAACTCAACACCCTTCAGTCTCATCCTTACGTGCTTAACAGGGTGAATGTTATTAAGGATAAAAGGAAGCAACTAAAAGATTTAAGGGAGGACCAGAAGAAATTATGGGCATAGAAACCCAGAATTAACTAGTTGGGTTTAAAGGACTCCAAACACCCTTCTTTCACACAGCCACTGCTGTGTGAAAAAATATAACAAAATATGTTCAATTAAAAGCTTTAATCGAGAAGTTTGGTTCACAGATCAAGATCAGATTAAAGATCATATTGAAAATTATTACAAGGACTATTTTGACTACCACGACCAACCCGACCCTTCTAGTCAAGAATTATTTTGTTGTCAAATCAAAAGGCATTTATCCCCTGAACAGCAACAATATCTTTTATGGCAATTTTTGAATGCTGAAATTTGGCAGGTTCTCTTTGAGCGTGGAAATTTCAAGGCCTCGAGGCCCCAATGGTTTTCTACCTATTGTATTTAAAAAGTATTGGGCATTCATAGGGAACTCAATCTTTAACATTGTTAGGGAGTGAATACAAGGTCATTTTCTGCTGAAAGCAATGAACAAAAGTTATATAACTTTAATTCCAAAAAATTAGCAGCTGAAAACAACTCAGGACTACCATCTGGTCAGCTTTGTGTAATATTGAATATAAGATTGTCTCTAAGCTATTGGCTTATCATCTCAAACCCTTGTTCCAGTATTTGGTCTTGGAGCATCAAAAGGCTTTTATCCTTGGAAGGTCAATTCAAGACACTATTATCATTGCTCAAGAATTACTCCCAACTATTAAGACCATAAGCAAATCTAGTGGGCTGAGAGGTTATAAAGCAAGTTTAAAGCTTGAAATTTGGCGGGCCTATGATAAACTCCAATAATTTTTTATCCTTGTAGTCCTATGGATGATGAATTTTGCTTAGCATTAGGTTAATCTTATAATGCAGTGTGGGAGCATAGTTTCTTACTTAATGTTAATAAATGGTTCAAATAAAAAAAAAGGGTATTAGGCAAAGGGATCATTGTCTCCTTATCTATTCATTCTTTATAGTGAAGTTCTGTCCAATTTTATTCAAGATCTACAAATTTAGGTACTTTCTTAATCAAATAAAAAAAGTGGATTGAGTCCACATTGGCTTCTTGGAAATGAAAACTCCTTATTCAAGTAGGTCACCTTACTTTTAATCCAAGCTTATTTCTCATTTTTGCCGATGTACATAATGTCTTTTTCCATGTTCCAGTTATGGTGAATGATGATATAATTAAATCTGTGATTCATTTTTGGTAGAAAGGGACAGATCAAGGGAAAAGAACTCATTTTTTAAGATCATTTTCTTGTTACTCTTCTAAAAGGATTTGGAGGTCTTAGAATTAATGATCTTAATCTATTCAACCAAGTTCTTTTGGCTAAATCATTCTAGCGAATAATGCATAAGAAACCTAATTCTTTGCTTTTAAGGTCTGTCTACCAAATATGGAAAGGATGGGTTTCTATGGAAAGCTGAGCTTGGTAGTAATCCTTCATCCATTTGGAGGAGTTTAAGGTTTGGAAGAAAGATTTTGGAACCTCACCTCTATTGGACTATTGGAGATGAAAGGTCAATAGATATTTTATTGGATCCCATGGATTCACCCGATGCAACCCGTATAAATGATGTCTGTTAATCCAAATATTCCATTGCCTTCTAAGGTTGGGGATCTGATTCTCTTATTTACTAGGGTTTGAAATTTTGAAGCCTTATACTTGCTGTTCCTTAAGGATGTAATATCATCAATTTTGCATTTAGTTTGTAGAAGCAATTTAGAAATTGACTAGCCGATTTGGGAATGAGTTGGTGATGGTGTCTATACCATAAAAAAGGCTATGCTTCTATCAAAGATTCTTCTATTCCCCAAGCCTCTTTGTGCAAAAAATATCCCACACAAATTTAAAACTTTCATCTAGAGATATTGCTTTGATGCTTTGGCTATAAAGGAAGCTATTTTTAATAAAAATCCCGCTTGTTCTTCACTGTGTCATAGGTGTGGATTGGAAGAAAAGATATTGGCCATTTGTTTCTTTGGTCCCAAACTCCAGGTTTTAATCTCCCTACTAATGGAGTTATTTTTAAAGTTTGGGTTTTAGGCACTGTTCTTCTCAAAGAAAACACATTCTTTTCCATGCTAGATATGATCACTTTGACTTTTTAGGTAGATTTAGTTGAGTCAAAAATCACATGTGTTTCAAAACTTATATTTGAGTGCTTCCCAATTAGTTAGTCCAAGACACTGCCTTTGTAAGGATTTTCTGGCAACCAAAGTCTAGAAGAGTTTCATGCTTAGTCTATATAAATAGTCTCCTTTGCCTTCCATCGGGATTTGGGGAAATTCACTTTGCTATGAAGCTCTTACAATTTTCTAGGTCAATGGTGCCTGGGATGCGTCTTCCTAGAGGAGTGTAGTTGCTTGTTCTAATTGAGTGGCTAAAGTTCTTTATCAACAGTGAGTACATATGGAATGTTGTCCTTTGGCTTTGGTTCCGAAAGTTCGAGCAGTTCTTGAAGCACTAAAATTTGCTATAGCTAATTGTATTTGGAGCTGAATAATTCTTATAGATTGTTTATAGGGTCTTCTTGAGGCTAGAGAAGAAGTCAATGTTAAGCTACATCTTTGAAGGTTTATAGATCGTTTACATGGTCTTTTGGTTAGCTAGTTTTTTTGACAGTCAATAAATCTTAAATGTGCAATGATAGAAGGTTCATGAAGCTCATAGATTGACTATTATGTGCTTACATTCTATCCTTTCTCTATAGTTATTTTCTTACTAAGTACCAAAAAAGTAGAAATAAAACTAAATGTCTGGAATGAATCAAATTTAGATTAAGCTTTTATATGGTTCCCACAGGTATATAATACTGTTCTGTAGGTTAAGAGTTGAGCCACATTATACATATTCACACTTTTTGTTATAAAACCAGACATTGATATTATAATGAATTATTGACATTACTTCTATCTCAATAGTTTTTCTATTAGACTAATTCAATTTATAATGATTAAAGTTTCCTATATTTTTTTGCCTTTTTGAAAACAGAAAAGTTTGCAGTAGATCATTGAGAAATTTCTAACAAAGTAATATCAGATGTTTTTATATTAACCAAAAGAATATGAAAAAAAATAAGGGTATAATTCTCAAATATCCCTTTATATTTCAAATGACACATTTAAACCTGCAAGCTTCAAGTCAGAACATTTTTAAACCTTTATAACTTTTTAAGTAGATTAGGTTAGCCCCATGGTTCTATTACCATTTGACTATTTGAGGCCCTAATTTGGATACATGATGTCGATGATTAATTTATTTATGACCTCTCAGTGTGAAAAGGTTCTTGAGCATTAAAGTATATTTTCTCTAAATTGAATAACATAAAATTTAGTATAAAATTTACCAAATATAAAAGTGATTTTTACCAAATGACTTTAAATGTTTAGGTTTGTAAGTTGAAATAGGAACTTAATTAACCTAAAAATTTATGTTTAAGAGCATGTTGGTAGTAATAAAAATATACGGATTACTTTTAAAATTTAGTAAGTTCAGTGCTTAACATAGTAATATTCACAAAAATTAAAACCTAAATGCCACTTGCATTTTTCTCTTTCCTTATTATATTTTTAGTATTTAAATATTATTAAATATTTAATTAAATAGTCAATGAAAAACCATATTCTTTTGAAATCACTTACTTAGTGAGATTAGTGTTGATCATGGTAAAAGAAACTAGACCTCAATTATTAGGGGATCAAATGGTGATTTTGGCTTTCTTTTTTGCGAGCAGGTTGAACCTACTGTAGCATTTGTAAGCTGCATGTATAGCAAGCAATGTGCCTCAAAATGCAACCATATAATAAAATATTCACAATGCTAGTCAAAAGTTTGAACAAAGGCGTCATGCCTGTGACTTTTTATGTTCAGTTGTTCTCATTTTTCTAGGTAGATCCTTCGAGGGGTTGGTAGCATCATCAGCAACACCACAATCTTCACATGCCTTGTTTGTAACAATGTGATAGTGTTTGTTCTTTTTACACATAAGTAGTCAAAGTAGAAAACTAAATCTGCACTTTACTGAGTTTTAATGTAAAACAACTCAAGCTAAGGTGGAACGTCATCCTTTGGGTTCATTGTCACTGGTTTGGGGTTCCCCATGAATGTGCAAACAAATAGCCCATAGTCATGGTAGTTAAGCTGAATAGGGAATGAGACGTGCTTAAACTTTTTGAACTTAAATTTGTAAGATTTGAAAATCAGGTCTAGGGTCTTACAATGGAAGTTAGATTTAAGCTTAAACATCTATACATCATTCCTATATGTATATGAATCCAACATTCAGGCAGCCCTAATTTTAAAAGGGCTTAAGTATGAACTAGCAATTCACTTAATTTGCCATGTTGTCAACATATATATCCATTATTGTTTGGTTCCCTACATTATCCCACACATTAATTGCACACAGGGTCAAATCAATGACAAAAAACTAAAACAGTTATACCATTCATTTGAAGGAAAATTTGCACAAAACAAAAGAGAATCCATGCACATAACACATTTCTCCCAAAAAGGAGTACTATATACCCTTTGCGATATTGAGCATAATATGACGCCCGATTTATATCTCATGGAGGCAATCGGGACGTACGAAAAGTTCACAAAAAATAAGAAGTGTTTGACAAGAACATGGGTGGTACCAGATTCATCAGCGTAAAGCAGACAGACGGGTAAAGCAAAGGTGTTACAACCACATAAAACATAAATCTAAAATTAACGTTAACAATATGCAACAACATAAAAATAAAGGTGTACATGTAATCACTTGATTCATGCAAAACATACAGCACTAGTTCATGTTCTCCTTGCGATAATGCATGTACAACATCGAAGGGCCCAAAAACAAACAGTGTCCCTTTCTGCTTCTTTTTTTTTTTCTACCCCTATTTTTTACACATTTTGATAAATGGAGACATCTGCCGAGTGCCAATTCTGCACAAGGGAGTTACTAGCAAGCTTCATCATATTGCTCCCTCTTTAAGATAGACAAACAAATGCACCATAAGAAAAGTTATTGATTTGCAACAACAAATGTAGTAAATTGTAAATAGTAAGTATGGTGCCTAACATATATAATAAGCATCAACTTTACCCTTCCTGAACTCCTTATCCTCAAGACATAGATGAAGAACCAAACTATTAGATTTCTTGACATTCAAAAAATTGTTATCCTTAAGTTCCTTACCATTACTCACCATAATAGAACAAGGTGAGACCATAACTACCGCAGACACCTTGTCTTTTCTTTTAATAAGAGTAGCCATTAAGCTGGCCTCCCTTCTAACATTCACATCATTCCTCTGCACATCCCTACCTTTGATCAGGGGCTTCTAATGTCACACCTTCTTCACTATAGGGTAATCACAAACGTACTTCATCTTTAATTCTTAAACCACCACACGAAATTCAGTAACAAGCTCACTAAACTGTCCACACAAATTGGCTACAAGGTCAACAACCTTGTTCAAATTATCCTCTCATCCACCATATGAATATGAGTGATCCAATGATGTTAATGAACAACCTGGGTCATCGGAAAAACACTCATCCTCCAGATTAGATTTAAAGTGTTTGCTAGGAAACTCTTCATGGTCCTATATGAACATAATTTATAGGTTAGTACTTCACATTTAGAATAACACTTAAGCTATGAAATATTAATCTAGATGCACAACATGTTAAAAAGTTACAAATTGAAATCATATCATGATAGATAATACCAAATGAAGTAACATAGAGCATTATTATATAAAACCTTAAACATCATAACTCAATTTTAACAATAATCTTGGAAGATCAAAACAAATAGTAGAGAACAACATTATACAAACATGTGAATAGCAACATAGATATGTGTTAACTTGAATCTAGTACCTAAAGGCATGGTACCACTGTAACCTAATCTAGTACCACCCTAACCCCAACTTTAAACCAAATCCATAAACTTAAGACCTAATACTAAACCTTAACTTTAACCCTAATCCATAAACTTAAGCCTAACCATAAATGTTGTAACATAAGGCATGAAATGTTAATCATAATGCACATGTTGATAAATTGCATAATCAAATCATATCATGTTGGGGAACACCACACAAAATACCCGATAACATCTTTATATATAATACCAAATAGCATAAACCAAATTTAACAATGATCTTATAAGACAAATTCCACAAACTTTAGTGTCATGAAAATAGATTTTGTGTAGTAATTGCCTTGTTCTCTTTTTGCCGAAGAAATAAATGGGGAGGATGGAATTGGCATTTGAATATGTGCCTGGTAAAATAAGTGACAGATAAAATGCTTGATGATCAAAAGATTAGTGCCCCAGATAGCATACCCAAAACTATTAGCCTAAGCCATAAACCATAAACTTAAACCTAACACTAAACCTAGTACCACAATGCATGAGATATTAATCTAGATGAACAACATATTAACAAATTGTGCAATGAAATCATATCGTGTTCAGGAACACCAAACAAAATACCAAAGAACACATCAATAAAAAAGAGCTAACATTATAAACGAACTTTAACAATGATCTTAGAAAACCAAAACAAATACTAAAGAACAACATGACATCAATGGGCCAATAGCAACATAAATTCAGATAGCATGCCTAAAACCAATAGTCTAAATGATACAAGGAATGAAAGTTTATGTTGACATAGGCATACCTGCCTCAAATGCTAACACAACCACCAAGTTTTACCACTCTCCTTTGATCCTTTGCTCATGGCAACTACTAACTTCTCTAGTGTATGTTGCCCATAGGCAAATACTAACTCTGTCACCATGACTACCTTGGAACTTTTAGACAATTAATGTCATGGAAACAATCAAATGGTCGTTTATCCTCTTACAAAATGTATTGATCATATGAGATTTTTTATCAAAATTAAAAATGGATATCCTATCTCCAACACCCATGTAAGCCGTTACATCATTTATAGCAAGAACGTATATCTTCCCATGGATATTTTGATTAGAAGTCTCCCAATCTAATGAATGAATAAACAATGAGAATAGATAAGAGTGAAGATTGCATAATTTATTATCTAGAAGTCTGACTAGACCAGTTTTGTTAGAACACTGTTACTACTCTATAGTCAATTGGTAGACTTTCTTTGTAAAGTACCTAAGCCGATAAGCACTTTCTATGTGGCCATGTGGTACTAAATATACCTGCATTCCATGTTCATCACCAATATATCACCCATTCTCATTCATTTCCATCACGTGGTCATGTCACCCAATCCCTGTAAACTCATGCATAACATCACCTCTTACATCATGTTTTTGCCATTACTCTCCTTAAAACTTTTTAGTCATACTAAAATTATAGCAATTAAAATAATCCCACAATGCAACAAGGAACCTAAATTCTACAAAATAAACAACCAAACAAGATATTGCTTATGAAAACAAAAGAAATGTCCAAACAAAGCTACTGAGAAACTAGAGTCAACTACGTTTGGTCTATCCAATGCTATCAATGCTAATATAGAAACACAATATGCCATACCTATGACAAAGCATCACAAAGAAGTATGGGACCATTAGTCTTACATAAATATATTGTATGTGTTCTTCAACTTCAATTGTTCCTTTTTCCTTTCATTTACATGACTTGTTACACCGGTGTTTTTCCTTACATACAGAGTCTAGAAACAATGAAAGCCACATGTTGAAACAAATTTTTATCAAAACATTGCAACAATGTGGTTTTGATAATACTGTGTGTTTCGGCATGTTGCCTCCACTGCTTCCAGACTTGGTATGAAAGATTTGCACATCACATGTGTAAGGCGAAGAAATGATGGAAGGAAGGAAGAACAATAATGCAACAAGTTGTATAAATAAAGAGAAGAAGGATAAATTAAAGTTGCATAACACATACAATAATTTCATGTAAGACTAATTGTCCCATACTTGTTCGTGATGATTAGTTGTACATATGGCATATTGTGGTTTTTAGCACTAGATAAACCATATGCAATTGAATCTGAATTTTTGATAGCATCATTTGGAGAGTAATGGCAGTATGATGAGGCGAGAGGTTTGACTTTTTTGTGAATCTAGTGTTAGATTTTAAAGGTCAGTTCAAAAGTGTAGTTGCTATGTTGTGCATGAGTCTATAGGAATTGGTGAAATGACTGCATGATGGAAATGAATAAGAGTGAAAGATATGTTGGCGATGTCCATTGGAACCCAGGTAGATCCAGTGGCACATGGCTACATGGAGATTACTTGTCAACCTAGGTCCAATCATGGCAATGATAGTGGGCTAATGAAGTAAACTTCTCAATAATGAAGTACGCGCTTTCTGCTTTGATTTGGTTTTAAGGCTTCTCGTTCATTTAACTCAGGAACCTCTAGTCTCAATATCCATAGGAAGAAATATGTTCTTGCTGCATATAATGTAATGGCCTGCATGGATGTTGCTGATGGGATGTCGAATTTTAACTTTGTTAAGAAATCTCATATGCTTAGTACATTTTGTAAGAGAATGAGTGGCTACTTGATTCTTAACTTGACATCAATTGTTTAGAAGTTACAAAGTAATCATGGTGACAAATTTAAAAGGTGCTACATTTTGCTACCACTTGCAATAGTTCTCTACCCATCAGCAAGAAAGCTTCTTAGGCAATCGCCTATGGGCAACATTCACACTGGAAAAGCTAGCAGTTGCCATGACATGGGTCTTGAAAGTGAATGCCACAAAACTTGGTGCTTGTGCGCTATTCTTATAAGTATGCCTATATTAATGAAGACTTTCAACTTTTATATAGTTTAGGCTATTGGTTTTGGGTATACTATCTGAATCTACACTATTGTTTGCCCCGTTAATGTAATGTTGTTCTTTAGTATTTGTTATGGTTTTTACGATTATTGTTAAAGTCGAGTTATGTTGTTGGGTTTTTTTTATTTATGTGTTCTTCGGTATTTTGTCTGGTGTTCCCCAACACGATATGGTTTCATTATGCAATTTGTTAATATGTTGTGCATCTAGATTAATATCTCAAGCCTTTTGATACCAGGTTTAGTGTTAGGTTTAAGTTTATAGATTATGGTTTAGGTTATTAGTTTTGGGTATACCGCCTCAGGCACTAACCTTTTGTATCATCAGGTATTTTATCTATTGTGTATTTTACCGGGTGCATATACCAACGTCAATTCCATCCTCCCCATTTGTTTTTTCGACAAAGAGAAGACAAAGGAATTGCTATGCAAAATTTGTTTCCATGACATTAAGGTACGTGGAATTGGTCTTCTAAGATCAACGTGAAAATAATGAAGAATGTAATGGGTTTAAGAAGATTGTCTCTCATTATTTGTACAGTATATCGTATAAATTCAATATTAATAATAATCATTATGTAGGCTACGAATAAGTATGTTGTATAAATTCAATATTAGTATGAAGGTTTTCCATATTATTTGTACTAATTGAAAAGTTGAATATGATGTTAGAAAGTAGGTGTTAATATTAATAAAAAACATAAACTTAATATATAAAAATGATAATATATTATAGATTTTTAAGAATTATTAGTAAATTTATACATATAGAAATTATTCAGAAGCAAAAAATTTATTAGAAATATAGTATATATTTAGGAAAAATTTGATCAGAGGTGACATTATATGAACCTTGTGCTTGATTTGCATAATTTGCAAACCTTAATAGGCACAAAGTGTAAGCTTTCTAAAATAAAGGGGACAAGTGTAGGTTCGGTCAAACCTTGGACGAGTTTCTGTAAGTATTTCTTTGGTTTTTACAAAAAAGGTAAAATATACATGTGCCCATTATCAATTTCAAAGTTTACAAATAAGTACCTAATTTTAATATTATTATAATTTTATATCACGTTAACCAACTCTTTGCATCGTGTTTACTTGAAACTTATCCATTCAAAAGTCAATATTATATAAATAGAAAAATCTATTTGAAACTAAATTTTTATGAATTTTTAAATTTTTATGCATTTTTTAGTTTTAGGTATTAAAAAAGAGTAAATTCATAAAAATTTAATAACATTATAAAAATTGTATTTTCAATGGATTATTATACCAATATAATATTGACTTTTGAATACAATTATTTGAGTAAAGAAGATGTAAAATTAAAATAAATTATTTTAGATTAAGTTAACTTAAATTAAAATGTTGGCTCAAAGTTCAATTAAGAACCTCAATCTAGTCCAATGTCAAAATTTGTGATGATGAACCAATAATTCAACCTGATCAAAATCTTCCAACCAAGGTAAAAATTCAAAAGGTCATGTGGTATTAGACTAGGTTTAGTATAAATTGCATCATAAATTGTATCACAAAGACAATAATGCCTAGGACTTCTTATGTTCAGTTGTTTTTATTTTTCTAAGCAAATCTTTGGAAAGGTTAGCAGCCTCATCAATAGCACCATATTCTTCACTTGCCCTTGCCCATACTAAAGCCTTGTTCGCAACAATATGATAGTGTTTATTCTCATCACATGTCAATAGTTTAGGCAGGAATATGAACCTATGCTTTACTAGGTTCTGCTAATAAACAAATACAGAGAGCTAAAATATTAAGTACCCAATAACACAAACCGAGATAGGGGTACAAATGATTCGAGCCTCTTATCGAACAGTTTGAGCTTGAGCTCAATTTTTTTGTTATCGAGCCAAACCTAACGAATTTCAAGCTAAGCTTTGAGCTTCATTATATGTTTGAACTCTTAACAAGCCGGGCTTTGAGTTTAGTATTGTTTGGCTCGAACTTATATTGAGCCTAATGAGCTTAATATTTTTTAAAATAAAAATTAAATTAATTTTATTTTTAATAGAACTAAATCTTAAAATTTTGATTTTTATTCCTTAAATCAAGGTTGAAGCTCGAATGGAGCTTGGATCGAGCTCAAACATTGAATTGAACTTTAAGCCTATTGAGCCGCTCAATAGACCTTAATTTTTTTTTAGTTGAGCTATGAGTCTCATTTTTGAAGCTTGTTGAGCTTAAGCCCTAGCCTAAGCCCAAGTCGAGCCAATCCATAACGAGTTGATGTTCGAGCCTAAATAAGGAATGGGTTCTTCATGAATGTGCAAACAAACAACTCGCTATCATGGTAGTTAGGCTAAATAAGGAATGGGTTGCTTTTAAACTTTTTGAAGTCAGAGAACTTAAATTTGTTTGGTTTGAAAATTAGGTCTAGGGCCTTGCATTAAAGTTAGATTCAGGATTAAATATCTAGAGACCACTCCCATACACATACAAATCCAACATTTAGACATCCTTGATTTAAATTAGCAACTTACTTGATTTGCCATGCTATCAACATAAATTTCCACTATTCTTTAGACCTTATAGTATCCCACACATTAATCGTGTACAGGGTCAAATTAATGAAAGACAAGCAAAAATGTTTCTCACCATTCATTGGAAGGACGATATACACAAAACAGAAGAGAACCCATACGCACGATTAGTCTTGGCTTCGCATCATCCTTGTTTAATAGGTACTTCAAAGTAGAGTGGTCAATGTACACATTAACTACAAAAAAGAGCAAATAAGATTAAAATTTATTAATAGAAAAAACTATGGCCAATAACTCTTTCTCAGTGATGGTGTAATTTGTTTGTGCACTAGTCAATGTTTTACTTGCATAATAAATAGGTTGGAAATGTTTATCCTTATGCTGGCCTAAAACGGCGCCCATTGCCCAATCATTAGCACCACACATTAATTCAAATGGAAGTGACTAGTTGGGTGACACAATTATGGGTGCAATAGTCAAATGGAACTTGAGAATGTTAAAGGCCAGAAAACACTCATCATTAAAATTGAAAATTACACCCTTTTCTAACAACTTAGTGAGTGGTTTTACTATCTTAGAGAAATCTTTAATAAACCGTCTGTAGAAATCTGCATGACCCAAAAAACTTCTAATCACCTTAATTGAAGATGGTGGAGGTAGCTTCCAAATAGTTTCAATCATAGCCTTATCTACTTCTATACCATTACAAGATATCTTGTGTCCTAGAACTATTCCTTCTTGGACCATAAAGTGACATTTTTCCTAATTTAGAACCAGATTCATTTCCTTACACCTTTCTAATACTTTTTTTCCAAATTATGAAGACATCTTTCAAACGAATCACCATGAATAGAAAAATTATCCATAAATACCTAAATGATGTCTTCTACCAAATCATCAAACATTGTAAGCATGCATTTCTAAAGGGTGGCGGGGGCATTGCATAGACTGAAAGCATTCTATGTACAGTAAGCAAACATATCATATGGGTATGTGAATGTGGTCTTCTTTTAATCCTCAAGTGCAATTGGAATTTGAAAGTAACCTAATATACCATATAGAAAACAATAGTAAGCATGACCGGTTAATCGTTCTATTATTAAATCAATAAAATGGAGAGGAAAATAATCCTTTCTCGTGGCGTCATTTAGTTTCCTATAATCAATGCACACCCTCCATCTGGTGATTGCTTGAGTGGGAATAAGCTCGTTATTCTTATTCTGAATAATGGTCATCTTTCTCTTCTTAGGCACAATTTGAACCAGGCTCATCTATACATTGTTTGAGATAGGGTATATTACTCTAGCATCCAACAACTTAATCACCTTTGCCTTCATTGCTTCCTTGACATTTGGGTTCAGTCTTTGCTGTGGTTGCACTATCGGTGTATGATTTTCATCTATCAAAATTTTATGTCTGCAATAGGGTGGATTTATCCTTTTTATATCTACAATAGACCAAGTAATAATACCCTTTCACTTTTGCAACACTTCCAACAATTTCCTTTTTTCGTCCACACTTAGCAAAGATGAAATAATTACTCGTAACTTAGAATCTGGTGCTAAGAAAGTTTACTCCAAATGATCAGGTAACTTGTTTAACTCCAAATTTGGTGGTTCCTTAATTGATGTCTTCCTCCTTGTTATTCTTGGAGTAATTTGCTCTTCTTTTTTCGCTTGGTCAGGAATTCCCTTGGCATCCAATTGAACCACTAAGTCCTTTTCCGTGGTATTGACTTCAAACTCATTCTATTGAGTTATATACACCTTAAATGGATCATCCAAAATACATTCCTGAAAATAACGGGCAACATTAATGTGCACCGAATCTAAAGAATAACAAGTACCATCCTTATCAAGAGTATTTTTCATGGTTTTAGAAATATGAAATGTAGCTTCTTCCAACCATATTTTCAAAACCAATTTACCATTTTGAACATCAATTAATGCTCTTGCAGTAGATAAAAATGGTCAGCCTAGAATCATAGGTACGTGTGCATCCATATCCATATCCAATATATTAAAATTAGCAGGAATGATAAACTTATCAACTTTCACCAACACATCTTCAATTATTCCCTTAGGATATTTAATTGATCTATCAAGTAATTAAATACTCATCCTATTTGATTTAGGCTCTCCTAACTCCAGTTTTTTGAACAAAGTATAAGGAATTAGATTTATACTAGCACCCAAATCTGCTAAAGCTCTACCAATTGACCAAGCACCAATAGTCCAAGGAGTAGTAAAGCTTAATGGATCATCAATCTTCCTTGGTAAGTCATCCTGAATGATTGTTGAATATTCTCCATTCAGGATCATTGAAGACAATTTTTTCAGCCTATTCTTTTTTGGCTAAAATATCTTTAAAAAAGTTTGTGTAATGTGGCATCTGTTCCAATGCTTCTACAAAAGAAATATTAATATGGAGTTGTTTAAACATAGCAAAAAATTTATCAAATTACGTCTCATCTTTATCCTTTGACAAGTTAGAAAGATACGATAAAGGTGGACAATGTTCCTTCACTTCCTTTTACTTCTTTAGCGGTTCAGACGATTTTTCTTTCTTTCTTGAGATGGTGATTTCCTGCTGGAACTCTTGAGGTAGGTTTTTAACCACTATCAACCTTTTTTTCTCATCACTTTTTCTATCAAGTAGCTCTTTCTCATTACAAAGAGTAATAGGCTCCAACTATTCAGCCAGAGTAATAGCCACCAACTATTCAGCCATTGGTGTCATGACTGCCTTATTGATTTCCATTACGAATTATAACATCATTTCCATATGCTTCTGAAACATTGACTGCTGGCTTTCCACAACGTCCTTCAGATTTTGACACTGAGCTTGAATATTGCTCATCAACCCCATCATTGCTTCTTCAAAATTTATGGAAGAATGGGGCTGTTAGAAATTCACACCCCATCCTTGAACTTTTTAGTTATCCATAAGGTAGCTCTGCCACCTTGGACTGAGGTAGTTTTTTTCATGTGGACATGAAAAATTTTCAACAAAATCAACATACTCGTTATTAGTCCTCCAATTGGTAACCTTACACTCTTAGGTCAGATGCTCCCCTTGATAATTATCACAGAGCATCACTACAGGATGTTTTCAGCTAGCTGAAAAATTCTTGAATTCTCTTGTTAAAGCTTTAACTTAACTTGCTAGAGCTGCATAGGCATCAAATTTTTGAGTCATAGGCACACTATTTGGCTTGATCTTGGACGATGATTGTCATTGATAATTATTCATTGCTACTCCTCAATCAAATCTTAGGCAGCTTCAGGTGTCTTGCTATTCAAAGTACCACTAGCTGCTCATTCGTTCATCTATTTGGAAGCATAAGCATAACTCAAACCATTATAGAACATTTGCATTTACATCCGTGTAGATAATCCATGATGCGGACACCTTCTCAATAAGTCCTTGAATATTTCCCAAGCTCCATATAATGTCTTCGAATCTATCAGAATGAAAATGAGAAATATCATTATGAAACTTTGCAGTCATGGCTGGAAGGAATCTCTTGGAAGTAAAGTGAGCCAATGCTTAGCTCTTCCTCTCAATGAGAACGGGAATAATCTAAACCGAATGCTATCCTCACTAGCTCTATTAATGCTAAATGTATCGCATATCTCCAGGGAACTAGATATATGAGCATTAGGATCATTATCCACTAAGCCATCGAACTGAACACAATTCTGCACCACTTGAATGATATTCGGTTTGACCTCAAAATTGTTGGCATTGACAGGAAGTCTAACAATACTGGATTCTGTCTTTTCAAGAGAAGGATTAGCATATTCCGACATAGTTCTTATTTGATTGCGGTCCTCCATGATTAATCCTTGTTGATTTTCTCATTGGTGCTCTAGCTTAGAATATGATGTTTGTGAATCAAAACCTCTCGAAGATAAGAGTTTTTTCACCATTCTTTCAATTTCTAGATCAGCTCCAACCACTTCACTGGGATGGCTATGAGTCATAGACCAAAATTCCTGCAAGAAAAGAAGAAGAAATTAATAAATAAAAATAACTAAAAATTTAAAGAAAAATACTGTAATAAAATAAATGACTAGATTAGTAGAGATCAATTTTTCAAGTAGCAAACTCAACAAATGATTTCCCGACAATGACGCAAGAAAACTTGGTGTGTTCACAATTCACAACAAATCTCTCTATACTTAAATAAACATGTGAACTCATAGGTAAGTACACTATCATCAAAATATAGCAGTGGCAAGTATCAAGATTATTTTCCTGAAAGAATTGAGGTTATCTGCCATACTCAATATCTATCCATTATCTAACTTGAAATTAAGAGGTTTTATTTACTCAATATGCTCATTTTATCTAACCGGAAATTAAGAGGCTTTATTTAACTAACTACTATAAACTAACTAAACTAACTAATAAAGTAAAATAAACTACTAACTATCGGCAGGCAACGGAAAAACAACTAAAACAATAAACAGTAAGAAACCTCATACTTAGAATCGAATCACCCTAAAACTTCAATTATGTTGCATTTACTCTGGTTTAACCGGATTGTGATTAACTTGTACTGTGGAGTACTACCTAAAGTAGATTAACTTCCTATCATTCCAGTTACACTAACCTATTCTTAAGTCAATGATAAGGTATCTAGGCCTATTGTGCTTCCTAAGAAAGCAACAAGTTCTACGACCCATTACTAGGTTTCACCCTATTCCAGAGGTATTATATCACACCTAGTACTCTCGATTACTATAATATCCCTTTTATCCAATAGTTATCCACAACAAACATATTGGATACTACTTGATGTATGTTCATCAGCCCATATTAAATTAAAAGGCTAGCTACTATTAATCAACACAACAAAGCACATTGGGTAATTTGTAAGAAAAACACATAATTATATTAAACTAGAAATAATCACTACCACAAAATTATCCTAGGGTTTATCTACTCTAAGTATGAGTAGGAAAAATTTAGTTTATAGTGCCGTAAAATGAAAACCAAAAAATAAAAAAAAATCCTAAGAAAAGAATGATCTATGGTTGAATTTCTTCTTTTCCAAGAAATCTTTAATTCAATGCTCATGAAATGGTGTTGATTATCAGAATTGTCTCTAGTGTTAGACAACTTGGTGTGCTCATAGTTCATAACAAACCTTTCTCACTACACTAGTAATAGTGTGGATGCATCAAATCTCTCTATAGTCAAATAAACATGTGAATTTACAAGCAAGCGCACCTATCATCAAAGAATAGCATGAGCAAGTACCAAGATAATTTTTCTTAAGAAACGAAGGTTATTTACTGTACTCAATATCTCCCTATTATCTAACTAGCAATTAAGATGTTTTATTTAACTAACCACTATGAACTAACTAAACTAACTAATGTAATAAAATAAACTACTAACTATTGGCAGGCAGTGGAAAAACAACTAAAACAATCAACAGTAAGAAACCTGATACTTAAAATCGAATCCCTCTAAAACTTCAATTATGTTGCTTTTACTCTAGTTTAATAAGACTGTAATTAACTTAGACTATGGAGTAGTACCTAAGGTAGATTAGATCCCTATTATTTCCGTTATACTAACCCTATTTTTAAGTCATCGATAGGTTATCTAGGCCTATCATGCTTCGTAAGAATGTAATAAGTTCTATGACCTCCTATTAGGTTCATCCTATTCTGGAGGTATTATATTATACCTACTACTCCTTATTACAATAGTATTCCTTTTATCCAACGATGATCCACAACAAACATATTCGATACAACTTGATACATGTTCATCATCTTATATTGAATTAATAGGCTAGCTACAATTAATGAATGCAATGAAGTATATTGGATAAATTGCAAAAAAAACACATAATCATATTAAATAAAAAATAATCATAATCACAAATATTAATCATCATAGGGTTCATCTACTCTAAGCAAGAGTAGGAAAAGTTTAGCTCATAGTGTCATAAAATAAACATGAAAGAATCAAAAGCAAACTATGAAAAGAATGATCCATGACTAAATTTCTTCTTCTTTAAGAAATCTTTGATTCGGCACTCATGAATGATCCATGGCCAAAATTTTTTTTTTCTCCAAAAAATCTTTGATTCGGCGCTCATGAAACAATGTTGATCATCAAAATTGCTTTTAACAGCCTTCTTCCATGAAAAACTCTCTTTTTCTATATTTTTTTTTCCTGCTTCCTCACTTTTGTCTCTTTTCCTTTCTGAACTAACTAGAAAACCATAAAAATTAAGACAAATACAAATTTGAACATAGCCATATAGCAGCCTGTGTTGCTCTTTTGGAACTTGAGCCCAATTTTTTTAGGCTCAAACTCGACTTGAAAGCTTGTAAAAGTCGAATGACACATCAATTTTTAGTACCCTAACTTATATGAAAGATGAGGACTAAATCTATAATTTTTGTACATAGATAACAAGAGAAGCGAAAATTAGGGAACGTATCCCAAACTTTCTTTTTCTTTGCCATTTTACCTTGATTTTGTGAACTTCACAAATGAGTCATCATATTCTTCACTTAGACTATGAAGTCATCGTAATCTGTCTTTTACCGGCTGCCTTATTGATTTCTAGGCCACTACAGCCAAACTAATGGGGGATTCATCCTAGTACATTACAAATCGAGTACACAACCAGATAAATCCAAATCAAGACCAAGTGAACAACCAGTACCAGATGAGACTTGCGCGAGATGGGGCCGACTGCTTTTTGCCGCCAACCTGGGATTTCGATGCCGAAACATGCCTAGTGCATCAATCTTCGACCGATTGTTAGGGCATGGGGCTATTATTGCAAACTCATGATGTTGGGGGAGATCGTCTACCTGGTGGGCTCTCATCGTCGTGCTGGCATTGATCTTGGTGGTGGCCATCGACACCGACTAGGTGGGATAGTGGGTGGACTAGGGGTAAGGCTATGACGCTACGTTAAGTAGTAGGCATTTAGGTTTGGCTGCAAGCTGCTTGGAGGAGTAAGAGTTATTGCGTTAGGACTTAGGAAGACTTAAGGGCCGATGGGAAACAAACAAAAGGGCTCATGCTCATAAGGCCGGATATCTTAAGTCTCAAGCTCGACCCCAAATTCATTCGAGCTCACTTTTCGGCTCGAGCTTGAGTTTGAGCTTGAAAAGGCTTAGCTTGAAATGCCTCAACTAGAGCTTAAGCTCGACTTCGAACTACCCAAAAAAGGTCTAGCCCCTTTTCACCCTTAGCGGTGATATGCGGAATTGAGGGTTAACTTGCATTGGAAGCCTAAAGTATCTTTTTATTCCTTCACAATTTCGACCCAACATCCTTGTCTATGGAGGTACGTTTAGTTTTGGTTTTAGTTTTAACTTTATTTTTTATTTTCTATTTGCTAGAAGCTGGTAAATTGAGCACGAGCATGTGTTACTGATGTGGATGATGGTTTCTAATTGTTTAATTGTTTAACCTATTTAAATGATTTATAATTGTTTCTAATTTGTTGGTGGTTTAATTAGTAAGAAATTGGTGATAGACATTTTTTAGTGAGATCGAATCTTAATTTGTGATTGTTTAAATAATTTAATTTGTTAGAAATTAATTATAGAAATTAGTGAAGCTCAAAATTGTGGGTAAAATAATAAGTAAAGATAAAATTATGAAAACTTGATGTGTAAATTATAAGAACTAACAATTTTTTAATGAGTTGAAAAAAAAAATTATGAAAAAACAACCCACATATTTATACAGGCAGGCACGTATGAGAATGTGCGTGTGCGAGACAATCGATCAACACCACCAAATTAATGTACTTGTGAACCACATTTTTGTGTATAATTAATATTTTATATTTATGGACACATTTTTTTAAGTATTTTATATTCATTATTTATTTTAGGTTTATATTAATATTTAGCTACAATAATTTACTAGTACCAAATACTCCATATAGTAATTTAACAAATTATATACAATAAAATTGTGGCAACTAAAATCTTCGCACGAATTGTCTGTCTCCTTGCGAGGGAAAATTGTCACTTTGAACCAAATAGTAGAATCTAATTTGAGAATTTTTTATATGAATGGTATTTTTAATGATGGGGATTTTTTTATACGTTTTTTATACGAAAGGTATTTTTCGCAGTAAAAGTTAAATTCAGCTTCGGTTTTTTGTCATAGTAAAACTACACTAGCATTGCATTACCTAAGAAGTGAAATACCCTACCTAAGCCACCGAAGCCTTAAATTTTTTTTTTTTTAATTATCGGCATACTTTTTGCTTTTTCAAGTGGTATAACCCAATCCTCACCACCAACAACCACAAACCCAACCACAACCTCAAACACTATTTTTTTTTAATTACCTAAGCCTCAAGTGAATAACTTTTGTATCACAGTATAAACTTGCTCTGTTGATTCTCTACACGCTTGTTTTTGTACTATAGGGTTTTAGGGTGGATTGTCTTAATGGATGGAATCTTGAAATGTAATTTTAACTATCTATAAAAAATAAATAAATAAGTAGGAAAGAGAAAATTTTCACTTCAAAGAAACCAAAATATGAGCCACCGAAAGAGGAAATGATCATGCCTATCTGCATTTCATTGGGAAAAATTGATAAGCATGCGCAGGGAAATTCTTCATAGAAGAAGTCCAGGAGGAAAGAGGCCAGGCTAGTTTTGATATTATTCACTTTTCAGAAAATAAAAAATAAATTGCATATTAGTGAAGTGGATGTAGGGGAAAAGAGAGGCAATACAACCTGTTTGTATTTTAGCTTGAAAATGTTGAGGAAAATTGGTCGGGCTGAGGGGAAAAGTACTCTGAACAGAAAGTGCAAGACAAATCGGTGCAAAAATAGTTTTTTTTTTTTTGTCATTCTTCGTAAAATAAAAACAAGAAAAGAATTTAGAAAGGAAATGACAGCATTCGGTACTCTTTTATTTGTAAAATAGGTGCGAGAGGTAAGGATGCAAATTCGCTTTTGATGACAAACCGAAGCGGAAAAACAATCTAATCAAGAGAAATAGATTTCAAAGTGGAATGAGAGGACTGAAAAGTTTTATATTCTTTTTTGGCGAAAGAATTAGATAAATTGGAGTAGAGAGATGGGCAACGAGGCTTAGAGTTGCAATTTTTTGACAAATGAAATAATGGCTGCAATGATCAATTTTTTAGGAAAATAATATTAGTCTCTTCTTCGACATGCTCAGAAGTGATTTAGTTAAGAAAAAGAAAATGATACTACCTCCATCCCACATTCTTTGCATCGTTGACTTTTTCAACTAGTTTGACTTAAATTTATTCATATTATTGTTTGTTATAAAAAATTAAAAAAAAATATTTAAAAACTATAGGCCTTAATTTATCATTCACATATAAAGGTTTTTCATTTATATACTAAGATGTTGAAAATAAAAAATTATAGATTAAATACTAAAAAGTGAATAGTACAAAGAATTTGGGATAGGGGGAGTACTAATTAGTCTTTTCTTAAATAGGTTAGAAACATGGTGAAAGGACAAGCAGATAGAGAGAATAGCTAACACCCTTTATTGCAAACTAACCATTAGACCATCAACTTAGACCTCCCTATATTTATATTGCATTGGTTAAATGGAAAAGGGAAAAAAAGAGAGAATAGCTTAGCTCTGTCTGTTGAAAACAAACAATTAGAACACCAACTCAAAGCCATTTGCATCCTATTTGCATTCCATTTTTAAAAGAGAAAGAGGCAGACAGAGGCAACGGTTTTACCTCTATTGCAAACAAACGAGATGATTAGACCATCAACTCGATACCATCTGTACTCCAAATTTACTTGATAGCAAAATATAGCAAAAGGGTTCCTAAATCAATATAACATGAGGAGCAAAAACAAAAAAGTTCTATCAAATCATGTCTAGGAACTTCATTCAGATCAATTTGAACTGCCTCAAATAAGAGCATCAAATTTCAAACGTGCCCAACTTCAAGGATGAAAGTAAAGAAAGTATCATAAAGAAAGATTATGAAAAAACAAGTTAAGCTTACACTTGAAGACTTCTTTTGTAAGGTGCAAAAAATGCAGGGAAGAGCCCTCCAGGCACTTCAACAACCTGAAACGAGAGCTATAAATAAGCTAAAACAGTAAACGGTAATAAAAATTAGAATAAAAAATATTTTTCCAAGAGTACTGACCTACAATATTAAAGGTTATCTTACGGAGCCTATAACTAATACCACCAGAAAAAGGACAGAAGAAACAGAAAGTGCTTTTGTGTTACTTCCACTCAATGACCGAGTAAAAGAACTAATTATTGTTGGTTGCTTCAGATTTTTAATCAACTTCTTGTAGTTCTGGTTAGAACATAACTAGCATTCATCATGGAAAACTTACGATTATCGCCCTAGGTATGCCCTAACAAATCAACAGAGTAAGTTTATACTGTGATACAAATGTTATTCACTTGAGGCTTAGGTAATTAGAAAAAAATAGTGTTTGAGGTGTAGGTAGGTTATTAAAACAATGTTTGAGGCCTGAGTCTAAGCTTGAGCCTTGATTCAACGTTGCACCCCTAAGTAACAATGTTTGTGTGTTATGTCACTTGAAAAAGCAAAATATGTGCCGATAATCGAAAAAAAAAAGTGTTTTGAGGCTTAGGTAGGTAATTAATTCACTTCTTTGGTAATGTTTTCCCAACCCTGAAGAAACAATGTTTGAGGCTTGAGCTTCACCCTTTAAGTAAAAATGTCTGTATGTGAGTCATTATTCAACAATTTAGGTTTAGGCGAGAATTTATGGGAATTAGGTTATGTCACTTGAAAAAGCAAAATATGTGCTGGTAATTAAAAAATAGGTAGGTTATTCACTTCTTTGGTTTTCCCAACAACCCTGAAGAAACGGTGCTTGGGGCTTGAGTGAATATTCGAGGCTTAGCTGAGCATGTTGCATCTCCTAAGTAACAATGTTTGTATATGAGTAGTTCTTCAACAATTTATGTTTTATGGGGAGGGGGGGGGGGGGGGTGTGAGTTGTGGGTTATACCACTTGAGAAAGCAAAAAGTATGCCGATAATTAAAAAAAAAAATTTAAGGCTTCGGTGGCTTAGGTAGGTTATTTCACTTCTTAGGTAATGCAATGCTAGTGTAGTTTTACTATGACAAAAACCGTAGCTGAATTTAACTTTTGCTATGAAAAATACCTTTTGTATAAAAAACGTATAAAAAAATCCCCATCACAAAAAATACCATTCATATAAAAAATTCTCGTCTCAAATTAAATTCTACTATCTGGTTCAAAACAAGAATTTTCCCACACAAGAAGACAGACAATTCGTGCGACGATTTTAGTTGTCACAATTTTATTGTATATAATTTGTTAAATTACTATATGGAGTATTTGTTACTAGTAAATTATTGTAGCTAAATATTAATAGAAATATAAAATAAATAATGAATATAAAATACTTAAAAGAATGTGTCCATAAATATAAAATATTATTTATACACAAAAATGTGGCTCACAAATACATTAATTTGGTGGTGTTGATCGATTGTCTCGCACACTCACATTCTCATACTAAGGGCCAAGGGTGCTCATGTGCATGCGCCCGTAGGCTTTTGGCTATATGCACCTAGGGGGCATCATGGGCACATCCTAGGGCCTAGGTTTCTTGTAGGTGTTGAGTTGCGCTTTGGGCATCACCCACAAAGGGGAGCCGAAGGCAAAACCATAAGGCCCAAATGACACTTGGGCCTAATAAATGACTTAGGCCATAAGTAAGTGCTGCATTCTAGCAGTCATAACCCAAGTGTAAGTTGTCACAAGTAATAAAATCTCGAGAGTCCAAGTGTCGAACCACAGGGAAGTGAATTAAGAAATACAAATTACAGATTTGGTAATAAGAAAGATTTGGATGCAAGGTGTGAACAAGTGTTAATTAAAAATTCAAATTCAAATAAATAGCTAAGGTTAAAGGATCCACTTTTAGTATATATGTTATGATTAATTTTAGCCCATCTTGCCACTCAACTAGGATCCACATATAGAGGAGGTCCCAATTAGGGAATTTAGTTAGCATTAGCTTTCATTGATCTTAAAACGTCAACAATTGCTAATGGGTTCAAGTATCCATCATGCCAACATTTGTCCACAATAACGCAAGATTCCAATATAGCTAGCAAGCCACATTCTATAGAGGGAATCAAGTAGCTTTTGTGCCAATGATTGACTATGATGAATCAAGACTCCCACTTAACAAGGAGGGAAGTTAAATAGATTAAGAAAGACAATACCGTTAATGTTGTGATCCATTCAAATCAATCATAACCTTTATACAAAAAGCTTCACCCTTTCGCCTTAGCAAAAGAAAGGTTAGTTAGTCATCATAAAAGTAAATAACATATAAAAAGATGAAATGAACATGAATTGAAAGATCAAAGACTGAAACAAGAAGAAGAACAATAAGAAAACACTTGGACAGAGCTTCAGTATTGAAAACTAGAACAAAACTAAAGAAGAAAAGCTAAAGATGATACAAGAACATAAAGGAGGCCTAAAAAATGGCATGAATTCATCCTCCCCCCAAGGTGCCTATTTATAGAGTTTTGGGGTGGGTAAAATGGTAAAATAGTAAAATGTAGGTAAACACAAATCAACAAAGGCGAGCTGCAACTTCCTTTAATTTTTTGACCATTGTAGACATCGAATCACCTCTTCTTGAAAGCACAGAACTTGTAAATCTCTTTTCTATATTCAAAACAATAGCTTGCTCATTCAAATCAGACATCTACAGCTCAAGTTATGATTTTTCTACCAAAACTACTTTTCAGCACATGGAAGAATGAAGGATTTCATCTATAATTAGGTTTCGGCAATGAAAACAATCAAACTAGCTCTCAGAATAAAGATGGATCAAAGATCTATGTATTGGCTTATGGATCAAGTTGGAATCACTTAGTTCCGACATCTACAGCTCTAGATATGATTTTTCTCGTAAAGGGTCGCCAAGTGATAATTTAACCTACATAATAAAATAATATTTTAATATATATATTAATATTTAATAAACAGTAAAAACACGTATGTACAGTAAATACGTGTATGGATAGTGAAAAACATGTATGAATAATAACTCGGTGAATAATAACTGTGAATAGTAAATTGGTAAATAGTAACTGTGAATAGAAAAATTGATGAATAGTAATTTGGTGGGAAAAGTGCTTCAAATTAGAGAAATTAATCACATTCAAAGTGTGTAATAGCAATTTAAACTCTTATCAGTAATACACTTATGAGTATTTATCAGTAAGCATACACATGGGCCCTAAAAGGAGCAAAATATATCCATGGGTACTATGACCCACACAAAACATGGTCAAACCCCGCTGCATACAATAAGGGAGTTTTTAAGCTAGTAGAAGCTGGGAAGCTCAAGGACAAATGTAATGATACATGCTCAAGGGCAAAAATGGACAGTGTTTTTGTTGTCTGATTGATTGTGTAAGAAGTATAGGGAGTCATGTACAAAAATAGGCTTGATATAATGTTCATTATACAATACTTCATGCAATAAGAGCTCATGGCATGCTCATATAGATTATGGGCAGGGTTCATGTGTGCATGGCATTGTGTGTATATGGTCCATTATGTGTGATGATGTTATGAATTGTTTGTTTTAGTATGTCTTACTAAGTATTTTATATAGAGTAAAATCCAAACTTGGTCCTCTAACTTTAAGGGTCATCCTAAAGTGGTCCTTTAACTCTAAAAGTAACTATTAAAGTCCCTTAACTTAACTTACATGTTCTATTTTGGTCATCATTGTTAGTTCAGGCATTATTTCTGACAGAAATTGCCTACCTATCACCCAAATTGCTATGTGGTATCTTTTTTTATGGTAATAAGTGATAAGACTGGAAGAATAATAAATCTCAGGCTATAATTAACATAGATAAATAATTTTAGGGATTCAAGAGGTTAATTAACCCAATTTCTTCATCTTCCCCAATTCTCACCTTTCACCGCCTACACATCTTGCCATCTTTCTCTCCATCTCTTCATCTCCCATCTCTTCGTCTCTTCACCACCATCTAGCCATCTCTTTGTCTACCATCTTATGATCTCTCCGTTTTTGGAGAGGATTGCTGGAAGGCCCGAACCTTCCCAGGCTTTCATTAGAGATGCAAGCAACGAAGGAGTAACACTGTTGTAATAGTTGGGTCTGGTTGCTTGGCCCTTTAGAATCTACGAAGAGAGATAATTAGGTATGGTGAATTGGAGAGCAATCATAGAATCATCGTCTTCCATGGCAATAAGTGACGTGATGCGTCGAACCAGGGGTGTAATGTAAGGCAGAGCCAAAACGGTGGGCTTGGGGTAGTTGGTGACAACTGGGCTGTCAGACTAGAGGGCAGAAAGGAGGGCAAATTGGTAGTGGCGATCAAATCAAAGATGGGCAGCAGCAAGATTGGGAAAGATTGAGGAATTTTGGGTTAACTAACCTTTCAGGTTCATGAAATTACATATTGTGTCAATTTAGGCCTGAAATTTATTGTTCTTCCATTCTAGTCACTTCTTATAATAAAATAAGCTGCCACATGGCAATATGTGTGCCATGTTGGCAATTTTTGTCCAAAATAATGGTTGAATTGATGGTAGGGACTAAATCAGAATACACTAGTTGAGTTAGAGGACCTTAAGAGGCCAAAAAAAGAATTACTAAACCACTTTATGACGACTCTTAAAGTTAGGGGACTATATTTGGATTTTACCCATTTTATATACTTACCCTTATTATTAATGTGTAGATAATGTTGTGCAGGAATTATTTGGTACTTGTTTATCAGTACTCATAGGTACATTTTGCATACATTGCATGTACATGTCATTCATTTTTCAAATGTTGCATTCAGTTATGATCATAATCTAAATCAAAACTTATTTGCCTTGTATAGCAACATAGTCGGGCACAGGCTTCTTAGGTCACTCCTTGCTTTGGTTTTTCTTTACTAAGCAAAGGTGGGCTTACTAACCTATTGGGTTATGGTTATTTTGTAGCATGGTGGTAGTAGCTAGTATGAGGTCTACTAGCAATGACTTTGACTTAATACAATTATGGCATGTATTATTATTAATTCGGGTTAGACTTATCGACCCATGACATTTGCTTCCTTAAGTTGATAGGCAGAACACTTAGATATTATGTTGCCATATTTTTTATTTTCTATGAGTGTAGTTTTCATCCATGGTTTGACATGGTATATCACTTGTACATGCCTTAACATAAAAATGCCTTTTTACATGGTCATACATATTTTATTCATGTTTTCTTTAATTTTTGCCAAACCATTATATTAGTTTAATAAACTTAAGTATTTTATTAAAACTAAGTAAATGTTTTCTTAACTTTCAAGTAAATACTAAATGCCAAGAAAATGGCTAGAATTTTCATAATAAATCTTGGCAAAAAGATCTTGGAAATGAGGAACTATTTTGGCTTAATTAAGAGTTTGAAATAGGCAACAGAATGATGTAGCCCAATTAAGGAATTAATTAGACATTTATTAGGATGATTTCTCACGCAAGGTATCCTGTGATAGTTTTACTGCGGCCTCTAGGTAGACATTTCCTCTGATAGTCCAACAAGATGAGCCACCAAAAGAAGGCCTTAACTATCGAGGAAGAAGGCCTATGCCTTAGCCATTTCTAAAGAGGCTGAGTCTAATAGAGGCAGGAGTGATGGTAGGCCTTTATATGTTGATGATTTCCCATTTTTTTATGGCACCGATCTAATGTCGTCTCTTTCTATCTAGCTTTTCTCACAGTGAGGTCAAAGGGGATCAACCCTCTTTTTGCTTCTACCACAGTGGCATCATCATAGATGGCAGCTATTCTTCCTCATCCTCCTGCCATGGTTCTTGCAATGGTGGTTCCGCATAAGGCTCCAACTGGTGAGCCTTTATGTGGCCAAGCTCAAATGTTCTCCCGGATGGGGCCAACTCTACTAAACAAGGTGGATTTGCATTTCCATCCTAAGAAATTGATTCCTGAGTGGAGATAGGCCTAAAAGCATGGTTTGGTGGCAAAGGAGATAGCACCAAACCAAGTCTTCAACCTTCAGTGGGTGGTGGGCATCAATGATTAGATCTTAGAGGATAGGACCGGCATTACCCATAGGGTCTTGGAGGCGTTGAACACCCTTAGGGATCTTCACTTTCTAGCTTCTCTTCTTAGTGGGGTGGGGTGTAACTGATGAATGTAGTGGCAAGCCTTCTTCAGATATGGTACCTATTTATTGTTATGTTTCTATTCACACATCCTTCCTTTAATCCCTTTCATTTATAGGAAGTCATCATTATCTACTCCATTAGTTAGGGGTTTGCTGCTCAAGGAGGGAAGATGAGGGCTTGGGCCATTCAAGTCAAGAACCTGAAGACCTCCAACACTACCCTGGATAGGAAGCTACGTGAATAATGGTTAAAACTCAAGAGGCTGTTGGAAAAGGTTAAGGGGTTGGAAACTAAGGTGTAGGAGCAACAGAAAGTCTTCAACGGCTATGGCCAAAGTCTTCAAGATGATGTTGATACCATCCACAACGTGGGGAAAAGGTAGAAGCTAGCTTGTATGAAGATCCAGCTACATAGGGCTTAGTTGGGGGCTATTAACAAAAGGGAAAAATACTAAAACCCTCCATGAGGTTTGGTCGAATCTACACTTGTGTCTTTACCCTAACCCCCTTGATATTCAGTGAAACTTACATTTATCCCTCCCAATAGTTAACTCCATCAAAGACCATTAACAAAAAGGGAAAACTCACTTATTCGTCCTAGTTTTTTCCTTTGATCGTTTTACGCTCCAAACTTTTACATCTAACCATCCTTTATAGTTTTTTCTCCAATACCATCCTTTGCTCATCGAAATCTGCCTCAACAATGAAATATTTGGCCTTTGATGATTCACGACCCAAAGCCTCATTTTCTCATCCATTCGTGACCTTGATGCCCTCTTCTATTCAAGAAATCACGCCTTTTTTTTTTTCCTTCATTCATGTCTGCTCCTCCTTCTTTCTTGACATTATCCTTTATTCACCTAGGAATCGTTGTCCCTACCCTTGAATCTACCCCCACCTAATCACTTCTACCTTCTCTTCACCCAATCATTTCCTCTTCCTCACCCCTGCCATTACCCCTACTATTAGCATAATTCACACCAAATTTATTTGAAATAGCTCTTGGTAAATCTCCAAATTTGTTTGTGACCTAATTTGTTCACACCTGGGAAATCTCTAGATTGTGTCATGACCTAATTTTGAATAGATTTTGAACATGTAAAGATTTATCGGCTGAGTGATTTTGAACGAATTTTTTATCTCCAATGCCTCCTCAATCTCTGAACAATTTCTCTATGCAAGGGGGAAAAAGTATCAAGGACATTTGACTTGGATCGATTGGTGAAGGGATGAGATCTAAGGAGGATGGGGATTATTTATGAATTTTTCTTTCTCCTTCTTAGAATCATTCATGAATCTAGGAAGTAACAGACGATCTCTGGGTTATCTTTGGAGAAAGACCCAAGTAAAGGTATGAGTTGGACGAGTACATGATAGAGAGGGTTGACTTCGGCATGGAGAAATGGTGGCAAGGAGAATAAGATTTATCGGCGAGGGAAAAAAGAAAAATCGGCAAGGATTTAGTCGATGGGTTTGGAGAGAGAAAGAAAGAGAAAGTTAGGGGCAAAGTTATTATGATAGAAAACTAAGAAGGCAAAGAAAGTATTTTTCTATTTTTTGTAGAGGGGGTAACTGTAGTTAGTTTAGGTGTTTTAAAAGGTGTTAACAGTGGAGAGAGTTTTGGATAGGTTTTACAAAACCTTAGAAGGGTTAAGGTCAGTTTATGAAAAATTGGGGATGAAACTGTGGATTCCATCAAATCTCAGAGGGCTTTTGGTAATTTTCCTTTGACAAAAAGCTATTTGACATCAAAGTAAGCCTGTAGTTAGGTCTGATGGTTCCACAAACTAGAGCCAGCTCTAGTAACACAATGCCTCATCCCTTTTCAACTAGGCTGAACGAGTGGACGGTTCTATTCAGGCCCTACAATAGGCACATTCGGAGCTCCACCAAAAAGCCAATGCATGCATGAATGAGCTTTCGTTCACCAATAGAATCTAGAAAAAGGCCTTGGCAAGGAGGCCATTTAGGAGTTTTGTGATGACTTTTTTTTATGCCATTTTTAGGTTGAGTAGAGGTGCTTGGCCCTTAATTTGTCATTTCTAAATGCATATGCAGATTTGGGTCTAGCCTTCAACGTGGCCCGAGGAAGGACAAGGTAGGGTAGTTCTTTTTAAAGAGACCATGGTTGCCACAAATATTGAGAAGGTACCGTTCAAGAGTGAATTTTAGATATTGATACTAAAGGATCCATTTTGACAAATACCATCCCGTCTAAGCTAGCATGTGATACTTCCATACAAGTATCATCCTGGCTGTGGTTGGTATGCAAATTTCCATCCATATCTGATTCATGATTTCCCATCAGTATCTAATTCATGTTTGCCAACTAGTATAGAGTTGATGCCTTTGTCCAGCTTTTTATTCACATTCCTTCAACATTGAATAGTTAGCACTTAGCCTTAGGTGGCTCTATAAAAACTTTGTAACGATTTAAATCTTCTTGTAAATTCAAGAAAAGGTTAATGGAAATCATTTTATTTTAATCCTTCTTTATTTTGCAAGTGTATTATGCCTTTAAACTCATTAGATAGGGCTTATTTTTTCTTAGGCCTTATATGTGCTTTTTAATTAATGTGGGAATCTTCATCAAATCGAACATTCCTAGGGTTATTACCCCCATGGCCATCATTAGCCTTTCTTTATCTCATCTAAGGATTTCTCAAGCCTTCATTTTTTTCTTTTAGGGTTCTTCAAGCCTTCATTTGTTTTGTTTAGGGCTTTGGTTTATTCGTCCCATTTTGGGCCTCATGTGATAATGGTCTTTTGATACCTCATTTCTTGTTTGATAAATATCATCAAGGTATACAGATATAATTCATAATTTATATGTGAAAAAAAAAGATAATAAATGAGGCCTTCATTGGTATTATTTAAATAAAATAATGTCATAAATCGTCAATATGGTAGGTTCTAAGTATCGTTCTAACACTAGCGTCCATTAATTCATAAACTCCATTTCTAATTTTATTCTTCAATAAGCAAGGTCAGTACCAATTCAATATGATCGCCCCATGTCTTGAGTTTTTTCTTTTTAATTTGGCCCTGATAAGGGCCATTTTTCCTTCTTGAATTTTTTTTCACTTGACCTTCCCATAATGGGTTAATGCCGCTCATTGCTTAAAGGCCTTCATGTGGACCCAGGCACCTTTCTATGTTCCTCTAGGATATCCAATTTGGTTTCTAGACCCTGATTCTTCACTTCACTATCAAATATCCGCACTCATAAGGTAGGGTGTGTGATCTCAACAAGTATAAATGCCTTTGTCTAATAGACTATGGTGAAGGATTTTCTCCCATCAGTCTTCGAAAGGTAATTTAATAATCCCATAGGACACCAAGTGCCTTCTTCAACCATCTTCCTCTAGCCATGTATAGTTTCTTTGTCAGCCCTTTCTTTATAGTACGATTAATGACCTCAGCATGTCCATTTGACTATGGATGGACCACATGCATGAAGTAGAGTTGGATACCTTTTTCCTCTATAAACCTATACACTTGTTGGTTGTTAAATTATTTTTCATTATGTGTAACGATAGCGTAGGGCCATTCCAAATCAACAAATTGTATTCTTCCACAAAACTTTGTTATCTAATGAGCTATTATAGTTTCCAAGGGTTTCACTTCTACCTACTTGGTGAAGTAGTCAACAATAATAATGTAATTCCTTATTTGTCTTGGGGTAGTAAGAAATGTTCCAATCAAGTTAGGGCCCCATATGGTGAAGGGCCAAGGATCCGCAGCCATTCGGGACTCTAAGGATGGAAACCTCTAGATCTAGGAATTAAGCTAACAAGCATGGAATTGCTACATGAAGTCTACGACATCCTTTCAAATCGTTGGCCAAAAATATCCCTACCTTAGTGTTTTATGGGCCAAGGAATCTACCCCGATGTGTGCCACACTACCTCCTTGATGAATCTCTTTAAGGATTTCCTGGCCTTCCTGGGGATTTAAACATTTCTATATGGGCGAAGCGAACCCTCTTCTATAAAATTAATTATTGATGATGGTAAATCTTCTTAAGCAAATCCTTATCTTCCTTTGTTCCTCAAGTGTTCCACTCAGGGTCCCAATTTCCAGGTAAAGCCGTATTGGCTTTCTCCAATTATTCACAATGACCCGATATTCCAAAAGATGGATTGATGGCTTGGTTAATTCTTTCATCATGGCCTCTTCTCATCCTTGTTATTGGTCATCTGCCTTAGCATTCTTGGCCCTCAAAATCTTCTAGATTTGCACGTGATTAAATGTATTGATCAAATTCCTAGCCAAGCTTAAATACTTATATAGAGTGGATCCTTGACTTCTAAAATTTTGTTAGCTTGGTTAACCATTAGTTGGGAATCATTATAAATTTGTAAACTTTGTATCCTCGCTTGAATAACCACTCTTAGTTTGGCTAGAAGGGCTTTGTACTTAGATATATTATTGGTCATAGGGAATTTGAATGTTATCCTTAGTGTGGCTTCCATGCGAAGTGGTTATTGCAAAATGACCCAAGCACCTTGGTGATTAGATCCTGATGAACCATCAACATACATTTCCCACAAAGGGATGTTGAGGTTAGGATTTGCTTTGATGTCTCTAGCTGGTATCACATCTACAATGAAATCTGCCAATGCATGAGCATTGATAGTTTTCTAGGGCTCGTACTGGATGTCAAATTCTCCCAGTTCAATGCATTATTTTACCAATCTTCCTGAATGGTCTAGTTTTTGTAGGATATCTTTTAGGGGCATCTTCTTTCATAGAATGATCTCATGCATTTAAAAGTAGGGTCTCAACTTCTTGGATACTGTGATAAAGGAAAAAATGGCCTTTTGGAGAATTGAATATTATGATTTTTCCTTTTAGAGAGTTCGATTGATATATTATATGGGCCATTGCTCTATCCTCTATTCTTTAATGAGAAAGTGCTGGTTAAGCCCTTGGTGACGGCCAAGTATCAAATTAAAGGCTTCTTAGGTCATGGTTGTTTAAACATTGGAAGCCATTGTAGGTATTCTTTGATTTCCCTAAAGGCCTTTTTACGCTCTTCTATTCATTCAGACTCTACTTCCTTCTTGAGGATTCGAAAAAAAATGGCAGCGTCGATCTTTAAATCTAGACATAAATTGTCCAGGAGTGGTTAGTCTTCTAGTTAATTTTTTAATGTCCTTCTCATTCTACGAGTCAAGCTTCAATAGGATTGCCTCAATCTTATCACGTTTACATCAATCCTTATCTTCGAGATCATATAACCCAAGAATTTCCTTACTCTAACTCCAAAGGTGCATTTTTTATGATTCAACCTCATGTTGAACTATCTCATTTTTTGAAAAGTTTCATGAAGGTCATCAAAGTGGTGATCTATGGCTCTGCTCTTGATGATCATATCATTTATATATACTTCCACGTTCCTCTTTAATTGTTCTCGAAGACTTTGTTCATCAACTGTTGATAGGTTACACCCGCATTTTTTAGACCAAAAGGCATCCTTTTGTAGCAGTAGACTGTCTTTCTAGTGGTGAAAGCTATTTTCTCTTCATTGTTAGGTCCATTTAAATGTAGTAATAGCCGCTAAAAGTGTTCATAAAGGACAAGACTTTGAATTCAACTATGGCATTGATTAGCAGGTCGATGGCAAGTAACGGATAGGGGTCTTTTGGGCAAACATCATTCTAGCTCATATAACACACACATATGCTACTCCTCGTTCTCTTTCTTGACTAAGACCACATTGGCTAACCATTTTGGGTGTTTTACTTATCAAATAATCCTAGTCTCTAATAAAATTTTGACTTCTCTTCAAATGAAGTTTTTTCTTTTTGGTGTCATGTTTAATTTCTTTCGCTAAACTTGCCAAGTGGAGAGATTGGCTTATAATTTATGTGATAACTTTGGGATCTATGCCAAGCATATCACTGGGAGACCATGCAAATGTATCCATATTACCATGCAAAAATTCAACGAATAGACTTTTTACCTCAGGAGGGATATATTTCCTAATCTTCATAATCCTGCTAAAGGTTATCTCCACTATCTTTTAGTCTTTTGATAAGGGTGCTCCTAGCTCATTGTCATCGGATTCTTTCTTCTTCTTCTTCTTATTCTTCTTCGGCTCTAACACCTTTTGACTGGCATCTTGGGGGTCTCATAGGCTTGCCACGTAGCTCTATTACATTGAAGCCTAGTTTACATACTCAGTGACGTCTCTTAAAGGTAGCAAAGACCATCGTTAGCCATTTAATATCGGGTCAAATATGGAATTGTATTGGCATTGACCTCCCAATGATGGCATGTCCAAGACTAGGAATTCTACCATATGGGAGTTGTTTATAACTTTCCCATTTTTCTGATGCGTATTAGCATGAGGAGTAGTTTGATCGCCTAAATTGTCGGCACCATTTCTCATCTGACTCCATATGTTGGCCCTAAAATTGGTGTTAGTGAGGATCTTTGGACCTTATTCTTATCCAGTAAATCAGCAAAAAGGACAATGAAATTAGCCGCTGTTTCCAAATAAACTCTTTTAACATCAAAGTTGTTAATTCTCATAAGGATGATGATCGGTTGACATGTGGGACTAAGGCACGAGACCTATCAATTCTTGTCAAGATATAGAGGTGTTGGCACTTCTAGTTGAGCGATCTCTTATCCTTGACATTTTTTAGCCAAAGAGGATTCTCCTTTAGTAATCATATCGACAACCCTTAGGTGGTCCTAGGTTTTTATAGTTTTCCCTAGGGGAAAAACATGTTCTTTCTTAATGCTGGCTCCTTATCCTAATCATTGTCATCTTCATTTCTTCTGTCAGGCCTCTCCTTTTGCTTCCAGTAGGGGGAATTCTTCTTAGTTAAATACTCCCACAATTCTTCGCCTGAATTAATCTTCTTAAGAAGCCACTTTAGCTTCCAATAGTCCTCTGTGTCATGTCCCTTGTCCTTATGATAGTAGTAGTATTTTTTCACATTTTTTTGTTCGTATGGCCCATAGGCAGGGGCTATTTTGGCACCATGTTCTTTCTTTCCAACACGTATAACATGTTTGCCCTTGTTTCCTTTAATAAGGGTAACACAGGATCAGGTTGTATAGGTTCCATGCAGGGCTTCTCTTCTTGGAAGAAAGCCCTCTTTTTTTTTTTTTTTGCCTTGATTGCTCTTTTTGCTGTGCTAGTCAGTTGAGTTCCTTCACGTGCATATATCTTGTTGTTCAGTTGAAAAATTCTTTGATATTGTTTAAAGGATTCTCATGTAGGTCCCAAGCCAACCTAGAGTCTTTCAACAAACCTTGATTTATAGAAACTAAATGTAACTAAGGGGACAAAACTTTTACCCAGATAGCCTCACCATTAAATCTTCATACAAAGTCCCTTAAGGATTCGTCGTTGCCCTACTGTATCTTTAGTTGGTGGGCGACCATCTTGGGAGTTGTCCTACTCCCCAAGAAATGTCAGAGGAAAGCTTTGGAGAGTTCTCCAAAAATTTGGAAATGATGCCCAATATTAGTCTCAAACCATGACGCAGCAACCCCTTTCAGGGTATAGCTAAATGATCGACATATGATCACGTTGGATGTTGTTTCAAGTTTCATAAATGTGATATCACATTGTAAATGGTTGATTGCATTAGTATGGCCATCATATGGGTCATTCTTTAACATCTTAAAGCCATTTGAAGTTGGTGCATGAATGATCTCATCTATAAATGGTTGGAGCCACATGTATTGAATGTCTATAGTGGGGCCAAGGCTTACTATAAATGGTTCCAATACCTTCATGTGTTGCTCCATGTGGTCTAGCCTCTATAAGATAGCAGTGATATCACTACCAGCGGGTCTGTCAAATCATATTTGAGATATTTCGTGCTATTTAATAGAAGTTTGTGACTGAGCTCATCTACCCTTGTTAGGTGCCAGATGGATTTTGGTTACTTCCTCGAGTGCCCTAGGCAGGGCTCCTCATATATTTTGTTGTATGGTTTGTATTCAACTGTTCGAATAGGTTATGTTGGAGGGCTTGAAACTAGTTGTTGTTAAGGATAATAGGTCATTTTCAGTTATTTGCATCATGTGGTGGCAACAGAGGCTCCCCACCTTAAAGCCTCTAAATTGTACTAGTATTCTGGTGGCTTGCGAACCCTATCGGAAGGTTGGGCAAATCCCCCCTCTAGCTTTCATGCTTAGTCTCTAGATAGTCTTAGTACATACAAGAATTCTTGGTATTCACCATTACATTTCCGGTAGATAGAGCCAAATTGATAACCAATGTGGTATCGATTCATCGAAAAAGGTGGGCCTTGAAGCTTAAAGATGGTGAATAAAAATCCTACACATAAAGATCTTGTTAAAGGCATATTGTGTTCCCGGGGAAAACCTTCTAACGATCAAGTCTATTTTCTACGAAACGCAGTTATAAGAATAAGAATTCTCACAATATTATGTGCCTCAAGATTTGTGAATGGAGTCCATAAAGTGGTAGTAGAGATTAAGGGAGTCTTCCTAGATAGGAATGATCATGTGATATGGGGACTTAGTTGCCATGTTTATTTGGTTTCCTTCTTCTCCAGCTCGTTTTGGGCTTCCTTGATTTTCTAGAATGAACTTCTTCAATAATTCGATATTAGGCTTTTATTATGGGTTTATTTTAGGCCTATGTGATATCAAGATGTCTTTAAGTTAAATGAAAATGAGGTTATTAAAATAAGTAACAGTGGCAATGCACTCTTATTGGATGTGTGATTAGCACATAAGTAGTTCACCAAGGTTTGGATGGTTGCTAATGTTTGGTGGAAAAACATTTGTTAAGCTTACAGTTACAAGACTTGATTCTAAAATTTCTATATCAAAATTTTACTTGCATAAGGATATGAGAGCAATTTTTTAGGGGCCAATAAATTTCATGTTCGAAGAACTCCCTATTGCTAAGGGATTATGAACTAGGTAGCTTGGTGATGCATAGGAAGATGCTGAAGTTTTCTTTTGTTTGAATTAGGCTCAGGATATAAAATGCAACATTAGAGCCCTAAAATCTTAAAAATGCTCTCTGTTTATCCCATCCTTTGTAACACTTACAATTTTAGATCATCTAAAATCCTTTGTCTGGTTCCAGATTCATAACCTGCAGATAAATTGTATAATTGCCGGGATAGTGGAATTTATTGGCTGAAAGTTGGGAATTGTTGAGCATATCGATTTCCATCCCAATGGTCTTCATAGGTGGCATTATATAAGAGTTAAAGTGACGATGAATGTGAATAAGCCATTGTTAAGAAGAATTTTCTTGTTAGATTCACAAGGCAATTAATTTTGGATCCCTCTTTGATTTGATTGAGTATATAAAATCTACAAAAAGTGTGATAAGATGTTGTTATTGACCCTAATATTGAATGGATTTCCTCAATGAAAAGGGGGATATGATTAGGAGGTTTGAATCCTAGAGTATTGTCAAAAAGAGGCCCATTATACTTGATCTTCACTCAAAGGCTTCACCTAATCAAATGCATTATGAACACAGCTGGTAATGTAAGAATGGAAGCTTCTAGTTCACAATAAGTATAGTTAGTGCCAGCTAAGATAATGGGGGCTTGAATTTGCAAGTAATAATTTAAAAAGTGTATTGACTAAGCAAAATAGATCAACGGTGATTTTATTTGGTGTAAAGGTCGTTTGGCATGCTCGGTGCTCAATTCATGGAAGCATTTTATTTTGTAACACATTATAGATGACTTCAAGCATAAGTGGCTGCTAGGTCTAATGAATGGCAATTCGGTGGTTTAGTTGCGTTCTATAACATATAATGAAATAAAACTGGTTTTTGTGTGCTACTTGTTGCCGCTTTTACTCATTAGTGATTTGAACCAAGTTTAATCTTGAAGGGGAAAAACTAGTAGAAATTCTCTCTTCTTCCTAGGAGCTAATTTCCTTAACTCCTTTGTGTAAGACCTTTCCTTTATTCTACTCCACTACCAAGGACCATGCTATACATCAACTAATGGTAGAAGTGGTGATGATGCAATTTTTAAAACCCTAGATAAAGCTTTTGTGACAGCTAAGTGGCTCCATCTTTTTCCCCTTGGTATTTCTTCAAAACTTGCCTATCCAGATAGAAGACCATGCCCTTCTTTTGTTAACAACCAAGCCGATTGTAAAGTTCTACCATTGGACATGATGGTTCAAAAGTTTCTGGCTTAGATACCCTAATTGTGAGCAAATTTTGAAGTAGGTGTGGGATACAAGGTTCTTTAGCTCCTCCATGTTTCAATTATTTTAAAAAAATCGGGTTGCCCTATACTCCTTGTGTCGGGGGAATAGGTCTAATATTGAAAGTTTATTAGTTTGGATTGCTTCCCTCCAAACAAAACTCAACACCCTTCATCCATTTGGAGGAGTTTAAGGTTTGGTAGAAAGATTTTGGAACCTCACCTCTATTGGACTATTGGAGATGAAAGTTCAATAGATATTTTATTGGATCCCATGGATTCACCCGATGCAACTCGTATAAATGACATCTGTTAATCCGAATATTCCATTGCCTTCTAAGGTTGGGGATCTGATTCTCTTATTTACTGGGGTTTGAAATTTTGAAGCCTTATACTTGCTGTTCCTTAAGGATGTAATATCATCAATTTTGCATTTAGTTTCTAGAAGCAATTTAGAAATTGACTAGCGGGTTTGGGAACGAGTTGGTGATGGTGTCTATACCATAAAAAAGGCTATGCTTCTATCAAAGATTCTTTTATTCCCCAAGCCTCTTTGTGCAAAAAATATCCCACACAAATTTAAAACTTTCATCTAGAGATGTTGCTTTGATGCTTTGGCTATAAAGGAAGCTCTTTTTAATAAAAATCCCACTTGTTCTTCACTGTGTCATAGGTGTGGATTGGAAGAAAAGATATTGCCCGTTTGTTTCTTTGGTCCCAAACTCCAGGTTTTAATCTCCCTACTAATGGAGTTATTTTTAAAGTGTGGGTTTTAGGCACTGTTCTTCTCAAAGAAAACACATTCTTTTCCATGCTAGATATGATCACTTTGACTTTTCAGGCAGATTTGGTTGAGTCAAAACTCACATGTGTTTCAAAACTTATATTTGAGTGCTTCCTAATTAGTTAGTCCAAGACACTGCCTTTGTAAGGATTTTCTGGCAACCAGAGTCTAGAAGAGTTTCATGCTTAGTCTCTATAAATAGTCTCTTTTGCCTTCGATTGGGATTTAGGGAAATTCACTTTGCTATGAAGCTCTTACAATTTTCTAGGTCAATGGTGGCTGGGATGCTTCTTCCCAAAGGAGTGTAGTTGCTTGTTCTTATTGAGTGGCTAAAGTTCTTTATCAACAGTGAGTACATATGGAATGTTGTCCTTTGGCTTTGGTTCCGAAAGTTCGAGCAATTCTTGAAGCACTAAAATTTGCTATAGCTAATTGTATTTGGAGCTGAACAATTCTCATAGATTGTTTATAGGGCCTTCTTGAGGCTAGAGAAGAAGTCAATGTTGAGCTACATCTTTGAAGGTTTATAGATCGTTTACATGGTCTTTTGGTTAGTTAGTGTTTTTTAGAGTCAATAAATCTTGAAGGTGCAATGATAGAAGGTTCATGAAGGTCATAGATTGACTATTATGTGCTTACATTCTATCCCTTCTCTATAGTTATTTTCTTACTAAGTACCAAAAAAATAGAAATAAAACTAAATGTCTGGTATGAATCAAATTTAGATTAAGCTCTTATATGGTTCCCACATGTATATAATACTGTTTTGTAGGTTAAGGGTTGAGCCACATTATACGTATTCACACTTTTTGTTATAAAACCAGACATTGATATTATAATGAATTATTGATCTTACTTCTATCTCAATAGTTTTTCTATTAGACTAATTCAATTTATAATGATTAAAGTTTCCTATATTTTTTTGCCTTTTTGAAAACAGAAAAGTTTGCAGTAGATCATTGAGAAATTTCTAACAAAGTAATATCAAATGTGTTTATATTAACCAAAAGAATATGAAACAAAAATAAGGGTATAATTCTCAAATATCCCTTTATATTTCAAATGGCACATTTAAACATGCAAGCTTCAAGTCAGAACATTTTTAGACCTTTATAACTTTTTAAGTAGATTAGGTTAGCCCTATGGTTCTATTACCATTTGACTATTTGAGGCCCTAATTTGGATACATGATGTCGACGATTAATTTATTTATGACCTCTCAATGTGAAAAGGTTCTTGAGCATTAAAGTATATTTTCTCTAAATTGAATAACATAAAATTTAGTATAAAATTTACCAAATATAAAAGTGATTTTTACCAAATGACTTTAAATGTTTAGGTTTGTAAGTTGAAATAGGAACTTAATTAACCTAAAAATTTATGTTTAAGAGCATTTTGGTAGTAGTAAAAATATACGGATTACTTTTAAAATTTAGTAAGTTCAGTGCTTAACATAGTAATATTCACAAAAATTAAAACCTAAATGCCACTTGCATTTTTCTCTTTCCTTATTATATTTTTAGAATTTAAATATTATTAAATATTTAATTAAATAGTAAATGAAAAACCATATTCTTTTGAAATCAATTACTTAGTGAGATTAGTGTTGATCATGGTAAAAGAAAACTAGACCTCAATTATTAGGGGATCAAATGTTGATTTTGGCTTTCATTTTCGCAAGCAGGTTGAACCTACTATAGCACTTGTAAGCTGTATGTATAGCAAGTAATGTGCCTCAAAATGCAACCATATAATAAAATATTCACAATATTAGTCAAAAGTTTGAACAAAGGCAGCATGCTTGTGACTTTTTACGTTCAGCTGTTCTCATTTTTCTGGGTAGATCCTTCGAGGGGTTGGTAGCATCATCAGCAACACCACAATCTTCACATGCCTTGTTTGTAACAATGTGATAGTGTTTGTTCTATTTACACATTCGTAATCAAAGTAGAAATCTAAATCTGCACTTTACTGAGTTCTAATGTAAAACAACTCAAGCTAGGGTGGAACGTCATCCTTTGGGTTCATTGTCACTGGTTTGGGGTTCCCCACGAATGTGCAAACAAATAGCCCATAGTCATGGTAGTCAAGCCGAATAGAGAATGGACGTGCTTAAATTTTTTGAACTTAAATTTGTAAGATTTGAAAATCAGGTCTAGGGTCTTACAATGGAAGTTAGATTTAAGCTTAAACATCTATACATCATTCCTATATGCATATGAATCCAACATTCAGGAAGCCCTAATTTTAAAAGGGCTTAAGTATGAACTAGCAATTCACTTAATTTGCCATGTTGTCAACATATATATCCATTGTTGTTTGGTTCCCTACATTATCCCACACATTAATTGCACACAGGGTCAAATCAATGACAAAAAACTAAAATGGTTATACCATTCATTTGAAGGAAAATTTGCACAAAACAAAAGAGAATCCATGCACATAACACATTTCTCCCAAAAAGGAGTACTACATAACCATTGCGATATTGAGCATAAAATGACGTCCGATTTATATCTCATGGAGGCAATCGAGACGTACTAAAAGTTCACAAAAAATAAGAAGTGTTTGACAAGAACATGGGGGTACCAGATTCATCAGCATAAAGCAGACAGACGGGTAAAACAAAGGTGTTACAACCACATAAAACATAAATCTAAAATTATCGTTAACAATATGCAACAACATAAAACATAAAGGTGTACATGTAATCACTTGATTAATGCAAAACATATAGCACTAGTTCATGCTCTCCTTGCGATAATGCATGTACAACATCAAAGGGCCCAAAAACAAACAGTGTCCCTTTCTGCTTTTTTTTTTTTTTTCTGCCCCTATTTTTTACACATTTTGATAATTGGAGACATCTGCCGAGTGCCAATCCTGCACAAGGGAGTTGCTAGCAAGCTTCATCATATTGCTCCCTCTTTGAGATAGGCAAACAAATGCACCATAAGAAAAGTTATTGATTTGCAACAACAAATGTAGTAAATTGTAAATAGTAAGTATGGTGCCTAACATATATAATAAGCATCAACTTTACCCTTCCTGAACTCCTTATCCTCAAGAAATAGATGAAGAACCAAACTATTAGATTTCTTGACATTTAAAAAATTGTTATCCTCAAGTTCCTTACCATTACTCACCATAATAGAACAAGGTGAGACCATAACTACCGCAGGCACCTTGTCTTTTCTTTTAATAAGAGTAGCCATTAAGCTGGCCTCCCTTCTAACATTCACATCATTCCCCTGCACATCCCTATCTTTGATCAGGGGCTTCCAATGTCACACCTTCTTCACTGTAGGGTAATCACAAACGTACTTCATCTTTAATTCTTAAACCACCACACGAAATTCAGTAACAAGCTCACTAAATTGTCCACACAAATTGGCTACAAGGTCAACAACCTTGTTCAAATTATCCTCTCATCCACCATATGAATATGAGTGATCCAATGATGTTAATGAACAACCTGGGTCATCGGAAAAACACTCATCCTCCAGATTAGATTTAAAGTGTTTGCTAGGAAACTCTTCATGGTCCTATATGAACATAATTTATAGGTTAGTACTCCACATTTAGAATAACACTTAAGCTATGAAATATTAATCTAGATGTACAACATGTTAAAAAGTTACAAATTGAAATCATATCATGATAGATAATACCAAATGAAGTAACATAGAGCATTATTATATAAAACCTTAAACATCATAACTCAACTTTAACAATAATCTTAGAAGATCAAAACAAATAGTAGAGAACAACATTATACAAACATGTGAATAGCAACATAGATATGTGTTAACTTGAATCTAGTACCTAAAGGCATGATACCACTGTAACCTAAATCTAGTACCACCCTAACACCAACTTTAAACCAAATCTGTAAACTTAAGACCTAATACTAAACCTTAACTTTAACCCTAATCCATAAACTTAAGCCTAACCATAAATGTTGTAACATAAGGCATGAAATGTTAATCATAATGCATATGTTGATAAATTGCGTAATCAAATCATATCATGTTGGGGAACACCACACAAAATACTTGATAACATCTTTATATATAATACCAAATAGCATAAACCAAATTTAACAATGATCTTATAAGACAAATTCCACAAACTTTAGTGTCACAAAAATAGATTTTTTGTAGTAATTGCCTTGTTCTCTTTTTGCCGAAGAAATAAATGGGGAGGATGGAATTGGCATTTGAATATGTGCCTGGTAAAATAAGTGACAGATAAAATGCTTGATGATCAAAATATTAGCGCCCCAGATAGCATACCCAAAACTATTAGCCTAAGCCATAAACCATAAACTTAAACCTAACACTAAACCTAGTACCACAATGCATGGGATATTACTCTAGATGCCCAACATATTAACAAATTGTGTAATGAAATCATATTGTGTTCAAGAACACCAAACAAAATACCAAAGAACACATCAATAAAAAAGAGCTAACATTATAACTGAACTTTAACAATGATCTTAGAAAACCAAAACAAATACTAAAGAACAACATGACATCAATGGGCCAATAGCAACATAGATTCAGATAGCATGCCTAAAACCAATAGTCTAAATGATACAAGGAATGAAAGTTTATGTTGACATAGGCATACCTGCCTCAAATGCTAACACAACCACCAAGTTTTACCACTCTCATTTGATACTTTGCTCATGGCAACTACTAACTTCTCTAGTTGTATAAATAAAGAGAAAAAGGATAAATTAAAGTTGCATAACACATATAATAATTTCATGTAAGACTAATTTGTTCGTGATGCTTAGTTGTACATATGGCATATTATGGTTCTTAGCACTGGATAAACCATATGCAATTGAATCTGAATTTTTTATAGCATCATTTGGAGAGTAATGGCAATATGATGAGGTGAGAGGTTTGACTTTTTTGTGAATCTAGTGTTGGATCTTAAATAGTCAGTTCAAGAGTGTAGTTGCTATGTTGTGCATGAGTCTATAGGAATTGGTGAAATGATCACATGATGGAAATGAATAAGGGTAAAGATATGTTGGCAATGTCCATTGGAACCCAAGTAGATCTAGTGGCACACGGCTACATGGAGATTACTTGTCAACCTAGGTCCAATCATGGCAATGATAGTGGGCTAATGAAATTGGTCTAAGTAAACTTCTCAATAATGAAGTACGCACTTTCCGCTTTGATTTGGTTTTAAGGCTTCTCGTTCATTTGACTCAGGAACCTCTAGTCTCAATATCCATAGGAAGAAATATGTTCTTGCTGCATATAATGTAATGGCCTGCATGGATGTTGGTGATGGGATGTCCAATTTCAACTTTGTTAAGAAATCTCATATGCTCAGTACATTTTGTAAGAGAATGGGTGGCTACTTGATTCTTGACTTGACATCAATTGTTTAGAAGTTACAAAGTAATCATGGTGACGAATTTAAAAGGTGCTACATTTTGCTACCACTTGCAACAGTTCTCTACCCATCAGCAAGAAAGCTTCTTAGGCAATCGCCCATAGGCAACATTCACACTGGAAAAGCTAGCAGTTGCCATGAAATGGGTCTTGAAAGTGAATGCCATAAAACTTGGTGCTTGTGTGCTATTCTTATAAGTATGCCTATATTAATGAAGACTTTCAACTCTTATACAGTTTAGGCTATTGGTTTTGGGTATACTATCTGAATCTACATTGTTGTTTGCCCTGTTAATGTAATGTTGTTCTTTAGTGTTTGTTATGGTTTTCTATGATTATTGTTAAAGTCGAGTTATGTTGTTGGATTTTTTTTATTTATGTGTTCTCTGGTATTTTGGATGGTGTTCCCTAACACGATATGGTTTCATTATGCAATTTGTTAATATGTTGTGCATCTAGATTAATATCTCAGGCCTTTTGGTACCAGGTTTAGTGTTAGGTTTAAGTTTATAGATTATGGTTTAGGTTATTAGTTTTGGGAATACTGCCTCAGGCACTAACCTTTTGTATCACCAGGTATTTTATCTATTGTGTATTTTACCGGGTGCATATACCAACGTCAATTCCATCCTCCCCATTTGTTTTTTCGACAAAGAGAAGACAAAGGAATTGCTATGCAAAATTTGTTTCCATGACATTAAGGTACGTGGAATTGGTCTTCTAAGATCAATGTGAAAATAATGAAGAATGTAATGGGTTTAAGAAGATTGTCTCTCATTATTTGTATAGTATATCATATAAATTCAATATTAATAATAATCATTATATAGGCTACAAATAAGTATGTTCTATAAATTCAATATTAGTAAGAAGGTTTTCCATATTATTTGAACTAATTGAAAAGTTGAATATGATGTTAGAAAGTAGGTGTTAATATTAATCACAAACATAAACTTAATATATAAAAATGATAATATATTATAGATTTTTAAAAATTATTAGTAAATTTATACATATAGAAATTATTCAGAAGCAAAACAATTATTACAAATTTAGTATATATTTAGGAAAAATTTGATCAGAGGTGACATTAGATGAGCCTTGTGCTTGATTTGCATAATTTCCAAACCTTATTAGGCACAAAGTGTAAGTTTTCTAAAATAAAGGGGACAAGGCAGGTTCGGTCAAACCTTGAACAAGTTTCTGTAAGTATTTCTTTGGTTTTTACAAAAAAAGTAAAATATACATGTGCCCATTATCAATTTCAAAGTTTACAAATAAGTATCTAATTTTAATATTATTATAATTTTATATCACGTTAACCAACTCTTTGCATCGTGTCCGCTTGAAACTTATCCATTCAAAAGTCAATATTATATAAATAGAAAAATCTATTTGAAACTAAATTTTTATGAATTTTTAAATTTTTATGCATTTTTTAGTTTTAGGTATTAAAAAAGAATAAATTCATAAAAATTTAATAAAATTATAAAAATTGTATTTTCAATGGATTATTATACCAATATAATATTGAATTTTGAATACAATTATTTGAGTAAAGAAGATGTAAAATTAAAATAAATTATTTTAGATTAAATTAACTTAAATTAAAATGTATTGGCTCAAAGTTCCATGAAGAACCTCAATCTAGTCCGATGTCAAAATTTGTGATGATGAACCTATAATTCAACCTGATCAAAATCTTCCAACCAAGGTAAAAATTCAAAAAGTCATGTGGTATTATACTAGGTTTAGTATAAATTGTATCACAAAGACAATAATGCCTATGAGTTCTTATGTTCAGTTGTTTTCGTTTTTCTAAGCAAATCCTTGGAAGGGTTAGCAGCCTCATCAATAGCACCATATTCTTCACTTGCCCTTGCCCATACTAAAGCCTTGTTCGCAACAATATGATAGTGTTTGTTCTCATCACATGTCAATAGTTTAGGCAGGAATATGAACCTATGCTTTACTGGGTTCTACTGCTAAACAAATATAGAGAGCTAAAATATTACGTACCCAATAACACAAACCGAGATAGGGGCACAAATGATTCGAGCCTCTTATCGAACAGTTTGAGCTTGAGCTCAATTTTTTTGTTATCGAGCTAAACCTAATGAATTTCAAGCTAAGCTTTGAGCTTCATTATAAGTTTGAACTCTTAACAAGCCTAGCTTTGAGTTTAGTATTGTTTGGCTCGAACTTATATTGAGCCTAACGAGCTTAATATTTTTTAAAATAAAAATTAAATTAAATTTCTTTTTAATAGAACTAAATCTTAAAATTTTAATTTTTATTCCTTAAATCAAGCTCGAACCTTAAATGGAGCTTGGATCAAGCTCAAACATTGAATTGAACTTTAAGCATATTGAGCCACTCAATAGAACTTAATTTTTTTTTAGCTGAGCTCCAAGTCTCATTTTCGAAGCTCGTTAAGCTTAAGCCTTAGCCTAAGCCCAAGTCGAGCCAATCCATAACGAGCTGAGGTTCGAGCCTAAATAAGGAATGGGTTCTTCAAGAATGTGCAAACAAACAACTCGCTATCATGGTAGTTAGGCTAAATAAGGAATGGGTTGCTTTTAAACTTTTTGAAGTCAGAGAACTTGAATTTGTTTGGTTTGAAAATTAGGACTAGGGCCTTGCATTAAAGTTAGATTCAGGATTAAATATCTAGAGACCACTCCCATACACATACAAATCCAAACATTTAGACATCCTTGATTTAAATTGGCAACTTACTTGATTTGCCATGCTATCAACATAAATTTCCACTATTCTTTGGACCTTATAGTATCCCACACATTAATTGTGTGCAGGGTCAAATTAATGAAAGATAAGCAAAAATGTTTCTCCTCATTCATTGGAAGGACGATATACACAAAATAAAAGAGAACCAATATGCACGATTAGTCTTGGCTTCACATCATCCTTATTTAATAGGTACTTCAAAGTAAAGTGGTCAGTGTACACATTAACTACAGAAAAGAGCAAATAAGATTGAAATTTATTAATAGCAAAAACTACGTCCAATAACTCTTTCTCAGTGATGGTGTAATTTTTTTGTGCACTAGTCAATGTTTTACTTGCATAGTAAATAGGTTGGAAATGTTTATCCTTATGCTGGCCTAAAACAGCGCCCATTGCCCAATCATTAGCATCACACATTAATTCAAATGGAAGTGACTAGTTGGGTGACACAATTATGGGTGCATTAGTCAAATGGACCTTGAAAATGTTAAAGGCTAGCAAACACTCATCATTAAAATTGAAAATTACATCCTTTTCTAACAACTTAGCGAGTGGTTCTATTATCTTAGAAAAATCTTTAATAAACCATCTGTAGAAATCTGCATGACCCAAAAAACTTCTAATCACCTTAATTTAAGACAGTGGAAGTAGCTTCCAAATAGTTTCAATCATAGCCTTATCTACTTCTATACCATTACAAGATATCTTGTGTCCTAGAACTATTCCTTCTTGGACAATAAAGTGACATTTTTCCTAATTTAGAACCAAATTCGTTTCCTTACACCTTTCTAATACTTTTTTTCCAAATTTTCAAACGAATCACCATGAATAGAAAAATCATCCATAAATACCTTAATGACGTCTTCTACCAAATCATCAAACATTGTAAGCATGTATTTCTAAAGGTGGCGGGGGCATTGCATAGACTGAAAGCATTCTATATACAGTAAGCAAACATATCATATGGGCAAGTGAATGTGGTCTTCTTTTAATCCTCAAGTGCAATTGGAATTTGAAAGTAACCTAATACACCATCTAGAAAACAGTAGTAAGCATGACCGGTTAATCGTTCTATTATTAAATCAATAAAAGGGAGAGGAAAATAATCCTTTCTCGTGGCGTCATTTAGTTTCCTATAATCAATGCACACCCTCCATCTGGTGATTGCTTGAGTGGGAATAAGCTCGTTATTCTCATTTTGAATAACGGTCATCTTTCTCTTCTTAGGCACAATTTGAACCAGGTTCATCTATACATTGTCTGAGATAGGGTAGATTACTCTAGCATCCAACAACTTAATCACCTTTGCCTTCATCGCTTCCTTGATATTTGGGTTCAATCTTTGCTGTGGTTGCATTACCGGTGTATGATTTTCATCTATCAAAATTTTATGTGTGCAATAGGGTCGATTTATCCTTTTTATATCTACAATAGACCAAGTAATAATACCCTTTCACTTTTGCAACACTTCTAACAATTTCCTTTTTTCGTCCACACTTAGCAAAGATAAAATAATTACTCGTAACTTAGAATCCGGTGCTAAGAAAGTTTACTCTAAATGATTAAGTAACTTTTTTAACTCCAAATTTGGTGGTTCCTTAATTGATGTCTTCTTCCTTGTTATGCTTGAAGTAATTTTCTCTTCTCTTTCCGCATGGTCAGGAATTCCCTTGGCATCTAATTGAACCACTAAGTTCTTTTCCAAAGTATTGACTTCAAACTCATTCTATTGAGTGATGCACACCTTAAATGGATAATCCAAAATACATTCCTGAAAATAATGGGCAACATTAATATGCACCGAATCTAAAGAATAATAAGTACCATCCTTATCGAGAGTATTTTTCATGGTTTTAGAAATATGAAATGTAGCTTCTTCCAACCATATTTTCAAAACCAATTTACCATTTTGAACATCAATTAATGCTCTTGCAATAGATAAAAATGGCTAGCCTAGAATCATAGGTACATGTGCATCCATATCCATATATAATATTAAAATTAGCGGGAATGATAAACTTATCAACTTTCACCAACACATCTTCAATTATTCCTCTAGGATATTTAATTGATCTGCCAAGTAATTGAATACTCATCCTATTTGGTTTAGGCTCTCCTAACTCTAGTTTTTTTAGCAAAGTATAAGGCATTAGATTTATACTAGCAACCAAATCTACTAAAGCTCTACCAATTGACCAAGCACCAATAGTCCAAGGAGTAGTAAAGCTTAATGGATCATCAATCTTCCTTGGTAAGTCATCTTGAATGATTGTTGAATATTCTCCATTCAGGATCATTGAAGACAATTTTTTCAGCCTATTCTTTTTTGGCTAAAATATCATTAAAAAATTTTGTGTAATGTGACATCTGTTCCAATGCTTCTACAAAAGAAATATTAATATGGAGTTGTTTAAACATAGCAAAAAAATTATCAAATTATTCCTCATCTTTATCCTTTAACAAGCTAGAAAGATACGATAAAGGTGGACAATGTTCCTTCACTTCCTTTTTCTTCTTTAATGGTTCAGACGGTTTTTCTTCCTTTCTTGAGATGGTGATTTCCTACTGGAACTCTTGAGGTAGGTTTTTAACCACTATCAACCTTTTTTTCTCATCATTTTTTCTATCAAGCAGCTCTTTCCCATTACAAAGAGTAATAAGCTCCAACTATTCAGCCAGAGTAATACCCACCAACTATTCAGCCATTGGTGTCATGACTGCCTTATTGATTTCCATTACGGATTATAACATCATTTCCATATGCTTTTGAAACATTGACTGCTGGCTTTCCACAACGTCCTTCAGATTTTGACACTGAGCTTGAATATTGCTCATCAACCCCATCATTGTTTCTTCAAAATTTATGGAAGAATGGGGCTGTTAGAAATTCACACCCCATCCTTGAACTTTTTAGGTATCCGTAAGGTAGCTCTTCCACCTTGGGCTGAGGTAGTTTTTTTCATATGGACACGAAAAATTTTCAGCAAAATCAACATACTCGTTATTAGTCCTCCAATTGGTAACCTTACACTCCTAGGTCAGATGTTCCCCTTGACAATTATCACAGAGCATCATTACAGTATGTTTTCAGCTAGCTGAAAAATTCCTGAATTCTCTTGTTAAAGCTTTAACTTAACTTGCTAAAGCTGCATAGGCGTCAAAATTTTGAGTCATAGGCACACTATTTGGCTTGATCTTGGACGATGATTGTCATTAATAATTATTCATTACTACTCCTCAATCAAATTTTAGGCAGCTTCAGGTGTCTTGCTATTCAAAGTACCACCAACTGCTCCTTCGTTCATCTATTTGGAAGCATAAGGATAACTCAAACCATTATAGAACCTTTGCATTTACATTTGTGTAGATAATCCATGATGCGGACACCTTCTCAATAAGTCTTTGAATATTTCCCAAGCTCCATATAATGTCTCCGAATCTATCAGATTGAAAATGAGAAATATCATTATGAAACGTTGCAGTCATGGCTGGAAGGAACCTCTTAGAAGTAAAGTGAACCATTGCTTAGCTCTTCCTCTCAATGAGAACGAGAATAATCTAAGCCGGATGCTATCCTCACTAGCTCCATTAATTCTGAATGTATCGCATATCTCCAGGGAACTTAGCAATATGAGCATTAGGATCATTATCCACTAAGCCATCGAACTGAACACAATTCTGCACCATCTGAATGATATTCGGTTTAATATCAAAATTGTTGGCATTGACAGGAAGTCTAACAATACTGGATTCCATCTTTTCAAGAGAAGGATTAGCATATTCCAACATAGTCCTTATTTGATTGCGGTTCTCCATGATTAATCCTTCTTGATTCTCTCATTGGTGCTCTAGCTTAGAATATGATGTTTGTGAATCAAAACCTCTCGAAGATAAGAGTTTTTTTCACCATTCTTTCAATTTATAGATCAGCTCCAACCACTTCATTGGGATGGCTATGAGTCATACACCAAAATTCCTACAAGAAAAGAAGAAGAAATTAATAAATAAAAATAACTAAAAATTTAAAGAAAAATACTATAATAAAATAAATGGCTAGATTAATAGAGATCACTTTTTCAAGTAGCAAACTCAACAAATGATTTCCCGACAATGACACTAGAAAACTTGGTGTGTTCACAATTCACAACAAATCTCTCTATACTTAAATAAACATGTGAACTCATAGGTAAGTACACTATCATCAAAATATAGCAGTGGCAAGTATCAAGATTATTTTCCTGAAAGAATTGAGGTTATCTGCCATACTCAATATCTGTCCATTATCTAATTGGAAATTAAGAGGTTTTATTTACTCAATATGTTTATTTTATCTACCCGGAAATTAAGAGGCTTTATTTAACTAACTACTGTAAACTAACTAAACTAACTAATAAAGTAAAATAAACTACTAACTATCGACAGGCATTGAAAAAAAAACTAAAACAATAACAGTAAGAAACCTCATACTTAAAATCGAATCCCCCTAAAACTTCAATTATGTTGCATTTACTATGGCTTAACCGGATTGTGATTAACTTGTACTGTGGAGTATTACCTAAAGTAGATTAACTTCCTACCATTCCAGTTACACTAACCTATTCTTAAGTCAATGATAAGGTATCTAGGCCTATTGTGCTTCCTAAGAAAGCAACAAGTTCTATGACCCATTACTAGGTTTCACCCTATTCCAGAGGTATTATATCACACCCATACTCTCGATTACTATAATATCCCTTTTATCCAACAGTTATCCACAACAAACATATTGGATGCTACTTGCTATATGTTCATCAGCCCATATTAAATTAAAAGGCTAGCTACTATTAATCAACACAACAAAGCACATTGGGTAATTTGCAAGAAAAACACATAATTATATTAAACTAGAAATAATCACTACCACAAAATTATCCTAGGGTTTATCTCCTCTAAGTATGAGTAGGAAAAATTTAGCTTATAGTGCCGTAAAATGAAAACCAAAAAATCAAAAGAAACCTAAGAAAAGAATGATAGCCTTTGAATTCTTTTTGCAGAATCTCCCAGGCCTGCTTTGCTATTACTGTTGCTGAAATCCTTGAGAACAGGCTTTCATGCACGGCCTGTTGTATAAAGAAGAGAGCTTTTGCATCCCTCTTCTGATTCTCCTTCAACGTTGCTCCTTCACTGGTTTTTGCCAAATAACCAGTCTCCACAAGCTCCCAGAGATCTTGGGATTTGAATAAAGTTTTCATCTTTATGTTCCAATAGTCATAGTTTTCTCCTTGGAATATTGGAATCTGTGGCTGGGAGATGTTGAGTGCTGCTACATTATTTGCTGTCATGGTGTATAATTGGATCTTCACATAGGTTTTAAAGAGAACCTTGCTCTGATACCAGAATGATTGAACAGTTTGCGTGATAAGGAAGAAACAGAGGATGGAATATGAATTGCATTGGTTGTTCATCTTATTAATCAACGATAGCTCGTTTAAATAGACAGAGAGTTTAACAAACTAAGAAACAAATTTGCTTAAAACAAGGAAGTTTACTTCTACTGGAACTGAGCTACTTTAAGAGAAAAATGTTTAGACTTGATTCACCAAATCTTCTTCTTCAACCGTCTGATTGTTTGTATCTTTCTTTTGAATCAATCTTCCAACACCTCCGGCCTCTTGGGTTTGGACTTTAGCTATTCCAAGAAGTTGGAGAAAACTATTCCAAAGCTAGCTCTAACCCAGAAAAATCTCAATAAAGGTTTGATTGAATCTGTGTTGGGCTTCATTCTTGTTTTTGTCGATCCTAAATCATCTTTCTGCTTTCCTGCCGTGAACGATTATCATTTATGTGCGTGGCTGTTTTTGGTGTTTCTAGGGATAGAAGAGAAGAACCAGAAGCAGAGCCACACAACGGAGAAAGCGTGTGAATTTGTGGATGAGATATTTTTTTGTGAAATCGCTTTTTTCGTAATGTAAATAATCATAAAGTAATTCAATAGATTTTGTGTAGAGTCAAATCAATTTGGACACTTTGTGTCACTTAGCTCCAACCGCCTTCTCATATGCCAACCCTCATCTCTTCTTTAACTGCACTATTCTGTTTACCTTCTTCATCCTCTTAGCATTTCATAAACTTGATCTCCAACAAAAACAACCAAAGAAAGAATCAGTATCTTTGTAGATTTTAGTCTCATTCTTTTCATTCCAGCTAAAAATAATTGAAGAAAAAACAAAATGAGAGCGGGAAGTCAAAACCTTACCTTCGAAGTAGGGAGGCAGCAGAAGAAAATATACTACATAAGCTTTATAAAGAAAGGGAGAAAGCTGACCAATCGTAGAAGTGGAAGACGGTAATGAATTTCTAGGTCGGGTGCGTGAAAGAGGTTAATCATGGGGCGACACGAGAGCAATGATCACCGTCTCTATGGTCCTCCCTCCCCACATCTTCCTGTTGTCGCAATCTTTTGGCTCTGTTTGCTGAAGAGAGGATGAGATTCTATCAATCTTTGTCCTCGTTCTCTTCACCAATGTCTGCGGCTTCTTAAGCAGAAACTCCTTCGACGGCTATAGCGCCACTGCCGATGCTGGCAGTTCTTATACTGGTGATTACTGTAAGTTTCCCAGTACTCCCAAGTATGGCCAAATACAGAGATTGAACTTGTCTATTTCACGTCAGTGATATAACTACTACTTGGATAATACGGCCACCAATCAGAAGAGAAGTAGCAACTCGTACCCGGATCCACTGCATGAATCTTGGACTATGACTGACAGCGATTGTTGGTGGGCTTTCCATGATGAACTCAAAGAACTTGAATTCGTTTGGTTTGAAAATCAGGTCTAGGGCCTTGCATTAAAGTTAGATTTAGGATTAAATATCTAGAGAGCACTCCCATACACATACAAATCCAACATTTAGACATCCTTGATTTAAATTGGCAACTTGATTTGCCAAGCTATCAATATAAATTTCCACTATTCTTTGGACACCATAGTATCCCATACATTAATCGTGTGTGCAGGGTCAAATTAATAACAGACAAGCAAAAATGTTTCTCACCATTCATTGGAAGGAGAATATACGCAAAACAGAAGAGAACCCATACGCATGATTAGTCTTGGCTTCGCATCATCCTTATTCAATAGGTACTTCAAAGTAGAGTGGTTAGGGTACACATTAACTATAGAAAAGAGCAAATAAGATTGAAATTTATTAATAGCAAAAACTACAACCAATAACTGTTTCTCAATGATGGTGTAATTTTTTTGTGCACTAGTCAGTGTTTTACTTGCGTAGTAAATAGGTTGGAAATGTTTATCCTTATGCTGGCCTAAAACGACGCCCATTGCCCAATCATTAGCATCACACATTAATTCAAATGGAAGTGACTAGTTGGGTGACACAATTATGGGTGCATTAGTCAAATAGTCCTTGAGAATGTTAAAGGCTAGCAAACACTCATCATTAAAATTAAAAATTGCATCCTTTTCTAACAACTTAATGAGTGGTTTTACTATCTTAGAGAAATCTTTAATAAACAGTCTGTAGAAACCCGCATGACCCAAAAAACTTCTAATCACCTTAATTGAAGACGGTGGAGGTAGTTTCCAAATAGTTTCAATCATAGCCTTATCTACTTCTATACCATTACAAGATATCTTGTTTCCTAGAACTATTCCTTCTTGGACCATAAAGTGACATTTTTCCCAATTTAGAACCAGATTCGTTTCTTTATACCTTTCTAATAATTTTTTCCAAATTATGAAGACATCTTTCAAACGAATCACCATGAATAGTAAAATCATCCATAAATACCACCATGATGCCTTCTACCAAAATCATCAAACATTGTAAACATGCATTTCTGAAGGGTGGCGGGGGCATTGCATAGACTGAAAGCATTTTATGTACAGTAAGCAAACGTATCATAAGGGCATGTGAATGTGGTCTTCTTTTAATCCTCAAGTGCAATTGGAATTTAAAAGTAACCTAATATACCATCCAGAAAACAATAGTAAGCATGACTAGTTAATCGTTCTATTATTAAATCAATAAAAGGGAGAGGAAAATAATCCTTTCTCGTGGCGTTATTTAGTTTCTCATAATTAATGCACACCCTCCATCTGGTGATTGCTTGAGTGGGAATAAGCTCGTTATTCTCATTCTAAATAACTGTCATCCTTCTCTTCTTAGGCACAATTTGAACCAGGCTCATGTATACATTGTCTGAGATAGGGTAGATTACTCTAGCATCCAATAATTTAATCACCTTAGCCTTCATTGCTTTCTTGACATTTGGGTTCAGTCTTTGCCGTGGTTGCATTATCGGTGTATAATTTTCATCTATCAAAATTTTATGTGTGAAATAGGGTGGATTTATTCTTTTTATATCTACAATAGACCAAGTAAAAACACCCTTTTGCTTTTGCAACACTTCCAACAATTTCATTTTTTTGTCCACGCTTAGCAAAGATGAAATAATTACTTGTAACTTATAATCCAATGCTAAGAAAGTTTACTCTAAATGATCAGGTAACTTTTTTAACTCCAAACTTGGTGGTTCCTTAAGTGATGTCTTTCTCTTTGTTATGCTTAGAGTAATTTGCTCTTCTTTTTCTGCATGGTCAAGAATCCCTTGGCATCCAACTGAACCACTAAGTCCTTTTCTAAGGTATCGACTTCAAACTCATTCCATTGAGTGATGCACACCTTAAATGGATCATCCTAAATACTTTCCTGAAAATAATGGGCAACATTAATATGCACTAAATCTAAAGAATAACAAGTACCATCCTTATCAAGAGTATTTTTCATGGTTTTAGAAATATGAAATGTAGTTTCTTCCAACCATATTTTCAAAAACAATTTACCATTTTGAACATCAATTAATGCTCTTGCAGTAGATAAAAATGGTCAGCCTAGAATCATAGGTACATGTGCATCCATATCCATATCTAATATATTGAAATTAACGACAATGATAAACTTATCAACTTTTACCAACACATCTTCAATTATTCCCCTAGGATATTTAATTGATCTGTCAACTAATTGAATACTTATCCTATTTGGTTTAGGCTCTCCTAACTCCAGTTTTTTGAACAAAGTATAAGGCATTAGATTTATGCTAGCACCCAAATCTGTTAAAGCTCTACCAATTGACAAAGGACTAATAGTCCAAGGAGTAGTAAAGTTCAATGGATTATCAATCTTCCTTAGTAAGTCATTCTAAACGATTGCTGAATATTCTCCATTTAGGATCATTGAAGACAATTCTTTCAGCCTTTTTTTTTTTGTGCTAAAATATCATTAAAATTTTGTGTGTAATGTGGCATCTGTTCCAATGCTTCTACAAAAGGAATATTAATATGTAGCTGTTTAAACATAGCAAAAAATTTATCAAATTAGGCCTCATCTTTATCCTTTGACAATCAAGAAGGATACAATGAAGGTGGACAATATTCCTTCACTTCCTTTTTCTTCTTCAGCGGTTCAAACGGTTTTTCTTCCTTTCTTGAGATGGTGATTTCCTGTTGGAATTCTTGAGGTAGGTTTTTAACTACAATCAACTTTTTTTTCTCATCACTTTTTCTATCAAGCAGCTATTTCCCACTACAAAGAGTAATAGCCTCCAACTATTCATCCAGAGTAATAGCCACCAAGTATTCAGCCATTGGTGTCATGTCTGCCTTATTGATTTCCATTATGGATTATGACATCATTTTCATATGCTTCTGAAACATTGACTGCTAGCTTTCCACGTCTTTCAGGTTTTGACAATAACTTTGAATATTGCTCATCAACCCCATCATTACTTCTTCAAAATTATGGAAGAAAGGGACTGTTAAAAATTCACACCCCATCCTTGAACTTTCTAGTTATCCGTAAGGTAGCTCTTCCACCTTGGGCTGAGGTATTTTTTCTCATATGGACACAAAAAATTTTCAACAGAATCAACATACTCGTTATTAGTCCTTCAATTGGTTACCTTACACTCCTAGATCAGATGTTCCCCTTGACAATTATCATAGAGCATCATTACAGGATGTTTCCGGCTAGCTGAAAAATTCCTCAGTTCTCTTATTAAAGCTTTAACTTAACTTGCTAGAGCTACATAGGCATCAAAATTTTGAGTCGTAGGCACTCTATTTGGCTTGATCTTAGATGATGATTGTCATTGATAATTATTCATTGCTACTTCTTAATCAAATCTTGGGCAGCTTCAGGTGTCTTGCTGTTCAAAGTACCACCAACTGCTCCTTCGATCATCTATTTGGAAGCATAAGGATAACTTAAACCATTATAGAACATTTGCATTTACATCCGTGTAGATAATCCGTGATGTGGACACCTTCTCAATAAGTCATTGAATCTTTCTCAAGATTCATATAATGTCTTCGAATCTATCAGATTGAAAATGAGAAATATCATCATGAAACTTCACAGTCATGGCTGGAGGGAACCTCTTGGAAGTAAAGTAAACCATTGCTTAGCTCTTCCTCTCAATGAGAACGGAAATAATCTAAACCGGATGCTATCCTCACTAGCTCCATTAATTCTGAATGTATGGCATATCTCCAGGGAACTGGCAGTATGAGCATTAGGATTATCATCCACTAAGCCATCGAACTGAACACAATGCTGCACCATCTGAATGATATTTGGTTTGATCTCAAAATTGTTGGCATTAACAAGAGGTCTAACATTACTGGATTCTATTTTTTCAAGAAAATGATTAGCATATTCCAACATAGTCCTTGTTTGACTGCGGTCCTCCATGATTAATCCTTCTTGATGGTGCTTTAGATCAGAATATGATGTTTGTGACTCAAAACCTTTCAAAGATAAGAGTTTTCTGACCCTTCTTTCAATTTCTAGATCCACTTCAACCACTTCACTGGGATGGCTATGAGTCATACACCAAAATTCTTGTAAGAAAAGAAGAAGAAATTAATAAATAAAAATAACTAAAAATTTAAATAAAAATACTATAATAAAATAAATGGCTATATTAATAGAGATCAATTTTTCAAGTAGCAAACTCAACAAATGATTTCCCGGCAACGACGCTAGAAAACTTGGTGTGTTCGTAGTTCACAACAAATCTTTCTTACTACATTAGTAACAGTGTGAATGTATTAAATCTCTCTATGCTTAAATAAACATGTGAACTCATAGGCAAGTACACCTATCATCAAAATATAGCAGTGACAAGTACCAAGATTATTTTCCTGAAAAAATTGAGGTTATCTGCCATACTCAATATCCTTCCATTATCTAACCAAAAATTAAGAGGTTTTATTTACTCAATATCCTTATATTATCTAACCGAAAATTAAGAGACTTTATTTAACTAACTACTATAAACTAACTAAACTAACTAATAAAGAAAAATAAGCTACTAACTATCGGCAGGCAACGGAAAAACAACTAAAACAATAAATAGTAAAAAACCTCATACTTAGAATCGAATCCCCCTAAAACTTCAATTATGTTGTGTTTATTCTGGTTTAATAAGATTGTGATTAACTTGTACTGTGGAGTACTACCTAAAGTAGATTAACTTCATATTATTCCAGTTACACTAACCCTATTCTTAAGTAAACGATATGGTATCTAGGCCTACTGTGCTTCCTAAGAAAGCAACAAGTTCTACTACCCATTACTAGGTTTCACCCTATTCCAGAGGTATTATATCATACCTATTACTCCCGATTACTATACTATCCCTTTTATCCAATAGTTATCACAACAAAATATACCGAATACTACTTGACGTATGTTCATAAGCCTACATTAAATTAAAAGGCTAGCTACTATTAACCAACACAATAAAGCACATTGGGTAAATTGCAAGAAAAACACATAATTATATTAAACTAGAAATAATCACTACCATAAAACTATCCTAAGGTTCATTTACTTTAAGCATGAGTAGGAAAAATTTAGCTTATAGTGCCGTAAAATGAAAGCCAAAGAATCAAAAGAAACCTAAAAAAGAATGATCTATGGTTGAATTTCTTCATCTTCAAGAAATCTTTGATTCAGTGCTCATGTTATCAAAATTGCCTCCAATGTTAGAAAACTTGGTGTGCTCATAGTTCATAAAAAGCCTTTCTCACTACATTAGTAACAGTGTGGATGCATCAAATCTCTCTATAGTCAAATAAACACGTGAATTTACAAGCAAGCGCATCTATCATCAAAGTATAGCATAAGCAAGTACCAAGATAATTTTTCTCAAGGAACAAAGGTTATTTACTGTACTCAATATCTCCCTATTATCTAATTGGCAATTAATATGTTTTATTTAATTAAACACTATGAACTAACTAAACTAACTAATGTAGTAAAATAAACTACTAACTATTGGCAGGCAGTGGAAAAATAACTAAAACAATCAACAGTAAGAAACCTCATACTTAGAATCGAATTCCTCTAGAACTTCAATTATGTTGCTTTTACTCTAGTTTAATAGGATTGTGATTAACTTGGACTATGGAGTACTACCTAAAGTAGATTAGCTTCCTATTATTCCCGTTATACTAACTTTATTCTTAAGTCATCGATAGGTTGTCTAGGCCTATCACGCTTCGTAAGAATGCAATATGTTCTATGACCTCCTATTAGGTTTCATCATATTCTGGAGGTATTATATTATACCTACTACTCCTGATTACGATAGTATCCCTTTTATCCAACGGCGATCCACAACAAACATATTAGATACTATTTGATACATGTTCATCATCTTATATTGAATTAATAGGCTAGCTACAATTAATGAATGCAATGAAGTACAATGGATAAATCGCAAGAAAAACACATAATCATATTAAATCAGAAATAATCATAATCACAAAATCATCATATGGTTCATCTACTCTAAGTAAGAGTAAGAAAAATTTAGCTCATAGTGCCGTAAAATAAACATAAAAGAATCAAAAGCAAACTATGAAAAGGGTGATTCATGGCTGAATTTCTTCTTTTTTAAGAAATCTTTGATTCAATGCTCATGAATGATCCATGGCTGAATTTTTTTTTCTCCAAGAAATTTTTGATTTGGCGCTCATGAAACAATGCTGATCATCAGAATTGCTTTCAATAGTCTTCTTCCATGAAAAACTCTCTTTTTCTGTATTTTTTTTCCACTTCCTCACTTTTCCCTCTTTTCCTTTCGGAACTAACTAGAAAACCCTAAAAATTAAGACAAATGTGAGTTTGAACACAACCATGTAGCAGGCTGTGTTGCTCTTTTGGAACTTGAAATCTCACTTAGTTCAACATGATTTGGAGCATGGATGTGTAAGATCCAAGACTCTGCTAAAACTTACAATTCAACTTTAAAACTTTGCAAAAAAATTTTCTAACTCATATGAAGCTGAAATATGACCTGAAAACAAAATATGAACCAATTAAGCACCATATTCTAGTAAAAACACTTCAAAAGACAAGTAAATATTAGGGAAAAATCTATAAAAAACAAAACTAAATATGAGCATATTAATCCTAAACATGAAACCCTAATCCTCACCTTGTTCTTGTTCAACTCACGCTGCATCAACTGCCTTAAGCTCTGTGTCCAGTTTGTCTCGTAGCCCTTGCACCATGTAGAGAAATTGAGGGATTTAGGTACTTCTGAAGGCATACTCGGGTTTGGTTGATTTCAAGTCGAAAGCAATTTTCATGTCTGGGTCCGAGAAGCCAGGGTAAAAGTACTGGTGAAGGACCGGAACCGTATAATTAAGATGTGCTAAAGAGCATCTTAATAAGCTTTTTCTTCAATATTATGGTGATACGACCAATTCACTTTTATTTTTGTAAAGTAGGTTGTTCGCTTTATTTCTTTTTACTATAGCCTTTAGGTTAAAAACTTCCGTCCGACAACATAATCTGAAGTTGTCCTTCACAACATTCTCATGCTTGACACGTTTTTTGAAACTTGTTCGAAAGCAAGGCATTTTGTGCTGTCTATTTATAATGCAACAAGTTGTTTTGTTCAAAAGGAAACATCTAATCTAAACTATCTTTTAAGTTACTTGAACTGGAACTTTGTTTTAGCTACTACCAAACTTGTAAGTTTAAACAAAAGCTGATGTTATCTCAACTAGGAGCCTCTCTTTTGATGGTGAGCTATTCATTTTTTTTCCCAGAAAATGCATTTTTATCAGTTCTGTTAAGAAATGATAAAAATGACTTTAGGTGCAAGAAGGCTTTTCGGTGGAGAAGATTTCTCTTTGTATTTCTTACTCTCTCATCTTTTCATATTAAAACACAATCATTTATAAGAGTAACTAAACAATAACGTACTACCTATTAAATATAGAACTTAAGAATTCTAATTAAAAACAAATTCCAACGTTTGTCCGTTTTCTCCTCTTAATGCCAGCAACCGTTGTCCTATTTTATTTTGCAGACTTTCATCTCCTTAATTAAGTTTATTTCCAACACCCCTCCTTAAACTTAATTCCTTTATATCCTTCATGCCTATCATCCTTTTGTAGTTTTCAAACAACACCGTAGGCAACGGTTTGGTGAATATGTCCGCCACCTGGTCATGACTTGCTACGTGCTTAAGTTTCACACTTCCATCTTTTATCTTGCTTCGTATGAAATGAAATCGCACATCAATATGTTTGCTTCGTTCATGGTTCACCGGATTCTTGGCTAGCTCAATAGCTGATCTGTTGTCAATTCGGATCTCGGTTGGCTCACGTTGCTCTTGCCCTAACTCGCCCAAGAGGTTTCTCACCCAAATTGCATGACAGACACACCACGATGCTGCAACATATTCTGCTTCACATGTTGAGAGTGTGACAATTGGCTGCTTTTTCGATAGCCATGTGAAAGCTGTATCTCCCATAAAAAATACGTATCCCGCTGTGCTTTTTCGATCATCAATGTCTCCGCACCAGTCACTATCTGAATATGCCAACATCTTGCATTCATTTGACTTAGAATAAAATAGCCCGAGTGACATCGTTCCACGAATGTATCGCAGAATTCTTTTAAGCGCCTTCCAATGTGAGTATACTGGTTCCTCCATGAACCGACTCACCACGCCAACACTTAGCGATAAGTCTGGCCTTGTGCAAGTGAGATAACGAAGACTTCCCACCAAACTTCGATACTTGCTCGCGTCGACTCGGTCTCCATGATCATATTTTGAAAGCTTTGCACCTGGTTCCATCGGTGTTGATACCGGATTGCAGTCCGCCATCTTGCTCTTCTGTAATATGTTTTTCGCATATGCTTCTTGTGATACAAATATCCCCATCTTGCTTTGTTGAATTTCCAGACCAAGAAAATATCTCATCAATCCCATGTCTGTCATCTCAAATTCATGCATCATCGCCTCCTTGAACTCTTCTATCATATTGCCATTGTTTCCCATGAAGATGAGATCGTCTACATAGAGTGCGACGAACAACAAATTTTCTCCATTCTTCTTTATGTAAAGAGCATGTTCGAATGGGCATTGCTTGAACCCATTCTCCTTGAAATAGTTGTCAATGCGAGTATTCCACGCCCGTGGTGCTTGCTTTAGCCCGTAGAGTGCTTTCTTCAATTTCAGTACTTTGTTCTCACTTCCAGTCTTTGTGTATCCTGGGGGTTGTTCGAGATAGACCTCTTCTTCGAGCATGCCATTTAGAAATGCCGACTTAACATCCATCTGAAATATCGGCCACTCGTATTGAGCAGCTTGTGCAATTAGCAAACGGATTGTTTCCATTCTTGTAACTGGAGCAAATACCTCGTCATAGTCAATTCCTGCCTTTTGTTTGTATCCTTTTGCCACAAGTCATGCCTTGTATCTCTCGATTTCACCCTTTGCATTCATCTTTTTCTTGAAAACCCATTTTACTCCAATGGGTTGTCCGCCCTTTGGTAATTCTGTCAACTCCCAGGTTTTGTTGCGTTCAATTGCATGAATCTCCTCATCCATAGCTGCTTGCCACTTCTCATCTTTCACTGCATCTTCAAAGCTTATGTTCTCCATATCTGCCAAAAGACACACAAGATGTACCTCATCTGTTGAATCATACAAATCTCGCAAGGTCCTCCATCTTGGTTGTTTTGGTTCATCCTCATCATCGCTGCTTTGCGGTTTTGTTGAAGTGTTTGTCGCAGTTATTATTGGACCAATTGTTGCTTCCTTTGATTCGTTCCAGTCCCACTCGGCACCTTCATTGACTTGCACGTCTCGACTCACTATCATTTTCTCACTTTTCGGATCAAGTAGCTTGTACCCTTTTGTCTTCTCATCATAGCCTATGAAGACATACTTCTTGCTTTTGTCTTCGAGCTTGGTCCTCCGCTGATCTGGCACGTGTGCATAAGCAACACTACCAAACACCTTCAAATGTGAGACTGTCGGCTTTTGACCACTCCACGCTTCTTGTGGTGTTATATTTTCCAGCTTCGCATGAGGGCAACGATTTTGAACATAAACTGCGCATTGCACAGCTTCCGCCCAAAGTTCATTTGGTAACTTTTTACTCTTGAGCATAGACCGAACCATTTCGAGAATGGTGCGATTCTTCCTTTCAGCAACACCGTTTTGTTGAGGAGAATAAGGTGCAGTCAGAAATCTTCTTATGCCATGTTCCTCGCAATAGTTCCTGAATGCCTTCGAATTGTACTCGCCTCCTCTGTCAGATCTTAGGGATTTGAGGACTTTTCCAGTTGATTTTTCCACCAAAGTTTTGAACTTCATGAACTCATCAAGTGCTTCGGACTTTTCTTTCAAAAAATAAACCCATGTTTTTCGTGAGAAATCATCGATAAAAGAGATGAAGTACCTTTTACCGCTGTATGAACTGGGAGTGATTGGCCCACAAATGTCAGTGTGGATCAATTCGAGGGGTTCTTTGGCTTGATATTCTGCCTTCTTTTGAAACGAAGCTCTTGTATGCTTGCCAAGCACACATTCTTCACAAAACTTGCTTTCATAGCCTACATCTGGCAGTCCATGCACCATGTTTTTCTTTGCCAACACTCTTAGGCCTCCATGATGCAAGTGCCCAAATCTGAGATGCCATAAAGTTGCCTTGTCTTCAACATCTACGCTTAAACATTTCTCTTGCATCTTTTGCAAATTGAGCTTATACATACGATTCTTTCCCATCTCAACATGAGCCACCGATTGCCCTTGCTTGTCCTTGAGTTGTAACATCCGATCTTTCATAAGTACTGAGTATCCTTTCTCCATAAGTTGACCCATACTTAGAATGTTACTCTTTAGATCCGGTACATAATACACGTCCTCAATTTTCCTTGTCATACCATCGTTTTGTAAGAAACAAATTGTACCTTGTCCTTTAACCTGGATCTTCGATGCATCTCCAAATGAAACATGGCCATCTTTCACCTCTCGTAATTCCCTGAATAAATGCTTGAGCCCACACATGTGGTTGCTTGCACCCGTGTCAAGATACCAAATCGAGTCATCATAATCGTCTGTGCAATTTTGTACCATCATGAGGATTCCTTCATTGTCATCGTCCTTTATTGCAAGATTTGTGTTTTCTTCCACATTCTTCTTGCTCCAACAATCCTTCGCATAGTGCCCAACTTTTCCACAGTTATGACACTTATCGGGATTGCAATTCCTTGCAATATGGCCGTTCTTGCCACACTTGTAGCATTCAAACGCCTTGTATCCTCTACCGCGTCCACGACCTCTCCAGTTTTGTTGACTGGATTGTCCCTTTTCTTCTTGATATCTTCCTTGACCGCGGCCACCATTACTGCGACCACCACGGCCACGTCCTCGCCCACGAGATTGAGAAAACAACAATGCCTTATCATCTTTAATAGACACCTTGGATTTGAGAGCTTCCTCAAGTGTCTCATCCTTCTTCTCATCCTTCTTCTTCTTCCACTGCTCATGGGCTTCAAGGGACCCGACAAGTTCGTCTACGGTTAGCGTGGTGATGTCCTTCGACTCTTGGATGGCACACACAATGTTGTCGAAACTGTCTGTAAGAGAACGTAAGATTTTCTCCACAGATCGAGTTTCTTTTATATCCTCGCCATTTCGTTTGAGCTGATTCACCACGGTTTGAACACGCGTGATGTAATCGGAAACACTTTCTGATTCCTTCATCTTCATGCTCTCCAACTCGCCGCGTAGGATTTGGAGACGCACTTGTTTCACTCGATCAGCTCCTTTGAAACACTTTTCTAACTTCGCCCACGCCTCTTTAGAAGATTTCGAGTCAGAAATCTTCTCGAAATCAGATTCATCAAGAGCTTGGAACAGGAAATGAAGAGCAGTCCTGTCTTTCATGCGCACGTCTCTTAGCGCCTTCAGCTGGTTCCCCGTTAACGCATCGGTTGTTGCCGGTTCTTCGTAACCAGTTTCGACCACCTCCCACGCATCATTTGCACCTAGCAACACTCGCATTTGGATACTCCAGTTTTCATAATTTATCTTTGTCAAACGTGGCACCACCATCTTTGCTGTGTTCGTGGCGGAACTCATATTGGCTCTGATACCAATTTGTTAAGAAATGATAAAAATGACTTTAGGTGCAAGAAGGCTTTTCGGTGGAGAAGATTTTCACGCCATCAAAAAAGGTAAAATGTTGTTTTCTGGTTGCCATAGCAGTTGGAATGCTTACTGGATTTTTGTTGAGATATTGTACATGCATATTGCTAGAGTTTATGAATCAGATGGTTATGAGAGTCTGCAATGTAATTTCTCTTTTAAGGCATGAGCTTTACAAGATAGCATAGAAGTCGACTTGGTCTATATTTTGGTTATCCCTTGGTTTATAGTGTGGAGTACTTATAGACCGCCACAACGCCACTCTTATGCCACAACTCTAAGCTAGTTATTACTGATCTTGCTTTCTTCTGAAATTTATGTTTCTCAATTAGGATATGGTGGACCGAGACAGATCATGTCTGGTTTATTTCATGGTTCATTCTTTGCTGAATGGTGCTATAAGCAACATGCAAAAGTCATTTTCTTTAAAATAAAGGATCTAGAATTACCTTATTGTTTTGTGAAATTTATGTTGGCTTGAAAATTTTTTTGCTAGAACACGAAGGATCATAATTTTGAGCTCCGGCTATCTTATGGTTTGTCAATTTGCTGGGTATTGTTGTAATCTATCACCATGTATACTAATGACTCTTGAATTTTTGTGGTTGCATGTGTAACTGTATGCCTCTTGGTGGATCTGTTGTTTTACCCAGTTAAAATAGAAGATTCAGGTCTTATCCAAAAACAAATAAATAAATAAATAAAATTTTGTTTTTGTTGGTTTTATTCTAAGAGAACTGTTCTCGACTACTAATGTATGGTATAATTCTTGGTTATTTCTAATCATTTCTATCATGCTTTTTCAAGATTGCACGTTTGGCCAAGCAAATTAACCCCTGTGAATGGGTTCAAGGGATGATACTTTTATAAGGAAATAGAATTTATGACGCATTACAGCAGTTCATTTCATGATCATGCCATAGTTTAGCCAATGTGTTCATGGTATGATTGATGGATTTATATGACAAGTGTGATTCTGGTTGTATATCTAGATCATTGTTATCTGCTAGTGAGCGTTTCTAGAGTTTTTTTAATCTACAATTGGCCTTTTAGAAGGTGAACGCTAAAAAGGGATTGCTTCATAGCATTTAGATTGTGATAATTCATCATTTCTAGATACTGCAAATCTGATACATAGAATCTTTTCTATCCAATACTTTTATGTTGTTGAATTGGATAACAACACCTGAGGTAACTTTGGGTGGGTCAATTTTGAAACTTGATACTTCGTTTTTTTATTTTTTCTTTTCTTTTTTCATGCTAATCTAATTTTTCTTCATTGACATCCAGACCATATGCCATGATACCAGTTTTTTTTTTTATGATATTGGATAAAAGAACCACGCTCGTTAGTTCCTCATTAGTTCAAACATTGTTGATGTTTCTTTATCTTTGAGCAGATAAGAAAGATAGTGTGGGCCTTTATTTTCCAAAGCTAGTTGAATGAATGTATGATATCAAGGTAAAATTACAAAAAACCCCCTATGGTTTGATCTGACCTACATTTTACCTTCTCTATTTTGAAAAACTTACACTTTACACCTTATTTGCTTTATAGTATCCGACAACAGCTTCTAAAATCATAATTTAAGCTGTCTAATAATAATGTTCCATAATTTCAATATTTTTTTATTTTTTTTACATTTAACCGACTTTTAAAAAATACTGATATGTATTTATAGGGAGAAAAATACATTTACAGAAAGAAAAAAAAATTTAAATTATCTATTAACTATAAAAAAATATTACAGAGATTGAAATTATTAAAAGATAACTATCGTATAGTTTAAATGTAATTTTAAAACTTGTTATTAAATAATGTAAAAAATACAGGGGCCAAAGTATAAATTTATAAAACTAGATAGGACAAACTGTAGATTAGGGCATACATTTGGCGTAATTGTAAGTTTTCCATGATATCAATGGCGGTTCTGTTTTAACTAGAATTTCAGGAAGTTGATTAAAATTCTAAAGCAACCAATAATAATTAGTCCTTTTACTCGGTCATTGAGTGGAAGTAACACAAAAGCACTTTCTGTTTCTTCTGCCCTTTTTCTGGCAGTATTAGTTATAGGCTCTGTAAGATAACCTTTAATATTGTAGGTCAGTACTCTTGGAAAAGCTATTTTTTATTCTAATTTTTATTACCGTTTACTGTTTTAGCTTCTTTATAGTACTCGTTTCAGGTTGTTGAAGTGCCCGGAGGGCTCTGAAGCCCTGCATTTTTCGCACCTTACAAAAGAAGTCTTCAGGTGTAAGCTTAACTTGTTTTTGCATAATCTTTCTTTATGATACTTTCTTTACTTTCATCCCTGAAATTGGGCACGTTTGAAATTTGATGCTCTTATTTGAGGCAGTTCAAATTGATCTGAATCAAGTTCGTAGACATGATTTGATAGAACTTTTTTGTTTTTGCTGCTTATGTTATATTGATTTAAGAACGCTTTTGCTATTTTTTGCTATCAAGTAAATTTGGAGTACAGATGGTCTAATCATCTCGTTTGTTTGCAATAGAGGTAAAACCGTTGTCTCTGTCTGGCTCTTTCTCTTTAAAAAATGGAATGCAAATAGGATGCAAATGGCTTTGAGTTGGAACACAACCCCCCCCCCCCCCCCCCCCCAATAACCAATGCAATATAAATATAGGGAGGTCTAAGTTGATGGTCTAATGGTTAGTTTGCAATAAAGGGTGTTAGCTATTCTCTCTATCTGCTTGTCCTTTTACCATGTTTCTAACCTATTTAAGAAAAGATTAATTAGTATTTCCTCTCTCCTAAATTCTTTGTACCATTCACTTTTTAGTAATTAATCTATAATTTTTTATTTTCAACATCTTAGTATATAAATAAAAAACCTTTATATATGAATGATAAATTAAGGCCTATAATTTTTAAATATATATTTTTAATTTTTTCTAACAAACAATAATATGAATAAATTCAAGTCAAACTAATTGAAAAAGTCAACGATGCAAAGAATGTGGGATGGATGAAGTATCATTTTTCTTTTTTTAACTAAATCACTTCTGAGCATGTCCAAGAAGAGACTAATATTATTTTCCTAAAAAATTGATCATTGCAGCCATTATTTCATTTGTCAAAAAATTGCAACTCTAAGCCTCGTTGCCCATCTCTCTACTCCAATTTATCTAATTCTTTTGCAAAAAAAGAATATAAAACTTTTCAGTCCCCTCATTCCACTTTGAAATCTATTTCTCTTGATTAGATTGTTTTTCCGCTTCGGTTTGTCATCAAAAGCGAATTTGCATCCTTACCCTCGCACCTATTTTACAATTAAAAGAGTACCGAATGCTGTCATTTCCTTTCTAAATTATTTTCTTGTTTTTATTTTACGAAGAATGACAAAAAAAAAATCTATTTTTGCACCGATTTGTCTTTCACTTTCTGTGAAGGGTACTTTTCCCCTCAGCCCGACCAATTTTCCTCAACATTTTCAAGCTAAAATACAAACAGGTTGTATTGCCTCTCTTTCCCCCTACATCCACTTCACTAATATGCAATTTATTTTGTATTTTCTGAAAAGTGAATGTGGCAACGTGCGGGTCTTTTTCGGGAGTCGCCACCAATCGGTTTTCGCTCAGGTCGATTGGTCACCTTAAAATATGGTCTGCGAGAGTTCGGGGGTTCGGGAGTACGGTTACGTTAAAACAACTTTGTTAAAACGCCCAAAAATTGGCACCTTAGTTGATTTTAAATTTTTTTTGCTTTGCTTTTAAATAAATTTCAGTTAATTTTCAATCTAGAATTTTTAACTGAATTAATCGGATGTGGATTTTTGGTAATTAATTTGTATAGAATTTTATATTTCCGAACCATGGACTCTGCCGAGTCATTTGGACACGGAAGATTTTTATTCCGAACCATGGACTCTGCCGAGTCATTTGGACACGGAATCTGATGAAATTTTAAACAAATCAATCCATATCGTAAATATGGATTTTTATCTTTTTATTTAATTTATTTAATTTTAAAAGTTAATATTTTCCAAACCGTAGATCCTGCCGAATCATCCGGATATGGAATTTAATATCCAAGCCATGGATTCTAACCGAATCATCTGGACATGGATATGATCCGTCTTAGGATTTCATTATTTAATTTTATTTTTATTTTTTAATAATTTTAGCTAATATCCAAGCCGTGGATTCTAACCGAATCATCTGGACATGGATTTTATGATCCGTCTTAAGACGGATTTCTAATTTAATTTTATTTTATTTTATAATAATTTTAGCGAATATCCAAGCCATGGATTCTAACCGAATCATTTGGACATGGATATGATCCTTCTTAGGATTTCGTTATTTAAGTTTATTTTATTTTTTAATAATTTTAGCTAATATCCAAGCCGTGGATTCTAACCGAATCATCTGGACATGGATTTTATGATCCGTCTTAAGACGGATTTCTAATTTAATTTAATTTTATTTTATAATAATTTTAGCGAATATCCAAGCCATGGATTCTAACCGAATCATTTGGACATGGATATGATCCGTCTTAGGATTTCGTTATTTAAGTTTATTTTATTTTTTAATAATTTTAGCTAATATCCAAGCCATAGATTCTAACCGAATCATTTGGACATGGATATGATCCATCTTAGGATTTTATCAAACCTACTAAGAGCGGATTCACAAACATTTGAATGCTTCTTAACCAATCGTCTGGTACACATTTAATGCATTACAAGAAATTAAAATTAAACTAATCTAAAAATAAAGATAAAAAAAAAATGAATATCTTAAGTTACATCCTTATGTGAATTTAATTAGTTAAATATAATACATGACTAAACAATCAAATAATAAAAGAAACAAAAAGGAAAATCAAAGAAATAAAATTTGCCGTCAGTGACTGATCTCCAATAAAAAAAAAGTTAGTGGTTCAATGAATGAAAAATGAAAAATCATAAGGGCTAAAATGAAAGTTTTACCTAAAGAGAAGAAAGTTGACTGGGTCGAATTCGATTAGCGGGTTTTGAAAGCGTTCTCTGTGACGGCAAGGGCTTGGGCGAGAGAATATCCAACAGATCACCATAAACGGGCTTATGTTTTCTTCCCTAGATTTTCCGAGAGGTCACCACGGTCCAGCACGTTGATCTCTCCAATTGTATCTAACGATCCGGATTCGATCTCACAAGGATCTACTTTGCTTTGCTTAAGAAAATTGATTAATTTACAAAAATAACAGCAACTAAACATAATACTAATAATTCTTGTTCTGAAATAGTATTCAACCAAAATGCTTGTAAGTCATCATTTGAGAAGAGCAAATGGTTTACTCCACACAGCTAGCCACTATGACCACGTATGGCTTACAAGTTGAAACCTTTTTCCGACATATCAAATTTTAATATCATTCAAAAGCACCATGAGGCTATGTATAATATTTAAGAACATGAAAAATTAATATTTGAATAACCAACAACAGGCTCTCAAATCAGAACTCAAACAATTAGAAGTACCAAAATGAAATTGTGATTGACACCAATTGAGCAAGATTTAAAACAGATAATTAAAACAAACAGTGACACCAAAATGAAAATATGTGCTCTTGCGCAAGCCTGAATACCCAGAAGCACAAACTGCACAATCTTACCATAGGCTTACCTAAAGCTCCAACCAACAACGTGAAAAGAGCACCAATGTAATTAGCAACTGAACTGATCAATGACTAATATATCTCAGAAAAACAGGTCTCTAAAGAGGAGATCATTTCATTTCAGACGAGAAAGTAAAGCCATTGAAACCGGAATTGAGAAAGAAAACGGATATGAAAGAAGAAGCACCAACCATCAAGATAGGACAAGTAGGATTGATCCACTCGTAATGCATAATACAGTTAGATCAAATTCATTCAAATCTTGACGACAATTCAAGCCCTTGTATCTGACTTTGAATCAGTTAACTCGAAATTTAATCTGTATAAAGGGGCAGCACAAATAGTACCAGAGAAAAGTCTACGGGATGAATTTCGGAAAAAAAAAAAATTAAAGAAAAGAAAACAATAAGAGTTTGCTGTCAGGGGTTGATCTGCAACAAAAAATACGTTAGTGACTTAAATGAATAAAAGAAAGAAAAATAAGGACTAAATAAAGATTTTACCCAAAAAGACAAAAGACAGACTTTGACTTGGTCAAAAGTTTAAATAACGCGTCTGTCTGCGTCTTCGATCTTTATTTCTTTCTTCCGGCGTCTATACGGTGGCGGTGGAGGGCTGAGTGGTGGAGGCTTGGCCGGCGGGAGGAAGGAAAAGAAGGGGCTGGGCGCGACGGCGTGGGACGCGACACGGCAGGAAGAAGGCGACGGCGGGCTCGGACGGAGGAGAGCTGGGCGCGATGGCGCGACACGCGACACAGCAGGGAGGAGGCGACGGCGAGCTAGCTGGTGAGCGACGCGGAGAGAGCCAGGCGGTGGCAGCGAGAGGGAAGTAGCTGGCGGTCGTCGCGACGGCGAGGAACAGCTGGGCGATTGGAGCGAGAGAGAAGAAAGAGAGAGTCAGAAGATGGAGCTGGAGGAGGAGGAACAGAGACAGCAGGGTCGGGCGGCTGGTGGCTGGAGCAGAGGAGCGTGGAGGCGCGCGGCTAGCGAAGGGCGAGGGCAGGAGGGGAAGCAGGCTCAGTGAGAGAGAGAAGGAGAGCTGTTGCGAGAGCGAGAGAGAGTGAGAGAGAAACAGAGAGGGAGAAGAAGAGAAGAGAGTCGAGAGCGTGAAAGAGGGAGAGAGAAACAGAGAGGGAGAAGGAGAGAAGAGAGCCGAGAGCGTGAGAGAGGGAGAGAGAAACAGAGATTGGGAGAAGGAGAGCAGATGAGAGCGAAGGAGAGAGAGAGAGTTCGCGAGAAGAGAGAGAGAGAAGGAGAAACAGAGAGGGAGAAGGAGAGAGGAGAGCAAAGGAGAGAGAGAGAGTTCGCGAGAGAAGTGAGAGAGGGAAAGGGAAAAGAAGAGAGAGGGAAGAGAAGTGAGAGAGGGTCAGAGATCAGATGTGTGTGTGAGCTGTGTGTGTGTGTCATGTGTGTGTGAGCTGTGTGTGTGTGTCTCCCGAGTGAGAGAGAGAGGAGTTGTTTTAATAGAAAGGGAAGAAGAATCGAGAAGGGAGCAGGTGAAGAAATTTGTGCCCGGGGAGCGTCTGTCGGCCACTTTTAATTTTTTTTTTTCATTAATTAATTTCATTTTAATTTTAATTAATTTAATTAATTTTTAATTAATAATAATAATTTTTTTTTATATAAAAAAAACGAAAAAGATGTCCGTAAAACAATATTTTATATCTTTTAATTAATTAATTGATTTTTTTATTTTTTTTATTTTTTAAAAAAAAAAAAAAATTTCAACTGGTCGGACGAAATTGGGTGTCAACAGCTGCCCCCCTTTGCATGCTTCATGGGACATGATGTATGCAAAGTCGTTACCAAATTTCGTCCGGCTTAGCTAGGCCTTTGAGAATCTTCTCACCGCCTAAATCCTGAGGTTAAGGAAAGGTCCTTAGAACCTCTAACGATAAGAAAGCTCCTATCGTTGTAAGATGGACTGAATGATTGATTGTTTGTTTGAGGTTTAAGGAAAGGTCCTTAGAACCTCTAACGATAGGAAAGGTTCTATCGTTGTAAGATGGACTGAATGATTGATTGTTTGTTTGAGGTTTAAGGAAAGGTCCTTAGAACCTCTAACGATAGGAAAGGTTCTATCGTTGTAAGATGGACTGAATGATTGATTGTTTGAGGTTAAGGAACTCTCCTTAGAACCTCGACGATAGGAACTCTCCTATCGTTGAAAGTTTGAGGTTAAGGGCCCTACCTTAGAACCTCTGCGATAAGAACTCTCTTATCGTTTAAGAAAAATTGATGATTGATTGTTTGAGGTTTAAGGAACTCTCCTTAGAACCTTGACGATAGGAACTCTCCTATCGTTGCAAGTTTGAGGTTAAGGGCCCTACCTTAGAACCTCTGCGATAAGAACTCTCTTATCGTTTGAAGAAAAATTGATGATTGATTGTTTGAGGTTTAAGGAACTTTCCTTAGAACCTCAACGATAGGAACTCTCCTATCGTTGCAAGTTTGAGGTTAAGGGCCCTACCTTAGAACCTCTACGATAAGAACTCTCTTATCGTTTAAGAAAAATTGATGATTGATTGTTTGAGGTTTAAGGAACTCTCCTTAGAACCTCGACGATAGGAACTCTTCTATCGTTGAAAGTTTGAGGTTAAGGGCCCTACCTTAGAACCTCTGCGATAAGAATTCTCTTATCGTTTGAAGAAAAATTGATGATTGAGGTTAAGGGTCCTACCTTAGAACCTCGATGATAGGAACTCTCCTATCGTTTGAAGGAAAATTGTTTGTTTTGAGGTTAAGGGTCCTACCTTAGAACCTCGACGATAGGAACTCTCCTATCGTTTTGAAGGAAAATTGATGATTTTGAGGTTAAGGGTCTTACCTTAGAACCTCGACGATAGGAACTCTCCTATCGTTTGAAGGAAAATTGATTGTTTTGAGGTTAAGGGTCCTACCTTAGAACCTCAACGATAGGAACTCTCATATCGTTTGAAGGAAAATTGATGGATGTCGAGGTAAAGGTTCCATCCTTAAAACCTCGAATTGATTGATTGATCTTGAGGCAAAGGTTCCATCCTTAAAACCTCGGATTGATTGATTGATTTCGAGGCAAAGGTTCCATCCTTAAAACCCCGATGATGAAAATTGATTTTGAGGCAAAGGTTTCATCCTTAAAACCTCAGATTGATTGATTGATGTCGAGGCAAAGGTTCCATCCTTAAAACCTCGGATTGATAATTGATCTCGAGGCAAAGGTTCCATCCTTAAAACCCCGGATTGATTGATTGATCTCGAGGCAAAGGTTCTATTCTTAAAACCTCGGATTGATTGATTGATTTCGAGGTAAAGGTTCCATCCTTAAAACCTCGGATTGATAATTGATTTCGAGGCAAAGGTTCCATCCTTAAAACCTCGGATTGATTGATTGATGTCGAGGTAAAGGTTCCATCCTTAAAGCCTCGAATTGATTGATTGATGTCTAGACAAAGGTTCCATCCTTAAAACCTCGGATTGATAATTGATCTCGAGGCAAAGGTTCCATCCTTAAAACCCCGGATTGATTGATTGATGTCGAGGCAAAGGTTCCATCCTTAAAACCTCGACGATTGATTGAGTTCGAGGCAAAGGTTCCATCCTTAAAACCTCGGATTGATAATTGATTGTTTTCGAGGCAAAGGTTCCATCCTTAAAACCTCGATGATGAAAATTGATTGTTTTCGAGGCAAAAGTTCCATCCTTAAAACCCCGATGATGAAAATTGGTTGTTTTCGAGGCAAATGTTCCATCCTTAAAACCCCGATGATGAAAATTGATTGTTTTCGAGGCAAAGGTTCCATCCTTAAAACCCCGATGATGAAAATTGATTGTTTTCGAGGCAAAGGTTCCATCCTTAAAACCTCGGATTGATAATTGATCTCGAGGCAAAGGTTCCATCCTTAAAACCCCGGATTGATTGATTGATGTCGAGGCAAAGGTTCCATCCTTAAAACCTCGACGATTGATTGAGTTCGAGGCAAAGGTTCCATCCTTAAAACCTCGATGACGAAAATTGATTGTTTTCGAGGCAAAGGTTCCATCCTTAAAACCTCGGATTGATAATTGATCTCGAGGCAAAGGTTCCATCCTTAAAACCCCGGATTGATTGATTGATCTTGAGGCAAAGGTTCCATCCTTAAAACCCCGGATTGATTGATTGATGTCGAGGCAAAGGTTCCATCCTTAAAACCTCGACGATTGATTGAGTTCGAGGCAAAGGTTCCATCCTTAAAACCTCGGATTGATAATTGATTGTTTTCGAGGCAAAGGTTCCATCCTTAAAACCTCGATGATGAAAATTGATTGTTTTCGAGGCAAAGGTTCCATCCTTAAAACCCCGATGATGAAAATTGGTTGTTTTCGAGGCAAAGGTTCCATCCTTAAAACCCCGATGATGAAAATTGGTTGTTTTCGAGGCAAAGGTTCCATCCTTAAAACCCCGATGATGAAAATTGATTGTTTTCGAGGCAAAGGTTCCATCCTTAAAACCCCGATGATGAAAATTGATTGTTTTCGAGGCAAAGGTTCCATCCTTAAAACCCCGATGATGAAAATTGATTGTTTTCGAGGCAAAGGTTCCATCCTTAAAACCCCGGCGATGAAAATTGATTCTTTTCGAGGCAAAGGTTCCATCCTTAAAACCCCGATGATGAAAATTGATTATTTTCGAGGCAAAGGTTCCATCCTTGAAACTCCGATGATGAAAATTGATTTTTTTTCGAGGCAAAGGTTCCATCCTTAAAACCCCGATGATGAAAATTGATTATGATTGTGGAGAAAAACTCTTTCCTCCTTTTTAAGTACCTCAGACAATCGAAGTTGAAATGTTCTATTCGGAAGTGTGAATTTTCATAATAGGTGAGTGCAGAAATTTATACTTCGATAAGATGAGTGAATCTTGATGATGACAATAACACTAACAAATTATGTAGAGGGAACGGATGTTTGGAATCAATATCCAAGGTTCATATAATATTTTCTTCAGTAAATATAGATTCCCTTGTGAGATATGTCATCCGAATAAGGTTAAAACTTAACTACCCCAAAATGTTATGCCTAGTAGACCTAATAGGATGCGTCTCAAGAGTAACAAAAATTACTCTTTACTCAGCCATTCCATCCTAAAGGCGTTGTCCTATGGTTTTAATATCAGCATGGACGAAGCTATATTATAAAAAAAAGAAATTCCCTGAAAAGAAAAACTGAAACGCGAAAGAAAATGATGATAATAAAACTAAAGGACAAGAAAAACGGATCAGATCGCTTCTTTCTTCCACAATACTTCAAAAGGGTGAGTAGAGGACCATTATGGGAGTGAACTGGTCGGGAAAGACTGTCGTGTCCAGTCTATCTGAATCATTGCTGGATCTGGTTCAGGAACAAAAGCTTGTATTTTATCTAGTAATTCTTCAGCAGTTGTTGCGGATATTATGATTCGCCGTGCCACTCTTGATATGAAATTCTTCTGCATAGCATAATCCATAAAAGCTATCAGACCTGTAAAGAAATTGTTAACATTCAATAGCCCAATAGGTTTCTTATGCAAATTAAGTTGGGCCATGGAAGCGATTTGGAAGACTTCTCCTAATGTACCAAAACCGCCGGGTAAAGTGATGAAAGCATCAGCATTTAAAAGCATTTGTAGCACACGTTCTTGCAGATTTTTGACCACTAGCTCCTCTCCGATCGTGCCCCCAGAAATAAACTTCAAAGGTCCAGGGATGATGCCCAAAACTTGACTTCCTCCTAAAGATGCTGCTGATGCTACACCTCCCATTAATCCGACACTACCTCCTCCATAAACTAAATGTATTTTTCGCTCAGCTAATACTCTACCCAAATGGTTGGCTGCCTTTAAATACTCTTCATCTTTTCCAGGAAAAGCCCCAGAAAATACACAAATACTTCGGGATTTACGAGTTGGGGTTTTCTCCATTCCTATTCTTACCCTTGTGAGAAAAGAGGATATATTTATAGAGATGAAGAGATAAGGCAATAATTTTATTTTCAAGAATGGATACATTATTGCCAGCTATTCACAGTAGTCACGAGTATGACTCTGGTCAGGTATGGGTACACTATCGTTAAAAAAGGAGGAAAATTTTCAAAATAGCTGCTAGCATGTACAGTAGTCACTACTGTAGCTTACGTCAGGAGTAAGTACGTGATTGTTGGAAGAGAAGGAAAATTTCAAAAGTGGCAGCTATATACAGTAGTCCGTGTCAGGAGTGGGTACATTATTGCCAAAGGGGAGGAAAATTTCAAAAGCGACAGCTAGCACGTACAGTAATCGTGACTATGGCTCATGTCAGGAGTGGATACATTATCGCTGAAAGGGGAGGAAAATTTCAAAAGCGACAGCTAGCACGTACAGTAATCGTGACTTTGGTTCACGTCAGGAGTGGATACATTATTACCAAAAGGGGAGGAAAATTTCAAAAGCGACAGCTAGCACGTACAGTAATCGTGACTTTGATCCTCGTCTTTCACTGGCTTTGCGTCCAGTAATGGCTTCAATGCTTTCTATGAATCGGTGATTTGCATCTCATCTAGCTTTCTCACAAACTGGCAAACAGGGTCGTTTAGGGTCAGATTCCCAAGACTGTAACGATCTCGTTCTTTTTGGAAAATTATCCATAATCCAACAACCTCAAATTGCACTATTCCGCAAGAATGCGCTTCAAGAACCTCTCGAATATCTTCTAGAGATTCCTTACGCAAGCCATTCTTAATGAATCTTATTCTATCATTACGATTTCTGGTGATCATTCCTGGAGCACGACATTTATTGCACCAAATCCACCATCCACAATTATGACAAACGCCTAGCCTCTTTGCTCTTCTTTTTTTGGCATAAGTGCTTTTACCAAAGCCGGGCATACGGGGAAAGAACGCTTCGGGAACTTCACCAGCTGAACGAACCTTAGCTTCAATTAGCCACCGCACATTATCAGGAATGCCTTTGTGCATAAATACTCTGAATCGTTCACATCTAGCTTGATAAATCTTTTTAAGAACATTTATTGGGAAGGAAGGAAAATACTTTCGTAGGGCGGAAAGAGATGACTCCATTGATAAAGGAGGCAAAGAAAGAAATTAGTGATTGTAGGAAACAAAAATAACTAACACATATTTATAGTGATGAAAGGGATAATGTGTTAATTACACTTACAAAAGCAAGTACATTATTGTCAAAAGAAAAGACAAATGACAGCTTATATGTACAGCAATCATGACTGTGGCTCTCATCTTCCACTAGTTTATGTCTAGTAACGGCTTCAATGCCTTCTATAAGTCGGGGATTTGCTTCCCATCCAGTTTTCTCACAAACTGGCAAACAGGGTCATTAAAAGTTAGATTTCCAAGACTGTAACGATCCTGTTCTTTACGGAAAGTCCACCATAAATCCATAATTTCCCATTGCACTATTTCACAAGAATGTGTTTCAAAAGTTAATAGGATATCATCCAAAGATTCCTTACGCAGGCCATTCTTGATGAATTTTCTTTTATCTTCGTGATTTCTGGAGATGTATCCTAAAAAGCGACATTTAGTATTACAATTCCATCGTCCACATTTATGACAGACACCTAGCCTCTTTGCTCTTCGCTTTTTGGCATAAGCGCTTTTACCAAAGCCGGGCATACGGGGAAAGAACGCTTCTGGAACTTCACCAGCTGAACGAACCTTAGCTTCAATTAGCCACCGCACATTATCAGGAATGCCTTTGTGCATAAAAAACTCTGATTCTTTCACATCTAGCAAGGTAGATCTTTTTAAGGACTTTTATTGGAAGAGAAGGAAAGTATTTTCGCAGGGTAGAAAGAGTAGAATCCATTGATGAGAGAAGAATTTGAGAGATGATGGAAAGGAATTAGTTATTGAAGGAAACTTAGATAACCGACTGGAAAAACATGCATTTATAGCGATGAAATGGATAACGTGTCGATTACACTTAGGAGAGCATGTACATCTGTCAAAAGAAAATGCAAACTTTTCCAAATATAACAAACTGTATGTACAGTAATTGTGACTGTGGCTCACATCTTCCACTGGTTTTACGTCCAATAACGGCATTAACGGCTTCTATGAGTCGAGGATTTGCTTCCCATCCAGTTTTCTTACAAGCTGGCAAACAGGGTCATTTACAGTCAGATTCCCGGGACTGTAACGGTTTTCATTCTTCATGAAAAATGCTCCATAAACCAAGAAGTTCACGTTGCACAGATCCACAAGAATGTGTCTCAATAGTCAATCGGATATCATCCAATGAGTCCTTACTCAGGCCATTCTTGATGAATCGTATTTTATCTTCTCGATTATCGGAGATCATTCCTAAAGAACGACATTTAGTATTACAAGTCCACCGTCCACATTTGTGGCAGACTCGTAACCTTTTCGCTCTTCGCTTTTTGGCATAAGAGCTTCTGCCTATACCAGGCATGTGAGACACAAATGCCTCTGGGATTTCGCCTGCCAGACGAACCTTGGCTTCGATTAACCACCGCACATCTTCAGGGATTCCTTTGTGCATCAGAACTCTTAATCGTTCACAGCGAACTTGGTAGATCTTTTTGAGAATGTTCATTGGGAGAGAAGGAAAATATTTTCGTAAGACAGAAAGAGTAGGATCCATTTTCTAGAGGGAAGTAAAAGACAGAAGAGAGGAAAGAATCAGTTATTATGGGCAACTGAGAGAACCGACTTGAGAGTCACGGAGTACCGTATCCACCGTTTAACCGGAAAAGTGGATCCTACTTTATTTTGGTATCATAGATATTTCTTATCTTTGATATCTCGTCAGGCATGACATTGATCCAGTCCTTGATTATTGAATCTTTTGTCCGCTTTTGACAAAGTTTCAACGACAATATTTCTTGATGTCTGCCTTATCTTTGACCACAGCTATCTCTTATCTTGGATGCTGCTAAGCTGGCATCAATCCTGTCCTACCAGGTGTAGCCTCGATTATTGAATCAATTGCCAGGTTTTTGACAATATTGTCTACTTTATATTTTTTTTGATATCTGCCTTATCCTTGGCTATAGCTATCTCTTATCTTGGATACTACTAGCTGGCGTCAATCCTATCCTTCTAGGTGTAGCCTCGATTATTGAATCGGTAGCCAAGCTTTTGACAATATTGTCTACTTTATCCTTGAATTCCTGATGCGGGTTGGTCCCGCATATTAGCTGTGTATCCAGTGATAGATTGGTAAGAGCTGATGACATTAAGATCTCAGCTTATATTGCTGTAACTGTGCTGTGAATGTGATTCCCGTTTGGTCCTTGTTATGTAAAGGCTATGTATGCATGATATGAAATGCATGAATGCAGAGCATGTGTAACTAATGGCTTTTTTTTTTTGTATGGATCTAGTTCTTTATGTCTTTGTTTTACTGGATCCTCTTTGTGATGGTCTTCTTGGACTATCATTGAATCTCTTTATGCTTTCCAGCTTTTGTTCGCTGCCTCAAAAGCCCAACTCTTTTCAAAATCCCCTTTCTTTGACTTGTTCTTGAATTTTGGCCTCAATTTCTTTAAAGTTGGCCCGCCTCATAATTTATATCTCTTTCGGGTACTCATTCATTGTCATGGATTTGATACCATCAAAGGCTTTACTTTCAATGTCTGCTTTGCCCCTTTTCTTGTGACCGTGCCGACACTTACTTATCCTCATGTTATAATCTGAATGATTGCTCTTCCTTGAACTCATGTTTTGATCCATAAGACTTGCCCCCTTGTCTATTGAACTTCTTTGTTGGCAGTACTCCTCTTACGCTTCGTAGAGACTACTTTGCCCCCCTGAATATGGTATTTATGTGGATAAAAGGTATCACCTCGCCTTTAACAGAAGGTCGAGCATTTCTAGACCTTTGTGATGGCACTTGATCGTAAATTTCTCTTACAAGAATCATATCTTATTAAAGAAAGACTCAAGCTATCTCCTCACTTTTAAGTCTACATACATTAATGAATAATGGTTTGGCCTTAAAGAAAAACTTTCATCAATTTGCAAAGCTTGACAAAGTAATTTATGGTCTTTGTTTTCAATTAAAATATCCTGCCATTCTTCCCTTTCCAACTCGAAGACATAAACTGTGCAAGGCAATAAGGTATAAACATGATTCGCAAGGATAGCCTTTTAGCTGAATGAGGATGATATCAAGAGGTAACTGTTAGGCGTGAGGAAAATTAAGTTTGAATGTTTTTTTTTTTTTTGTAGCAGTCTTTTAGCTGAATGAGAATAATATTAAGAGGTAAATATTAGGTCTGAGTAAAGTTAAGTTTGAGTGGTATGAAAGAAGAGTATTTTAATACTACTCGTGAGTAGTATTAAATAAGGTAGAAACATGATTCACAATGATAGTCTTTTAACTGAATGAGGATGTTAGGTCTGAGGAAAGTTAAATTTAAGTGGTGTGAAAGAAAGGTCTTTTAATACTACTCGTGAGCAGTATTAAATAAGGTAGAAACATATTTGACAATGATAGTCTTTTAACTGAATGAGGATGATAAGTCTGAGAAAAGTTAAGTTTAAGTGGTTTGAAAGAAGGGTCTTTTAATACTACTCGTGAGCAAATTTGATTATGATGAAAAACTCAATAGTGATGACCTCAAACTTGCCACTCTTTCCAGAAAGTTAAACCTCATCTGTTGCCCCCCAACTATCGTGATCTTTATGTATGCTTGGCTTGAAAGTTGCTTTTGTGTTCTAAACCGCCTTTGCAGGTTTTCAGTCTAGAATCCATAGCTCACTTTTTTTCTTTCTTTTTTTTTTTCTAGTTTGAGCCCTTTTTCCTCTTTTTTTTTTGTTTTTTTGTTTTTTTGTGTGAGCTATGGTGATAACATACTTGATAACTCTCTTGAAGTGAGATGACTCAAGTGGCCTTGCTTGCTCGTGCTTGTTCTCAGTTCTTTTTGGTTTTGAATTTTCCCTTGTTGGCTTTTTGGTGGAAGGGATGAACTTTTTCCTTTTCGAATTTTTTGTTACAGAGAACCGAGATCATAGCCTTCTTGAAATGAGATGATTCAAGTGGCCTTACTTGCTTGTGTTTGCTCTCAGTCTCTCTTTTTTTGGTTTTGAATTTTCCCTTGTTGGCTTTTTAATGGATGGGATGAACTTTTTCCCTTTTTTTTTTTGGAGTTTGTGTTATGGAGAACCGAGATCATAGCCTTCTTGAAGTGAGATGACTCAAGTGGCTTTATTTGCTTCTCAGTCTCTTTTTTTTTTTTGGATTTTTTTTCTTGTTTGGATTTTCTCTTTAATGGCTTTTGATGGAAGGGAGGAACTTCTTTCCTTTGTTGGAATTTGTGTTGTGGAAAACTGAGAATTTTTTTTTTGTATTGAGCATTTGTGAGAATTGGGAGGCCACTGAAGTCATTTAATATGAGAGCTAACTTCTTTGGAAGTTAATCCCGGACTCCTTGCAAGGATGTTGATAACCACTGTGAATTCTTTTTGAGGGTTGAGGTGCAACATATGAAATCCTTCTTACTAGATTTGGCAGCACTTTCAAGATCATTACTATCAAATTTTCCTTAACTTTTTATTTTCACCCACGAGTAGTATCATTTAGAAAGCAAAGTATGATAGCAATAATGGATAGTATAATGGAAAGGAGTGAGAGATGGATGTAAAAACAGAATTTTTGGTAAGAAGTGATAGAATGTGTAGGTGTAATAATTGAATTTTTGGTAAAAATTGGTACAATATGTAGATGTAATAATGGAATTAAAAAGTGGTATAATGTACATGTAACATCTTTTTGTTAGAGAACAAAAAGAATTACCAGTTGTCAAAAAGTAAAGTGTGATGGCAATAATAGATAGTATAATGGCAAAGAGTGTAAAAATGGAAAGTAGTAGAATGCACGCATTACATCTTTTTGTTGTACCAGAAAGAATACCAGGTGTCCATCTAACAAAGACTACACCCTAGATTCTGGACTAAATCTAGGAGATTTTTACTATTAGATTACTTTTGCAAGCTTTCAAAGATACAAGTTTATTCAAAGGATTCCCTGTCATTCAAAAGTGTGTGCGGACTATTAGGTCAGATCTGACTTGGAGCCATTCCAAAATTAATGTAATTCCAGCTCAAAATCTTAACTTTCAATTACCAATCACATCTGGCCTAGCAACTTGGACTCGGCCAACTGTTGGACCTTGAGTTTCAGTACCACAGAATTTTCAGTTACATTTGGGATTTGGGTCACACCAACTTGGAAGAGAAGGTCACTTGGTCTTTACTACTATTGATATAGATGATAGCAGAATGCCTTCTTCAGCAAAGACTGTGATTAACTTTCCTTCAAAAATAAATTTCATTTTTTGGTGTAATGAGGAGGGAATTGCTCCGGCCATATTTTCTGTCTTGGACTCTATATCTATGAGATGTCCTTCGGTTTGTTCTGCCATTAATCTTGTTTGGAACCGAGTTGAATATCGGTGTTGAGGTCCAATTTTACCCTTTTTAAAGTAAGATTCATTTTATTAACTTTACATGTACTTGATTGATGTAATGGATGCATGCAATACAAAATGAGATTATGTTTTTATCTAACTTTGTATGCATGTGATTGATGTAATGGATGCATGCAATACAAAATGAGATTATGTTTTTATCTAACTTTGTATGTACGTGATTAATGTAATGGATGTATGCAATACAAATGGAGATTATGTTTTTATCTGACTTTGTATGTACGTGATTAATGTAATGGATGTATGCAATACAAAATGAGATTATGTTTTTATCTAATTTTGTATGTACGTGATTAATGTAATGGATGTATGCATTGAGTGAGTTTGATTATCCACTATCGTGGGACTTCAAAACTTTTAGTTGTCATTATAAAAAACAAAAGTTATTATAGTTTGATGCGTGGTTTTGATGCATGAAGAATAATTGCACAGAACAGAAGTATAACAAAAGAAAAATAAGGTTATTAACAAGTTAAATAGCAATTAACAACTCATGAACTATTATGGAAAAACGAGTTAAAACTATAAATATAAGACACGAAGAAGACAAAAGTATAGAGCAAGAACATAGCATAACAAGGACATGCTTATGGCGTTGGTAAATGGGATAAATACTATGGTCAGTTCTATGGTTAAGTGGGGAGTTCTATATGCAGAAGGTGGTTTATCAAAAAGGCAAGGGATAGTTCCCGAATCCCATCACTAAATTATAGTGACGGCCCAATTCCTTACCCTCTAGGGTTTATGTAAGGAAAGGATTAATTCGAGTCGTAGCTTTTCGTGGGCCCATGCAGAGACTATCGTCTCAGGAGGCAATACACTACTTTTGCTACTTTGAAACCGGTGAAGGCTTGGAGACCATGGCCTCACAAGGACAACAACACCAATTCCGCTTAGAAAGAATCATGTTCGATTTGAGGAAGCTCGGGTATAGAGCTTCATATTGTGAATGCATTATGCATGTTTAGAATAAGTAAATATAGCATAAAAAAAATTCCACATAAAAATAAGCAAAGCAAAACAAATCAAGTTTTAGGCTCGACTCACTAACCGTGTCCCCAGTGGAGTCGCCAAGCTGTGGCAACGTGCGGGTCTTTTTCGGGAGTCGCCACCAATCGGTTTTTGCTCAGGTCGATTGGTCACCTTAAAATATGATCTGCGAGAGTTCGGGGGTTCGGGAGTACGGTTACGTTAAAACAACTTTGTTAAAACGCCCAAAAATTGGCACCTTAGTTGATTTTAATTTTATTTTGCTTTGCTTTTAAATAAATTTCAGTTAATTTTCAATCTAGAATTTTTAACTGAATTAATCGGATGTGGATTTTTGGTAATTAATTTGTATAGAATTTTATATTTCCGAACCATGGACTCTGCCGAGTCATTTGGACACGGAAGATTTTTATTCATGGACTCTGCCGAGTCATTTGGACACGGAATCTGATGAAATTTTAAACAAATCAATCCATATCGTAAATATGGATTTTTATCTTTTTATTTAATTTATTTAATTTTAAAAGTTAATATTTTCCAAACCGTAGATCCTGCCGAATCATCCGGATATGGAATTTAATATCCAAGCCATGGATTCTAACCGAATCATCTGGACATGGATATGATCCGTCTTAGGATTTCATTATTTAATTTTATTTTTATTTTTTAATAATTTTAGCTAATATCCAACCGTGGATTCTAACCGAATCATCTGGACATGGATTTTATGATCCGTCTTAAGACGGATTTCTAATTTAATTTAATTTTATTTTATAATAATTTTAGCGAATATCCAAGTCATGGATTCTAACCGAATCATTTGGACATGGATATGATCCGTCTTAGGATTTCGTTATTTAAGTTTATTTTATTTTTTAATAATTTTAGCTAATATCCAAGCCATAGATTCTAACCGAATCATTTGGACATGGATATGATCCATCTTAGGATTTTATCAAACCTACTAAGAGCGGATTCACAAACATTTGAATGCTTCTTAACCAATCGTCTGGTACACATTTAATGCATTACAAGAAATTAAAATTAAACTAATCTAAAAAAAAAGATAAAAAAAAAATGAATATCTTAAGTTACATCCTTATGTGAATTTAATTAGTTAAATATAATACATGACTAAACAATCAAATAATAAAAGAAACAAAAAGGAAAATCAAAGAAATAAAATTTGCCGCCAGTGACTGATCTGCAATAAAAAAAAAGTTAGTGGTTCAATGAATGAAAAATGAAAAATCATAAGGGCTAAAATGAAAGTTTTACCTAAAGAGAAGAAAGTTGACTGGGTCGAATTCGATTAGCGGGTTTTGAAAGCGTTCTCTATGACGGCAAGGGCTTGGGCGAGAGAATATCCAAGAGATCACCATAAACGGGCTTATGTTTTCTTCCCTAGATTTTCCGAGAGGTCACCACGGTCCAGCACGTTGATCTCTCCAATTGTATCTAACGATCCGGATTCGATCTCACAAGGATCTACTTTGCTTTGCTTAAGAAAATTGATTAATTTACAAAAATAACAGCAACTAAACATAATACTAATAATTCTTGTTCTGAAATAGTATTCAACCAAAATGCTTGTAAGTCATCATTTGAGAAGAGCAAATGGTTTACTCCACACAGCTAGCCACTATGACCACGTATGGCTTACAAGTTGAAACCTTTTTCCGACATATCAAATTTTAATATCATTCAAAAGCACCATGAGGCTATGTATAATATTTAAGAACATGAAAAATTAATATTTGAATAACCAACAACAGGCTCTCAAATCAGAACTCAAACAATTAGAAGTACCAAAATGAAATTGTGATTGACACCAATTGAGCAAGATTTAAAACAGATAATTAAAACAAACAGTGACACCAAAATGAAAATATGTGCTCTTGCGCAAGCCTGAATACCCAGAAGCACAAACTGCACAATCTTACCATAGGCTTACCTAAAGCTCCAACCAACAACGTGAAAAGAGCACCAATGTAATTAGCAACTGAACTGATCAATGACTAATATATCTCAGAAAAACAGGTCTCTAAAGAGGAGATCATTTCATTTCAGACGAGAAAGTAAAGCCATTGAAACCGGAATTGAGAAAGAAAACGGATATGAAAGAAGAAACACCAACCATCAAGATAGGACAAGTAGGATTGATCCACTCGTAATGCATAATACAGTTAGATCAAATTCATTCAAATCTTGATGACAATTCAAGCCCTTGTATCTGACTTTGAATCAGTTAACTCGAAATTTAATCTGTATAAAGGGGCAGCACAAATAGTACTAGAGAAAAGTCTACGGGACGAATTTCGGAAAAAAAAAAATTAAAGAAAAGAAAACAATAAGAGTTTGCTGTCAGGGGTTGATCTGCAACAAAAAATACGTTAGTGACTTAAATGAATAAAAGAAAGAAAAATAAGGACTAAATAAAGATTTTACCCAAAAAGACAAAAGGCAGACTTTGACTTGGTCAAAAGTTTAAATAACGCGTCTGTCTGCGTCTTCGATCTTTATTTCTTTCTTCCGGCGTCTATACGGTGGCGGTGGAGGGCTGAGTGGTGGAGGCTTGGCCGGCGGGAGGAAGGAAAAGAAGGGGCTGGGCGCGACGGCGTGGGACGCGACACGGCAGGAAGAAGGCGACGGCGGGCTCGGACGGAGGAGAGCTGGGCGCGATGGCGCGACACGCGACACAGCAGGGAGGAGGCGACGGCGAGCTAGCTGGTGAGCGACGCGGAGAGAGCCAGGCGGTGGCAGCGAGAGGGAGGTAGCTGGCGGTTGTCGCGACGGCGAGGAACAGCTGGGCGATTGGAGCGAGAGAGAAGAAAGAGAGAGTCAGAAGATGGAGCTGGAGGAGGAGGAACAGAGACAGCAGGGTCTGGCGGCTGGTGGCTGGAGCAGAGGAGCGTGGAGGCGCGCGGCTAGCGAAGGGCGAGGGCAGGAGGGGAAGCAGGCTCAGTGAGAGAGAGAAGGAGAGCTGTTGCGAGAGCGAGAGAGAGTGAGAGAGAAACAGAGAGGGAGAAGGAGAGAAGAGAGTCGAGAGCGTGAAAGAGGGAGAGAGAAACAGAGAGGGAGAAGGAGAGAAGAGAGCCGAGAGCGTGAGAGAGGGAGAGAGAAACAGAGATTGGGAGAAGGAGAGCAGATGAGAGCGAAGGAGAGAAAGAGAGTTCGCGAGAAGAGAGAGAGAGAAGGAGAAACAGAGAGGGAGAAGGAGAGAGGAGAGCAAAGGAGAGAGAGAGAGTTCGCGAGAGAAGTGAGAGAGGGAAAGGGAAAAGAAGAGAGAGGGAAGAGAAGTGAGAGAGGGTCAGAGATCAGATGTGTGTGTGAGCTGTGTGTGTGTGTCTCCCGAGTGAGAGAGAGAGGAGTTGTTTTAATAGAAAGGGAAGAAGAATCGAGAAGGGAGCAGGTGAAGAAATTTGTGCCCGTGGAGCGTCTGTCGGCCACTTTTAATTTTTTTTTTTCATTAATTAATTTCATTTTAATTTTAATTAATTTAATTAATAATAATAATTTTTTTTTATATAAAAAAAAACAAAAAAGATGTCCGTAAAACAATATTTTATATCTTTTAATTAATTAATTGATTTTTTTATTTTTTTTATTTTAAAAAAAAAAAAATTCAACTGGTCGGACGAAATTGGGTGTCAACAGTGAATAATATCAAAACTAGCCTGGCCTCTTTCCTCCTGGACTTCTTCTATGAAGAATTACCTTGCGCATGCTTATCAATTTTTCCCAATGAAATGCAGATAGGCATGATCATTTCCTCTTTCGGTGGGGCATATTTTGGTTTCTTTGAAGTTAAAATTTTCTCTTTCCTACTTATTTATTTATTTTTTATAGATAATCAAAATTACATTTCAAGATTCCATCCATTAAGACAATCCACCCTAAAACGCTAAAGTACAAAAGCAAGCCTCTAGAGAAATCAACAGAGTAAGTTTATACTGTGATAAAAAAATGTTATGCGGTTGAGGCTTAGGTAATTAAAAAAAAAAATAGTGTTTGAGGTGTAGGTAGGTTATTAGAACAATGTTTGAGGCCTGAGTGTAAGCTTGAGCCTTGATTCAATGTTGCACCCCTAAGTAACAATGTTTGTGTGTTATGTCACTTGAAAAAGCAAAATATGTGCCGATAATTGAAAAAAACAAAAGTGTTTTGAGGCTTAGGTAGGTAATTAATTCACTTCTTTGGTAATTTTTTCCCAACCCTGAAGAAACAATGTTTGAGGCTTGAGCTTCACCCTTTAAGTAACAATGTCTGTATGTGAGTCATTATTCAACAATTTAGGTTTAGGGGAGAATTTATGGGAATTAGGTTGTCACTTGAAAAAGCAAAATATGTGCTGGTAATTAAAAAATAGGTAGGTTATTCACTTCTTTGGTTTTCCCAACCCTGAAGAAACAGTGCTTGGGGCTTGAGCGAATGTTCGAGGCTTAGCTGAGCATGTTGCATCTCCTAAGTAACATTGTTTGTATATGAGTAGTTATTCAACAATTTAGGTTTTAGGGGGGGGGGGGGGAGATTGTTTTGGGTTATACCACTTGAAAAAGCAAAAAGTATGCCGATAATTAAAAAAAAAAAAAATTTAAGGCTTCGGTACCTTAGGTAGGTTATTTCACTTCTTAGGTAATGCAATGCTAGTGTATGCTAGTGTAGTTTTACTATGACAAAAACCGTAGCTGAATTTAACTTTTGCTATGAAAAATACCTTTCGTATAAAAAACGTATAAAAAAATCCCCATCACAAAAAATATCATTCATATAAAAAATTCTCGTCTTAAATTAAATTCTACTATCTGGTTCAAAGCAAGAATTTTCCCTCACAAGAAGACAGATAATTCGTGTGACGATTTTAGTTGCCACAATTTTATTTTATATAATTTGTTAAATTACTATATGGAGTATTTGTTACTAGTAAATTATTGTAGCTAAATATTAATATAAATATAAAATAAATAATGAATATAAAATACTTAAAAAAATGTGTCCATAAATATAAAATATTATTTATACACAAAAATGTGGCTCACAAATACATTAATTTGGTGGTGTTGATCGATTGTCTCGCACACTCACATTCTCATACGTGCATGCCTGTATAAATATGTGGGTGTTTTATCAGAATTTTGTTTTTCAACTCATTAAAAAATTGTTAGTTCTTATAATTTACACATCAATTTTTCATAATTTTATCTTTACTTATTATTTTACTCACACTTGTGAGCTTCACTAATTTCTATAATTAATTTCTAACAAATTAAATTATTAAAACAATCACAAATTAAGATTCAATTTCACTAATAAATTCCTATCACCAACTTCTTACTAATTAAACCATCAACGAATTAGAAACAATTAGAAATTATTTAAATAGGTTAAACAATTAAACAATTAGAAACCATCATCCACAGCAGTAACACATGCTCAATTTACTAACTTCTAACAAATAGAAAATAAAAAATAAAGTTAAAACTAAAAACAAAACTAAACGTACCTACATAGACAAGGATGTTGGGTTGAAATTGTGAAGGAATGACAAGATACTTTAGGCTTCTAGTGCAAGTTAACCCTTGATTCTGCCTATCATCACTAATGGTGAAAAGGGACCAGACCTTTTTTGGGTGGCTCAAAGTCGACCTTGAGCTCTAGTTGAGGCATTTCAAGTTGAGCATTTTCGAGTTCAAACTCGAGCTCGAGCCAAAAAGTGGGCTCAAATAAATTTGGGGTCGAGCTTAAGACTTAAGATATCCGGCCTTATGAGCTCGAGCCCTTTTGTTTGTGTCCCATTGGCCCTTAAGTCTTCCTAAGTCATAACACAATAACTCTAACTCCCCTAAGTAGCTTGTAGCCAAGGCTAAATGCCTACTACTTAACGTAGCGTCACAGCCTTACCCCTAGCCCACCCACTGTCCCACCCAGTCGGTGCTGGTGGCAACCACCAAGATCAATGCCAGGACAACGATGAGAGCCCACCAGGTAGATGATCTCAACTGACATCGCGAGTTCGCAATGATAGCCCTATGCCCTAACAATCGGTCGAAGATTGATGCACCAAGCATGCTCCGACACTGAAATCCCAAGTTGGTGGCTAAAAGTAGTCCGCCCCAGCTTGCGCAAGTCTCACCTGGTACTTGTTGTTCACTTTGTCATGATTTGGATTTATCCGGTTATGTGCTCGATTTGTAGTGTACTAGCATGAATCCACCATTAGTTTGGCTGCAGTGGCCTAGAAATCAATAAGGCAGTCGGTAAAAGACAAATTACGGTGGCTTCATAGTCTAAGTGAGGAAGATGGTGACTCATTTGTGAAGTTCACAAAGTTAAGGTAAAAAAGCAAAGAAAAAGAAAGTTTGGGATACGTTCTTTAAGTTTCCCTTCTCTGGTTATCTATATAAGAAAATTATAGATTTTAGTCTTCATCTCTCATATAAGTTAGGGTACTAAAAATTTATGTGTCATTCAACCTTTACAAGTTTTCGAGTCGAGCTTGAGCTTAAAAAAATTGGGCTCGAGTAATTCGAGCTTAAGCCTCGGTAGTATTAGGCTCGAGCTTAGCCCAACTCATTTCCATCCTTAATCATCACCAAGATGACTAACCAATTTTTAAAATAGGGTGATGATTTTGGGAAAATTTGTCACCAAAGTGAAGCGATGTTTTTTTCAAATCGTCACTAACCTTACCATCTAGTTTCTGGCAAAAAAATAACCAAATTACTCTAAAGGCAAAAATTATCATTTTACCACAAGGATATTTTTGTAATTTTGACTATCAATTTAGAAAATCAACGTAAAACTAAGAATCTTAATCCTTAGAGAATTCCTTTGGTGGTTACTAAGTCAAATTCCAAGCTGGAAATTCAAAGTCATTTTTTTAAAGTTAAGGGCATTTTGTCTTTTTTCCAACCAAGTATCGAATTGAAAATCTAATAGCACTATTGGAATTTTCTCCTGAAAATGAGTAAAAAGAAATTTGTCACGATTTTAAATTTGTTTGCTTTAGTTTAATAAAATTTAGCCTATACAAGTGCACAATTTATATGAAGTTCGTGCTTTTGTTGTATGAGATAATTTATCACCTAACCCCAATTTCTATCTTAGAAAATTTTCTAGCTACATACACCTAGAAGAATTCTTAGAAACTCTATGTTTAAAACTTACACTACCTACTTCGTACTTAATTGCATTGTCTATCATTATCCTACTAATATCTATTATTTCTTTCCTCAAACTTGTATTTGGCTTGAAGTTTAACTCAACCCTAAAATTCAAAGAATTCTGCTCCTCTTCCATCCTTACTTGCAAATACCAACTAGCATGTATACTTAAACCACAACAAAAACTAATTTTGATAAGAAGGCCATCGACAACCTCTAGTACTCTTCTTGAGAGATATTGTCTTTGCTTGTCCCTCCATCAAACCAGTGTAAGTCTAGCCCTTTATGCTTTGAATACTGGTTATTCCAAAGTAAAGAACATTAATTTATGCCCTATACCAAAATGCCCATGTATATTTTATTATTATTAAGTAAGCACACAGAACAAGAGCATGGCTATTAAACACATGCTTCAAACAACTTTATTTAAAATATAGACTTACACTGAAACTAGTGAAAACTAGTTTACTACACAATTGTGAAGAACAATGGAACAATTACAAACTTGAATTGATGAACCAGAAATTCAAGGTTCACCAAGCTCCACACAGTTATCTTACAGATACAAGCACACCACTTGAATACTAAACAATAAAACTTAAATTATGGTGGAAGGAGTATCCAACACATGAACTATAGAGAGAGATATTATGTTTTTCGGATGCTTCCCTTTGAGCAGAAGACACCATTATATAAGCAGAGTTCTAGAGCCTTGGAGATAAAGTTTAGCTGGCTTCCTCCAATCAGGTTTCAAGGGAATCTGGGGCCACTGGTTAGTGCTCCATTATTTCTATTAGTGAAAAGAAAAGTTCTAGACAGCTGGCTCTAGATGGCTGGCTATTTTAATTTTCTAAACAACTGGTCTTTGCTGCTTCTGCCGACACTTCAGGTTGATTCATTATTGGGGCATTGCTGAGTCACTCTTGTTGAATGAGGATCCGATGCTTTCTTTATGGATTAACTATTTCTTTGCAGATTTAAAGATTCTTTCCTTCATTATATCCATGGGGATTTGGCTATCTCTGAATTGTTCTCCTTGATAAAAATCGATTAAGCATTACTTCCAGATTTTCTTCTTCATCAATTATATCGATTTTATCAAATCTGATATTCTTAGGAAGATATTGATTAATAATGCATTTGTCCCACCATTTTACTTCTCAAATTCGTTTTAGGCAAGGAGTGAAATGGGTGTCATAATCCACTTCTTGCTTTTCATAATACTATTGGAGAATCTAAATAATATGGTTCATAACCACAAAAAAGAAGTATAGGAATGACACTTTCTGGTCCTTCTGGAGAAATTGTTCTTCGAACATGCAAAATCCTTCAAAGGATTTTATTACTTGTTCTGGGAAAGAATCTCTGAATAAACCTTTTTCAAAATACCAGTTATAAAACTAGTTCGGAAACCTCCTTTGCTTGGTCTTGAATAAGTTCATCAAAAAATGTTGATGATCTCTGTTTTGGATATAAAAGACTTCATCCTAAGCCTTGATATAGTCCCAATATGAATATAGGGTATTTTCGTACTTCCCTCGAGTCAGGATCCTTCCTTTTTCAGATGAAACTCTTCATTCTTCAAATGTCCATATTTATAATATTTTAAATGAGAAAATTCTCAATTCTGTAATAAATGTTTCCTGAGATTCTCCACCATTATTTTTTATGGTAATCTTAGTTCTTTTGGGCTTATGCTCAATTTCAATAAAACCAGATTCTTGTAGAATTAGTTCAAAGAATGGAGGTTTCTTGAGTGGCTGCAATTGTCATTGAAGATTCTGGTGGTCAGACTAATATTTTTCTGCCAGTTCAATGACTAAAAGATGTTTAAAATCTTTGTCTTCTGGGGCAATAAACATTTCCTCTCTATTTCATAAAATATAGTTGGTATACCTAGACTGTATAGAGAAATTTCTTGAGCCTTTGGTGGCCCTTGGGAAAAATTCTTTTGCTTCATTTCCTATGGATTTTTTCCCAAATTCCATTCTCTTTTCTTGAACAGTTCTCCCACAAATTTTATCTTTTTATAGGTCACCTCTTTGAAAGACTCATTATCTTTCTCATGAATTTCTAAAGGGTAATGATAATATCATCGTTGTATTAGGTGGATGTGGGGATCTAATTTTCTTTTCATCTTTACTCTTATACGTAGACCAAGTCTCTTCTAGATTATTTAAAGTAGTTTCTTCATCTAAAACCAAGGCTGGAATAAATTATTTAAAGAATTTTAAATTCTTTTAGTTCTTATTATTCTTTTATACCAAATATGTTTAATTTCTTTTTGGTCTTTTATCATAAAATCATTTCCTTTTAATTTCATTCTTGTTTGACAAAAAAACTTCATTTAGACTCTGAGTGTCAAACCTAAATAGTTATGTTAAAACATTTAGTTGAAAATTTGAAAAATTAGGATTTTGGGATCCTACGCGATACAAATTTTGTTTCTTGCTCTTGTTACATGAATTATGATTTTTTTTCTAAGACAACTAGATCCATTTTGTAAATAGGGTGTGAAACTTGTTTAATAGATTCTCTAATTCCTCCGACAAGTTTCTTATGTTCAGATAAGCTCTAGCCGGCTTCGAAGGTTTATAAGCAATCCTTGAGGGAAGCTTTTTGGATTCTAATTCTGAAAAATCAATTTTAGTAACCATGTCTTTACTAAACGTTATTTCAACTTCTCCATTTCCATATTCAACAATTCTTTCCAATTCTTGGGGTTTTATAATTTTTATGGGTTTTTCATTTTGAAAATCCATTTTTCTAGGAGCTTAATATGTCTCCATTTAATTGGTTTTAAATTGGTCCATCACAAAAACTTTACTAAACAATGCCTAAAAAAGAATAAGAGAATTTATTATGTCTATAATCTCTTAAGGCAATTATTACAGACATATTCAGACCATTCCTTGTTAACTGTTTTAAGGCAATTTGTACTAAACCCACATGCAAGTAATTGTAATGATTTTCTACATGATCCTTGATGATATATTTTGAAGACAATTCAAATTTGTGGTATTAGAACAATTTTTTCTACTGTTTTAATGCCATATATCACAATTTTCCTTTTGATAAACTTCTCATTTACCATTTTAGTAATATTCCAATTTCCTAATTTTTTTTTCAACATCTTGAATGAGTATGGTTTATGAGTTCTTCATTGTTCTATTTCCTACAATATCCTCTTCTTCTTCTCTCTTTAAAGAAGACTTAACCAAATTTATTGACAAGAGAATTTTTGCAGGGGAGAAAAGATGGCAAAGAATCTGAACGACAAAACAAAATTGTTCTCTGTCAAGAATCCAAAGAGTCAATTCTAGGTTCATCTCGTAATAGGCTTCTACTTCCATCATTACCTTTTAGAAATTCTTGAGAAAGATGGTAAGTCCTTTCAAGAAGTGACCTATAAAAAGATAAAATCAGAAGGAGAACCTTACAAGAAAAGAGATTGGAATTTGGGGAAAAATTCCCAGGAAATGAAGCAAAAGAATTTTTTTCAAAGGCCACCAAAGCCTCAAGAAATATAAAGGAAATTATTATCCCCTAGAAGACAAAGAATTTAACATATGTCAGTCATTGAACTGGCAGAAAAATATTGACCTGACCCTAAAATCCTTAGTGGCAATTACAATCACTCAAGAAACCTCTGTTCTTTGAACTAAATTCTACAAAAATTTGTTCTATTAAAATTGAGTATAAGCCCAGAAGAACTAATATTAGCATAAAAAATAATAGTGGAGAATCTCAAGAAAAATTTATTACAGAATTGGTAATTTTTTCATTTAAAATATTAAAAATCTAGACATTTGAAGAATGGTGAGTTCTATCTGAAAGAATAATGATCATAACTCGGGGAAAGTACGAAAATACCTTATATTCATATTGGGACTATATCAAGGTTTGGGATGAAGTCTTTTATATCCAAAATAGAAATCATCAATATTCCAATATAATCTTATTCAAAACCACGCAAAGGAAATTGTTGAACTGGTTTTATAATTGGTATTTTGGAAAGAGCTTATTTAGAGATTCTTTCTCAGAATAAGTAATGAAATCCTTTGAAGAATTTTGCATATTCCAAGAACAATTTCTCAAGAGAACACCAGAAAGTGTCATTCCCTGACTTCTTTTTTATGCTTATGAACCATATTCCCTAGATTCTCCAATGATATTATAAAAAGCAAGAAGTAGATTATGACACTCATTTCACTCCTTGCCTAGAACGAATTTGGGAAGTAAAACAGTAAGACAAATGCATTATTAATCAATATCTTAATGAGAATATCATATTTGATAAAATCAATATAATTGATGAAGAAGAAAATCTAGATGAGATTTTTTGGACGTATTACTTAATCATTTTACCAATGAGGACAATTCAGAGATAGCTAAATCTTCATGGCTATAATGAAGGAAAGAATCGTGAAATCTACACAGAAACAATTAATCCAGAAAGAAAGTATCGAATCCTCATCCAACAAGAGTGACTCAACAAGGCTGCAGTAATCAATCAGCCTAAAGTGTCGACAAAAGCAGCCAAGACTAACTGTCCAGAAAATTAAAGCAGCTAGCCATCTAGAGCCAGCTATCCAGAACTTTTCTTTCCACTAATAGAAATAATGGAGCACTAACTAGTGGTCCTAGATTCCCTTGAAACCTGATTGGAGGAAGCCAACTAAGCCTTATCTCTGAGGCTCCAAAACTCTGCTTATATAATAGTGCCTTCTGCTTAGAGGGAGGCACCCGAAAAAATAATCCCTCTTTCTAGTCCATGTGCTGGACACTCCTTCTTCCACCAGAATTTAAGGTTTATAGTTTAGTATTCAAATGGTGTGCTTGTATCTATAAGATAATCATGTGGAGCTCGATGAACCTTGGATTTTTGGTTCATCAATTCAAGCATATTGTTCCGCTGCTCTTCATAGTTGTATGGTAAACTAGTTTTCACTAGTTTCTGTAAGTCTATTTTAAATAAAATTGTCTGAAACATGTGTTAAATAGTCATGTTCTTGTTCTGTGTGCTTACTTAATAACAAGATAAAAAGAATTATGCACTGGAATCATGACACTCTACCAAAAAGGGTTAAAATAAAATGAGTTACAATCATGCATCAATTGAATATTGCATATGATTGATTTTTGTAACATATGAGACTACATCAAGTAAAAAATCTGAAGAATAAGATAAAACATGAGGTGTGCAAGATTGGCGGCGGACCAAATCTACATGACCTAACAAGCCATAAACTTAGAAGAGACATGATTTGTACGTTACCTGACCATTGCTAGTTAGCTGATATCACAAGAAGTCCTATCTCAACATAAATATCTCAAGAAGTTACGACCTGGTAGAATCCATAGTAGCATTGCTTGAGAGTTATCCAGAGAGTGAGGATTGTACACACTCATCACCCTAAACTCGTTTGACAATATTCAAGTATTAGAGTAAATGATTTGATCAATGCGATGTGATTTAATCAATAAAAGAATTATGCTTATGCATATTAGTTAAAGCATGCTAGTAGGGCTTTAACATTGTTATGATATTGTATGAAATTATTTTTTGATTAAATTACTGTAACTTATAGCTTGTTATCTATTTGTTGTTTATTGAGGGAATATTAAGATCCACATAATGGGCCTGATACTTCCCCTTTATTAAGTAAGTGGTGTTCACCCCTCCTAAATTCCTTTCCTTTAGTCAGTACCATGAGAAGTTGGAATATGCTGAACCATGTGATGAGATTCAAATCGTGAAACAGACTGAGCGAGCGCATTCAGTAGCCTCTCAAAAAAATTGGATGAGATTGGATTTTTATTTTATGCTATTTTATTTCTAAAAGAAATATATATAGATCATTGAAATTGGAACATTATTCATATTTTGGTTTTTCGGGATTATCATTTAATTATTTTAACTTGTTTACTACTTTTATTATGTGGGAAAATAAATTTACTAAAAATATTTTACCTTTTATTTCTTAAATTAATTTTAATTTATTGCTTAAGAACTCTAGGGAATTAAAATATTTTTCAAAATTAAGATTTATAAAATTAGGAATGTTACAATTTGGTATCAAAGCTAGATTTGAGGAGAACAGTGACCTTACTCAGTAAGTATGCTTCTTATTTGTTTGCCTAAGTTAGAGGAGATACTTAAAGCCCTATCTAATGTTATAAGTTAAAAGTTACTTCCAAAGTTATTTCCATTAGCTAGACTAAATATTTTCCTTTTTAGGTAATGGACCTACATGAGTATCCTACCCTAGGTCAAGGTGCACGGGATAATTAGTCGCAAGCTCGAGGCCGAGGAAGACTTCCACGAGGTTGAGGTCAGCATGCTCAAGTGCATGGACAGGATGTGCGGAATCATGAGCAACAAGCCGAGAATCTTGGTCAATAGGCCAATGATGATATGTTATGCCAGTACTTTTAGAATTTGAATAAGCTGGAGCAGCAATCCTATGCCCCTGCTAGATGTTAGCATAGAGTTTATCCACTTAAACGGTTCAAGAGGGTAACTGTTAATTGGTGAGTATGCTGGTGGAATTAACTCCACTAAAGCTAAAGAGTGGATCAGAGATTTCCAGAGGAGGGCAAGGTGGATTTGACCACCTTTAGCTCACTTGAGGAGGCATAGACATGGTGGGACTCTACTCAAGAGACTTTCATGCAAAATTTCTATGGTCTATATTTCTTTAAGGCCATGAGGGATATCAGAGCCAACTCAAGACTGCGATGATATGACATACTAAGTATACACATGTATCAACTACCAGGTTGATCTTAGATTAGAGAGGTTGGCTGGCCAGGGGTCAAGTAATCCGATTATAGAGGTTACTGGCCCAAGTAATCCGAGTGACCTTAATGAGTTTATAACACAAAAATGAGTTTATAACATCTTCATATCCCAAATGTGAGAAGCACATACTTGTATGTGGATACCTAGTACTTATCCAAAAAGGGCATTAGTGTAGGCAGGCATTCTGTTAACGAATTCTGGACTTGTATCATTCCAAATGACATCGGAAATAACCCGAGACCACAATGATATGGCATATTAGGCGTGTACATGCATCGTCTATTGGCTGATCTTACTTAGAGAAGTTATCCAATTTGACAGGTTAGTATTCCAATGGGCCAAATAAATCGAAAGACCCAATGTTTAGAACATGAACACCTAATACTTATTCCTTTTCAATGGATCGCCCATATAATATGGGCAAGTGTTATGTTAACCAGTTTTGGACTTGTGTCATTGCATCCCAACAATGACGTGACAATTCTACCTCGACCTTGTGTGGCAACTTTGTTCCAATTTTATGACGTTTCTACGATTTTTCAACTAATTTCGTTCTAGTACATCCCAATGGCAAAATTGTAAAAATGAAAATTTTTTAAAAGGTCAGGGACCATTGTTGTAATTATTATGACAGACTAAAATGAAATTTTTAAAAGTTGAGACACCATTTAGTAAATTTAATTGGGTACCATGCCAAAAATGAAAAACTCTTGTTAGGAAGATTAGGGAAAAGGTTAGTGTTTAGAGTTAGGGTTTAGTGTGTTTAGTGTTTAGGATGTTTAGGGTGTTAGGTGTTCAGGGTTAGTATTTAGGATTTTAGTGTTTAGGATTTAATGTTTAAGGCTAAGTTAGTCTTTAGGGTTAGTGTTTACAATTATGGTTTAGTGGCTTAAGAGTTAGGGTTAGTATTTATGTTAGGTTAGTGTTTAGTGTTAGTGTTTAAAGCGAAGTTCAGAGTTTAAGAGTATAGTTTTTAGGTGTTTAGTGTTTGGATGTAGCCAAATCTACCAAACTATTAGTCACCTTGTGATAAGATGTGGCCAATACTTGCCCTGCTCTTGGCTATTCGAGTTTGTTCTCTAGCTCCCAACGAGTGTGGTGTTTAAAGGTTGGTGTCAAAAAGCTAATTGGGTATTTCAACATTAGTTACTAAAATGGAACTTACTTTAAATGGGTATTGTTAATTGGGTATTTCAACATACATGGGGTTCAGTGTTAAGGTTAAAAATTAGTGGTAGGGTTAATGTTTAGAGTTACGGTTTAGTATGTTTAGACTTTAGTGATTAGGGTTTAGGGTTAGATTTTATAATGATCCAATTTTAGAATCAGTTAAGCAAATATCTGCCCACACCACATGGGCTATTCCTTAAAATAGGATAAACGTTAAGTGTTTATATTCTAGAACTTATATTTATATATCCATATAAGACTTCCCACATTTCTCTCATGTGGGATATATAAGAGTGTTATAAATTGCCCTCTTTCATATACCCAACGTTTTCGTTGTGGTCACTCGGATTACTTGCTCTCTCAGCTGGTAACTCTATCATCGCGGTTCTAGATCGACTCTAATACCATCTGCAAGAACCCAAGTCCCGGATCACTCGGGTGTCTCGGTTTTTACGGTTAGTATTTGGGGTTAGGTTAGTCTTTAGAGTTTAGTATTTAAGGTTACAGTTTAGTGGGTTAGAGTTAGTGTTTATGTTAGGTTAGTGTTTAGTGTTTGTGTTTAGGGTTTAGGGTTATAGTTAGTGTTTATGTTAGGTTAGTGTTTAGGGTTTAAAGTGTTTAGTGTTTAGAAAAGGAATTATTAGTCACCTTGCGATAAGATGTGGCCAATATTAGCCCTGCACTTGGCTGTTCGAGCTTGTTCTCTTGCTCCCCGCGATTGTTCAAGGGCTGGTGTGAAAGGAGGAAAAAATAAGTAAGTGGCCAATGAAAAGTCAAAGCACACTTCAAAAGTTCGTTCTTCAAGGATGCTTGCATTGCATACTCTGCCAAAAACGCAAACAAAATGCCTCAACTAACCATAGATCAATACTTCACTTCAGTTACATCGCACGAGCACGGGCTTCATACCTAGTACAAAGTCATTGACTCAATCTAGACAACCAGAAATTACCTGGAAAGTAAGTCATGATCCACCAAGACAGCAGCTCCCCATAATCTCCAGTCTCACCCGGGCAAGAGACAACATTCATATTAAATCATAGGATTGACATTAAAAATGGCATTTCAATTGTTTGTTGCTGAACCCCAAGCTAATATATATCAGACAACTAATTCACAATCAGACCAGAAAAAATCACTTAATTTGTGCAGTATATCTGTGAAGATACCTCAATATTGAAATCTCATTCCATGAAAAGATTGCCAAGTAACGAAAGAAAGAACTAATGACATGTCTAACCCTTAACAGACATGTCTCTTGGGCATCATATAATGTTAGGACTCCGCCTTAAATTTCGATGTCGTATGTTTAGTAATTGATTATGCATTCAGTATTATTTTCATACTTGGGGAAGTTAGAGAGTTCATCTATGGAAGGAAAGAAACAATAGGATTTTCAAGGCTAAGTTTAATCATGAAAATCTTGTGGTGAGTTGGAGTATGTAAGGTGTTGATCTAGGCTTGGTGCTAACCCTGGTTTGTGTGTTTAGGGTCAATTTGGTTGGTCGCTTCTTTTCTGTTGCCCTTCTGTGTGTTTTTTAAGGTCTGTGATTAAGCTGTAAAGCCAGATCCTTTTGTTTCTTTTTTTTAATTATTCTGGGACTAGGTTTGCCGTTTTGGTTGTAGGTCCTATAATGTTTTTTATTTCATTGTCATGTGTGTTCCTGAAATTGTATTTTCCACAAAAAGATGTGTTTGCTACCAAACTTCCATCCTCCCAACCTAAGCACCGAGCAAGTATAAACTACACAGTGGCCATGACTTCTAGAATCTGTCAGAACAATGAAGCCTAAGATGATGCTATGACAAATAAAATAAGGAACTGAATTCAGCAGCCTGGACATGACTTCATACCTACAGGCAACAAACCATAGCTTCAAAAGGAAACCAGAATGTTGAACCTTACCTTTTTATCAAGGGAACCAGTCAAGTAAGAAAGAGCCTGGATATCTGCTTCCCTTGCTTGATTCTGGGATAGGGTAGGTGGTGCAAATTTAACATTTGTTGAATGTAGCAGTTTTTGGCCCATCTTTACGTTGTAAGTTAGGTGATGAATAATTCTGGAAGAGCAAACAACAACTTGAAGCCAGAGAAGTTCAAAGGTGATCATACAAGATGGAGATGGAAATTTACAATATTATTCACAAAGAACAACCATGTATTAACTAACAACACTATTTGCCTGGAAATAAAGTTAAAAAATCTTTCCAGAGGATTGACATCATTGCATTGCAGTAAGAAAGGATGGGGCTGCAAGAGGAAAAAAAAAAATCACGTCTTACTTGAGAAGATTGATGACACATCATCCTTAGAGTTGAAAGATAATATTGAGTAGATGCTGCAGTCTTTATAGTCTCTAGAGAGACACAATACAAGAAAACATTATTACAATGGGCTCAGCTACAAGTAATTTCTGTAGAGAAAGAAATTACAACTTGGAAGTCTAAAAGGAAATTCACTCGAGTGAATCTGTGGTACATCCTTATTCATTGTAACTCTATGATAAGGGTACAATCAAGATGTAAATGAGTGCTAAGAAATTATAGTGTGTCCTTTTTGTAGCATTATACTCTAACAAGAATTTGTTACCACTTATACAAACCAAAGTCTGCTCTATGAGGCCTATATAAATGAGGGACTGAGATAGTACATGCTCTATAGACAAAGCTTTTTTAAAAACAAGACCATGAGCAGGTAAAAGTGCCCGAGTGTAAATCAAATTACAGGCTGCAATACAAAACATCAGGAAATAAATAAGGGACCAAGCTAGAAGCAAGAATCTAATTTTGAGCTTGTTCCGACTGTGAACTGGAGAAAACAAGCGACCAAGCAAAGTTACTGGATGAGATTTGGACAATATGATATCTCCAACTGTGAGGCAAGGACTATGTGAATCAATGGAAAAATCAAATGAAATCAGAAAACAGAAGGCAGACACAGCATAACAGTTCTGTGAGAAATTAAAACTGATCATTTGAATAATCAAGCTGAGCAGAGATTTAAATAAACAAATGTCTAAGATTGAAAGACCTGTTAAAAAATACAGATGCACTGAGGGAGTTTGAAGAAGTAACAGGGTCTCTATTATCAAAACACTGTTAATGTAAAAATGGGCATTCTTTTTTTTTTTTATAAAATAGAGCAAACACTGGAAATGTACAATACCTTACTTTCTTTTTGTTGCACATTCATCATGAGCACATTAAACTTCTCAATAAAGTTACTGAATGCAGAATGTTGCCTCTACAAAGAAGCAGGCATGCTTTCCAGAAAATTTTGAGGAATGCAGTCTATCCTACAACCAAAGCAGATAGCATTGAACTTTGAACTCAAAAAGCAAGAAAATATCTGGGAAAAAGCTAATTTAAAGCAGCAAGAAAATGAAAAGTTAAAAAGAAGAAAAAAATATCAGCACGGTCTATTGTTCTTATACTCTGAACCTTATTTGTAGTCAAAAGTAAACACCAGAATGGACCTAGGGGATTGAGAATCACTATCAAACCAGTACACTCTGATGACTGCCAACTCATATTTATACCCCACCCACCTGTGTTGCCCAGGTGGCCTTATACCCATTCAGCTATCTTCCTTGTAAGAGGCCTCTCGTTTGCGACTAATGCCTACAGAAAATAGTTGAATTCACTGGTATGTATTATGCTAAGTTACCCATATTTCGATTCAGAAATTCTCTATTATAGTCAATGAACTCTATGCTAGGAAGTACTCCTATAAAATAAGGCTGGTAATTTTTGAGAAAATACACCTTAGCTTTAGATAATCCACCTAGAAAAGAGCCAACATTGATATCATCTTTCAGAACCTACAAGCATTCAAAAGCAAAGGTGCCGTTGGTATCTAAGTTCTTTACCTTAGATGCCGTAGGCTTTGGTGTCTTTTTCTGCATTCGCACTCTCATCCTCATGGGATATTTTTACCTTGTTTGACGTGTCTCACTGACATTAAGACCAAAAAATTTTACCCTTTTTGATGATTTCGGGACAGTAACTTTCAGAGGGAAAAAACTGTGTGGATGACTTTAAGACAGAAAAAACCAACTGAATGCTCAATCAAATGGAAGGAGATAACTCCCTCCAGTGCTCAATCAAATGCATTGAGTGGAAAAAGAAACGTAACTTATCCTTGTACGGGAAAAAAACAACAATGTAAGAAATGGAAAATTAAAAAAAAAAATGGAATGCCATCCACATACCTTAAAAATCCAGAAGTAACTGTGGAAGACTCCTCTCTAATAAGTAGCTTCAATCTTGCCAAATTTATCCATTGCAGCATTTGCGTGACTCGTTGCACCGTCTCTGTTACCAACTTCACCAAAATAAATAAATAAATAAATAATATTCAAATTTCAGCGAGGCAAATTAAAATTATTTTAAGATTTAAAATTTAAAAATCTCAGGAAAAGAGAAACGAGAAGATATCACTGGGATTGGGAAAGAACTGTGACATGGGAAGTGGGTCTCTTCTTGGATGCTCGAGCAATAACCTACAACACAAAGTCATGATTACGCTAATGGAAAAAACAGAGAGACAACAAACACAAGATTATGGGTTTAAACCGCAAAAATTTCAGGAAGAAATCGGTTTGATCGTTACCGCGACATGCCTCGATCCTTCTCAGATCTGAAGATGGGGAGAAACAGAACAGACATTCGCCTTCAAAATTTTGAAAAAAATACTGATTACAAGAAATTCCCCTGCCTAGAGCCCTAAACCCATTCGGCTTCAGCATCGATTAGGGGTCTTTTTCGCGATTAGGGTTTCTTCCGAGAGGATTGAATGGAATTTGATGGTTGGATACTGGGGCCGAAGAGTGGAAGAATTCGAAATCCCCGCAGGATTAGATTTCCCAGAGTTGAATTACTTTTGTATTGGAGACCGTTGGATATGGAGGGGAGAGAAAGATCAAGAGAGAGAAATAAACTGAAGAAGAAGAAGAAGAAGACGACTCCTGAAAGAAGAAGACATTCCTGCGAAAGAGACGAGGAGGTAATTTTGAAAGAAAAAGACATTCTTGCGAGGAAGACTCCTGAAAGAAACGACAGAGCAGCATAACCATGAGCGAATTTTTAAAAGTGACCCCGTTGGAGCTAATTTTTTAGATTTTATTTCTTTCGTTTCTTTATTATTATTATTATTATTTCAAATGTTTGATTAATCGGATTAAAGATTGACGGAGAAATGCAAGACAGCCCTAAATTGTGAGGCAAATATTTATTTTTATCTTAAAAGCCTTTGAACGTTTCTTTCATATGTGAGTTTTAAGTGACAGCTTTTTTTATAAAGATGAAAATGATGCAAAATAAATAAGAAACTTATTGAGTTAAAAGGGATGAACTAATAAAATCTTGATACAGTGTTTTACAAGTTTTTTTCCCATCTTTAATCTCTTCTTTGATTTTCATGCCTTTTGATCTTGATTCTCTTTATTTCTCCTCATTTTTTTGTTGTTGTTTTTTTTTTTTTTTTTACTTTTGAACTCTCTTATTTTATGTTTTGATATTTAGTTTTTTTTGCCTATCTTAATGAGAAAAGGGAAAAATAAATAAAATTACTTTGAGTTAGACTATTTCAAAGAATTTAGAGAATTAGATGTGATAGCTAACGTGGTATCAATTCACCTAGAAAAGCCAGCCTTCAAGCTTGAAGAAGGTGAATAGGAGATCTTGCACTCAAAGATCGTGTTAGAACCTCAAGATATCTTCTCGGGGAAAAACCTCTGACAATCGAGTTAGTTTTCTAAGATGCAAAGCTATAAGAACGAGAATTCTCATAATATTACGTACCTCGAGATTTGTGAATAAAGTCTCTTTATATAGTGACGGTGGAGATAAGAGCAGCCCTCCTAGATAGAATTAATCCATCCCCATGTGATATTGGGCTTATTATGGGTTTATTTCAGCACCACATGATAGTAATAGCTCCCTCCCTATGTAAAATGTGGGTTTAGGACGCACAATTTCTAGGAGAGGCAAACAACAACTGTAGCTTCATTGCCACTCTAAATTGTTGTTCTAGCAAGATGCGATGCCTCAGAATGGCATCTCTCTCGATAGGACAATGCCCTCTTTAATGCTTCTTGAGCACACTTTCTAATACGTCGTCGTGTCGTTTTGGGTTAATGACAGTAAGTGCATACTCGTGATATGTAGCAAGTCTGACAGTCTTTTAGGAGTTAAAACGATGCTTATTTAATGGTTCATTAGGGAAGTGACCAGGCGTGACTCTTTTGGTAGCCATCTGGTGCCACGTTGCCCATATTCATTCACTCTGATATCCATTATGATTATGGCCATTTTTGGAGAAAGTAACTAAAGGGCCCCTGTCTTCCTCTATAAATACGTTAGGGTTTTCATGCTTCTTCTTTTACCATTTTTCTGCTGCTGTAATTGTTTTTCCTTTCAAGGTTTTCCTATTTCCTTTGCTTTTGTTGCTTCAAAGCTTTTTTTGCACCTACTTGTGGTGGATTCTTTTTCTTCGACTTTTTTAGCCCTTTTAGCTTTTCATTCATCAATTTTAATTAGGTAACTAAGATCTTATTTTCTAATACTATTTGGTTTCATGGTTTTTTGCTTCTATTCTTTTTTCTTCATTTGTTGGTTCCTTTTAGGTCTAGGTTGGGTTTTTGGTTTGGTTTCTCTATTTTTCCCTATGGTTGCTGTTTGTTCCTCCTGGTTGCAGCCCTTACCTCATCTTCTCTAGTCTTTCTAGATGGCTTCACGCAAAACCATCTTCAGAAAAAGGCTGCCGCCAACATTGCTCCTCCCACCACCGTCACTGTGGGGACTTCAAAGGAGCTCTTCTTTTCCAATTTGGAGGAGATAATGACCTTAAAAAAAAACGTCATTGACTCCTGGAATGTTGGCAACAAACCTAAAGTGGTTTTATTGGCCAAATGGAATGGTGGTAGCCTTGAAGAAGTTTCCAGCAATAAAGAATGGTGGTTGCGCGGACACCAATGTTAAGACTAACATCCTTACTATCTTTGTGTCATAGCTTCAGGTTGGGCTCTGTTTTTCTTTGCACCCCCTGGTAGAGAAGATCTGCTGATTTTATGAAATCTTGTCCTTTCAACTAGCCCCCAATTCTTTTATTCACATCAATGCCTTCATTATAGCCTGCAAAATGGTGATGATGGCTCCTCCCCTAGAGGTTTTCCTGCAATTTTACACACTAAAGCTAAAGAAGGATGTTGGGCTCTTCAACATTGCCCCCATCAATCGTAAGGGCAACAAGTTTTTCTCCTTTGTCACCTGCAATGAGTTGAAGGATTGGTTCTTTTTTACTTTGAGAGACCCTTCAACAAGCCACTGTCAAGTGGCTCTTCTTATTCCAGGACTCTGAGGGCCATTATCTTGACATGGTCCCCTCATGTAGCTGGAGTTTATGATCCAAAATGAAAATTATGCGAGGCTATTCCTAATCCCTTACACAAATATTTCAAAGGCCACCCTCAAGTGGGTAGGGAACAGCAAAGCCCACCTAACTTATCCTGATGTGGGGAACCCCATTGACTGATTTCCTGATAAGAAGGGGTCATTGATAGAGGCCTGTGAAAAGGCTTTGATGGCCGAATGAGGTCTAGAGGATTCTGATGGCCGTACTTGTTTTTTCCTTTGTTCTTGTGCTTGCATTTTTTCTTGAGGTAATCTTAACCTTTTCCTTTTAATGAAAATATGGGTGGTTGCATTCAGAAGTATATGGGAACGCGAAAGAACATTGCTGATGGGCTAACTGATGCTCGGAAGCTCCGGATTCCACCATTAAAAGCTGCCCACAATCCCAAAGTGTAAGAACCCCATTTCATTAGGTAATTATTTTATTTTATTTGCATGATCCTTGATTAGATTACACTTGCAAACTAAGTTAAGTCGAGTTAATGAGTCAATAGCCCTGGGTGTTTATAGGATTAAACTTTGAAGTAATTTGTCCATAAGAGCAACTAGGGGAAAAGTGGTAATTTGGCAATTCAAAGGTCAAAAGGTGACCAAGAGAGATAAAATTAAGCTTTTAGATGTGAAATGAGCATCTCGATGAAATTTGAACTCAATTTAACAAAATTGACTTTTTCTTGCTAACAAATCAATAAAGGGACAAATGGTAATTTATAAGTTAAACGTGATCAAAATAGGTGTCAGAAGGTGAAAAATGATGTTTGAAACCATCTGGTGAACTTTGGTAAAGTTTGGAGTAAAATTGACCATGTTTGAGACTTTTCTTGCAAGAGAGGGTAATGAGAACATTTTCATAATTTTGCTTAGTTAAACTTGGTCAAACTTGAGTCAAACCTTGTAAAATAAATTCAACCTTGATCAGGGGTAGGAAAATGCATTCTTGGAAGTGGGGGGAAGAAAATCTAAGTTTTAAAGTTCAAATGAAGACATAGTTGAGAAGTTTATGGAGGTGGTATCCTTTTATCCAAGAGTTTAAGCACCTTTTTACCCATCCAACCTTTGTGCACTTATGGGAGGGAAACAACCTATTAATAAGGTAGGAAATCAGCTTTAAAAATGTGGGTGAGCTCCTTTTCCCCTTAGTTAAGTTGTTACGGCCTTCTAGGCAGTGGACCTTCAATGGTTAGGTAAGACTTGTTCAACAAGTCAAAATTCCTAGTTTAATGCCTCAATTAGCTTGAATAAGCAAGCCAAGCAAGTGTTTAAAAAGGTAGATGGTTCTTAGTTCATTTTGGCGCCTAAGTGTAACTAGGGGCAAAATGGTCATTTTGTACCTTAAGGTGACCGGTTTGGTTTTCCAAGCTCATAAGTTATTATTTTGGACCTAAGTGACAATAAACCAAAGAATTGGGCTAAATTGCCAAGTCTTATGGCACTATTTGAGCATGCGGTGCTTTTGCAAAAATAACAAAAGTTGGAGGGCTAAAGTGAGAAGATGGTTATTTAAACCATTTTCAAGGAATTGGCAGCTACTATTCATCATCTTCAACCTCCCAAACCCGTAGCTTTCCTTCTCCTCTTCCATCCCATGGCCAAACTTCCATTTCTTCATCAATTCTTAGTGGATTTTGGTGCCCCATGAGGTATATATGCATGAAAGGGCTTATTCTTGCATAGTTTGGTGTGGAAGCTCTTAGATTACGTTTTTCAGCTTGGTGAGCTTAGGTACGTTTTGCCTAAATGGTTTACTTGATGTTCTTGAGTTGTTCTTGGTTTCTTGAGCTTCCATGAGCTTGGGTTTAGCTTAATTGAACTTATTTTGGGTGCCTAATGTGTTGATTTGCTTGGAACTATAAAAGCCTTAATAGAACACATTGTGCTTGGTGTAGATGCTTGATTCGTGCTTGTTCTTCATAATTGAGGCAAGGGATTTAGTTATCACATTCATATGATGCATGTTTTAGTTGCTTGAATGTTGGTTTCAAGTAGTTTGGAAGATATGCATAGGTTATGGTAGAATTTTCTTGTGATGGTCTAGTATAAATCAAGGATTAGTGTGGTGTAATCAAGCACCTCAAGCTTTGTTTGGTTAGCACCAAAATGGCCTATTGTAGTATTCATAGAGTTCTGGAGGTTGTGGAGGTTTTTCTTGGATGTTTGGGAGGGGTTGGATGCCCAAAAAATGTGTATGGACACAGAGAGTAGAAACAGGGCACGTCTAGAACCCGAGTGTTATAGTCATTGGCGACGCGTCACCAACTGTGTCGTTATTCCCGACGACGCGTCACCAAGCCCCCAATAGCATTGACATGCTATAGTATTTTTGGCATAACTTTTTGCTCGAGCGTCCGATTGAAGTGATTCAAGATTCCACATGAAGCTAGGAGGAAGAGCTATAATTTTATGCTATCAATAGTGAGAAATTCTACCTAGATTATTTTTTAGTTATTTCCAAAGGAAGGGGCTTAAGAGTGCCTTAAGGGACATGGGGCGGAAGGTGCCTAGTGGTGCTTTAGTACCTCCCATGGCTCCTTAAAGTACTAGGTAGTTAATGAAGCCTTCTTTAGTATAAAGAAAGGTTGGTGGAAGATAAGTTGAAAGATGTTTGATGTACTACAATAGAGCCATTAGGAAGGACAAGGGGGTTTAGTGCCATTGGTGGTCTAGTTGAAGACTTAAGGATTGGGACACCAATGAGAAACCCTAGTGTACGTATATTGAGTCCATCCATAACAAGTCTTACAATAATAGTGTGAACCAAGTAATGGGGGATAGTGGAGCACCATGGATGAAGGCTTAGTGCACTTGTTGCCTAGCCAAGCTATGCCTTGAGGCACAAGTGAAAGCCTAGTGCATCCTTAGTAGGTTAAATGGGTGAAGGCTTAGTACACAAGTGACCTAGTCAAGTCTAAGGATTTGAGACACTATGTGGAGGCCTAGTACACCTAGTGGATTTCTTACAGCGCAAACAAGGAGCTTCCACCATGTTCACCTGCACAATAACCAAGGGAAGGCTACATTACTGCGTTAGTTAGTAAGCTAAGGCTTACTAGGAGCTAGTTAATGGCCAAAACTCACTAGGCATGGAGTGACGCCCGTGAGGAGGACAAGGATGTGGAGAGGTCCCAAGAGACCTAGGTATATGCGTATATATTAGACCATCAGACTGCATTGGGCCCATAATAGATTTCATATATTCTATATATATGAGTGTCCTTAGGTTTTTGTTTACAGGTACCCAAATCCTTATTGGGAATCTTTGGATTCTTACTCCCTTTAGTGTTATTGTGAAAATTTCATCTATTTGGAGCCGGCGACCATAGGGCGGTTGCCAAGCTAGTGTTTTACTGCAGGTAAACCACTAAGTGAATTATTATTGATTCTAGTTTTACTAGTTAAGTTGTTTGTGCTAACTATAGTTGTTTTACAGCCTTGCAGAGGCTAGTGGCACAAAGATGAACATAGTCGACTATAGATCTCAGTTGTAGTCTTCATTATGCATATGTATGCTAGTTGGCCTCCAATGTCTCTAGGTCGAGTAGTATTTTAGTTGCTTTTGGGCATGTGCATAATCTTTACTTATGTAATGATGCACATGCACAGTTATTACTTGTAGTAAATACACTTGTGTTTTATGCTTCGGCTTGTGTTTTAAATATGTTTTAATAAACTGCGCGCAATGTCTTAGTTTCTTTTCATGTTTGTTAATTAAAGTCGAAGCGAGCCCATGCATGCTACATTTTAGGTTAATAACTAGAGAGCATGAAAGGTTTTAAAATAGGACAAGTAATTAACTGGCCAACTGCAACTAGCGTAGGACTCTGGTTCTATAGTCTTCCTGGGAGAGCCCTATCAGGGGTAGGCAACGTTACATAAGTAGCCTAAACCTCTATTAACCATACAAAAGCCTTAAGTTTTTACCACTTTAATCCCTTCACTCATTTCTCATCCTTATTCATCCCCAAACCCACAAAATCACTTTCTTCTCTTCCTCTTCTCATTTAACACATCCTAAACCCTCAAACACACAAAAAATCACCAAATAAATGAAGGAAAAATAAGAGAATGAAAGCTTATAAGTAAGAAATCAAAGGGATAGTGTACGTGTTGCAAATGAGGGCTTAAGAGTTCAGTTTTCTCCAAAAGGTGGCTATGGTTTTAGTATGTTTTTAAGGTGATAATGTGTTTTGGTTTTATTTTAGTTCATCCTTTGTTTATATTGGTCCTTATGCTCATAAAAAACTCATGATTTTTGTGTGAGGTAAAGCTTGGAAAAACAAGGAAAATCGATGAGTTTCTAGCAAGAAAGTTGCGATTATAAGTGTTTTGTTTTCTTGAGGTAAGGAGTGCATCAATTTTGGTTCTAGTTCTTGGATAATGATGCTACTTTTAGCTAAAAAATATGTTAGCAATATGGTTGATTTACTATGGTTAAACAAGGAACTCCAAGGGACCAGGACGTAGGAAGTGGATCTTTGAGCTTACAGGTGCGAAATCTACAAAGAGTAAGGTGTTCTAGCTCTTATCTCTTAAAGAAGATCTAGCCACATTTTTGCTTGGTAAAAGCTAGGGCAAATGGTAGGGCAAAAAGGGCACAAGGTGACCAATAGAGCCAAAGAAGGCTCAAGTGGCACTAAGGCCGGACCTAGCTCATAGTTTGGGCAATAGGTGATGTCCTTGGTCCATGGGCTATAAAATGGTGTGTAAACCAAACCTTGGATGCTTGGTAGATGAGTGTGGATGAACCTTTAAGGTTTGGCAAGTACAAGAAAAGTGTGCCTCAATTTGGGTGTATATGTGTTATGACCGACCTTAAAGGCTCGATATTCGTGTGTGCATGTGTGACATGCGCTCTTAGGTGCCTAAGTATTTTATGGTGCATAAAAGTATGGTGAGTTCAGTGTGCTAAGGTAGACATGGGTGTACCCAAGTGGGCACGCAGCCATGTGTGCCTAAAGGGCACCTAAGGGTATGCCCAAGGGTGCTCATGTGCATGTGCCCGTAGGCTTATGCCTATATGCACCTAGGGGGCCTCATGGGCACATCCTAGGGCCTAGGTTTCTTGTAGGTGTTGAGTTGCGCTTTGGGCATCACCCATAAGGGGGAGCCGAAGGCAAAACCCTAAGGCCCAAATGACATTTAGGCCTAATAAATGACTTGGGCCATAAGTAAATGCTGCACTCTAGCAGTTGTAACCCAAGTGTAAGTTCTCACAAGTAATAAAATCTCGATAGTCCAAGTATCGAACCACAGGGAAGTGAATTAAAAAATATAAATTACAGATTTGGTAATAAGAAAGATTTGGACGCAAGGTGCGAACAGGTGTTAATTAAAAATTCAAATTCAAATAAATAGCTAAGGTTAGAAGATCCACTTTTAGTATATATGTTATGATTAATTTTAGCCCATCTTGCCACTTAACTAGGATCCACATATAGAGGAGGTCCCAATCAGGGAATTTAGTTGGCATTAGTTTTCATTGATCTTAAAAACATCAACAATTGCTAATGGGTTCAAGTATCCATCATGCCAACATTTGTCCACAATAACTCAAGATTCCAATATAGCCTGCAAGCCACATTCTATAGAGGGAATCAAGTAGCCTTTGTGCCAATGATTGACTATGATGAATCAAGACTCCCACTTAACAAGGAGGTAAGTTAAATAGATTAAGAAAGACAATACCGTTAACGTTGTGATCCATTCAAATAAATCATAATCTTTATACAAAAAGCTTCACCCTTTCGCCTTAGCAAAAGAAAGATTAGTTAGTCATCATAAAAAGTAAATAACATATAAAAAGATGAAATGAACTTGAATTGAAAGATCAAAGAATGAACAAGAAAAAGAACAATAAGAAAACACTTGGACAGAGCTTCAGTATTGAAAACTAGAACAAAACTAAAGAATAAAAGCTAAAGATGATACAAGAACATAAAGGAGGCCTAAAAAATGGCATGAATTCGTCCTCTCCCCAAGGTGCCTATTTATAGAGTTTTGGGGTGGGTGAAATGGTAAAATAGTAAAATGTAGGTAAACACAAATCAACAAAGGCGAGCTGCAACTTCTTTTAATTTTTTGATCATTGTAGACATCAAATCAACTCTTCTTTAAAGCACGTAACTTGTAAATCTATTTTCTATAATCAAAACAATAGCTTGCTCATTCAAATAAGACATCTACAGCTTAAGTTATGATTTTTCTACCGAAACTACTTTTCAGCACATGAAAGAATGAAGGATCTCATCTATAATTAGGTTTCGGCAATGAAAATAATCAAACTAGCTCTCAGAATAAAGACGGATTGAAGATCTATGTATTGGCTTATGGATCAAGTTGGAATCACTCAGTTCCGACATCTACAGCTCTAGATATGATTTTTCTCGTGAAGGGTCGCCAAGTGATGATTTAACCTACATAATAAAATAATTTTTAATATATATATTAGTATTTAATAAACAGTAAAAACACGTATATACAGTAAATATGTGTATGGATAGTGAAATACATGTATGAATAGTAACTCGGTGAATGGTAACCATGAATAGTAAGTCGGTGAATAATAACTGTGAATAGTAAATTGGTAAATAGTAACTGTGAATAGAAAAATTGATGAATAGTAATCTAGTGGGAAAAGTGATTCAAATTAGAGAAATTAATCACATTCAAAGTGTGTAATAACAATTTAAACTCTTATCAGTAATATACTTATAAGTATTTATCAGTAAGCATACACATGGGCCCTAAAAGGAGCAAAATATATCCATGGGTACTATGACCTACACAAAACATGGTCAAACCCTGCTGCATACAATAAGGGAGTTTTTGAGCTAGTAGAAGCTGGGAAGCTCAAGGACAAATGTAATGATACATGCCCAAGGGCAAAAATGGACCAATGTGTGTTTTTGTTGTTTGTTTGCTTGTGTAAGAAGTGTAGGGAGTCATGTACAAAAATAGGCTTGATACAATGTTCATTATATAATACTTCATGCAATAAGAGCTCATGGCATGCTCATATAGATTATGGGCAGGGTTCATGTGTGCATGACATTGTGTGCATATGGTCCATTATGTGTGATGATGTTATGAATTGTTTGTTTTAGAATGTCTTACTAAGTATTTTATATAGAGTAAAATGCAAATTTGGTCATCTAACTTTAAGGGTTATCCTAAAGTGGTCCTTTAACTCTAAAAGTAACTATTAAAGTCCCCTAACTTAACTCACGTGTTCTATTTTGGTCCTCATTGTTAGTTCAGGCATTAATTCTGACAGAAATTGCCTACCTATCACCCAAATTGCTATATGGCATTTTTTTATGGTAATAAGTGATAAGACTATAGGAATAATAAATCTCAGGCTATAATTAACATAGATAAATAATTTTAGGGACTCAAGAGGTTAATTACCCAATTTCTTCATTTTCCCCAATTCTCACCTTTCACCACCTACACATCTCACCGTCTTTCTCTCCATCTCTTCATCTCCTGTCTCTTCGTCTCTTCACCACCATCTTGCCATCTCTTTGTCTACCATCTTATGATTTCTCCATTTTTGGAGAAAAAAAGTAAGGGAAGAGGATTGCTGGAAGGCGCGAACCTTCCCAAGCTTTTATTAGAGATGCAGGCAACGAAGGAGTACCACTGTTGTAACAGTTAGGTTTGGTTGCTTGGCCCTTTAGAATCTACGAAGAGAGGTAATTAGGTATGGTGAATTGGAGAGCAATCGTAGAATCGTCGTCTTCCATGGCAATAAGTGACGTGATGCGTTGAACCAGGTGTGTAATGTAAGGCAGAGCCAAAACAGTGGGCTTGGGGTAGTTGGCGACAACTAGGCTGTCAGACTAGAGGGCAGAAAGGAGGGCAAATTGGTAGTGGCGATCAAATCAAAGATAGGCAGCAGCAAGATTGGGAAAGATTGAGGAATTTTGGGTTAACTAACCTTTCAGGTTCCTGAAATTACATATTGTGTCAATTTAGGCCTGAAATTTATTGTTCTTCCATTCTAGTCACTTCTTATCATAAAATAAGCTGCCACATGGCAATATATGTGCCATGTTGGCAATTTTTGTCCAAAATAATGGTTGAATCGATGGTAGGGACTAAATCAGAACACACTAGTTGAGTTAGAGGACCTTAAGAGGCCAAAAAAAGAATTACTAAACCATTTTATGACGACTCTTAAAGTTAGGGGACTATATTTGGATTTTACCCATTTTATATACTTACCCTTATTATTAATGTGTAGATAACGTTGTGCAGGAACCAAATAATCCACAGTGATTATTTGGTACTTTTTTATCAGTATTCATAGGTACATTTTGCATACATTGCATGTACATGCCATTCATTTTTCAAATGTTGCATTCAATTATGATCACAATCTAAATCAAAACTTATTTGCCTTGTATAACAACATAGTCGGGCATAAGCTTCTCAGGTCACTCCTCGCTTTGGTTTTTCTTTACTAAGCAAAGGTGGGCCTACTAACCTATTGGGTTATGGTTATTTTGTAGCATAGTGGTAGTAGCTAGTATGAGGTCTACTAGCAATGACTTTGACTTAATACAATTTATGGCATGTATTGTTATTAATTCGGGTTAGACTTATCAACCCATGACATTTGCTTGCTTAAGTTGATAGGCAAAACACTTAATTATCTTAGTTTAATAAACTTAAGTATTTTATTAAAACTAGGTAAATGTTTTCTTAACTTTCAAATAAATATTAAATGCCAAGAAAAATGGCTAGAATTTGCATAATAAATCTTGGCAAAAAGATCTTGGAAATAAGGAACTATTTTGGCATAATTAAGAGTTTGGAATATGCAACAGAATGATTTAGCCCAATTAAGGAATTAATTAGACATTTATTAGGATGATTTCTCACGCAAGGTATCCGGTGATAGTTTTACTGCACCCTCTAGGTAGACATTTTTTCTAATAGTCCAACAAGATGAGCCACCAAAGGAGGGCCCTTAACTGTCGAGGAAGAAGGCCTATGCCTTAGACCTTTCTAAAGAGGTTGAGTCTAATAGAGGCGGGAGTGATGGTAGGCCTTTATATGTTGATGATTTCCCATTTTTTTATGGCATCGATCTGATGTCATCTTGTGACTATTGCAGATCTTTCTATCTAGCTTTTCTCACATTGACGTTAAAGGGGATCAACCCTATTTTTGCTTCTACCACAGTGGCATCATCATAGATGGCAGCTATTCTTCCTCCTCCCTCTTCCATGGTTCTTGCAATGGTGGTTCCGCATAAGGCTCCAACTAGTGAGCCTTTATGTGGCCAAGCTCAAATGTTCTCCCGGATGGGGCCAACTCCAATAAATGAGGTGGATTTGCATTTCCATCCTAAGAAATTGATTCCTGAGTGGAGGTAGGCCCAAAAGCATGGTTTGGTGGCAAAGGATATAGCACCAGACTAAGTCTTCAACCTTCAGTGGGTGGTGGGCATCAATGATTAGATCTTAGAGGATAGGACCGGTATTACCCATAGGGTCTTAGAGGCGTTGAACACCCTTAGGGATCTTCACTTTCTAGCTTCTCTTCTTAGTGGGGTGGGGCATAACTGATGAATGCAATGGCAAGCCTTCTTCAGATATGATACCTACTTATTGTTATGTTTCTATTCACACATCCTTCCTTTAATCCCTTTCATTTATAGGAAGTCATCATTATCTACTCCATTAGTTAGGGGTTTGCTACTCAAGAGGGGAAGATGAGGGCTTGGGCCATTCAAGTCGAGAACCTGAAGACCTCTAACACTACCCTGGATAGGAAGCTGCGTGAATAACGGTTAAAACTCAAGAGGCTGTTGGAAAAGGTTAAGGGGTTGGAAACTAAGGAGTATGAGCAACAGAAAGTATTCAATGGCTATGGCCAAAGTCTTCACGATGATGTTGATACCATCCACAACGTGGGGAAAAGGTAGAAGCTAGCTTGTAAGGAGATCCAGCTACATAGGGCTTAGTTGGGGGCTATTAACAAAATGGAAAAATACTAAAACCCTCCATGAGGTTTGGTCGAATCTACACTTGTGTCTTTACCCTAACCCCCTTGATATTAAGTGAAACTTACATTTATCCCTCCCAATAGTTAACTCCATCAAAGACCATTAACAAAAAGGGAAAACTTACTTATTCGTTCTAGTTTTTTCCTTTGATCGTTTTACGCTCCAAACTTTTACATCTAACCATCCTCTATAGTTTTTTCTCTAGTACCATCCTTTGCTCATCGAAATCTGCCTCAACAATGAAATATTTGGCCTTTGATGATTCACGACCCAAAGCCTCATTTTCTCATCCGTTCGTGACCTTGATGCCCTCTCCTATTCAAGAAATCAAGCCTCTTTTTTTCCTTCATTCACGTCTGCTCCTCCTTATTTCTTGACATTATCCTCCATTCACCTAGGAATCGTTGTCCTTGCCCTTCAATCTACCCCCACCTAATCATTTCTACCTTCTCTTCACCCAATCATTTCCTCTTCCTCACCCCCACGATCGCCCTTACTATTAGCGTAATTCACACCAAATTTATTTGAAATAGCTCTTGGTAAATCTCCAAATTCGTGACCTAATTTGTTCACACCTAGGAAATCTCTAGATTGTATCATGACCTAATTTTGAATAGATTTTGAACATGTAAAAATTCATCGGCTAAGTGATTTTGAACGAATTTTTGATCTCCAATGCCTCATCAATCTCTGAACAATTTCTCTATGCAAAGGGGAAAAAGCATCAAGGAAATTTGAGTTGGATCAATTGGTGAAAGGATGAGATTTGGGGAGGATGGGGATTATTTACAAATTTGTCTTTCTCCTTCTTAGAATCATTCATGAATCTAGGAAGTAACAGACGATCTCTGGGCTATCTTTGGAGAAAGACCCAAGTGAAGGTATGAGTAGGACGAGTACATGACAGAGAGGGTTGACTTCGGCATGGAGAAAGGTGGCAAAGAGAATAAGATTTATCGGTGAAGGAAAGAAGAGAAATCGGCAAGGATTTAGTCGATGGGTTTGGAGAGAGAAAGAGAGAAAGAAAGAGAAATTTAGGGGCAAAGTTATTATGATAGAAGACTAGGAAGGCAAAACAAGTATTTTCCTATTTTTTGTAGAGGGGGTAATTATAGTTAGTTTAGGTGTTTTAAAAGGTCTTAACAGTGGAGAGAGTTTTGGATAGGTTTTACAAAACCTTAGGGGGGTTAAGGTCAGTTTATGAAAAATTGGGGATGAAACTGTGGATTCCATCAAATCTCAGAAGGCTTTTGGTAATTTTCCTTTGACAAAAAGCTATTTGACATCAAAGTAAGCTTGTAGTTAAGTCTGATGGTTCCACAAACTAGGGCCAGCTCTAGTAACACAATGCCTCCTCCCTTTTCAACTAGGCTAAACGAGTGGACGGTTTTATTCAGGCCCTACAATAGGCACATTCGGAGCTCCACCAAAAAGCCAATGCATGCATGAATGAGCTTTTGTTGACCAATAGAATCTAGAAAAAGGCCTTGGCAAGGAGGCCATTGAGGAGTTTTGTGATGACTTCTTTTCATGCCATTTTTAGGTTGAGTAAAGGTGTCTGGCCCTTGATTTGTCATTTCTAAATGCATATGCAGATCTGGGTCTAGCCTTCAACGTGGCCCGAGAAAGGACAAGGTAGGGTAGTTCTTTTTAAAGAGACCATGGTTGCCACAAATATTGAGAAGGTACCATTCAAGAGTGAATTTTAGATATTGATACTGAAGGATCCATTTTGACAAATACCATCCCGTCTAAGCTAGCATGTGATACTTCCATACAGGTATCATCCTGGCTATGGTTGGTATGCAAATTCCCATCCATATCTGATTCAGTATTTCCCATTGGTATCTAATTCATGCTTGCCCACTAGTATAGAGTTGATGCCTTTGTCCAGCTTTTTATTCACATTCCTTCAACATTGAATAATCAGCACTTAGTCTTAGGTGGCTCTATAAAAACTTTGTAACGATTTAAATCTTCTTGTAAATTCAAGAAAAGGTTAATTGAAATCATTTTATTTTAATCCTTCTTCATTTTGCAAGTGTATTGTGCCTTTAAACTCATTGATAGGGCTTATTTTTTCTTAGGCCTTATATGTGATTTTTAATTAATATGGGAATCTTCATCAAATCGAACATTCCTAGGGTCATTACCCCCATGCCATCATTAGCCTTTCTTTATCTCATCTAAGGCTTTCTCAAACCTTCATTTTTTTCTTTTAGGGTTCTTCAAGCCTTCATTTGTTTTGTCTGGGGCTTTGGTTTATTGGTCCCATTTTGGGCCTCATGTCATAATGGTCTTTTGATACCTCATTTCTTGTTTGATAAATATCATCAAGGTATACAGATATAATTCACAATTTATATGTGAAAAAAAAGTTAATAAATGAGGCCTTCATTGGTATTCTTTAAATAAAATAATGTCATAAATCATCAATATGGTAGGTTCTAAGTATCGTTCTAACACTAGCGTCCATTAATTCATAGACTCCCTTTCTAATTTTATTCTTCAATAGGCAGGGCCAGTCCTAATTCATTATGAACGCCCCATGTCTTGAGTTTTTTCTTTTTAATTTGGCCCTAATAAGGACCATTTTCCCTTATTGAATTTTTTTTCACTTGACCTTCCCATAATGGGTTAATGCCGCTCATTGCTTGAAAGCCTTCATGTCGACCCAAACACCTCTCTATGTTCCTCTAAGATATCTAATTTGGTTTCTAGACCCTGATTCTTCACTTCACTATCAAATATCTGCACTCATAAGGTAGGGTGTGTGATCTCAACAAGTATAAGTGCCTTTGTCTTATAGACTATGGTGAAGGATTTTCTCCCATTAGTCTTCGAGGGGTAATTTAATAATCCCATAGGACACCAAGTGCCTTCTTCAACCATCTTCCTCTAGCCATGTATAGTTTCTTTATCAGCCCTTTCTTTATAGTACGATTAATGACCCCAACATGTCCATTTGACTATGGATGGACCACATGCGTAAAGTAGAGGCAGATACCTTTTTCCTCTATAAACCTATACACTTGTTGGTTGTTAAATCATTTTTCATTATGTGTAACGATAGCTTAGGGCCATTCCAAATGAACAAACTGTATTCTTCCACAAAACTTTGTTATCTAATGAGTTATTATAGTTTCCAAGGGTTTCACTTCTACCTACTTGGTGAAGTAGTTAACAGCAATAATGTAGTTCCTTATTTGTCTTGGGGTAGTAGGAAATGTTCTAATCAAGTTGGGGCCATATATGGTGAAGGGTCAAGGATCCGCAGCCATTAGGGACTCTAAGGATGAAAACCTCTAGATCTAGGAATTAAGCTAACAAGCATGGAATTGCTACATGAAGTCTATGACATCCTTTCAAATCGTTGGCCAAAAATATCCCTGCCTTAGTGTTTTATGGGCCAAGGAATCTACCTCGATGTGTGCCACACTACCTCCTTGATGAATCTCTTTAAGGATTTCCTGGCCTTCTTGGGGATTCAAACATTTCTATATGGGTGAAGCGAACATTCTTCTATAAAATTAATTATTGATGATGGTAAATCTTCTTAAGCAAATCCTTATCTTCCTTTGTTCCTCGAGTGTTCCACTCAGGGTCCCAATTTCAAGGTAAAGCCGTATTGGCTTTCTCCAATTATTCACAATGACCCGATATTCCAAAAGATGGATTGATGGCTTGGTTAATTCTTTCATCATGGCCTCTTCTCATCCTTATTATTGGGCATCTACCTTAGCATTCTTGGCCCTCAAAATCTTCTAGATTTGCACGTGATCAAATGTATTGATCAAATTCCTAGCCAAGCTTAAATACTTATATAGAGTGGATCCTTGACTTCTAAAATTCTGTTAGCTTGGTTAACCATTAGCTGGGAATCATTATAATTATGTTAGCTTGGTTAACCATTAGCTGGGAATCATTATAAATCTGTAAGCTTTGTATCCTCACTTGAATAACCACTCTTAGTTTGGCTAGAAGGGCTTTGTACTTAGATATATTATTGGTCATAAGGAATTTGAACGTTATCCTTAGTGTGGCTTCCATGCGAAGTGGTTATTGCAAAATGACCCAAGCACCTTGGTGATTAGATCCTGATGAACCATCAGCATACATTTCCCACAGAGGGATGTTGAGGTTAGGATTTGCTTTGATGTCTCCAGTTGGTATCACATCTACAATGAAATCTGCCAATGCATGAGCATTGATAGTTTTCTAGGGCTCATACCGGATGTCAAATTCTCCCAGTTCAATGCATTATTTTACCAATCTTCCTGAATGGTCTAGTTTTTGTAGGATATCTTTTAGAGGCATCTTCTTTCGTAGAATGATCTTATACATTTAAAAGTAGGGTCTCAACTTATTGGATACTGTGATAAAGGCAAAAATGGCCTTTTGGAGAATTGAATATCATGATTTTGCCTTTTAGAGAGTTCGATTGATATATTATATGGGCCATTGCTCTATCCCCTATTCTTTAATGAGAAAGTGCTGGTTAAGCCCTTGGTGACGGCCAAGTATCAAATTAAAGGCTTTTTAGGTCATGGTTGTTTAAGCGTTGGAAGCCATTGTAGGTATTCTTTGATTTTCCTAAAGGCCTTTTTACACTCCTCTGTTCATTCAAACTCTACTTCCTTCTTGAGGATTTGAAAAAATATGGCAGCATCGATCTTTAAATCTAGACATAAATTGTCCAAGAATGGTTAGTCTTCTAGCTAATTTTTTAATGTCCTTGTCATTCTGCAAGTCAAGCTTTAATAGGATTGCCTCAATCTTATTAGGTTTACATCAATCCTTATTTTCGAGATCATATAACCCAGGAATTTCCTTACTTTAACTCCGAAGGTGCATTTTTTATGATTCACCCTCATGTTAAACTATCTCATTTTTTTTAAAAGTTTCATGAAGGTCATCAAAGTGATGATCTATAGCTCTGCTCTTGATGATCATATCATTTATATATACTTCCAAGTTCCTCCTTAATTGTTCTCGAAGACTTTGTTCATCAACTGTTGATAGGTTGCACCCGCATTTTTTAGACCAAAAGGCATCCTTTTGTAGCAGTAAACTATCTTTCTAGTGGTGAAAGCTATTTTCCCTTCATTGTTAGGTCCATTTAAATGTAGTAATAGCCGCTAAAAGTGTTCATAAAGGACAAGACTTTGAATTCAACAGTCACATTGATTAGCAGGTCGATGGCAAGTAACGGATAGGGTCTTTTGGGCAAACATCATTCTAGCTCATATAACACATACATATGCTACTCCTCATTCTCTTTCTTGACTAAGGCCACATTAGCTAACCATTTTGGGTGTTTTACTTATCAGATAACCCTAGCCTCTAATAAATTTTTGACTTCTCTTCAAATGAAGTTTTTTCTTTTTGGTGTCATGTTTAATTTCTTTCGCTAAACTAGCCGAGTGGACAAATTGGCTTATAATTTATGTCATAACTTTGGGATCTATGGCAAGCATATCACTGGGAGACCATGCAAATATATCCATATTACCATGCAAAAATTCAACGAACAGACTTTTTACCTCAGGAGGGATATATTTCCTAATCTTCACAATCCTGTTAAAGGTTATCTCCACTATCTTTGAGTCTTTTGATAAGGGTGCTCCTAGCTCATTATCATAGGACTATTTCTTTTTCTTCTTATTCTTCTTTGGCTCTAACACCTCTTGACTGGCATCTTGGGGGCCTCATAGGCTTGCCACGTAGCTCCATTACATTGAAGCCTGGTTTACATTCTCAATGACGCCTCTTAAAGGTAGCAAAGACCATCGTTAGCCATTTAATATCGGGTCAAATATGGAATTGTATTGGCATTGACCTCCCAATGATGGCATGTCCAAGACTAGGAATTCTACCATATGGGAGTTGTATATAACTTTCCCCTATTTTTTTATGCCTATTAGCATGATGAGTAGTTTGATCGCCTAAATTGTCGGCACTATTTCTCATCTGACTCCATATGTTGGCCCCAAAATTGTTGCTAGTGAGGATCTTTGGACCTTATTCTTATCCAATAAATCAGCAAAAAGGACAATAAAATTAGCCGCTATTTCCAAATAAACTCTTTTAACATCAAAGTTGTTAATTCTCGTAGGGATAATGATCGGTCGACATGTGGGACCAAGACACGAGACCTATCAATTCTTGTCAAGATGTAGAGGTGTTGGCACTTCTAGTTGAGCGATCTCTTATCCTTGACATTTTTGAGCCAAAGAGGATTCTCCTTTACTAATCGTATCGACAACCCTTAGGTGGTCCTAGGTTTCTATAGTTTTCCCTAGGGGCAAAACATGTTCTTTCTTAATGCTGGCTCCTTATCCTAATCATTGTCATCTTCATTTCTTCTATCAGGCCTCTCCTTTTGCATCCAGTAGGGGGAATTCTTCTTAGTCAAATGCTCCCACAATTCTTCGCCTAAATTAATCTTCTTAAGAAGCCACTTTAGCTACCAATAGTCCTCTGTGTCGTGTCCCTTGTCCTTATGATAGTAGTAGTATTTTTTCACATTTTTTTGTTCATATGGCCCATAGGCAGGGGCTATTTTGGCACCATGTTCTTTCTTTCCAACACGTATAACATGTTTGCCCTTGTTTCCTTCAATAAGGGTAACACAGGATCAGGTTGTATAGGTTCCATGCAGGGCTTTTCTTCTTGGAAGAAAACCCTTTTTTTTTTTTTGCCTTGATTGCTCTTTTTGCTGTGCTAGTCAATTGAGCTCCTTTGCGTGCATATATCTTGTTGTTCAGTTGAAAAATTCTTTGATATTCCTTAAAGGATTCTCATGTAGGTCCCAAGCCAACCTGGAGTCTTTCAACAAACCTTGATTTATAGCAACTAAATGTAACTTACGGGACAAAACTTTTACCTAGACAGCTTCACCATTAAATCTTCATATAAAGTCCTTTAAGGATTCGTCATTGCCCTACCTTATCTTTAGTTGGTGGGCGACCATCTTGGGAGTTGTCCTACTCCCCAAGAAATGCCAGAGGAAAGCTTTGGAGAGTTCTCCAAAAAGTTGGAAATGATGCCCAATATTAGTCTCAAACCATGACGCAGCAACCCCTTTCAAGGTAGAGCTAAATGATCGACATATGATCGCGTTGGATGTTCTTTCAAGTCTCATAGATGTGATATCACATTGTAAATGGTTGATTGCATTAGTATGGCCATCATATGGGTCATTCTTTAACATCTTAAAGCCATTTGAAGTTGGTGCATGAATGATCTCGTCTATAAATGGTTGGAGCCACATGTATTAAATGTCTATAGTGGGGCCAAGGCCTACTATAAATGGTTCCAATACCTTCATGTGTTGCTCCATGTGGTCTAGCCTCTATAAGATAGCATTGATATCACTACCAGCGGGTCTGTTAGATCATATTTAAGATATTTGGTGCTATCTGATAGAAGTTTGTGACTGGGCTCATCTACCCTTGTTAGGTGCCAGATGGATTTTGGTTACTTCCTCGAGTGCCCTAAGCAGGGCTCTTCATATATTTTGTTGTATGGTTTGTATTCAACTATTCGAATAGGTTATGTTGAAGGGCTTGAAACTAGTCGTTGTTAAGGATAATAGGTCATTTTCATTTATTTGCATCATGTTGTGGCAATGAAGGCTCCCCACCTTCGAGCCTCTAAATTGTACTAGTATTCTGGTGGCTTGTGAACCCTATCGGAAGGTTGGGCAAATCCCCCCTCTAGCTTTCATGCTTAGTCTCTGGATAGTCTTAGTACATACAAGAATTCTTGGTATTCACCATTACATTTCTGGTAGATAAAGCCAAATTGATAACCAATGTGGTATCGATTCATCGAAAAATGTGGGCCTTGAAGCTTAAAGATGGTGAATAAGAGATCCAACACATAAAGATCTTGTTAAAGGCATATTGTGTTCCCGAGGAAAACCTTCTAACTATCAAGTCTATTTTCTAAGACACGCAGTTATAAGAATAATAATTCTCACAATATTATATGCCTCAAGATTTGTGAATGGAGTCTATATAGTGGTAGTAGAGATTAAGGGAGTCTTCCTAGATAGGAATGATCATGTGATATGGGGACTCAGTTGCCATGTTTATTTGGTTTCCTTCTTCTCCAGCTCGTTTTGGGCTTCCTTGATTTTCTAGAATGAACTTCTTCAATAATTCGATATTAGGCTTTTATTATGGGTTTATTTTAGGCCTATTTGAAATCAAGATATGTTTGAGTTAAGTGAAAATGAGGTTATTAAAATTAAGTAACTGTGGCAATGCATTCTTATTGGGTGTGTGATTAGCACGTAAGTAGTTCACCAAGGTTTGGATGGTTTGCTAAGGTTTGGTGGAAAAACATTTGTTAAGCTTGCAGTTACAAGACTTGATTCTAAAATTTCTATATCAAAATTTTACTCGCATAAGGATATGAGAGTAATTTTTTAAGGGCCAATGAATTTCATGTTCGAAGAACTCCCTATTGCTATGGGACTAGGAACTAGGTAGCTTGGTGATGCATAGGACGATGCTGGAGTTTTCTTTTGTTTGAATTAGGCTCAGGATATAAAATGCAACACTAGAGCCCTAAAATCTTAACAATGATCTCTGTTTATCCCATTCTTTGTAACACTTACAATTTTAGAACATCTAAAATCCTTTGTCTAGTTCCAGATTCATAACCTGCAGATAAATTGTATAATTGCCAGGATAGTGGAATTTATTGGCTGAAAGTTGGGAATTGTTGAGCATATCGATTTCCATCCCAATGGTCTTCATAGGTGACATTATATAAGAGTTAAAGTGACGATGAATGTGAATAAGCCATTGTTAAGAAGAATTTTCTTGTTAGATTCACAAGGTAATTAATTTTGGATCCCTCTTTGATTTGATTGAGTATATAAAATCTACAAAAAGTGTGATAAGATGTTGTTATTGAGCCTAATATTGAATGGATTTCCTCAATGAAAAGGTGGATATGAATAGTAGGTTTGAATCCTAGAGTATTGTCAAAGAGAGGCCCATTATACTTGATCTTCACTCAAAGGCTTCACCTAATCAAATGCATTATGAACACAGTTAGTAATGTAAGAGTGGAAGCTTCTAGTTCACAATAAGTATAGTTAGTGCCAGCTAAGATAATGGGGGCTTGAATTTGCTAGTAATAATTTAAAAAATGTATTGACTAAGCAAAATAGATCAACGGTGATTTTATTTGGTGTAAAGGTCATTTGGCATGCTCGGTGCTCAATTCATGGAAGCATTTTATTTTGTAATGCATTATAGATGACTTCAAGCATAAGTGGCTGCTAGGTCTAATGAATGGCAATTCGGTGGTTCAGTTGCGGTCTGTAACATATAATGAAATAAAATTGGTTTTTTGTGCTACTTGTTGCCGCTTTTACTCATTAGTGATTTGAACCAAGTTTAATCTTCAAGGGGAAAAACTAGTAGAAATTCTCTATTCTTCCTAGGAGCTAATTTTCTTAACTCCTTTGTGTAAAACCTTTCCTTTATTCTACTCCACTACCAAGGACCATGCTATACATCAACTAATGGTAGAAGTGGTGATGATGCAATTTTTAAAACCCTAGATAAAGCTTTTGTGACAGCTAAGTGGCTCCATGTTTTTTCCCTTGGTATTTCTTCAAAACTTGCCTATCCAGATAAAAGACCATGCCATTCTTTTGTTAAAAACCAAGCCGATTGTAAAGTTCTACCATTGGCCATGATGGTTCAAAAGTTTCTGGCTTAAATACCCTAATTGTGAGCAAAATTTGAAGTAAGTATGGGATACAAGGTTCTTTAGCTCCTCCATGTTTCAATTATCTTAAAAAAATTGGGTAGCCCTATACTCCTTGTGTCGGGGGAATAGGTCTAATATTGAAAGTCTATTAGTTTGGATTGCTTCCCTCCAAACAAAACTCAACACCCTTCAGTCTCATCCTTATGTGCTTAACAGGGTGAATGTTATTAAGGATAAAAGGAAGCAATTAAAAGATTTAAGGGAGGACCAGAAGAAATTATGGGCATAGAAATCCAGAATTAACTAGTTGGGTTTAAAGGACTCCAAACACCCTTCTTTCACACAGCCACTGCTGTGTGAAAAATTATAACAAAATATGTTCAATTAAAAGCTTTAATCGAGAAGTTTGGTTCACAGATCAAGATCAGATTAAAGATCATATTGAAAATTATTACAAGGACTACCACGACCAACCCGACCCTTCTAGTCAAGAATTATTTTGTTGTCAAATCAAAAGGCATTTATCCCCCGAACAGCAACAATATCTTTTATGGCAATTTTTGAATGCTGAAATTTGGCAGGTTCTCTTTGAGCGTGGAAATTTCAAGGCCTCGAGGCCCCAATGGTTTTCTACCTATTGTATTTAAAAAGTATTGGGCATTCATAGGGAACTCAATCTTTAACATTGTTAAGGAGTGCATACAAGGTCATTTTCTGCTGAAAGCAATGAACAAAAGTTATATAACTTTAATTCCAAAAAATTAGCAGCTGAAAACAACTCAGGACTACCAGCTGGTCAGCTTTGTGTAATATTGAATATAAGATTGTCTCTAAGCTATTGGCTTATCATCTCAAACCCTTGTTCCAGTATTTGGTCTTGGAGCATCAAAAGGCTTTTATCCTTGGAAGGTCAATTCAAGACACTATTATCATTGCTCAAGAATTACTCCCAACTATTAAGACCATAAGCAAATCTAGTGGGCTGAGAGGTTATAAAGCAAGTTTAAAGCTTGAAATTTGGTGGGCCTATGATAAACTCCAATAATTTTTTATCCTTGTAGTCCTATGGATGATGAATTTTGCTTAGCATTAGGTTAATCTTATAATGCAGTGTGGGAGCATAGTTTCTTACTTAATGTTAATAAATGGTTCAAATAAAAAAAAGGGTATTAGGCAAAGGGATCATTGTCTCCTTATTTATTCATTCTTTATAGTGAAGTTCTGTCCAATTTTATTCAAGATCTACAAATTTAGGTACTTTCTTAATCAAATCAAAAAAGTGGATTGAGTCCACATTGGCTTCTTGGAAATGAAAACTCCTTATTCAAGTAGGTCACATTACTTTTAATCCAAGCTTATTTCTCCTTTTTGCCGATGTACATAATGTTTTTTTCCATGTTCCAATTATGGTGAATGATGATATAATTAAATCTGTGATTCATTTTTGGTAGAAAGGGACAGATCAAGGGAAAAGAACTCATTTTTTAAGATCATTTTCTTGTTACTCTTCTAAAAGGATTTGGAGGTCTTAGAATTAATGATCTTAATCTATTCAACCAAGTTCTTTTGGCTAAATCATTCTAGCGAATAATGCATAATAAACCTAATTCTTTGCTTTTAAGGTCTGTCTACCAAATATGGAAAGGATGGGTTTCTATGGAAAGCTGAGCTTGGTAGTAATCCTTCATCCATTTGGAGGAGTTTAAGGTTTGGTAGAAAGATTTTGGAACCTCACCTCAATTGGACTATTGGAGATGAAAGGTCAATAGATATTTTATTGGATCCCATGGATTCACCCGATGCAACTCGTATAAATGATGTCTGTTAATCCAAATATTCCATTGCCTTCTAAGGTTGGGGATCTAATTCTCTTATTTACTAGGGTTTGAAATTTTGAAGCCTTATACTTGCTGTTCCTTAAGGATGTAATATCATCAATTTTGCATTTAGTTTGTAGAAGCAATTTAGAAATTGACTAGCCGATTTGGGAATGAGTTGGTGATGGTGTCTATACCATAAAAAAGGCTATGCTTCTATCAAAGATTCTTGTATTCCCCAAGCCTCTTTGTGCAAAAAATATCCCACACAAATTTAAAACTTTCATCTAGAGATGTTGCTTTGATGCTTTGGCTATAAAGGAAGCTATTTTTAATAAAAATCCCGCTTGTTCTTCACTGTGTCATAGGTGTGGATTGGAAGAAAAGATATTGCCCATTTGTTTCTTTGGTCCCAAACTCCAGGTTTTAATCTCCCTACTAATGGAGTTATTTTTAAAGTGTGGGTTTTAGGCACTGTTCTTCTCAAAGAAAACACATTCTTTTCCATGCTAGATATGATCACTTTGACTTTTCAGGTAGATTTGGTTGAGTCAAAACTCACATGTGTTTCAAAACTTATATTTGAGTGCTTCCCAATTAGTTAGTCCAAGACACTGCCTTTGTCAGGATTTTCTGGCAACCAAAGTCTAGAAGAGTTTCATGCTTAGTCTCTATAAATAGTCTCCTTTGCCTTCCATCGGGATTTGGGGAAATTCACTTTGCTATGAAGCTCTTACAATTTTCTAGGTCAATGGTGCCTGGGATGCTTCTTCCTAGAGGAGTGTAGTTGCTTGTTCTAATTGAGTGGCTAAAGTTCTTTATCAACAGTGAGTACATATGGAATGTTGTCCTTTGGCTTTGGTTCCGAAAGTTCGAGCAGTTCTTGAAGCACTAAAATTTGCTATAGCTAATTGTATTTGGAGCTGAACAATTCTTATAGATTGTTTATAGGGTCTTCTTAAGGCTAGAGAAGAAGTCAATGTTAAGCTACATCTTTGAAGGTTTATAGATCGTTTACATGGTCTTTTGGTTAGCTAGTTTTTTTGATAGTCAATAAATCTTGAAGGTGCAATGATAGAAGGTTCATGAAGCTCATAGATTGACTATTATGTGCTTACATTCTATCCTTTCTCTATAGTTATTTTCTTATTAAGTAGCAAAAAAGTAGAAATAAAACTAAATGTCTGGAATGAATCAAATTTAGATTAAGCTCTTATATGGTTCCCACAGGTATATAATACTGTTTTGTAGGTTAAGAGTTGAGCCACATTATACATATTCACACTTTTTGTTATAAAACCAGACATTGATATTATAATGAATTATTGACTTTACTTCTATCTCAATAGTTTTTCTATTAGACTAATTCAATTTATAATGATTAAAGTTTCCTATATTTTTTTGCCTTTTTGAAAACAGAAAAGTTTGCAGTAGATCATTGAGAAATTTCTAACAAAGTAATATCAGATGTGTTTATATTAACCAAAAGAATATGAAAAAAATAAGGGTATAATTCTCAAATATCCCTTTATATTTCAAATGACACATTTAAACCTACAAGCTTCAAGTCAGAACATTTTTAAACCTTTATAACTTTTTAAGTAGATTAGGTTAGCCCCATGGTTCTATTATCATTTGACTATTTGAGGCCCTAATTTGGATACATGATGTTGATGATTAATTTATTTATGACCTCTCAGTGTGAAAAGGTTCTTGAGCATTAAAGTATATTTTCTCTAAATTGAATAACATAAAATTTAGTATAAAATTTACCAAATATAAAAGTGATTTTTACCAAATGACTTTAAATGTTTAGGTTTGTAAGTTGAAATAGGAACTTAATTAACCTAAAAATTTATGTTTAAGAGCATTTTGGTAGTAATAAAAATATACGGATTACTTTTAAAATTTAGGAAGTTCAGTGCTTAACATAGTAATATTCACAAAAATTAAAACCTAAATGCCACTTGCATTTTTCTCTTTCCTTATTATATTTTTAGTATTTAAATATTATTAAATATTTAATTAAATAGTAAATGAAAAACCATATTCTTTTGAAATCACTTACTTAGTGAGATTAGTGTTGATCATGGTAAAAGAAACTAGACCTCAATTATTAGGGGATCAAATGTTGATTTTGGCTTTCTTTTTTGAGAGTAGGTTGAACCTACTGTAGCATTTGTAAGCTGCATGTATAGCAAGCAATGTGCCTCAAAATGCAACCATATAATAAAATATTCACAATGCTAGTCAAAAGTTTGAACAAAGGCAACATGCCTGTGACTTTTTATGTTCAGTTGTTCTCATTTTTCTAGGTAGATCCTTCGAGGGGTTGGTAGCATCATCAGCAACACCACAATCTTCACATGCCTTGTTTGTAACAATGTGATAGTGTTTGTTCTATTTACACATCAGTAGTCAAAGTAGAAATCTAAATATGCACTTTACTGAGTTTTAATGTAAAACAACTCAAGCTAAGGTGGAACGTCATCCTTTGGCTTCATTGTCACTGGTTTGGGGTTCCCCATGAATGTGCAAACAAATAGCCCATAGTCATGGTAGTTAAGCTGAATAGGGAATGGGACGTGCTTAAACTTTTTGAACTTAAATTTGTAAGATTTGAAAATCAGGTCTAGGGTCTTACAATGGAAGTTAGATTTAAGCTTAAACATCTATACATCATTCCTATATGCATATGAATCCAACATTCAGGCAGCCCTAATTTTAAAAGGGCTTAAGTATGAACTAGCAATTCACTTAATTTGCCATGTTGTCAATATATATATCCATTATTGTTTGGTTCCCTACATTATCCCACACATGAATTGCACACAGGGTCAAATCAATGACAAAAAACTAAAATGGTTATACCATTCATTTGAAGGAAAATTTGCACAAAACAAAAGAGAATCCATGCACATAACACATTTCTCCCAAAAAGGAGTACTATATACCCATTGCGATATTGAGCATAATATGATGCCCGATTTATATCTCATGGAGGCAATCTGGACGTACAAAAAGTTCACAAAAAATAAGAAGTGTTTGACAAGAACATGGGTGGTACCAGATTCATCAGCGTAAAGCAGACAGACGGGTAAAGCAAAGGTGTTACAACCACATAAAACATAAATCTAAAATTAACGTTAACAATATGCAACAACATAAAACATAAAGGTGTACATGTAATCACTTGATTCATGCAAAACATACAACACTAGTTCATGTTCTCCTTGCGATAATGCATGTACAACATCAAAGGGCCCAAAAACAAACAGTGTCCCTTTCTACTTCTTTTTTTTTTCTACCCCTATTTTTTACACATTTTGATAAATGGAGACATCTACCGAGTGCCAATCCTGCACAAGGGAGTTGCTAGCAAGCTTCATCATATTGCTCCCTCTTTGAGATAGGCAAACAAATGCACCATAAGAAAAGTTATTGATTTGCAACAACAAATGTAGTAAATTGTAAATAGTAAGTATGGTGCCTAACATATATAATAAGCATCAACTTTTACCCTTCCTGAACTCCTTATCCTCAAGAAATAGATGAAGAACCAAACTATTAGATTTCTTGACATTCAAAAAATTGTTATCCTCAAGTTCCTTACCATTACTCACCATAATAGAACAAGGTGAGACCATAATTACCGCAGACACCTTGTCTTTTCTTTTAATAAGAGTAGCCATTAAGCTGGCCTCCCTTCTAACATTCACATCATTCCTCTGCACATCCCTATCTTTGATCAGGTGCTTCTAATGTCACACCTTCTTCACTGTAGGGTAATCACAAACGTACTTCATCTTTAATTCTTAAACCACTACACGAAATTCAGTAACAAGCTCACTTAACTGTCCACACAAATTGGCTACAAGGTCAACAACCTTGTTCAAATTATCCTCTCATCCACCATATGAATATGAGTGATCCAATGATGTTAATGAACAACCTGGGTCATCGGAAAAACACTCATCCTCCAGATTAGATTTAAAGTGTTTGCTAGGAAACTCTTCATGGTCCTATATGAACATAATTTATAGGTTAGTACTTCACATTTAGAATAACACTTAAGCTATGAAATATTAATCTTGATGCACAACATGTTAAAAAGTTACAAATTGAAATCATATCATGATAGATAATACCAAATGAAGTAACATAGAGCATTATTATATAAAACCTTAAACATCATAACTCAACTTTAACAATAATCTTAGAAGATCAAAACAAATAGTAGAGAACAACATTATACAAACATGTGAATAGCAACATAGATATGTGTTAACTTGAATCTAGTACCTAAAGGCATGGTACCACTGTAACCTAATCTAGTACCACCCTAACCCCAACTTTAAACCAAATCCATAAACTTAAGACCTAATACTAAACCTTAACTTTAACCCTAATCCATAAACTTAAGCCTAACCATAAATGTTGTAACATAAGGCATGAAATGTTAATCATAATGCACATGTTGATAAATTGCATAATCAAATCATATCATGTTGGGGAACACCACACAAAATACCCGATAACATCTTTCTATATAATACCAAATAGCATAAACCAAATTTAACAATGATCTTATAAGACAAATTCCACAAACTTTAGTGTCATGAAAATAGATTTTGTGTAGTAATTGCCTTGTTCTCTTTTTGCCGAAGAAATAAATGGGGAGGATGGAATTGGCATTTGAATATGTGCCTAGTAAAATAAGTGACAGATAAAATGCTTGATGATCAAAAGATTAGTGCCCCAGATACCATACCCAAAACTATTAGCCTAAGCTATAAACCATAAACTTAAACCTAACACTAAACCTAGTACCACAATGCATGAGATATTAATCTAGATGGACAACATATTAACAAATTGTGCAATGAAATCATATCATGTTCAGGAACACCAAACAAAATACCAAAGAACACATCAATAAAAAAGAGCTAACATTATAACTGAACTTTAACAATGATCTTAGAAAACCAAAACAAATACTAAAGAACAACATCACATCAATGGGCCAATAGCAACATAGATTCAGATAGCATGCCTAAAACCAATAGTCTAAATGATACAAGGAATGAAAGTTTATGTTGACATAGGCATACCTGCCTCAAATGCTAACACAACCACCAAGTTTTACCACTCTCCTTTGATACTTTGCTCATGGCAACTACTAACTTCTCTAGTGTATGCTGCCCATAGGCAAATACTAACTCTGTCACCATGACTACCTTGGAACTTTTAGAAAATTAATGTCATGGAAACAATCAAGTGGTCGTTTATCCTCTTACAAAATGTATTGATCATATGAGATTTTTTATCAAAATTAAAAATGGATATCCTATCTCCAACACCCATGTAAGCCGTTACATCATTTATAGCAAGAACGTATATCTTCCCATGGATATTTTGATTAGAAGTCTCCCAATCTAATGAATGAATAAACAATGAGAACAGATAAGAGTGAAGATTGCATAATTTATTATCTAGAAGTCTGACTAGACCAGTTTTGTTAGAACACTGTTACTGCTCTATGGTCAATTGGTAGACTTTCTTTGTAAAGTACCTAAGCCGATAAGCACTTTTTATGTGGCCATGTGGTACTAAATCTACCTGCATTCCATGGTCATCACCAATATATCACCCATTCTCATTCATTTCCATCACGTGGTCATGTCACCCAATCCCTGTAAACTCATGCATAACATCACCTCTTACATCATGTTTTTGCCATTACTCTCCTTAAAACTTTTTAGTCATACTAAAATTATAGCAATTAAAATAATCCCACAATGCAACAAGGAACCTAAATTCTACAAAATAAACAACCAAACAAGATATTGCTTATGAAAACAAAAGAAATGTCCAAACAAAGCTACTGAGAAACTAGAGTCAACTACGTTTGGTCTATCCAATGCTATCAATGCTAATATAGAAACACAATATGCCATACCTATGACAAAGCATCACAAACAAGTATGGGACCATTAGTCTTACATAAATATATTGTATGTGTTCTTCAACTTCAATTGTTCCTTTTTCCTTTCATTTACATGACTTGTTACACCGGTGTTTTTCCTTACATACAGAGTCTAGAAACAATGAAAGCCACATGCTGAAATAGATTTTTATCAAAACATTGCAACAATGTGGTTTTGATAATACTGTGTGTTTCGGCATGTTGCCTCCACTGCTTCCAGACTTGGTATGAAAGATTTGCACATCACATGTGTAAGGCGAAGAAGTGATGGAAGGAAGGAAGAACAATAGTGTGACAAGTTGTATAAATAAAGAGAAGAAGGATAAATTAAAGTTGCATAACACATACAATAATTTCATATAAGACTAATTGTCCCATACTTGTTCGTGATGATTAGTTGTACATATTGCATATTGTGGTTCTTAGCACTGGATAAACCATATGCAATTGAATATGAATTTTTGATAGCATCATTTGGAGAGTAATGGCAGTATGATGAGGCGAGAGGTTTGACTTTTTTGTGAATCTAGTGTTAGATTTTAAAGGTCAGTTCAAAAGTGTAGTTGCTATGTTGTGCATGAGTCTATAGGAATTGGTGAAATGACTGCATGATGGAAATGAATAAGAGTGAAAGATATGTTGGCGATGTCCATTGGAACCCAGGTAGATCCAGTGGCACACGGCTACATGGAGATTACTTGTCAACCTAGGTCCAATCATGGCAATGATAGTGGGCTAATGAAATTGGTCTAAGTAAACTTCTCAATAATGAAGTACGCACTTTCCGCTTTGATTTGGTTTTAAGGCTTCTCGTTCATTTGACTCAGGAACCTCTAGTCTTAATATCCATAGGAAGAAATATGTTCTTACTGCATATAATGTAATGGCCTACATGGATGTTGGTGATGGGATGTCCAATTTCAACTTTGTTAAGAAATCTCATATGCTTAGTACATTTTCTAAGAGAATGAGTGGCTACTTGATTCTTAACTTGACATCAATTGTTTAGAAGTTACAAAGTAATCATGGTGACAAATTTAAAAGGTGCTACATTTTGCTACCACTTGCAATAGTTCTCTACCCATCAGCAAGAAAGCTTCTCAGGCAATCGCCTATGGGCAACATTCACACTGGAAAAGCTAGCAGTTGCCATGACATGGGTCTTGAAAGTGAATGCCACAAAACTTGGTGCTTGTGTGCTATTCTTATAAGTATGGCTATATTAATGAAGACTTTCAACTTTTATACAGTTTAGGCTATTGGTTTTAGGTATACTATCTGAATCTACACTATTGTTTGCCCCGTTAATGTAATGTTGTTCTTTAGTATTTGTTATGGTTTTTACGATTATTGTTAAAGTCGAGTTATGTTGTTGGGTTTTTTTTATTTATATGTTCTCCGGTATTTTGTCTGGTGTTCCCCAACACGATATGGTTTCATTATGCAATTTGTTAATATGTTGTGCATCTAGATTAATATCTTAGGCCTTTTGATACCAGGTTTAGTGTTAGGTTTAAGTTTATAGATTATGGTTTAGGTTATTAGTTTTGGGTATACTGCCTCAGGCACTAACCTTTTGTATCATCAGGTATTTTATCTATTGTGTATTTTACCGGGTGCATATACCAACGTCAATTCCATCCTCCCCATTTGTTTTTTCGACAAAGAGAAGACAAAGGAATTGCTATGCAAAATTTGTTTCCATGACATTAAGGTACGTGGAATTGGTCTTCTAAGATCAACGTGAAAATAATGAAGAATGTAATGGGTTTAAGAAGATTGTCTCTCATTATTTGTACAGTATATCGTATAAATTCAATATTAATAATAATCATTATGTAGGCTACGAATAAGTATGTTCTATAAATTCAATATTAGTATGAAGGTTTTCCATATTATTTGAACTAATTGAAAAGTTGAATATGATGTTAGAAAGTAGGTGTTAATATTAATCAAAAACATAAACTTAATATATAAAAATGATAATATATTATAGATTTTTAAAAATTATTAGTAAATTTATACATATAAAAATTATTCAGAAGCAAAAAATTTATTAGAAATATAGTATATATTTAGGAAAAATTTGATCAGAGGTGACATTAGATGAACCTTGTGCTTGATTTGCATAATTTGCAAACCTTATTAGGCACAAAGTGTAAGCTTTCTAAAATAAAGGGGACAAGTGTAGGTTCGGTCAAACCTTGGACGAGTTTCTGTAAGTATTTCTTTGGTTTTTACAACAAAGGTAAAATATACATGTGCCCATTATCAATTTCAAAGTTTACAAATAAGTACCTAATTTTAATATTATTATAATTTTATATCACGTTAACCAACTCTTTGCATCGTGTTTGCTTGAAACTTATCCATTCAAAAGTCAATATTATATAAATAGAAAAATCTATTTGAAACTAATTTTTTATGAATTTTTAAAATTTTATGCATTTTTTAGTTTTAGGTATTAAAAAAGAATAAATTCATAAAAATTTAATAACATTATAAAAATTGTATTTTTTAATGGATTATTATACCAATATAATATTGACTTTTGAATACAATTATTTGAGTAAAGAAGACGTAAAATTAAAATAAATTATTTTAGATTAAGTTAACTTAAATTAAAATGTATTGGCTCAAAGTTCAATTAAGAACCTCAATCTAGTCTGATGTCAAAATTTGTGATGATGAACCAATAATTCAACCTGATCAAAATCTTCCAACCAAGGTAAAAATTCAAAAAGTCATGTGGTATTAGACTAGGTTTAGTATAAATTGCATCATAAATTGTATCACAAAGACAATAATGCCTAGGACTTTTTATGTTCAGTTGTTTTTATTTTTCTAAGCAAATCTTTGGAAAGGTTAGCAGCCTCATCAATAGCACCATATTCTTCACTTGCCCTTGCCCATACTAAAGCCTTGTTCGCAACAATATGATAGTGTTTATTCTCATCACATGTCAATAGTTTAGGCAGGAATATGAACCTATGCTTTACTAGGTTCTACTAATAAACAAATACAGAGAGTTAAAATATTAAGTACCCAATAACACAAACCGAGATAGGGGTACAAATGATTCGAGCCTCTTATCGAACAGTTTGAGCTTGAGCTCAATTTTTTTGTTATCGAGCCAAACCTAACGAATTTCAAGCTAAGCTTTGAGCTTCATTATTTGTTTGAACTCTTAACAAGCCGGGCTTTGAGTTTAGTATTGTTTGGATCGAACTTATATTAAGCCTAACGAGCTTAATATTTTTTAAAATAAAAATTAAATTAATTTTATTTTTAATAGAACTAAATCTTAAAATTTTGATTTTTATTCCTTAAATCAAGGTTGAAGCTCGAATGGAGCTTGGATCGAGCTCAAACATTGAATTGAACTTTAAGCCTATTGAGCCACTCAATAGACCTTAATTTTTTTTTAGTTGAGCTATGAGTCTCATTTTCGAAGCTTGTTGAGCTTAAGCCCTAGCCTAAGCCCAAGTCGAGCCAATCCATAACGAGTTGATGTTCGAGCCTAAATAAGGAATGGGTTCTTCATGAATGTGCAAACAAACAACTCGCTATCATGGTAGTTAGGCTAAATAAGGAATGGGTTGCTTTTAAACTTTTTGAAGTCAGAGAACTTAAATTTGTTTGGTTTGAAAATTAGGTCTAGGGCCTTGCATTAAAGTTAGATTCAGGATTAAAAATCTAGAGACCACTCCCATGCACATACAAATCCAACATTTAGACATCCTTGATTTAAATTGGCAACTTACTTGATTTGCCATGCTATCAACATAAATTTCCACTATTCTTTAGACCTTATAGTATCCCACACATTAATCATGTACAGGGTCAAATTAATGAAAGACAAGCAAAAATGTTTCTCACCATTCATTGGAAGGACGATATACACAAAACAGAAGAGAACCCATACACACGATTAGTCTTGGCTTCGCATCATCCTTGTTTAATAGGTACTTCAAAGTAGAGTGGTCAATGTACACATTAACTACAGAAAAGAGCAAATAAGATTAAAATTTATTAATAGAAAAAACTATGGCCAATAACTCTTTCTCAGTGATTGTGTAATTTGTTTGTGCACTAGTCAATGTTTTACTTGCATAGTAAATAGGTTGGAAATGTTTATCCTTATGCTGGCCTAAAACGGCGCCCATTGCCCAATCATTAGCACCACAAATTAATTCAAATGGAAGTGACTAGTTGGGTGACACAATTATGGGTGCATTAGTCAAATGGACCTTGAGAATGTTAAAGGCTAGAAAACACTCATCATTAAAATTGAAAATTACATCCTTTTCTAACAACTTAGTGAGTGGTTTTACTATCTTAGAGAAATCTTTAATAAACCGTCTGTAGAAATCTGCATGACCCAAAAAACTTCTAATCACCTTAATTGAAGATGGTGGAGGTAGCTTCCAAATAGTTTCAATCATAGCCTTATCTACTTCTATACCATTACAAGATATCTTGTGTCCTAGAACTATTCCTTCTTGGACCATAAAGTGACATTTTTCCTAATTTAGAACCAGATTCATTTCCTTACACCTTTCTAATACTTTTTTTTCCAAATTGTGAAGACATCTTTCAAACGAATCACCATGAATAGAAAAATCATCCATAAATACCTCAATGATGTCTTCTACCAAATCATCAAACATTGTAAGCATGCATTTCTAAAGGGTGGCGGGGGCATTGCATAGACTGAAAGCATTCTATGTACAGTAAGCAAACATATCATATGGGTATGTGAATGTGGTCTTCTTTTAATCCTCAAGTGCAATTGGAATTTGAAAGTAACCTAATATACCATGTAGAAAACAATAGTAAGCATGACCGGTTAATCGTTCTATTATTAAATCAATAAAAGGGAGAGGAAAATAATCCTTTCTCGTGGCGTCATTTAGTTTCCTATAATCAATGCACACCCTCCATCTGGTGATTGCTTGAGTGGGAATAAGCTCGTTATTCTTATTCTGAATAATGGTCATCTTTCTCTTCTTAGGCACAATTTGAACCAGGCTCATCTATACATTGTCTGAGATAGGGTATATTACTCTAGCATCCAACAACTTAATCACCTTTGCCTTCATTGCTTCCTTGACATTTGGGTTCAGTCTTTGCTGTGGTTGCACTATCGGTGTATGATTTTCATCTATCAAAATTTTATGTCTGCAATAGGGTGGATTTATCCTTTTTAGATCTACAATAGACCAAATAATAATACCCTTTCACTTTTGCAACACTTCCAACAATTTCCTTTTTTCGTCCACACTTAGCAAAGATGAAATAATTACTCGTAACTTAGAATCTGGTGCTAAGAAAGTTTACTCCAAATGATCAGGTAACTTGTTTAACTCCAAATTTGGTGGTTCCTTAATTGATGTCTTCCTCCTTGTTATTCTTGGAGTAATTTGCTCTTCTTTTTCCGCATGGTCAAGAATTCCCTTGGCATCCAATTGAACCACTAATTCCTTTTCCAAGGTATTGACTTCAAACTCATTCTATTGAGTGATATACACCTTAAATGGATCATCCAAAATACATTCCTGAAAATAACGGGCAAAATTAATATGCACCAAATCTAAAGAATAACAAGTACCATCCTTATCAAGAGTATTTTTCATGGTTTTAGAAATATGAAATGTAGCTTCTTCCAACCATATTTTCAAAACCAATTTACCATTTTGAACATCAATTAATGCTCTTGCAGTATATAAAAATGGTCAGCCTAGAATCATAGGTACATGTGCATCCATATCCATATTCAATATATTAAAATTAGCAGGAATAATAAACTTATCAACTTTCACCAACACATCTTCAATTATTCCCTTAGGATATTTAATTGATCTATCAAGTAATTAAATACTCATCCTATTTGATTTAGGCTCTCCTAACTCCAGTTTTTTGAACAAAGTATAAGGAATTAGATTTATACTAGCACCCAAATCTGCTAAAGCTCTACCAATTTGACCAAGCACCAATAGTCCAAGGAGTAGTAAAGCTTAATGGATCATCAATCTTCCTTGGTAAGTCATCCTGAATGATTGTTGAATATTCTCCATTCAGGATCATTGAAGACAATTTTTTCAGCCTCTTCTTTTTTGGCTAAAATATCATTAAAAAAGTTTGTGTAATGTGGCATCTGTTCCAATGCTTCTACAAAAGAAATATTAATATGGAGTTGTTTAAACATAGCAAAAAATTTATCAAATTATGTCTTATCTTTATCCTTTGACAATTAGAAAGATACGATAAAGGTGGACAATGTTCCTTTACTTCCTTTTACTTATTTAGCGGTTCAGACGATTTTTCTTTCTTTCTTGAGATGGTAATTTCCTGCTGGAACTCTTGAGGTAGGTTTTTAACCACTATCAACCTTTTTTTCTCATCACTTTTTCTATCAAGCAGCTCTTTCTCATTACAAAGAGTAATAGGCTCCAACTATTCAGCCAGAGTAATAGCCACCAACTATTTCGCCATTGGTGTCATGACTGCCTTATTGATTTCCATTACAAATTATAACATCATTTCCATATGCTTCTGAAACATTGACTGCTGGCTTTCCACAACGTCCTTCAGATTTTGACACTGAGCTTGAATATTGCTCATCAACCCCATCATTGCTTCTTCAAAATTTATGGAAGAATGGGGCTGTTAGAAATTCATACCCCATCCTTGAACTTTTTAGTTATCCATAAGGTAGCTCTGCCACCTTGGACTGAGGTAGTTTTTTTCATGTGGACATGAAAAATTTTCAACAAAATCAACATACTCGTTATTAGACCTCCAATTGGTAACCTTACACTCTTAGGTCAGATGCTCCCCTTGATAATTATCACAGAGCATCACTACAGGATGTTTTCAGCTAGCTGAAAAATTCTTGAATTCTCTTGTTAAAGCTTTAACTTAACTTGCTAGAGCTGCATAGGCATCAAATTTTTGAGTCATAGGCACACTATTTGGCTTGATCTTGGACGATGATTGTCATTGATAATTATTCATTGCTACTCCTCAATCAAATCTTAGGCAGCTTTAGGTGTCTTGTTATTCAAAGAACCACCAGCTGCTCCTTCATTCATCTATTTGGAAGTATAAGCATTACTCAAACCATTATAGAACATTTGCATTTACATCCGTGTAGATAATCCATGATGCGGACACCTTCTCAATAAGTCCTTGAATATTTCCCAAGCTCCATATAATGTCTTCGAATCTATCAGAATGAAAATGAGAAATATCATTATGAAACTTTGCAGTCATGGCTGGAAGGAATCTCTTGGAAGTAAAGTGAGCCATTGCTTAGCTCTTCCTCTCAATGAGAACGGGAATAATCTAAACCGAATGCTATCCTCACTAGCTCTATTAATTCTAAATGTATCGCATATCTCTAGGGAACTAGCAATATGAGCATTAGGATCATTATCCACTAAGCCATCGAACTGAACACAATTCTGCACCATCTGAATGATATTCGGTTTGACCTCAAAATTGTTGGCATTGACAGGAAGTCTAACAATACTGGACTCTGTCTTTTCAAGAGAAGGATTAGCATATTCCGACATAGCCCTTATTTGATTGCGGTCCTCCATGATTAATCCTTGTTGATTCTCTCATTGGTGCTCTAGCTTAGAATATGATGTTTGTGAATCAAAACCTCTCGAAGATAAGAGTTTTTTCACCATTCTTTCAATTTCTAGATCAGCTCCAACCACTTCACTGGGATGGCTATGAGTCATACACCAAAATTCCTGCAAGAAAAGAAGAAGAAATTAATAAATAAAAATAACTAAAAATTTAAATAAAAATACTGTAATAAAATAAATGACTAGATTAATAGAGATCAATTTTTCAAGTAGCAAACTCAACAAATGATTTTCCGACAATGACGCTAGAAAACTTGGTGTGTTCACAATTCACAACAAATCTCTCTATACTTAAATAAACATGTGAACTCATAGGTAAGTACACTATCATCAAAATATAGCAGTGGCAAGTATCAAGATTATTTTCCTGAAAGAATTGAGGTTATCTGCCATACTCAATATCTATCCATTATCTAACTGGAAATTAAGAGGTTTTATTTACTCAATATGCTCATTTTATCTAACTAGAAATTAAGAGGCTTTATTTAACTAACTACTATAAACTAACTAAACTAACTAATAAAGTAAAATAAACTACTAACTATCGGCAGGCAATGGAAAAACAACTAAAACAATAAACAGTAAGAAACCTCATACTTAGAATCGAATCACCCTAAAACTTCAATTATGTTGCATTTACTCTGGTTTAACCGGATTGTGATTAACTTGTACTGTGGAGTACTACCTAAAGTAGATTAACTTCCTATCATTCCAGTTACACTAACCTATTCTTAAGTCAATGATAAGGTATCTAGGCCTATTGTGCTTCCTAAGAAAGCAACAAGTTCTACGACCCATTACTAGGTTTCACCCTATTCCAGAGGTATTATATCACACCTAGTACTCTCGATTACTATAATATCCCTTTTATCCAATAGTTATCCACAACAAACATATTGGATACTACTTGATGTATGTTCATCAGCCCATATTAAATTAAAAGGCTAGCTACTATTAATCAACACAACAAAGCACATTGGGTAATTTGTAAGAAAAACACATAATTATATTAAACTAGAAATAATCACTACCACAAAATTATCCTAGGGTTTATCTACTCTAAGTATGAGTAGGAAAAATTTAGCTTATAGTGCCGTAAAATGAAAACCAAAAAATCAAAAAAATCCTAAGAAAAGAATGATCTATGGTTGAATTTCTTATTCTCCAAGAAATCTTTAATTCAATGCTCATGAAACGGTGTTGATTATCAGAATTGTCTCTAGTGTTAGACAACTTGGTGTGCTCATAGTTCATAACAAACCTTTCTCACTACACTAGTAATAGTGTGGATGCATCAAATCTCTCTATAGTCAAATAAACATGTGAATTTACAAGCAAGCGCACCTATCATCAAAGAATAGCATGAGCAAGTACCAAGATAATTTTTCTTAAGAAACGAAGGTTATTTATTGTACTCAATATCTCCCTATTATCTAACTAGCAATTAAGATGTTTTATTTAACTAACCACTATGAACTAACTAAACTAACTAATGTAATAAAATAAACTACTAACTATTGGCAGGCAGTGGAAAAACAACTAAAACAATCAACAGTAAGAAACCTGATACTTAGAATCGAATCCTTCTAGAACTTCAATTATGTTGCTTTTACTCTAGTTTAATAAGACTGTAATTAACTTAGACTATAGAGTACTACCTAAGGTAGATTAGATCCCTATTATTTCCGTTATACTAACCCTATTTTTAAGCCATCGATAGGTTATCTAGGCCTATCATGCTTCGTAAGAATGTAATAAGTTCTATGACCTCCTATTAGGTTCATCCTATTCTGGAGGTATTATATTATACCTACTACTCCTGATTACGATAGTATTCCTTTTATCCAACGATGATCCACAACAAACATATTCGATACAACTTGATACATGTTCATCATCTTATATTGAATTAATAGGCTAGCTACAATTAATGAATGCAATGAAGTATATTGGATAAATCGCAAAAAAAACACATAATCATATTAAATAAAAAATAATCATAATCACAAATATTAATCATCATAGGGTTCATCTACTCTAAGCAAGAGTAGGAAAAGTTTAGCTCATAGTGTCATAAAATAAACATGAAAGAATCAAAAGCAAACTATGAAAAGAATGATCCATGACTAAATTTCTTCTTCTTTAAGAAATCTTTGATTCGGCGCTCATGAATGATCCATGGCCAAAATTTTTTTTTTCTCCAAAAAATCTTTGATTCGGCACTCATGAAACAATGTTGATCATCAGAATTGCTTTTAACAGCCTTCTTCCATGAAAAACTCTCTTTTTCTATATTTTTTTTTCCCGCTTCCTCACTTTTGCCTCTTTTCCTTTCTGAACTAACTAGAAAACCATAAAAATTAAGACAAATACAAATTTGAACATAGCCACATAGCAGGCTGTGTTGCTCTTTTGGAACTTGAAATCTCACTTAGTTCAACATGATTTGGAGCATGGATGTGTAAGCTCCAAGACTTTGCTAAACCTCGCAATTCAGCTTTAAAACTTTACAAATTTTTTTTTAACTCATATGAAGCTAAAATATGACCTGAAAACAAAATATGAACCAATTAAGCACCATATCCTAATAGACTTACACTGGTTTGATGGAGGGACAAGCAAAGACAATAACTTTAGAGAAGAGTACCAGAGGTTGTCAACGGTCGTCTTACCAAAATCAGTTTTGTTGTCGTTTAAGTATACATGTTAGTTGGTATTTGCAAGTAAGAATGGAAGAGGAGCAGAACTCTTTGAATTTTAGGGTTGAGTTAAACTTCAAGCCAAATACAAGTTTGGGGAAAAGGAAAGAAATAATAGATATAGTAGTAGGATACTGACAGACAATGCAATTAAGTATGAAGAAGTAGATGGGGTAAGTTTTAAACATAGAGTTTCGAAGATTTCTACTAGGTGTATGTAGCTAGAAAATTTTCTAAGATAGAAATTAGGGTTAGGTGATAAATTATCTCATAAAACAAAAGCACGAACTTGATATAAATCATGCACTTGCATAGGCTAAATTTTATGAACTGAAGCAAACAAATTTAAAATTGAGACAAATTTCTTTTTACTCATTTTCACGAGAAAATTCCAATAGTGCTATTAGATTTTCAATTTGATATTCGATTCGAAAAAAGAAAAAAATAACTTTGAATTTCTAGCTTGGAATTTGACTTAGTAACCACCAAAGAAATCATCTAAGGATCAAGATTCTTAGTTTTACGTTGATTTTCTAAATTAATGGCCGAAATTACAAAAATAATCTTGCAATAAAATGATAATTTTTGCCTTTAGAGTAATTTGGTTATTTATTTTTTTCTTAGCGTTTAGAATTATTACATAGATGCTTAAATTTTTAAATTTTTTGCCAGAAAGTAGATGGTAAGGTTAGTGACGATTTGAAAAAAACATCATTTCACTTTGGTGACAAATTTCCCCAAAATCATCACCCCATTTTTAAAATTGGTCAGTCATCTTGGTGATGATTAAGGGTGGAAATGGGTCAGGCTAAGCTCAAATTACTTGCGCCCAATTTTTTTAGGCTCAAACTCGACTTGAAAGCTTGTAAAAGTCGAATGACACATCAATTTTTAGTACCCTAACTTATATGAAAGATGAGGACTAAATCTATAATTTTTGTACATAGATAACAAGAGAAGCGAAAATAAGAGAACGTATCCCAAACTTTCTTTTTCTTTGCCATTTTACCTTGATTTTGTGAACTTCACAAATGAGTCATCATATTCTTCACTTAGACTATGAAGCCATCGTAATCTGTCTTTTACCGGCTGCCTTATTGATTTCTAGGCCACTACAGCCAAACTAATGGGGGATTCATCCTAGTACATTACAAATCGAGTACACAACCAGATAAATCCAAATCAAGACCAAGTGAACAACCAGTACCAGATGAGACTTGCGCGAGATGGGGCCGACTGCTTTTTGCCGCCAACCTGGGATTTCGATGCCGAAACATGCCTAGTGCATCAATCTTCGACCGATTGTTAGGGCATGGGGCTATTATTGCAAACTCACGATGTTGGTGGAGATCGTCTACCTGGTGGGCTCTCATCGTCGTGCTGGCATTGATCTTGGTGGTGGCCATCAACACCGACTAGGTGGGATAGTGGGTGGACTAAGGGTAAGGCTATGACGCTACGTTAAGTAGTAGGCATTTAGGTTTGGCTGCAAGCTGCTTGGAGGAGTAAGAGTTATTGCGTTAGGACTTAGGAAGACTTAAGGTCCGATGGGAAACAAACAAAAGGGCTCATGCTCATAAGGCCGGATATCTTAAGTCTCAAGCTCGACCCCAAATTCATTCGAGCTCACTTTTCGGCTCAAGCTTGAGTTTGAGCTTGAAAAGGCTTAGCTTGAAATGCCTCAACTAGAGCTTAAGCTCGACTTCGAACTACCCAAAAAAGGTCTAGCCCCTTTTCACCCTTAGCGGTGATATGCAGAATTGAGGGTTAACTTGCAATGGAAGCCTAAAGTATCTTTTTATTCCTTCACAATTTCGACCCAACATCCTTGTCTATGGAGGTACGTTTAGTTTTGGTTTTAGTTTTAACTTTATTTTTTATTTTCTATTTGCTAGAAGCTGGTAAATTGAGCACGAGCATGTGTTACTGATGTGGATGATGGTTTCTAATTGTTTAATTGTTTAACCTATTTAAATGATTTCTAATTGTTTCTAATTTGTTGGTGGTTTAATTAGTAAGAAATTGGTGATAGACATTTTTTAGTGAGATCGAATCTTAATTTGTGATTGTTTTAATAATTTAATTTGTTAGAAATTAATTATAGAAATTAGTGAAGCTCAAAATTGTGGGTAAAATAATAAGTAAAGATAAAATTATGAAAAATTGATGTGTAAATTATAAGAACTAACAATTTTTTAATGAGTTGAAAAAAAAAATTATGAAAAAACAACCCACATATTTATACAGGCAGGCACGTATGAGAATGTGCGTGTGCGAGACAATCGATCAACACCACCAAATTAATGTACTTGTGAACCACATTTTTGTGTGTAATTAATATTTTAAATTTATGGACACATTTTTTTAAGTATTTTATATTCATTATTTATTTTAGGTTTATATTAATATTTAGCTACAATAATTTACTAGTAACAAATACTCCATATAGTAATTTAACAAATTATATACAATAAAATTGTGGCAACTAAAATCTTCGCACGAATTGTCTGTCTCCTTGCAAGGGAAAATTGTCACTTTGAACCAAATAGTAGAATCTAATTTGAGACGAGAATTTTTTATATGAATGGTATTTTTAATGATGGGGATTTTTTTATACGTTTTTTATACGAAAGGTATTTTTGGTAGTAAAAGTTAAATTCAGCTTCGGTTTTTTGTCATAGTAAAACTACACTAGCATTGCATTACCTAAGAAGTGAAATACCCTACCTAAGCCACCGAAGCCTTAAAAAATTTTTTTTTTTAATTATCGGCATACTTTTTGCTTTTTCAAGTGGTATAACCCAATCCTCACCACCAACAACCACAAACCCAACCACAACCTCAAACACTATTTTTTTTTAATTACCTAAGCCTCAAGTGAATAACTTTTGTATCACAGTATAAACTTGCTCTGTTGATTCTCTACACGCTTGTTTTTGTACTATAGGGTTTTAGGGTGGATTGTCTTAATGGATGGAATCTTGAAATGTAATTTTAACTATCTATAAAAAATAAATAAATAAGTAGGAAAGAGAAAATTTGCACTTCAAAGAAACCAAAATATGAGCCACCGAAAGAGGAAATGATCATGCCTATCTGCATTTCATTGGGAAAAATTGATAAGCATGCGCAGGGTAATTCTTCATAGAAGAAGTCCAGGAGGAAAGAGGCCAGGCTAGTTTTGATATTATTCACTTTTCAGAAAATAAAAAATAAATTGCATATTAGTGAAGTGGATGTAGGGGAAAAGAGAGGCAATACAACCTGTTTGTATTTTAGCTTGAAAATGTTGAGGAAAATTGGTCGGGCTGAGGGGAAAAGTACTCTGAACAGAAAGTGCAAGACAAATCGGTGCAAAAATAGTTTTTTATTTTTGTCATTCTTCGTAAAATAAGAACAAGAAAAGAATTTAGAAAGGAAATGACAGCATTCGGTACTGTTTTATTTGTAAAATAGGTGCGAGAGGTAAGGATGCAAATTCGCTTTTGATGACAAACCGAAGCGGAAAAACAATCTAATCAAGAGAAATAGATTTCAAAGTGGAATGAGAGGACTGAAAAGTTTTATATTCTTTTTTGGCGAAAGAATTAGATAAATTGGAGTAGAGAGATGGGCAACGAGGCTTAGAGTTGCAATTTTTTGACAAATGAAATAATGGCTGCAATGATCAATTTTTTAGGAAAATAATATTAGTCTCTTCTTCGACATGCTCAGAAGTGATTTAGTTAAGAAAAAGAAAATGATACTACCTCCATCCCACATTCTTTGCATCGTTGACTTTTTCAACTAGTTTGACTTAAATTTATTCATATTATTGTTTGTTATAAAAAATTAAAAAAAAATATTTAAAAACTATAGGCCTTAATTTATCATTCACATATAAAGGTTTTTCATTTATATACTAAGATGTTGAAAATAAAAAATTATAGATTAAATACTAAAAAGTGAATAGTACAAAGAATTTGGGATAGGGGGAGTACTAATTAGTCTTTTCTTAAATAGGTTAGAAACATGGTGAAAGGACAAGCAGATAGAGAGAATAGCTAACACCCTTTATTGCAAACTAACCATTAGACCATCAACTTAGACCTCCCTATATTTATATTGCATTGGTTAAATGGAAAAGGGAAAAAAAGAGAGAATAGCTTAGCTCTGTCTGTTGAAAACAAACAATTAGAACACCAACTCAAAGCCATTTGCATCCTATTTGCATTCCATTTTTAAAAGAGAAAGAGGCAGACAGAGGCAACGGTTTTACCTCTATTGCAAACAAACGAGATGATTAGACCATCAACTCGATACCATCTGTACTCCAAATTTACTTGATAGCAAAATATAGCAAAAGGGTTCCTAAATCAATATAACATGAGGAGCAAAAACAAAAAAGTTCTATCAAATCATGTCTAGGAACTTCATTCAGATCAATTTGAACTGCCTCAAATAAGAGCATCAAATTTCAAACGTGCCCAACTTCAAGGATGAAAGTAAAGAAAGTATCATAAAGAAAGATTATGAAAAAACAAGTTAAGCTTACACTTGAAGACTTCTTTTGTAAGGTGCAAAAAATGCAGGGAAGAGCCCTCCATGCACTTCAACAACCTGAAACGAGAGCTATAAATAAGCTAAAACAGTAAACGGTAATAAAAATTAGAATAAAAAATATTTTTCCAAGAGTACTGACCTACAATATTAAAGGTTATCTTACGGAGCCTATAACTAATACCACCAGAAAAAGGACAGAAGAAACAGAAAGTGCTTTTGTGTTACTTCCACTCAATGACCGAGTAAAAGAACTAATTATTGTTGGTTGCTTCAGATTTTTAATCAACTTCTTGTAGTTCTGGTTAGAACATAACTAGCATTCATCATGGAAAACTTACGATTATCGCCCTAGGTATGCCCTAACAAATCAACAGAGTAAGTTTATACTGTGATACAAATGTTATTCACTTGAGGCTTAGGTAATTAGAAAAAAATAGTGTTTGAGGTGTAGGTAGGTTATTAAAACAATGTTTGAGGCCTGAGTCTAAGCTTGAGCCTTGATTCAACGTTGCACCCCTAAGTAACAATGTTTGTGTGTTATGTCACTTGAAAAAGCAAAATATGTGCCGATAATCGAAAAAAAAAGTGTTTTGAGGCTTAGGTAGGTAATTAATTCACTTCTTTGGTAATGTTTTCCCAACCCTGAAGAAACAATGTTTGAGGCTTGAGCTTCACCCTTTAAGTAAAAATGTCTGTATGTGAGTCATTATTCAACAATTTAGGTTTAGGCGAGAATTTATGGGAATTAGGTTATGTCACTTGAAAAAGCAAAATATGTGCTGGTAATTAAAAAATAGGTAGGTTATTCACTTCTTTGGTTTTCCCAACAACCCTGAAGAAACAGTGCTTGGGGCTTGAGTAAATATTCGAGGCTTAGCTGAGCATGTTGCATCTCCTAAGTAACAATGTTTGTATATGAGTAGTTCTTCAACAATTTATGTTTTATGGGGAGGGGGGGGGGGGTGTGAGTTGTGGGTTATACCACTTGAGAAAGCAAAAAGTATGCCGATAATTAAAAAAAAAAAATTAAGGCTTCGGTGGCTTAGGTAGGTTATTTCACTTCTTAGGTAATGCAATGCTAGTGTAGTTTTACTATGACAAAAACCGTAGCTGAATTTAACTTTTGCTATGAAAAATACCTTTTGTATAAAAAACGTATAAAAAAATCCCCATCACAAAAAATACCATTCATATAAAAAATTCTCGTCTCAAATTAAATTCTACTATCTGGTTCAAAACAAGAATTTTCCCACACAAGAAGACAGACAATTCGTGCGACAATTTTAGTTGTCACAATTTTATTGTATATAATTTGTTAAATTACTATATGGAGTATTTGTTACTAGTAAATTATTGTAGCTAAATATTAATAGAAATATAAAATAAATAATGAATATAAAATACTTAAAAGAATGTGTCCATAAATATAAAATATTATTTATACACAAAAATGTGGCTCACAAATACATTAATTTGGTGGTGTTGATCGATTGTCTCGCACACTCACATTCTCATACTAAGGGCCAAGGGTGCTCATGTGCATGCGCCCGTAGGCTTTTGGCTATATGCACCTAGGGGGCATCATGGGCACATCCTAGGGCCTAGGTTTCTTGTAGGTGTTGAGTTGCGCTTTGGGCATCACCCACAAAGGGGAGCCGAAGGCAAAACCGTAAGGCCCAAATGACACTTGGGCCTAATAAATGACTTAGGCCATAAGTAAGTGCTGCATTCTAGCAGTCATAACCCAAGTGTAAGTTGTCACAAGTAATAAAATCTCGAGAGTCCAAGTGTCGAACCACAGGGAAGTGAATTAAGAAATACAAATTACAGATTTGGTAATAAGAAAGATTTGGATGCAAGGTGTGAACAAGTGTTAATTAAAAATTCAAATTCAAATAAATAGCTAAGGTTAAAGGATCCACTTTTAGTATATATGTTATGATTAATTTTAGCCCATCTTGCCACTCAACTAGGATCCACATATAGAGGAGGTCCCAATTAGGGAATTTAGTTAGCATTAGCTTTCATTGATCTTAAAACGTCAACAATTGCTAATGGGTTCAAGTATTCATCATGCCAACATTTGTCCACAATAACGCAAGATTCCAATATAGCCAGCAAGCCACATTCTATAGAGGGAATCAAGTAGCTTTTGTGCCAATGATTGACTATGATGAATCAAGACTCCCACTTAACAAGGAGGGAAGTTAAATAGATTAAGAAAGACAATACTGTTAATGTTGTGATCCATTCAAATCAATCATAACCTTTATACAAAAAGCTTCACCCTTTCGCCTTAGCAAAAGAAAGGTTAGTTAGTCATCATAAAAGTAAATAACATATAAAAAGATGAAATGAACATGAATTGAAAGATCAAAGACTGAAACAAGAAGAAGAACAATAAGAAAACACTTGGACAGAGCTTCAGTATTGAAAACTAGAACAAAACTAAAGAAGAAAAGCTAAAGATGATACAAGAACATAAAGGAGGCCTAAAAAATGGCATGAATTCATCCTCCCCCCAAGGTGCCTATTTATAGAGTTTTGGGGTGGGTAAAATGGTAAAATAGTAAAATGTAGGTAAACACAAATCAACAAAGGCGAGCTGCAACTTCCTTTAATTTTTTGACCATTGTAGACATCGAATCAGCTCTTCTTGAAAGCACAGAACTTGTAAATCTCTTTTCTATATTCAAAACAATAGCTTGCTCATTCAAATCAGACATCTACAGCTCAAGTTATGATTTTTCTACCAAAACTACTTTTCAGCACATGGAAGAATGAAGGATTTCATCTATAATTAGGTTTCGGCAATGAAAACAATCAAACTAGCTCTCAGAATAAAGATGGATCAAAGATCTATGTATTGGCTTATGGATCAAGTTGGAATCACTTAGTTCCGACATCTACAGCTCTAGATATGATTTTTCTCGTAAAGGGTCGCCAAGTGATGATTTAACCTACATAATAAAATAATATTTTAATATATATATTAATATTTAATAAACAGTAAAAACACGTATGTACAGTAAATATGTGTATGGATAGTGAAAAACATGTATGAATAATAACTGTGAATAGTAAATTGGTAAATAGTAACTGTGAATAGAAAAATTGATGAATAGTAATCTGGTGGGAAAAGTGCTTCAAATTAGAGAAATTAATCACATTCAAAGTGTGTAATAGCAATTTAAACTCTTATCAGTAATACACTTATGAGTATTTATCAGTAAGCATACACATGGGCCCTAAAAGGAGCAAAATATATCCATGGGTACTATGACCCACACAAAACATGGTCAAACCCCGCTGCATACAATAAGGGAGTTTTTAAGCTAGTAGAAGCTGGGAAGCTCAAGGACAAATGTAATGATACATGCTCAAGGGCAAAAATGGACAGTGTTTTTGTTGTCTGATTGATTGTGTAAGAAGTATAGGGAGTCATGTACAAAAATAGGCTTGATACAATGTTCATTATACAATACTTCATGCAATAAGAGCTCATGGCATGCTCATATAGATTATGGGCAGGGTTCATGTGTGCATGGCATTGTGTGTATATGGTCCATTATGTGTGATGATGTTATGAATTGTTTGTTTTAGTATGTCTTACTAAGTATTTTATATAGAGTAAAATCCAAACTTGGTCCTCTAACTTTAAGGGTCATCCTAAAGTGGTCCTTTAACTCTAAAAGTAACTATTAAAGTCCCTTAACTTAACTTACATGTTCTATTTTAGTCATCATTGTTAGTTCAGGCATTATTTCTGATAGAAATTGCCTACCTATCACCCAAATTGCTATGTGGTATCTTTTTTTATGGTAATAAGTGATAAGACTGGAAGAATAATAAATCTCAGGCTATAATTAACATAGATAAATAATTTTAGGGATTCAAGAGGTTAATTAACCCAATTTCTTCATCTTCCCCAATTCTCACCTTTCACCGCCTACACATCTTGCCATCTTTCTCTCCATCTCTTCATCTCCCATCTCTTCGTCTCTTCACCACCATCTAGCCATCTCTTTGTCTACCATCTTATGATCTCTCCGTTTTTGGAGAGGATTGCTGGAAGGCCCGAACCTTCCCAGGCTTTCATTAGAGATGCAAGCAACGAAGGAGTACCACTGTTGTAATAGTTGGGTCTGGTTGCTTGGCCCTTTAGAATCTACGAAGAGAGATAATTAGGTATGGTGAATTGGAGAGCAATCGTAGAATCATCGTCTTCCATGGCAATAAGTGACGTGATGTGTCGAACCAGGGGTGTAATGTAAGGCAGAGCCAAAACGGTGGGCTTGGGGTAGTTGGTGACAACTGGGCTGTCAGACTAGAGGGCAGAAAGGAGGGCAAATTGGTAGTGGCGATCAAATTAAAGATGGGCAGCAGCAAGATTGGGAAAGATTGAGGAATTTTGGGTTAACTAACCTTTCAGGTTCATGAAATTACATATTGTGTCAATTTAGGCCTGAAATTTATTGTTCTTCCATTCTAGTCACTTCTTATAATAAAATAAGCTGCCACATGGCAATATGTGTGCCATGTTGGCAATTTTTGTCCAAAATAATGGTTGAATTGATGGTAGGGACTAAATCAGAATACACTAGTTGAGTTAGAGGACCTTAAGAGGCCAAAAAAAGAATTACTAAACCACTTTATGACGACTCTTAAAGTTAGGGGACTATATTTGGATTTTACCCATTTTATATACTTACCCTTATTATTAATGTGTAGATAATGTTGTGCAGGAACCAAATAATCCACAGTGATTATTTGGTACTTGTTTATCAGTACTCATAGGTACATTTTGCATACATTGCATGTACATGTCATTCATTTTTCAAATGTTGCATTCAGTTATGATCACAATCTAAATCAAAACTTATTTGCCTTGTATAGCAACATAGTCGGGCACAGGCTTCTTAGGTCACTCCTTGCTTTGGTTTTTCTTTACTAAGCAAAGGTGGGCTTACTAACCTATTGGGTTATGGTTATTTTGTAGCATGGTGGTAGTAGCTAGTATGAGGTCTACTAGCAATGACTTTGACTTAATACAATTATGGCATGTATTATTATTAATTCGGGTTAGACTTATCGACCCATGACATTTGCTTGCTTAAGTTGATAGGCAGAACACTTAGATATTATGTTGCCATATTTTTTATTTTCTATGAGTGTAGTTTTCATCCATGGTTTGACATGGTATATCACTTGTACATGCCTTAACATAAAAATGCTTTTTTACATGGTCATACATATTTTATTCATGTTTTCTTTAATTTTTGCCAAACCATTATATTAGTTTAATAAACTTAAGTATTTTATTAAAACTAAGTAAATGTTTTCTTAACTTTCAAGTAAATACTAAATGCCAAGAAAATGGCTAGAATTTTCATAATAAATCTTGGCAAAAAGATCTTGGAAATGAGGAACTATTTTGGCTTAATTAAGAGTTTGAAATAGGCAACAGAATGATGTAACCCAATTAAGGAATTAATTAGACATTTATTAGGATGATTTCTCACGCAAGGTATCCTGTGATAGTTTTACTGCGCCCTCTAGGTTGACATTTCCTCTGATAGTCCAACAAGATGAGCCACCAAAAGAAGGCCTTAACTGTCGAGGAAGAAGGCCTATGCCTTAGCCCTTTCTAAAGAGGCTGAGTCTAATAGAGGCAGGAGTGATGGTAGGCCTTTATATGTTGATGATTTCCCATTTTTTTATGGCACCGATCTAATGTCGTCTCTTTCTATCTAGCTTTTCTCACAGTGAGGTCAAAGGGGATCAACCCTCTTTTTGCTTCTACCACAGTGGCATCATCATAGATGGCAGCTATTCTTCCTCATCCCCCTGCCATGGTTCTTGCAATGGTGGTTCCGTATAAGGCTCCAACTGGTGAGCCTTTATGTGGCCAAGCTCAAATGTTCTCCCGGATGGGGCCAACTCTACTAAACAAGGTGGATTTGCATTTCCATCCTAAGAAATTGATTCCTGAGTGGAGATAGGCCTAAAAGCATGGTTTGGTGGCAAAGGAGATAGCACCAAACCAAGTCTTCAACCTTCAGTGGGTGGTGGCCATCAATGATTAGATCTTAGAGGATAGGACTGGCATTACCCATAGGGTCTTGGAGGCGTTGAACACCCTTAGGGATCTTCACTTTCTAGCTTCTCTTCTTAGTGGGGTGGGGTGTAACTGATGAATGTAGTGGCAAGCCTTCTTCAGATATGGTACCTATTTATTGTTATGTTTCTATTCACACATCCTTCCTTTAATCCCTTTCATTTATAGGAAATCATCATTATCTACTCCATTAGTTAGGGGTTTGCTGCTCAAGGAGGGAAGATGAGGGCTTGGGCCATTCAAGTCAAGAACCTGAAGACCTCCAACACTACCCTGGATAGGAAGCTACGTGAATAATGGTTAAAACTCAAGAGGCTGTTGGAAAAGGTTAAGGGGTTGGAAACTAAGGTGTAGGAGCAACAGAAAGTCTTCAACGGCTATGGCCAAAGTCTTCACGATGATGTTGATACCATCCACAACGTGGGGAAAAGGTAGAAGCTAGCTTGTATGAAGATCCAGCTACATAGGGCTTAGTTGGGGGCTATTAACAAAAGGGAAAAATACTAAAACCCTCCATGAGGTTTGGTCGAATCTACACTTGTGTCTTTACCCTAACCCCCTTGATATTCAGTGAAACTTACATTTATCCCTCCCAATAGTTAACTCCATCAAAGACCATTAACAAAAAGGGAAAACTCACTTATTCGTCCTAGTTTTTTCCTTTGATCGTTTTACGCTTCAAACTTTTACATCTAACCATCCTTTATAGTTTTTTCTCCAATACCATCCTTTGCTCATCGAAATCTGCCTCAACAATGAAATATTTGGCCTTTGATGATTCACGACCCAAAGCCTCATTTTCTCATCCATTCGTGACCTTGATGCCCTCTTCTATTCAAGAAATCAAGCCTTTTTTTTCCTTCATTCATGTCTGCTCCTCCTTCTTTCTTGACATTATCCTTTATTCGCCTAGAAATCGTTGTCCCTACCCTTGAATCTACCCCCACCTAATCACTTCTACCTTCTCTTCACCCAATCATTTCCTCTTCCTCACCCCTACTATTGCCCATACTATTAGCATAATTCACACCAAATTTATTTGAAATAGCTCTTGGTAAATCTCCAAATTTGTTCGTGACCTAATTTGTTCACACCTGGGAAATCTCTAGATTGTGTCATGACCTAATTTTGAATAGATTTTGAACATTTAAAGATTCATCGGCTGAGTGATTTTGAACGAATTTTTTATCTCCAATGCCTCCTTAATCTCTGAACAATTTCTCTATGCAAGGGGGAAAAAGTATCAAGGACATTTGACTTGGATCGATTGGTGAAGGGATGAGATCTAAGGAGGATGGGGATTATTTATGAATTTTTCGGGATTATTTATGAATTTTTCTTTCTCCTTCTTAGAATCATTCATGAATCTAGGAAGTAACAGACGATCTCTGGGTTATCTTTGGAGAAAGACCCAAGTAAAGGTATGAGTTGGACAAGTACATGATAGAGAGGGTTGACTTCGGCATGGAGAAATGGTGGCAAGGAGAATAAGATTTATCGGCGAGGGAAAAAAGAAAAATCGGCAAGGATTTAGTCGATGGGTTTGGAGAGAGAAAGAAAGAGAAAGTTAGGGGCAAAGTTATTATGATAGAAGACTAAGAAGGCAAAGAAAGTATTTTTCTATTTTTTGTAGAGGGGGTAACTGTAGTTAGTTTAGGTGTTTTAAAAGGTGTTAACAGTGGAGAGAGTTTTGGATAGGTTTTACAAAACCTTAGAAGGGTTAAGGTCAGTTTATGAAAAATTGGGGATGAAACTGTGGATTCCATCAAATCTCAGAGGGCTTTTGGTAATTTTCCTTTGACAAAAAGCTATTTGACATCAAAGTAAGCCTGTAGTTAGGTCTGATGGTTCCACAAACTAGAGCCAGCTCTAGTAACACAATGCCTCATCCCTTTTCAACTAGGCTGAACGAGTGGACGGTTCTATTCAGGCCCTACAATAGGCACATTCGGAGCTCCACCAAAAAGCCAATGCATGCATGAATGAGCTTTCGTTCACCAATAGAATCTAGAAAAAGGCCTTGGCAAGGAGGCCATTGAGGAGTTTTGTGATGACTTTTTTTCATGCCATTTTTAGGTTGAGTAGAGGTGCTTGGCCCTTAATTTGTCATTTCTAAATGCATATGCAGATTTGGGTCTAGCCTTCAACGTGGCCCGAGGAAGGACAAGGTAGGGTAGTTCTTTTTAAAGAGACCATGGTTGCCACAAATATTGAGAAGGTACCATTCAAGAGTGAATTTTAGATATTGATACTAAAGGATCCATTTTGACAAATACCATCCCGTCTAAGCTAGCATGTGATACTTCCATACAAGTATCATCCTGGCTGTGGTTGGTATGCAAATTCCCATCCATATCTGATTCATGATTTCCCATCAGTATCTAATTCATGTTTGCCAACTAGTATAGAGTTGATGCCTTTGTCCAGCTTTTTATTCACATTCCTTCAACATTGAATAGTTAGCACTTAGCCTTAGGTGGCTCTATAAAAACTTTGTAACGATTTAAATCTTCTTGTAAATTCAAGAAAAGGTTAATGGAAATCATTTTATTTTAATCCTTCTTTATTTTGCAAGTGTATTATGCCTTTAAACTCATTAGATAGGGCTTATTTTTTCTTAGGCCTTATATGTGCTTTTTAATTAATGTGGGAATCTTCATCAAATCGAACATTCCTAGGGTTATTACCCCCATGGCCATCATTAGCCTTTCTTTATCTCATCTAAGGATTTCTCAAGCCTTCATTTTTTTCTTTTAGGGTTCTTCAAGCCTTCATTTGTTTTGTTTAGGGCTTTGGTTTATTCGTCCCATTTTGGGCCTCATGTGATAATGGTCTTTTGATACCTCATTTCTTGTTTGATAAATATCATCAAGGTATACAGATATAATTCGTAATTTATATGTGAAAAAAAAAAAGATAATAAATGAGGCCTTCATTGGTATTATTTAAATAAAATAATGTCATAAATCGTCAGTATGGTAGGTTCTAAGTATCGTTCTAACACTAGCGTCCATTAATTCATAGACTCCATTTCTAATTTTATTCTTCAATAAGCAAGGCTAGTACCAATTCAATATGATCGCCCCATGTCTTGAGTTTTTTCTCTTTAATTTGGCCCTGATAAGGACCATTTTTCCTTCTTGAATTTTTTTTCACTTGACCTTCCCATAATGGGTTAATGCCGCTCATTGCTTAAAGGCCTTCATGTGGACCCAGGCACCTTTCTATGTTCCTCTAGGATATCCAATTTGGTTTCTAGACCCTGATTCTTCACTTCACTATCAAATATCCGCACTCATAAGGTAGGGTGTGTGATCTCAACAAGTATAAATGCCTTTGTCTAATAGACTATGGTGAAGGATTTTCTCCCATCAGTCTTCGAAAGGTAATTTAATAATCCCATAGGACACCAAGTGCCTTCTTCAACCATCTTCCTCTAGCCATGTATAGTTTCTTTGTCAGCCCTTTCTTTATAGTACGATTAATGACCTCAGCATGTCCATTTGACTATGGATGGACCACATGCATGAAGTAGAGTTGGATACCTTTTTCCTCTATAAACCTATACACTTGTTGGTTGTTAAATCATTTTTCATTATGTGTAACGATAGCGTAGGGCCATTCCAAATCAACAAATTGTATTCTTCCACAAAACTTTGTTATCTAATGAGCTATTATAGTTTCCAAGGGTTTCACTTCTACCTACTTGGTGAAGTAGTCAACAATAATAATGTAATTCCTTATTTGTCTTGGGGTAGTAAGAAATGTTCCAATCAAGTTAGGGCCCCATATGGTGAAGGGCCAAGGATCCGCAGCCATTCGGGACTCTAAGGATGGAAACCTCTAGATCTAGGAATTAAGCTAACAAGCATGGAATTGCTACATGAAGTCTATGACATCCTTTCAAATCGTTGGCCAAAAATATCCCTAACTTAGTGTTTTATGGGCCAAGGAATCTACCCCGATGTGTGCCACACTACCTCCTTGATGAATCTCTTTAAGGATTTCCTGGCCTTCCTGGGGATTCAAACATTTTTATATGGGCGAAGCGAACCCTCTTCTATAAAATTAATTATTGATGATGGTAAATCTTCTTAAGCAAATCCTTATCTTCCTTTGTTCCTCAAGTGTTCCACTCAGGGTCCCAATTTCCAGGTAAAGCCGTATTGGCTTTCTCCAATTATTCACAATGACCCGATATTCCAAAAGATGGATTGATGGCTTGGTTAATTCTTTCATCATGGCCTCTTCTCATCCTTGTTATTGGTCATCTGCCTTAGCATTCTTGGCCCTCAAAATCTTCTAGATTTGCACGTGATTAAATGTATTGATCAAATTCCTAGCCAAGCTTAAATACTTATATATAGTGGATCCTTGACTTCTAAAATTTTGTTAGCTTGGTTAACCATCAGTTGGGAATCATTATAAATTTGTAAACTTTGTATCCTCGCTTGAATAACCACTCTTAGTTTGGCTAGAAGGGCTTTGTACTTAGATATATTATTGGTCATAGGGAATTTGAATGTTATCCTTAGTGTGGCTTCCATGCGAAGTGGTTATTGCAAAATGACCCAAGCACCTTGGTGATTAGATCCTGATGAACCATCAACATACATTTCCCACAAAGGGATGTTGAGGTTAGGATTTGCTTTGATGTCTCTAGCTGGTATCACATCTACAATGAAATCTGCCAATGCATGAGCATTGATAGTTTTCTAGGGCTCGTACTGGATGTCAAATTCTCCCAGTTCAATGCACTATTTTACCAATCTTCCTGAATGGTCTAGTTTTTGTAGGATATCTTTTAGGGGCATCTTCTTTCATAGAATGATCTCATGCATTTAAAAGTAGGGTCTCAACTTCTTGGATACTGTGATAAAGGAAAAAATGGCCTTTTGGAGAATTGAATATTATGATTTTTCCTTTTAGAGAGTTCGATTGATATATTATATGGGCCATTGCTCTATCCTCTATTCTTTAATGAGAAAGTGCTGGTTAAGCCCTTGGTGACGGCCAAGTATCAAATTAAAGGCTTCTTAGGTCATGGTTGTTTAAGCGTTGGAAGCCATTGTAGGTATTCTTTGATTTCCCTAAAGGCCTTTTTACGCTCCTCTATTCATTCAAACTCTACTTCCTTCTTGAGGATTCGAAAAAAAATGGCAGCGTCGATCTTTAAATCTAGACATAAATTGTCCAGGAGTGGTTAGTCTTCTAGTTAATTTTTTAATGTCCTTCTCATTCTACGAGTCAAGCTTCAATAGGATTGCCTCAATCTTATCACGTTTACATCAATCCTTATTTTCGAGATCATATAACCCAAGAATTTCCTTACTCTAACTCCAAAGGTGCATTTTTTATGATTCAACCTCATGTTGAACTATCTCATTTTTTGAAAAGTTTCATGAAGGTCATCAAAGTGGTGATCTATGGCTCTGCTCTTGATGATCATATCATTTATATATACTTCCACGTTCCTCCTTAATTGTTCTCGAAGACTTTGTTCATCAACTGTTGATAGGTTACACCCGCATTTTTTAGACCAAAAGGCATCCTTTTGTAGCAGTAGACTGTCTTTCTAGTGGTGAAAGCTATTTTCTCTTCATTGTTAGGTCCATTTAAATGTAGTAATAGCCGCTAAAAGTGTTCATAAAGGACAAGACTTTGAATTCAACTGTGGCATTGATTAGCAGGTCGATGGCAAGTAACGGATAGGGGTCTTTTGGGCAAACATCATTCTAGCTCATATAACACATACATATGCTACTCCTCGTTCTCTTTCTTGACTAAGACCACATTGGCTAACCATTTTGGGTGTTTTACTTATCAAATAATCCTAGTCTCTAATAAATTTTTGACTTCTCTTCAAATGAAGTTTTTTCTTTTTGGTGTCATGTTTAATTTCTTTCGCTAAACTTGCCAAGTGGAGAGATTGGCTTATAATTTATGTGATAACTTTGGGATCTATGCCAAGCATATCACTGGGAGACCATGCAAATGTATCCATATTACCATGCAAAAATTCAACGAATAGACTTTTTACCTCAGGAGGGATATATTTCTTAATCTTCACAATCCTGCTAAAGGTTATCTCCACTATCTTTTAGTCTTTTGATAAGGGTGCTCCTAGCTCATTGTCATCGGATTCTTTCTTCTTCTTCTTCTTCTTATTCTTCTTTGGCTCTAACACCTTTTGACTGGCATCTTGGGGGCCTCATAGGCTTGCCACGTAGCTCTATTACATTGAAGCCTGGTTTGCATACTCAGTGACGTCTCTTAAAGGTAGCAAAGACCATCATTAGCCATTTAATATCGGGTCAAATATGGAATTGTATTGGCATTGACCTCCCAATGATGGCATGTCCAAGACTAGGAATTCTACCATATGGGAGTTGTATATAACTTTCCCATTTTTCTGATGCGTATTAGCATGAGGAGTAGTTTGATCGCCTAAATTGTCGGCACCATTTCTCATCTGACTCCATATGTTGGCCCTAAAATTGGTGTTAGTGAGGATCTTTGGACCTTATTCTTATCCAGTAAATCAGCAAAAAGGACAATGAAATTAGCCGCTGTTTCCAAATAAACTCTTTTAACATCAAAGTTGTTAATTCTCATAAGGATGATGATCGGTTGACATGTGGGACTAAGGCACGAGACCTATCAATTCTTGTCAAGATATAGAGGTGTTGGCACTTCTAGTTGAGCGATCTCTTATCCTTGACATTTTTTAGCCAAAGAGGATTCTCCTTTAGTAATCATATCGACAACCCTTAGGTGGTCCTAGGTTTCTATAGTTTTCCCTAGGGGAAAAACATGTTCTTTCTTAATGCTGGCTCCTTATCCTAATCATTGTCATCTTCATTTCTTCTGTCAGGCCTCTCCTTTTGCTTCCAGTAGGGGGAATTCTTCTTAGTTAAATACTCCCACAATTCTTCGCCTGAATTAATCTTCTTAAGAAGCCACTTTAGCTTCCAATAGTCCTCTGTGTCATGTCCCTTGTCCTTATGATAGTAGTAGTATTTTTTCACATTTTTTTGTTCGTATGGCCCATAGGCAGGGGCTATTTTGGCACCATGTTCTTTCTTTCCAACACGTATAACATGTTTGCCCTTGTTTCCTTTAATAAGGGTAACACAGGATCAGGTTGTATAGGTTCCATGCAGGGCTTCTCTTCTTGGAAGAAAGCCCTCTTTTTTTTTTTTTGCCTTGATTGCTCTTTTTGCTGTGCTAGTCAGTTGAGTTCCTTCACGTGCATATATCTTGTTGTTCAGTTGAAAAATTCTTTGATATTGTTTAAAGGATTCTCATGTAGGTCCCAAGCCAACCTAGAGTCTTTCAACAAACCTTGATTTATAGAAACTAAATGTAACTAAGGGGACAAAACTTTTACCCAGATAGCCTCACCATTAAATCTTCATACAAAGTCCCTTAAGGATTCGTCGTTGCCCTACTGTATCTTTAGTTGGTGGGCGACCATCTTGGGAGTTGTCCTACTCCCCAAGAAATGTCAGAGGAAAGCATTGGAGAGTTCTCCAAAAATTTGGAAATGATGCCCAATATTAGTCTCAAACCATGACGCAGCAACCCCTTTCAGGGTATAGCTAAATGATCGACATATGATCACGTTGGATGTTGTTTCAAGTTTCATAAATGTGATATCACATTGTAAATGGTTGATTGCATTAGTATGGCCATCATATGGGTCATTCTTTAACATCTTAAAGCCATTTGAAGTTGGTGCATGAATGATCTCATCTATAAATGGTTGGAGCCACATGTATTGAATGTCTATAGTGGGGCCAAGGCTTACTATAAATGGTTCCAATACCTTCATGTGTTGCTCCATGTGGTCTAGCCTCTATAAGATAGCAGTGATATCACTACCAGCGGGTCTGTCAAATCATATTTGAGATATTTCGTGCTATCTAATAGAAGTTTGTGACTGAGCTCATCTACCCTTGTTAGGTGCCAGATGGATTTTGGTTACTTCCTCGAGTGCCCTAGGCAGGGCTCCTCATATATTTTGTTGTATGGTTTGTATTCAACTGTTCGAATAGGTTATGTTGGAGGGCTTGAAACTAGTTGTTGTTAAGGATAGTAGGTCATTTTCAGTTATTTGCATCATGTGGTGGCAACAGAGGCTCCCCACCTTAAAGCCTCTAAATTGTACTAGTATTCTGGTGGCTTGCGAACCCTATCGGAAGGTTGGGCAAATCCCCCCTCTAGCTTTCATGCTTAGTCTCTAGATAGTCTTAGTACATACAAGAATTCTTGGTATTCACCATTACATTTCCGGTAGATAGAGCCAAATTGATAACCAATGTGGTATCGATTCATCGAAAAAGGTGGGCCTTGAAGCTTAAAGATGGTGAATAAAAATCCTACACATAAAGATCTTGTTAAAGGCATATTGTGTTCCCGGGGAAAACCTTCTAACGATCAAGTCTATTTTCTACGAAACGCAGTTATAAGAATAAGAATTCTCACAATATTATGTGCCTCAAGATTTGTGAATGGAGTCCATAAAGTGGTAGTAGAGATTAAGGGAGTCTTCCTAGATAGGAATGATCATGTGATATGGGGACTCAGTTGCCATGTTTATTTGGTTTCCTTCTTCTCCAGCTCGTTTTGGGCTTCCTTGATTTTCTAGAATGAACTTCTTCAATAATTCGATATTAGGCTTTTATTATGGGTTTATTTTAGGCCTATGTGATATCAAGATGTGTTTAAGTTAAATGAAAATGAGGTTATTAAAAATAAGTAACAGTGGCAATGCACTCTTATTGGATGTGTGATTAGCACATAAGTAGTTCACCAAGGTTTGGATGGTTGCTAAGGTTTGGTGGAAAAACATTTGTTAAGCTTACAGTTACAAGACTTGATTCTAAAATTTCTATATCAAAATTTTACTTGCATAAGGATATGAGAGCAATTTTTTAGGGGCCAATAAATTTCATGTTCGAAGAACTCCCTATTGCTAAGGGATTATGAACTAGGTAGCTTGGTGATGCATAGGAAGATGCTGAAGTTTTCTTTTGTTTGAATTAGGCTCAGGATATAAAATGCAACATTAGAGCCCTAAAATCTTAAAAATGCTCTCTGTTTATCCCATCCTTTGTAACACTTACAATTTTAGATCATCTAAAATCCTTTGTCTGGTTCCAGATTCATAACCTGCAGATAAATTGTATAATTGCCAGGATAGTGGAATTTATTGGCTGAAAGTTGGGAATTGTTGAGCATATCGATTTCCATCCCAATGGTCTTCATAGGTGGCATTATATAAGAGTTAAAGTGACGATGAATGTGAATAAGCCATTGTTAAGAAGAATTTTCTTGTTAGATTCACAAGGCAATTAATTTTGGATCCCTCTTTGATTTGATTGAGTATATAAAATCTACGAAAAGTGTGATAAGATGTTGTTATTGAGCCTAATATTGAATGGATTTCCTCAATGAAAAGGGGGATATGAATAGGAGGTTTGAATCCTAGAGTATTGTCAAAAAGAGGCCTATTATACTTGATCTTCACTCAAAGGCTTCACCTAATCAAATGCATTATGAACACAGCTGGTAATGTAAGAATGGAAGCTTCTAGTTCACAATAAGTATAGTTAGTGCCAGCTAAGATAATGGGGGCTTGAATTTGCAAGTAATAATTTAAAAAGTGTATTGACTAAGCAAAATAGATCAACGGTGATTTTATTTGGTGTAAAGGTCGTTTGGCATGCTCGGTGCTCAATTCATGGAAGCATTTTATTTTGTAACACATTATAGATGACTTCAAGCATAAGTGGCTGCTAGGTCTAATGAATGGCAATTCGGTGGTTCAGTTGCGTTCTATAACATATAATGAAATAAAACTGGTTTTTGTGTGCTACTTGTTGCCGCTTTTACTCATTAGTGATTTGAACCAAGTTTAATCTTAAAGGGGAAAAACTAGTAGAAATTCTCTCTTCTTCCTAGGAGCTAATTTCCTTAACTCCTTTGTGTAAGACCTTTCCTTTATTCTACTCCACTACCAAGGACCATGCTATACATCAACTAATGGTAGAAGTGGTGATGATGCAATTTTTAAAACCCTAGATAAAGCTTTTGTGACAGCTAAGTGGCTCCATCTTTTTCCCCTTGGTATTTCTTCAAAACTTGCCTATCCAGATAGAAGACCATGCCCTTCTTTTGTTAACAACCAAGCCGATTGTAAAGTTCTACCATTGGCCATGATGGTTCAAAAGTTTCTGGCTTAGATACCCTAATTGTGAGCAAATTTTGAAGTAGGTGTGGGATACAAGGTTCTTTAGCTCCTCCATGTTTCAATTATTTTAAAAAAATCGGGTAGCCCTATACTCCTTGTGTCGGGGGAATAGGTCTAATATTGAAAGTCTATTAGTTTGGATTGCTTCCCTCCAAACAAAACTCAACACCCTTCATCCATTTGGAGGAGTTTAAGGTTTGGTAGAAAGATTTTGGAACCTCACCTCTATTGGACTATTGGAGATGAAAGGTCAATAGATATTTTATTGGATCCCATGGATTCACCCGATGCAACTCGTATAAATGACATCTGTTAATCCGAATATTCCATTGCCTTCTAAGGTTGGGGATCTGATTCTCTTATTTACTGGGGTTTGAAATTTTGAAGCCTTATACTTGCTGTTCCTTAAGGATGTAATATCATCAATTTTGCATTTAGTTTCTAGAAGCAATTTAGAAATTGACTAGCGGGTTTGGGAACGAGTTGGTGATGGTGTCTATACCATAAAAAAGGCTATGCTTCTATCAAAGATTCTTTTATTCCCCAAGCCTCTTTGTGCAAAAAATATCCCACACAAATTTAAAACTTTCATCTAGAGATGTTGCTTTGATGCTTTGGCTATAAAGGAAGCTCTTTTTAATAAAAAATCCCACTTGTTCTTCACTGTGTCATAGGTGTGGATTGGAAGAAAAGATATTGCCCGTTTGTTTCTTTGGTCCCAAACTCCAGGTTTTAATCTCCCTACTAATGGAGTTATTTTTAAAGTGTGGGTTTTAGGCACTGTTCTTCTCAAAGAAAACACATTCTTTTCCATGCTAGATATGATCACTTTGACTTTTCAGGCAGATTTGGTTGAGTCAAAACTCACATGTGTTTCAAAACTTATATTTGAGTGCTTCCTAATTAGTTAGTCCAAGACACTGCCTTTGTAAGGATTTTCTGGCAACCAGAGTCTAGAAGAGTTTCATGCTTAGTCTCTATAAATAGTCTCTTTTGCCTTCGATTGGGATTTAGGGAAATTCACTTTGCTATGAAGCTCTTACAATTTTCTAGGTCAATGGTGGCTGGGATGCTTCTTCCCAAAGGAGTGTAGTTGCTTGTTCTTATTGAGTGGCTAAAGTTCTTTATCAACAGTGAGTACATATGGAATGTTGTCCTTTGGCTTTGGTTCCGAAAGTTCGAGCAATTCTTGAAGCACTAAAATTTGCTATAGCTAATTGTATTTGGAGCTGAACAATTCTCATAGATTGTTTATAGGGTCTTCTTGAGGCTAGAGAAGAAGTCAATGTTGAGCTACATCTTTGAAGGTTTATAGATCGTTTACATGGTCTTTTGGTTAGTTAGTGTTTTTTAGAGTCAATAAATCTTGAAGGTGCAATGATAGAAGGTTCATGAAGGTCATAGATTGACTATTATGTGCTTACATTCTATCCCTTCTCTATAGTTATTTTCTTACTAAGTACCAAAAAAATAGAAATAAAACTAAATGTCTGGAATGAATCAAATTTAGATTAAGCTCTTATATGGTTCCCACATGTATATAATACTGTTTTGTAGGTTAAGGGTTGAGCCACATTATACGTATTCACACTTTTTGTTATAAAACCAGACATTGATATTATAATGAATTATTGATCTTACTTCTATCTCAATAGTTTTTCTATTAGACTAATTCAATTTATAATGATTAAAGTTTCCTATATTTTTTTGCCTTTTTGAAAACAGAAAAGTTTGCAGTAGATCATTGAGAAATTTCTAACAAAGTAATATCAAATGTGTTTATATTAACCAAAAGAATATGAAAAAAAAATAAGGGTATAATTCTCAAATATCCCTTTATATTTCAAAAGGCACATTTAAACTTGCAAGCTTCAAGTCAGAACATTTTTAGACCTTTATAACTTTTTAAGTAGATTAGGTTAGCCCTATGGTTCTATTACCATTTGACTATTTGAGGCCCTAATTTGGATACATGATGTCGACAATTAATTTATTTATGACCTCTCAATGTGAAAAGGTTCTTGAGCATTAAAGTATATTTTCTCTAAATTGAATAACATAAAATTTAGTATAAAATTTACCAAATATAAAAGTGATTTTTACCAAATGACTTTAAATGTTTAGGTTTGTAAGTTGAAATAGGAACTTAATTAACCTAAAAATTTATGTTTAAGAGCATTTTGGTAGTAGTAAAAATATACGGATTACTTTTAAAATTTAGTAAGTTCAGTGCTTAACATAGTAATATTCACAAAAATTAAAACCTAAATGCCACTTGCATTTTTCTCTTTCCTTATTATATTTTTAGAATTTAAATATTATTAAATATTTAATTAAATAGTAAATGAAAAACCATATTCTTTTGAAATCAATTACTTAGTGAGATTAGTGTTGATCATGGTAAAAGAAAACTAGACCTCAATTATTAGGGGATCAAATGTTGATTTTGGCTTTCATTTTCGCAAGCAGGTTGAACCTGCTATAGCACTTGTAAGCTGTATGTATAGCAAGTAATGTGCCTCAAAATGCAGCCATATAATAAAATATTCACAATGTTAGTCAAAAGTTTGAACAAAGGCAGCATGCTTGTGACTTTTTACGTTCAGCTGTTCTCATTTTTCTGGGTAGATCCTTCGAGGGGTTGGTAGCATCATCAGCAACACCACAATCTTCACATGCCTTGTTTGTAACAATGTGATAGTGTTTGTTCTATTTACACATTCGTAATCAAAGTAGAAATCTAAATCTGCACTTTACTGAGTTCTAATGTAAAACAACTCAAGCTAGGGTGGAACGTCATCCTTTGGGTTCATTGTCACTGGTTTGGGGTTCCCCACGAATGTGCAAACAAATAGCCCATAGTCATGGTAGTTAAGCCGAATAGAGAATGGACGTGCTTAAATTTTTTGAAGTTAAATTTGTAAGATTTGAAAATCAGGTCTAGGGTCTTACAATGGAAGTTAGATTTAAGCTTAAACATCTATACATCATTCCTATATGCATATGAATCCAACATTCAGGCAGCCCTAATTTTAAAAGGGCTTAAGTATGAACTAGCAATTCACTTAATTTGCCATGTTGTCAACATATATATCCATTGTTGTTTGGTTCCCTACATTATCCCACACATTAATTGCACACAGGGTCAAATCAATGACAAAAAACTAAAATGGTTATACCATTCATTTGAAGGAAAATTTGCACAAAACAAAAGAGAATCCATGCACATAACACATTTCTCCCAAAAAGGAGTACTACATAACCATTGCGATATTGAGCATAAAATGACGTCCGATTTATATCTCATGGAGGCAATCGAGACGTACTAAAAGTTCACAAAAAATAAGAAGTGTTTGACAAGAACATGGGGGTACCAGATTCATCAGCATAAAGCAGACAGATGGGTAAAACAAAGGTGTTACAACCACATAAAACATAAATCTAAAATTAACGTTAACAATATGCAACAACATAAAACATAAAGGTGTACATGTAATCACTTGATTAATGCAAAACATATAGCACTAGTTCATGCTCTCCTTGCGATAATGCATGTACAACATCAAAGAGCCCAAAAACAAACAGTGTCCCTTTCTGCTTTTTTTTTTTTTTTTTCTGCCCCTATTTTTTACACATTTTGATAATTGGAGACATCTGCCGAGTGCCAATCCTGCACAAGGGTGTTGCTAGCAAGCTTCATCATATTGCTCCCTCTTTGAGATAGGCAAACAAATGCACCATAAGAAAAGTTATTGATTTGCAACAACAAATGTAGTAAATTGTAAATAGTAAGTATGGTGGCTAACATATATAATAAGCATCAACTTTACCCTTCCTGAACTCCTTATCCTCAAGAAATAGATGAAGAACCAAACTATTAGATTTCTTGACATTCAAAAAATTGTTATCCTCAAGTTCCTTACCATTACTCACCATAATAGAACAAGGTGAGACCATAACTACCGCAGGCACCTTGTCTTTTCTTTTAATAAGAGTAGCCATTAAGCTGGCCTCCCTTCTAACATTCACATCATTCCCCTGCACATCCCTATCTTTGATCAGGGGCTTCCAATGTCACACCTTCTTCACTGTAGGGTAATCACAAACGTACTTCATCTTTAATTCTTAAACCACCACACGAAATTCAGTAACAAGCTCACTAAATTGTCCACACAAATTGGCTACAAGGTCAACAACCTTGTTCAAATTATCCTCTCATCCACCATATGAATATGAGTGATCCAATGATGTTAATGAACAACCTGGGTCATCGGAAAAACACTCATCCTCCAGATTAGATTTAAAGTGTTTGCTAGGAAACTCTTCATGGTCCTATATGAACATAATTTATAGGTTAGTACTCCACATTTAGAATAACACTTAAGCTATGAAATATTAATCTAGATGTACAACATGTTAAAAAGTTACAAATTGAAATCATATCATGATAGATAATACCAAATGAAGTAACATAGAGCATTATTATATAAAACCTTAAACATCATAACTCAACTTTAACAATAATCTTAGAAGATCAAAACAAATAGTAGAGAACAACATTATACAAACATGTGAATAGCAACATAGATATGTGTTAACTTGAATCTAGTACCTAAAGGCATGATACCACTGTAACCTAAATCTAGTACCACCCTAACACCAACTTTAAACCAAATCTGTAAACTTAAGACCTAATACTAAACCTTAACTTTAACCCTAATCCATAAACTTAAGCCTAACCATAAATGTTGTAACATAAGGCATGAAATGTTAATCATATTGCATATGTTGATAAATTGCATAATCAAATCATATCATGTTGGGGAACACCACACAAAATACTTGATAACATCTTTATATATAATACCAAATAGCATAAACCAAATTTAACAATGATCTTATAAGACAAATTCCACAAACTTTAGTGTCACAAAAATAGATTTTGTGTAGTAATTGCCTTGTTCTCTTTTTGCCGAAGAAATAAATGGGGAGGATGGAATTGGCATTTGAATATGTGCCTGGTAAAATAAGTGACAGATAAAATGCTTGATGATCAAAATATTAGCGCCCCAGATAGCATACCCAAAACTATTAGCCTAAGCCATAAACCATAAACTTAAACCTAACACTAAACCTAGTACCACAATGCATGGGATATTACTCTAGATGCCCAACATATTAACAAATTGTGTAATGAAATCATATTGTGTTCAAGAACACCAAACAAAATACCAAAGAACACATCAATAAAAAAGAGCTAACATTATAACTGAACTTTAACAATGATCTTAGAAAACCAAAACAAATACTAAAGAACAACATGACATCAATGGGCCAATAGCAACATAGATTCAGATAGCATGCCTAAAACCAATAGTCTAAATGATACAAGGAATGAAAGTTTATGTTGACATAGGCATACCTGCCTCAAATGCTAACACAACCACCAAGTTTTACCACTCTCATTTGATACTTTGCTCATGGCAACTACTAACTTCTCTAGTTGTATAAATAAAGAGAAGAAGGATAAATTAAAGTTGCATAACACATATAATAATTTCATGTAAGACTAATTTGTTCGTGATGCTTAGTTGTACATATGGCATATTATGGTTCTTAGCACTGGATAAACCATATGCAATTGAATCTGAATTTTTTATAGCATCATTTGGAGAGTAATGGCAATATGATGAGGTGAGAGGTTTGACTTTTTTGTGAATCTAGTGTTGGATTTTAAATAGTCAGTTCAAGAGTGTAGTTGCTATGTTGTGCATGAGTCTATAGGAATTGGTGAAATGATCACATGATGGAAATGAATAAGGGTAAAGATATGTTGGCAATGTCCATTGGAACCTAGGTAGATCTAGTGGCACACGGCTACATGGAGATTACTTGTCAACCTAGGTCCAATCATGGCAATGATAGTGGGCTAATGAAATTGGTCTAAGTAAACTTCTTAATAATGAAGTACGCACTTTCCGCTTTGATTTGGTTTTAAGGCTTCTCGTTCATTTAACTCAGGAACCTCTAGTCTCAATATCCATAGGAAGAAATATGTTCTTGCTGCATATAATGTAATGGCCTGCATGGATGTTGGTGATGGGATGTCCAATTTCAACTTTGTTAAGAAATCTCATATGCTCAGTACATTTTGTAAGAGAATGGGTGGCTACTTGATTCTTGACTTGACATCAATTGTTTAGAAGTTACAAAGTAATCATGGTGACGAATTTAAAAGGTGCTACATTTTGCTACCACTTGCAACAGTTCTCTACCCATCAGCAAGAAAGCTTCTTAGGCAATCGCCCATAGGCAACATTCACACTGGAAAAGCTAGCAGTTGCCATGAAATGGGTCTTGAAAGTGAATGCCATAAAACTTGGTGCTTGTGTGCTATTCTTATAAGTATGCCTATATTAATGAAGACTTTCAACTCTTATACAGTTTAGGCTATTGGTTTTGGGTATACTATCTGAATCTACATTGTTGTTTGCCCTGTTAATGTAATGTTGTTCTTTAGTATTTGTTATGGTTTTCTATGATTATTGTTAAAGTCGAGTTATGTTGTTGGATTTTTTTTATTTATGTGTTCTCTGGTATTTTGGATGGTGTTCCCTAACACGATATGGTTTCATTATGCAATTTGTTAATATGTTGTGCATCTAGATTAATATCTCAGGCCTTTTGGTACCAGGTTTAGTGTTAGGTTTAAGTTTATAGATTATGGTTTAGGTTATTAGTTTTGGGAATACTGCCTCAGGCACTAACCTTTTGTATCATCAGGTATTTTATCTATTGTGTATTTTACCGGGTGCATATACCAACGTCAATACCATCCTCCCCATTTGTTTTTTCGACAAAGAGAAGACAAAGGAATTGCTATGCAAAATTTGTTTCCATGACATTAAGGTACGTGGAATTGGTCTTCTAAGATCAATGTGAAAATAATGAAGAATGTAATGGGTTTAAGAAGATTGTCTCTCATTATTTGTATAGTATATCATATAAATTCAATATTAATAATAATCATTATATAGGCTACAAATAAGTATGTTCTATAAATTCAATATTAGTAAGAAGGTTTTCCATATTATTTGAACTAATTGAAAAGTTGAATATGATGTTAGAAAGTAGGTGTTAATATTAATCACAAACATAAACTTAATATATAAAAATGATAATATATTATAGATTTTTAAAAATTATTAGTAAATTTATACATATAGAAATTATTCAGAAGCAAAAAAATTATTACAAATTTAGTATATATTTAGGAAAAATTTGATCAGAGGTGACATTAGATGAGCCTTGTGCTTGATTTGCATAATTTCGAAACCTTATTAGGCACAAAGTGTAAGTTTTCTAAAATAAAGGGGACAAGTGCAGGTTCGGTCAAACCTTGAACAAGTTTCTGTAAGTATTTCTTTGGTTTTTACAAAAAAGGTAAAATATACATGTGCCCATTATCAATTTCAAAGTTTACAAATAAGTATCTAATTTTAATATTATTATAATTTTATATCACGTTAACCAACTCTTTGCATCGTGTCCGCTTGAAACTTATCCATTCAAAAGTCAATATTATATAAATAGAAAAATCTATTTGAAACTAAATTTTTATGAATTTTTAAATTTTTATGCATTTTTTAGTTTTAGGTATTAAAAAAGAATAAATTCATAAAAATTTAATAAAATTATAAAAATTGTATTTTCAATGGATTATTATACCAATATAATATTGAATTTTGAATACAATTATTTGAGTAAAGAAGATGTAAAATTAAAATAAATTATTTTAGATTAAATTAACTTAAATTAAAATGTATTGGCTCAAAGTTCCATGAAGAACCTCAATCTAGTCCGATGTCAAAATTTGTGATGATGAACCTATAATTCAACCTGATCAAAATCTTCCAACCAAGGTAAAAATTCAAAAAGTCATGTGGTATTATACTAGGTTTAGTATAAATTGTATCACAAAGACAATAATGCCTATGAGTTCTTATGTTCAGTTGTTTTCGTTTTTCTAAGCAAATCTTTGGAAGGGTTAGCAGCCTCATCAATAGCACCATATTCTTCACTTGCCCTTGCCCATACTAAAGCCTTGTTCGCAACAATATGATAGTGTTTGTTCTCATCACATGTCAATAGTTTAGGCAGGAATATGAACCTATGCTTTACTGGGTTCTACTGCTAAACAAATATAGAGAGCTAAAATATTAAGTACCCAATAACACAAACCGAGATAGGGGCACAAATGATTCGAGCCTCTTATCGAACAGTTTGAGCTTGAGCTCAATTTTTTTGTTATCGAGCTAAACCTAATGAATTTCAAGCTAAGCTTTGAGCTTCATTATAAGTTTGAACTCTTAACAAGCCCAGCTTTGAGTTTAGTATTGTTTGGCTCGAACTTATATTGAGCCTAACGAGCTTAATATTTTTTAAAATAAAAATTAAATTAAATTTCTTTTTAATAGAACTAAATCTTAAAATTTTAATTTTTATTCCTTAAATCAAGCTCGAACCTCAAATGGAGCTTGGATCGAGCTCAAACATTGAATTGAACTTTAAGCATATTGAGCCACTCAATAGAACTTAATTTTTTTTTAGCTGAGCTCCAAGTCTCATTTTCGAAGCTCGTTAAGCTTAAGCCTTAGCCTAAGCCCAAGTCGAGCCAATCCATAACGAGTTGAGGTTCGAGCCTAAATAAGGAATGGGTTCTTCAAGAATGTGCAAACAAACAACTCGCTATCATGGTAGTTAGGCTAAATAAGGAATGGGTTGCTTTTAAACTTTTTGAAGTCAGAGAACTTGAATTTGTTTGGTTTGAAAATTAGGACTAGGGCCTTGCATTAAAGTTAGATTCAGGATTAAATATCTAGAGACCACTCCCATACACATACAAATCGAAACATTTAGACATCCTTGATTTAAATTGGCAACTTACTTGATTTGCCATGCTATCAACATAAATTTCCACTATTCTTTGGACCTTATAGTATCCCACACATTAATTGTGTGCAGGGTCAAATTAATGAAAGATAAGCAAAAATGTTTCTCCTCATTCATTGGAAGGACGATATACACAAAATAAAAGAGAACCAATATGCACGATTAGTCTTGGCTTCACATCATCCTTATTTAATAGGTACTTCAAAGTAAAGTGGTCAGTGTACACATTAACTACAGAAAAGAGCAAATAAGATTGAAATTTATTAATAGCAAAAACTACGTCCAATAACTCTTTCTCAGTGATGGTGTAATTTTTTTGTGCACTAGTCAATGTTTTACTTGCATAGTAAATAGGTTGGAAATGGTTATCCTTATGCTGGCCTAAAACAGCGCCCATTGCCCAATCATTAGCATCACACATTAATTCAAATGGAAATGACTAGTTGGGTGACACAATTATGGGTGCATTAGTCAAATGGACCTTGAAAATGTTAAAGGCTAGCAAACACTCATCATTAAAATTGAAAATTACATCCTTTTCTAACAACTTAGCGAGTGGTTCTATTATCTTAGAGAAATCTTTAATAAACCATCTGTAGAAATCTGCATGACCCAAAAAACTTCTAATCACCTTAATTTAAGACAGTGGAAGTAGCTTCCAAATAGTTTCAATCATAGCCTTATCTACTTCTATACCATTACAAGATATCTTGTGTCCTAGAACTATTCCTTCTTGGACAATAAAGTGACATTTTTCCTAATTTAGAACCAAATTCGTTTCCTTACACCTTTCTAATACTTTTTTTTCCAAATTATGAAGACATCTTTCAAACGAATCACCATGAATAGAAAAATCATCCATAAATACCTTAATGACGTCTTCTACCAAATCATCAAACATTGTAAGCATGTATTTCTAAAGGTGGCGGGGGCATTGCATAGACTGAAAGCATTCTATATACAGTAAGCAAACATATCATATGGGCAAGTGAATGTGGTCTTCTTTTAATCCTCAAGTGCAATTGGAATTTGAAAGTAACCTAATACACCATCTAGAAAACAGTAGTAAGCATGACCGGTTAATCGTTCTATTATTAAATCAATAAAAGGGAGAGGAAAATAATCCTTTCTCGTGGCGTCATTTAGTTTCCTATAATCAATACACACCCTCCATCTGGTGATTGCTTGAGTGGGAATAAGCTCGTTATTCTCATTTTGAATAACGGTCATCTTTCTCTTCTTAGGCACAATTTGAACCAGGTTCATCTATACATTGTCTGAGATAGGGTAGATTACTCTAGCATCCAACAACTTAATCACCTTTGCCTTCATCGCTTCCTTGATATTTGGGTTCAATCTTTGCTGTGGTTGCATTACCGGTGTATGATTTTCATCTATCAAAATTTTATGTGTGCAATAGGGTCGATTTATCCTTTTTATATCTACAATAGACCAAGTAATAATACCCTTTCACTTTTGCAACACTTCCAACAATTTCCTTTTTTCGTCCACACTTAGTAAAGATGAAATAATTACTCGTAACTTAGAATCCGGTGCTAAGAAAGTTTACTCTAAATGATTAAGTAACTTTTTTAACTCCAAATTTGGTGGTTCCTTAATTGATGTCTTCCTCCTTGTTATGCTTGAAGTAATTTTCTCTTCTCTTTCCGCATGGTCAGGAATTCCCTTGGCATCTAATTGAACCACTAAGTTCTTTTCCAAAGTATTGACTTCAAACTCATTCTATTGAGTGATGCACACCTTAAATGGATAATCCAAAATACATTCCTGAAAATAATGGGCAACATTAATATGCACCAAATCTAAAGAATAATAAGTACCATCCTTATCGAGAGTATTTTTCATGGTTTTAGAAATATGAAATGTAGCTTCTTCCAACCATATTTTCAAAACCAATTTACCATTTTGAACATCAATTAATGCTCTTGCAATAGATAAAAATGGCTAGCCTAGAATCATAGGTACATGTGCATCCATATCCATATATAATATTAAAATTAGCGGGAATGATAAACTTATCAACTTTCACCAACACATCTTCAATTATTCCCCTAGGATATTTAATTGATCTGCCAAGTAATTGAATACTCATCCTATTTGGTTTAGGCTCTCCTAACTCTAGTTTTTTTAGCAAAGTATAAGGCATTAGATTTATACTAGCAACCAAATCTACTAAAGCTCTACCAATTGACCAAGCACCAATAGTCCAAGGAGTAGTAAAGCTTAATGGATCATCAATCTTCCTTGGTAAGTCATCTTGAATGATTGTTGAATATTCTCCATTCAGGATCATTAAAGACAATTTTTTCAGCCTATTCTTTTTTGGCTAAAATATCATTAAAAAATTTTGTGTAATGTGACATCTGTTCCAATGCTTCTACAAAAGAAATATTAATATGGAGTTGTTTAAACATAGCAAAAAAATTATCAAATTATGCCTCATCTTTATCCTTTAACAATCTAGAAAGATACGATAAAGGTGGACAATGTTCCTTCACTTCCTTTTTCTTCTTTAATGGTTCAGACGGTTTTTCTTCCTTTCTTGAGATGGTGATTTCCTACTGGAACTCTTGAGGTAGGTATTTAACCACTATCAACCTTTTTTTCTCATCACTTTTTCTATCAAGCAGCTCTTTCCCATTACAAAGAGTAATAAGCTCCAACTATTCAGCCAGAGTAATACCCACCAACTATTCAGCCATTGGTGTCATGACTGCCTTATTGATTTCCATTACGGATTATAACATCATTTCCATATTGTTTTGAAACATTGACTGCTGGCTTTCCACAACGTCCTTCAGATTTTGACACTGAGCTTGAATATTGCTCATCAACCCCATCATTGTTTCTTCAAAATTTATGGAAGAATGGGGCTGTTAGAAATTCACACCCCATCCTTGAACTTTTTAGTTATCCGTAAGGTAGCTCTTCCACCTTGGGCTGAGGTAGTTTTTTTCATATGGACACGAAAAATTTTCAGCAAAATCAACATACTCGTTATTAGTCCTCTAATTGGTAACCTTACACTCCTAGGTCAGATGTTCCCCTTGACAATTATCACAGAGCATCATTACAGTATGTTTTCAGCTAGCTGAAAAATTCCTGAATTCTCTTGTTAAAGCTTTAACTTAACTTGCTAAAGCTGCATAGGCGTCAAAATTTTGAGTCATAGGCACACTATTTGGCTTGATCTTGGACGATGATTGTCATTAATAATTATTCATTACTACTCCTCAATCAAATTTTAGGCAGCTTCAGGTGTCTTGCTATTCAAAGTACCACCAACTGCTCCTTCGTTCATCTATTTGGAAGCATAAGGATAACTCAAACCATTATAGAACCTTTGCATTTACATTTGTGTAGATAATCCATGATGCGGACACCTTCTCAATAAGTCTTTGAATATTTCCCAAGCTCCATATAATGTCTCCGAATCTATCAGATTGAAAATGAGAAATATCATTATGAAACGTTGCAGTCATGGCTGGAAGGAACCTCTTAGAAGTAAAATGAACCATTGCTTAGCTCTTCCTCTCAATGAGAACGAGAATAATCTAAGCCGGATGCTATCCTCACTAGCTCCATTAATTCTGAATGTATCGCATATCTCCAGGGAACTTAGCAATATGAGCATTAGGATCATTATCCACTAAGCCATCGAACTGAACACAATTCTGCACCATCTGAATGATATTCGGTTTAATATCAAAATTGTTGGCATTGACAGGAAGTCTAACAATACTGGATTCCGTCTTTTCAAGAGAAGGATTAGCATATTCCAACATAGTCCTTATTTGATTGCGGTTCTCCATGATTAATCCTTCTTGATTCTCTCATTGGTGCTCTAGCTTAGAATATGATGTTTGTGAATCAATACCTCTCGAAGATAAGAGGTTTTTTCACCATTCTTTCAATTTATAGATCAGCTCCAACCACTTCATTGGGATGGCTATGAGTCATACACCAAAATTCCTACAAGAAAAGAAGAAGAAATTAATAAATAAAAATAACTAAAAATTTAAAGAAAAATACTGTAATAAAATAAATGGCTAGATTAATAGAGATCAATTTTTCAAGTAGCAAACTCAACAAATGATTTCCCGACAATGACACTAGAAAACTTGGTGTGTTCACAATTCACAACAAATCTCTCTATACTTAAATAAACATGTGAACTCATAGGTAAGTACACTATCATCAAAATATAGCAGTGGCAAGTATCAAGATTATTTTCCTGAAAGAATTGAGGTTATCTGCCATACTCAATATCTGTCCATTATCTAATTGGAAATTAAGAGGTTTTATTTACTCAATATGTTTATTTTATCTACCCGGAAATTAAGAGGCTTTATTTAACTAACTACTGTAAACTAACTAAACTAACTAATAAAGTAAAATAAACTACTAACTATCGACAGGCATTGAAAAAAAAACTAAAACAATAACAGTAAGAAACCTCATACTTAAAATCGAATCCCCCTAAAACTTCAATTATGTTGCATTTACTATGGCTTAACCGGATTGTGATTAACTTGTACTGTGGAGTACTACCTAAAGTAGACTAACTTCCTACCATTCCAGTTACACTAACCTATTCTTAAGTCAATGATAAGGTATCTAGGCCTATTGTGCTTCCTAAGAAAGCAACAAGTTCTATGACCCATTACTAGGTTTCACCCTATTCCAGATGTATTATATCACACCCATACTCTCGATTACTATAATATCCCTTTTATCCAACAGTTATCCACAACAAACATATTGGATGCTACTTGCTATATGTTCATCAGCCCATATTAAATTAAAAGGCTAGCTACTATTAATCAACACAACAAAGCACATTGGGTAATTTGCAAGAAAAACACATAATTATATTAAACTAGAAATAATCACTACCACGAAATTATCCTAGGGTTTATCTACTCTAAGTATGAGTAGGAAAAATTTAGCTTATAGTGCCGTAAAATGAAAACCAAAAAATCAAAAGAAACCTAAGAAAAGAATGATAGCCTTTGAATTCTTTTTGCAGAATCTCCCAGGCCTGCTTTGCTGTTACTGTTGCTGAAATCCTTGAGAACAGGCTTTCATGCACGGCCTGTTGTATAAAGAAGAGAGCTTTTGCATCCCTCTTCTGATTCTCCTTCAACGTTGCTCCTTCACTGGTTTTTGCCAAATAACCAGTCTCCACAAGCTCCCAGAGATCTTGGGATTTGAATAAAGTTTTCATCTTTATGTTCCAATAGTCATAGTTTTCTCCTTGGAATATTGGAATTTATGGCTGGGAGATGTTGAGTGCTGCTACATTATTTGCTGTCATGGTGTATAATTGGATCTTCACACAGGTTTTAAAGAGAACCTTGCTCTGATACCAGAATGATTGAACAGTTTGCGTGATAAGGAAGAAACAGAGGATGGAATATGAATTGCATTGGTTGTTCATCTTATTAATCAACGATAGCTCGTTTAAATAGACAGAGAGTTTAACAAACTAAGAAACAAATTTGCTTAAAACAAGGAAGTTTACTTCTACTGGAACTGAGCTACTTTAAGAGAAAAATGTTTAGACTTGATTCACCAAATCTTCTTCTTCAACCGTCTGATTGTTTGTATCTTTCTTTTGAATCAATCTTCCAACACCTCCGGCCTCTTGGGTTTGGACTTTAGCTATTCCAAGAAGTTGGAGAAAACTATTCCAAAGCTAGCTCTAACCCAGAAAAATCTCAATAAAGGTTTGATTGAATCTGTGTTGGGCTTCATTCTTGTTTTTGTCGATCCTAAATCATCTTTCTGCTTTCCTGCCGTGAACGATTATCATTTATGTGCGTGGCTGTTTTTGGTGTTTCTAGGGATAGAAGAGAAGAACCAGAAGCAGAGCCACACAACGGAGAAAGCGTGTGAATTTGTGGATGAGATATTTTTTTGTGAAATCGCTTTTTTCGTAATGTAAATAATCATAAAGTAATTCAATAGATTTTGTGTAGAGTCAAATCAATTTGGACACTTTGTGTCACTTAGCTCCAACCGCCTTCTCATATGCCAACCCTCATCTCTTCTTTAACTGCACTATTCTGTTTACCTTCTTCATCCTCTTAGCATTTCATAAACTTGATCTCCAACAAAAACAACCAAAGAAAGAATCAGTATCTTTGTAGATTTTAGTCTCATTCTTTTCATTCCAGCTAAAAATAATTGAAGAAAAAACAAAATGAGAGCGGGAAGTCAAAACCTTACCTTCGAAGTAGGGAGGCAGCAGAAGAAAATATACTACATAAGCTTTATAAAGAAAGGGAGAAAGCTGACCAATCGTAGAAGTGGAAGACGGTAATGAATTTCTAGGTCGGGTGCGTGAAAGAGGTTAATCATGGGGCGACACGAGAGCAATGATCACCGTCTCTATGGTCCTCCCTCCCCACATCTTCCTGTTGTCGCAATCTTTTGGCTCTGTTTGCTGAAGAGAGGATGAGATTCTATCAATCTTTGTCCTCGTTCTCTTCACCAATGTCTGCGGCTTCTTAAGCAGAAACTCCTTCGACGGCTATAGCGCCACTGCCGATGCTGGCAGTTCTTATACTGGTGATTACTGTAAGTTTCCCAGTACTCCCAAGTATGGCCAAATACAGAGATTGAACTTGTCTATTTCACGTCAGTGATATAACTACTACTTGGATAATACGGCCACCAATCAGAAGAGAAGTAGCAACTCGTACCCGGATCCACTGCATGAATCTTGGACTATGACTGACAGCGATTGTTGGTGGGCTTTCCATGATGAACTCAAAGAACTTGAATTCGTTTGGTTTGAAAATCAGGTCTAGGGCCTTGCATTAAAGTTAGATTTAGGATTAAATATCTAGAGAGCACTCCCATACACATACAAATCCAACATTTAGACATCCTTGATTTAAATTGGCAACTTGATTTGCCAAGCTATCAATATAAATTTCCACTATTCTTTGGACACCATAGTATCCCATACATTAATCGTGTGTGCAGGGTCAAATTAATAACAGACAAGCAAAAATGTTTCTCACCATTCATTGGAAGGAGAATATACGCAAAACAGAAGAGAACCCATACGCATGATTAGTCTTGGCTTCGCATCATCCTTATTCAATAGGTACTTCAAAGTAGAGTGGTTAGGGTACACATTAACTATAGAAAAGAGCAAATAAGATTGAAATTTATTAATAGCAAAAACTACAACCAATAACTGTTTCTCAATGATGGTGTAATTTTTTTGTGCACTAGTCAGTGTTTTACTTGCGTAGTAAATAGGTTGGAAATGTTTATCCTTATGCTGGCCTAAAACGACGCCCATTGCCCAATCATTAGCATCACACATTAATTCAAATGGAAGTGACTAGTTGGGTGACACAATTATGGGTGCATTAGTCAAATAGTCCTTGAGAATGTTAAAGGCTAGCAAACACTCATCATTAAAATTAAAAATTGCATCCTTTTCTAACAACTTAATGAGTGGTTTTACTATCTTAGAGAAATCTTTAATAAACAGTCTGTAGAAACCCGCATGACCCAAAAAACTTCTAATCACCTTAATTGAAGACGGTGGAGGTAGTTTCCAAATAGTTTCAATCATAGCCTTATCTACTTCTATACCATTACAAGATATCTTGTTTCCTAGAACTATTCCTTCTTGGACCATAAAGTGACATTTTTCCCAATTTAGAACCAGATTCGTTTCTTTATACCTTTCTAATAATTTTTTCCAAATTATGAAGACATCTTTCAAACGAATCACCATGAATAGTAAAATCATCCATAAATACCACCATGATGCCTTCTACCAAAATCATCAAACATTGTAAACATGCATTTCTGAAGGGTGGCGGGGGCATTGCATAGACTGAAAGCATTTTATGTACAGTAAGCAAACGTATCATAAGGGCATGTGAATGTGGTCTTCTTTTAATCCTCAAGTGCAATTGGAATTTAAAAGTAACCTAATATACCATCCAGAAAACAATAGTAAGCATGACTAGTTAATCGTTCTATTATTAAATCAATAAAAGGGAGAGGAAAATAATCCTTTCTCGTGGCGTTATTTAGTTTCTCATAATTAATGCACACCCTCCATCTGGTGATTGCTTGAGTGGGAATAAGCTCGTTATTCTCATTCTAAATAACTGTCATCCTTCTCTTCTTAGGCACAATTTGAACCAGGCTCATGTATACATTGTCTGAGATAGGGTAGATTACTCTAGCATCCAATAATTTAATCACCTTAGCCTTCATTGCTTTCTTGACATTTGGGTTCAGTCTTTGCCGTGGTTGCATTATCGGTGTATAATTTTCATCTATCAAAATTTTATGTGTGAAATAGGGTGGATTTATTCTTTTTATATCTACAATAGACCAAGTAAAAACACCCTTTCGCTTTTGCAACACTTCCAACAATTTCATTTTTTTGTCCACGCTTAGCAAAGATGAAATAATTACTTGTAACTTATAATCCAATGCTAAGAAAGTTTACTCTAAATGATCAGGTAACTTTTTTAACTCCAAACTTGGTGGTTCCTTAAGTGATGTCTTTCTCTTTGTTATGCTTAGAGTAATTTGCTCTTCTTTTTCTGCATGGTCAAGAATCCCTTGGCATCCAACTGAACCACTAAGTCCTTTTCTAAGGTATCGACTTCAAACTCATTCCATTGAGTGATGCACACCTTAAATGGATCATCCTAAATACTTTCCTGAAAATAATGGGCAACATTAATATGCACTAAATCTAAAGAATAACAAGTACCATCCTTATCAAGAGTATTTTTCATGGTTTTAGAAATATGAAATGTAGCTTCTTCCAACCATATTTTCAAAACCAATTTACCATTTTGAACATCAATTAATGCTCTTGCAGTAGATAAAAATGGTCAGCCTAGAATCATAGGTACATGTGCATCCATATCCATATCTAATATATTGAAATTAACGACAATGATAAACTTATCAACTTTTACCAACACATCTTCAATTATTCCCCTAGGATATTTAATTGATCTGTCAACTAATTGAATACTTATCCTATTTGGTTTAGGCTCTCCTAACTCCAGTTTTTTGAACAAAGTATAAGGCATTAGATTTATGCTAGCACCCAAATCTGTTAAAGCTCTACCAATTGACAAAGGACTAATAGTCCAAGGAGTAGTAAAGTTCAATGGATTATCAATCTTCCTTAGTAAGTCATTCTAAACGATTGCTGAATATTCTCCATTTAGGATCATTGAAGACAATTCTTTCAGCCTTTTTTTTTTTGTGCTAAAATATCATTAAAATTTTGTGTGTAATGTGGCATCTGTTCCAATGCTTCTACAAAAGGAATATTAATATGTAGCTGTTTAAACATAGCAAAAAATTTATCAAATTAGGCCTCATCTTTATCCTTTGACAATCAAGAAGGATACAATGAAGGTGGACAATATTCCTTCACTTCCTTTTTCTTCTTCAGCGGTTCAAACGGTTTTTCTTCCTTTCTTGAGATGGTGATTTCCTGCTGGAATTCTTGAGGTAGGTTTTTAACTACTATCAACTTTTTTTTCTCATCACTTTTTCTATCAAGCAGCTATTTCCCACTACAAAGAGTAATAGCCTCAAACTATTCATCCAGAGTAATAGCCACCAAGTATTCAGCCATTGGTGTCATGTCTGCCTTATTGATTTCCATTATGGATTATGACATCATTTTCATATCCTTCTGAAACATTGACTGCTAGCTTTCCACGTCTTTCAGGTTTTGACAATAACCTTGAATATTGCTCATCAATCCCATCATTACTTCTTCAAAATTATGGAAGAAAGGGACTGTTAAAAATTCACACCCCATCCTTGAACTTTCTAGTTATCCGTAAGGTAGCTCTTCCACCTTGGGCTGAGGTATTTTTTCTCATATGGACACAAAAAATTTTCAACAGAATCAACATACTCGTTATTAGTCCTTCAATTGGTTACCTTACACTCCTAGATCAGATGTTCCCCTTGACAATTATCATAGAGCATCATTACAGGATGTTTCCGGCTAGCTGAAAAATTCCTCAGTTCTCTTATTAAAGCTTTAACTTAACTTGCTAGAGCTACATAGGCATCAAAATTTTGAGTCGTAGGCACTCTATTTGGCTTGATCTTAGATGATAATTGTCATTGATAATTATTCATTGCTACTTCTTAATCAAATCTTGGGCAGCTTCAGGTGTCTTGCTGTTCAAAGTACCACCAATTGCTCCTTCGATCATCTATTTGGAAGCATAAGGATAACTTAAACCATTATAGAACATTTGCATTTACATCCGTGTAGATAATCCGTGATGTGGACACCTTCTCAATAAGTCATTGAATCTTTCTCAAGATTCATATAATGTCTTCGAATCTATCAGATTGAAAATGAGAAATATCATCATGAAACTTCACAGTCATGGCTGGAGGGAACCTCTTGGAAGTAAAGTAAACCATTGCTTAGCTCTTCCTCTCAATGAGAACGGAAATAATCTAAACCGGATGCTATCCTCACTAGCTCCATTAATTCTGAATGTATGGCATATCTCCAGGGAACTGACAGTATGAGCATTAGGATTATCATCCACTAAGCCATCGAACTGAACACAATGCTGCACCATCTGAATGATATTTGGTTTGATCTCAAAATTGTTGGCATTAACAAGAGGTCTAACATTACTGGATTCTATTTTTTCAAGAAAATGATTAGCATATTCCAACATAGTCCTTGTTTGACTGCGGTCCTCCATGATTAATCCTTCTTGATGGTGCTTTAGATCCGAATATGATGTTTGTGACTCAAAACCTTTCAAAGATAAGAGTTTTTTGACCCTTCTTTCAATTTCTAGATCCACTTCAACCACTTCACTGGGATGGCTATGAGTCATACACCAAAATTCTTGTAAGAAAAGGAGAAGAAATTAATAAATACAAATAACTAAAAATTTAAATAAAAATACTATAATAAAATAAATTGCTATATTAATAGAGATCAATTTTTCAAGTAGCAAACTCAACAAATGATTTCCCGGCAACGACGCTAGAAAACTTGGTGTGTTCGTAGTTCACAACAAATCTTTCTTACTACATTAGTAACAGTGTGAATGTATTAAATCTCTCTATGCTTAAATAAACATGTGAACTCATAGGCAAGTACACCTATCATCAAAATATAGCAGTGACAAGTACCAAGATTATTTTCCTGAAAAAATTGAGGTTATCTGCCATACTCAATATCCTTCCATTATCTAACCAAAAATTAAGAGGTTTTATTTACTCAATATCCTTATATTATCTAACCGAAAATTAAGAGACTTTATTTAACTAACTACTATAAACTAACTAAACTAACTAATAAAGAAAAATAAGCTACTAACTATCGGCAGGCAACGGAAAAACAACTAAAACAATAAATAGTAAAAAACTTCATACTTAGAATCGAATCCCCCTAAAACTTCAATTATGTTGTGTTTATTCTGGTTTAATAGGATTGTGATTAACTTGTACTGTGAAGTACTACCTAAAGTAGATTAACTTCATATTATTCCAGTTACACTAACCCTATTCTTAAGTCAACGATATGGTATCTAGGCCTACTGTGCTTCCTAAGAAAGCAACAAGTTCTACGACCCATTACTAGGTTTCACCCTATTCCAGAGGTATTATATCATACCTATTACTCCCGATTACTATACTATCCCTTTTATCCAATAGTTATCACAACAAAATATACCGAATACTACTTGACGTATGTTCATAAGCCTACATTAAATTAAAAGGCTAGCTACTATTAACCAACACAATAAAGCACATTGGGTAAATTGCAAGAAAAACACATAATTATATTAAACTAGAAATAATCACTACCATAAACTATCCTAAGGTTCATTTACTTTAAGCATGAGTAGGAAAAATTTAGCTTATAGTGCCGTAAAATGAAAGCCAAAGAATCAAAAGAAACCTAAAAAAGAATGATCTATGGTTGAATTTCTTCATCTTCAAGAAATCTTTGATTCAGTGCTCATGATTATCAAAATTGCCTCCAATGTTAGAAAACTTGGTGTGCTCATAGTTCATAAAAAGCCTTTCTCACTACATTAGTAACAGTGTGGATGCATCAAATCTCTCTATAGTCAAATAAACACGTGAATTTACAAGCAAGCGCATCTATCATCAAAGTATAGCATAAGCAAGTACCAAGATAATTTTTCTCAAGGAACAAAGGTTATTTACTGTACTCAATATCTCCCTATTATCTAATTGGCAATTAATATGTTTTATTTAATTAAACACTATGAACTAACTAAACTAACTAATGTAGTAAAATAAACTACTAACTATTGGCAGGCAGTGGAAAAATAACTAAAACAATCAACAGTAAGAAACCTCATACTTAGAATCGAATTCCTCTAGAACTTCAATTATGTTGCTTTTACTCTAGTTTAATAGGATTGTGATTAACTTGGACTATGGAGTACTACCTAAAGTAGATTAGCTTCCTATTATTCCCGTTATACTAACTTTATTCTTAAGTCATCGATAGGTTGTCTAGGCCTATCACGCTTCGTAAGAATGCAATATGTTCTATGACCTCCTATTAGGTTTCATCATATTCTGGAGGTATTATATTATACCTACTACTCCTGATTACGATAGTATCCCTTTTATCCAACGGCGATCCACAACAAACATATTAGATACTATTTGATACATGTTCATCATCTTATATTGAATTAATAGGCTAGCTACAATTAATGAATGCAATGAAGTACAATGGATAAATCTCAAGAAAAACACATAATCATATTAAATCAGAAATAATCATAATCACAAAATCATCATATGGTTCATCTACTCTAAGTAAGAGTAAGAAAAATTTAGCTCATAGTGCCGTAAAATAAACATAAAAGAATCAAAAGCAAACTATGAAAAGGGTGATTCATGGCTGAATTTCTTCTTTTTTAAGAAATCTTTGATTCAATGCTCATGAATGATCCATGGCTGAATTTTTTTTTCTCCAAGAAATTTTTGATTTGGCGCTCATGAAACAATGCTGATCATCAGAATTGCTTTCAATAGTCTTCTTCCATGAAAAACTCTCTTTTTCTGTATTTTTTTTCCACTTCCTCACTTTTCCCTCTTTTCCTTTCGGAACTAACTAGAAAACCCTAAAAATTAAGACAAATGTGAGTTTGAACACAACCATGTAGCAGGCTGTGTTGCTCTTTTGGAACTTGAAATCTCACTTAGTTCAACATGATTTGGAGCATGGATGTGTAAGATCCAAGACTCTGCTAAAACTTACAATTCAGCTTTAAAACTTTGCAAAAAAATTTTCTAACTCACATGAAGCTGAAATATGACCTGAAAACAAAATATGAACCAATTAAGCACCATATTCTAGTAAAAACACTTCAAAAGACAAGTAAATATTAGGGAAAAATCGATAAAAAACAAAACTAAATATGAGCATATTAATCCTAAACATGAAACCCTAATCCTCACCTTGTTCTTGTTCAACCCACGCTGCATCAACTGCCTTAAGCTCTGTGTCCAGTTTGTCTCGTAGCCCTTGCACCATGTAGAGAAATTGAGGGATTTAGGTACTTCTGAAGGCATACTCGGGTTTGGTTGATTTCAAGTCGAAAGCAATTTTCATGTCTGGGTCCGAGAAGCCAGGGTAAAAGTACTGGTGAAGGACCGGAACCGTATAATTAAGATGTGCTAAAGAGCATCTTAATAAGCTTTTTCTTCAATATTATGGTGATACGACCAATTCACTTTTATTTTTGTAAAGTAGGTTGTTCGCTTTATTTCTTTTTACTATAGCCTTTAGGTTAAAAACTTCCGTCCGACAACATAATCTGAAGTTGTCCTTCACAACATTCTCATGCTTGACACGTTTTTTGAAACTTGTTCGAAAGCAAGGCATTTTGTGCTGTCTATTTATAATGCAACAAGTTGTTTTGTTCAAAAGGAAACATCTAATCTAAACTATCTTTTAAGTTACTTGAACTGGAACTTTGTTTTAGCTACTACCAAACTTGTAAGTTTAAACAAAAGCTGATGTTATCTCAACTAGGAGCCTCTCTTTTGATGGTGAGCTATTCATTTTTTTTCCCAGAAAATGCATTTTTTATCAGTTCTATACTAAATTTCTTTCACGCCATCAAAAAAGGTAAAATGTTGTTTTCTGGTTGCCATAGCAGTTGGAATGCTTACTGGATTTTTGTTGAGATATTGTACATGCATATTGCTAGAGTTTATGAATCAGATGGTTATGAGAGTCTGCAATGTAATTTCTCTTTTAAGGCATGAGCTTTACAAGATAGCATAGAAGTCGACTTGGTCTATATTTTGGTTATCCCTTGGTTTATAGTGTGGAGTACTTATAGACCGCCACAACGCCACTCTTATGCCACAACTCTAAGCTAGTTATTACTGATCTTGCTTTCTTCTGAAATTTATGTTTCTCAATTAGGATATGGTGGACCGAGACAGATCATGTCTGGTTTATTTCATGGTTCATTCTTTGCTGAATGGTGCTATAAGCAACATGCAAAAGTCATTTTCTTTAAAATAAAGGATCTAGAATTACCTTATTGTTTTGTGAAATTTATGTTGGCTTGAAAATTTTTTTGCTAGAACACGAAGGATCATAATTTTGAGCTCCGGCTATCTTATGGTTTGTCAATTTGCTGGGTATTGTTGTAATCTATCACCATGTATACTAATGACTCTTGAATTTTTGTGGTTGCATGTGTAACTGTATGCCTCTTGGTGGATCTGTTGTTTTACCCAGTTAAAATAGAAGATTCAGGTCTTATCCAAAAACAAATAAATAAATAAATAAAATTTTGTTTTTGTTGGTTTTATTCTAAGAGAACTGTTCTCGACTACTAATGTATGGTATAATTCTTGGTTATTTCTAATCATTTCTATCATGCTTTTTCAACATTGCACGTTTGGTCAAGCAAATTAACCCCCGTGAATGGGTTCAAGAGATGATACTTTTATAAGGAAATAGAATTTATGACGCATTAGAGCAGTTCATTTCATGATCATGCCACAGTTTAGCCAATGTGTTCATGGTATGATTGATGGATTTATTTGACAAGATCATTGTTATCTGCTAGTGAGTGTTTCTAGAGTTTTTTATCTACAATTGGCCTTGTAGAAGGTGAAAGCAAAAAAAGGATTGCTTCATAGCATTTAGATTGTGAGAATTCATCATTTCTAGATACTGCAAATCTGATACATAGAATCTTTTCTATCCAATACTTTTATGATATTGAATTGGATAACAACACCTGAGGTAACTTTGGGTGAAACTTGATACTTCGTTTTTTTTTTTTTCTTTTTTCATGCCAATCTAATTTTTCTTCATTGACATCCAGACCATATACCATGATATCAGTTTTTTTTTCAGATTGGATAAAAGAACCACGCTCATTAGTTCCTCATTAGTTGAAACATTGTTGATGTTTCTTTATCTTTGATCAGATAAGAAAGATAGTGTGGGCCTTTATTTTCCAAAACTAGTTGAATGAATGTATGAGATTAAGGGAAAATTACAAAAACCCCCCTATGGTTTGGTCTAACCTACACTTTGCCCCATCTATTTTAAAAAACTGACACTTTACCCCCTATTTGATGTACAGTATCTGATAACAACTTCATAAATTATAATTTAAATTGTTTGATAATAATGTTCTATAATTTCAAGATTTTTGATATTTTTTTAACAGCTAACCGACCTTTAAAAAATATTGATATGTATTTATAGAGAGAAAAATACATTTACAAAAAGGAAAAAATGATAATTCAAATTGTCTATTAATTATAAAAAAAATATTGGAGAGAATGAAATTATTGGAAGATGACTATCGTATAGTTTAAATACAATTTCAAAACTTGTTATCAAATAATGTAAAAAATATAGGGGCCTAAGTATAGATTTCTGAAAATAGATAAGACAAACTGTAGGTTAGGGCATACTAGGGCGGTAATTGTAAGTTTTCCATGATGAATGCTAGTTATGTTCTAACCAGAACTACAAGAAGTTGATTAAAAATCTGAAGCAACCAACAATAATTAGTTCTTTTACTCGATCATTGAGTGGAAGTAACACAAAAGCACTTTCTGTTTCTTCTGTCCTTTTTCTGGTGGTATTAGTTATAGGCTCTGTAAGATAACCTTTAATATTGTAGGTCAGTACTCTTGGAAAGCTATTTTTTTTTTCCAATTTTTATTACCGTTTACTGTTTTAGCTTATTTATAGCACTCGTTTCAGGTTGTTGAAGTGCCTGGAGGGCTCTTCCCTGCATTTTTCGCACCTTACAAAAGAAGTCTTCAAGTGTAAGCTTAACTTGTTTTTTCATAATCTTTCTTTATGATACTTTCTTTACTTTCATCCTTGAAGTTGGGCACGTTTGAAATTTGATGCTCTTATTTGAGGCAGTTCAAATTGGTCTGAATCAAGTTCCTAGACATGATTTGATAGAACTTTTTTGTTTTTGCTCCTCATGTTATATTGATTTAGGAACCCTTTTGCTATTTTTTGCTATCAAGTAAATTTGGAGTACAGATGGTATCGAGTTGATGGTCTAATCATCTCGTTTGTTTGCAATAGAGGTAAAACCGTTGCCTCCGTCTGCCTCTTTCTCTTTAAAAAATGGAATGCAAATGGCTTTGAGTTGGTGGTCTAATTGTTTGTTTTCAATAGACAGAGCTACGCTATTCTCTCTTTTTTTCCCCTCCATTTAACCAATGCAATATAAATATAGGGAGGTCTAAGTTGATATGGTCTAATGGTTAGTTTGCAATAAAGGGTGTTAGCTATTCTCTCTATCTGCTTGTCCTTTCACCGTGTTTCTAACCTATTTAAGAAAAGACTAATTAGTACTCCCTCTATCCCAAATTTGTGTGGGGGGTTGAGGATTGGGTTATACCACTTGAAAAAGCAAAAAGTATGCCGATAATTAAAAAAAAAAATCTTTTTTAAGGTTTCGGTGGCTTAGGTAGGTTATTTCACTTCTTAAGTAATGCAATGCTAGTGTAGTTTTACTATGACAAAAAACCGTAGCTGAATTTAACTTTTGCAACGAAAAATACCTTTCGTATAAAAAACGTATAAAAAATCCATATCATTAAAAATACCATTCATATGAAAAATTCTCGTCTCAAATTAGATTCTACTATTTGGTTCAAAGCGACAATTTTCCCTCACAAGGAGACAGACAATTCGTGTGAAGATTTTAGTTGCCACTATTTTAATGTATATAATTTGTTAAATTACTATATGGAGTATTTGTTACTAGTAAATTATTGTCGCTAAATATTAATATAAACATAAAATAAATAATGAGTATAAAATACTTAAAAAAATGTGTCCATAAATATAAAATATTAATTATACACAAAAATGTGTCTCACAAGTACATTAATTTGGTGGTGTTGATCGATTGTCTCGCACATGCACATTCTCATACGTGCCTGCCTGTATAAATATGTGGGTTGTTTTTTCATAATTTTGTTTTTCAACTCATTAAAAAATTGTTAGTTCTTATAATTTACACATCAATATTTCATAATTTTATCTTTATTTATTATTTTACCCACAATTTTGAGCTTCACTAATTTCTATAATTAATTTCTAACAAATTAAATTATTAAAACAATCACAAATTAAGATTCGATCTCACTAAAAAATTTCTATCACCAACTTCTTACTAATTAAACCACCAACAAATTAGAAACAATTAGAAATCATTTAAATAGGTTAAACAATTAGAAACCATCATCACATCAGTAACACATGCTCGTGCTCAATTTACTAGCTTCTAACAAATAGAAAAATAAATAAAGTTAAAACTAAAAACAAAACTAAACGTACCTCCATAGACTAGGATGTTGGGTCAAAATTGTGAAGGAATGAAATGATACTTTAGGCTTCCACTGCAAGTTAACCCTCGATTCTACATATTACCGTTGAGGTTGAAAAGGGGCTAGACCTTTTTTGGGTAACTCGAAGTCGAGCTTGAGCTCTAGTTGAGGCATTTCAAGCTGAGCCTTTTCGAGCTCAAACTCAAGCTCGAGCCGAAAAGTGAGCTCGAATGAATCTGAGGTTAAGCTTGAGACTTAAGATATCTGGCCTTATGAACATGAGCCCTTTTGTTTGTTTCCCATTGGACCTTAAGTCTTCCTAAGTCCTAATGCAATAACTCTTACTCCCCCAAGCAGCTTGCAGCCAAACCTAAATGCTTACTACTTAACGTAGCGTCATAGCCTTACCCCTAGTGCACCCACTGTCCCACCCAGTCAGTGCCGATGGCCACCACCAAGATCAATGTCAGCACGATGATGAGAGCCGACCAGGTAGACGATCTCCACCAACATCATGAGTTTACAATGATAGCTCCATGCCCTAACAATCGGCCAAAGATTGATGCACCAGGCATGCTTTGGCACCGAAATCTCAGGTTGGCGGCAAAAAGCCGTCGGCCCCATATCGCGCAAGTCTCATTTGGTACTAGTTGTTCACTTGGTCTTGATTTGGATTTATCTGGTTGTGTACTCAATTTGTAGTGTACTAAGATGAATCCCCCATTAGTTTGGCTACAGTGGCCTAGAAATCAATAAGCAGCCGGTAAAAGACAAACTACGATGGCTGCATAGTCTAAGTGAAGAATATGATGACTCATTTGTGAAGTTCACAAAATCAAGGTAAAATGGCAAAGAAAAAGAAAGTTTGGGATATGTTCTCTAATTTTCCCTTCTCTTGTTATCCATGTAAAAAAATTATAGATTTAGTCCTCATCTTTCATATAAGTTAGGGTACTAAAAATTTATATTTCATTCGACTTTTATAAGCTTTCAAGCCGAGCTTGAGCCTAAAAAAATTGGGCTCAAGTAATTCGAGCTTAGCCTGGCCCGTTTCCACCTTTAATCATCGCCAAGATGACTGACCAATTTTTAAAATGGGGTGATGATTTTGGGGAAATTTGTCACCAAAGTGAAACGATGATTTGAAATCGTCACTAACCTTGCCATCTATTTTCTAGCAAAAAATTTAAAAATTTAAGCATCCTGTGTAATAATTCTAAACGCTAAGAAAAAAAAATAACCAAATTACTCTAAAGGAAAAAATTATCATTTTATTGCAAGGTTATTTTTTGTAATTTCGACCATCAATTTAGAAAATCAATGTAAAACTAAGAATCTTGATCCTTAGAAAATTCCTTTGGTAGTTACTAAGTCAAATTCCAAGCTAGAAATTCAAAGTCATTTTTTTAAAGTTAGGGGCATTTAGTCTTTTTTTTAATTGAGTATCAAATTGAAAATCTAAGAGCACTATTGGAATTTGTAAAAAGAAATGAGTAAAAAGAAATTTGTCTCGATTTTAAATTTGTTTGCTTCAGTTCATAAAATTTAGCCTACACAAGTGCATGATTTATGTTAGGTTCATGCTTTTGTCTTATGAGATAATTTCTCACTTAACCCTAATTTCTATCTTAGAAAATTTTCTAGCTGCATACACCTAGTAGAAATCTTCGAAACTCTATATTTAAAACTTACCCCATCAACTTTTTCATACTTAATTGCATTGTCTATCATTATCCTACTACTATATCTATTATTTTTTTCCTTTTCCCCAAACTTCTATTTGGCTTGGAGTTTAACTCAACCCTAAAATTCAAAGAATTCTACTCCTCTTCCATTCTTACTTGCAAATACCAACTAGCATGTATACTAAACCACAACAAAACTAATTTTGGTAAGACAGCCGTTGACAACCTTTGGTACTCTTCTCTAGAGTTATTGTCTTTGCTTGTCCCTCCATCAAACCAGTGTAAGTCTAGCCCTTCGTGCTTTGAATATTGGTTATTCCAGAGTGAGTAAAGAACATTAATTTATGTCCTATACTAAAATGGCCAGGCATATTTTATAGGTATATTTTATTATTATTAAGTAAGCACACAAAACAAAAACATGGCTATTAAACATATGCTTCCGACAACTTTATTTAAAATATAGACTTACACTGAAAATAGTGAAAACTAGTTTACCACATAGCTATGAAGAACAGCAGAACAATTACAAGCTTGATAAACCAGAAATCCAAGGTTCACTGAGCTCTACATGGTTATCTTACAGATACAAGAACACTACTTGAATACTAAACTATAAAACTTAAATCATGGTGGAAGAAGGAGAGTCCGGCACATGAAATAGAAAGAGAGAGAGAGAGAGAGATTATTTTTTTCAGATGCCTCCCTTTGAGCAGAAGACACCATTATATAAGCAGAGTTATGAAGCCTTCGAGATAAGGCTTAGCTAGCTTCCTACCAATCAGGTTTCAAGGGAATCTAGGGCCACTGGTTAGTGCTCCATTATTTCTGTTAGTAGAAAGAAAAGTTCTGGACAGCTAGCTCTAGATTGTTGGCTGCTTTAATTTTCTAGATAACTAGTCTTGGCTACTTCTGGCTGATTCATTACTGGGGCGTTGCTGAGTCATTCTTGTTGAATGAGGATCCGATGCTTTCTTTCTGGATTAACTGTTTCTGTGCAAATTTCAGGATTCTTTCCTTCATTATAGCCATGGGAATTTGGATATCTCTGAATTATCTTCCTTGATAAAATCGATTAAGCATTACGTCCAGAAAATCTTCATCCGGATTTTCTTCTTCATTAATTATATCGATTTTATCAAATCTGACATTCTCAGGAAGATATTGATTAATAATGCATTTGTCCCACCATTTTATTTCCCAAATTCGTTTTAGGCAAGAAGTGAAATGGGTGTCATAATTCACTTCTTGTTTTTTATAATGCCATTGGAGAATCCAGAGAATATGGTTCATTACCATAAAAAAAAAAGTCCAGGAATGACACTTTCTGGTCCTTCTAGATAAATTGTTCTTAGAACATGCAAAATCCTTTAAAGGATTTCATTACTTGTTATGGCAAAGAATATCTAAACAAACTCTTTCCAAAGTACTAGTTCTAAAACCAATTCGGGAACCTCCTTTGGTTAGTTTTGAATAAAATCATTCAGAAGTGTTAATGATCTCTGTTTTGGATATGAAAGACTTCATCCAAAGCCTAGATATAGTCCCAATATGAATATAGGGTATTTTTGTACTTTCCTCGAGTCAAGATCCTTCTTTTTCCAGATGAAACTCCCTATTCTTCAAATGTCCAGATTTTTAATATTTTAAATGAGAAAATTCCCAATTCTGTAATAAATTTTTTTTATTAGATTCTCCACCATTATTTTTTATGGTAATCTTAGTTCTTCTAGGCTTATCCTCAATTTCAATAGAACCAGATTCTCGTAGAATTAGTTCAAAGAACAGAGGTTTCTTGAGTGACTGTAATTGCCATTGAGGATTTTGGTGGTCAAGCCAATATTTTTCTGTTAGTTCAATAACTGAAAGATGTTTAAAATCTTTGTCTTCTGGGGGAAATAAACAATTCCTTTCTATTTCTTCAAAGACAGTTGGTATACTTAGACTGTATAGAGAAATTTCTTGAGGCTTTGGTGGCCTTTGGGAAAAATTCTTTTATTTTATTTCCTAGGGATTTTTTCCAGAATTCCATTCTCTTTTATTGGAGGGTTCTCCATCAGATTTTATCTTTTTTATAGGTCATTTCTTGAAGAGACTTATCGTCTTTCTCAGTAATTTCTAAAGGGTAATGATAATATCACTGTTGTATTAGTTGGATGTGGGGATGTAACTTCCTTTCTATCTTTAATCTTCTACATAGACCAAGTATCTTCTAGATTATTTAAAGTAGTTACTTCATCTAAAATCAAGGCTGGAATAAACCATTTAAAGAATTTTAAATCCTCTTTAGTTCTCATTATTCTTTTATACCAAATATGTTTAATTTCTTTTTGGTCTTCTATGGTATAAGTATCATAAAACTATTTTCTTTTAATTTCATTCTTGTTTGACAAAAAATCTTCATTTAGACTCTAAGGGGGAAACCTAAATTGTTCTGTTAAAATATTTAGTTAAAAATCTAAAAAACTAGGATTTGGGGATCCTATGGATACTGATTTTGTTTCTTCTTCTTCTTGTCCTAAATTATGATTTTTTTTCTAAGACAACTGGATTCATTCTATAAATAGGGTGTGAAACTTGTTCAACAGATTCTCTAATTCCTCTGACAAGTTTCTTATGTTCAGATTCTAGCACATAAGAGCATAAAGCTCTAGCCGGCTTTAAAGGTTTATAAGCAATCCTTAAGGGGAGCTTTCTGGATTCTAATTCTGAAAAATCAGTTTTAGTAACCCTGTCTTTACTAAACCTTATTTCTACTTCTCCATTTTCACTTTCAACAATTCTTTCCAATTCTTGGGATTTTATGATTTTTATGGGTTTTTCATTTTGAAAAATCCATTTTTCTGGGAGCTTAATATCTCTCAATTTAATTGGTTTTAAATTGGTCCATCATGCAAACTTGATTAAACAATACCTAACAGAGAATCAGAGAATTTATTATGTCTACAATCTCCTAAGACAATTATTACAGACGTATTCAGGCCATTCCTTGTTAACAATTTTAAGGCAATTTGTACCAAATCCATGTGCAAGTAATTGTAATGATTTTCTACATAATCCTTGATCATATATTTCGAAAACAATTCAAATTTGTAGTCTTCTTCCACTATTGGAACAGTTTTTTCCACTGTTTTAATGACATATGTCATTCTGAAGTCAAAAGTTGCCTTTTGACAAACTTCTCATTTACCATTTTAGGAATACTCCAATTTCCTAATTTTTTCTCAACATCTCAAATGAGTATGGTTTGTGAGTTCTTCATTTTTCTATTCCTTACAATTTTCTCTTCTTCTTCTCTCTTTAAAGAAGACTTAACCAAATTTCTTTACAAGAGAATTTTTGCAGGGGAGAAAAGATGGCAAAGAATCTGAATAACAAAACAAAATTGTTCTTTATCAAGAATCCAAAGAAAAAATGATGGAAGTAGAAGCCTGTTATTAGATAGACCTAGAACTGACCAGGGCTCTTCTAGCCCAACATCATTACCTTTCAGAAATTCCTGAGAAAGACGATAAGTCTTTCCAAGAAGTGACCTATAGAAAAATAAAATTCCTAAAGGCCACCAAAGCCTCAAGAAATTTCTCAATACAGTCTAGGTATACCAACTATATTTTAAGAAATAGAAAGGAAATGATTATTTCCCCTATAAGACAGATTTTAAATATCTTTCAGTCATTGAGTTGGCAGAAAAATATTGGTCTGACCATTAGAATCCTCAGTGGCAATTACAGCCACTCAAGAAACCTCCATTCTTTGAACTAATTCTACAAGAATTTGGTTTTACTGAAATTGAGTATAAGCCTAGAAGAATTAAGATTACCATAAAAAATAATGGTGGAGAATCTCATGAAAAATTTATTACAGAATTGGAAATTTTCTCATTTAAAATATTAAAAGTCTGGACATTTGAAGAATGGAGAGTTCCATCTGAAAGAAGAAGGATCCTGACTCAAGGAAAGTATGAAAATACCGTATATTCATATTGGTACTATATTAAGGTTTAGGATGAAGTCTTTCATATCCAAAACAAAAATCATCAATATTCCTAGATGATCTTATTCAAAACAAGCAAAGGAGATTCCCGAACTGGTATTTTGGAAATGGTTTATTTAGAGATTCTTTTCCAGAACAAGTAATGAAATTCTTTGAAGGATTTTGCATGCTCCAAGAACAATTTCTCTAGAAGAACCAGAAGGTGTCATTCCCTAGCTTCTTTTTTGTGCTTATGAACCATATTTCCTAGATTCTTCAATGATATTATGAAAAGCAAGAAGTAGATTATGACAATCATTTCACTCATTGCCTAGAACAAATTTGGGATATAAAATGGTGAGACAAATCTATTATTAATCAATGTCTTCCTGAGAATATCAGATTTGATAAAATCAATATAATTATAAAGAAGAAAATCCAGATGAAGATTTTCTGGACGTAATGCTTAATCAATTTTACCAATGAGGACAATTCAGAGATAGCCAAATCTCCATGGCTATATTGAAGGAAAGAATTTTGAAATTTGCACAAAAAAAATTTAATTCAGAAAGAAAGCGTCGAACCTTAATCCAACAAGAGTGACTCAGCAAGGCCAAAGTAATCAATCAGCCTGAAGTGTCGATAGAAGCAACTAAGACTAGCTGTCCAGAAAATTAAAGCAGCTGGCCACCTAGAGCCAGTTGTCAAGAACTATTCTTTCCACTAATAGAAATAATGGAGCACTAATCAGTGGCCCTAGATTCCCTTGAAACTTGTTTGGAGGAAGCCAGCTAAACCTTATCTCCAAGGCTCCAGAACTCTACTTATATAATGGTGCCTTCTGCTTAGAGGGAGGCATCTGAAAAAATAATCTATCTGAAAAAATAATCTCTCTCTCTCTCTAGTCCGTGTGCTAGACACTCCTTATTCCATCAGAATTTAAGTTTTATAGTTTAGTATTCAAGTGGTGTGTTTATATCTGTAAGATAACCGTGTGGAGCTTGGTGAACCTTGGATTTTTGGTTCATCAATTCAAGCTTGTAATTGTTCCGTTGCTCTTTATAGCTATGTAGTAAACTAGTTTTAAACTAGTTTCTGTAAGTCTATATTTTAAATAAAGTTGTTTGAAGCATGTGTTTAATAACCACGTTCTTGTTTTGTATGCTTACTTAATAACAAAATAAAAGAAATAAGATACACTATAATCTTGACACTCTACCAAAAAGGGTTAAAATAAAATGAGTTACAATCATGCATCAATTGAATGTTGCATATAATTGATTTTTGTCACACATAAGACTGCATCAAGTAAAAGATCTGAGGAATAAGATAAAAAATGAGGTGTGCAAGGTTGGCGGCGTACCAAATCTACATGACCTGACAAGTCATAAATTTAGAAGAGACGAACCAAAGAATTCAAACCCAAGAGGCATATTAGAGTGGCGAAAAACCATCACTAGTCATGACCCGATATTGATATGGAGTTTAGAGATATGATTTGTACACTGCCTGCCATTACTGGCTAGTTGATATCACAAGAGATTCTATCTCAGCATAAATATCTCGAGATTCTATCCATAGTGGCATTGCCTAAGAGTTATCCCGAGAGTGAGTGATGTACACACTCACTGCTCTAAACTCGTTTGAAGATATTCAAGTATTACATTAAATGATTTGATCGATGCGATATGATTATGTTTACGCATATTAGTTAAAACATGCTAGTGTAATTTTAACATTGTTGTTATGATGTTGTTTGAAAATTGTTTTTTGATTAAATTACTGTAACTTAGAGCTTATTATTTATTTGTTGTTTAATGAGAGAATATTAAGATTCACATGATGGGCCTGATACTTTCCCTTTATTAAGTAAGTGGTATTCACCCCTCCTAAATTCTTTTCCTTTTCCTTTAGTGAGTACCATGAGAAGTTGGAATATGCTGAACCATGTGATGAGGTTGAAAGCATAGAGCAGACTGAGCAAGAACATGCTGTAGCCTCTCAAAAAAATTGGATGAGATTGGATTTTTATTTTGTGCTATTTTATTTCTAAAAGAAATATATAGATAATTGAAATTGGATTCATATTTTGGTTTTCTTCAGATTATCATTTAATTATTTTAACTTAGTTTACTACTTTTATTATGTGGGAAAATAAATTTAAAAAAAGTATGTTACCTTTTATTTCTTAAATTAATTTTAATTGATTACTTAGGAACTCTGGGGAATTAAAATATTTTTCAAAATTAAGATTTATAAAATTAGGAAGGTTACAATTTGGTATTGAGGAAAGCAGTGACCTTACTCGGTAAGTTTAAGGAGATACTTAGAGCCCCATCTAGTGTTAGAAGTTAAAAGCTACTTCCAAAGTTATTTGCATTTGCTAGACTAAATATTTTCCTTTTTATGTAATGGACCTACATGAGTATCCTGCCCTGGGTCAAGGTGCCTGGGGTAATAAGTCGCAAGCTTGGGGTCGAAGAAGACCTCCACGCGGCGAGGTCAACATGCTCAAGTGCATGGACAAGATGTGCTGAATCATGAGCAACAAGCCTAGAATCTTATAGCCCTATCTAGTGTTATAAGTTTAAAGCTACTTCCAAAGTTATTTGCATTTGCTAAACTAAATATTTTCCTTTTTAGGTAATAGACCTACATGAGTATCTTGCCCTGGGTCAAGGTGCACAGGATAATGAGTCGCAAGCTCAGGGTCAAGGAAGACCTCCACGAGGTCGAGGTCCTCATGGTCAAGTGCATGGATAGGATGTGCTAAATCATGAGCAACAAGCCCAGAATCTTGGTCAATAGGCCAATGATGATATGTTACGCCAAACAATTATTTCATTGGGCCAATACTTTTAGAATCTGAATAAGTGGGACCAACAATCCCATGCCCCAGCTAGATGTCAGCATAAAGTTGATCTACTTGAGCGGACTGCTAACTGGTGAGTATGATGGTGGAATTAACTCAACTCAAGCTAAGTAATGGATTAGAGATTTAGAGAAGGCACTATTAGGTCAGAGAATTCCAGAGGAGGACAAGGTGTATTTGACCACCTTTAGCTTGGTTGAGGAGGCACAAACATGGTGATAGGCTACTTGACTAAGGTGGATATATATCTCAAAAGACTTTCATGTATTTTTTCTATGGTCTATATTTCTTTGAGGCCATGAGGGATAGGAAGGAGCATGTGTCACATACAGATGCATGATCTACTAGGCTAATCTTGGATTAGAGAGGTTACCTGGCCAGGGGTCAAGTAATCCTATTATAGAGGTTACTAGCCCAAGTAATCCGAGTGACCTTAATGAAAATGTTAGGTACGTAAAAGGGAGTTTGTAACACCTCCATATCCTACATGTGAGAAATGTGAAAAGAGAAATGTGAAAAGCACATACTTGCATGTAGATATATAGGCTTAAGTTCAAGATCATAAGCTCCTAGTATATCCAAAAATGATATCCAATGTGATATGGCCGGGTGTTCTGTTAACGGGTTATGGACTTGTGTCATTTCAGATGACCTTATAACTAACCCGAGACCACAATGATATGGCATACTGGGTGTGTACATGCATCGTCTACTAGCTGATCCTGGATTGAAAAAGTTATCCAATTTGACAGGTTACTTGTCCAAGGGACCAAGTAATTCGAGAGACCCAATGTTAACCAATTTTGGACTTGTGTCATTACATCTCAGCAATAATTTCAAATGAGGTGACAAATCTACCAATTTTGCTTCAATTTTATGACGTTTCTATGATTTTTCAACTAATTTTATTCTAGTACATCCCAATGGCTAAACTACAAAATTCTAAAAATGAAATTTTTTTAAAAGGTCAGGGACCATTATTGTAATTATTATGACAGACTTAAAATAAAATTTTTAAAAGTTGGGACATCATCTAGTAAATTTAATTGGGTAACATGCCAAAAAATGAAAAATTCTTGTTTAGAAGAATAAAATAAGCTAATTGGGTATTTCAACATATAAGGGGGTGTTTGGTTTAGTTAGGAAGATTAGGGAAAGGGTTAGTGTTAGAATTAGTGGTAGGGTTAGTGTTTAGAGTTAGGGTTTAGTGTGTTTAGAGTTAGGGTTTAGTGTGTTTAGAGTTTAGTGTTAATGTTGAGGGTATTAGGTGTTCAAGGTTAGTATTTACAATTTTAGTGTTTAAGGTTAATGTTTAGGATTTACTGTTTAAGGCTAGGGTCATCTTTAGGGTTAGTGTTTACAATTATGGTTTAGTGGCTTAAGGGTTAAGGTTAAGGTTAGCGTTTAGTGCTAGTGTTTAAAGCTAAATTCAGAGTTTAAAAGTATAGTGTTTAGATGTAGCCAAATCTACGAAATTATTAGTCACCTTGTGATAAGATGTGGCCAATACTTGCCCTACTCTTGGCTATTCGAGCTTGTTCTCTAGCTCCCTACGAGTGTTTAAGGGCTAGTGTCAAAAAGCTAATTGGGTATTTCAACATTAGTTACTAAAATGGAACTTACTTTAAATGGTTATGGTTAATCGGGTATTTCAACATATATGGGGTTTAGTGTTAGGGTTAAAATTAGTGGTAGGGTTAATGTTTAAAGTTAGGGTTTAGTGTTAGATTTTATAATGATCCAAGTTTAAAATCGGTTAAGCAAATAATTTCAAATGAGGTGTGTCATTGCAATTCTACCTCGACCTTGTGTGGCAATTTTGCTTCAATTTTATGACGTTTCTATGATTTTTCAACTAATTTTGTTCTAGTACATTCCAATGGCTAAAGTGCAAAATTCTAAAAATGAAAATTTTTGAAAAGGTCAGGAACCATTGTTGTAATTATTATGACAGACTAAAATAAAATTTGGAAAAGTTGGGACACCATTTAGTAAATTTAATTGGGTAACATGCCAAAAAATGAAAAATTCTTGTTTGGAAGAATAAAATAAGCTAATTGGGTATTTCAACATATATGGGGGTGTTTGGTTTAGTTAGGAAGATTAGAGAAAAGGTTAGTGTGTTTAGAGTTACTGTTGCGGGTGTTAGGTGTTCAGGGTTAGTATTTACGATTTAGTGTTTAAGGTTAATGTTTAGGATTTACTGTTTAAGGCTGGGGTAGTATTTAGGGTTCGTGTTAAGGTTAGGGTTAGTGTGTTAGTGTTTAGAGCTAAATTCAGAGTTTAAAAGTATAGTGTTTAGATGTAGCCAAATCTATGAAATTATTAGCCACCTTGTGATAAGATGTGGCCAATACTTTGCCCTGCTCTTGGCTATTCGAGCTTGTTCTCTAGCTCCCTACGAGTGTTTAAGGGCTCGTGTCAAAAAGCTAATTGGGTATTTCAACATTAGTTACTAAAATGGAACTTACTTTAAATGGTTATGGTTAATTGGGTATTTCAACATATATGGGGTTTAGTGTTAGGGTTAAAATTAATGGTAGGGTTAATGTTTAAAGTTTGGGTTTAGTGTTAGATTTTATAATGATCCAAGTTTAAAATCGGTTAAGCAAATAATTTCAAATGAGGTGTGCCATTACAATTCTACCTCGACCTTGTGTGGCAATTTTGCTTCAATTTTATGACGTTTCTATGATTTTTCCTTTAATTTCGTTCTAGTACATCCCAATGGCTAAAGTGCAAAATTCTAAAAATGAAAATTTTTGAAAAGGTCAGGATCCATTGTTGTAATTATTATGACAGACTAAAATAAAATTTTTAAAGTTGGGACACCATTTAGTAAATTTAATTGGGTAACATGCCAAAAAATGAAAATTTCTTGTATGGAAGAATAAAATAAGCTAATTGGATATTTCAACATATATGGGGGTGGTTGGTTTAGTTAGGAAGATTAGGGAAAGGGTTAGTGTTAGAATTAGTGGTAGGGTTAGTGTTTAGAGTTAGGGTTTAGTGTTTAGGATGTTTAGGGTTACTGTTGAGGGTATTAGGTGTCCAGGGTTAGTATTTACGATTTTAGTGTTTAAGGTTAATGTTTAGGATTTACCGTTTAAGGCTAGGGTAGCCTTTAGGGTTAGTGTTTACAATTATGGTTTAGTGGCTTAAGAGTTAAGGTTAGTGTTTAGTGTTAGTGGTTATAGCTAAATTCAGAGTTTAAGAGTATAGTGTTTAGATGTAGCCAAATCTACGAAATTATTAGTCACCTTGTGATAAGATGTGCCAATACTTGCCCTACTCTTGGCTATTCGAGCTTGTTCTCTAGCTCCCTACGAGTGTTTAAGGGCTAGTGTCAAAAAGCTAATTGGGTATTTCAACATTAGTTACTAAAATGGAACTTACTTTAAATGGTTATGGTTAATTGGGTATTTCAACATATATGGGGTTTAGTGTTAGGGTTAAAATTAATGGTAGGGTTAATGTTTAAAGTTAGTGTTTAGTGTTAGATTTTATAATGATCCAAGTTTAGAATCGGTTAAGCAAATACCTGCCCACACCACATAGACTATTCTCTAAAATAGGACAAGGGTTGAGTGTTTATATTCTGAAACTTGTGTTTATATTCATATAAGGCTTCCCACATTTTTCTCATGTGGAATATATAAGGGTCATTACAGTTGGGGTCACTCGGATTACTTACTCTTTGAGACCAGTAACCTTTCTAATTAGATTACTTGGCCGCTAAGTAACCTCTTTAATCCAGGAACAACTTGATAGAATATGCTTATGCACATTTAGTATGCTATATCATCGCGGTTCCAGATTAGCTCTAATACCATCTATAATGACCCAAGTGAAGGATCACTTGGGTGCCTCGGTGTTTAGGGTTAGTATTTAGGGTTAAGTTAGTCTTTAGAGTTTAGTGCTTAGGGTTATAGTTTAGTGGGTTAGAGTTAGTGTTTATGTTAGGTTAGTGTTTAGTGTTAGTGTTTAGAGTTTAGGGTGTTTAGTGTTTAGAAAAGGAATTATTAGTCACCTTGCGATAAGATGTTGCCAATATTATCCCATCTTCGCTGTTCGAGCTTGGTAGAGTTTAGTGTTTAGGGTTATAGTTAGTGTTTATGTTAGGTTAGTGTTTAGTGTTTGCGTTTAGGGTTTAGGGTTATAGTTAGTGTTTATGTTAGGTTAGTGTTTAGGATTTAAAGTGTTTAGTGTTTAGAAAAGGAATTATTAGCTGTTCGAGCTTGTTCTCTTGCTCCCCGCAATTGTTCAAGGGCTGGTGTGAAAGGAGGAAAAAATAAGTGCCAAAAACGCAAACAAAATGCCTCAACTAACCATAGATCAATACTTCACTTCAGTTACATCGCACGAGAATGGGCTACATACCTAGTACAAAGTCATTGACTCAATCTAGACAACCAGAAATTACCTGGAAAGTAAGTCATGATCCACCAAAGCAGCAGCTCCCCATAATCTCCAGTCTCACCCGGGCAAGAGACAACATTCATATTAAATCATAGGATTGACATTAAAAAATGGCATTTGAATTGTTTATTGTTGAACTCCAAGCTAATATATAAGCTAATATATATCAGACAACTAATTCACAATCAGACCAGAAAAAATGACTTAATCTGTGAAGATACCTCAATATTGAAATCTCATTCCATGAAAAGATTGCCAAGTAACGAAAGAAAGAACTAATGACATGTCTAACCCTTAACAGACATGTCTCTTGGGCATGATATAATGTTAGGACTCCGCCTTAAATTTCGATGTCGTATGCATTCAGTATTATTTTCATACTTGGGGAAGTTAGAGAGTTCATCTATGGAAGGAAAGAAACAATAGGATTTTCAAGGGTAAGTTTAATCATGAAAATCTTGTGGTGAGTTGGAGTATGTAAGGTGTTGATCTAGGCTTGGCGCTAACCCTGGTTTGCGTGTTTAGGGTCAATTTGGTTGGTCGCTTCTTTTCTGTTGCCCTTCTGTGTGTTTTTTGAGGTCTGTGATTAAGCTGTAAAGCCAGATCCTTTTGTTTCTTTTTTTTTTTAATTATTCTGAGACTAGGTTTGCCGTTTTGGTTGTAGGTCCTATAATGTTTTTTATTTCATTGTCATGTGTGTTCCTGAAATTGTATTTTCCACAAAAAGATGTGTTTGCTACCAAACTTCCATCCTCCCAATCTAAGCACCAAGCAAGTATAAACGACACAGTGGCCATGTCTTCTAGAATCTGTCAGAACAATGAAGCCTAAGATGATGCTATGACAAATAAAATAAGGAACTGAATTCAGCAGCCTGGACATGACTTCATACCTACAGGCAACAAACCATAGCTTCAAAAGGAAACCAGAATGTTGAACCTTACCTTTTTATCGAGGGAACCAGTCAAGTAAGAAAGAGCCTGGATATCTGCTTCCCTTGCTTGATTCTGGGATAGGGTAGGTGGTGCAAATTTAACATTTGTTGAATGCAGCAGTTTTTGGCCCAGCTTTACATTGTAAGTTAGGTGATGAATAATTCTGGGAGAGCAAACAACAACTTGAAGTCAGAGAAGTTCAAAGGTGATCATACAAGTTGGAGATGGAAATTTACAATATTATTCACAAAGAACAATCATGTATTAACTAACAACACTATTTGCCTAGAAATAAAGTTCAAAAATCTTTCCAGAGGATTGACATCATTGAATTGCAGTAAGAAAGGGTGGGGTTGCAAGAGGAAAAAAAAAATCACGTCTGACTTGAAAAGATTGATGACACATCATTAGAGTTGAAAGATAATATTGAGTAGATGCTGCAGTCTTTATAGTCTCTAGAGAGACACAATACAAGAAAACATTATTACAATGGGCTCAGCTACAAGTAATTTCTGTAGAGAAAAAGAAATTACAACTTGGAAGTCTAAAAGGAAATTACATCCCTATTCATTGTAGTAACTCTATAATAAGGGTACAACCAAGATGTAAATGAGTGCTAAGAAATTATAGTGTGCCCTTATTGTAGCATTATACTCTAACAAGAATTTGTTACCACTTATACAAACCAAAGTCTGCTCTATGAGGCCTATATAAATGAGGGACTGAGATAGTACATGCTATAAGACAAAGCTTTTTAAAAACAAGACCATGAGCAGGTAAAAGCGCCTGAGTGTAAATCAAATTACAGGCTGCAATACAAAACATCAGGAAATAAATCAGGGACCAAGCTAGAAGCAAGAATCTAATTTGAGCTTGCTCCAACTGTGAACTGGAGAAAAAAAGCGACAAAGCAAAGTTACTGGATGAGATTTGGACAATATGATATCTCCAACTGTGAAGCAAGGACTCTATGAATCAATGGAAAAATCAAATGAAATCAGAAAACAGAAGGCAGACACACAGCATAACAGTTCTGTGAGAAATTAAAACTGATCATTTGAATAATCAAGCTGAGCAGCGATTTAAATAAAAAAATGTCTAAGATTGAAAGACCTGTTGAAAAATACAGATGCGCTGAGGGAGTTTGAAGAAGTAACAGGGTCTCTATTATCAAAACACTGCTAATGTAAAAATGGGCATTTTTTTTTTTTAGTAAAATAGAGCAAACACTGGAAATGTACAATACCTTACTTTCTTTTTGTTGCACATTCGTCATGAGCACATTAAACTTCTCAATAAAGTTACTGAATGCATAATGTTGCCTCTAAAAAGAAGCAGGCATGCTTTCCAGAAAAATTTTGAGGAATGCAGTCTATCCTACAACCAAAGCAGATAGCATTGAACTTTGAACTCAAAAAGCAAGAAAATATCTGGGAAAAAGCTAATTTAAAGCAGCAAGAAAATGAAAAGTTAAAAAGAAGAAAAAAATATCAGCACGGTCTATTGTTCTTATACTCTGAACCTTATTTGTAGTCAAAAGTAAACACCAGAATGGACCTAGGGGATTGAGAATCACTATCAAACCAGTACACTCTGATGACTGCCAACTCATATTTATACCCCACCCACCTGTGTTGCCCAGGTGGCCTTATACCCATTCAGCTATCTTCCTTGTAAGAGGCCTCTCGTTTGCGACTAATGCCTACAGAAAATAGTTGAATTCACTGGTATGTATTATGGTAAATTACCCATATTTCGATTCAGAAATTCTCTATTATAGTCAATGAACTCTATGCTAGGAAGTACTCCTATAAAATAAGGCTGGTAATTTTTGAGAAAATACACCTTAGCTTTAGATAATCCACCTAGAAAAGAGCCAACATTGATATCATCTTTCAGAACCTACAAGCATTCAAAAGCAAAGGTGCCGTTGGTATCTAAGTTCTTTACCTTAGATGCCGAAGGCTTTGGTGTCTTTTTCTGCATTCGCACTCTCATCCTCATGGGATATTTTTACCTTGTTTGAAGTGTCTCACTGACATTAAGACCAAAAAATTTTACCCTTTTTGATGATTTCGGGACAGTAACTTTCAGAGGGAAAAAACTGTGTGGATGACTTTAAGACAGAAAAAACCAACTGAATGCTTAATCAAATGGAAGGAGATAACTCCCTCCAGTGGTCAATCAAATGCATTGAGTGGAAAAAGAAACGTAAACTCATCCTTGTAGGGGTAAAAAACAACAATGTAAGAAATGGAAAATTAAAAAAAAAATGGAATGCCACCCACATACCTTAAAAATCCAGAAGTAACTGTGGAAGACTCCTCTCTAATAAGTAGCTTCAATCTTTGCCAATTTTATCCATTGCAGCATTTGCGTGACTCGTTGCACCGTCTCTGTTACCAACTTCACCAAAATAAATAAATAAATAATATTCAAATTTCAGCGAGGCAAATTAAAATTATTTTAAGATTTAAAATTTAAAAATCTCAGGAAAAGAGAAACGAGAAGATATCACTGGGATTGGGAAGGAACTGTGACATGGGAAGTGGGTCTCTTCTTGGATGCCCGAGCAATAACCTACAACACAAAGTCATGATTACGCTAATGGAAAAAACAGAGAGACATGCCTCGATCCTTCTCAGATTTGAAGACGGGGAGAAAAACAACAGAAATTCGCCTTCAAAATTCTGAAAAAAATACTGAGTACAAGAAATTCCCCTGCCTAGAGCCCTAAACCCCTTCGGCTTCAGCAGTGATTAGGGGTCTTTTTCGCGATTAGGGTTTCTTCGGAGATGATTGAATGGAATTTGATGGTTGGATACTGGGGCCGAAAAGTGGAAGAATTCGAAATACCCGCAGGATTAGATTTCCCAGAGTTGAATTACTTTTGTATTGGAGACCGTTGGATATGGAGGGGAGAGAAAGATCAAGAAAGAGAAATAAACTGAAGAAGAAGAAGAAGAAGAAGAAGAAGGCATCCTCGAAAATTTAAGAATAAGAAGAAGAAGAAGAAGAAGAAGAAGAAGAAGAAGAAGACTCCTGAAAGAGGAAGACATTCCTGGGAAAGAGACGAGGAGGAGGTAATTTTGAAAGAAGAAGACATTCTTGCGAAGAAGACTCCTGAAAGAAACGACAGAGCAGCATAACAGCGAAGCTAATTTTGAAAAGTGACCGTTGGAGCTAATTCTTTAGATTTTATTTCTTTCTTTTCTTTTTTATTTTTTTTTTAAAATGTTTGATTAATCGGATTAAAGATTGATGAAGAAACACAACACAGCCCTATATTGTGAGGCGAATATTTACTCCTATCTTAAAAGTCTTTGGATGTCCCTTAAGTCGTGAGTGTCTTTTAAGTGACACCGCTCTTCCTATAAGGATGAAAATGATGTAAAATAAATAACAAACTTATTGAGCCAAAAGAGATGAACTAATAAAACCTTGATATAGTATTTTACAAGTTCTTTTCCTCATTTTTCTGCTGTTGCTTTTTTTTTTTTTTTTGTTTTTGGTTTTTACTTCTAAACTCACTTATTTTATATCTTGATATTTGCTTCTTTTTGCCTATCTTAATGAGAAAAGGGGAAAAAAAATAAAATTACTTTGAGTTGGACTATGTCAAAGAAGTTAAAGAATTAGATGTGATAGCTAATGCAGTATTAATTCACCCAGAAAAGCCCGGCTTGAAGCTTGAAGACGGTGAATAGGAGATCTTGCACTCAATGATTGTGTCAGAACCTCGAGGCATCTTCTCGGGGAAAAACCTCCGACAATAAAGTCAATTTTCGAAGATGCAAAGCTATAAGAATGAGAATTTTCATAATACTACATACCTCGGGATTTGTTAATGAAGTCTTTTTATATAGTGATGGTGGAGATTAGAGAAGTCTTCCTAGATAGAACTGATCCATCCCCATGTGATATTGAGATTATTATGGGTTTATTTTAGCACCACGTGATATCAATAACTCCCTCCCCATGTAAAATGTGGGTTTAGGACACACAATTTCTAAGAAGGGTAAACAACAATTGTAGCTTCATTGTCATTCTAAATCATTGTTCTAGCAAGATGCGATGCCTCAAAATGGCATCTCTCTCGATAGGACAATGCCCTCTTTAATGCTTCTTGAGGACGCTTTCTAATACGTCGTCGTCTCGTCTTGGGTTAGTGACAGCAAATGCATACTCGTGATATGTAGCAGGTCTAACAGTCTTTTAGGAGTTAAAACGATGCTTATTTAATGGTTCACTAGGGAAGTGACCAGGTGTGACTATTGTGGTAGCCATCTGGTGCCATGTTGCCCATATTCATTAACTTTGATATCCATTATGATTATGGCCGTTTTTGGAGAAATTAACTCTAGGGCCTCTGTCTTCCTCTATAAGTATGTTAGGGTTTTCATGCTTTTTCTTTTACCATTTGTCTACTGTTGTAATTGCTTTTCTTTTCAAATTTTTCCTATTTCCTCTGCTTCTGTTGCTTCAAAGCTCTTTCTGCACCTGCTTGTGGTGGTTTCCTTTTCTTCGACTTTTCTAGCCCTTTTAGCTTTTCGTTCATCAATTTTAATTAGGTAACTAAGATCTTATTTTCTAATACTATTTGGTTTCATGGTTTTTTTATTCTATTCTTTTTTCTTCATTTGTTGGTTCCTTTTAGGTCTAGGTTGGGTTTTTGGTTTGGTTTCTCTATTTCTCCTTATGGTTGCTGTTTGTTCCTCCTGGTTGCAACCTTTACCTCATCTTCTCTAGTCTTTCTAGATGGTTTCACCAAAACCATCTTCAGAAAAGGGCTGCTGCTAATATTGCTCTTCCCACCAACACTACTGTGAGGACTTCAAATGTGCCCTTCTTTTCCAATTTGGAGGAGATGATGACCTTAAAAACGTCATTAACTCTTGGAATGTTGGCAACAAACCTAAAGCAGTTTTATTAGCCAGATGGAGTGGTGGTGGCCTCAAAGAAGTCTCAGGCAATAAAGAATGGTGGCTGCCTGGACACCAATGTTAAGACTGACATCCGTATTATCTTCGTGTCATAGATTCAGGCCGGGCTCTATTTTTATTTGCACCCCCTAGTAGAGAAGTTTTATTGATTTTATGAAGTTTCGTCTTTTCAACTAGCCCCTAATTCTTTTATTCATATCAATGCCTTCATCATAGCTTGTAAAATGGTGATGATGGCTTCTCTTTTTAAGGTCTTATTGCAATTTTATACTCTAGAGCTGAAGAAGGATGTTGGGCTCTTCAACATTGCCTTCATCAGTCGTAGAGGCAACAAGTCTTTCTCCTTTGTCACCTACAATGAGTTGTGGCATAGTGGAAGAATTGGTTCTTTTTTACTTTGAAAGGCTCCTCAACAAACCACCGTCAAGCGGCCTTTCTTATTCTAGGACTCTTAGGGCCATCAATCTTGACATGGTTTCCTCATGTAGCTGGAGTTTGTGATCCAAAATGAAAATTATGCGGGGTTGTTCCCAATCCCTTACACAGATATTTCAAAGGCCACCCTCAAGTGGGGCAAGGAACAGCAAAGCCGACCTAACTTATCCTGATGTGGAGAACCCCTTTGACTGATTTCTTGATAAGAAGGGGTCATTGATAGAGGCCTATGAAAAGGCTTTGACGGTCGAATGAGGTCCAGAGGATTCTGATGGTCGTACTTGTTTTTTCCCTCATTCTTGTGCTTGCATTTTTTCTTGAGGTAATCCTAACCTTTTCCTTTGAATGCAGATATGGGTGGTTGCACTCAAAAGTATATGGGGATGCGAAAAAACATTGCTGATGGGCTAGCTAATGCTTGAAAGCTCTAGATTCCACCATTAAAGGCTGCCTATGATCCCAATGTGTGAGAACCCTATTTTATTAGGTAATTATTTTATTTTATTTGCATGATCCTTGATTATATTACACTTGCAAGTTAAGTTAAGTCGAGTTAATGAGTCAATAGCCCTTGGTGTTCATAGGATTAAAATATGAAGTAATTGGACCATAAGAACAACTAGGGGAAAAGTGATAATTTGGAAATTCAAAGGTCAAAAGGTGACCAAGAGAGATAAAATTGAGCTTTTAGATTTGAAATAAGTATCTCGATGAAATTTGAACTCAAGTTGACAAAATTGGCTTTTTCTTGCTAACGATGCAATGAAGAGAAAATGGTAATTTACAAGTAAAACATGGTCAAAATAAGTGTAAAAGGTGAAAAATGTTGTTTGAAACCATCTAGTGAAATTTGGTGAAGTTTGTAGTTAAATTGACCATGTTTGAGACTTTTCTTGTAAAAAAGGGTAAGGAGAACATTTTGGTAATTTTGCTTAGTTAAACCTGGTCAAACTTGAGTCAAACCTAGTAAAATAAATTCAACCCTAATTAAGGGTAGGAAAATGCATTCTTGGAAGTGGGGGGAAGAAAATCTAAGTTTTAAAATTCAAATGAAGACATAGTTGAAAAGTTTATAGAGGTGGTATCCTTTTATCCAAGGGTTTAAGCATCTTTTTACCCATCCAACCTTTGTGCACTTGTGGGAGGGAAGCAACCTATTAATGAGGCAGAAAATCAGCTTAAAAAATGTGGGTGAGCTCGCTTTTCCCTTAGTTAAGTAGCCTAAACCTTTACTAACCATGCAAAAGCCTTAACTTTTTACCACTTTAACCCCTTCACTCATTTTCCATCCTTATTTATCCCTAAACCCACAAAATCACTTTCTTCTCTCCCTCTTCTCATTCAGCACATCCTAAACCCTCAAACACACAAAAAATCACCAAATAAATGAAGGAAAAATAAGAGATTGAGAGCTTATAAGTGATAAATCAAAGGGATAGTGTATGTGTTGCAAATGAGGGCTTAAAAGTTCAGTTTTCTCCAAGAGGTGGCTACGGTTTTAGTATGTTTTTAAGGTGAGAATGTGTTTTGGTTTTAGTTTAGTTCATCCTTGTTTATACTGGTCCTTGTGCTCATAAAAAAGTCATGATTTTTGTGTGAAGTAAAGCTTGGCAAAACAAGGAAAACTAATGAGCTTCTAGCAAGAAAGTTGCGATTATAAGTGTTTTGTTTTCTTAAGGTAATTTCTTAAGGTAAGGAGCGTATCAATTTTGGTTTTATTTCTTGGATAATGATACTACTTCTAGCTAAAAAATATGTTAGTAATATGGTTGATTTACAATGGTTAAACAAGGAACTCCAAGGCACTAGGACCAAACTCATAGGAGGTGGATCTTTGAGCTTACAGGTGCGAAATCTACAAAAGGGTAAGGTGTTCTAGCCTTTATTTTAGCTTGGTAAAAGCTAGGGCAAATGGTAAGGCAAAAAGGGCATAAGGTGGCCAATAGAGCCAAAGAGGGCTCAAGTGGCACTAAGGCCGGACCTAGCTCATAGTTTGGGTAATAGGTGATATCCTTGGTGTATGAGCTATAAAATGGTGTGTCTACCAAGCCTTGGATGCTTGGTAGATGAGTGTGGCCAAACCTTTAAGGTTTTGCAAGCACAAGGTAGTGTGCCTTAGTTTGGGTGTGTATGTGTTATGACCGAGCTTAAAGGCTCGGTATGCATTTGTATGTGTATGACATACGCTCCTAGGTGCCTGAGTATCTTATGGTGCATAAAAGCATGGTGAGTTCAGTGCTCTAAGGTGGACACGGGTGTGCCCAAGTGGGCACGCAGCCATGTGTGCCTAAAAGGCACCTGAAGGTACGCCCAAGGGTGCTCATGTGCATGCGCCTGTAGGCTTGTCGCTATATGCACCTAGGGGGCCTCATGGGCACATCCCGGGGCCTTGGTTTCTTATGGGTGTTGAGTTGCACTTTGGGCATGACTCACAAGGGGGAGCCGAAGGCAAAACTCTAAGGCCTAAATGACATTTGGGCTTAATAAATGACTTGGGCCAAAAGTAAGCATACACATGGCCCTAAAAAGAGCAAAATACATCTATGGGTACTATGACCCACACAAAACATGGTCACACCCCACTACATACAATAAAGGATTTTTTGAGCTAGTAGAAGCTGGGAAGCTCAAGGGCAAATATAATGATACATGCTCAAGGGCAAAAATGGACCAATGTGTGTTTTTGTTGTTTGTTTGCTTGTGTAAGAAGTATAGGGAGTCATGTACAAAAATGGGCTTGATATAATGATCATTATATAATACTCCACGCATTAAGAGCTAGTGGTATACTCATATAGATTATGGGAAAGGTTCATGCATGCATGGCAATGTGTGCATTTGGTCTATTATGTGTGATGATGTTATGAATTGTTTGTTTTAGAATGCCTTACTAAGTATTTTATATAGAGTAAAATCCAAATTTGGTCATCTAACTTTAAGGGTTGTTTGTTTTAGAATGCCTTACTAAGTATTTTATATGGAGTAAAATCCAAATTTGGTCATCTAACTTTAAAGGTCATTTTAAAGTGGTCATTTAACTCTAAAAGTAACTATTAAAGTCCCTTAACTCAATTCACTTATTCTATTTTGGTCCTCATTGTTAGTTCAAGCGTTATTTCTAACATAAATTGCCTACCTATCACCCAAATTGCTATGTGGCATCCTCTTTTATGGTAATAAGTAATAAGACTAGATGAATAATAAATCTCAGGCTAGAATTAACATAGATAAATAATTTTATGGACTAAAAAAGGTTAATTAACCCAATTTCTTCATCTTCCCCAATTCTTACTTTTCGCCGCCTACACATCTCGCCGTCTTTCTCTCCATCTTTTCATCTCTCATCTCTCCGTCTCTTCACCACCATCTCGCCATCTTTCTATCTACCATCTTATTATCTCTCTGTTTCTAGAGAAAGAGAGCAAGGGGAGAGGATTGCTGAAAGGCCCGAAATTTTCCAGGCTTTCACCAGAGATGTAGGCAACTAAGGAGTACCACTGTTGCAACTGTTGGGTCGGGTTGCTCGGCCCTCTGGAATCTACAAAAAGAGGTAATCAGGTATGGTGAATTGGAGAGCCATCGTAAAATCGTCGTCTTCCATGGCAAAAAGCGACGTGATGTGTCGAACCAGGTGTGTAATGTAAGGCGAAGCCAACACGGCGAGCTTAAGGTAGTTGGCAACGACTGGGCTGTCATACCAGAGGGCAGAGGATAGGGCAAATTGGCAGTGACGATCAAATCGGAGATGGGCAGGAGCAAGATTGGGGAAGATTAAGGAATTTTAGGTTAACTGACCTTTCAGGTTCCTGAAATTACATATTGTGTCAATTTAGTCCTAAAATTTATTGTTCTTCCATTTTAGTCACTTCTTGTCATAAAATAAGCTACCACGTGGCAAGATGTGTGCCATGTAGGCAATTTATGTCTAAAATAATGGTTGAATTGACGATAAGGACTAAATCAGAACACACTAATTGAGTTAGAGGACCTTAAAAGGCCAAAAAAGAATTACTGGACCACTTTATGATGATCCTTAAAGTTAGGGGACTATATTTGGATTTTACCTATTTTATATACTTACCTTTATTGTTAATGTGTAGATAACGTTGTGTGGGAACCAAATAATCCACAATGATTATTTGGTACTTGTTTGTCAGTACTCATAGGTACATTTTGCATACATTACATGTCATTCATTTTTCATACGTTGCATTCAGTTATGATCACAGTCTAAATCTAAACTTATTTGCTTTGTATAGCAACGTAGTCAGGCACAGGCTTCTCAGGTCACTCATGGCTTTAGTTTTTCTTTACTAAGCAAAGGTGGGCCTACTAACCAATTGGGTTACGGTTATTTTGTAGCATAGTGGTAATAGCTAGTATGAGATCTACTAGCATTGACTTTGACTTAGTATAATTATGACATGTATTATTATTAATTTGGGTTAGACTTATCAACCCATGACATTGCTTGCTTAAGTTGATAGGCAAAATACTTAGATATTGTGTTGCCATAATATTTATTTTCTATGAGTGTAGTTTTCATCCATGGTTTTGCATGGTATATTACTTGTGCACACCTTAACATAAAAATGCTTTTTTACGCGGCCACACATATGTTATTCATGTTGTCTTTAATTTTTTCCAAACTATTATCTTAGTTTAATAAACTTAAGTATTTTATTAAAACTAAGTAAATGTTTTCTTAACTTTCAAGTAAATACTAAATGCCAAGCAAATGGCTAGAATTTACATAATAAATCTTGGCAAAACGATCTTGAAAATGAGGAACTATTTTGGCTTAATTAAGAGTTTGGAATAGACAATAGAATGATTTAGCCTAATTAAGAAATTAATTAGACATTTATTAGGACGATTTCTGACACAAGGTATTCGACAATAGTTTTACTGCACCCTCTAGGTAGACAGTTCCTTCGATAGTCCACCAAGATGAGCCACCAAAAGAGGGCCCTTAACTGTCAAGGAAGAAGGCCTATGCCTCAGCCCCTTCTAAAAAGGCTGAGTCTAATAGAGGCGGGAGTGATGGTAGGCTTTTATGTGTTGATGATTTCCTTTTTTTTTATGGCATCGATTTGATGTCATTTTGTGATTTGTTACGGATCTTTCCATCCAGTTTTTCTTGTAATGAGTTCAAAGGGGATCAAGCCTCTTTTTGCTTCTACCACAGTGGCGTCATCACAGATGGCAGCTATTTTTCCTCCTCCCCCTGCCATGGTTCTTGCAAGGGTGGTTCCGCATAAGGCTTCAACTGGTGAGCCTTAATGTGTCCAAGCTTAAATTTTCTCCCGGATGGGGCCAACTCCACTAAACGAGGTGGATTTGCATTTCCATCCTAAGAACTTGATTCCTTAGTGGAGGTAAGCCTAGAAGCATGGTTTGGCGGCAAAGAGGATAGCACCAGACCAAGTCTTCAACCCTCAGTGGGTGGTGGGCATTAATGGTTAGATTTTAGAGGATAGGGCCGACATTACCCATAGGGTCTTGGAGGCCCTGAACACCCCTAGGGATCTTCACCGTCTAGCTTATCTTCTAAGTAGAATGGGGCATCACTGATGAATGCAATGGTAAGCCTTCTTCAGATAAATAATCGCGTTGAATGTTCTTTCAAGTATCATAAATGTGATATTACATTGTAAATGGTTGATTGCATCAATATGGCCATCATATGGGTCAATTTTTAACATCTTAAAGCCATTTGAGGTTGGTGCATCAACGATCTCCACTATAAATGGTTGGAGCCACATGTATTGAATGTCTATAGTGGGGCCAATGCCTACTATAAATGGTTCCAATATCCTCACGTGTTGCTCCATATGGTCTAGCCTTTATAAGATAACAGTGATATTACTACCAGCAGGTCTGTCAGATCATATTTGAGATATTTGGTGCTCCCTGATAGAAGTTTGTGATAGGGCTCATCTACCCTTGTTAGGTGCCAGATGGATTTTGGCTGTTTCCTTGGGTGCCCTAGGCCCTCTTTATATATTTTGTTGTATGGTTTGAATTCAGCTGTTCGAATAGGTTATGTTGGAGAGCTTGAAACTAGTTGTAGTCAAGGATAGTAGATCATTTTCATTTATTTGCATCATGTGGTGGCAACGGGGGCTCCCCACCTTTGAGCCCCTAAATTGTACCAGCATTTCTGGTGGCTTGTGAACCTTATTGGAAGGTTGGGCAAATCCCCCCTCTAGCTTACGTGCTCATTCTCTGGATAGTCTTGGTACATACAAGAATTCTTGGTATTCACCATTATGTTTCCTGCAGATAGAGCCAAATTGATAACTAATGTGGTATTGATTCACCGAAAAATGTGGGCCTTGAAGCTTAAAGATGGTGAATAAGAGATCCTGCACATAAAGATCTTGTTAGAGGCATAGGGTATGTTCCTAGGGAAAACCTTCCAACGATCAAGTCTATTTTCTATGACACGCAGTTATAAGAATAAGGATTCTCACAATATTACGTACCTCAGGATTTGTGAATGGAGTCTATATAGTGGTAGTAGAGATTAAGAGAGTCCTCTTAGATAGGAATGACCATGCATTATGAGGACTCAGTTGCTATGTTTATTTGGTTTTCTTCTTCTCCAGCTCGTTTTAGGCTTCCTTGATTTTCTAGAATGAACTTCTTCAATAATTTGATATTAGGCTTTTATTATGGGTTTATTTTGGGCCTATGTGATATCAAGATGTGTTTGAGTTAAGTGAAAATGAGGTTATTAAAGATGAGTAATAGTGGTAATGCACTCTTATTGGATGTGTGATTAGCACATAAGTGGTTCACCAAGGTTTGGATGGTTTGCTAAGGTTTAGTGGAAAAATATTTGTTAAGCTTGCAGTTTCAAGACTTGGTTCTAAAATTTTTATATCTAAACTTTACTCGCACAAAGATATGATAGCAATTTTTTAGGGGCCAATGAATTTCATGTTCGAAGAACTCCCTATTGCTAAGGGATTGAGAACTAGGTAACTTGGTGATGCATAGGAAGATGCTGGAGTCTGCTTTTGGTTGAATTAGGCTCGGGATATAAAATGCAACACTAGAGCCCTAAAATCTTAAAAATGCTCTCCATTTATCCCATTCTTTGTAACACTTACAATTTTAGATCATCTAAAATCCTTTGTATGGTTCCAGATTCATAACCTACAGATATAATTGCAAGGATAACACAATTTATTGGCTAAAAGTTGGGAATTATTGAGCATATCGATTTCCATCCCAATGGTCTTCATAAGTGGCATTTTCTAAGAGTTAAAGTGACGATGAATGTGAATAAGCCATTGTTAAGAAGAATTTTCCTGTTAGATTCACAAGGCAATTAATTTTGGATCCCTCTTTGATTTGATTGAGTATATAAAATCTGTAAAAAGTGTGATAAGATTAGTCATTCTAAAGCTCAATGTTGGGCTTTCCCGTCTAAGGTAGATGAAGAAACTATTTTCATCCCTGAACCAAACCATGATGGACAAGATGTTGTTATTGAGCATAATATTGAATGAATTTCCTCAATGAAAATAGGGATATAAATAGTAGGTTTGAATCCTAGAGTATTGTCAAAGAAAGGCCCATTATACTTGATTATCACTCAAAGGCCTTCGCCTAATCAATTGCATTATGAACACAGTTGGTAATGTAAGAGCGAAAGCTTTTAGTTCACAATAAGTATAGTTAGTGCAAGCTAAGATAGTGGGGGCTTGAATCTGCTAGTAATAATTTAAAAAGTGTATTGACTAAGAAAAATATATCAATGGTGATTTTATTTGGTGTAAAGGTCATTTGGCATGCTCGGTGCTCAATTCATGAAAGCATTTTATTTTGTAATGCATTATAGATGACTTCAAGCATGAGTGGTTGCTAGGTTTAGTGTATGGCAATTCGGTGATTCAGTTGTGCTCTATAACATAGAATGAAATAAAATTGGTTCTTGTGTGCTACTTCTTGCAGCTTTTACTCATTGGTGATTTTAACCAAGTCTAATCTGCAAGGGGAAAAGCTGGTAAAAATTCTCTTTTCTTCCCAGGAGCCGATTTCCCTAACTCCTTTGTATCAGACCTTTTCTTTATTCTACTCCACTACTAAGGACCATGCTATACATCAACTAATGGTAGAAGTGGTGATGATTAAATTTTTAAAACGCTAGATAAAGCTTTTGTGACAGCTAAGTGGCTCCATATTTTTTTCCCTTGGTACTTCTTCAAAACTTCTCTATCCAGATAAAAGACCATGCCTCTCTTTTGTTAACAACCAAGCCAATTGTAAAGTTCTACCATTGGCCATGATGGTTCAAAAATTTCTAGCTTAGCTACCCCAATTGAGAGCAATTTTTGAAGTAAGTGTGGGATACAAGGTTCTTTAGCTCATTCATGTTTCAATTATCTTTAAAAAGTCGGGCAGCCCTATACTCCTTATGTCTGTTGAATGGGTCCAATAATGAAAGTCTATCAGATAGGATTGCTTCCCTCCAAACAAAACTCAACGCCCTTCAATCTCATCCTTATGTGCTTAATAGGGTGAATGTTATTAAGGATACGAGAAAGCAACTAAAAGATTTAAGGGAGGACCAGACGAAATTGTGGGGCATAGAAATCCAAAATTAACTATTTATGTTTAAAGGACTCCAAACATCCTTCTTTCACACAGCCATTGCTGTGCGAAAAAATATAATAAAATTTGGTAAATTAAAAGCTTTAATCGGGAAGTTTGGTTTATAGATCAAGATCAGATTAAATATCATACTGAAAATTATTACAAGGACTATTTTGACTACCACGACCAACCCGACCCTACTAGTCAAGAATTATTTTGTTGTTAAATCAAAAGGCATTTAACCCCTGAATAGCAACAATATCTTTTATGGCCATTTTCGGATGCTGAAATTTGGTAGGCTCTTTTTTAGTGTGGAAATTTCAAGGCCCCAAGGCCCTGATGGTTTTCTACCTATTGTATTTAAAAAGTATTGGGCATTCATAGGGGACTCAATCTTTAACATTGTTAGGGAGTGCATACAAGGTCATTTTCTGCTGAAAGCAATGAACAAAAGTTATATCACTTTAATTCTAAAAAATTAGCAGCCGAAAACAACTCAGGACTACCATCTAGTTAGCTTTGTGTAATATTGTATATAAGATTGTCTCTAAGCTATTGGCTTATTATCTTAAACCCTTGTTCTAGTATTTGGTCTTGGAACATTAAAATGCTTTTGTCCTAGGAAGGTCAATTTAAGACAATATTATCATTGCTCGAGAATTGCTCCCAGCTATTAAGACCACAAGCAAATCTAGTGGGCTGAGAAGTTATAAAGCAAGTTTGAAGCTTGACATTTGGTGGGCCTATGAGAAACTCTAATGGCGTTTTATCCGTGTAGTCCTATGGATGATGAATTTTGCTTAGCATTGGGTTAATCTTATAATGTAGTGTGTGAGCACAGTTTTTTACTCAGTGTTAATAAAGTGGTTCAAATAAAAAAAAGGTATTAGGCAGAGGGATCATTGTCTCCTTATGTATTCATTCTTTGTAGTGAAGCTCTGTCTAATTTTATTCAAGATCTACAAATTTAGGTGCTTTCTTAATCAAATCAGAAAAAGTGGATTGAGTCCACATTGGCTTCTTGGAAATGAAAACTCCTTATTCAAGTAGGCCACCTTACTTTTAATCCAAGCTTCTCTCTCCTTTTTACTGATGTACATAATGTCTTTTTCCATGTTCCAGTTATGGTGAATAATGACATAACTAAATCTATGATTCATTTTTTGTAGAAAGGGATAGATCAAGTGAAGAGAATTCATTTTTTGAGATCATCTTCTTGTTACTCTTCTAAAAGGATTTGGAGGTCTTGGAATTCATGATCTTAATCTATTCAACCATGCTCTTTTGGCTAGATCATTCTAGCGGATAATGCATAAAAAACCTAATTCTTTGCTTTTAAGGTCTATCTGCCAAATATGGAAAGTACGGGTTTTTATGGAAAGCTGAGCTTGGTAATAATCCTTCATCCATTTGGGGGAGTCTGAGGTTTGGTAGAAAGCTTTTGGAACCTCACCTCTATTAGACTATTAGAGATGAAAGGTTAATGGATATTTTATTGGACCCCATGGATTCACCTGAAGTAACTCGTATAAATGATGTCTGTTGATCTTAATATTCCATTGCCTTCTAAGTTTAGGGATCTGATTCTCTTATTTACTGGGGTTTGAAATTTGGAAGCCTTATACTTGTTGTTCCTTAAGGATTTAATATCATCAATTTTGCATTCAGTTTGTAGAAGCGATTCAGAAATTGACTAGCCTGTTTGGGAAAGAGTTGGTGATGGTGTTTATATCATAAAAAAAGGCTATGGTTCTATCAAATATTCTTCTGTTCCCTAAGCCTTTTTGCTTGGAAAATATCCCACACAAATTTAAAACCTTCATCTAGAGATGTTGCTTTGATGCTTTGGCTATAAAGGAAGCTCTTTTTAACAAAAATCTTACTTGTTCTCCATTGTGTCCTAGGTGTGGATTGGAAGAAAAGATATTGCCCATTTGTTTCTTTGGTCTCAAACTCCAGGGTTTAATCTCTTTACTAATACAGTTATTTTTAAACTGTGGGTTTTAGGCACTGTTCTTCTGAAAGAAAACACATTCTTTTCCATGCTAGATTTAGTTGAGTCAAAACTCAATTTTGTTTCAAAACTTATATTTGAGTGCTTCCCAATTAGTTGGTCCAAGACAATACATTTGAAAGGATTTTCTGACAACCAGAGTCTAGAAGAGTTTCATGCTTAGTCTCTATAAATAGTCTCTTTTGCCTTCTATCGGGATTTAGGGAAATTTACTCTGTTAGAAGCTCTTACTATTTTCCAGGGCAATGGTGCCTGGGATGCTTCTTCCTAGAGGAGTGTAGCTGCTTGTTCTGATTGAGTGGCTAGAGTTCTTTATCAATAGTGAGTACATATGGAATGTTGTCCTTTGGCTTTGGTTTCAAAAGTTTGAGCAGTCCTTGAAGCACTAAAATTTGCTATAGCTAATTGTATTTGGAGCTGAACAATTCTCATAGATTGTTTACAAGGTCTTCTTGAGGCTAGAGAAGAAGTAATCTTGAGGTGCATCTTGAAGGTTTATAGATCGTTTACATGGTATTTTGGTTAGCTAGTTTTTTTTATAGTCAATAAATCTTGAAGGTGCAATGATAGAATGTTCATAATTTCATAGGTTCCCACAAGTATATAATACTGTTCTGTAGGTTAAGGGTTGAGCCACATTATACATTTTCACACTTTTTATTATAAAACCAAACATTGATATTATAATGAATTATTGATGTTACTTCTATCTTAACACTATTTCTATTTTACTAATTCAATTTATAATGGTTGAAGTTCCTATATTTTTTTGCCTTTCTAAAAATAAAAAAGTTTGCAGTAGATCATTGAGAAATTTCTAACAAAGTAATATCAGATGTGTTTATATTAACCAAAAGAATATGAAAAAAATAAGGGTATAATTCTCAAATATCCCATTATATTTCAAATGAGAAATTTAAACCCCCAAGCTTCAAGTCAGAACATTCTTAAACCCTTATAACTTTTTAAGTAGATTAGGTTAGCCTCATGTTTCTATTACCATTTGACTATTTGAGGCCCTAATTTGGATATATGATGTCGATGATTAATTTATTTATGACCTCTTAGTGTGAAAAGGTTCTTGAGTATTAAAGTATATTTTTCTTTAAATTGAACAACATAAAATTTAGTATAAAATTTTCTTAATATAAAAGTGATTAAATAACTAATAAATGACTTCAAATGTTTAGGTCTGTAAGTTGAAATAGAAACTTAATTAACCTAAAAATTTATGTTTAAGAGCATTTTTGGTAGTAGTAAAAATATACGGATTACTTTTTAAAATTTACTAAGTTCAGTGCTTAACATAGTAATATTCGCAAAAATAAAAACCTAAATGCCACTTGTATTTTTCTCTTTCCTTATTATATTTTTAGTATTTAGATATTATTAAATATTTAATTAAATGGTAAATGACAAACCATATTTTTTTGAAATCAATTACTTAGTGAGATCAGTGTTGATCATGGTAAAAGAAAACTAGACCTCAATTATTAGGGGATCAATGTTGATTTTGGCTTTCTTTTTCGTGAGCAGGTTGAACGTACTATAGCATTTGTAAGATGCATGTATAGCAAGTAATGTGCCTCACAATGCAACCATATAATAAAATATTCATAATGCCAGTCAAATGTTTGAGCAAAGCCATCATGCCTGTGACTTCTTATGTTCAGCTGTTCTTATTTTTCTAGGTAGATCCTTGGAGGGGTTAGTAGCATCATCAACAACACCACAATCTTCATGTGCCTTCTCCCATATCGAAGCCTTGTTTGTAACAATATGATAGCGTTTGTTCTATTTACACATCAGTAGTCCAAGTAGAAATCTAAACCTGCACTTTACTGCACTTTATAGAGTTCTAATGTAAAACAACTCAAGCTAGGGTGGTACCTCATCCTTTGTGTTTATTGTCACTACTTTAGGGTTCCCAATGAATGTGCAAACAAATAGCCCATAGTCGTGGTAGTTAAGCTGAATAGGGAATGGGATGTACTTAAACTTTTTGAACTTAAATTTGTAAGATTTGACAATCAGGTCTAGGGTCTTGCACTAGAAGTTAGATTTAGGCTTAAACATCTATACATCATTCCTATATGCATATGAATCCAACATTCGGGCAGCCCTAATTTTAAATGGGCTTAAGTATGAACTAGCAATTCACTTAATTTTCCATGTTGTCAACATATATATCCATTATTGTTTAGTCCCCCACATTATCCCACACATTAATTGCGCACAAGGTTAAATTAATGACAAAGAACTAAAAATGGTTCTACCATTCATTTGAAGGAAAATTTGCACAAAACAAAAGAGAATCCATGCACACAACACGTTTTTCCCAAAAATGAGTACTATATAACCATTGGGATATTGAGCATAAAATGACACCTGATTCATATCTCATGGAGGCAATCGGGATGTACTAAAAGTTCACAAAAAATAAGAAGTGTTTGACAAGAACATGGGTGGTACCAGATTCATCAGCGTAAAGCAGGTAGACAAGTAAAGCAAAGGTGTTACAACCACATAAAATATAAATCTAAAATTAACGTTAACAATATGCAACCATTAGTTCATGCTCTCCTTGCGATAATGCATGTACAACATCAAAAGACTAAAAAACAAATAGTGTCCCTTTCTACTTTTTTTCTGCCCCTGTTTTTTACACATTTTGATAAATGGAGATATATGCTTCATTGAAAGAACAAGTATTTGCTAGTGCCAATCCTACACAAGGTTGTTACTAGCAAGCTTTATCATATTGCTCCCTTTTTGAAATAGATAAACAAATGCACCATAAGAAAAGTTATTGATTTGCAACAACAAATGTAGTAAATTGTAAATAGTAAGTATGGTACCTGACTTACATAATAAGCATCAACTTTACCCTTCCTAAACTCCTTATCCCCAAGAAATAGATGAACAGCCAAACTATCAGATTTTTTTACTTTAAAAAAATCATTATCCTCAAGTTTCTTACCATTACTCACCATAATAGAACGAGGAAAGACCACAACTACCGCAGGCACCTTGTCTTTTCTTTTAATAAGAGTAGCCATTAAGCTGGCCTCCCTTCTAACATTCACATCATTCCCCTACACATCTTTGTCTTTAATTAGGGGCTTTTAATGTCACACCTTCTTCACTGTAGGGTAATCACGAACATGCTTCATCTTTAATTCTTAAACTAGCACACAAAATTTAGTAACAAGCTCACTAAACTGTCTACACAAATTGGCTACAAGGTCAACAACCTTGTTCAAATTATCCTCTTATCCACCATATGAATATGAGTGATCCAATGATGCTAATGAACAACTTGGGTCATCAAAGAAACATTTATCTCCCAGATTAGATTTAAAGTGTTTGTTAGGAAACTCTTCATGGACCTATATGAACATAATTTATAGGTTAGTGCTTCACATTTAGAATAACACTTAAGCTATGAAATATTAATCTAGATGCACAACATGTTAAAAAGTTGTAAATTGAAATCATATCATGATAGAGAATACCAAAGGAAGCAACATAGAGCATTATTATATAAAACCTTAAACATCATAACCTCACTTTAGCAATAATCTTAGAAGATAAAAAAAAATAGTAAAGAACAACATTATACAAACATGTGAATAACAACGTAGATATGTGTTAACTTCAATCTTGTACCTAAAGGCATTGTACCACTGTAACCTAAATCTAGTACCACCCTAACCCCAACTTTAAGCAAAATCCATAAACTTAAGACCTAATACTAAACCTTAACTTTAACCTTAATCCATAAACTTAAGCCTAAACATAAATGTTGTAACATAAGGCATGAAATGTTAATCATAATGCACACGTTGATGAATTGCATAATCAAATCATATTATGATAGGGAATACCACACAAAATACCCGATAACATCTCTTTATATAATACTAACTAGCATAAACCAAATTTAACAAGGATCTTATAAGACAAATTCTACAAACTTTAGTGTCATAAAAACAAATTTTGTGTAGCAATTCCTTTTTCTCTTTTTGTTGAAAAAATAAATAGGGAGGATGGAATTGGCATTCAAATATGCGCCTGTTAAAATACGTGAAAAATAAAATGCCTGATGATCAAAAGATTAGTGCCACAGACAGTATACCCAAAACTATTAGCCTAAGCCATAAACCATAAACTTAAACCTAACACTAAACCTAGTACCACAATGCATGAGATATTAATCTAGATGCACAACATGTTAACAAATTATGCAATGAAATCATATTGTGTTCAAGAACACCAAACAAAATACCAGAGAACACATCAATTAAAAAAAGCTAACATCATAACTTAACTTTAACAATGATCTTAGAAAACCAAAACAAATACTAAAGAACAACATGACATCAACGGGCCAACAACAGCATAGATTTAGATAGCATACCTAAAACCAATAGTCTAAATGATACAAGGAATGAAAGTCTAGGTTGACATAGGCATACCTGCCTCAAATGCTAGCACAACCACCAAGTTTTACCACTCTAGTGTATGCTACCCATGGGCAAATACTAACTTTGTCACCATGACTACCTTGTAACTTCTAAACAATTAATGTTATGGCAACAATCAATTGGTCGCTTATCCTTTTACAAAATGTATTGATCATTTGAGATTTTTTATCAGAATTAAAATTGGATATCTTATCTCTGACACCCATGTAGGCCGTTACATCATATATAGCAAGAACGTATCTCTTCCCATGGATATTTCGATTAGAAGTCTCCCAGTTTAATGAACGAAAGAACAATGAGAATAGATCAGAGTAAAAAGTGCATAATTTATTATCTAGAAGTCTTACTAGACTAGTTTTGTTAGCACACTGTTGCTACTCTATGGTCAATTATTAGACCTTTTTTATAAAGTACCTAAGCTGATAAGCACTATCTATGTGGCCATGTGGCACTAAATCTACCTACATTCCATGGTCATCACCAATATATCACTCATTCTCATTCATTTCCATCACGCGGTCATGTCACCAAATCCCTGTAAACTTATGCACAACATCAACTTTCACATCATTTTTTTTCCATTACTCTCCTTGGACTTTTTAGTCATACTAAAATTGTAGCAATTAAAATAATAGTGTTATTAGTGATCCTACAATGCTACAAGGACCTAAATTCTAAAAAATAGACAACCAAACAAGATATTGCTTATGAAAACAAAAGAAACGTCCAAACAAAGCTATCAAGAAACTAAATTCAACTACATTTGATCTATCTAATGCTATGAATGCTAATATAGAAACCCAATATTGTTAGTGTTGTGCCCAAAAGCCAATCATGAGATGATTGTATTTTTGCACATTGAGTCATGATATTTTATTAAGGCATTAATCCAGTAATTATGTTTGTTGTTTGTTTCTGTGTAACGTAATAAACATAATTGTAACCCTAGAATAATGATATTCTTAAGCGTCCCTAGTCTAGTATTATTGTGGAGCGGGTTGCAATAATACATAACGACTAGCATATGTGGAGACTAATATGAGATATGTAGTCTACATATGAGTACAAGTTGGAGAACTTGTGTACTGGACTGACCCACCATGAGAACACTATATGGATCATTATATGAGTGTCATAAATGATTCTTATAGTGATCATGGTATATGTAGTCCTTCGACCTAAGATCATCAAGGTTTCCTACATGTGAGTCACATGATTTGATACTTCCCTTTGTTACTCGTAACTGAGTGAACTTGAAGAAGGTCATTGGGTATGTCACATATCATGTGGAGGTATTTGTATGATTAAGATGAGATTTGTCCCTCTTATGTAACGGGAGTGATATCAATGTCATCAGTTTAAGTTGGTCTACTCGGTAATCAAGAAACCAAAGATTGGGCTATACGAGAGTGACACATTCCATGTTTCGTGCTTAGTCTTGATATCTTGGACAAAGGAACAATGGCATATATCGGTAATGATCATAAAGGTTTAGTCGAATCATCGACAATCTTGTCACTTTGGTAGCAATGATGTGTTGCTATACACCGCTCATTGCTTATGATCATAAATGTGATTTATGATCATTGCCAACATGGTAAGAGCCTATTGGGTCACACACATAGAGCTATTTGGGTTATGGTTTCACAATAATTTCAAATTAATAATGGGCCCAAAAGTTGAGCCATTATTAACCCTGAAATTGAAGCGCACTCTTCTCTTGCAATTCCTTTGAGGACGCAAGCTAGCACTGCGAGCGCAAGAGAAATGCATCTGCCGAGGCGTGGTGGAAGCGTGGTGATCCCGAGATGCTCGTGTGGATACCATAAAGAACTTGAACACGTCAACTGTTCAGGTTTTGTGATTCGACTCTATAGTTGGGTGAGATATCTCAAACAAGAATTAGATATGAAAATTTTCGAACACCCGATTTACCCCGTTTCACTTGGATCTTAGAGGGTTTCAGTTAAATTTCATTGCGCTGTTTGGCTCCCAAAACCTAACAAATATGCCATACCTATGACAACGCATCACAAACAAGTGTTCTTCCTTACATATAGAGTCTAGAAGCAGTGAAAGCCACATGCCAAAACTCATTTTTATCAAAATATTACAGCAATGTGGTTTTGATAATATTGTGTTTTGGCATGTTGCCTCCACTGCTTCTAGACTTGGTATCTAAGATTTACACATCACATATGTAAGGCGAAGAGGTGATGGAAGGAGGGAATAACACTAGTGCGACAAGTTGTGTAAATGAAGAGAAGAGGGACAAATTAAAGTTGCATAACACATACAATAATTTCATGTAAGACTAATTGTCCCATACTTGTTCGTGATGCTTAGTTGTACATATGGCATATTGTGGTTCTTAGCACTGGATAAACCATACGCAATTGAATTTGAATTTTTAATAGCATCATTCAGAGAGTAATGGTAGTATGATGAGGCAAGAGGTTTGTCTTTTTTGTGAATTTGGTGTTAGATTTTGAAGGTCAGTTCAAGAGTGTAGTTGCTATATTGTGCATGACTCTATAAGAATTGGTGAAATGACTGCATGAGGGAAATGAATAAGAATGAAAGATATGTTGGCGATGACCATTGGAACCCAGGCAGATCTAGTGGCACACGGCTACATGGAGATTGCTTCTCAGCTTAGGTCCAATCATGGCAATGATAATAGGCTAATGAAATTGGTCTAGGCAAACTTCTCAATAATAAAGTATGCACTTTTCACTTTGATTTGGTTTTAAGGCTTCTCGTTCATTCGACTCAGGAACTTCTAGTCTCAATATCCATAGGAAGAAATGTGATTTTGCTACATATGATGTAATGGCCTGCATTGGTGTTGGTGATAGGATTTCCAGTTTCAACTTTCCTAAGAAATCTCATATCCTCAATACATTTTGTAAGAGAATGAGTGACCACTTGATTCTTGACTTGACATCAATTGTTTAGAAGTTACAAAGTAATCATGGTGACGAATTCAAAAGGTGCTACGTTTGCTACCACTTGCCATAGTTTTCTACCCATTAGCAAGAAAGTTTCTTAGGCAATCACCTGTGGGCAACATTCACACTGGGAATGTCAAAACTTGGTGCTTGTGCGCTATTCTTATAGGTAAGCCTATATTAATGAAGACTTTCAAATTTTATATAGTTTAAGCTATTGGTTTTTGGTATACTATCTAAATCTACACTGTTGTTTGCCCCGTTAATGTAATGTTGTTCTTTAGTATTTGTTATGGTTTTCTAAGATTATTGTTTACGTCGAGTTATGTTGTTGGATTTTTTTTATTTGTGTTCTCTGGTATTTTGTGTGGTGTTCCTTAACACGATATGGTTTCATTATGCAATTTTTTAATATGTTGTGCATCTAGATTAATATCTCAGGCCTTTTGGTACCAAGTTTAGTGTTAGATTTAAGTTTATAAATTATGGTTTAGGTTAGTATTTTTGGGTATATTGCCTCGGGCACTAACTTTTTGTATCATCAGGTATTTTATCTATTGCATATTTTACCGAGTGCATATACCAACGTCAATTCCATCCTCCTCATTTGTTTTTTTTTACAAAGAGAAGACAAAGGAATTGCAATTAAAATTTGTTTTCATGACATTAAGGTGTGTGGAATTGGTCTTCTAAGATCAATGTGAAAATAATGAAGAATGTAATGGGTTTAAGAAGATTGTCTCTCATTATTTGTACAGTATGTCGTATAAGTTCAATATTAATAAGAAGGTTTTCTATATTATTTGAACTAATTGAAAAGTTAAATATGATGTTAGAAACTAAGTATTAATATTAATCACAATCATAAACTTAATATATAAAAATGAAAATATATTATAGATTTTTAAAAATTATTAGTAAATTTTTACATATAGAAATTATTCAGAAGCAAAAAATTTATTAGAAATATAGTATATATTTAGGAAAAATTTGATTGGAGGTGGCATGAGATGAACCTTGTACTTGATTTGCATAATTTGCAAACCTTATTAGGCACAAAGTGTAAGTTTTTTGAAATAAAAGGGGGCAAGTGTAGGTTTGGTTAAACCTTGGACAAGTTTCTGTAAGTTTCTCTTTAGTTTTTACAAAAAGGTAAAATATACATATGCTCATTATCAATTTCAAAGTTTACAAATAAGTACCTAATTTTAATATTATTATAATTTTATATCACGTTAACCAACTCTTTACATCGTGTTTGCTTGAAACCTATCCATTTGAAAGTCAATATTATATAGATGTAACAATATATTTGAAAGTAAATTTTTATGAATTTTTAAATTTTTATGCATTTTTTATTTTTAGGTATTAAAAAAATAAAAATTTATAAAAATTTAATAAGGTTTTAAAAATTGTATTTTCAATGGATTATTACACCAATATAATATTGGCTTTTGAATACAATTAGTTGAGTAAAGAAGATGTAAAGGTAAAATAAATTATTTTAGATTAAGTTGACTGAAATTAAAATGTATTGGCTTAAAGTTCAATTAAGAACCTCAATCTAGTCTAATGTCAAAATTTGTGATGATGAACCAATAATTCGACCTGATCAAAATCTTCCAACCGAGGTAGAAATTCAAAAAATCATGTGGTACCAGACTAGGTTTAGTATAAATTGTATCACAAATTGTATCAGAAAGACAATAATGCCTAGGACTTCTTATGTTCAGTTGTTCTCGTTCTTCTAAGCAAATATTTGGAAGGGTTAGCAGCCTCATCAATAGAACCATACTATTCACATGCCTTGTTCGCAACAATATGATAGTTGTTCCACTGCTAGACAAATATAGAGAGCTAAACTATGAAGTACCCAATAACACAAACGAAGATATGGGTTCAAATGATCTGAGCCTCTTATCAAACAGTTTGAGCTCAAGCTCAATTTTTTTGTTATTGAGCCAAGCCTAATGAGTTTCGAGCCAAGCTTCAAACTTCATTATAAGTTTGAACTCTTAACAAGTCGAGCTTTGAGTCTGGTGTTGTTTGGCTCAAACTTATATTGAGCCTAACGAGATTAATATTTTTCAAAATAAAAATTAAATTAATTTTATTTTTAATGGAACTAAACCTTAAACTTCGAGCTTATTGGGCCACCCAATAGACCTTAATTTTTTTTAGCTGAGCTTCGAGTCTTATTTTCGGAGCTTCTCAAGCTCGAGTCCAAGCCTGAGCCCAAGTTGAGCCAATCCATAATGAGCTGTTCAAGGCTATAGTCTTTGGGCTCGGCTCATTTCCACCCATAAACCCAGACATCCACCTTGCAAGGCAAACATTAGTCACTGCTTTTGGCTTCTCCATGAATGTGCAAACAAACAACTCACTATCATGGTAGTTAGGCTAAACAAGGAATGGGTTGCTCTTAAAATTTTTGAACTTGAAGAACTTGAATTTGTTTATTTTAAAAATCAGGTCTAGGGCCTTGCATTAAAGTTAGATTCTAGATTAAAAATCTATAGGCCACTCTTATACACATACAAATCTAACATTTAGACATCCTTGATTTAAATTGGCAACTTACTTGATTTGCATGCTATCAACATAATTTCCACTATTCTTTGGACCCTATAGTATCCCACACATTAATATTGTGTAGGGTCAAATTAATGATAGACAACCAAAAATGTTTCTCACCATTCATTGGAAGGAAGACATACACAAAACAAAAGGGAATCCATACACATGAATGAGATCCAAAAAAAAAAAAAAGAGTACCATATGGCCATTGTGACTCTAGGAACATAATAACACCTAATTCATATGTTACCTTAGCACATTTTTTTAGGTCATCACACAACAAGTTGACTTAAAAATGTTAATATCAACTGAACCAAATTGAGAATAACTCATCCACATTAGCCAAACTCAAGAGATTGACTTTATAGCTATAACCACATAGACCTCTATCCTAGAAACAATGTAGATTCATAGGATCATTTTAAACTTAGCCAGATGGACACCATTTTCATAATAATGTATATGAACACCCAAAGTTGATACAAACAGGGTGGTATCCACCATATTAATTGGAACAAATAGAGAAAAGTAAGATGATGAAAACTATGAGATCTAGGGTAAACCACCAAATCCTAACCAAAATCTTTTTGCACATATTGATGAAGGTGCTGCAAAACCATTTATTAGGGTGAAGATGTTCGATATCTTTGGGTTAAATCTCATACGGGCCATCGGGATGAAGCAAAAGCTCACTACAAACAAGAAGTGTTTAACAAGTAAGAACATGTGTGATATTAGATTAATCAGTATAGGTAATAAAAGTGGATAGATGGGTAAAATGTGGGTGTTAGGGTATTTGACAATAGTTGTCACTAGATTAAGCTATAATTAGTGTTAATCATATGTATGAAACCACATAGAGTATTGAGGTATCTTTGATTGCCTGATTCATGCAAAACATACATCATCAGTTCACACTCGATTCGTAATAATGGATGTATGACACCAAAAGGCCCAAAAACAAACTGTGTCCCCTTCTCTTCATTTTTTGCCCTTATTTTGACTTATTATGGTAAATAGGGACATTTATTTCCTTGAAAGGAAATGTATATGCCATCGCCACTCTTGCATATCCCTGTGTTTAATTAGGGGCCCCTTATATTGCACCTTCTTTGGTGCAGAAGAATCACGATACCACATTGTCTTTAATTCTTGGACCAGTACATGAAATTTAAAAACAAGCTCACTGAATTGGCCATACAAATTGGCTGTAAGGTCAACGACCTTGATAATTACTCTGGTCCACCATATGTGTCTAAGCAATCTAATGATGCTAACAAACAAGTTGGGTCATTAGCAAAATGATCATCTCTCATATTTGATTTAAAGCATTTATTAAAAGATTCTTGATACTTCTGTATGAACATAATTTATGGGTGAGTATTCCCCTTTTTAGAATAACTCTCAAGCCATGAGAAATTAATCTGGATGCTCATCATGAAAACAAATTACATAACAAATTCATATCATGATAGAGGACACCAAATTAAATATTAGAGGGCATTACTATATAAAACCTTGAACACCATAGCCCATCATTAACAATGATCTTAGAAAATAAAACAAACTATGGAGAACAACATTATACGAACAGACGAATAGCAACGCAGATTCATGTTAACCTGAATCTGGTACAATAAGGCATGGCACCATCATAGCTTGAATCTGGTACCACTCTAACGTTAAACCTAACCATGTTAATAAATTGCATAGTCCACTTAAACCTAACCATGTTAATAAATCTAGATCCACTTAATCTGGTGCCACTCTAACATTAAACCTAACCATGTTAATAAATTTGGTACCACTTAAACCTAGCATTAAACCCTGATTCTAAGCCTAATCCAAAAACACAAACCTAACCATAAACCTAGTAACATAAGGCATGAGATATTGATCTAGATGCACAACATGTTAATAAATTGCTTAATGAAATCATTTTGTGTTAGGGAACATTACACTAAATAACTAAGAACATCTCCAGATGTAATATCGAACAGAAAAAATCAAATTTAACAATGATCTTAGAAGACCAATTCCATACACCTTAGTGTCACGAAAACAGATTTTGCACAACAATTCCTTTGTCTTCTCTTTGTCAAAAAAAAAAAAAAAACAAATGGGGAAGATGAAATTGACGTTGGTATATGCACTCAATAAAATACACTATAGATAAAATTGACATTGGTATATGCACCCAAGAAAATACGCTATAGATAAAATACCAGATGATACAAAAGGTTAGTGCCTTAGGCAGTATACCCAAAGCCAATAACCTAAACCATAATCTATAAACTTAAACCTAACAATAAACCTAGTACTATAAGGCATGAGATATTAATATAGATGCACAACATATTAAAAAATAGCATAATGGAACCATATCGTGTTAGGGAACACTAGACGAAATACCAAAAACAAAAACCAACAAAATAACTCAACTTTAACAATAATCTTAGAAAAGCAAAACAAAAACCAAAGAACAACATTACATTAACGGGGCAAACAAAAATGTAGATTCAAATAGTATACCCAAAACCAATAGCCTAAACTATATAAAAGTTGAAAGACTTTATTAAGATAGGCATACTTATAAGAACAGAGCACAACCATCAAGTTTTGTGACCCTTCAAGACCTATGTCATGGCAATTACTAGCTTTTCTAGTGTAAATGTCGCCCATAGGTGATTGCGTACTAAGTTTGCATGCTCAACACATGAAACATACTTAACCTTAAAAAACTTCCTTGCTAATGGGCAGAGGACTGTCGCAAGTGGTAGTAAAACATAGCACCTTTTAAATTCATCACCATGACTACTTTGCAACTTCTAGACAATTAATGTCACGTCAAGAATCAAGTGGCCACTCATCCTTTTACAAATTGTTCTGAGCATATGAGATTTCTTAGCAAAGTTGAAACTAGACATCCCATTAATGACACCTATGCAGGCCATTACATTATATGTAGCAAGAACAATTTTCTTCCTATGGATATTCAGACTAGAAGTTTGTAGGTCGAATGAATGAGAAGCCATGATTAATTTTTTAATCATATTTTAAACTATTTTTTCACTCTTTCTTAGCTAATTAAATATTTCAATTTTTTTTAGTACAGTTAATAAATAATTTATTGTATTATTGTTATATTATTATTCCTTTCTATAAATACAGTACAATATTTTCATCTGTTAATGTTTAAAGATACTCCCTTTATCCCATTTTAGATGATGTATTTTTTTAGCATAGAGATTAAAATTTGTGTAATTTATATTGTTCTTTTCATTTTTATCCTTGAAAAAAATTAAAAAAGAATTCATTTTTTAGATTTATGTAGTAAGAGCTTAAATGAGGATTAGAATTTTTTTTTTTTTGAGTTTTAGGAAGAAAGAGTTTAAATGAAGGTAGTAAGGTAAATTAGATATTAAAAAAATTTTAAAAAGGAAAATAGGTCATTTTTTTTAGGATGGTGTAAAAAGGAATACTTGACATCCTTTTTGGGATGAACGAACCTAAAATAAATTATAATTACTATCAAACCCTTAGGGAGACAAAGTGTAATGAACTCTTATACATTTTGGTAATACTCCTTTTCCAAGAAGGATGACAAATGTTCCTTTTTATGTGATCTCTGATAGAATGAGCTATTTCTTTTTTGGAAATTTTTTAACATATAATTTATTATACTATCCTCATTTAAAGTTTTTTTTTTAAACTAAAAAAAAAACTAAAATTTTTTTTATAATCTTTATTTAAACTATCACCACACAAAACTTAAAAAGGAAATTTTTATTTTAGATTTAGGGTAAAAATGGAAAAAACAATATAAATTATACACATCTTAATCTCCGCACTAAAAAAATGCATCATTCAAAATATGACAGAGCTAGTAATATATTTTTGGTTAGAGGCTTTGTTCAGCCCCTTAATATTCCATCAACAAATTATCTTCAAATAGGCTCTAGGACACCTGCTAGGTGTCTACTATCCTGAAATGTGTCCATTGGATTTTTCTTCTCGTTATCCTTTGGATCTTTTGTTTATTTTTCTTGCCTTGTTTCTTAGCAATTGCAGATTCAACATTTGGTGTTTTCCTAAGAATAGGACTTGATTTCTTAGCAATTGAAGCTTCCTTCATACCTTCATCTTCTCCGCATTTGAAACCACAAGATTCGAACTAGGGAGTACTTGGCTTATACTAAGGGCGGAATACTTAGTAGAGCTCAGTTTCACACCTTCTTGAGTTATCCTGGTCAATCCCTTTATCCTCAACCACTTCACCCTTTGTTTTTCTTTTTTAACTTCCTTGCTTCCAGATCACGGTCCTATTCCTGGTGCCCCCTTTAAGACATTTGGCACATGGGTTGGTGACCATTCATATTGGATGTTTTATACTCCACTCCACAACAAATCCATGCTTCATAAATTTAACCTATTTGGATTGGGAGATCACCAGCTTGGTGTAGATCAACCAAAACCATTGCATACGATAGCTTAATCAATTACCAGTTGTAAAATCTTCAAGCAAGGTTTACCAACCTTACTAGTTATTTCCTTCTCCCTGGGTTGTTTGGAACATTTGAGTTTCTTTAGCTCAAAAAAATAAAAAGTAAAAAGAAGATATGAATTTGTCATGAGGACTAAGAAAAATGAAAAAAATTTAAGAAAAATGAAAATTTTTTTGTGTTCTTTATACTTTTGTTCTTTTTTTTTTTACACATAAATAAAAAAGATGAAAATTGTGTCTAAAATTGATAGTTAGAATGGTAATATGATAAAATTATTTACTAAATATAAAAATATTACAAATATTTAAGACGATCTAAAATAGAAAATGTTATAAAAAATAAGATGGAGAGAAACATTTTTATGATTTTCAGGGCTCCAGTGTTGCATTTTATATCTTGAGCACAATTCAAACAAAAGCAGACTCCAGTATCTTCTTATGCATCACAAAGTCTAGTTTTCAATCCCTTAGCAATCGGGGGAGGGGGGGTTCTCTGAACACAAAATTCATAGGCCCTTAAAGAATTGCTATCATATCTTTGTGTGAGTAAAATTAAAATAAAAAAAATTCTAGAATCAAGTCTTGTAGATGCAAGCTTAACAAATGTTCTTTAATCAAACCTTGGTGAACAATCGAAACCTTAGTGAAACCATCCAAACATTAGTGAGCCACTTCTGTGCCAATCAGACATCTAATAAAAGTGTGTCACTACTGTTCCTTATAGTTAGTAACCTCATCTTCACTTAACTCGAACACATCTAATTCTCTAATTTCTTTGGCATAGGCCAACTCAATGTAATTCTATTCTTGGTGAAATAAATCAAACCTTAGTGAAAACCATCCAAACCTTGGTGAGCCATTTTTGTGCCAATCACACATCCAATATGCGTATGTCACCATTGTTCATCATCTTTAATAACCTCTTCTTCACTTAACTCAAACACGTCTAATTTTTTAATTTCTTTGACATAGACCAATTCAAAGTAATTCTATTCTTTCCTTTTTATTATTAAGATCTGGAAAAGAAATGCAGAGAATTCACAAACAGCCACAGAGACAACAAAAGAAGCAAAGATATAAGGGTTAATTACAATTTCCCCCTAAGGTTTAGGTGATTTTACACTTTCCCCTCCTATTTTATAATTATATGCTTTGCCCCTACCTTATATTTTACCCTCTAGAAAAGAAACTGTTTTATATTTACAGAAAGAAAAAATTGATAATTTAAAATATTCATTAATTTTAAAAAAATATCGTACAGACTAAAATTATTGAAAGCTAACTACCATGTAATTTAAATTAAGATTTCAGATTGTTGTTGAACAGAATGAAAAGGATAGGGTAAAATATATATTTTTAAAACATGAGGGGGTAAAGTATAAAATCAGGTAAACCTCAGGGGCAACTTGTAATTAACCCAAGACATCAAATGGGTTCCGAGGTAGCCCAGTAATAAGACTTTCAATAAAATCATTTGAAAACAAGGTTTCATCCTGGTACGTGGCGTTGTTAATCAGCCAGACCCTCCACAGAGATTTCCAGAGAATTGCTCTGTGGTACGTTTTACCGTGGCACAAGACAGTTTCCAGCCCAATATACCAAGCATAAGTAGAACTACGAAAAACACAGGACTAGTGAATCAACAGGAAAGATTTGCTGTGATATAGTCCAAGAACACACAGTGAACTCATAAGCTCTAGCCAACTTTTCCATAAGCATCAGGCCTCGAGCACTAGAGTTCCAGGAGGCATTCTCCAGGACTTTCCCACACAAGTAAACCTTTTCTGAAGATCATTTGAAAACCTTTTGGAAAACGTATTTGAAAAACACATTACTGGACTATCCGGATGTATCACCGGGGATCGAGACCGGTAGATTACAACAATTATGATTGAAGGCAGATGATGACTTGAGGAGAGGATCCAGAGAGTGGCAACTCCTAAGTCATCATTTGCCTTCAAGCTTAATTATTATAAGCTTGAAGATGATCTGAATTTGAGAGGATCCATAGAATGGCAACTCAGATTATCGGAGAGAGTTGAGAGACTAAAAGCTTCCGCTTTACCCCTTAGCCAGATTTTTAGAGAGAAGTAGAGAACATAGAGAGAATAGAAGAATGGAGTTCTATATTAGCTCCAGGATGATCTTACAAGAGAAATAAGGCCTCCTTATATAGGCGGAGGAAGGAGGAAACAAACAAACCAAATGACGTAAGAGCTTACGTTAAGAACTAATGATACTAGACCGGAAGTGACAGGCCACTATCCGGAATCTTACTGTAGGCCAGCTGTAAATTATTTAAAGGCCAGCTGGATGCCACTAGTTCCATTTTTTGTTGTCTCTGAAGGCAGGTTCTGGAAAAGCAGATGGGTCCAGGGGCCAGTTATGGTTTGAATCTTCAGAGTTGCTTTGAGTTTGTCGTTCGCGCCAAAAATATGGATCATCGATACGCGGGTCATCCATGGATGGATCATCCGGGTCAGGTCCATTGAGACGCTTCCAGTGAATGCAAATGAATCCGCAACCACAGTCGGGCATGATCAGGTGTTCAGCTGGCTGGGTCAGCAGGAGATCTTCATCTTCTTCAATGGTCAGAGATGATGACGGTGTCGGAGCAGGGCAGCTGATCTGGTTAATAGCCTTCTGGGTGGCTATAGCTCTTTCACAGCGTTCTTTGTGACGGCGGAGACGTTGAAGATCATCAAATGACTGGAGAGCTTCATGGATCATTTCTTGGTAGTCCATTGGATAGGATGGCCATTCTGGGGAATCATGGGGCCAGAGCTGCATAGAGTACACAGCATGGTTGTATTGATAAGCTGTTCTCATAAAGGCACGGTATTCTGAATGTCGTTGCCATGGAACTTGGGCAAGGTTGAAGTCTAGATTTTTATAATGGAAATAGGAGGGAGAAGGGATAAATTTAAGACCAGAGGCAGACTTAGTAAAGGTAATAGGCCTATGGAAGAAATATATAACATGGCTAACTCCATAATTCATACAGGAATTAGCAGGGGAAATATTATTTAACTGGTAGCCTATTTGGCGGTCTGGGATGGCAGGGTTAAGGTCTTTATAAGATTTATGGAGGTGGTCATTCCAGGTACAGATTGGATCAAATCAGGAGAGGAAGGTAGGAAGGTTAGAAGAGAAATCGGAATGGAAATTTGTGGAATAGGAGAGGAGCTGGTGGAGTTCTGAGATATTAAAGATAATACCTATGGTATGAACAGAGCATAGGTACCAGAAGAAACAGAGAGCTAAAGGTGGAAAGGTGAAGACATCAAGGATAGAGAAGAGATGAGCAAAAGGAAACTGGGGATGAATCCCAACAGGTTTAACAGGGCAATCATCGAAACCATACCTCTCAATGAGGGAGACATGGTAGTGGAAGACACGGTGTCTTTTGGAGGCTTAAGGTAGGATTTTGAAGGTCTGCTCAGGATATCAGCCAAGGTGTTGGAGGTGCCCTTTATATGCTTGACATCGAAGCTGAAGTGGACGAACCATTGTTGCCAGCGAAGCAGCAGAGCATTAGGAAGTTGTGTTTCTACCTGTAGTGCAGCATACGGGGGAATGCTGACATGTCCATTTCCACAAGGAAGTGATGACCGATGAGATGAAACTGGAATTTCTCAATCCCACGTTTGACGGCCAAGATTTCTTTGTAGGTGGAGTGGTAGTGCTTCTCTGACTCTTTGAATTCTCCGCTGTTGTAGCAGCACACGTGTCGAACACCATTGGATTCTTTGACTATTTGAGCAAACTGGGTGAGTAACTTCAAGTGAGTACCTGTACAAGGGGAAAACAATAAAATATCATCAATATAAACAAGGGCCGACTGCAGTATCGGCTCGAAGATTTGGATCATGGCCTTCTGGAACAATGAGGGTGCCGTCTTTAGACCGAAAGGAAGCACCGTCCATTGGTAATGGTGGTCTGGGATGCAGAAGGCAGTTTTGTACTTGTCAGGAGGAGAGATTGACAGCTGCCAGAAGCCAGACTTAAGATCAAACTTTGAGAAGATCTTGGCATTTGTCAGGTTGGCGAAGAGAGTGTTTTTCCGTGGTAACGGAAACTTAACGTCAGCAACAAACTCATTCAAAGGCTTGTAGTCAATAACAAGCCTGGGCTTCTTTCTTTTCTGCTCTAAGTGTTTGTTGACGTAAAAGGCTTGGCAGGCCCACGAAGAGGTTGTGGGCTCAATGAGGGTTTGGGCCTTGAGCTCTTGCAGTTCTTGGATCGTAAATACTTTTCTCCTCTGGGCTTATTCCCGAATGGGTAGCCTTTGTTGGGTTGGGTTCCGAGGTAGCCCAGTAATAAGACTTTCAATAAAATCATTTGAAAATAAGGTTTCATCCTGGTACGTGGCGTTGTTAATCAGCCAGACCCTCCACAGAGATTTCCAGAGAATTGCTCTATGGTACGTTTTACCGTGGCACGAGACAGTTTCCAGCCCAATATGGAGGGTCTGGCTGATTAACAACGCCACGTACCAGGATGAAACCTTGTTTTCAAATGATTTTATTGAAAGTCTTATTACTGGGCTACCTTGGAACCCAAGATCATGTCTCTGCCATGGTTGTAACCAAATACAGTAGTAACTACGTACTTTGTAGGAGAGAACTTGATCCAGATTGGCTTGTTTATCTGGGTGACATAGAAGACACCGTTTGCGGCTTGGAATCTTTCATTGCATGGTCGCCACATTCTTTCTGGAAGGAGAGAGGGGTTGATAATGGTGTTTGTAGCACCAGTATCAAACAGAGCAATCACCGGGATTGGCTTTGCATATTTATCCAGGAGAATGTTGATTTTGGTTTGAGGAATTATCTGAGCAGCAAAAAGGGAGGACTGTGTCGGAGAAATCTGCAGGGTGAAGATTGAAGCTTGCTCTGGAAGATCAGACTCAGACTCTGATGAGTAGGCTTCAATAGCAAAGAGGCCAGATGCCTCATCTTCAGTTTCTGAGAAAATGGACTCCATATCATCATTTGAGAGATCGGCACCAGTAACTCGAGAGATGGTGTGCGCCATTTTTTTTTTTGACTTGTTGGTCTTCTTAGGACAGTATTTGGCAAAATGTCCTGGCTGGCAGCAGATAAAACATTGTTTGAATTTTCCGCCATTCTTCTTATATTGGAAGAATCTTTTCTTCTTTCTTCTGAATCGTCGGGGGCGATCAGGAGAATAGAGTCGGCGTCGATGATGCTTCTTCCGAGGGGTGTTGCAGTTACAAGTGCTTTTGTCATTGCACTTGATAGTTAACTCAGGTTGTTGGCGGGCTTTATCAAACAATCCTTGGGACTGGTTGAAATCCTTAAAGAATGAGTGGGTGTTGCACAGCTTCCTGAGAGCAATCATAAGCACTTGGTGGAGCTTTCCAAAAGAGTAATCTTTAAGTGCTTGTCCACTTTGCTGTATGATTCGCAATGCTTCCTGGCCAATTGTTTCTGGCACAGAATTTAGGTATGCTTGCTTCAAGTTGTTGTCGGCTTCATATCCAGTGCAGATGAGGTAGAAGCGTTTCAGCATACTCTCATAGTGCTTCTCAAGATCTTTGCGGTTATATGAACAGCACTTCATTTTGAAGAATTCTTCTCTGGCTACATCAAGAAGAGCATCTGGTTCACCAATGAACTCTTTGTATAGCTTGAGAATGAATTCTACAGTGGTTGGTGTCTGAGCTAATTCCATCTGGCGGTATTCTCCAATACTCATGAACCAATGTTTGAGGATACCGGCCATTCCAGCAATGAAGGCACAGTTGACCTTGGTATGAGTAGCACCTTCACGTTGTAGTTGGGTAAGACACCAGGCATGAAATTCCAAGAATTTCTCATGCCATTTTGCTGTTGGAACTCCTTCAAGAGATAGTGTGATATTAAGGGAAGGAGGATGCCAAATAGGTTCAAGATTTACTACCGGAGGATCCTCATCCATATGAACATATGGTTGTGGAGGAGGAGCAGGAGGTGGTCCCGGCGGTGGAGCTTGTTGCTGTTGCTGCGGAGGAGGAGGCTATTGATTTCCAGCATCTGTCGTCGTAGACTCAGCTGGTTGGGCGTGACTGGTAGCTCCTTGGGCCATGTAAACTTGGGCTTCAGAAGATGATGTAGAGAATGTGTCATCTTCTTCTGATTCACTTGGTGAGGTGGAGCTATAGTCTTGTTGAGCAGCATAAGCTGATGGAGACATGGGCTGATGCATCTGCTGATCAAGGAATCCGAGAATAGGATTGGATTGGACCATCCATGTTTGATGCGAGGGTTCTTGGATCCTTACAGGTTTTTGTGGATGAGCTGGGCCTTTCTATTTTTTATCTGGAGGAAGAGGTTGGGTCGGAGTATGACTGGACCAGGTAGGTGTATTAGGCCATGAAGGCTGAGGCCTGGTAGGTTGGTATGCTGGTTTAGAAATGAGGGCAGGAAGAGGTTTGAAAATACCTCTAGAAGAAGTGGGAGGAGGATAAGAGACTAGGCTTGGACTTGATCGGAATGGGTCAGGTGAATGGAATATTGAGGAAAAGGCTTCAGGATACTTAGGCTGGTGTTGTTGGGCCTGAAGATGCCTGAGCTGTTCCTTCAAGTGTTAGATCTTCTGTTCTTGGGCTGTAGAATTCTCATGTCGGGCTATGAGACCAAGAATCTCCTGATGGAGGTAGTCGATCCGTCTCTGACATTGCGTCAATGGATTAATGATCATTTGATCCATCTTTTGCTCCAAGTGGACTTGGTTATGCTCAATTCTGCTGAGAACTTTGTTCTGAGATACCATATTCTCAGATTGCCAGTTGAGGACTTGTTCAGCAGCTGAAGTCTCCCGTCGTCTTCCTTCTGAATCAACTGTTGAAGGTTGGGGAACCTTCCAGGTATGTTTCGTCGATGTAGAAAGATCATTGAATGCAAGTGGGGGAAAATCTTCGGGATCATTCTCGAAGACATTTACTTCAGGGATGAAAGGAGGAGGTTGTTCCTTTCTGAGCTGTTTAATGGCCTTCTTGTAGTAGGGGTGGCATGGCATTTTTACTTCTGGTGATGGAGGTGGAAGCTCAAATGGTTCAGCAGGTGTAGGGAAGATGTTGTCAGTTACTTGTTCCTTTTGGGAGTAAAGAACATAGTAATCATACTTCCCTGAAGGTTCTCCAAGTAACCCAACTTCAGGGTCACCATTGTAGTAGCGTTGCTGAAGAAGATGTTGAGAAGACTTTTTATTTTTCTTCTTCATCTTCTTGGTAGTTTCTTCATCATCATAAGGAGAATGGTAACAGTTTGGACAATCACAAACATCAAAATATTTGTGACCCTTGTGATCTTGAAAAGAATAGACTGGATTACCTAGAGTATGTTGATCAAATGGTAGAGTATGTTGATCAAACTTCGTGGCTTGAACATACTCCTTGACATGCTTTCTAGAGGGAGAAACTATATTTTTTACAGTACGAGTAAGAGAGTGAGTAGGTTTAGTAAAAGCTTTATAAGCGTTGATGAGGGGAAGATCAGTGAGAGGGATCTTCTCATCATCAGAAAGATACTTGAATTCGCAGAGAGAATCCAAGTGAGAGGAAGAGGTAGAACAAAAAGAAAAGGTTGGGGTAAGTGTAGGGGTAGATGTTCCTGACATATTTGAATAGTTTTGGAGCAGGGGATCAGCAAGAAACTCTTAATAACTCAACTCTTATCTTGAAACAATATGGCTTTGATACCAAAAGGGTTCCGAGGTAGCCTAGTAATAAGACTTTCAATAAAATCATTTGAAAACAAGGTTTCATCCTGGTACGTGGTGTTGTTAATCAGCCAGACCCTCCATATTGGGCAGGAAACTGTCTCGTGCCACGGTAAAACGTACCACAGAGCAATTCTATGGAAATCTCTGTGGAGGGTCTGGCTGATTAACAACGCCACGTACCAGGATGAAACCTTGTTTTCAAATGATTTTATTGAAAGTCTTATTACTGGGCTACCTCGGAACCCAACCCAACAAAGGCTAGCCATTCGGGAATGAGCCCAGAGGAGAAAAGTATGGCGATCCAAGAACTGCAAGAGCTCAAGGCCTAAAACCTCATTGAGACCACAACCTCTTCGTGGGCCTGCCAGGCCTTTTACATCAACAAACGCTCAGAGCAGAAAAGAAAGAAGCCCAGGCTTGTTATTGACTACAAGCCTTTGAATGAGTTTGTTGCTGACGTTAAGTTTCCGTTACCACGGAAAAACACTCTCTTCGCCAACCTGACAAATGCAAGGATCTTCTCAAAGTTTGATCTTAAGTCTGGCTTCTGGCAGCTATCAATCTCTCTTCCTGACAAGTACAAAACTGCCTTCTGCATCCTAGACCACCATTACCAATGGATGGTGCTTCCTTTCGGTCTAAAGACGGCACCCTCATTGCTCCAGAAGGCCATGATACAAATCTTCGAGCCGATACTGCAGTCGGCCCTTATTTATATTGACAATATTTTATTGTTTTCCCCTTGTACAGGTACTCACTTGAAGTTACTCACCCAGTTTGCTCAAATAGTCAAAGAATCCAATGGTGTTCGACACGTGTGCTGCTACTACAGCGGAGAATTCAAAGAGTCAGAGAAGCACTACCACTCCACCTACAAAGAAATCTTGGCCGTCAAACGTGGGATTGAGAAATTCCAGTTTCATCTCATCGGTCATCACTTCCTTATGGAAATGGACATGTCAGCATTCCCCCGTATGCTACACTATAGGCAGAAACAACTTCCTAATGCTCTGCTGCTTCGCTGGCAACAATGGTTCGTCCGCTTCAGCTTCGACGTCAAGCATATAAAGGGCACCTCCAACACCTTGGCTGATATCTTGAGCAGACCTTCAAAATCCTACCTTAAGCCTCCAAAACCTCCAAAACCCAAAAACTGAGATGGCCTCTTCCTCTTCCTCCTCGAGTCCCCCAGTTTTTAACAAGGATGAAAATCTCCCGGTTGATGTTGAAAGATATGAGCATCAGTCCTTCACCTTCACCCAGAGACACCGTGTCTTCCACTACCATGTCTCCCTCATTGAGAGGTATGGTTTCGATGACTGCCCTGTTAAACCTGTTGGGATTCATCCCCAGTTTCCCTTTGCTCATTTATTCTCTATCCCTGATGTCTTCACCTTTCCTCCTTTAGCTCTCTATTTCTTCTGGTACCTATGCTCTGTTCATACCATAGGTATTATCTTTAATATCTCAGAACTCCACCAGCTCCACTCCTATTCCACAAATTTCCATTCCGATTTCTCTTCTGACCTTCCTACCTTCCTCTCCTGGTTTGATCCAATCTGTACCTGGATTGACCACCTCCATAAATCTTATAAAGACCTTAACCCTGCCATCCCAGACCGCCGAATAGGCTACCAGTTAAATAATATTTCCCCTGCTAATTCCTGTATGAATTATGGAGTTAGCCATGTTATATATTTCTTCCATAGGTCTATTACCTTTACTAAGTCCACCTCTGGTCTTAAATTTATCCCTTCTCCCTCCTATTTCCATTATAAAAATCTAGACTTCAACCTTGCCCAAGTTCCATGGCAATGACATTCAGAATACCGTGCCTTTATGAGAACAGCTTATCGATACAACCATGCAGTGTACTCTATGGAGCTCTGGCCCCATGATTCCCCAGAATGGCCATCCTATCCAATGGACTACCAAGAAATGATCCATGAAGCTCTCCAGTCCTTTGATGATCTTCAACGTCTCCGCCGTCACAAAGAACGCCATGAAAGAGCTATAGCCACCGAGAAGGCTATTAACCAGATTAGCTGCCCTGCTCCGACATCATCATCACCTCTGACCATTGAAGAAGACGAAGATCTCCCACTGACCCAGCCAGCTGAACACCTGATCATGCCCGACTGTGGTTGCGGATTCATTTGCATTCATTGGAAGCGTCTCAATGGACCTGACCCGGATGATCCATCCATGGATGACCCGCGTATCGATGATCCATATTTTTAGCGCGAATGACAGAGTCAAAGCGACTCTGAAGATTCAAACCATAACTGGCCCCTGGACCCATCTGCTTTTTCAGAACCTGCCTTCAGAGACAACAAAAAATGGAACTAGTGGCATCCAGCTGGCCTTTAAATAATTTACAGCTGGCCTATAGTAAGATTCCGGATAGTGGCCTGTCACTTCCGGTCTAGTATTATTAGTTCTTAACGTAAGCTCTTACGTCATTTGGTTTGTTTGTTTCCTCCTTCCTCCGCCTATATAAGGAGGCCTTATTTCTCTTGTAAGATCATACTGGAGCTAATATAGAACTCCATTCTTCTATTCTCTCTATGTTCTCTACTTCTCTCTAAAAATCTGGCTAAGGGGTAAAGCGGAAGCTTTTAGTCTCTCAACTCTCTCCGATAATCTGAGTTGCCATTCTATGGATCCTCTCAAATTCAGATCATCTTCAAGCTTATAATAATTAAGCTTGAAGGCAAATGATGACTTAGGAGTTGCCACTCTGTGGATCCTCTCCTCAAGTCGTCCTCTGCCTTCAATCATAATTGTTGTAATCTACCAGTCTCGATCCCCGGTGATACGTTCGGATAGTCCAGTAATGTGTTTTTCAAATACGTTTTCCAAAAGGTTTTCAAATGATCTTCAGAAAATGTTTACTTGTGTGGGAAAGTCCTGGAGAATGCCTCCTGGAACTCTGGTGCTCGGGGCCTGATGCTTATGGAAAACTTGGCTAGAGCTTATGAGTTCATTGTGTGTTCTTGGACTATATCACAGCAAATCTTTCCTGTTGATTCACTAGTCCTGCGTTTTTCGCAGTTCTACTTATCCTTGGTATATTGGGCTGGAAACTGTCTCGTGCCATGGTAAAACGTGCCATGGTAAAACGTACCACAGAGCAATTCTCTGGAAATCTCTGTGGAGGGTCTGGCTGATTAACAACGCCACGTACCAGGATGAAACCTTGTTTTCAAATGATTTTATTGAAAGTCTTAATACTGGGCTACCTCGGAACCCATTAGACCTAAAAAATAACAAAAAAGGAAAACAACAACCGAAAAAGGAAGAGAAATAGAGAAAACCAAGATCAAAGGACATGAAATTAAAAGAGGAAATCAGAGATGGGAAAAGAACTTGTAAAACACAATATCAAGGTTTTATTGGTTCATCCATTTTGGCTTAATAAGTTTCTTATTTATTGTACATTATTTTCATCCTCGTAGGGACAACAGTGTCATTTAAGAGACATATGGGACCGAAATAGATGTTCAAAGACTTTTAGGATGGGAACAAATATTTGCCTCACAATCTAGGGCTATTTTTTGCATTTCTCTGTCAATCTTTAATCCGATTAATTGAACATTTGAAAAAAAGAGAGATACAATATGCCTCTAATATTTACCCTAAATTACACTTTATTCTTCCTATTTCAGAAGAATCTTAAAAGCCCTCTGAGATTTTAAGAAACCTACACTTACCTCTTACAATTTCTTTTTAATATTAAAACCAATAGATTAATTACACTTTCAGATCTAAACTCTAGTTGTTGTTAAAGTTTTCTCCTTGACATATAAATTATTTCATTACTTTTCCTTTTCAAATAATATAATATAATAAATTTTTATATGTATAGTTCATTTCAACTTACCATGTCCCATTTATTTTTTTTCTTATGACTATGTTTTTATTTATTAGTAATTGTCTATTTTTTATCTTTATATTCTTTATTTTTAAAATATCTCTAATTAAGGTATTATTTTTATTTTGAAAATTGATTTTATTTATTTATTTATTTCTTTTGTTTAGAAGTTTTACGTGCATATATCCTCCCCATTTTTTTCAAAATTATTATGACAATAATTAAATATAAAATAAAAAAATGATAAAGCTTATATTTATGATAATATGAAAACTTTAAAATTTCTTTTGTTTTAATTAATACATAATTGGTCATTTTGTTGTAATTTTAGTCTTATATACCTATTCATTAATTAATTGTTGTGTAAGAAGGCGTTGCTCAATAAAATGCTTGTTGATTAATTACCAATTTCTCAGCTGTTCAAAGGATTCCTAGTCATAATTCTTTGCTTCATCTTTGATGTCGAGTGAAATAAAGATCACTAAAACATTACTATATTTTAGGTTACAATTCATCAACCATTCATATTTACATTCTTTTGAAATTTTTTTCACATTATTCTCACTTTAGAGGTAGTGTTATTCAATTAATGACATCGCTCTTTATTGTCTTCTATCTTTTAGCCATCACTATTACTTTAAGCGGTAGTGCCTATTTTAGTTAGAGAAATAAAAAAAAAATCTAAATAAGAGCTTCTTAAAAAATAATTAATCAATCAATAAATATATATAACTAAAATTAAATTAAAATGACCAAATGTTCCATTAATATGAACAAAGTAAATTTTAAATTTTTCAGATTTGTAGAAAACGAGCCTTATCATTTATTTGATTTTTCTTTAATAGTTATTATTACAAATTTTGAAAAAAGTGAAGGGCATAGAAAGCAACAACCAATTTTAAAAACCAAGATGACATATTTAATTGGAGGTGATTAAAAAATTAAAAATATAAAATAAAGTACATACAAACAGTGAAAAATAAATAAAAACTAAATCATGAGATTTTTTTTTTTTGAAAGAGCAAAGTCCTGAATTTTTTTAACCAACTTTCCTTTTCTACCTGTGATCTGATATCCCTATAAATTCCATCTTCCAAACATCATTTATATCTTCGTTTTTTATGTTCTTCTTCTTGGATTTACATATAAACACAAGAAAAAATGATCCACAAAAAATGGCACGGCTAGCGAACCTGCTCCGGACGGCCTAACGCCAGTAATAAAAAAATAAATAGGGAAAGTAAAAAGAACAATACATATAAATATATTATGCCATTTGGTAAAAAAATAAAAAAGTAATGAACCAATTTCTATGTTCAAGAGAAAACTTAAAAGAAAATTAAAAGTTAGGGTCTCAAAGTATAATTATTTTATTAATTTTAAATTTCAAAAGAGATAGTAGAGAGATGATTGTAGGTTTCTTAAAGTTTTAAGGGACTTTTAAGAGTTTTCTGAAAAAATGAGAGGACGAAATGTAATCCACCTTTGAAAAAAAAATTAAAAGAAAGAAATAAAATCCCAAACTTAACTCCAACGGTCAACCTTCTTTCCGGAGTTTCTTCTGCTTCTTTATTTTTCGAGAATGGCTACGGTCTCCAATACAAAAAGTAACTCAAACTCTGGGAAATCGAAGCCTGCGGCGATTTCGAATTCTTCCACTCTTCAGCCCCAGTATCCAACCATCAAATTCCATTCAATCCTCTCTGAAGAAACCCTAATCGCGAAAAAGCCCGTAATCGTTGCCGAAGCCGAAGGGGTTCAGGGCTCAGGAAACTGATTCTAGGCAGGGGGCAATATGCGAAGTCAATACCAACATTTTCATTGGAACGCCAACTGTAAAGAAAAATTGAGTCATGTTTGTTTCTTACGATTTTTTTTATTTCTTGTTATATCCGAGTGTTCTTCTTCTGCTTGGGTAGAGGAGAAGAATCATGTGTGGGTTTCCTTCCTGTAGGTTTCACATGTTGGAGAAGAATTGTAGGGAATATGATTTCATATGGGCCAACACAAAGTAATACTATTCTTGGTGAAACAAGTCAAACCTCAGTGAAAACGAACCAAACCTTGGTGAGCCACTTCTGTGCCAATCACACATCCAATAAAAGTGTGTCGCCATTATTCCTCATCTTTAATAACCTCCTCTTCACTTAACTCAAACACACCTATATAAAATTCTCTAATTTCTTTGACATACACCAAGTCTTAATAATTCTATTCTTTCCCTTTTATTATAAAGATCTGGAAAAGAAATGCAGAGAATTCACAAACAGCCACATAGAGACACAAAAAGAAGCAAGATATAAGGGTTAATTACAATTTCACTATAAGGTTTAGGTGATATTACACTTTGCCCTGCTATTTTAGAAATATATGCTTTGCCCTGCCTTGTACATTACCCTATAGAAAAGAAACTATTTTACATCTACAAAAAAATAATGATAATTTAAAATATTCATTAACTGCAAAAAAGTACCATACAGACTAAAATTATTAAAAGATAACTACCGTATAATTTAAATTAAAATTTCAGAAGTTGTTGTCGAATAGTATAAAAAGAATAGGGCAAAGTGTATATTTCAGAAACTTGAAAGGGTAAAGTGTAATATCACCTAAATCTTAGGGGCAACTTGTAATTAACCCAAGACATAAAATAGGAGGCTTAAATAAATGATAAAAAAAAAAAGGAAAACAACAACAAAAAGGGGAAGAGAAATAGAGAGAACCAAGATCAGAAGACATGAATATAAAAGAAGAAATCAAATATGGGAAAAGAACTTGCAAAACATAATATCAAGGTTTTATTGGTTCATACCTTTTGACTTAATAAGTCTCTCATTTATTGTACATTATTATCATCCTCGTAGGGACAACAGTGTCATTTAAGAGACATATGGGGCCGAAAGAGATGTTCAAAGACTTTTAGAATAGGAATAAATCACTACAAGAAAAATGGAATTTAGCGACGGTTTAATTAGCGACGGTTTTTAGTCAGTAATATTTCGGTGAGACTTTAATGACGGTTGTTAGTCGCTAAATTTTAGTAATGGTTACGTGTCGCTAAAGTTAGCGACGGTGTACCATCGCTAACTTAGTGACGGTTGGCCGTCGCTAAAATTAGCGACTGCGTACCGTCGCTAATTTAGTGACGGTTGATCATCGTTAAACTAAAAAAAATAAAAAAAAAAGTTTGGGTTCTCATGTGACTGTCATTTTTTATGATAAATTATTATCTCATTGAACATAAATAATTGCTTTTGAATACACTACAAGAAAAATGTAAGTATTATAGCTGAAAATTGTGTGACGTCTCAAATTCTCACACAACATAAATTATTTGAATTTATTGGCACATAAGACATATTTAATGAAAATTAAATTCATTTGAATTGATTTATTGGCACATAAGACTTAACCATTTTTTAATATTTTATCATCTCATTGTGGCCTAATGTTACTAGAAATAGATAATATGTTATAATATGTTAAGAACTAGCGACGGCCAGAAGTCCCTAGTTTTAAGCGACGGTAAGCCGTCGCTAGCATTTTATTTCTAGAATTAAGTCGTTAAAGTTTCTATATTGCAGTCCATAAGGCCTTGTCAAAGTTTCTATGCTGATCCTGGTCGACCGCGAGCCCGGCGGAATCGCCACCATCACGATCAATCGACCCAGATCCCTCAACTCATTGACCCGGCCCATGATGATCGACATTGCCAAGGCCTTCAAGGCTCTCGGCAAGGACGACTCCGTCTGTGTCATCATCTTGTCTGGCTCGGGTCACGTCTTCTGCTCCGAGGTCGATCTCACCGCTGTTGAGGAAATCTTCAAGGGCAATGTCAAGGACCCGGCGTTCGACACGGCTTTCCAGATGGACCAGTGTCCGAAGCCTATTATTGGAGCCATTAACGGGTTTGCGATCACTGTTGGCTTCGAGATCGCTCTCACCTGTGATATTTTGATTGCTTCCAAAAAAGCAAAATTTGTGGACACGCACGCCAGGTTATAACTCTCTCTGTTCCATCTCTCGGTTGACTTTTTAATAATTTTTGAAGGTTTCGAGTAAGTCTTGTTGCATTGCTCTCGAGAAGGTGCTTTCCCTATCTTATTGAGATAAGAACGTAGTTTTGAGTTGCATTATCCTAGAGCTCTGCTAATTTTCGTGCCAAGTTTGGCTTCCTCGACCTTAAGAAGTTTACACACGGTTGCTCTTCTGCTTTCGCTCATTTGATCAGATTCTAGAGCTGGGAATTAGGGATTGGAGGCTGGCTGTTGAAGAGATTGATCGATATTCTGTCGGTCGATCATGTTGCCGAATCAATTGCATAATGGATTGGAGACCGCGAAGCTGGTCTGGTCTCGGTTGCCCAACTCGGAGGATGGTGTGCTCAATGGTGGTGGCTTCTTGAATGCAAATAATGCAAATAGTGTTGAAAGCCTCGACTATGAGGTTATTGAGAATTATGCCTATCGAGAAGAGCAGGTCAATTTTCTCTTTTTGATGTGTAGTTTACAGCCTTGGTAATTAGAACAATTTGTTCTTGATATTGAACTGAAGCTGGCTGTTGTTTTTTTTTTTTTTCCTTTTTATTGAATTGGGATTGCTAAAGGCGCAAAGAGAGAAGCTTTATGTAGGATACTATGTAGCTGTGAAATGGTTCTTTATGGTCATCGGAGGACACCTTGGGTGGTAAGCGTGATTAATATCATGTTCATGCCTTTTACTACCCTCCAATACCAGAATGCATAACGCAAACAAATATTTCAGTTCAATTAACTGAGCCTAAATGCGAGCTTGGTTGGGGTTGATTGTAAACATGTATCTCAGTGTATCTACCTAATGATGCCTTTTCTTTACCATTTCTATTTCTTCCTGTGTGATATTACATACCATCACACTTTTTTCCACCTTTTAGAATTAGGTATATCACTCTTAGGCAATGGCATCTCTGGTGTATCTTGGCTATGACCAAAACCATTACTTTATCTTGTATAGCCTCAAGCAGATCATTTCTAATAGTTTGTCATTCTATGGCCTGAAATTTGTGACGTGTCTTTTTCACTTCTGCAATTGTGGCTGTTGTGGTACGAACTACAATGGGCTGGTGCAAGAATGGAGGATGTGGACATTTTGGAGCTGGTGGTTTTATCATATGGGACATATTAGAGTACGTATCTAAATCACGCTACCTCTTTATTCTAATCACTGCCGAAAATTTTTGTGCCTCTTAGTCTAATATTGTTTTTTGTTCATGTTATTTCCTAGTGGTCAAGAGGATTACTCTTTTGCAGAATTACTACCAATGGAAGTTATTGGAGTAATTGGAGGTCTATTAGGTAGTGTTATGTCAATTGTGCACAGAGTGATTCTATATGTTGATTTTCAACGTTTCTTGCAAATAATTGTTATTTTCTTGAACCTACAAATAATTATTTATTTCTTTTCATTTTTTCTTTATATGCAGGAGCCCTATTTAACCAGCTTACACTTCTTCTAAGTAGGAGGCGTAGAAATCATTTACACAAAAAGGGGAACCAAGTCAAGGTGTGTGCACTGCATGCCCTGATCCAGACTCTGAATCTGGAATCCAATGCCCGCAGCCTCCAGGAATGGATGGGAATTATGTTAATGTTGTTAGTGTTGTGCCCAAAAAGCCAATCATAAGATAATTGTATTTTTGCACATTGAGTCATGATATTTTATTGAGGCATTAATCCAGCAATTATGTTTGTTGTTTTGTTTCTGCGTAATGTAATAAACATAATTGTAACCCTAGAATAATGATATTCTTAAACATCCCTAGTATAGTATTATTGTGGAGCAGGTTGCAATACTACATAACGACTAGCATATGTGGAGACTAATATGAGATATGTAGTCTACATATGGGTACAAGTTGGAGAACTTGTGTACTGGACCGAACCACCATGAGAACACTACATGAATCGTTATATGAGTGTCATAAGTGATTCTCATAGTGATCATGGTATATGTAGTCCTTTGACCTAAGATCATCAAGGTTCCCAACATGTGAGTCACATACTTTGATACTTTCCTTTGTTGCTCGTAACTGAGTGAACTTGGAGGAGGTCATTGGGTATGTCACATATCATGTGGAGGGATTTGTATGATCAAGATGGGATTTGTCCCTCCTATGTAACGAGAGTGATACCTTCAGGCCCCTTGATAGAGTAAGACTTAGAAAAATGCATGGCCATGCTCGGATGAGTTAATATACGATATCAATGTCATCAGTTTAAGTTAGTCTACTTGGTAATCAAGAAACCAAAGATTGGGCTATACGAGAGTGACACATTCCATGTCTCGTGCTTAGTCTTGATATCTTGGACAAAGGGACAATGGCATATATCGGTGATGATCATAAAGGTTTAGTCGAATCATCGACAATCTTGTCACTTGGGTAGCAATGATGTCTTGCTAGACACCGCTCATTGCTTATGATCATAAATGTGATTTATGATCATTGCCAACATGATAAGAGCCTATTGGGTCGCACACATAGAGCTATCTAGATCATTAGAATGCATGGGCTAATTATTTGAGTTATGGTTTCACTTTAATTTCGTATTAATAATGGGCCCAAGAGTTGAGCCATTATTAAGCCCGAAATTAAATCATAATTGGATTAGGGCTTTGAGAACCATTAGGCCTGGAAGTTGAGTCTTACTATAAATACAACTTCTAGTGAGAAATTCGCAGGTCTCCTTGCCCTAGCCTCCCAAAAGGACAGCCGCACTCTTCTCTTGCAATTCCTTGGAGGACGCAAGCTAGCACTACGAGCGCAAGAGAAACGCATCTGCCGGGATGTGGTGGAAGTATGGTGATCCCGAGAGGCTCGTGTGGATACCATAGAGAACCTAAACACGTCAACTGTTCAGGTTTTGTGATTCGACTCTACAGTTGAGTGGGAGATCTCAACCGAAAATTAGGTATGAAAATTTTCGAACACCTGGTTTAGCCCGTTTCACTTGGATCCTGGAAGGTTTCGGTTAAATTCCGCTGCGCTGTTTGGTTCCCGAAACTCAACAAATGTAAGGGCTACTCATATTAACCAGTATTATTTGAGATTGCCTTTGGCATTTTACGTAAAACATGAATTTGATGATCCTATATTCATTCTGTTCAAATCTATTCTTTATGAAAATATTTATTTAAGCTTCTTTCCTTGTTAAAATGGAAACCATTGTCAGCTAACCCTAGAGAAATGAGGCTATTTTCTATTTTTTGAGAAGTATACTCAGTTTTTCTTCAGGCTTGCTTTTGCTTCAAGTTTGTAGCTTGGGCTATCTATCTGAGCTGTTTTCCACTTCCTCCTAAGATCTTCTTCCTCCTGAGAATTTTCATGTCAAAATTCATTGTCATTGAACAGTATCCTATACGTTATCATACCACTGAAAGTTTTCTAACGAATAGAATTTTATGCTTACTAATACTCTTCCCCTTTTAATCTTATATGCTTTTCATCTACTTTCCCCTCTGATGTTTGTCATCTTCAGTTTTACTGCAGTGGGGAAAAGGAATACAATGGCCTTGCAACCATATTCTTCAATACCCAGGTACCCTAGCCTCTGGAGTTTGATATTTCACTTTAGCTAATCGGCTTTTAGTTTCTTTTGTTTATTTTAGTTTGTAATGGCTTACTTTTGTGCTTATCCAGGATGATGCTATCAGGAATTTGTTTAGTGCAAAAACAATACATGAGTTTAGTGCCCAGACCTTGCTGACGTTTTTGGTATGCTTTAACTTCCCTGATTATTACAAATGTAAACTAGCATATCTGTCCAAGTTTATTGTGCTTGATGTCTTAGCTTTTAGAATACACTGGTAATGGTGTGAAAGGAAGGTCTATCTTTTGCTTGTTTCTCAAGATTATAGTTTGTTCACCTTGTAATCGTAAATAAGAGGAACTCCTTGAACCTCAGTTTCTTTACTCCAAAAAGAGGAAAGTTATTGGAAATCTTGGGTTGGTGAGATGTAGATCTGTGAAAGGAAATAGGCTTGCTTTCTTTTCGTGATGGAAGATCTCAAAACAGAGATAAGTCAAGCTTCCACACCAGGCCATTCAAAACCAAATGCCAGGAAAATCAATAAGTTCCCAAATAGTGTGTATATATATTATATATTATATATGCACATATATATATGAAAGATATATCAAAAGCAAAAGAAAAGGAGAAATTGTGGCATGGAGACAGTTTCCACACATTTGAGCTTTTGCAGTCTTTACAAATAGGAAGAAAGCAATATAATGGCAACTGTTGTAATAATTCTTTATTGTGTATATGTGTGTGTAGGGGGGGAGGGGGGAGAGATAAAGAGAAGGTAGATCTTTTTGTTAATTAAATGCAAATTTGCGCCAACTTTCAGGTTTGGACAGTGACGTGCGATTTTGGGACATAAACTCCAGACAACTTCTTTTTGCAGTACTCCCTTACCTTTTGTGTTCACTTCTGGTAATCTGCTCTTACATTGGTTTTACTTTTGTGAATTGTATGTCTTCATTTGGAATTGTTCTGTAATTCAATATACGGGGGACTTGCCTTCAATTTTGATCAAACCCCTAGCAGATATTACATTCCACTGTCCATCGATGTTGACAGTGTATATAATACATATCTTAGTTTCATAGTTGAATTTTGATTTCTTCTGCCCCATTATGACACTTAAGCTAGAAAGAGAAATTTCTGAACATGGTGGTTAATTGGTTGCAGGTTTTCCTGAAACAGCATCTTAACAAAGTGGTCTTTAATGCAAGTTTCACTGAAGCAGGTCACTATTTCGTCATAAATCTTGGTTGTAATTAGGGTACAATTATATCCCATGAACTTGTTTCACTATAATTATTAAGTTTGTACATTAGCCAAAAGACATTGTGACATTGTATGTATTCTAAATATCAATTGTTATGTTTATGACTATTGGGAATGTGTAACATAACTTTGGATTAATGTTACCTAGTTTTGTGTTTGGGTTGTATGGAATAGACATGTATAATGGAGGTTTGTTGATGAAATTGTTGACCATGACATAGCTGGAATAGACACATATAATGGAACTAGCGGTTGCTACAATTTTGAAATTTTTACTAGTTATTTGTGACGGCCACGCGTCACTAACTAGAACTAACTAGCGACGGCTACGCGTCACTAATTGTCACTAACTATCGACGGCTACGCGTTACTAACTGAACCAACTAGCGACGGTTATGTGTCACTAACTAGCGACGGCTACGTGTCACTAACTGACACTAACTAGCGACAGTTATGCGTCACTAATTAGCGACGGCTATGCGTCACTAACTAGCAACGTCTATGCGTCACTAACTAGTGATGGCTACGCGTCACTAACTAGCACTAATTAGCGACGGTTACACGTCACTAACTAGCGACAGCTATGCGTCACTAACAAGCATTAACTATTGATGATTACGTGTCACTAAGTAGCAACGGCTACGCGTCGCTAACGCGACGGCAGATACCGTTACCGGAAAATTTGTGACGGCTTGTTTTGCGACGTTTAGCTGTTGCTAGAAAATTAGCGGTGAGTGAATTAGCGACATGCATTTTAGCGATGGCCAGCCGTCGCTAATGGCCGTCGCTAAATGCGGTTTTTCTAGTAGTGAATATTTGCCTCACAATCCGATTAATTGAAAATTTGAAAAATTTGCAAAATATTTGCCTTAAATATTTTTGCATTTCTCCATCAATTTTTAATCCGATTAATTGAAAATTTGAAAAAGGGAGAATACAATTTGCCCCTTGATGTTTACTTTAAATTACATTTTATCCCTCCTATTTCAGAAATCTCTTAAAGGCCCTCTGAGATTTTAAGAAACCTACACTTACCCCCTAAAGTCTCTTTTGAATATTAAAACCAATAGATTAATTACACATCGAGACCTAAACTCTAGTTTTTGTTTAAGTTTTCTCATTGACATATAAATTATTTCATTACTTGTCTTTTTCAAATAATATATTTTTATATATATAGCTCCTTTCAACTTACCGTGTCCCAATTTCTTTCTTACGATTATTTTTTATTTATTTTTAATTGTCTACTTTTTGTCTTTATATTTTTAATTTTTAAAATATCTCTAATTAAGGTGTTATTTATATTTTAAAATTAATTTTATTTATTTATTTTTAGAATTTTTACCGGCATCCTCCCCATTTTTTTTCAAAATTATTATGATAACTATTAAATCTAAAATCAAAGAAATGCTAAAAGCTTATATTTATGATAATATAAAAAATTTAAAATCACTTTTGTTTTAATTAATACATAATTGGTCATTTTGTTGTAATTTTAGTCTTATATACTTATTCATTAATTAATTATTGTGTAAGAAGGTCTTGCTCACTCAAATGCTTGTTGATTAATTACCAATTTCTCAGCACTCAAATGATTTCCAGTCATAATTTTTGATGTCAGGTGAAATCAAGATCACTAAAAGATTACTATCTTTTAGGTTATAATTCACTAATCATTCGCAGTTATATTCTTTTGAAAATTTTCCCCCATTATTGTTTCTTTAGAGGCAGTGTTATTCAATGAATGATATTGCTCTTTATTGTCTTCCATCTTCTAGCCATCACCATAAGTTTAAGTGGTAGTGCCTTTTTTAGTTAAAGAAATCAAAAAACAATTTTCTAAATGAGAGCTTCTTAAAAAAAAAATCAATTAATCAATATATATAACTAAAATTACATTAAAATGACCAAATGTTCCATTAACATAAACAAAGTAAATTTTAAATTGTCCATATTAGTATAAAATGGGCCTTATCATTTCTTTTTATTTTTTTCTTTAATAGTTATTATTGCAAATTTTGAAAAAAGTAAAGGGGATAGAAAGTAACAACCAATTTTAAAAGCCAAGATGACATTTTTAATTAGAGGTGATTAAAAAATTAAAATTATAAAATAAAGTACATAAAAACAGTGAAAAATAAATAAAAACTGAATCATAAGTTTTGTATTTTTTTTTTTTGAAAGAGCAAATTCCTGAATTGTTTTAACCAACTTTCCTTTTCTACCTGTGATCTGATCCCTATAAATTCCATGTTCCAAACACATTTCTATCTTCACTTTTGATGTACTTCTTCTTGCATTTACATATAAACAGAAGAAAATGATCCACAAAAAATGGCACGGCTAGTAAAACTGCTTCCTACGGTTTAATGCCACCACCACCATAGTTGAACGAGCCTTCCTATCCCTCCACAGCCACCAACTTAAAAATATATTATAAGAAAAAATAATAGGGTAAGTAACAAAAAAATAGAGTAAGTAAAAATGAACAATACACAAAAATATATTATGTCATTTGGTAAAAAACAAGTCTTAATGAAGTAATTTATATGTTAAAGAGAAAAATTAAAAGAGAAATAAAAGTTAGGGTCTCAAAGTATATTTAATTTATTGATTTTAAACTTCAAAAAATACAGTAGGGAGATTAGTGTAAGTATCTTAAAATTTTAGGGGGCGTTTAAGAGATTTCTGAAAAAAGAAGATAGCAAAATGTAATCCATCCTTTAAAAAAAAATTAAAAGAAAGAAATAAAATCCCAAACTTAACCCCAACGGTCAACCTTCTTTCCGGAGTTTCTTCTTCTTTATTTTTCGAGAATGGCTACGGTCTCCAATACAAAAAATAACTCAAACTCTGGGAAATCGAAGCCTGCGGCGATTTCGAATTCTTCCACTCTTCAGCCCCAGTATCCAACCATCAAATTCCATTCAACCCTCTCCGAAGAAACCCTAATCGCGAAAAAGCCCATAATCGTTGCCGAAGCCGAAGGGGTTTAGGGCTCAGCAAACTAATTCTAGGCAGCGGAGCAATATGGGAAGTCAATACCAACATTTTCATTGGAACGCCAACTGTAAAGAAAAATTGAGTCATGTTTGTTTCTTACGATTTTTTTATTTCTTGTTATATCCGAGTGTTCTTCTTGTGCTTGTGCTTGGGTAGAGGAGAAGAATAATGTGTGGATTTTCTTTGTCTAGATTTCACATGTTGTAGAAGAATTGTAGGGAATATGATTTCATATGGGACCGGTGGGTGTTCTTCACCATGTGCATCTGCTGCCGAGAAATGAGATGATAACAATTCAGAAAAACTAAAAAAACCCTAAATCTTGTGTTTGTTGGCTCGATGTTTTTTCCATTTGCCTAATCATGACTTTGTGTCGTAGGTTATTGCTCGGACATCCAAGAAGAGACCCACTTCCCATGTCACAGTTCTTTCCCAATCCTAGTGATATCTTCTCGTTTCTCTTTTTCTTGAAATTTTTAAATTTTAAATCTTAAAAGAATTTCAGTTTGGCTCTCTGAAATTTTAATATTTATTATTTTTTTTGGTGAAGTTGGTAACGGGGACGGTGCAATGGGTCGCGTAAATGCTGCAAGATTGAAGCTACTTCTGGATTTTTAAGGTATTTTGATGACATTGAACTTTTTAAAATTTTCTTTTTCTTTCATTGATGTTTTTTTTTTACCTACAAGGATGAGTTTACGTTTCTTTTTCCACTCAGTGCATTTGATTAAGCATTGGAGATTGTTATCTCCTTCCATTTGTTCGGTTGGTTTCTTTCTCTCTCAGAGTCACCCACACACTTTTTTCCCTCTGAAAGGGCAAAATTTTTTGGTCAGTGAGACTCCCATGAGGACGAGAGCAGGGATGCAGAAAAAGACAGCAATGCCTTCCGCACCTGAGGTAAAGAAATTATATACAAACGGCACCTTTGCTTTTCTAAACTATTGAACGCTTGTAGGTTCTGAAAGATGGAAGTTTGGAAGGAAAAACATTTCTATTTGTGGAAACAACAATTAGTCTGTGCAAATTTTATTAGGAACACACATGACAATGAAATCAAAACGGCAGAGCTAGTCCCAGAATATATATATATATATATATATAAGAAACAAAAGGATCTGGCTTTACAGCTTAATCACGGACCTCAAAAAAACACACAGCAAGAAAAAGAAGCAACCAACCAATTTACCCTAAACACACAAACCAGGGATTAGCACCAAACCTGTGCTCGACGCCTTAACACTACTAAAATAACACGCTTTTCCAACTGCTAATTTACCAACGGTTACGCCGTTGGTATTTACCAACGCGTAAAACCGTTGGTAATTATTTTCCAACGTGCACGCGTTGGTGATGGTTTGAAAAAATTTAACAGGTTTTTTTTTTTTTCCAACAACCGTTGGTAATTACCAACGGCCTGAGCCGTTGGTAAAATTCCAACTTCCAGCAGTTGGTGTTTTTTTTTTTTTTTTTTTTACCAACGGCTTGAGCCGTTGGAAATTTTTTAATTAAAACGGTGCGTTTTGGTAAAAAATTTAAAACCCCCCCCCCCCCCCCAGCGTCGCGAGCCTCGCGTCTTCTTCTTCCTTCTTCTTCTGTTCTGGTTTCTCTCTCTCTCTCCTATCTCTTCGCTTCGTATCTCACGTACACATCACACACATTCACTTGTCTCCTTCGATTTGGACCGGAAACATCTTCTTTAAGGTCGGAGATTCGTCGATCTGCTGTCGTTTTGCAAGATCTGAAGGTTAATTAATTTTCAGTGATTTTTTCGTTTTTTTGTGGATGTATTTCTCCCTATTTGAGCTTCTTGGTTGATAATGGGTTGAAGATGTTGGTTTTTATTGCAGGATTGAAGCGATTTGGAGGTGTTTGAAGGAAGTTAATATTTTGTTTTGAGGTAACCGCGTTTATTTCGGATTTTTTGATTTTTTTCCTTAATAATTACGTATTTTCGGATTATATTGTGTTAATTTGGTTTGAAATATGTGCAATACTTGTTATTTTGTGTTGCATTTGGTTGGAGATTTAGTTTTTAGGTTACCCATTACAATTTTTTTTTTATGTGCATTTTTTTACAATTTTTTGTCTATTTTCGGGATTAATTAGAATTGATGAAAAAATTAGAGTTAAGTGATTTGTTTAGGTAGTATATTTACATTTTGCAATGACAAAATATTGTAGAATATTTATATTTTTTTCATATGGTGAAAAATAATTTTTAAAATAAAAATTAGATTTGCTAAAATCTTTATAAAAAAAATGATACTTCTATTTTTGAAGTAATTGAAAAATGAATAAAATGTTAAACAAGTTAATATTAATATTGCAACAAGCATTAAGTATTGGTTTATAAATATTAAAATCCATTATAGATATAGAAATTATTAGTAACTTGAGAAAGATATAAATTATTTAGATAGATAAAGTTTATTAGAAGTAAATGCATTTAATGTATTTAACGTATTATTAATATTTGTTTATGTAAATATAATAAGCATTTTTTTGGTAACTATAAATTTGTGCAACAATTAGTGGATGCTCAGAGAGCTGCATTGGAGGCAAACCGGGCGCAGTTGGAGATTATTTGTCGTTTGCTAAATCTTCCATGACCGCCGGCACAACCAGTTCCACATTATCCGGATGACTCGGAGTCAGAGGATGAGGAGATAGTCGGGACTCGGTGATGGGCGTCATCAACAGGTTAGCGCATTTCTGCAGTTCTTGTATTAGAGCATGGCAACATAATTATTTTTAGACCTAAATCAGACTGACTTGATATTTATGAAATGTGTAAGCCGTTGAATGTTGAATGCTTTCTTTCAGACATATCTGTTATTGCTTTAATTATGCTGTAGTTGAGAATATTAATATTTCAATTACGTTGCCATAGTTGTGTAATGTTTATTGCTGAGTAAAGCCGGGCGTACTTTTGAATTGGTAATTTACTTTTGAATGTGGATTGAAACGGGGAAAAATACGAAACAACCGAAACCTGGAACGTTTAATATACATAACGAACGCGCAAATGTGAAACAAACCAACTTCCGCGATGGGTCAGTACCAACGGCTTTATAACAGAACCATTTTACAACTTCCGCACGTTGGTAATTACCAACTGCCAAGTTACCAACTGCTGACAGTTGGTAACTTACCAACGTGCAGCAGTTGGTAACCCATTTACCAACGTGCAGCAGTTGGTAACTATAACTACGCGATGGAAACCGAGTCCTTTAAATGACCGTTGGTAATTACCAACGTGTATTTTACGAACGTGTACACGTTGGAATTTACCAACGTGTTATTAGTTGCGCGTTGGTAAAAAATTTTCCAACGTATGGAATACCAACGGCCATTTACCAACGTGCAACAGTTGGTAAATTCACTTTACCAACTGCTGCACGTTGGTAAATGGCAGTTGGTAAAGTCCGTTTTTTTAGTAGTGTAAATAACCCAACTCACCAATACAGGCTTTGTCATAAACACCCTTTTGAGCACCAAGTAATAAATCAAATTTTTCATTACCTTTAACAAGTCTAGATAAAGATCGACTAATTAAGATTAAAATTATCCTTTTCCAATTCATCTTTGTCTCAAAGATAAGCCAATATTCAAGTTCTCCTTCTTTAAATATTCTATATCTTTTCTTAAATAAGCATTTAAAAGCTCCAATTCATCAACCTTTTTGACAAGTCTTTTTGAATTTTTTCAAAGCTCATGAAAAGCATGTAATAAATTTTCATATGAGCAACTAAATGAACATGATTATGAAGATGATGATACGTTACTAGAGTAATTACTTGTTACCTTATTTTCCTCTTTTGTTATGAGACACAAGTTAAGATAGCTTTGATATGAAAAGGCTTCATCTCCTTAAATTATCAAGCAAAGATTAGCTTGATCATTTTGTCATCTAATGATGATGAGTTTTCACTATAAAGTGAGCAACTATCACTTTATGTCGCCATATCTTTAATTTTCTTCTTCTTTCCTTTCTTGTGCTTCTTGTGTTTCTTTTGCTTGTTCAATAGATGATCAAATTGTAGATGTCCGGGTTCTTTATACTTATAACAAGTGGTTTTATCCTTTCTGCCTCTAGAACTCCTATTCTTTGACCTTTTGATAATCTTCTTGAATTTCTTGGTCAGCATTGCTACATCATCTGGATTAGCTTCATTTAAAAAAATGAAGATGAATCATCTTCCTTAACTTTGAAGGCTATTAACTTATTTTCGTTATGGAGCCTTTTTTCCTCTTTCTTTTTCATCTCATATGTTAACAACTCCCCAAGTAACTAATCTATGTGCATGGCCTTGATACTTCCTCCTCAATTTATTGCTTCAACAATGCTTGTCCATGACGATGCCAAGCTACACAATATCTTTCTTACAAATCTTCAAATACCCTTTTCCAAGTAGCTCGAGAGGTGTAAGGATTCCATTGAATCTTTTTGAACATGTTTTGAATGTCCTCTTTTGGCTTTGTGGTGAAAAGTTTATATAATCTAATGCATGTGCATGTTGGTGTCCTTGACTTGTGAAGTTCTTTCATATATCACCAACAACTTATCCCATATTTCCCTAGTATTGCAAAGCAGAACATCCGTGTCTGAATTTGGAGGAAGTCTCTGACCAAGTGATCATGTTGTCAGCTGATTATATGATGGCTTACATGGAGGATTGCTACTACCCAACTGGAGTTGGAGCTTTGAACGATCCTTTGGAGGCCAGAGCACACCTTCCCCCAAAAAGGTTTTTGGTCTGTTTAACCTGCCCAATTGCAAGCCAACATATGCCTTTACACCATCTACTCTAAAGAAGCCATTTAAATATAGTGGTGTCCTAGACTCATAATGTGTAATACCATTGAACACTCTCATGCTCACTTTGGAAATATAAAATCCAGTTAAGAAGTACCTTAATGTCATTCCAAAGTCAAAATTTGCAATGACAGACCAACACTTCAACCTAATCAAAATCTTCTAGCTGTGGTAGAAACTCAAAAGGTTGTGTGGTGTCAGATTAAGGTTAGTATAAATTGCATGACAAATTCTTGCAACACTAAATTGTTTCTCCTCCTTTTCCATGGGGGCATATGTATTATTGAGATTAGGTGGAGCCTTAAAGAGCCATGATATCACTATCAAATCTTTTTTTTCCTATGCTTGTCTACTAGCATCCTCTTCTAGGGGCATTGCCAGAAACCATGCCTAGGGGGTGGGGTTGATTGTTAACATGTATAAAGTTACAATCAATAATAGAAAAAACTTAAATAATGTAACATATAAATTCATGAAATTTAAAAGTTTACAATGATTAAATTCAATTCAAAAATTTATAAACTCACAATTTAATATGACACTCCTTCAAAACCATAAGCTCAAAACGATCGAAATCAAAATTAAACATCAAACATCAACCTTTTCATGACAAAGATAGTAACTTCTTATTTCTCCAATACTATTCACACTTAAGAAGAATTGTGTACTTTTTAAATGAAAATGCTATAGAATTTTTATTATTCTAAAAGTTAGCAAACATGTTCTATATAATAAAAATGTAAGTGTTGGTTTAATATGATTTTTTTGTATTATTTTCATTCAATATAAAAATAATGAATAATGTAATGGGTTTAAAATGATTATCCCTCATTATTTGTACAGTATGTCGTATAGATTCAATATTAATAATAAGGTTTTCCATATTATTTGAATTAATTGAAAAGTTGAATATGATGTTAGAAAGTAAGTATTAATATTAATCACAAACATAAACTTAATATATAAAAATGAAAATATATTATAGATTTTTTAAAATTATTAGTAAATTTATACATATAAAAATTATTCAAAAGCAAAAAATTTATTAGAAATATGGTATATATTTAGGAAAATTTTGATTACAGATGACATGAGATGAACCTTGTGCTTGATTTCCATAATTTGCAAACCTTATTATTGGGTAATCAAAGCATTTGACTCCACTAGTATAACATGTGGAGTTACTATTAGGCATAAAGTGTAGGTTTTCTAAAATAAAAGAGGGGTAAGTATAGGTTCGGTCAAACCTTGGAGGAGTTTCTGTAAGTTTCTCTTTGGTTCTTACAAAAAGGTAAAATAAACACTTGCCCATTATCAACTTCAAAATTTACAAATAAGTACCTAATTTTAATATTATTACAATTTTATATCACATTTACCAACTCTAATAAAAAATTTTAGGAGGGCAGCGGCCCCTCCCCACCCTTTAAAATCCATGCCCCTATTCTCCTCCTCCTTACATCATGTTTGCCTGAAAATTATCCATTTGAAAATCAATATTATATAGATGCAATGATCTATTTGAAAGTAAATTTTTATGCATTTTTCAATTTTTATGCATTTTTTAGTTTTAGATATTAAAAAAATTCATAAAAATTTAATAATATTATAAAAATTATATTTTCAATAGATTATTACACCAAAATAATATTGGCTTTTGAATACAATTAGTTGAGTAAAGAAGATGTAAAAAAAAAATTTATTTTAGATTAAGTTGACTTAAATTAAAACATATTGGCTCAAAGTTTAATTAAGAACCTCAATCTAGTCCTATGTCAAAATTTGTGATGATGAACAAATAATTCGACCTAATCAAAATCTTCCAATCGAGGCAGAAATTTAAAAAGTCATATGGTACCAGATTAGGGTTAGTATAAATTATATCACAAATTCTTCGTAAATGCATTTAATTGGCTTGTTAGAAGTTCGAACAAAGACAATGCCTAAGACTTCTTATGTTCCGCTGTTCTTATTTTTTTTAGCATATCCTTGTAAGAGTTAGCTGCCTCATCAATAGCACCATATTCTTCACGTGCCTTTACCCGTATTAAAGCCTTGTTCGCAACAATATGACAGTGTTTATTTTCATAATATGTCAATAGTTCAAGCAGGAATCTAAACCTATGCTTTACTGGGTTCCACTACTACACAAATACAGAGAGCTAAACTATTAAGTACCCAATAACACAACCCCATATAGGGGTACAAATGATCTGAGCCTCTTATCAAATAATTTGAGCTCAAACTCAATTTTTTTGTTATTTAACCAAGCCTAATGAGCTTCGAGCTGAGCTTCAAGCTTCATTATAAGTTTGAACTCTTAACGAGCTGAGCTTTGAGTTTGGTACTGTTCGGGTTGAACTTTTATCAAGTTTAATGAGCTTAATATTTTTTAATAAAAAAATTAAATTAATTTCATTTTTAATATACCTTAACCTTAAAATTTTAATTTTTATTCCTTAAATGAAGATTGAACATCGAATCGAGCTTGAATCAAGCTCAAACATTGAATTGAACTTCGAGCCTATTAAGCCACCTAATTGACCCTAAATTTTTTTTTGCTGAGCTTTGAGCCTTATTTCAGAGCTCATCGAGCTCAAGCTCGAGCCTGAGCTTAAGCTAAGCCAATCCATAATGAGCTAAGGTTCGAGCCAATGGTGTTTACGCTTGTTTCCACCCCTAACCCCATACATCCACCTTGCATGGTAAACATCCGGCTAGAGTGGTACTTCATCCTTTGGGTTCATTGTCACTGTTTTTGGCTTCTCCATGAATGTGCAAACAAACAACCCACTATTATGGTAGGTAGGCTAAACAAAGAATGGGTTACTATTAAACTTTTTGAACTCGAAGAACTTGAATTCGTTCAGTTTGAAAATCAGGTCCAGGGCCTTACATTAAAAGTTAGATTTAGGGTCAAATATCTATAGACTACTCCCATACACATACAAATACAACATTTAAACAACCTTGATTTAAATTGCCTGAAGTATGTACCGGCAACTTACTTGATTTGCCATGCTGTCAACATAGATTTCCACTATTCTTTGACCCCATAGTATCCCACACATTAATAGTTTGTAGGGTCAAATTAATAACAGACAACTAAAAATGTTTCTCACCATTTATTGGAAGGAAGATCTACACAAAACCTATACACACAAATCAAATCCCCTAAAAAAAGAGTACTATATGACCATTGTGACATTGGGAACATAATAACACCTGATTCATATGTTACCTTATCACAATTTTTTAGATAATCACACAACAAGGAGTTAATGCGGTGTCTACGCCAGAAACTGATCAACTTCTTTGGCTTAAAAGTGTTGATATCAATTGAACCAGATTGAGAATAAGTGATCCACATTAACCAAACTCAACAGATTGGCTTTATAACAATAACCACATACCTCCATCCTAAAAACAAACTAGATTCATACGATAAATTTAACTTAACTGGATGGACATCATTTTCATAATAATATTTATGAACACCCTAAGTTGATATGAACAGGGTGGTATCCACCCAATGAATAGAAAACAAATACAGAAAAGTAAAATGATGCAAACTATGAGAAGCAATTTAAACCACTAATTCCTGACTAGCAATCTCTTTACACAAGCTTGATTTGTTAGTATCATAGCCCACGTATTGATGATGGTGCTGCAAAACCATTTATTAGGATGAAAGTGTTCGATATTTTTAGGCTCAATCTTATACAAGCTACCGAGATATAGCAAAAGCTCACTACAAATAAGAAGTGTTTAACAAGTAAGAACATGTGTGATATTAGATTCATTAGTATAGGTAATGAAAGTGGATAGACAGGTAAAGCATGTGTGTTACAGTAATTGACAATAGTTGGCGCCAGATTAAGCTAGAATTAACGTTAATCATATGTATGAAACCACATAGACCATTAACGTTTCTTTGATTGCTTGATTCATGCAAAACATACATCATCAGTTCACACTCGCCTTGTAATAATGGATGTATGACACCAAAGGGCCCAAAAACAAACCATGTCCTCTTCTCCTCATTTTTTGCCCCTTTTTTTTACTTGTTATGGTAACAAAGGGCATTTGTACAAAGCAGTTGCTAGCAAGCTTCAACGTCTTGCTCCTTCCCTGAGATACATAAACAAAAGTGCCAGAAGAAAAGTTATTGATGTGCAACCACAGATGTAATAAACTATAAATTGTAAGTATAGTACTCAACATACGTAATCAGCATCACTTTACTTTTCTTGAACTTTACTTCGATTTGTCAAAATTCAAAAAAATTTTATCCTTAAGTTCCTTACCATCACTCACCGTGACAAAATCAAAGTAAGACAACAACTACCTCAAGGACCTTGTCTTTTATTTTAACAAGAGTGGCCATTAGGTTGACCTTCCGTCTACATTCACGTCATCCCCCTACATATCACTATGTTTAATTAGGGGCCAGTTATGTTGCACTTTCTTTGCTGCAGGGGAATCACGGTATCACATTGTCTTTAATTCTTGGACCAACACATGAAATTCAAAAACAAGCTCACTGAACTAGCCATACAAACTGACTGCAAGGTCAACATCCTTGATAATTACTCTGGTTCACTACATGTATCTAGGCAATCCAATGATGCTAACAAACATGTTAGGTCATCAGCAAAATGCTCATCTCTTAGATTAGATCTATAGCATTTGTTAAAAGACTCTTGATACTCCTATATGAACATAATTTATGGTTTAGTGCTCCCTTTTTTAGAATAACTTTCAAGCCATAAAAAATTAATTTTGGATGCACATCATGATAACAAATTACACAATGAAATCATATCATGGTAGAGGACACCAAATGAAGTATCAGAGAGCATTACTATGTAAAACCTTGAACACCAAAACCTAACTTTCATAGTGCTCTTAGAAAATCAAAATAAACTATGATGAACAACATTATATGAACATATGAGAGATTCATGTTAACCTGAATCTGGTACTACAAGGCATAGTACCACCATAACTTGAATCTGGTGCCACTATAATCCTAACCCTAATCTATAAACTTAAACCAAGCATTAAACCCTAACTCTAAGCCTACTCCAAAAACTCAAACATAACCATAACCCAATAACATATGGCATGAGATATTGGTCTAGATGCACAATATGTTAATAAATTGCTTAATCAAATCATATCGTGTTAAGGAACACCATAAGAAATACCTAAGAACATCCCTAGATGTAATATCAAATAGAAAAAATCAAATTTAACAATGATCTTAGAAGACCAATTCCACACACCTTAGTGTCACAGAAACAAATTTTGCATAGCAATTCCTTTGTCAAAAAAACAAAAGGGGATGATGGAATTGACATTGGTCTATGCACCCAGTAAAATACGCTATAGATAAAATACCTGATGATACAAAAGGTTAGTTCCCTAAGCAGTATACCTAAAACCAATAACCTAAACCATAATCTATAAACTTAAACCTAACACTAAACCTAGTACCATAGGCCTGAGATATTCATCTAGATGCACAACATAGTAACAAATTGCATAATGAAACCATGTCATGTTAAGGAACACCAGAAAAAAATACCAGAGAACACATAAATAAAGAAAATCAACAACATAACTCAAATACAACAATAATCTTAGAAAACCAAAATAAATAGCAAAGAACAACATTACATTAATAGGGCAAACAATAATGTAGGTTCAGATAGTATACCTAAAACCAATAGCCTAAACTATATAAAAGTTGGAAGTCTTCATTAACGTAGGCATACCTATAAGAACAAAGCTCAACCACCAAGTTTTATGACCATTCAAGACCTAAGTCATGGCAACTACTAGCTTCTCTAGTGTGAATGTTGCCTATAGGCAATTGACTAGTAGGTTTGCATGCTCAACACATGGCACATACTCAACCCGAATAAACTTTCTTGCTGATGGGCAGAGGACTGTCACAAGTGGTAGCAAAACATAACAACTTTTGAATTCGTCACCGTGTCTACTTTGTAACTTCTAGAAAATTGATGTCAAGTCAAGAATCAAGTGGTCGCATCCTCTTACAAAATGTACTGAGCATATAAAACCTTCTTCAATAAGTTCCTAGGTTGACAAGCAATCTCCATATGGTCATCTGTCACTAAATCTACTAGGGTTTCATGATCATCACCAATATATCCCTCATTCTTATTCATTTCCATCATACGGTCATTTCACCAATTTTTATAGACTCATGCACAACATAGCAATTACACTTTTGAATTGACCTTCACAATCTAACACCGGATTCACAAGAAAGTCATACCTCTTACCTCATCTTACTAAAATTACTTTCCTTGAACTTTTTGGTTATATTAAAACTTTCATTGAACAAGTTGTGTAAATAAAAAGAATAAGGACAAATTGAAGTTGAAGAACACATACAATAATTTCAAGTGACTAATTGTCTCATACTTATTCATGACGCTTAGTTGTACATGTGGCATCTTGTGGTTCTATATTAACATTAGTAGCACTAGATAAACAATATGCAACTGAATCTAAACTTTTGATAGCATTGTTTGGATGCTTCTTTTGTTTTCATAAGCAGTATTTTGTTTGGTTATCTATTTTGTACAATTTAAGTTTTAGTATGACTAAAAAGTTTAAGCAGAGTAATGTCAGTAAAATGAGGTGAGATGTATGACTTTCTTGTGATTCTGGTGTTAGACTGTGAAGGTCAATTCAAGAGTGTAGTTACTATGTTATGCATGAGTTTATAGGAATTGGGTGAAATAACTGCATGATGGAAATGAATAAGAATCAGGGATATATTGGTGATGACCATGAAACCCCAGGCAGATTCAATGACAAATGGCCACATAGAGGTTGCTTGTCAGCCAAGGTATTTCTCAAAGAAGGTCCAATCATGGTGGGTCTACTCATATAACGATCCATGTAATATTCTCATGGTGGGTCGGTCCAGTACACAAGTTCTCCAACTTGTACCCATATGTAGACTACATATCTCATATTAGTCTCCATATATGCTAGTCGTTATGTATTATTGCAACCTGCTCCACAATAATACTATAGTAGGGATGCTTAAGAATATCATTATTCTAGGGTTACAATTATGTTTATTACATTACGCAGAAACAAAACAACAAACATAATTGCTGGATTAATGCCTCAATAAAATATCATGACTCAATGTGCAAAAATACAATTATCTCATGATTGGCTTTTTGGGCACAACACTAACAACATTAACATAATTCCCATCCATTCCTGGAGGCTGCGGGCATTGGATTCCAGATTCAGAGTCTGGATCAGGGCATACAGTGCACACACCTTGACTTGGTTCCCCTTTTTGTGTAAATGATTTCTACGCCGCCTACTTAGAAGAAGTGTAAGCTGGTTAAACAGGGCTCCTGCATATAAATAAAAAATGAAAAGAAATAAATAATTATTTGTAGGTTCAAGCAAATAACAATTATTTGCAAGAAACGTTGAAAATCAACATATAGAATCACTCTGTGCACAATTGACATAACACTACCTAATAGACCTCCAATTACTCCAATAACTTCCATTGGTAATAATTCTGCAAAAGAGTAAACCTCTTGACCACTAGGAAAGAACATGAACAGAAAACAATATTAGAGTAAGAGGCACAAAAATTTTCGGCAGTGATTAGAATAAAGAGGTAGCGTGATTTAGATATGTACTCTAATATGTCCCATATGACAAAACCACCAGCTCCAAAATGTCCACATCCTCCATTCTTGCACCAGCCCATTGCAGTTCGTACCACAACAGCCACAATTGCAGAAGTGAAAAAGACACGTCACAAATTTCAGGCCATAGAATGACAAACTATTAGAAGTGATCTGCTTGAGGCTATACAAGATAAAGTAATGGTTTTGGTCATAGCCAAGATACACCAGAGATGCCATTGCCTAAGAGTGATATACCTAATTCTAAAAGGTGGAAAAAAGTGATGGTATGTAATATCACACAGGAAGAAATAGAAATGGTAAAGAAAAGGCATCATTAGGTAGATACACTGAGATACATGTTTACAATCAACCCCAACCAAGCTCGCATTTAGGCTCAGTTAATTGAACTGAAATATTTGTTTGCGTTATGCATTCTGGTATTAGAAGGTAGTAAAAGGCATGAACATGATATTAATCACGCTTACCACCCAAGGTGTCCTCCGATGACCATAAAGAACCATTTCACAGCTACATAGTATCCTACATAAAGCTTCTATCTTTGCCCCTTTAGCAATCCCAATTCAATAAAAAGGAAAAAGAAAAAAAAAATGATAGCCAGCTTCAGTTCAATATCAAGAACAAATTGTTCTAATTACCAAGGCTGTAAACTACACATCAAAAAGAGAAAATTGACCTGCTCTTCTCGATAGGCATAATTCTCAATAACCTCATAGTCGAGGCTTTCAACACTATTTGCATTATTTGCATTCACGAAGCCACCACCATCGAGCACACCGTCCTCCGAGTTGGGCAACCGAGACCAGACCAGCTTTGCGATCTCCAATCCATTATGCAATTGATTCAGCAACATGATCGACCGACAGAATATCGATCAATCTCTTCAACAGCCAGCCTCCAATCCTTGATTCCCAGCTCTAGAATCTGATCAAAGGAGCGAAAGTAGAAGAGCAACCGTGTGTAAACTTCTTAAGGTCGAGGAAGCCAAACTTGGCACGAAAATTAGCAGAGCTCTAGGATAATCCAACTCAAAACTATGTTCTTATCTCAATAAGATAGGGTAAGCACCTTCTCAAGAGCAATGCAACAAGACTTACTCGAAACCTTCAAAAATTATTAAAAAGTCAACCGAGAGATGGAACAGAGAGAGCTGTAACCTGGCGTGCGTGTCCACAAATTTTGCTCCTTTGGAAGCAATCAGAATATCACAGGTGAGAGCGATCTTGAAGCCAGCGGTGATCGCAAACCTGTTAATGGCTCCAATAATAGGCTTCGAACACTGGTCCATCTGGAAAGCCGTGTCGGACGCCGGGTCATTGACATTGCCCTTGAAGACTTCCTCGACAGCGGTGAAATCGACCCCGGAGCAGAAGACATGACCCGAGCCAGACAAGATGATGACACAGACGGAGTCGTCCTTGCCGAGAGTCTTGAAGGCCTGGGCAATGTCGATCATCATGGGCTGGGTCAATGAGTTGAGGGATCTGGGTCGATTGATCGTGATGGTGGTGATTCCGCCGGGCTCGCGGTCGACTAGGATCAGCATAGAAACTTTGACTAGGCCTTATGGACTGCAGCATAGAAACTTTGACGACTTAATTCTAGAAATAAAACGCTAGCGACGGCTTACCGTCGCTTAAAACTAGCGACTTCTGGCCGTCGCTAGTTCTTAACATATTATAACATATTATCTATTTCTAGTAACATTAGGCCACAATGAGATGATAAAATATTAAAAAATGGTTAAGTCTTATGTGCCAATAAATCAATTCAAATGAATTTAATTTTCATTAAATATGTTTTTTGTTAATTACTTAAAAAATATTAAGAGATTTGTAATCCGAATTAATCAAATAAAAATTTATAATTATACAATTAAACAAGTGGCATATAAAAGGATAAGTGATTTTGCTGAGATAAAATAAAAAAACAGTAAAATAAAGATCAAATAATGGCAAACTAGCGAAGCTATCAGTTGCTAATTATTAGCGACTGCTAATAATGGCAAAAATCATTTGAAATTCAAGAGATTTCACTTTTATTTAGATTATTTGTTAATTACTCAAAAAAATATTTAGAGATTTGTATGCTTAATTAATCAAATTAAAAATTATAATTATACAATTATAATCGCTAAATTAGCGACGCATAACCGTCACTAAATTAGTGACTTTAAGTCGTCAATAAAATTTAGTGACGCAGCCGTCACTAAATTTAGTGACGCATAACCGTTACTAAATTAGCGACGGTAAGCCGTCACTAATGTTAGCGACTTTAAGCCGTCACTAAAATTTAGTGACGCATAACCGTCACTAATGTTAGCGACGAATAACCGTCATTAAAATTAGTGACTTTAAGCCGTCACTAAAATTTAGTGACGCATAACCGTCACTAATGTTAGTGACGCATAACCGTTACTAAATTAGGGACTTTAAGCCGTCAGTAACTTTAGTGACGTATAACTGTCACTTATTTAGCGAAGATAGCCAACCACAAACTTTAGAGACGTTTAACATTCGCTAAATTTGTAACGGTAAATTGTCACATAGAGCCGGGTGAAACTTTAGCGACGGATATCAGTCCCTACATAGCAGCAACAAACTAATTGGGTTGAAAAGTCTGCAGAAGTTAAACTACGTGTCCTGATATTTAGCGCATGCGCATGCATTCGTTGTGTATTAATATATTTTTTTTATTATTCTGTTTCTTTAAACAAAATTGTTTGTTGTAATGGTAAAGATACAACAGCTTGTTGGATAAAATGATCTCAATAATGTAAATGAAATTCGTATAATCTTAAAATTGTTTCGTGAGAAAAAAAATATCTACAATCTAAATACATTTGTATTATATCAACTGAAATAATTTATGTTGTGTGAGAATTTGAGACGTCACACAATTTTCAGCTATAATACTTACATTTTTCTCGTAGTGTATTCAAAAGCAATTATTTATGTTCAATGAGATAATAAGTTATCATAAAAAATGACAGTCACATGAGAACCCAAACTTTTTTTTTTATTTTTTTTAGTTTAGCGATGGCCAACCGTCACTAAATTAGCGACGGTATACAGTCGCTAATTTTAGCGACGGCCAACCGTCACTAAGTTAGCGATGGTATGCAATCGCTAACTTTAGCGACGCGTAGCCGTCACTAAAATTTAGCGACTAACAGCTGTCGTTAAAGTCTCACCGAAATATTACCGACTATTAGCGACGGTTTTTTGCCGTCGCTAATTAAACCGTCGCTAAATTCCATTTTTCTTGTAGTGATTTATTCCTATTCTAAAAGTCTTTGAACGTTTCTTTCGGCCCCATATGTCTCTTAAATGGCACTGTTGTCCCTACGAGGATGAAAATAATGTACAATAAATGAGAGACTTATTAAGTCAAAAGGTATGAACCAATAAAACCTTGATATTGTGTTTTGCAAGTTCTTTTCCCATCTTTGATTTCTTCTTTTATATTCATGTCTTCTGATCTTGGTTCTCTCTATTTCTCTTCCCCTTTTTGTTGTTGTTTTCCTTTTTTTTTTTTATCATTTATTTAAGCCTCCTATTTTATGTCTTGGGTTAATTACAAGTTGCCCCTAAGATTTAGGTGATATTACACTTTACCCTTTCAAGTTTCTGAAATATACACTTTGCCCTATTCTTTTTATACTATTCGACAACAACTTCTGAAATTTTAATTTAAATTATACGGTAGTTATCTTTTAATAATTTTAGTCTGTATGGTACTTTTTTGCAGTTAATGAATATTTTAAATTATCATTATTTTTTTGTAGATGTAAAATAGTTTCTTTTCTATAGGGTAATGTACAAGGCAGGGCAAAGCATATATTTCTAAAATAGGAGGGCAAAGTGTAATATCACCTAAATCTTATAGTGAAATTGTAATTAACCCTTATATCTTGCTTCTTTTTGTGTCTCTATGTGGCTGTTTGTGAATTCTCTACATTTCTTTTCCAGATCTTTATAATAAAAGGGAAAGAATAGAATTATTAAGCCTTGGTGTATGTCAAAGAAATTAGAGAATTTTAGGTGTGTTTGAGTTAAGTGGAGGAGGTTATTAAAGATGAGGAATAATGGCGACACACTTTTATTGGATGTGTGATTGGCACAGAAGTGGCTCACCAAGGTTTGGTTCGTTTTCACTGAGGTTTGACTTGTTTCACCAAGAATAGTATTACTTTGTGTTGGCCCATATGAAATCATATTCCCTACAATTCTTCTCCAACATGTGAAACCTACAGGAAGAAAACCCACACATGATTCTTCTCCTCTACCCAAGCAGAAGAAGAACACTCTGATATATATAACAAGAAATAAAAAAAATCGTAAGAAACAAACATGACTCAATTTTTCTTTACAGTTGGCGTTCCAATGAAAATGTTGGTATTGACTTCGCATATTGCTCCCCTGCCTAGAATCAGTTTCCTGAGCCCTGAACCCCTTCGGCTTCGGCAACGATTACGGGCTTTTTCGCGATTAGGGTTTCTTCAGAGAGGATTGAATGGAATTTGATGGTTGGATACTGGGGCTGAAGAGTGGAAGAATTCGAAATCGCCGCCGGCTTCGATTTCCCAGAGTTTGAGTTACTTTTTGTATTGGAGACCGTAGCCATTCTCGAAAAATAAAGAAGCAGAAGAAACTCCGGAAAGAAGGTTGACCGTTGGAGTTAAGTTTGGGATTTTATTTCTTTCTTTTAATTTTTTTTTCAAAGGTGGATTACATTTCGTCCTCTCATTTTTTCAGAAAACTCTTAAAAGTCCCTTAAAACTTTAAGAAACCTACAATCATCTCTCTACTATCTCTTTTGAAATTTAAAATTAATAAAATAATTATACTTTGAGACCCTAACTTTTAATTTTCTTTTAAGTTTTCTCTTGAACATAGAAATTGCTTCATTACTTTTTTATTTTTTTACCAAATGGCATAATATATTTATATGTATTGTTCTTTTTACTTTCCCTATTTATTTTTTTAATACTGGCGTTAGGCCGTCCGGAGCAGGTTCGCTAGCCGTGCCATTTTTTGTGGATAATTTTTTCTTGTGTTTATATGTAAATCCAAGAAGAAGAACATCAAAAACGAAGATATAAATGATGTTTGGAAGATGGAATTTATAGGGATCAGATCACAGGTAGAAAAGGAAAGTTGGTTAAAAAAATTCAGGACTTTGCTCTTTCAAAAAAAAAAATCTCATGATTTAGTTTTTATTTATTTTTCACTGTTTGTATGTACTTTATTTTATATTTTTAATTTTTTAATCACCTCCAATTAAATATGTCATCTTGGTTTTTAAAATTGGTTGTTGCTTTCTATGCCCTTCACTTTTTTCAAAATTTGTAATAATAACTATTAAAGAAAAATCAAATAAATGATAAGGCTCGTTTTCTACAAATATGAAAAATTTAAAATTTACTTTGTTCATATTAATGGAACATTTGGTCATTTTAATTTAATTTTAGTTATATATATTTATTGATTGATTAATTATTTTTTAAGAAGCTCTTATTTAGATTTTTTTTTAATTTCTCTAACTAAAATAGGCACTACCGCTTAAAGTAATAGTGATGGCTAAAAGATAGAAGACACTAAAGAGCGATGTCATTAATTGAATAACACTACCTCTAAAGTGAGAATAATGTGAAAAAAATTTCAAAAGAATATAAATATGAATGCTTGATGAATTGTAACCTAAAATATAGTAATGTTTTAGTGATCTTTATTTCACTCGACATCAAAGATGAAGCAAAGAATTATGACTAGAAATCATTTGAACAGCTGAGAAATTGGTAATTAATCAACAAGCATTTTATTGAGCAACGCCTTCTTACACAACAATTAATTAATGCATAGGTATATAAGACTAAAATTACAACAAAATGACCAATTATGTATTAATTAAAACAAAAGCAATTTTAAAGTTTTCATATTATCATAAATATAAGCTTTATCATTTTTTTGATTTTATATTTAATTATTATCATAATAATTTTGAAAAAAATGGGGAGGATATATGCACGTAAAACTTCTAAACAAAAGAAATAAATAAATAAATAAAATCAATTTTCAAAATAAAAATAATACCTTAATTAGAGATATTTTAAAAATAAAGAATATAAAGATAAAAAATAGACAATTACTAATAAATAAAAACATAGTCATAAGAAAAAAAATAAATGGGACATGGTAATTAAGTTGAAAGGAACTATACATATAAAAATTTATTATATTATATTATTTGAAAAGGAAAAGTAATGAAATAATTTATATGTCAAGGAGAAAACTTTAACAACAACTAGAGTTTAGATCTGAAAGTGTAATAATTAATCTATTGGTTTTAATATTAAAAAAAATTGTAAGAGGTAAGTGTAGGTTTCTTAAAATCTCAGAGGGCTTTTAAGATGCTTCTGAAATAGGAAGAATAAAGTGTAATTTAGGGTAAATATTATAGGCATATTGTATCTCTCCTTTTTTCAAATGTTCAATTAATCGGATTAACGATTGACGGAGAATTGCAAAAAATAGCCCTAGATTGTGAGGCAAATATTTGTTCCCATCCTAAAAGTCTTTGAACATCTATTTCGGTCCCATATGTCTTTTAAATGACACTGTTGTCCCTACGAGGATGAAAATAATGTACAATAAATAAGAAACTTATTAAGCCAAAATGGATGAACCAATAAAACCTTGATATTGTGTTTTACAAGTTCTTTTCCCATCTCTGATTTCTTCTTTTATTTTCATGTCCTTTGATCTTGGTTTTCTCTATTTCTCTTCCTTTTTCGGTTGTTGTTTTCCTTTTTTGTTATTTTTCAGGTCTCCTATATTATGTCTTAGGTTAATTACAAGTTGACCCTGAGGTTTACCTGATTTTATACTTTACCCCCTCATGTTTCAAAAATATATATTTTACCCTATCCTTTTCATTCTGTTCAACAACAACTTCTGAAATCTTAATTTAAATTACACGGTAGTTAGCTTTCAATAATTTTAGTCTGTATGATATTTTTTTACAATTAATGAATATTTTAAATTATCAATTTTTTCTTTCTGTAAATATAAAACAGTTTCTTTCTAGAGGGTAAAATATAAGGTAGGGGCAAAGCATATAATTCTAAAATAAGAGGGGAAAGTGTAAAATCACCTAAACCTTAGGGGGAAATTGTAATTAACCCTTATATCTTTGCTTCTTTTGTTGTCTCTGTGGCTGTTTGTGAATTCTCTGCATTTCTTTTCCAGATCTTGATAATAAAAAGGAAAGAATAGAATTACTTTGAGTTGGTCTATGTCAAAGAAATTAAAAAATTAGACGTGTTTGAGTTAAGTGAAGAAGAGGTTATTAAAGATGATGAACAATGGTGACATACGCATATTGGATGTGTGATTGGCACAAAAATGACTCACCAAGGTTTGGATGGTTTTCACTAAGGTTTGATTTATTTCACCAAGAATAGAATTACATTGAGTTGGCCTATGCCAAAGAAATTAGAGAATTAGATGTGTTCGAGTTAAGTGAAGATGAGGTTACTAACTATAAGGAACAGTAGTGACACACTCTTATTAGATGTCTGATTGGCACAGAAGTGGCTCACTAATGTTTGGATGGTTTCACTAAGGTTTCGATTGTTCACCAAGGTTTGATTGAAGAACATTTGTTAAGCTTGCATCTACAAGACTTGATTCTAGAATTTTTTTTTATTTTAATTTTACTCACACAAAGATATGATAACAATTCTTTAAGGGCCTATGAATTTTGTGTTCAGAGAACCCCCCCTCCCCAGATTGCTAAGGGATTGAAAACTAGACTTTGTGATGCATAAGAAGATACTGGAGTCTGCTTTTGTTTGAATTGTGCTCAAGATATAAAAGGCAACACTGGAGCCCTGAAAATCATAAAAATGTTTCTCTCCATCTCATTTTTTTATAACATTTTCTATTTTAGATCGTCTTAAATATTTGTAATATTTTTATATTTAGTAAATAATTTTATCATATTACCATTCTAACTATCAATTTCAGACACAATTTTCATCTTTTTTATTTATGTGTAAAAAAAAAAGAACAAAAGTATAAAGAACACAAAAAAAAATTCATTTTTCTTAAATTTTTTTCATTTTTCTTAGTCCTCAGGAAAAATTCATATCTTCTTTTTACTTTTTATTTTTTTGGGCTGAAGAAACTCAAATGTTCCAAACAACCCAGGGAGAAAGAAATAACTAGTAAGGTTGGTAAACCTTGCTTGAAGATTTTACAACTGGTAATTGATTAAGCTATCGTACGTAATGGTTTTGGTTGATCTACACCAAGCTGGTGATCTCCCAATCCAAATAGGTTAAATTTATGAAGCATGGATTTGTTGTGGAGTGGAGTATAAAACATCCGATATGAATGTTCACCAACCCATGTGCCAAATGTCTTAAAGGGGGCACCAGGAATAGGACCGTGATTTGGAAGCAAGGAAGTTAAAAAAGAAAAACAAAGGATGAAGTGGTTGAGGATAAAGGGATTGACCAGGATAACTCAAGAAGGTGTGAAACTGAGCTCTACTAAGTATTCCGCCCTTAGTATAAGCCAAGTACTCCCTAGTTCGAATCTTGTGGTTTCAAATGCGGAGAAGATGAAGGTATGAAGGAAGCTTCAATTGCTAAGAAATCAAGTCCTATTCTTAGGAAAACACCAAATGTTGAATCTACAATTGCTAAGAAACAAGGCAAGAAAAATAAACAAAAGATCCAAAGGATAACGAGAACAAAAATCCAATGGACACATTTTAGGATAGTAGACACCTAGTTGGTGTCCTACAGCCTATTTGAAGATAATTTGTTGATGGAATATTAGGGGCTGAACAAAGCCTCTAACCAAAAATATATTACTAGCTCTGTCATATTTTGAATGATGCATTTTTTTAGTGCGGAGATTAAGATGTGTATAATTTATATTGTTTTTTCCATTTTTACCTTAAATCTAAAATAAAAATTTCTTTTTTAAGTTTTGTGTGGTGAGAGTTTAAATAAAGATTAGAAAAAAAAATTTCAGTTTTTTTTTAGTTTAAAAAAAAAAGTTTAAATGAGGATAGTATAATAAATTATATGTTAAAAAATTTCCAAAAAAGAAATAGCTCATTCTATCAGAGATCACATAAAAAGGAACATTTGTCATCCTTCTTGGAAAAGGAGTATTACCAAAATGTATAAGAGTTCATTACACTTTGTCTCCCTAAGGGTTTGATAGTAATTATAATTTATTTTAGGTTCGTTCATCCCAAAAAGGATGTCGAGTATTCCTTTTTATACCATCCTAAAAAAAATGACCTATTTTCCTATTTTCCTTTTTAAAATTTTTTTAATATCTAATTTACCTTACTACCCTCATTTAAACTCTTTCTTCCTAAAACTCAAAAAAAAAAAAAAATTCTAATCCTCATTTAAGCTCTTACTACATAAATCTAAAAAATGAATTCTTTTTTAATTTTTTTCAAGGATAAAAATGAAAAGAACAATATAAATTACACAAATTTTAATCTCAATGCTAAAAAAATACATCATCTAAAATGGGATAAAGGAGTGTCTTTAAACATTAACAGATGAAAATATTGTATTGTATTTATAGAAAGGAATAATAATATAACAATAATACAATAAATTATTTATTAACTGTACTAAAAAAAATTGAAATATTTAATTAGCTAAGAAAGAGTGAAAAAATAGTTTAAAATATGATTAAAAAATTAATGTGAAATGTTATAAGAAAAAGTATGGAGAGAAAAATAAAATTTCAAACTTAGCAATGTAAATGTTATTATGAAGAGCATGTTGTCTGCATTGAGATCAAACAATTGTCACACATCCATGCTTTTTACATTAAATAACTAAAAATTTTATGTAGTACCTTTTTATGTTTGTTCATAAACAAATTGCACATTTTTTCACTAATCTGCAAAAATTCTTTTCCTCAATAATAGTAGAAAACAAAAATTTTCAATAAAAAAATTTCTTCATTTGAAGGTTTGTTGGATATATGCCTTAATTATATAGATGTTACGTATTTGTTGATTTGATTATGTATCCACTCAGATGGATTATTATATCTTGAAACCAATGCTTCATTGCGTATGTTGCTAAGTTGCAGTCCATGATGCATATCAGATATGAATAATAACAATAATGGTTTTAAGACAACAAAACATTTATAAAAAACTAATGTGTTTGTTTTAAGAATGCAATGTAGTCAAACAAATTTATAAGTTATTTCTAAGTGTTCAATGACAAGAAAAGTAGCAAATTTAATTGCAAATGAATAGAGTTATTAAGAACTAAAATTCTTGAAGTTATTGAACTTATGCGAGGCTAAGTTCCAGAGGAAGCAAAAAAAAAAAACAAGTTGAAATGATTTAATGCACTGAAACTGGTAGCATTTCTCACACTCTAAGAGCATGTTTGTACCTGGACAAGAAGAACAACCGGTTGGAAAAAAAATAGTTTATTTCTTAAGGCTAAACCTATCATAGCTGCCAAAAGCCAGAAACAACCAATTGATTGATTTCTGGAGGCAAAACTTATTGTAGCTACTGGAAGTGAAAAACAATTGTGTTGAGAATTTCCAAAGCTAAAAACAGTAAGTTCTTGCACTATAAGACAAAACAACTACAACTTTTTGAAATTTGATCTCCAAAGGCTGTAATAGTCATCAATGCCCCCAAAAGCAAAAGCTCTCTAATGGTCTTCAGCATTCAATTGTACCCAATACATCAAGCAACACCATGGGAAGTAACTCTTGCCAATTCAAGTGAAGAATCATCATCAAATCTAGGAGAAAGAGCTTCCTTTGAGAAACACCTTGGAGTTGACTTTGGTTTTGATTCATCATAAGGTTTTGGATTATGGGTGTTCCTTCTATCATATTTTCCTCTAAGATGATGGTTGTATCTTTTTTTTCCTCTAAAAGTTTTCATTGCTGATAAAAAAAATTCTTATACTTTCACTTGCAAATCTGGCAAAGAGTGCTATTATTTGAGATTGTTATCTTGTAAACAACTTTAACTTTTAGAATCTCTTGAGTGTGAAGAGGTTCCTACTGATCCTTGAACAAAACTAAAAAGTGTGGTTACTTGGTGAGCCTTAGGAAAATTACAGATAATAGTTTTCTAGTTAGCTTTGAAGAGAACTAGAGATTAGTTTGGATGTGAACCTTAAAGAAAATATTATTGTTGATCAAGAGATAGTGAATGAAATCTCAAGTGGGCAAGCTTGAAGAAAAGATGTAAACTAATGCTGGTGGAGTTGGAACCCCAATAAATCGTGATGTCATCTATTCTTTAAACTCTCTTAATAGTTTGCTAATAGTTATCTGGTTTGTTATTGATCTTTGGTTGAGTGAATTTGGTTGTAAATTTTATTTTACCAAAGTCTTTAAAGCAAATAACTCTCCCCCTCTTGGCTGCACTTAGGCCAATAAAGAATTACCAAAGAACAATAGTATAACCTTACTGAATTTAACATATAATTAACTAAGGAAAACTTGGAACAAGAGATGACATTTCATGTTTGTTGTTGGTACTAAACCTATCTTGCATTTGTACTAACCAAATTATTTCTTTTGAATGAGTTTAAAGTATTTCAATGTAACATGTTACACATAATTAACTTTTCATCTAACCAATATTAGGCAAGTGTAGCAACGACCAATTTAGCTTATAAGGTGTTTGGAACCCTACGATCGAGTTCCACCACTAAAAAAGCATCATTTTCTAATGGTCAAATTTTCAAATACTTGGCTGTTGGTAATTATCAATGCAAGTGTTAGTAAGTGCACTTTTTTTATTACCAACTCTAGAAGCCAATGGTAAGTGAAATTTATTTTACCAATGTCAGGAGCCATTGGTAATTATCATCGTGAAGAACTGTTGGTAAGTGAAATTTATATTATAAATGGCCTAAGTCATTAGAAATTCAAAAAGAAATACCATTTTGAAATGACCATGGAAATGTGGGATTCAAGTGGGATTTTTCTCCTCTTTCGATTATAAGCCCTCCCCTTTAACGCACACCACTTATTTTTCTTCTTCTCTTCCCTCTTTCTCTCTTTCTCTCTCTCTCTCTCTTTCTCTCTCTCTCTTTTTCTCACGCACACACACACAAACTTGCCGACTTTTGGGTTGGATTAGTGAATGAGTTTTCTGACAACAGTGTTGATATGATGAAGCAATTCAATCTCTAAAATCTTACTTGAGGGATACGTTCTACATTAAGGACTTAGGGAAGTTAAATATTTTTTTGGCTTGGAAAGTGCAAGTTCTTTAGAAGGAATATTTTTGTCTTAATGAAAAAACATTCTAGATATTTTGAAGGAAATGAGGATGCTTTGTTGCAAGCTAGTGTCATTTCCTATCCAACAGGAACATCATCTATACTCCAATAAATGTCCCCCTTTTAATGATCCATGACATTTTTTAATGTTGATTGGCAAGCTTATCTATTTGATGATTACTTGGCCTAATGTATAGCTTATGTCATCAATCTTCATAGTTAGTTCATGTAGACACCATGCACCTTTCATCTTGACGCAATAATGCATGTTCTTCGGTTTCAATAGAATATACCAGGGTGAGGCCTTTTCTTTCCTGCAAAAGGCTTATTTGATTTCCATGCTTTTTGTGATGTAGATTGGACAGCCTGTCCTAAAACTAGGCATTCTACAACTGACTATCTCATAAAGCTTGGCAATGCCCTTGTAAGGTTTTGAGAGCCAAACAAACCCAATGAAAACTAATCAAAACCCTCCAGGATCTAAGTGAAATGGAATAAATCAGGTGTTCAAATTTTTATATTTAGTCAGCTGATTTCAACCAATTGTTGAATGAAATCACAAACTTGAACAATTGAAGTATTTAAGTTCTCTACGGTATCCATATAAACCACTTAAATCAGCGTGCCTCCATCACGTTCCAGCAGGTGCGCTCCTATTGTGCCTACAGTGCTAGCTTGCATCCTTTAAGGAAGGGCAATAGGAAAGTATAACTAGAACTTTTCAGAACCTTTATGATTTCGTCCTTAAAGAGGCCAGGGTTATAAAATCTTTACTATATAATGTATGTATAGTGAAGTTTAACCCCCAAGCCTAATAAGTTTCAAAATCTTAATCCAATTCGGTCTAATTTCAAGCTTCATAATGGCTAAGCTTTTGGACTAATTATTAATCCAAAATTATCATGAAACCAAAACCAAATAATTTGGCCCATGCATTCAAATAACCCAATTGGTTCTAAGTGTGCGACCCAATAGGCCCCTACCACATTAGCAATGATCATAAATTAGCCAAGTGAAAAGATTATAAACAATTAACGGTGTCTAGTAACACATTATTGATACCCAAGTGAAAAGATAACCAGTGATTCGACTAAACCTCTATGATCATTATTCGTATATGTCATTATCCCTTTATCCAAGATATCAAGACCGAGCATAAGACATAAAATGTGCTATTCTCGTACAGCCCAATTTAAGGTTTCTTGATTACCGAGTAGACTAACTAAAACTGATGACATTGATATCCTATATCAACTCATTTGAGCTTGGCTATGCATTTTCTCAGTCTTACTCAATCAAGGGGCTCGCAGATATCATTCCCGTTACATAGGAAGGACAAATCCCATCTTAATCATACAAAACCATTTGCATGATATATGACATATTCAATGACTACCTTCATGTTCACTTAGTTATGAGCAACAAAGGGAAGTATAAAAGTATGCTACTCACATATAGGAAACTTTGATAACCTTAGGTCAAAGAATAACATATACCATGATCACTATAATAATCACTTATGACACTCATATAACGATTTATGTAACATTCTCATTGTGGGTTGGTCCAGTGCACAAGTTCTCTAACTTATACCCATATATAGACTACATATCTTATATTAGTCTCCACACATGTTAGTCTTTATGTATTAGTAATCCACTCCGCAATAATACTAGACCAGGAATGTTTAAGAATACTATTATTCTAGGGCTATAATTATGTTTGACTACGTCACACAAAAACAAACCAACAAACACAATTACTGGAATAATGCCTCAACAAAATATCATGACTCAATGTGCAAAATACAATTATCTCATGATTAGCTTTTGGGCACAACACTAACAACCCCAATATCATGGAAGTCTCGAAAGTAGCCTACGGTTTCTCGGTCTTCAACAGAAGCTGAGTATCGCTTTATGGCAGTGGCTACCTATGAACTTGTCTGACTCAAATCCCTTATTGCAGATCTTTTAGTTCATCATGAGCAACAAGTGAAGCTATATTGTGAAAACCAGACAGCCTTGCACATTGCAAATAATCTCGTATTTCACAAGCGAACAAAGCATATTAAGCTCGGTTGTCAATTAGTTTATGACAAAATTCAGGCCAAAGAGATTACTACTCACCACATTGCAAGCAAGTTCTAGCCAGTAAATGTCTTGGCAAAAGCACTAGGAAGGCAACAATATGAGTTTCTTGCAAGCAAGTTGGGCATTTGTGATCCCCATGCTCCAACTTGAAGGAAAGTGTTAAAGAGTTTTAGTTTTACCTCTTCTTGTTTTGTATACTTAGGAGATATTGGATTACTTCTATCCTTAGCTATCTACGTTAGCTCTTGGTTGGTTGAGTTAATTTAGAACTCTTGTAATTCCTCTTTAAATTCAAATCACTAAATGATTTCATGGCTTGCAAACATATTTTGCTTTACAGTGATGTCCTAACTATGATTCCATGCCGCAAGCAGCTACTTGAGCCTTGAGGTTAATGCAACATCTAGGCCTTTAGCCATAATGCATGCTCAACATTTTAGCTCTAGCTTAATAGTAGCACCATTTAAGTAAGACATACACATATTTGTACAAACCAAATGTTAATTGGTTTCTAGGGAAAAAAACACCTTTAATTTAGAGCTTAGCTGAAAATTGCAATACTAGAGTCTTGAGAGTAATCTACCAAAACAAAAAGCCCCTAGAGAAGTCTAATGAGACAACGGTGATTCAAATTTTTTAAAACTCCTATAAAACTAAGTATTTGGTGTGCTTAATCATGCATCACTTACATGTAGCTTTTAGCCAAATCATTATACTAGATATCACTTGTTAGAGAGATTTAGAGCTCCAAATACACGTAATTTAGAGATCTATTTTTATTATCTTCATTTCTTTAGCTTCAATCATTTTCAAACTTTATTAGATTCCATAAAAGATCATTTTGTATTTTTTAATTACATATCTAGTTATTCTTGGTTTGTTTGCTTATGACTCTGTCTATTCTAGTCAGATGTAGATAAAAGGTTATATGTAGAAAAAAAGTAAGCAAAAGAAATAATGGCCTTTAGAAAATGAAAATGAATGATGAAATAAAGAAAAAAACTTACAAAAGAAACGTAGGAAACTAATACAAAAAATAACAAGAAGAAGAAAAGCAAAAATCCTTAAAAAGAAAAAAGATTTAAAATGGAAGCGATGGAAAGAATGAAAGGAACTGGAATAGAAAAAAATAGGACTAATAGTATACAGGTTTTCATAGTTTTAGGACTGAACTATAAAACTGTTTAAGATCTTCATTCAATAACTTCACCCCCAAATTTCGCACCCCGCCTCCTCCATCCCTCCCTCTTTCCAACCGCAATCATCGAAGCCATTCATGGTCGCCACTTGCCGCCTGCTCTAATTCTGTCGTTCATGATTGCTACAGATTTGGGGGTTCCATGGATTCAACTTTGGAATTTCTAAATTGGGGCTTTAAGGTTTCTAAGACACGATCTAATGAGATCAACGAAAGAGATTTTGTTGTTTTTTTTTCTTTTTTTGGAAAAGGAATTTGCTTAAGGTTGCATTGAATGAGTATGATTCTTGATGATTGCAGTTATACATGGGGGGACCTGCAAAAACTGGTGGGCAGCACGACGAGGATAAACAATTTCCTACCACCACCATTCCTAACAATGCTCCAATTTTCCACCATTTCCCCGTCCTCGTAATCTTCTCTCTGTGTCGTTCGGGATGACAGCGGCCATAATCGATGAACATATTAAAGAGATCAATAACTCACTTAAGCAAAGTCAGTAGTTCATTCAGCTGGTTCGGAAGAAGGAAGAGCTCCCATCACGCCTACGCCTTGCTGAAGATGCAACTAGGGTAGGAAAAAGGACTTGTAATCGAAAAATAATTAAGAATCTGCCAGCAGTTTCTGCGACTCGGGTCGGCAATGATCAAATTGCCGCCCAGATCTGCGGGCGGATCGAAGTACTTTATCTTATTTTGTGAGGGCATGGAGGACAATGACTTCTTGCTCCAGTCGAATCGTCGTTGGATGGCCTGGATTTTTCATTCGGCTTCTTGCTTCAGTTGAATCGTCATTGAACTTTATCTATGAAGCATACGCCGAACCTGTAAGCATACAAATTGTCTTTGTTGCATTCAAATGAGCCTGACCTGGAATTGGGAGATGAATCAGTGCTGGCAGGCAAATTCACCACCGAATTCTCAAAGACGATGTGGCGAAGAAAGAAGAAGAGAGAAAAACACAAAAAGAGAGAAGAAAAGAGGCAGAGCAGACGTAGAAGGAAGATGAGAAAGGGGTGGGGCAAAGTTTCTAAGGAAGAAAAGTTAGGAAGGCAAAGTTAGTCATTTTTCCTTTTATTTCATAACGATGAATCACGGTGTTAACTTTGCAAGAGAGATAAGTGTATCAATTTGAAACAGTAGCAACAAAATTATATTTTTTATCAAACCTCAGGAATTTTTTGTAATTTTCCCTAAATAATAATTAATTTAAATTTATAGCATTATTAATCTAATTAAGTTTTTAAAATAAATAAGGTATGTGATATTATGATTATAATTTTGTGTATTTTTATTCTGAATTATATATTTAATGTTTTTTAGTATTTCTTCTTCTATGCAGTATAGACTAAATGGTTTTTTAATCTAATTAGGTTTTTAAAATAAATAAGGTGTGTGATGTTATAATTATAATTTTGTGTATATATATTCTGAATTATATAATTAATTTTTTTTTAGTATTTCTTCTTCTATGTAGGATGGACTGAATGGTTTTTTGTATTCCTATGCACCATGTATATATGGCTATAATAAAGATATAGTGTCATATAGGAATCCTCGTATATCTATATATATAATGAAAAAAGAAAACAAAGTCAAACTACAAAGATTATCATACTTTTCAATAAACTGTGAGATGGATAATTTAAATGCTATTTACAAATCCTAAAATCCATTCATATGCATAATGATCAACAAAATTTTATGTGAAAAGTATAAAAATTTTGCTCTTATCTAGTCAATTGAACTAATTCCTAAAGTAGTATAAAAACTATTAATCATTATATTTTTTAAGGGTAAATAGCACCCGTCATCCCTAAACTAAGACTCATGTTTTGGATTCATCTTAAAACTATAAATTGTTACACCATTTATCCTTTAATTATGAAAATATTACACCAATTGTCTTTTCATTAACTACAACTCTTAAAAATAGATGAAAAAAATATAAAAAAACTAGTTTTAACCTCTAAAAACCTTTCACTTGTCATAGAAATATCAAAATGTTTACATCTTATAATGAAACTGTCGTCCCATCATGACCTTCACCTTTGCTCCTTCGCCCTTTATGACCTTCACCTCTATTATGGCTAGCGCTGATTTGCCACTGTCATGTCCTCATCCCACCATAGACATCCCATGTCACAACTACCGTTGATGATTAATTGATGGAGAAAGGAGAACAAAAGGCTAAGATCCTTAAGGCTAGAACATCGCCTTTTTCCTCGTTGATTGCCATCCTTTGTTGTCAACTTCTGTCACTGTTTTTAGTTGCCATCTCATCGTGCTTTCCTGTCAATTAAGTGCTCTCTTCCACAGTGTTCTCCCGTCGTGCACCAATCTTGCCATTGCCATCTTCTATCATCATTTCCCTTTGATCCTACCGAGATATCTTCCTTTAATTGCTCTTCAATATCGTCATTTCTCTTCCATCTACACTGCTAGAGGAAGACAACGATTGATAATCGCACTCTGCCGGATGAAGACGATCGTACACCAACAGAGGGAGACGATCGTCCACTGCTAGAGGGAGATAACAATTGACAATCTGGCAAGAAGAGAGGGGAGATGGTTGCAAATAAGGAGGTTGGCTTGGAATCAACTACAGAAGATGCAAAAATTTAATGGGCGAAACAAAGGATCACAGCGATCATGGAGGAAGGAGGGCGGTTAGGAGAAGGTGGTTTTATTATAAGATGTAAAAGTTTTGAGGTTTTTATGACAAATGAAAGGTTTTCAGAAGTTAAAGCTAGTTTTTACAGTTTTTTTTTTTTGTACATTTTAATAGTTGCAATTAATGACAGGAGGATAAATGGTGTAACATTTTGTAATTCTTGGATGAATCTGAAACATGGGTCTTAGTTCAGGGACGACGGATGCTGTTTACCTTATCCTTTAATTTAAAAAGAGTAGAGCATCCGCAACACTTAACCAAATGACTAAAAGCTTGAACACCCATGGCCCCCAATTGGGATCAAATCCCACCAGGTGCATTGTGCACACTAGACAGTTAAGTGTGGCCGGATATTCTCTAGATTTAAAAAAGCAGATAGATTTCCCCTAACTTTCATTGGTAGTCTCTCATACCCTAACATATCTTATAAAAATGCTTTTGAGAAGCCAAAAAAAAAAAACCTGAAATTCTCTTACATTTAAAGAAATTCAAAGGAGCAAGAAATTTATATTTCTTCAAACCACTTATACTTACCCTGTTTTTCAACTATAAATAACTTGACTATTAACAATTTCTCCTAATTTAGTCAAGTTGAGGATAATTTTTTAAAAACAATAAATAAAGCACATCCATTTATGGGACGGATGTCGAGCTTATTAGTTACTGTCATATGGGCAATGAGATATCTTATTGATTTCAGTTTAAAAGTTAAATCATCAGTGAAATCTATTGATATGATAATGATGCGAGGTGGCATTCAGCATATCCTACCTGGTGTTTTCCAATTGCACATTCCCGTTTTTATCAAAATGGCAATTTGTAAATTTTACAACTTACAAGAACATGAATCTAAATTGATGTAATATTTTTTTAATATTCCAAATCTAATTTTTGCAATTAAATGGTTGTTGGAGGAAAGAAGCACCAGGTGTCTCAAACTCTGTTCCCTCCGTGACAGATCAAAGACTCAAACAAAATGGATTAGGGTTTGGAGACATAAATTAATGTTTCTGATCTCACAATTCCTGCACCTTCTTGTTAAATGTGAAAATTAATTACTTTTATCATTTCACTTTTTAGCGGTCTGGCATAATATACAAAAAAGCCTGTAATCATGAGCATACTTAAAGAGCTTACAAACAAAAGAGCTCCTTGCAAGGCAACCATTACTAAAAAAAAAAAAGGATTTAGTGACAGATATTAGCGACGGCTAACTGTTGCTAAACCTGATATAGTGACGGTCAGCCGTCATTAAACCTGGTGCGGCTAATTTATTTGCTGCTAATAATTTAGCAATGACTGTCGTCATTATTTATCAACGGTCAGCCTTCACAAACACGACGGTCACTACTTTTTTGGCATCGGCATGATACTGGTGAGTTAACAACGGTTAATTGTTACTAATATTTTTGTGAAGGCAAGTCATCGCTACGTTTAGTGAATATTAACAGTCATTTAGTTTGTCACATTAGCGACGGTTGGCGGTCACTAATTTAACAAAGACAAGCTGTCGCTAATTAGCGATGGCATGCCTTCACTAAAATAAATAAACGGTAAAATAACACATTTTCCTGTTATTCTTCAATCACAGACAATTTACTCCCAAAGTTAGGAAAAACAACGATAGCACTCTATCTCGCCCCCGTCACTCTCGCTGACCTCACGCCGGCGGCCAATTTTGATTCCTCTTCTTCTCCCGCTGCTCCGTTCTCTCTTCCCTTTCTCCTTTTGCTCCTGCTGGTCTTCTCTCTCGTCCCTTTCTCATTCTTCACTAACTCGTTGGGGACCGGCGAGGCGATTCACTGTTTCTCCTCGAGCGGACGGCCACCATTGGCTTTTTTCTCGCTCGCCCTTGCTCCTGGATCACCCTCGTTCCTAACTCTCTCCTGTTTATCTCTCTCACCGATATAGCACTTGCCGGGTGCGACGGATCTGGGACGCCATCGTCGACGAAGATCGGGCCTGGCTCGACGGAGGGGCTGGGCTCAGTGGCTCGGCCAAGGAAGCCTGGGTCGACGAAGATCATGCGCTTGTCTCGATGGAGGGGCTGGGCTGACTGGGGTCGATGGAGCACCTGCTCGCGGATCTGCTAGACGAAGTCCCTAGGTCGATGGAGATCGGAATCTAAGGGAGGGCAACGACGGTAAACGACGGGGGTAGAAGATGAAGAGTTGTTAGCGGCCAACGGTCAATCAGAGAAAGCGATGAGGAGGCGAATTCATTTGAAGATGCAATTGGAGATGAAGGAAAGATGTTCCAGGGGGAGAAAGCGCCATCGGTTAGAGGTAATTCAGATGATGGACAGAGGAGTGGCAGTGATGTCGTGGAAGCGTCCGACGAGGGTGCAAATCTTATGGATGTTGGGCCTGCCTTTGGTTGTGGCGGGTAGAGGGTGGAGAGCTATGGAGGCAAGGCATCAGTTGGCTTCTCCCATGGCGACGGCCAATTGCAGATGGAGCAGGATTGGATTTCCCCTAAGATGGCCTAATGCACAAAAGGTGGTAAATTGCCAGTTTTATCGAAAGCACCAGGGGGTTGGAAGGCTAAACTTCGGGGCGTTTAAAATTTTTTGAAATTAGTGAATTTAGTAAAAGTTAATTGTCGCTAGTTGCAAAGGTAAGTCATTGCTAAAGTTAGTGACTAATCGTCGCTAAATTAGTGAAGGTAAACTATCGTTAAATTTAGTAACGGTTAGCTGTCGTTAAACTCTAAAATAGTACTCTCCCGTCCCAATTTAGCTGAAACATTTCTCTGGGCACGGAGATTAAGAGATATGTAATTTGTGTTAATTTTTTATGTAGTAAAAGTTTAAATAATCATTAAAAAAGAAAAGATTCTTTTTTGGGTTTTGTGTAGTAAGAGATTGAGTGGATATTAAAAAAAGAGTCTTTATTGGGTTTTGTGTAAAATGATTATTTAATTGTTTAAACTTTTCCAAAAGAGGAAACGTTTCAACCTTTTGGGACATCCCAAAAAGGAATATGTTTCAAATAAACTGGGATGGAGGGAGCAATTGTTAACCCTCATTATATGTAAGCCTGCATCATTTTAAATATAATTATTAATTTTAATAATAAGTCAAAGCTACAATGAAATTCTATAATAACAAAATAATGAATAAACAAAACTATTCATTTGTCACTAAACATGTTTAAAGAAATAATTTTTCAATTATTTTACTTAGTTAAGTAAACAAGTCAGAAATAATTAGGAGTACATGATGTAACTAGATTTAATAAAAACTAAAAATAAACTAAAATGTAAACTAACGTAATTAATTTAGTTAGCTAGACTTAACAAAAACTAAAATAAAATGTGAAAAGCTTAACAACACATAAGTAATTGATAGCTTAAGTATTTTTTTTAGAAAGAATTTTTTAATCATAAACAAAATTTATCATAAATTATAACCTATATTTTGTAATAGACACTAAATTAGTAAGAGCAAACCATCACTAAATTTAGTGACGGCTAAATTAGCGATTGCTAACCGTCACTAAATTAGTGAGGGCAAGTCATCCATAAATTTAGCAATGATTACCATCACTAAGTTAGCTAGAGCAAGCCTTCACTAACTATTGTCATAATTTAGTGACGGTTAGCCTTTACTAAGTTAGTGAGGGCAAGCCGTTACTAACTCTGGCAAAAAGTTAGTGATAGCTAGCCATCGCAAAACTTTTATCAGACTTTAAGATACACATCTCTACTGCATTATATATATTTAAAAAAGTTATTTATGTTAAAATAGATGACAAGTTAGCATAACAAAATGACTAACACACGAGAACTCCTATACAGCTAGCATGAGTAAGTTGTTTTTAATTGAGGCGTACTGTAGTGATGACTTGCTGTAGATACTTCATTGGCTTTTAGCGAGGGCTACGTGTTACAAAATTTGAAAGAGACTTAGCGAAGGCTAACCGTTACTAATTTTTTGGATTTTAGCAAGGGCAAGTCGTTACTAAATTTAACGACGGCTAAACATCTCTAAATTAGTGAGGGCAAGCCGTCACTAATCAATAAATTTAGTGACAACTTGCCCTCACTCAAGTCGTTACTAAATTTAGCGACTGCTAACTATTGCTAAATTAGTGACGGCCGACAAACAACTGTCGCTAAACTTTCATCGGAGTTTTAGTAATTCTTTATCATCACTAATTAGTGACTGTTTTTAGCCGTTACTAAATTCCATTTTTCTAGTAGTGGACTAGTTTGAGGTTCTATAGAACTATTGGGGAGATTCAACATTAACAGGCCACAAATAAGCCTATATAGACAAATACAATAACAAAGCTCCAATCTTTCTCCATCCCAAATTAGGGTTACTTATCACGAGACCAGTATTATCTTCTTCCTCATATTTTGCTGGTCAGGAGCAAATATTAACATGGAGATTTTATTCAGATCAGACAGTGATCTACCTAAGAATGATATTAGTTTATCTGATTAATTTTTTGGTAAATGTCCTCCACACTGAGATTTTACAACCCCTCCATCGCCAACTTTTTGTTATTTTTTGCCCTTGGATAGAGTTATAGTATATATATTAAGATTAATGTAAAACGAATTGATCAGAAAGGAAAATATTTATTGTAGATGGCGATAAAAACTTTTACTAATTATCAACTTTTAGTTATTCTTTTGTTCTTCCCCTTTTCAGAAATTTTTTTTCAAATGGGTAAATAAATTACACATATACTTCTGTAGTAACTGATTTATGGAAAGTATAACATTGTTGTCCACATGGTTTTGTAACGTGCAATTGCATACCTGGAGGCCGAAGGGGAAGGTCATTCTTTAGTATCTTTTTCGTTGGTGATGACAATGGCTAAACACCGTCTACGTCTTTGGTTCGCCGGGTGAGATAGAGGTGGATTCGGGCTCCCCCTGTCTTTCGTCATCGATCGGGAAGAACGTCCGGTGAGTCGTCGGAGGATAAGAGTTCCAGGGAGAATGAAGTAAAGAGCTTGTTTAAGGGCTTTTGAATAGCTTCGATACTATGGAGAAGGTTTTGCCGATTAGACTAGAATCGGGTTCTGTGTAGTAATTTTCAGGTTTTGATAGGGTTTTGAAGTTGGATTCGACTATGTCGCCTGGATAGATTAATTTATTCCTGTAACATGATTAATCATATAGGCAAAGTTTTCTTGCTTTGTCTATTCTGAGAAGAAAGGGGCATGGACTATTATCCTGACCGTCAAAACCATCCAATAATGTAGGTCTTTTTGAAATACAGATAATCTCACTGTTATTGAAACGTTTAGACTGCACCGTCATAATGATGGTATGCGAGACTTATTGAGTTTGAGCTTGAGACTCAAAATGAGCCTGATACCTTAAAGTGCCGAGCTCGAGATAGTAAGTACCCGACTTTTTTTCTTAAAAGGACTAATGGGTCTTCAATAATAATATATATAATATTTTAATTATCTAACTAATCAAAGAATTAATAGTTTAAATTAGTAAACTAAACATAATAAGTTCCGTGAAAAAAACTTTTCGTTCAAGCTTACCAGGCTTTTAGGCAGAACTTAAGCCATCCTCAAATCAAGCTTGAGCCTCAAAACTCAAACTTGAGTAATTTGAGCTTGAGCTTGAGTTCGGGTAGTATTCATAATTTAAGAGGTAGAGCCCTCGGCCCTAGCCAATTTACACCTCTAAAATTCAAAGGAACCAATCATATAAAATAGCTTGACTTGTTTTCAACAATAAGTTTCATTTCCATTTCATGCCTACAAATGGGAATCAATTTTCTGTCACAAGGTTCAACGACATGCACCCATTTACTACATTAAAGCATGTTGTGCTATGTCAAAGTAAGTTAATTGTTCTTATAGTAATTAAGATAATTATTTCATAAAGTTCTATTCAAATTTTGATGTAGAACATGAAATCTTTTTATTAAGATAATTACTCCCGTCAACAAAACGGCTTCAGATCCTGCAGCTTTAATCCTAAATGCAACCCAAAGATTTTACCCTCCACGTCTGAAAGAAGATGGGGAGGAAGAGTTGCATTTTCTTGCTCGACCAACTAAAAGCTAACACACCACATCTTCTAGAATCAATTCATTTTATGAAAAAAAAAAAATTAATACACAACTAATCAAGGAATATAGAAAGGACTAGATTGCGACCCTTGCTTTGTTACAATACTATGACGAAGATACAATTTTTTCATGCCAATTATATTTATAGAAGAAAACAAACTAAAAAAAGTTATGAATTCAAACATAAGTTATGATCAATGTAAAAGAGCTAAAAATTTTAAATGATTGAAATGTGTTGATAACATATTTGGTAAATAGAAAATATATGACATAAGACTAATATAATGAATTTGGATTTCAGGAGAAATCAGAGCCTTAAATGTCACTTATGAAAATTGTGGGTCTAAAACATAAAAACCACAAGTTTAAAAAAAAAAAAGGGTGAGAATGTCTACTTTCAAAGGTTAAGGACCAAAATACATCAACACATACAAATAAATGACCAAATTTTTATTTACATTTTTTCGCCCCAGAAAAATAGCTAAAAGGCAATTCCACGCCCAAAGAAGGCCAAACACCAAAAAAGAAAAAAAAAAGGTAAAAGAAAAGCAATTTCGAACAAAAACAAAACCGAAACAGCCGAAAGGCAGAAAAAATGTTGTAGCAGGGGCAACGCAATTCATAAGCATAGTGCCGCCCCTTAGGTAATGATAGGCGCTAGACCAAAGCTAAAGATCATGACTTCATATCTAATATATGAATAAATGGTGAATTCCGATAGTTCAGTGATATTGGTAAAGTAGTTCTGGGACCCTTGTGTAAAAGGCTATGAAACAAGGTTTAAAACACTCTTCCCTCTCAATTGAAACAAGAAGATAAAAATCATGGAACACTAAGTAAGCAAAGGAACATGTAGATTTAAAAGAGAGTAGTAATATAAGATAAAAGAAAAACTAAATTTAATTAAAAGAACAAAATCAATTAGACAAGAAACAAGTACTACAAACATAACAACCAAATATTAAATATCAGAAGGAACATACAGATTTAATAAGAAATAAGATAAGATAAAGGAACAACTATATTTAACAAAAATATGTTTCTAACAGGAAATAACTATTATAGGCAAAACAAACAATTATTAAATATTAAAACGAACAAATATATTTGTCAAGGAACAATAAGATGAGATAAAAAAAACTATATTTGATAAGAGAACATGAAGCATATGATAAAGAACAACTATTATAGTTATAGCAAGTGGTGATTAAATATCACAAGGAATAAATAGATTTGTCAGGGAAGCTAGCAAGATGCGATAAAAGAACAATTATATTCTACTAGAGAAGAAAAATCGTTTAACAAGGAACAACAGCATAGCAATTAGTTGTGGTGCAGTGACGACATTATGATAATTTATAGGGTAAAATGGGTAAATTTTCCGCTATAGTTTATAAGAGAGAATGGAATCAAAATAGAAACAAACCAGATAAAATCTTCATTACCACAGGAGTGAGCATAGTTTTCCATTAAGATCGTGCATACTTCCACATATTATCAAGCGACACCTCCGTACCAATCACCGTTCCCACCAGCGTCAGATGCCTCTCACCACAGTCCTCCTCAATCTCTTCATCACTCAACTTACATCACTACTAGCATCCGCCTCATAATACTACCGTTCAAAGTTTGCTGGCTGCTGAATTTTCAAATACTCCGGACCCTGCCTAGCCTCATCTTCCACCACTTGTGTCCAAGATTTAGTCGTCTGATTTTGAGATGCAATTTGAACAAGCCCAGCCCCTAAATTAAACCTTTCAAACTTAACATCAGAACCATCATATCCTATCTCACTCATCAGAATCACACCCACGCCCAAACCCACGTGAGCCTCACCGATTACGCCCCATATCTCACTCCCAAGGTTGACTACTAAAAAAACCAACTTTTCCAACGGTCTAACTTCCAACGGTCTGACCGTTGGAGAATAACCAACGGCTTAAGCCGTTGGACAAAGAGAAAAAAATTTTCCAACGGCTTGACCGTTGGAGAAATTAAGAGATTGAAAATAAGATGGATTTCCAACGGCTTTAGCCATTGGAATTAAGTATAATGATTTTAAAGTTTTTTCCAACGGCCTAAGCCGTTGGAAATAAAGTTATAGAAATCAGCGTTTTGACAAACTTTGAAATTTTTGAAAACTTGAATTATTTCCAACGGCTTAAGCCGTTGGAAAATGAAGTAACAGAAACCATGGCTTTCAGTAAGTTTGAAAATATTTATTTAAAAGTTGTTTCCAACGGCCTAAGCTGTTGGAAAATGAAGGTAAGAAAGCAGATGTTTAGGTAAGCTTGCAAAGTTTGAAAATGAATTATTTCCAACGGCTTAGGCCGTTGGAAAATGAAGAATAAGTTTGAAAAATCATGTGTTCCAGTAAGTTAGAAAATTTTGGGGAATTTTGATTTTTAAGTTAAAAAACATATGATTGAAGTTTTTTCCAACGGCCTAAGCCGTTGGAAAATAAAGTATGAACAAGCATCATTTTAATTAAGTTTGAAAATTTGTGGCAACGTCGGGTTTTCTGGAGTCGCCACCAATCAGTTTTCTTAGGTCGATTGGTCACCTTAAAATTGGTCTGCGAGAGTTCGGGGATCGGGAGTACGGTTACGCTAAAACAATATTGTTATAGCGCCCAAAATTGGCACCTTAGTTGATTTTAATTTTTGTTTTACTTTGCTTTTAAATAACTTCAGTTAATTTTTAAAATTAGAAATTTTAACTGGATTAGTCAGATGTGGATTTTTGGTAATTAATTTGTATGAAATTTGATACTTCCGAACCATGGACTCTGCCGAGTCATTTGGACACGGAAGATTTTTGATTCCGAACCATGGACTCTGCCGAGTCATTTGGACACGGAATTTGGTGAAATTTAAACAATTTAATCCATATTGTAAATATGGATTTTTTATTTTTATGGAAGTAATTGTTATTTTAATTATTTTTGTAAGTCTTTTCAAATTTTAGGTTTTTTTGTTAATGATCTTTAAAAGATCTTTCTTATTTCTTTTTATATTTTATTATTCTTTTCCTTCTTTCTTTATCTTTCTTTTCTTTTTCTTATCTTTCTTTTCTTTTTGATTTTTATCTTTCCTTTCTTTTATCTTTCCTTGTTTAATGAAGGATATTTATTATTTAAATAATTACTCAATTTATAAAAGAATTAAAAAGTAATTAATTTTTTTATAAGAAAGTTAATTAATTAATCTTGAGATTTATTTTATGTTTATTAAAAAAAATAAATTAATTAAGAAAGATTTATATTTTATGTTATGTTTGTTCTTTTTATTTAATAAAAGATAAACAAAAAAAATTATTAAATCAAGATCTTATTTATTCAGTAAAGAAACCAAAAATTATATGTATATTTTAAAATAATAAAAGTCTTAATATTTTATTTTGTTTTATTTTGTTTTGATAAAAGATTAACCAAAAGTAATTGTTTAATTAAGAAAATCAAAAATTTATATGTATATTTTAAACAAAAAGAAAATTTTTGATATTTATATAATTTATTTTTATGTTCTTTTTGTTTGATAAAAGATTTTTTTTTTAATTTATAAGTCTAAAAATACATCTAATTAATAAGTCTAAAATATTTAAGAGAAATTTAATTCTTTTTTATTTTATTTTATTTTTGAAATCATTTGGCTTAGATTTTTATTTATTCAATAAAGGAATTAAAAATTTATATTTTAGTTTAAAATAAGTAAAATACAAAGTCTTAATTTTCATGTATTTCTTTTAATTTTTTATTATTTTTTACTGAATTAAAGTAACTATTAAAATTAATTTTATATTTTATATTTTTAAAAATATTTTTTTATTCTCCAAACCATTGGATCCTGGCGGATCATTTGGACATGGAGTTTAATTTTTATTAAATTTTATTTTAGTTATTAAATTAATTATTAAATGGCATATACAAACTGAATTTTTCTAAGTATGATTTTTTTATTTCGTCAAAACTAATTTTAGATTAATTATTAAAAATAAGTTTGTCTAATCTAATCATATAATTATGCTTGACATTAATTTCTAAACTAATTCATAACTTTAATAATCCAAACAAAACTAAAAAAAGTAAAACAATGGCTAATTTGTAAATCAGAACAATATTAGAGTCTCAAATATACAAATCACATAAGACCAGGGGCAAATTATGTATTAAAAATATTTATCTAACCAAATCATACAATTATGTTTAATACTAATTCTTTAAGTTTATTCATGCTCTTAATTAAATGAACAAACAAAGACATAAAAGAAAATAAACATAAGTGGCCAAATTGTAAGTCAAAACATCCTTAAAGTCTCAGATGAACAAATCAAATAAATCCGAGGACAAATTATTTATTAAAATTACCTATATAATCTAATCATATAATTAAGCTTAATATCAATTCCTAAGTTAATTTATGTCTTTAATTAGCTGAACAAACAAAAGCATAATAGGAAATAAGTGAATTAATGACTAAATTACAAATCAAAACAACATTAAAGTCTCAATTAGACAAATCAAATAAATCCAGGGGCAAAAATTAGAATTATACCAAAATTATGGACTTTCAAATCAGATCCGGGTCGATAACGGGCCGGTTTGCGATCTGGGTTTCGTTATTTAATTTTAATTTTTATTTTTGTTTACTTTAAATAAAATCAATTAATATCCAAACCATGGATTCTAACCGAACCACCTGGATATGGACGAATAATCGTTTTAAGATTTTATCAAACCATCAAGGACGGGTCTTTGAAATTTGCCAAGTGTTATAAAATAGACTCTTATTAAATCTTTTCTTAATTCCTAGATGATGAGAAAAGTAAGCATACATGAGCAATTAATTTACTAATTATTTTTATACACTATTAATATTTGTTGTTTTCAAGATGCATTATAAGATCTAAATCACAATTATAAGAATAAGAGAATATAAAAATGAGTTAAACATTCCGAGTGACAAGCCTATATAGATTTAATGATTAAATTTTATAGATGACAAATCAAACAAAACAAAGAAAGAAATCAAAGAAAGTAAATAAATAAAGAAGTAAGTAAATAAATAAAATAGATAGTCAAGTAAGTAAGTAAATAAATCAACCGATGAGTAAATAAAGAGAACAAATAAAAAGAAAATAATCAAAATAAAACAAAACAGACAACATAAAAGTAAAACATATAAGGTATATTTCATATAAATTTAATAGTTAAAGTTAATGCAAAACTCAAACAGGCAGAATAAATAAAACAAAACAATAAAATAAATAAATAAAAATCCCGCCGTCAGTGACTAATCTGTAAAATAAAAGGATGTTAGTGACTTAAATGGTTAGATCAAATAAAACTAAGGACTTAATGGAAATTTTTACCCAAATAATCAAAAGTTTTGACTTAGTCAACAAGACAAAAACGTCTTCAGCAGAGGAGCATAGCAAGCAGGGGAAAGATGGCGCGACGGCGGCGTGCGCGGAGCAGGAGCCTGGCGGCTGGCGGCTGACGGGGGGGAAACGAGGGGTGGAGGGAGGGACGACGTGATGGCTGGGCGCGCTGAGGAAGAGCGACGGACGGGGGCGGAGCTCGTTGGCAGCGTCGGGGAGATCGCGACAGGAGGAGGAGCACGGCAGAGGTGGTGCGCACGGCGGAACTGGGCGACGCAGTGGACGGCGCACGGGAGGGACGGTGATCCGGTGAGCGTGTGACGGCAGGAACTGTACGCGACGGCATGGGACGCGACGGAGGCTGGAAGACGAACAGGGAAGGAGACAGGCATGACGGGCTCGGCTGAGGAGGAGCTGGAGCGGGGTCGGCGGCGGGTTGCAGGAGGACGCGGGGAGAAGTAGCTGGAGGGAGAGCGAAACAGAGGGAGAGCGGGGGAAGGGAGAGGGCCAGAGAGATGGGGAGAGAAAGATGAGAGAAAGCGTGAGAGAGAGAGCTGAGTTCTCTGAGAGGCCAGAGAGGGAGAGGGCCGAGAGAGTGAAGAAAAGAGAGAGAATGCGTTTTCGGGGAGTAGAGAGAGATGGGAAGGCTAGCTGGTGTCAGAGAGGAGACGCCCAGAGGAGATTAGAAAGCGTAAGAGATAAGGGAGGAGAGCCCGATTAAAAAAAAGGCAAGAGAAGATAAGGGATAAGGGGAGGGGGAGCCTCTGTCGGCCACCCTCCCCATTTTTTATTATTATTTTTTGTTTTTTTCTTCTTTTTATTTTTAATTAATTAATTAATTAATAATTTTTAATTTTAATTAATTTAGATTTAATTTATTTTTATTATTATTATTATTATTATTTTTCTTCTTCTTCCCCCCCCCCCCCCTTTTTTTTTCTAACATACAAACTAAAAAAGAATGCCCCTAAAATAATATTGCCATTATTACTATTATTATTTTTTAATTAAGTAATCAATTAATTAAGTAATTCAATAATTTTTTTTTTTTAGTTTTAATTTTTAATTTAATTAATTAATTTTTTTTTATTTTTAAGCTGGACGAAATTGGGTGTCAACAAAATTGTTAGAATTTTGAATTATTTCCAACGGCCTAAGCCGTTGAAAAATGGAATTTGAAAAAGCACCGTTGTACGTGGAAATTTGTAAGGGCTGGAAATTATTTCCAACGTCTTAAGCCGTTGGAAAAATTAAGTTCAAAACGCACCGTTTAAATTATTTTTTTCCAACGGCCAGGGCCGTTGGAAAAGGCGCAATTAAATCCCCCCCCAGCTCGCGACTTCTTCTTCCCCGTTTGCTTTTGTCTTCGCTCTCTGTGCTCTCTTCCTTCGCTCTCTCTCTCCACACGCACACACAGCACCTTCCTCAAGTCTCCCAGGGCTGGATTAACGTCGCTCAGAGGCTGATTTCTTGGATCTGGTGGTCTAACTCGTAGATCTGTAGGTAGGTGTGAAGATTTTTCGTTTTGGGTTAAATTTTTTTTGTTTCGATTTTCATGGTTTTTTGTTTAATAACTCTAATGGGTGTAATTTTTTACTTGTTCTAGCAGATTGGAAGGAAGAAAGAACGCATTTGAAGGAAGGATTTTGAGGTATTTTCGTTTATTACATATTTTTATAATTTTTTAAATTATTTATCCGAAAAATGCTTAAAATATTTCTTATGTGATTTGAAGTGGTTCATGGTTGGATGTGAAGATTTGCTAGAACACCCATTAGAATTTTTAATTTTTACCCATTTTGGTAATTTTTTTATTATTTTCGGGTTTTTAGGGTTAATTTTACAGTTTTAGTTTAATTAATAATATTTAACTGGGAATATGTTTATAAGGTTTTAAGTTTTGGAATTAGTAGAAACGTTGAAAGTAGTTATACTTAACTAAATTTGTTTGATTAAAATTTACCTTTAATAAAATATGTGTCAATAATAAGAATATTAATAACAAAAATAATAATAATAATAGTATTTTGAATAATAATAATAGTAATAACAGTAATAAAAATAATAATAATTATACTAAGAGTAGTAGTACAATAATAATAATATTTAATAATAATAATAATAATAATAATAATAATAGTAATGGTAATATCAATAATACTATGTAAAAATAATAATTAAAATAGTAATTATTGTACAAAGGTACGAGCTAAAATAATCATGCATAATATTAATTAAAATAAGTATTATGAAACTTAGATTACTATAATAATAATTATAATAATAATTATTTAAATAATGATGTATTGTTCGATGACAACAAAGACAATAATAATATGACTACGAATAATAATAATAATAATTATATTTATAATAATAAGAATAATATTATTATTATAATAATATTAATCATAATAATAATAATTATTATTATAATTAATAAAATAATTACTATTATACTAAGAGTGGTAGTAGTAATAATAATAGTAACAATAATCATAATAATGGCTAATTAAAATAATTATTATGAAACTTAGAATACTATAATAATAATTATAATAATAATTATTTAAATAATTATGTATGGTTGGAAGAGAACAAAGACAATAATAATATGACTACGAATAATAATAATAATTATTATTATTATAATAAACCCAACAAGAGTAGTAATAATTATAATAATAATTATCTATACTATGGATGGAATGCCTTCTTATGCTTTGTATATTTTGTAGTTATTAATATTTGGTGTTGAATTTGCTCTCGGATTTGATGTGCCTAATCAGCATGAGACATGAAACATTATGTTTGCAAAATTTGAAAGATGTGGGCTTTTTGGTTGACATGCATTAGAATGCCGCACTTATTGAACTCACACACCCTAAACACTTAAGTATGTGGGCTTATTTGAAAGATGTGGGCTTTTTGGTTGACATACCCTCCCAGGCCTTACCCTCATGAATAAAAGAGTAAATTATTAAAAGAAGTATGGTCGAGCCATACAGAAGTAAACCACTATAGCTGTGTTAGAGGTACCTAGATGATGGTTCTTAGAACTATAGATAAGTAGTAGAAAAAATATTAATACTTATTGAGTGAAATATTAATGCATGGAATTAATTATAATATGTGGTCTATTAATATATAATTTCCATTGGTAGGACTACATGGAACAAGAACGTAGTTGGATGTATAGTAGTCGTTATTTACCTGGGCGAGTTGGGTACAAGGAGGAGTGGGAGACAGGGGTTGAGCAATTTATAACATTTGCTTGTAGTAATCCAGGTCATATGGATGGGAACAAAATTCGTTGCCCATGTCGAAGATGTAAAAATTTGAGGTTTAAGGATTGTGATGATGTTAGAGTGCATCTATATAAGTGCGGATTCATGCCTTCTTACACTAACTGGACAGCTCATGGGGAGCCGTTTAAGGACCTGTCAGATCAGCCGTTTGATAATTGTGGTTCGTATGAGCATGCTGAGGGTAGTTCACCTGTAAACCCATATGCTCGAATGATTTTTGATGCAGTTGGACCAAGTTCCCATCAGAATTTTACTGAGGTCCATGAACAACCTAATGAAGGCTTTAGACGGTTTTCTGATTTATTGTACTCGGCGACTACACCTCTTTGGGATAGATGTGAGACACATTCTGAGCTATCTGCTGCAGTTCGTTTGTTAAACCTTAAAGCAGAATATCATATACCAAGAGGGTGTTATGATGGTATTGCCACCTTGATGAAAGAAACACAGCCAAGTGACAGCAAGATGTCGTCGAATTGGTATGAGACGAAGAAATTAGTTTCACAACTTGGTCTTGCGCATCTAAAAATTGATGCTTGTGTTAACGACTGCATGTTGTTCTGGAATAATGATAAAGATGCTACACAGTGCAAGTTTTGTGGTGAATCGCGGTTTAAGCCGAGAAAAGGTGGACGGGGTAAAGATAGACCAAGAAAGACCATGCACCATTTACAACTAACTCCTCGTCTTCAGCGACTATAGGCTTCACTTTCAACTGCAGAGCACATGAGGTGGCACAGTGAGCATCGATCCGAGCCAAATGTTTTAAAACATCCTTCAGATGGGGAAGCATGGAAACATTTTGATTCCACTTACCCGTGGTTTGCCGCAGAGCCCCAAAATGTTCACCTTGGTGTATGTTCTGATGGTTTCGTTCCGTTTGGAAACTCTAGTAAACAATATTCATGTTGGCCGGTCATCGTAACGCCGTATAATTTGCCACCGTGGATGTGTATGAAGAAACCATGTATGTTTTTGACTTCATTGATACCAGGCCCTCGGAGTCCACGCCAGAACATTGACATCTATTTACAACCTCTTATTCATGAATTGAACCAGTTGTGGGAAGATGGTGTCCAAACATGGGATGTATCACTTAAACAGAATTTTCAGCTCTGTGCTTCAGTTTTATGGACCATCAATGACTTCCCCGCTTATGGGATATTGTCAGGTTGGATGACTCATGGGAGATTATCTTGTCCTATTTGCATGGAGCAAAGTAAAGCCTTCCAGCTTGAGCACGGGAGGAAAACTTCCTTCTTTGATTGTCATCGACAATTTCTCGAGTTGGATCACCCATATAGAAGAAACAGAGTTGGCTTTAAGAAAGGACTTATTGAAAAATCATTGCCTCCTGAGCGTCTTCCGCCTGAAACAATATTTCAACGTATCTCAAATTTGCCATCTGTAGTTCAGAATGAAGAGGTTTTAACCATACCAGGTTATGGTAGGACGCATAATTGGTCAAAAAGAAGTATTTTCTGGGAGTTGCCTTACTGGAAGAATAATTTAATCCGCCATAATTTGGATGTGATGCATATAGAGAAGAATGTGTTTGACAATATATGGAATACAATGATGGACGTGAGGAATAAAACTAAGGACAACATGAAGGCTCGTAAGGACATTGAGATGTTGTGCAATCGATCAGAGCTAAATTTAATTCCTCAAGCCGACGGTCGAGCATTTAAACCCAAAGCAACATTCACACTAAATTCACATCAGAGAACTGATGTGCTTAATTGGGTTAAAACACTTAGACTCCCAGACGGGTATGCAAGCAACCTTGGGAGGTGTGTTGACAGTAATGTAAGTCATATGTCTGGAATGAAAAGTCATGATTGTCATGTAATGATGCAGAGGCTCCTCCCATAGCCCTTCAAGCGATACCTGAAAATATATGGAAACCGTTGACTGAGTTAAGTCAATTCTTCCGTGATTTATGTTCTCCAGAGTTAGATGTGAATCACATGGTGGAGTTAGAAGCAAATATTCCAGTAATACTCTGCAAGTTGGAAAGAATTTTTCCACCTGCTTTTTTCGATTCGATGGAACATTTGCCGGTTCACCTTCCTTATGAAGCTAGGGTTGGAGGACCCGTTCAGTATAGGTGGATGTACAAGTTTGAACGTTGTATGCATGACCTAAAAATAAAGGTATCAAATAAGGCTCATATAGAGGGTTCAATTTGTGAAGCGTATCTAATTAAGGAGACCTCAACATTTTGCTCTCACTACTTTGAATCTCATATTCCACATATGGCTACTAGAGTACCTCGTAATGATGATAGGGAACAAAGACAATATGATGAATCGGTGTGGTCTATCTTTAGATATCCGGGTCGTCCATATGGTGTCTCGAGATATCGATATCTTGATGACAATGAATTGAGGCTTGCTACTGCATATGTCTTACTAAATAGTAAGGAGGTGAAGCCGTACCTCGAGTAAGTGACATAACACATAGGTGCTTTATATATTCTACTCTAATAATAGATGGTTTTCTTCCTTTATACACTTGCATAATCTAGGTACACACTAAACGACCTTTATGTATATCTTCTAGTTTGTTTGTTGAGGAAGTGCGTATGCATGCACCAAATATAGCAATGTCAGACCTGGATGTCTACATTGAGAACCACTTTGCTACATGGCTTAGAAACTATGTAAGTTACCTACACTTTAATCTAATGTCATATTTTGCTTCTCAAGGGAAAGAAATATTCATAAACTTGCTGATATGTAACTAGGTGAATGATGTGCGCAACAATATCACGGACCGCTTCTTATGGGATGTTGGGTGCGGGCCATCACGTCGTGTTGAGACTTGGCCTGTTTATTTCATAAATGGGTACAAGTTCCACATTAGCGACTGGGGTCGTGACAAAGCAACATTTAACAGTGGCGTTTGCATAAGGACTTCAGGATCAAGTGAGGTTGAATGTGATTTTTATGAGGTTTTAGAAGAAATCGTTCAACTCGAATATCCTGGATGGCCACAGAAACATGTTGTATTGTTTAGGTGTGCATGGTTTGACCCTACTCCAAATCGTGGCACTCGAGTGCATAAACAATATGGTTTAGTTGAGGTTCGTGATGGTCGCCGATATGGGAAGTTTGACCCGTTCATTCTTGCCTCCCAAGCTGATCAAGTTTACTACACCCATTACCCAACAAAGTCACGTGAAAAAATAGGGTGGTTAGCCGTTTTGATAATCAAACCTAGACGCATCGTTCATTATAATGTTAATGACATCGATGATGCATTTCAGGAAGATTTTCAAGGTGGCCTGAACAATCCACCCATAATTATGGATGACCCAATCGAGAATTTAGCTGAAACAGGAGTGGGGGAAGCTGTAGATGATGACCTGCCGAACAGGGAAGAAACTTTGGAACATGACGATGAATCTGACGAAGAGGACGCCGTTGAAGCAAGTGATGAAGAAGATGAATTTGAATCTGAGGAAACTGAGAATAGCGATTCAGAGGCACAATCAGAGGACGATGACGTCCATTGACTTTCATGTTAATGTGCAATTACTTATAAAATGTAATGTGAACGTGGAATAACTTGTAATCATAATATGAGTACGTCTAAATTGATTGTGATGGGTGCATGTTCGAGAGCAATACTATTGGCCATAATTAATATTTGTAAAATGTTGTAAGGTTTTTAATCAAATTGCAGATGCCACCTAAAGGAGATGCGACGTATACACGTCACCCAGGGAAAGGCCTACTTTAGCAATTCAAAGAAGTGGTAGCAGAGCCATTTTCCAGACATGAAAGGGGAGGCCAATCGCATTCCCGACATTCAGCTTCGCGGCCTATAATAGAAGAAGATGTTCTTCCACATCCCACCCCTCGTACGGATGATATTGGCATTCCTCCACTTGGCCGTAGTGCTAGTCGGTCGACTCATGCACGTATACCTTCATCCGATGGAGGGAATTCCATTGGCCAGTCAGCGGTATCCGAAGCCCCGCATCAGGGTCGTTTACGGATCACACCTCACGGTAACACGTAAGTAATGTATAATTTCAAAGAAGAATAGTTTATGTTACATGCAGTTCATTATCTTCCAATGAAAACAAAATTTATTGTTTTCAAACATGCATTCCATATAGTTTCCTTCCATCAAGAGCAACACGGATGGTGACTAGATGCTTCACGACACACTTCAAGGGACATCATGATTGGACAAGCGCAAGCCCAGCAGATATTCAGGCGTGGTGGCGCGTATTTGAGGTTTGCACTTAAAGTGCACATTGAATTTTCAGCTTTACAAATCATGTAGATAACTATTAGACTCCTTATATTTTATTTTATGTCTAGGGTTTATGTGAGTGGGATCCAACCCACCATAATGAGGTATATCGCGTTTGGCATATGATGGCAGCTAATCATTACAGAGGGACGCTGGGTGACATTCGACGCGAGAAAAATCCTGAGAAACGGCGAGCACGGGCATCATTTATGACTGACGCACAGTATGCAGCCATGGAGGAATGGTGGGCTACACCGGAGTTTCAGGAGAAATCGTCGAGGGGTAAGACAATACGAGCATCATCATCACAGTCGTCTAACTCTACTGGTGGATGCAGTGCTACTTATGCAGGAGGATCTGTTTCAATTACAGAACACCGAGAGCGAATGGTAAACGTTATGAAACTATTTAACACATAATTCAACTTATTTATGGTGTAATAACTTTATTCATACTAACGACCAATGTAGCATGAAAAAGATCCGGAGAAGAGGGACCCTGGCTTGTTCAAGGTTATGCAGCAAACTCATAAGAAAAAGAGCGGGGAATACGTCAACAACCGTACTGAAGAAGTTGCGGTAATAATCATGTTATATTAAATTACATTTTCACATACCAATAAATATCGACTTACTAATAAATTTCGTTGTACCCTTATGAAGGTGAGGGTAACTGTTGAGATCAAGGAACAAACACAGCAAATGGAAGAGGAAGGCGTCGTACATGACATTGATGAGGCAGCGATAATGAGTGCAGCTGCAGGTGGAAGGAAGAAAGGGCGTGTATTTGGGCTTGGATCAGAACAACATGTTGTACTTGGACGACGACAACCAGGGAATATTCCTGCAGCACATGTTGATGTCACTTAGACGCCGGAGTTCACTAAACAAGTTGAGCGAGTGGTTGCGGAGCATACGGCACAACAAGCATCATATTATGAGCGGAAGTTGGAGCGACTGAAGAGGAGATAACGAGCAGAGCTGGAGTACATATGTCAACGAGTTGGAATTCCTCCGCCCGCGCACCCAGACAATGATCTAGATGCCTCGGGATCCGATGATGACTAGATTCAGGTATATCACTTTACTTTCTGTGTTCATCAACAAACAAACACTTTTTAGGAGTAATAGAAGTATGCAATTTCAATTATATATGTTTATATGTGGATTGTAACCATATTTGTGTCATGATATTGTAATTTCAATTGTGTATGCTTTAATGTGTATGTTATAACTATATTTTATGATATGATTCTGTACTTTCATTTGTGTATGTTTATATTGAGATTTATAACTGCATTTATGCACGTGCACCGGTTCAGAATGTGATTACATACGATATAATAATTTTGAACTGCCTAAGCCGTTTGACGTTTAATGAAAGGCATTCGAAATGGAATTGAAATATACTAAATATAAAAAGCCTACTTTCCAACGGCCTCGGCAGTTGGAATGGAAATTTTTTTGGTTTCCAACTGCCAAGGCCGTTGGAAACTAAAAAAATTGAAAAATAAAGAAGAGCCGTTGGAAAATTTCCAACTGCTCAGATTCCAATGGCTGCCAGTTGGAAATTCCAACGCCCGTTATTTTAACCGTTGGAAAATTGACTTCCAACGGTGGGTTTTCCAACGTCTAATTTCCAACGGCTTCGTGTTGAAAATTTTTCCCATTGGAAATGGCCGTTGGAAAAAGTGTGTTTTTTAGTAGTGGTTCATGTACAGCAGAAGCTGAAACCCTAGTCTCCAGAGAGAAAGAGGAGACTTTCTCTCTCTAGAAACCAAGTGGAACCCCTAATTTCAAAAAAATAAAATGTAGATTTTAATAGTTTATGCATAATCAACAATAAATAAGATCGGCATGCTTACATCATTTACACTTTTCTTGATAGCTTTATATGGGATCAAAATTATATTAAACAACTGTTAGAAATAAAAGCTATTTCTTTATTTCAGTAAATTATATCTGTTAATTTTTTTATTTATAAAAAATTTCTAACATCTTTGTCTAACAAAAATATTTTTATTGATAAATTTTAATGGTTTAAATTTTGTTGGATAAAGTACAAAGAACTTACAAATTTAATGAAGTTAAAAAAATTTTTGCATGATATTCATGAACAAAATATTCAATCTGATGGTCAGATTGGTTATATTTTAATAGATAAAAAATTATTTGGATGTATAAAATATTGTAATATATAACTTATATTGGTGAAAAACCAATCCTAGCTCCCAAACAAGATGGAAGAAAAAATTTGGAAAATGATTTGAACTACAAATGGAGTAATAATGATTTTAACCTGGAAGAATGGATATATGAACTTTTACAAGACGTGATAATAAAATCAAATTTTATCTTAATTTTGGAAAAATTAAAATATATCTTCATATAAAATCTGATGGTAAAAAATTTTAAAATATTTCAACGTAACACAAACGCGAAGTTCAATGTCGAAAAAACTGTAAAGATTTCTATTAAGATTTCCCCAAATACAAAGCTTAACGCCAAAAAATAATAATGTAAAATATTTTCCTTAATACTATTGTTTATATTTTCTAAATTACAAATAAAAAATTATATTAAAATTATATATAAAACGCTTCCATTTATGCAACGGGCCGGCATAGAGCTAGTTAATTACAATCATCTGAGCAATGAGAGGTATTGTATTGATTTCGATTTAAGAATTAAATCATCAGTGAAATCATATTGATATGATAATGATGCAGGCGGCCCCCGACATATCCTACTTTGTGTTTTCCAATAACAGCACATTCCCCTTTATATCAAATGGCAATACATTGTAAATCTGACAACTTACGAGGACATGAATGTAAATTGATGTAATTTATTGTATTTTATTTTATTTTTATATTCAGAATCTATTTTTATAAGTAAATGTTGATAGAGGAAAGAAATGTGGGTATCTCGAATTCTATTTGACTCTGCGGCGCAGATCAAAGACCCAACCAAACGGATTGTGTTTTGAAGACTTTTAATTTAGAACCTCTAATTGTGGCATGTTTACAAAATGTACAAACAAAAGCCTCTAATCATGAGCATACTTAAAAGACATACAAGCAAAATTCCTTACAAGGAAATTAGTTTGAGGTTTTACAAAACTATTGGCCAGATTCAACATTAACAGGGCACAAATGAGCCTATATATACAATAGTAAAGCTCCAACCTTTCTCCATCACAAATTAGGGTTACTTATCACTAGACCAGTACTGCTATCTTCTTCGTCATATTATGCTGGTCAGGAGCAATATTGACATGGAGATTTGATTCAGATCAGACGGTGATCTACCTAGGAATGATATTAGTTTATCTGATTAATTTTTTGGTAGGTCACTGTTCTGATTTGAATAAATGTCCAAACTGAGATTTTACAGCCCATCCATCGCCTACTTTTTGTTATTTTTTGCCAGCTCAGAAAGTAATTTCAGATGGGTAAATAAATTGTACCTATACTTGCAATTACGTACCTGGAGGTCGAAGGGGAGGCTCATTCTTTGTTTTGTTATCTCTTTTGTTGGTGACGCTGGAACAGAGGCGAGTTGGTCGAGACGCTGGTGTTAGGGAACACCATCTCCGAATACGGCTCATCAGAAGGTTTGGGAGGCTATAACTTTGGAATAAAAGAAATAGTTTAGTCTTCGCAGATAGTAGAAAACCATTCGGACAGGTGTTGTTCCAAGTTCAAAGTCTTTCTTACTTATGGATTAGGAACAGGTGCCCAAAGCTCAACTGTAATTGGTTTGAATGGTTTTCTAATCCAAAATTGACGATTCAGAATTGGTTGTAAAAGGGAGGGGTTGTGTTCTTGTCTAAGCCGTTGTAAGCTTTGTTGTAAGGGGGTGGGGGGAGTTCCTGTGCGGGTTATAGGGCTAGCTCCTTGCTAGTGTATCTTCTTTCTCTCCCTCTTTTAGTAATAAATTCATTCTTTGTGCCGTTCAAAAAAAAATCTCCGTCTTTGGTTCACCGGATGAGAGAGGCATGACCAGCGATGGACAGTCTCTGGTGGAGATAGAGATGGATTCTTGTAGCTCGTCCTCGATCGGGAAGAACAGTGACATGTCCGGTGAGTCGTCAGTGGATAAGGGTTCTGGTGTGATGTATAAAGTAAGTCAATTGTTCTTATTATAATTAAGATAATTACTTCCTTCATTCCATATTTTTTGAAACCTATGGCTTTTTTTTTAATAATTTGACTAAAATTTATTTATAGTATTGTTTGTTGGAAAAAAATTTAAAAAAAATATATTCATAAACTATATATCTTTATTTATCATTTATATATAAAAAATTTTCATTTATATATTAAAATTTTTAAAAAAATTATAGATTAATTATCGAATGATGAATGTTGTAAAAAATTTAGGATAGATGAAATATTTCATAAAGTTCTAATAAAAATTTGATGAAGAACATGAAATCCTTGGATTAATTTACAAATTATTTCCATGATCAAAACGGCTTCAGATCCTGTAGGTTTAATCCTAAATGCAACACAAGGATTTCACCCTCCACGTCTGAAAGAAGATGAGGGGGAAGAGCTGCATTTTCTTGGTCAACCAACTAATAGCTAACACGCCGCATATTAGGACTCAGGCTCAAGAATCATTTCATTTTATGAAAAAAATTAAATACACAACCAATCACTTTGTTACAATACGTACAATTTTTTTTATGTCAATTATATTTATAGAAGAAAACAAACTTAAAAAAGATTATGAATTCAAAAATAAATTATGATCAATGCAAAAGAACTAAAAATTTAAATAATTGAAATATGTTGATAACAAATTTGGTAAATAAAAAATATACATGTTGGCCCAAGTGCAATCAAGATGGGGGTGAATTGGTTGTTTTAAAAACTTTAGCAAAATTAAATTTTACAACTGAATTCACTCAACCAAAGATTAGGAACAAACCAAGATATGTTAAGCACAAATAAAGCAAGTAAATAAAGGAGGATAAAGAAAAGAGTGTATCAGGATTTATAGATGTTCAAATTACCAACCGGAGTCTACGTCATCTCCTCAAGCTTGCCCACTTGAGAATTCCTCTATTATCGCTGGATCAATAATACAATGGCATTTTTTTCAAGGTTCACACTCAACCAATCTCTAGTTTTCTCCATGGCTCACTAGAAACCACTCTCTAGTTTTCTTCAAGGCTCACTAGAAACCACTCCACACTCAAAAAATTCTAAGACTTGAAATGTTCACAAACTTACAAGCTCACACAATAGCACTCTTGCTAGATATACAAGTGAAAGCACAACCACAACAATGAATTTCTCAAGATATGTTCTTTCTCTTGGATTTGATGATGAATCTTTGATCTTATGGCCAAGAGTTATCTCCAATGTGTTTCTCCATGTATTTATGTACATTTGGGGGCCAAAGAGACATTGAAGAACTGTTGGTGTTGACACCCAATTTTGTCCGGGCATTGACTTTTGTCTAAGTTTTAGGTTAGGAAAATTAGTTTAGGAGCATTTTGATTTTTTATAGGGACATTTTAGTCTTTTTAGGTAATTTTTGATTTTTTTTGGATCATTTAAGGTAGAGATAGGAATTAATTTAGTTAGGCACTAATTTGGAGTCTTAAAAGTTTTGTGGGGTCAATTTGGGCAAAAAGAAAAAGTTTGGGAGAAAATGGGCAATTTTCAAAAAATTTTTGAGCAAAATTCAAAGGTTTGGGGCAGATCTATCAATTTTAGAGAGTTTGAGCCAAATCTGGCGATTTTATGGTATTTCAGGAAAAATCTGGGGTTTTTGCAAAGTTTTGGGCTAATCTGACAATTCCTGAAAGTTTTGGGTCAAATTGAAATTCACACAGAATTTAGGGTAGAATAGGCAGATTGAGAGTTTTATTGGACTGAAACTAGCAATTTGACCAGATTATATCCTAATTGGACCAAATTCTTGAAATTTGATTTGGATGAAGTTTAAACTCTAAAAACAGTGTTAATCACGTTTTAAACCCTCACTAGTATAAATATGGGTCCAGATTTCGAGAGAAAGGGGAGAAAAATGAAACCCTAAGCTTGGTTCGAAAAAAGAGAAAACTGCACTCTGCAGCCCTTGATTCTTGGCTACTTCTCTCCCAAAAACCCTAGCTTCTTCCCGGAACCGCCGCCGCCCCTGGTTTTTCCCATCTTCGCCGCCCGAGGCCTCCAGCCTTCTCTTGCCGTTCTCTCTTCCTCTTTCACCACCTTTCTCTCTTCTCCCTCCGCCGTTGTTCTCTCAGCCCTCACCGTCGCCACTCCAGCTTCGCCTTCCGTCTGGTTGCCCATCAGCCGCCCCAGCTCTCTCTCTCAGAGCGTCGCCTCCCAGCCGTCGCTCGTCCTCCCTGTTGCTTTCCTCCTCCGCCGTCGTCCGTGCCCAGGCGCTCCCCTGCTTCCACCGTCGTCGGCCACGGACTCATCCCCCAAGCTCCGCCGCTCCTCCGCCGTCGACGAAAACGGAGAGTCAGAGAGAGATCCGGCCAGAGACCCACGACCCGACCCGTTTTTCATCCGGTTTCTGACCCAGCCAACTTTTCGGTAAAACCCCTGTTTAGCCCTCTTGACTTTCTGTTTCGTTAGTACAAGTCACTAACTTCCTCTTTTTTTCAGATTGACCATTGACAGCAAGTTTTTGTTTTTTATTCTGTTTTTCTTTGTTTCTTTCTTATTTATTTGTTTTAGTCACTCATTAACTGCTGCCATTAAATCTTCATAAAAACATAACCTAGTGTGTTTTGTTTATTTTATTTTGTTTTTTTTTTCTTTCTTGAATTACTTCAGTTATTTTATTTTATTTTTTATTAACTAATTTTAGGATCATGCAATTTGGTTTTAGGATCTCATAATGTGTCTTAGAATAAATAATAATTAGTTCTTTAATTTCTTAGGATGTCCATTCACGGTGGTTTGATAAAATCCCGAGACGGATTGTTTATTCCATATTCGGTTGGTCTGATAAGATCCCCGGTTTGGAATTAAAAATTAAATAAAAATTCATAAAAGTTACTTTAAATCAAAGATTAGATCAAGAAATAAATGGTTAGGAAAAGATAAAACTGAACCCTATGGTACCAATTCCCGGGCGCTTTAATAGGGTTATTTTAGCGTAACCGACTCAAGATCTTAGAATCTCTCGAATACCATTTTTCAGGTATCCAATCGGCCTAGGTAAACTGATTGGTGGTGACTCCTAAAAATCACATTGCTACAGTTGGGAAGGTAAAAAAAAGTCTTCAAGAAAGCAGGTGATCGTTGTTGTCAAATTTCACGGATTTTTGCTTCTATTGCCCCGTTTCACCTGGGTGAAAAACTTTCACTCGGTTGAAAATTCAGTCTGATAACAAAATCCAATGTTTGATCTCCAATGGCTATATTGCTCATTAATGACATGTTAGCACCTAGTCTACGTGGCAATCTGATGTGGCATGGTTTTAAAATGATTTTTCAAAGAATTTTCAAACCGTAAAATCACGCACAATTTTGGAATTAATGTTTCACTCGGTTAAAAAATTTTCACTTGAGTGTTTTCTTGTTCCAGAACCAAAATGCTCTCAGGTTCAAAAAATCACTCCAGTTTCACCCGATTGAAAAAATTTCACTCGAGTATTTTTCTGTTCTAGAACCAAAATGCTCTCAGGTTCGAAAAAATGCTCCAGTTTCAACACGTGGAATATTTTCACCCTGTTAAAACTGTAGCTCCAGGTTTTTCTCATTTCCAAACTTTAATGAATTTTTCTCCAAAAAGATTTCTTCCTTCACAAGCAATGCTTGAATCACCATAAAAACTTCCAATATACTTAAGAAATAACTTTTCTTCCAAAGATCAAAACTTTATCAACTAAAGACCAATGTATAAATCTTTAGGTAGAGCTTTGAAACACATAAAACAAATATGTTTTGTTTTCATCAAAATCAAATAAATATGAGCAATAAATGGAACAAATCCAACAATACGGCATAAGACTAATACAGTGAATTTGATATTTCAAGGGAAATTGGGGCCTTAAATGCCACTCTTGAAAGTTGTGGGTTTAAAACAAAAAAAACCAAAAGTTTAGGAGAAAGTGGTAGAAATGCTTGGTTTCAAGGTTTGAGGACCAAAAGACATCAGCATGTACAAATAAATAACCAATTTTGCAATTTAGTTTTTCAGTTGAGAAAAATGGCTAAAAAATGGAATTTCAGGAAAAAAAATAGCCCACAAAAAGCAATTTTGAGACAAAACAAAAGCGAAACATCCGAAAGAAAAAAAAAATATTGTAGCAGGGGCAACACAACTCATAAGCATAGTGGGACCCCTTTGATAATGAGTATAGGCAGAGGATAGTCCATACCCATGTAAGCACTACACCCTAACTGAAGATCACGATTTCATATATTAATAGGCTAAAATGCTACTTCAGCCATAAACTCAATTGACCAGGATACTTATCCTCCTAAACTTCAACTTGAACCAACTCAATCCCTAAACTTGCGCAGATGGGTTTGTCAACCCTTTGACTAACTATGCGCATCATGTGACCCCTTTCAATTAAACACCCTTTGCCTAATTTCCTATCTCTGTCTCGCTCTCACTCTTGAATTAATGGCTGCTGCAAAAATGATCCTGTCATGAATCAGTTCATGAACTCAACCATTTCGTTGTTCTTTATCTTTAGTTCAGGAACTACTTCACAAATGATGATGCCATTGCCTTATCTTCAGTTCCCCATCAATGTTCTATTCATGTTTTCATTTTTTTTTTCTAAATTTGGCATCCTAGGCAACTCAATTCTTGAAATCATGATCATGCCGCTTTCGCTTCGATAACTAAAATCGTTGAAGCAGTGTTGGACTTGAGCCTCAGATCGGAAAATGAAGTGGATGAGGATTGGATAGTGGTGTCGATGCCTTGAGGGTGAATCCAAAGCTAGAGGAAGAGAATAAGGTGAAGCCAAGGTCAAAGGAAATTAACTTGAAATCCGATGAGACAAACTTGTCTGTTGCTAAACCCATTGTCCTAAGGAAGATGATATCATTTCTATCACATTTCTAAAGTCAAGGTAAATTAGTGAATAATTAGAAAGTTTGGGATAGTTTCTATAATATTTCTTTCCCTTGTTTTATTGTATAAAATGCTACACATTTACTCCTTATAATTCATCAAAAGTTGTAATTAACGCCCTCAAGATTTAGGTGTGTCAGTGAATTGCGGGTTTTGTTGTTTCTACTGGCTAGGCAAATAGAGTTGAACGAAATTTGTCAAAAACCCTATCACATAAGGGACACAAGTTAATGAAAGTCATTGACTGACCCACTTAAACAAGTTCAGAGGCTGAGTTGGATAAAGTTGAACTTTAGGGGGGAAATGCCCTAGTTAGCAGAGTTTAGAGGCTGAAGGGGTATTTAGGCCTACATAATAAATAGTGAATTTTTGGCAATTTGGTGATATTTGCAGAGTAATTGTAGGACCTTTGTGTAAAAGACTATGGGACAGGGTTTGAAACAATTTTTCCTCTCAATTGGAACAAGAAGATAAAAATCATGGAGTAGTAAAAAAGCAAAAGAACATGTAGATTTACAAAAAATAGTAATATGAGATAAAGGGACAAGTAAATTTAATTAAAGAACAAAATCAATCAAACAAGAAACAACTACTACAAGCATAATAACCCGTTATCAAAAATATCAAGAGGAAAATGTAGATTTAATATGGAACAAGGTAAGACAAAAGAACAACTATATATATTTAACATGAAAACATGTATTTAACACGGAATAACTATTACATGCATAACAAACAGTTATTAAATATTAAAAGGAATGAATATATTGTCAGGAAACAATAAGATGAGATAAAAGAATGACTATCTAACAAGAGAACATGTAACATCTAAAAAAGAACAACTACTACAATTATATCTAATGATTGTTAAATATCAAAAGGAATGGATAGATTTGTAAAAGAAGCTAGCAAGATATGATAAAAGAGCAATTATATTCAACAAGAAGAATAAGAAATATCTAACAAGGAACAACTATTATAGTTATTGCAAGAACACATTAAACAGTAGAACGAATAGGTAAACTGTCAAGAAACAAAAAATATGCATCAAAGGAACAACTAAAGTTATTAAGAAAGCAAGAACAATATGATAAAAGAAAAATTCAGCATAGCAACCAGTTGTGGCTTGGTGATATTATAATAATTTAGAGGGAAAAATGAGCAAATTTGCCACTATAATTTATAAGCGAGAATAATTTTGCCATTGAACTTCTTTCACCGGTAAATTTGCCATTGATCTTTTTGAAAGATGCAAATTGCCATAAACATTTTCTGTTGAGAGTAAATCTACCACTAACTATTAAAATTGCTTAGGTAAACATGAAAAATTGAGAAAAATGCAACTTTTAGTTATGAGTTTTCCTTACCTAATACCTTGAACCTAAAGCTTCTAAATCTATTATTTTTCATCATTTTCTTCACTCTAACAACCCCCTGTACCCTTCGCCACATTCCACCTTTTTTTTTACACTTGCACTACATTACAACACTCCTTAGAACAAACCCTAATCGAATAAGCTTAATTGACACAATTGGGACTAAATCCAGATGTGCTATAATTCTAGAATAAATGATCAATATGTATTGTGATGGATGATTTATTCAATGACAATAAGGAATGTAAAAATAAGAAAGTTTAGCAATGAGGGTATGTGACTGTAGCAACGTGTTTTTGGGAGTCGCCACCAATCAGTTTCACCTAGGTCGATTGAACACCTTAAAATGGTCTACGAGAATTCAAGGGGTTTGGGAGTACGGTTACACTAAAACAACTTTATTCTAGCGCCCAAAATTGGTACCTAGTTTGATTTTAATTTTTTTTTGCTTGCTTTAAATAATTTCAGTTAATATCCAAATCATGGATTCTAACCGAACCACCCGGATATGGACTTCTATACCTTCCTATTTGATTTTATTTGGTTTTATGAAATTTTGATATTTCCAAACCATAGATCCTATCGGACCACCGAGATGTGGAACTTAAAAAAAAAAAACTTACCTATCCTTATTTATCTTTTATTTATCTTGTAAATATTTTAGTTGATTATCAATCCAAACCATGGATCCTATCGAATCAGCCGGATATGGATCTTGAAATTTATTATCGTCATAAATTCATCCTAGGGTTTTTTCGGACCCACACGGAATGAATTTTCCTAAGCATGATGTTTAGATGCATTGTGAGCATTAAATAAAGAAAACAAAATTGAATTATCCTAAAATTAAAAAGAAGATATAAAAATAAATAAACATTCCAGATTATATTCCTATGTGGATTTTATGGATAAATTTAATGAATCGCCAAAATAGACAAATAAACAAAAGAAAGAAAGAACAAAAGAACAAAAGAATAAAAAAAACTTGCTGTCAGTGGCTAATCTGCAAAAGAGAAAACATGTTAGTGACTTAATGGATGAAATAAAAAGTAAGAGGGCTAAAGAGGGTTTTTACCCAAAGGGAGATGAGAGTTGACCGGGTCAGACGCAAGAGCGGGTCGGGTTCATGGGTTTGGAAGTGGGTTCTTCTCCGATTCTTCCTCCTTCAATCCGGCGATCAGGCAACGAGGTCAGGGTGGCGAGGCCAGGGCTTCAGCAGCGGCGACGCGGTGAGCAGCTGGATAAGAGTGACAATGGCTGACGCGCGACGTCAAGAGAGAGAGAGTTGGAGCGTCGACGACTGGGGAACGGGAAGGCGACGGTGGACTTGAAGGCTGACGGAGGGAGACGAACCGGCGGGCTAGGAGGCTGGCGGTGACGGCGGCGCGAGCGTCGGCGATGGGGAAGACGATGACGGCGAAGCTGGGGAGGCGAAGCGTCGGGCAATGGAGGGAGACCAGGGCGGCAGAAAAAAAGTCAGGGCTTGGGGGTAAGTTTGAGAGAAATTAAGGGCTAAGGGCTAGGGGTGTTGTTTGCTCTTTTTCCGAGACTAGAGCTTAGGGCTTCGAAAATTCTCCCCCTTCCTCGAAATTTGAACCTATATTTATAATGGAGGGTCCCCTAAAACGTGATTAACAATATCTCTAAAGTTTAAACCTGATTTAAATCAAATTTGAGGAAGTTTAGTCCAATTAGGAGAGAATTACATGAAATTACAGTTAAGTCCAGTGGAACTCTAAATCTGTCCATTTGACCCTAAACTTTCAGGAATTGTCAGATTGGCCCTAAAACTTTGAATTTTGCTCAAACTTTCTAAAAATCTCCCATTTTCTCCCAAACTTCTTCTTTTTCCCAAATTGACCCTACAACACTCTTAGGACTCCAAATTAGTACCTAAACTAAATTAACTCCTATTTCTACCTTTGATGATCCAAAAAATTAAAAATCACCTAAAAGACTAAAATGTCCCTATAAAAATCGAAATGCTCCTAAACTAATTTTCCTAACCTAAAAATTAAACAAAAGTCAGTGCCCGGACAAAATTGGGTTTCAACAACTGCCCCCCTTTGCATGTCTCATAGAATATGACGCATGCAAAGCCGTTACCAAATTTTGTCTGGCCTTACCTAGACAACGAGAGCCTTCTCACCGCCAAAACCTTGAGGAGAAAGAACCTTCCTCTCCTCCTCTTTGAGGTTAAGGAACTTTCCTTATTACCTTTATGATAGAAACTTTCCTATCATTTGGGAATCCAAGGAGCAAAAACTCTTTCCTCCTTGATTACCTGGCCTAGGAACTTTCCTAGTCTTTTCCAATAAGAACCTTCCTACTGCTTTCAAACCTAAGAAGAAAAACTTTTTTTCTTCTTTGTGAGGTTAAGGAACCTTCCTTAGTACCTCTACGATAAGAACCTTCCTATCGTCTAAGAATTTAGGGAGAAAAACTCTCTCTTCCCCGTTTACCAAGTCTAGGAACTTTCCTAGGCTTTTCGCAATAAGAACCTTCCTATTGCTTCCAAACCTAAGAGGAAAACTCTTTCCTCTTTTCTTGAGGGATTGAGGAACCTTCCTCACCCTTGTCTCTATAGAAACCTTTCTATAGAAGAGAGAAACTTTTCTCTCAATCTTAACTTTGGTAGAGAACTCTCTCACACCATGATCTAAGAGGTAGAGAACCCTCTCTTTACCACCTCTAAAAATGCTTGAGGTAGAGCACCCTGACTCTTTACCACCTCTGATGACTTTTGAGGTAAAGAACCCTGTCTCTTTACCACCTCTAAATGTTTGAGGTAGAGTACCCTGACTCTTTACCACCTCTGAAAATGCTTGAGGTAGAGCACCCTGACTCTTTACCACCTCTAATTTATCCCATACTATGAGAAAAAGAATGACTTTGCTTTTGAAAACTTGGATTATCTTTGTTTTAGATGTGATGAGGTAGAGAAACCTTTTTCATTTAAAAACCTCTGTTTGACTTGATTCAAGAGGAAAAGAATTACTTTATCTTTGAAGCCTCAGTTTAGCTTTAATATTGAGATATAAGAACCCTCCTTATTATCTCAAGCAAAAATTTCCAAGAAAACCACCAGACTTAGAATGATTTCATCAAAAGTGTGAATTTCCAAAATGGGTGAATTCAAAATTTGAAATTCTATGACATGAGTGAACTTTGAGAAAGCCAAAGATTCCACAAAATGAATGAGTCTTAAAGAGAACTGAAGTTTCCACAAAATGAGTGAACCCCAAAAAACTGACGATTCCATGAAGTGAGTGTATTTTGAAAGCGAGAAGCTGGTCGAACGAGAAATTTTAAGAGTTGAAACTGTCTTCAAATACCTTAAAATGAGCTTTGAGAACGACCGTCCAAACAAGATAAAATTGCTTTGAAAAATGGTATGACAACTTATGGATGTCTACCTCTCAAATATGCCCCTCATCATGAAAGATAAACCATGATTTTCTTTGATGGTGAAAACTTACCTAGATTTTGATCATTGAAAACTTACTTTAACCTTGCAGTGGGTATGATGATGTAGAGAAACCTTTTTCATTTAACTTCAGTTCAACCCAAGTTACGAGGAAGAGAGTTACCATCTCTTTGTAACCTCGGTTTAGCTTTCCTTTGAATGTGACGAGGTAGAGAAACCCTTCTCATTTAGAACCTCGGTTTAGCTTTCCTTTGAATGTGACGAGGTAGAGAAACCTTTCTCATTTAGAACCTTGGTTTAGCTTCCCTTTGAATGTGACGAGGTAGAGAAACCTTTCTCATTTAGAACCTCGGTTTGGCTTTTCTTTAAATGTGACGAGGTAGAGAAACCCTTCTCATTTAGAACCTCGGTTTACCTTTCCTTTAGATGTTACGAGGTAGAGAAACCCTTCTCATTTAGAACCTCGGTTTGGCTTTTCTTTAAATGTGACGAGGTAGAGAAACCTTTCTCATTTAAAACCTCGGTTTAACCCAAGTTACGAGGAAGAGAGTTGCCATCTCTTTGAAACCTCGGTTTAACTCAAATTACGTTTGATCTCAATTTGTGTGAACTTACCTGGACCGTAAAAATTCCTTCACTCAGATGATATCTAGAAGTTGTAGCCTCTACTCAGATGATATCGAGAAGTTGTAGCCTCTAACTCTTGGCTGATGTGAAGCGATTGAAACACTTCCTCTTTTTCCCTTGTCTAAAATGTCTCCCCCTTGATGTGCTTGGATTGAATTATTGTTTTGATGCTTGCGCCAAGCTTCATTGAAACCTGCTTGTGATAAAAGCATAATGGAAATGATATGATGATGCTTATGATGCATGCTTCTTAACCTTTGCATTTTTAGAATGACTTCGATGAAAGCCATGATGCATGAGCGAATTCTATGCTTCCTTCAACATTACCTCTTATGATTCTTTTCCTTCAGCTATTTCGAACTCCTCCTTACCTCATCATGGATTTCATACCATCTGAAGGCTCAGCTTTCAATGTCTCTTTGCCCCTTTCCTTTTCTTGTGGCCGTGCTGGCGCTTGCTCATCCCCATGTTATCGTATGAATGATTGATCTTCCTTGAACTCAATTTCTGATCCATAAAACTTGCCCCCTTGTCTATTGAGCTTCTTTGTTGACAGTACTCTTCCTGCTCTCCGTAGAGACTACTTTGCCCCCCTGAATATGGTGTCTATATGGATGAAGGTATCATCTCCCTTTGATTTATAAAGATCATGCATTTCTAGACCTTTGTGATGGCACTAGATCGTGAATTTCTCTTACAAGAACCACATCTTCTTAAAGAATGTCTCAAGCTATCTCCTCACTTTTAAGTCCACACACATTGATGAATAGTGGTTTGGCCTTAAAGAAAAACTTTCATCAATTTGCAAAGCTTGACAAAATAACTTACGGTCTTTGTTTTTTATTAAAATGCCCTGTTATTCTTCCCCTTTCCAACTCAAAGACATAAAATGCACAAGGCAAAAAGGTAGAAATAGGTTTCACAATGATAGCCTTTTAACTGAATGAGAATGATATCGAGAGGAAAATGTTAGGTTTGAGGAAATTTAAGTTTGAGTGGTGTGAAAGAAGGGTTTTTTAATGCCACTCATGAGCAGATCTGATTGCCTTGAAAAACTTAACCGTAATGACCTCAAACTTGCTACCTTTTCCAGGAAGTTAGACCTCATATGTTGCCCCCCTAACTCTCGTAATATTTATGTACGCTTGCTTTTGAAGGTTGCTTCCATCTTCTAGACCGCCTTTGCAGGTTTTCAGTCTAGAATCCATAGCTTACTTTTCTTTTTATTTTTTTCTTTTTTTTTTCTTTTTTTTTTCTTTCTTTTGCTTTAACTTGAGCCTTTTTTTTTTCTGTTGTTCTTCTTTTTCTTGTGAGCTATGATTGTGACGTGCTTGATAGTCCTCTTGAAGTGAGATGACTCAAGTGGCCTTACTTGCTCGTGCTTGCTCTCAGTCTCTTTCTTTCTTTTAAATTTTCCCTTGTTGTCTTTTGATGGAAGGGATGAACTTCTTTCCTTTTTTGGAATTTGTGTTGCGGAGAACTGAGAACCTTTTCTTTGAGCATTCATGAGAATTAGGAGGCCACCCAAGCCATTTAATATGAGAGCTACCTTCTTTGAAAGCTAACCCAAGGCTTTTTGTAAGGATACTGATAACCACTGCGAACTTCCTTTTGAGAGTTGAGGTGTAACATTTGAGATCCTTCTTACTAGATTTGGCAGTACTTTCAAGATCACTACCATCAAATCTCCTTTGACTTTCATTTCCACCCACGAGTAGCATCGTTTACGAAATAAAGTGTTATGGCAATAATGAATTGTGTAATGGCAAAGAATGAGAGACAATGTAAAAAGTGAAATTTTTGGTAAAAAGTGGTAGAATGCACACGTTACATCTTTTTATTAGACAAGAAAAGAATAACAGGTGTCCATTTAACAAAGACTACACCCTAGATTCTGGACTAAATCTAGGAGATTTTTACTATTAAATCACTTTGACAAGCTCTCAAAGATACAAGTTTACTCAAAGGATTCCCTGTCATTCAAAAGTGTGTGCGGACTGCCAGGTTGGATCTAACTTGGAGCCCTTCCAAAATCAATGTAATTCCAGCTCAAAATCTTCACTTTCAATTACCAATTACATCGGGATCTAGCAATTTGGAATCGATCAACTGTTGAACCTTGAGTTTCAATGCCACACAATTTTCAGTTGAATGCCCAATTGAGCCTATATGGTAATCACATTTGGCATTTGGGTCATACCAACTTGAAAGAGGAGGCCGCTTAATCTTTGCTGTTGTTGGTATGGGTGATAGCAGGTTTGACTCTATCGGCTTATGGAGTAGCTCAGTGTAGCTTGTGGAAATTGAATCAACTTGAGTAGTTTTCCTCCCATGAGTGGTATGTGGTACTAATGAGGGAGCCTTGAAGGCTACAGCCTTAATAGGATATCCTTTCGCCTGTAATGTGAGTGGTGTTGAACCATAGGACTTGGAGATGATGTTTTGGACAGCTCCGCTTCTTTCATTACAAGATCCCTCAATTGAAGAATCGACCAGCTTTCCTGTTTTGATTCCAAATTTGATCCTTTCTCCAGATAACACCATATCTGAAAAGCTACTCGGAGTGTTCCCAACTAGTTTTTCATAAAATGGTCAATTTAGTGTTTGGATAAACAGGGTGATCAGCTCTCTTTCTACCATAAGTGGTCGAACTTGTGCGGCTAAGTCTCTCCACTTTTGTGCGTACTCCTTAAAAGTTTCTTGTTTCTTCTTCTCCATGTTTTGCAGGGTTTGTCGATCAGGAGCCAAGTCCATGACATGCTTATAGTTGCTGATAAAAGCTTGAGCGAGGTCATTCCATGTCTTAATGTTCTTTGGGCCTTGGCTAAGGTACCATTGCAAAGCAGATTTTGTAAGACTCTCTTGAAAAAAAGCCATCCACACACCTTTTCATCCTTTGTGAGTGGTTGTATCTTTCTCAAGAACAGAGTGATGTGAGTGATGGGGCAACTTGTTCCATCATACTTCACAAAATCTGGCACCTTGAAATCTGAAGGAATTACCACATCAGGTACCAAGCAAAGGTCATCCACAGAGAGAGATCCAAATATGGTGCCCCCTTCAATAGCCCGGAGTCTCTTCTCTATGGTCTCAAGCTTTTGAGCATCATCCTCTTCTTTTGTTAGTGCCATCCTTCCTTCGTAAATGGGATTGTGTCTAAAATGAATACTATCGGATGGACCTGAGTCTTGAAAAGGCATTTCTTGGATCGGGACCCGTTACGGGGTGAACCCTGGAGGGTAGATGGGATCCTGTGGGTCTTTGGCGGGGGTTTGGACTACTCTCCCCTTGATCAGGTCCATCAACAGCTTCATCTGTTCAGCCATACTTTCGATCTTTGACTCCATGTCGGTGAAGCGTCCTTCCACTTGTTCGGCCATAAATATCGATGTTGAGTACCAATCTTTCACTCCTTTTTTTAAAAGTGGGAATTCTTTTATTAGACTTTGTATGTACGTGGTTAATGTGATGCATGCATGCAATAAATGAGCGTGATTGTCCACTATCGTGGAACTTGAAGACTTCTTGTTGTCATAAAAAAGACAAAAGTTAGTATAGTTTGATGCGTGGTTTTGATGCATGAAGAAAAATTGCACAAAATAAAAGTACAACAAAAGAAAAACAAGGTTAGTAACAAGTTAAATAGCAATTAATAACTCATGAAATATTATGAGAAAAGAAGTTAGAACCATAAATATAAGACACGATGAAAACAAACGTGTAAGGCAACAAAATGACATAACAATGACATGCTTATGGCGTTGGTAAATGGTAGGTATTCTATGGTTAGTTCTATGGTTAAGTGGGACATTTTATATGCATTGGGTGGCTTGTCAAAAAGGCTGAGGGTGGTTCCTGAATCCCACCACTAAATCATAGTGATAGCCCAATTCCTTACCCACAAGGGTTTATGTGAGGAGAGGATTAATTCGGGTGGTAGCTTTTCGTGGGCCCATGCAGAGACTATCGTCTCAGAAGGCAAATACACTAGTTTGCTACTTGAAACCAGTGAAGGCTTGGAGACCATGGTCTCACAAGGACAACAACACCAATTCCACTTTGAAAGAATGTGTTTGAGTTGAGGAAGCTCGGGTGTAGAGCCTCATGTCATGAATGCATATTGCATGCTTACGACAAACAAATACAGTACATGAGTCCACACGAAGATAAGCAAAGCAAAACAAAATAATAAACCAAACTTTTAGGCTTGACTCACGAGATTTTCCCAGCGGAGTCACCAAGCTGTAGCAACGTGTTTTTGGGAGTCGCCACCAATCAGTTTCACCTAGGTCGATTGGACACCTTAAAATGGTCTACGAGAATTCAAGGGGTTCGGGAGTACGGTTACACTAAAACAACTTTATTCTAGCGCCCAAAATTGGTACCTAGTTTGATTTTAATTTTTTTTTGCTTGCTTTAAATAATTTCAGTTAATATCCAAATCATGGATTCTAACCGAACCACCCGGATATGGACTTCTATACCTTCCTATTTGATTTTATTTGGTTTTATGAAATTTTGATATTTCCAAACCATAGATCCTATCGGACCACCCAGATGTGGAACTTAAAAAAAAAAACTTACCTATCCTTATTTATCTTTTATTTATCTTGTAAATATTTTAGTTGATTATCAATCCAAACCATGGATCCTATCGAATCAGCCGGATATGGATCTTGAAATTTATTATTGTCATAAATTCATCCTAGGGTTTTTTCGGACCCACACGGAATGAATTTTCCTAAGCATGATGTTTAGATGCATTGTGAGCATTAAATAAAGAAAACAAAATTGAATTATCCTAAAATTAAAAAGAAGATATAAAAATAAATAAACATTCCAGATTATATTCCTATGTGGATTTTATGGATAAATTTAATGAATCGCCAAAATAGACAAATAAACAAAAGAAAGAAAGAACAAAAGAACAAAAGAACAAAAAAAACTTGCTGTCAGTGGCTAATCTGCAAAAGAGAAAACATGTTAGTGACTTAATGGATGAAATAAAAAGTAAGAGGGCTAAAGAGGGGTTTTACCCAAAGGGAGATGAGAGTTGACCGGGTCAGACGCAAGAGCGGGTCGGGGTTCGTGGGTTTGGAAGTGGGTTCTTCTCCGATTCTTCCTCCTTCAATCCGGCGATCAGGCAACGAGGTCAGGGTGGCGAGGCCAGGGATTCAGCAGCGGCGACGCGGTGAGCAGCTGGGCAGGAGCGACGGCGGCTGACGCGCGACGTCGAGAGAGAGAGAGTTGGAGCGTCGGCGACTGGGGAACGGGAAGGCGACGGTGGACTTGAAGGCTGACGGAGGGAGACAAACCGGCGGGCTAGGAGGCTGGCGGTGACGGCGGCGCGAGCGTCGGCGATGGGGAAGACGATGACGGCGAAGCTGGGGAGGCGAAGCGTCGGGCAATGGAGGGAGACCAGGGCGGCAGAAAAAAAGTCAGGGCTTGGGGGTAAGTTTGAGAGAAATTAGGGGCTAGGGGTGCTGTTTGCTCTTTTTCCGAGACTAGAGCTTAGGGCTTCGAAAATTCTCCCCCTTCCTCGAAATTTGAACCTATATTTATAATGGAGGGTCCCCTAAAACGTGATTAACAATATCTCTAAAGTTTAAACCTGATTTAAATCAAATTTGAGGAAGTTTAGTCCAATTAGGAGAGAATTAAATGAAATTACAGTTAAGTCCAGTGGAACTCTAAATCTGTCCATTTGACCCTAAACTTTCAGGAATTGTTAGATTGGCCCTAAAACTTTGAATTTTGCTCAAACTTTCTAAAAATCTCCCATTTTCTCCCAAACTTTTTCTTTTTCCCAAATTGACCCTACAACACTCTTAGGACTCCAAATTAGTACCTAAACTAAATTAACTCCTATTTCTACCTTTGATGATCCAAAAAATCAAAAATCACCTAAAAGACTAAAATGTCCCTATAAAAATCAAAATGCTCCTAAACTAATTTTCCTAACCTAAATTTTAAACAAAAGTCAGTGCCTGGACAAAATTGGGTGTCAACAGTGACCAAATACAAGGTTTTTACTCATTTGAGTATTGTGAAATGTTTAGGTAGCTAAGCATTAAGAAGAACATTTTCATGGATCACTTTAAAATTTATGTCAAATTTTCCCACAAAAAAAGTTTAATGGTAAAATTTCTCTCTCCATAAACATTAGTGATGAATTTGCCATTCTTTACCTAATTTATAGGTGTATATGTTGCACTTGCACGCATAGTATAATTACTCCTTTCACTCTTACTTCATCTCCCATTGGACCACAAAAAGATAGGAATAACAATTAGGTGGGTCAGATTAGGTTTGGGTTAGGTCATTTAGGTTTAGGTTGAATCTGATTAACATGAATTTAGGACCAAGTCTAGTAATTTGTGTTCGTATTAAGGTTTAGGTTGGGTTGGCTCTGGTTTACTTGGGTTTAGGTTTAATACATGTTACATCAATTTCAATCTTAGCTAATTTCAGGATGGGTTATTCAAGTTTCAAGCCAAATTAGAGTTGTAGTTTGGTTTACTCAGGTTACTAATTCATATACTAAAATGACTAAATTGATTAATTTTTTTTGATTTCTATTAAAACTTAAAGTAAAGAATTTAATTTTTGGTGCAATTTAATTTAGGTTGATTTTACTTTTTTTAGTATCTGAATTAAAAATTCATAAAAAAAATTCTTAATTATGTTACGATAAATTTGCTACGATTTCTAGATTTTTCTATGAAATGCAGCTTTAGTTCACTATTAGTGACCAAATTGCAAAATTTTAAAAATTTTGGATGAAAATGTAAAAAAAAAAAAGTTCAGGGATCCATGTTGTAATTATTATGGAAGCCCCAAATATGACATTTGTTAAATATGGAAGGTAACGAAAGAGGAAAGATAAAGTTTGAGGTAAGGGTTGAGATTGAAAGTTAAAGTTTAGAGTTTAGGGTTCTCAGGTTAGGATTTAGGGGTTTAGGGTTAGGATTGAAAGCTTATGATTAAGATTAGGGGTTTAGGATTTTAGGTCCATGTTTATGGTTTAGAGTTTAGATTTAGGGTTTATGGTAAAGACTAGTGTTAGGTATAGGGTTGGAATTAGGGTTAAGGTTTAAATTTGCCATTGAGAGTGTAGAATTATATATAGAGTTTATGGTCAGTATTGAGGGGTTTATGGTTTATGTTAGTATTAGTCTTTATGGTTTAAACGTTTAGGATTAGGGTTTTGGGTTTAGTTTTAGAATTCAGATTTAGGGTTTATGATAAAGGTTAAGGTTAAGGTTTATGGTTTAGAGTTTAGACTTAGGCTTTAAGGTTTAGATTTTAGGTATAAGGTTTACGGGTAGGATTTATAGTTTATGGTTTAGTTTAAGGATTTAGGGTTTAGGGTTTGGAGTTTAGGTTTATTGTAAAGGTTAGGGTTAGGGTTTATGATTTAGGGTTTAGGGTTTAACTAGGCATAAAAATAATATAGACATTGTAAAGATATACTAGTATATAATTACTTAAATAAAATATCCTAACTCAAAACATTTCAAATATTTCAAGTTTATAATTACTTTAATAAAATATCATAATTCAAAACATTTCAAATTAATCGGTTTAAAATTAAATTTAATGAATTAGTTTACAAGCTTATAAAAATCATATCTTTTAATCTCTGCCGACCATATAGCTTATGTTGATCTAGGTTAAAAGCAGGCTTGGTTAGGTTTAGTTATCATGTCATTTTGGGTTTGGGTTATGTTAGTCTTGAGCCACGTCATTTCAGGTTTAAGTCAATTTAGGTTTAGACTAATTTTGGGCTCGAGTAATTCGGGATTGGGTCAATTTTGTTTTGGTTCGGGTCATGTTGGGTATAGTTAGTTTCAGGTCCTTGACTTTTCTAATCAAACCGGATCAAGTCAAGCTTGGGTTTGGGTGGGTCAAGCCAAGTTATCAAGTCAATTGAATTTTTCCATCCCTACAAATGGGTTAAGATAAAAATGGGAAGGGTATAAAAAAGAAATCATCGTAGTTATGGGTTTGGACTGTTTTAGTCACTATAGTTTTGAGTGGGTCTAATTACATTAATAAAGTCAAAGTTTAGGCCACAAATTGTACACTAATATTACAGTTTGATATTGAATATCCACTAGCCATTAAAAAACCAGGCAGTAATTGTGGAAAATTGTTCGTTTTGAAATATTAGGGTACTAAAACAACTTTTAACAAAGTTTAAAAAAATTGTGGAATTTACCATTTTCATTTATTTTGTATGTCCGCCATTGTATCGGTCGTCACTGGATCTACCACTAGTGATGGGCAATGCCAGAGGAGATAGCGTTAGATATCACTATTTGCAAACACAAAAACTATCATATCAGGAAGTAAATGATTAGAAATATATCGATATTGAATGAATGAGCTTTATTTGATCATGTTTCGGGTTATTTGTAGCATCGGAACATGGTTTCTAATTTGAGTATCATTTCTTGAGGGACTAGTGGCAGATCCGGTGAAGGATAGAAGGGGTTGTATACAAAAAAGTAAAAATAGTAAATTATATACAGTTTTTGAAGTTTGCTAGAAGTTACATGAGTATCCTAAGATTTCAAAACCAACAACTTATGTTACTTACAGTTAAGTTTTTAACGACTTGTGGCATATTTGATACCAAACTGTAACATTAGTAGTTGATTTAAGTCTAAACTATAATTTTAGTGATGCAATTAGAACCGCTCAAAACTATAATGACCAAATCAGTTTAAACCCATAACTATATTGAGTTTTTTGGTACTTTCACGATAAAAATCTGTTCAAATGCATATACTGGCATCTAGCTTAATCTTTTTAAAGATTATACCAATCATTGCTTAACCCCATGCCCTTTTAAGACAAATATATATTTTTAGTCAGCTTTTGCTATAGCCTTTTCTTTCTTTTGCTCCTCCTGCTTCTACATTCTAAGTTCTGCAACCTTGTAAGTCTCCATTCCACTCTATCTTTACATTGTTTTAATTATGTGGCTAATTCAACAGTTGAATTCTAGGTTTTTAAGTTTTAACTCAAATGAGGCTTTTTCTGGGTGTTTCGTCTTTTGCTTTTTTGTTTTTCTCTTTGTCATTTCTTAATTTCTTTGTTTGGTACCTCAGTTTATTGAATGGGCTTCTATTGGTGCTTTATTTCAGCTTTGTTGATTTTGTACCTTCATTTGTCAAATTATTTAGGTGATGTTGTTTATTGAATAGCTGGATTCTAGCTTTCTTAAGATTTAATTTGAATTTAGCTCTTGTTGATGTTACACAGTATCTTTTTTGGTTCTTTTTTTAGTTTGGTACTAGGTTTTATCAAATGGTTCCAAACCTTGTTATCTTATACTCTAGTTAGGACTTTGAGAGTTTTCTTGCCACTATTTTCATTAACAATCTTCTTTAAATCTTTAAACCAGTGCTTAATTTGTTCCTGAGATATTTGAAAGGGATCTCTATAATGGTCCTTTGTTAGTGACATTGGTGACTTCAATATTGTGTCGAGTTGATTGTTCTGTCTTTCCTCTGTCTATTATATTATATTGTTTTCATTTTTCTCCAACCACCTGTTCCTCTTTTCAAACAAGAATGAACTTCTCACTTTTCATTTGGTATTGGAGATGTTGAAAGCATCAGTCTAGTTATTCAATGACAGATATGTGTCTTGTATGATTTTGACTAAGGTGATGGACTCACCTTGTTATCTGACATAGTATGTAAAATTTATTTTACTTTAGTCAATTGGTCAATCTTATATCTGGTACTTAGGCAGATGGTGCCATCTGGTTCAAGGAATACAATTGGCTAGGCTCAATATGTAAAACAAGCATTTACAAGATAGAATTCTACTATTCTAAGATCTCAAGAATGTACAATTCCTCAACAGTAGGCACATTCTTCTGTGGTCTCACCTATGTTCTGGTATAACAAAAATCTACTTGGCAGTACTACTAACATTTTATCTTTGCTCAATCAAACTTTTAGTGGTGGTAGTGCATCTTCTAGCTTGTCCAATATAAGTGGCTTTCAGGCAAGAAGTCTTGATAGTATTATTTAGTCATTTCCCATTCTATTACTTCAAATGGAATTGGCTTTAACAAACCTCTTTCACCATTCTAAATACCAAATAATGCAATTTCTAGACCATTGACCCCAGTTATAGATCAGCTAATTTCGAGGTCTTTCTTTAATGGTATATTGTTACATCATAGTCAGTCTCAAATTTAGTAGGTTGGTAAAAGAAAGACTTGACAAAAGTAGCATTCGGTGCATAAATCATCTTTTTTCACAAAGCCAATTGCAAGAATATTAGACGTAACTTCAATCATTTTAAAAAGGTCGTAGCCAATGTAGTTCCTGTTAAGATGAAGCTCAAACTTTAAATGAACAAAATGGTCCACAGCAACATTTGCAGTCCGTGCAAAATTACAGGCCTATGAAACTAAAGCCATAGCATAACCAAATTACGAGAGGTTCAGGGCCAGTAAAATTGGAGCAAAAAAATTTTAATTAAGCATTGGTTTTACAATAGTAGTAACTTACACAATTGCAACATCAATATCTTCAGCCCATGGCAATCTCGTCACACTGTTCTTGTACAAGTGAATATGTTGCAGCAACCAATGCTAAAAGTACCATTGCAGCCAAAGTCGTAATTATAGTCACAATTTCAATAATAGGATCTGCGTGACAAATCAGCTGCTATGAACCTGGAACATGTACTCGGCATCTAGCTCAATACATGTATCAACAAAAGTGCAAACCTGGTGCAAGGATGTTTAATGTCTTGGAAAAGATGCACTTTCTTTTCTTTTACTTTACAGCTTTTCAAGGTTTGCACTTTGTTTTTCTATCCATCATGAGTTCTCGTAATTATAATTACAGGATAACAATATTGAATTTCTAGAAGCAATTTATAGTTTAAAAATTTTATTCCTAATGGCAAGAAAAGATGATGCCTCTAATTGTAAGGAAACAGTTGCCAGCTCATGATGTTTTTCCTCATGTGTATTTTCTAAGACTAGTTAATTTAAAATTAACATGGTTCAAACTTCAAAGATAGGGAATGGCTAATGTTCAACTATAGGTAGAAAATGGGTAGCAACATGAGTATTATTTGTGCAAAGCTCTTTAGTTTCTTAATTCTATTTCCATTGCTACATTATCTAAGGATCTCACTTGATCACATTTGCTGATGCCTTATCAAAGTGTTTGGAATCATCAATTTATTTTCGGAGTATTTAATTTGTAATTAACTTTTTACTACACTTAATTTTCCCATCTTTAGAAAATAACTAAGTTTTGGACAATATACTTCCATCCTTACCATTCCAAAATGCAATCTTAATAGTTTAATGGCCTTGTAAAGATGAGGTCTATTAGGTGAAAATGCATGAATAATTATCTCCAAGTTGGTTATTTTTAAAATTGAGGAATCTTTTTTTAAGGGCATTTATTCTTTAAAGGGAATTGGTCAAAACATTAATTAGTATTGCTTGAGGTTTGTATAGAGAATGATTCTAAAACTAAAAAACAAGCTTTAAAGCATAACAAATAGGCATATGATATTCACTAAAAACATTTTTTCTTTATAGACATTGTTTTTAAGAGGTAAAAGCTATGATGCTTTTAGCCCCCAAATTTTATATTCCTGTTAATATGTTTGTATGCATTTTTCATTTTAGTCTAAGATAAAACAAGTCATACATTGGGCTGCATAAAAAATGTTTCCCAGCTTAGCAGCCTTGAGAATCATCATCATTTAGCTTTTTTTTTTTTCACTTTGATCAATAAATTGGTTAAAGATCCTTATTCTTTTTATTTTTGAAGAATTTTTCAAGAATCATGTTACTTTTCAACATGATATTCTATTTACCATAAGCATTATGATTTCTCAAAACATATTGATAATACTAATAAAAGCCATTTGCCATATGCCCACTTGGCATCTTTAAAGATTTTAACATGTAACAATGTTTTAATTAGAGTTCCAATCATGTGATGGTCCATCATGATGATAGATGCACCACACAACCATTTGCATATAAGGCACATTGTTAGTGGCATTCAACTTTCACAAAAACGGGATGGATTTGAAATTTGACTCACAATATTTTTAACTTCTTGTTAACAAAAATTATCTCTTATTATCTAAGAATGGACCTCATGGTGTCTATATAAGAGTACTAGCCTCTTCACATGGCCAATCTATAATGAGTTGAATGCTTCAACTTGGTATTAAAGCTTAGGAACATCAGGCCTTTATTACAGCCTTTGAAATGTGCCTATATAAATTTGAAAATGTGAGTCTAACCAACTGAGCTTTAAGCAAATTGTTTTCTTAATAGATAAATTTGCAAACTTTATTTTATGAAGGCCTATATTATATATCAAAATAAGCTCATAACTCATTATAGTTTATAATATAATGAAAATTAAATCCAAGAAATAACTAAACATGCATGAAGCAAGTTCTTTTAGTGACTCAATGGGGTCATTAGCATTATATTTAATCATAGTTTCATGTAATCTAAAGTCCTTGTTGTTGAAACATCATAGTCACACATTTAGAAACTGAAGTTGAGGTTTTTTTTCTTTTTTCTGAACTGTAAAAACAAGCAATTATCAAAGGTGAAAATGTACAAACATTATCTTGGAGAAAAAGATGATGAAGCAATGAGACTAAATCCCAAGAACCCAAAACAAAGAGACCCAACCTATGAACTCAACACCCAAAACAGTCGAAAGAAGTATAGCCCACAAAACAAACTACCCCAAGTAACAAAAGTCAACAAAACCCATTAGCAACCCACATACCAAACCCTAGTTGAAAAACTAAGGCCCAGTTCATTTAGTATTAATGTAAGCATATTAACATGTTTTTGGGTCTAGCTCATATTCCACTTTTAAATTATGAATTGCCCCTGAATGTATAATTAATTACGGTTAGCCTAGGTCAACACCAAACCCACCCTCTTTGCCTCAACTTGCTTGTTGCTTTATTGCCATTCCACTTTGGCCATCCTTGTTCCTAACCTTGCTGCCGTTCAACTATATATCTTTCGTCCGACCTCCTATTAGCCATTCTGCATGTGTTCCAGATGAAAGGCATGCCTTTGTGTGGCAGAAGATGATGGTGCCGACTGATTTGTAACGAATGTAGGGAAGGGCAGGTACCTTGTCGGAGATCTCACAATACCTATGCTCTAGCCAGATGATGATGGATCTGGTTGACCGAGAAGCGGTTAGGAGTAGGGGCGGCTGGAGTTGAATGGTTGAAATCAGGAAGGAGGAAAAGCAGGGGGGCAGGAGTGGGTGATAAGGTTGAAAAGGTGAGATCTAGCCGTTGGGTCTACAGATGCCCAAGCAACAGAGGTTGGCGATGCACTTGGTGCTTGGTCTCCGGTGGCCTATATCAGGGCAACCGAGGAGGTGACGAGCCATGAGACCATGGTTGGGGGTTGGAGAGGTGCTGGCAAAGGTTATCACTATTGGAGGCCGTGGTTCAACCTATTTGGTTTAGGGAACGAGATGAGGGGTAAGGCATAGGGGTAATAATGTCTTTTTACAAAATCAGGTCAGGTGTGGACCCGGTTTAAAATGATTTAACGCATTAACTACGATGCGTTTATGTGAAACGAACAAAGCATACTAGAAGATAGTCTATCTAGGAGGAAAATAAAGTACCAGACAACTCCCCTGACTTTTCCCCAATAATGATTTCTCCAAGGAAGAAAGAGCAGACCTCGCTTTGCAAGTAATATTCTCCTTACCGAAATGCCCATTCATATTTTCATAATTGTTCCGCATTCCAATCTTACTTGCCACTGATTTATGGTCTTTCATTTTCTTTGCACAACCAATTTTCCTTTGGTTTGAACCCTTCAAACTCTCTTTTTGTGCCCATTTCCTTAACAAATTTTAATGGCTAAATCTCCAAATTCCTCAATAGTGAACCATATAACTTGCAATTTCAAAAATCTACCAGCTCAAATAGATGAATTCACATATAGAGAATTAAAATCAATAGCATTACTCCTACCCTCAATTGGAAGGGACACACTTAATGGATTCCTCACATTGACCCTGTCTAAACTCGAACTGGGCAATAATACCAATTGAAGATCCTTTTGTTCATGAGCTCCAACAACTGCTTTTGCAACATCTTCAATAGATAATAGGCCGAATCACACCTAAAGGTGATACAATGAATCCTATTGCCGAATCATGCCGAACATTCAATGACTCACAATTGGCAAAAGAAGACCCGACCCTAATCCTAATAAATTCTGGATGTGAGAAACTGTAGTCAAAGAATTGGAGTTTTCACTTTTCATCAACATTCACAACACAGGCCATATTAACCCTCAACCGCCCAACCACATGCACCAGCTGGAGAAGAATATACAACGTCAATGACGCCATCCATCTGAGATGGGTCAGTATTCACAGGATTACGAGGCTTATTAGAAGAAATTGAACCCTCAATCCGCAAGCTCATCTGATGCCTTATTCGTAGGGGTGAGCATGGGTTGGGTAAATCCGAAACCGAAACCGAACCACCCCCATTGGGTTGGGTTGGGTTGGGTAAAAATTGATCATGGTTCTCGGGTTGGTTCCACATATAGAAGAACCGATGGTTTTTGGGTTGGTTCTGGTTCCATATGGAACCAACCCGAAGTAAAACCGAACCCGAGATATATATATATATATATATATATATATATATATATATATATATATATATATATATATATATATATATATATATATATATATATAATTATATAATAAAAATTATAGTATTACTAATATATCCACACACACACACACACACACACACACACACACATATTTTTGAAGTATTATGATGGTTATTTTGTGTTTTTATATTAAACTCTTAAATTGATGTTCCAAATTGAAGCAGTATGGAAGTTGTGGGATCATTTACGAAATTTCTCCATATTTACTTAAATCACTTTGCTTCATAGACCCACCACTCCTAAGTCATTTTGCTTTCGATATTTCATTCCAGACTATTCTTTGCGACACAATTATGATATTTTTTTCATTTGAGTCATGCAAAATTAAAAATTTATGACATCAACATATTTTAGGTTTTGATACTAAAGAATATGATCTTAAATGCTCAATTTTCTATATTGAATGTTATACCAATATTGGAATTACTAGAATGAAGTAAACTAGTTGAGATAAAAGATACCCCACAAGCAACTCTTTTGAACCATTTTTGTAAGAATAACATTTTAAACTCTTTTGAATATATTTAAGTACATATATTTAAATATTAATTTAATTGTATATTATGTTGAATATGTCATAAAACTGATTATAGATGTAGATTTATTGAATTTTGGTATTGTTATAGGTATATGGTATAAACCGAAAAACCCGAGAAACTCAGAACCATGATTTTGGTTCTGTTCGGTTTTCGGTTCTGGGTTGGGTAGAAAAATTTTGAAACCAAGGCCATTTCGGGTTGGTTCGGTTCCACCATAAAACCGAACCAACCCGACCCATGCTCACCCCTACTTATTCGGGCTCAGAAAAGAAAATGAATTGCAAGACATACTCGAAGCCCTCACTGAACTTAAACCTTTAGCCATTGGGAGCCCAGCTTCTAGCCCATTTACATGTTCGGGACCAATAAAGGCCCAGACCTTTTGAACCAAATTTCTCGAAGTCATCTTCTCCAACCTTACGTTCACCTCTGCTGTACTGCTCTTCCCGGTAGAGGCTTGGCTGGAGAACACAGAGATATTCAGTACCGATCTGCAGACAGGGTAAGTTAAATGGGACGATTCACTACTGCTACCAAGTCATCTCGGCATGACGCCTTTAAGTTTTCTTCCCCTGAAACACCATTGCCAATTTGTCAACTGCGGAGCTAAGCTTCCACCACCCATCCGCTGATCTGCCATCTGCAATGATGATAACTCTTTTCCAAGCAGGCCTCCACTTCACCAATTCAAGGAACTGATCTGCCTTGTTCATCTCAATGAAAATTCCAGCAGTCCACTCTGAGATTTGAAACTCCACTGCCACGAATAATCACCTTTGTTAAAAAAAAACTCGTTCTAAATGCCAGCCACCTTTTGATTTCCTGTTCCTGCAAGAAAATTGAGGTTTTCCGTTTCCCAATCTCAGATATCTGAAACACTCTAATCCCCCTTCAAATCTTTACGGAGACAAAAAAAAAAAATCTCTTCTGCTCAATATCCAGCCTAAGAATGCTTCCTGAATTCGCAACAAACCCAGACTGATGCATTCAAACACTAGAGGAACGGCCGGGGACCGACCTTGAGCTAGATCCGGCCAGAGGAAAAAACACCGATTGAAACAAGACTACAAAATTTGATAACTAAAGAGAAGCCTGGGCTTCTCTCTTTAGAAACGAAGTGCCCTGGTGGACACTATGGCATACACTACCATCAATATGGTGAATGACTGCTACTACAAGTTGAGATTCTGCGCCGCCTTTACAAAATAAAGTATGACAGCTGCACATTAGAGGAGCCGCTTCTTGTTGATATGCCTTGTGAAAATCAGAATGCATATGGTTAAATTGTCCTAGATTATGCAAAAGTAATACAAAAGTGTGTTTTTTAGCAACTTCTTGTAGAACGCGATGGCCAACTTCATGTTATTTTCTCTCTAGGAAAAAATATCAAATTTATGACCAATGTTTTTGGGCAAAAGCTTTTTTTGGTTTAAATATATCACTGATATTTTAAAATGGCTCAAATTTGCAAATAGCCATTAAAAAATAATAAAAAATAATATAAATAATATATTTTAAAATCTTGAGGTAATTATGTAACTTTAAAAAAATATCAAGGACTTCACGTATTTTTTTCTTATAGGCCAAAAAATATGAAATTTCCTACTAATATTCTTATACTCAACTAGTCACTCAACAACTATCAGCACGCAGCAGTTCTGCAACCCCTCTATGACACTAAAGTCACGTTCTTACACTACCATTTATGAGCATAGTCCAAAAACTACGTCCAGCCGGCAGCAACTCCATCCATGTTATTACAAGCTACAACTCCTTCATTTTCCCTCAATCTAGGCGCTGATTAAGCCCGAGGGACACCATCACCGATCAAAGTTGAAGCTTGATCAATGCACAACTAAAACAAAACCCCCAAAAGGATAACAAAAAAAAACTAAAAACTCAAAAATTAAAACAAAAGTTTAGGTTTTTCAAACTTAAACCTCAATCTACAAAAAATCTAGCAAGAACTTGAAAAGATGGATTTTAAAAAGTTTGAAGAGGAGACAAAGAAGAAATGAACCATGTAAAAACCTTGAAAATCTGGGAATTTTTTGTTGTTGGCAACCACGAACGATAGCAGAAAAATCTCTAGATGGCCGTCGATGGTGGCTGGTCGACATCCTCAAGAAAGAGAAGGGTAATTTCTCTCAACTAATAACCTAAGGCCCTTGAAGTTTGTTAAAGTTGTATTATCACAAAAAATTTTCAAAACTTATCACTTTTAACATTTTCCATTTGTTTTTTAACTAGGCTGCATGTCTGCCCCCAATTTGAATCTTTAGTTGCATATTTGAACAATTTTAAAATGATAGAGTGCTAGACTAGGACCAAAAAAACCTTAGTGGAAAATTTAATTCTAGCCCAAAGGCATTAGTGACAAATTTGAGTTTTTCACTTTTTTTTCAAATCTAAATGTTTTTAAGTTAAATGCATCCGTGGTCCCCAATCTATAAATATTGTTCCACTTTGATCCCCAACATCCACTTTATTCCACTCTCATCCCTAAAGTCATTAAAACACTTTATTTTTTCCATTATTGGACGGAAAACGTTATAATGGACGGAAAAATGTCACATCAGCCCTAAATTTTGGAGAAAGTTACAATTTTAACATTTAAAAACTTGATTTTTGGCCCATAAATGCTAGAACTTTACCACTTGTCATTTTGACTATAAACTTCACCTCTCTCATTTTCAACAATGAACTCCTTCCTTGCCAGAAACAAACATGTAAGCTCTAGATCTATCCTATGACCCACAGGATTTAATATCTCAATGAACAAAAAAAATTTCTCGGTTTCCCCAAATGAATCTACATATTAGGATTAAGCGAAATGCCAGTCTGTCGCATCTGATCCAGCAAATTCTGCTCAACATCCCATAAACGAAGAGGAACAAATCAACTTGTTTTTTTCCTATAGCACAAAATCGACATTTTTTTTACTTGATTTTCAAAGTTGTTATTCTAGGAAGTTTCAAGTTTGCCAACAATTTAAATGTTTTAGTGAAGAATTTTTGTCCCCAGGGCAATGACATCTGAGAGCCAAGATGCTTCTGCCCAATTTGCTACAAGTTTCAAAGGTTAACATTGTCTTAGGCATTTCTTGAAATAGGTAATGGACATTGTAAAGTGTCAAATAGTTATTACAAACTTACGAGCTTGGCACCACAAATTCGCTCGAGGCCAGAAACATTGAAAACGATGAGAGAAGCCGCCCATCGCTACAGAGAGGCGAAGCAAGACAAATTGCGAACTATGGGATTGCTACTAGGGGTATTAGTTTGTTTGATTAATCTGTACTTTTTTCTAGGTTCAATGAGATTTCTTTCGACTGTGACATTGACAAATCGGTTACCAACGATGAAAAGTTTCAAGCTCAAATCGAGGCTTTCAGACTGGTCAAGTGGGCGATTTTAGGACCGAGTTGGCTAGAAATTCCATCACTGGAGAGGTTGAAAGAGATGACAGCTTGGAAGGCGTCACAATGGACACCAATCCATTTTACTAGTGTCGCTGAAGATAGAGAAAAGTGATGTTGTGGAGGTAGTGGGGGAGAAACTAGAAGAGGAAGCTGAGCGGCAGAAGCAGAAGCGGAAGCCAGACGAGTTCGTTGCCGGTGCCGATGTAGAGGGAAACGATGGGAGAAGAGCTGCCGAATGAAGAGAGAGAGAGAGAGGGGGGGGGGGGGGGGGCGCGGCGAGACTTGGCTGCAACGGCCTTGGCGGTGGTGGTATAGCGAGCGGCGGACGGGGAGGAGGTGGGTACGAGGGAGGACAAGAGTTGTGTTTTGGAGAGGGCATACGGTCCCAGGAAAGACAAGGGATTGATGGTGGCTATACTATTAGATAGGCAAGTTTTTGTGTTTTTGGGGGTAGAGAATAAACATTTAGGAGTCAAAATTGAGATTTTTCCAACAATCTTGTGTTGAGGTGGCACCTTTCCATCTAATGTAAATATTTTCCATTCAAAATAGAGCAAAAAAGAAATATTTTAATGATATTAGAGACGAAAGTGGAACGTATTAGTAGCATTAAGAACAAGAGTGGAACAAAGTGGATGATAGGGATGAAAGTGGAATAGCATTTATAGGTTAGGGACCATGGACGTATTTAACCAGAAGGCTTTAGGTGTTAACTATCTTTTATTTTTCATTAGATGTCAATGAGTTAATGATTGAATTTTTTTAATGATTTGTATGCTGCTTGTCTTGACCTGTTTGCTAGATTTTTTTCGTCTATGGAGTTTTGTGCATGACTTCAGGAAGAGCTCATCCCACAAAGATTTATCATGCCTCACTTAAAGTTTTAGGTGGTTCAAATTCATTGTGTATATCAATATAAGAGAAAAGGTGGAAAAAACAACGACCCTCTACGATGAATATATTCGTCCTAAAATGGAATATTCTAGGTAGAATTGTTGCAAGAGAAAATATTGACTAGTCAAAACTGAGAAATGCGAAGATTCTATGATTTTTTCAGCAACTACTATAATCATCGAAAATAGGTGACCTATTCTCACATGATGCTTCGCATATGTGGGAAAAAGTGAGAAATGTTACTGTGATTTTAATTATCGCAAATAATTCGTACGAAAATCGTGGCAGAATTTGTTAAAACTTCATTATGATATATATATATATATATATATATATATATATATATATATATATATATATCGACCCTCGACTCTCCCTCCCCCTTTCCTCCACTCTTCTTTTTAGTTAGACGTTCGCTCGGTAAAGTGCGTCTGATTTCTGCCTTTCAAGAGATATTGAGGCTAATGTTTTTTATGTTATATTTAAATGTTTATTTTTCTTGTTTGTGATTCCATTAATGACAAATATCATTTATGTTGTCCGAATTGTATATTTGATATATAAATTGTATCGAAATTTGATGTTTGTGATTAACGTAATTACGGATTATTCAAATTAGATATTTCAAAGTTGTATCAGCTACATTGCAGTTTATATGTGAAATTAATTCTTGTGTGATGTGAATTTTTGTTATATAGGCCCAATATGTTTCCTTAGGATATTTTTCGATATACTTGATATCTTGAAAAACATTAACTATAGGAACTAAAGAGAGATGCTATTGAAATATAACCCTTCAAGTGGATCATGTCAGACAAGTTTGTGCGTGACTAAAAACAATTAAGAAACTAGACAGGTATGCTTCAAACTTAGGTTAGATTGTGAAGCTGAGTGACTATACATTCTACAATTTCAAAAGTTATGATTATCACGTGTTCTTATAGAGGCTACTCCCAATCACATTATGTGGTTACTTGAATCTTCTAATAAGGGAAACTATCTCAAAATTTTGTGCATTCTTTAGAATATTATGCACAAATGTGGTTTGGGTTCAAGATATGGATGTGTTAAAGTAGATTATAGTGGCACTATATATAAATTAGAGAAGATTTTCCTGCTAGTATTGTTTGATTCAATGGACATCTTGTGATCCACCTCACGTAAGGCTTAATTATGTGGACCCGTTCAATTTTGATGGATGTATCTTTTTTAGAGGTATTCATCATATCTTGGGCTTCAACTCAACTAAATATATGTGCGTAAGTAACAACATATGCGTTTTTTTTTTATTTTAGACCAATGTGACCTTTCAAGCGAAAAACACAAAATAAAGCAGCCATTGAAAGATCGATTATTGAAGCATACTTGACTAAAGAGATACCCATGTTTTACAGCCACAACTTTGAGGAAAATTTTTAATGAAACTAAATAGGATACTCCAAAATTATGATTCTAAGCAATAGTGAAATGATAGTGAGACCGAAAAATTATCGATTTTCAATTCTCGATGTCATAACAATTCAACTCGTGGCTGATAATGTTATTCAAACTCAATAAAAAGACACCAAAATGCACATTTATACCTTTCTTAACTGCCCAAAGATGCAACCAGCTGCCATGTGAATGATCAATATTTTTTTTGGGTGAATTACATATTGCTTCCTGATGTTTACCCTAAATTACACTTTGCCCCTCATATTTTAGAAACCTCTTAAAAACTCATTAAGGTTTTAAGAAATGTATACTCACCTTCCTACTGTATCTTTTGGAATTTAAAATTAATAGTTTAAATACACTTAGTGACCCCAATTTCTAATTCTCGTTTAAGCTTTCTCCTTAACATATAAATTGCTTCATTAGTTATTTTTTAAATAACAAAATATAGCTATATGTATTGTTCCTTTTTTACTTACCCTATTTTTTTTCCTATGATTCAATTTTTATTTAATTTTCATTGTTTATATGAACTTTCTTTTATATTTTCAATTTTTTAATCACCTTCAATTAATAATGTCATTTTGGTTTTTAAAATTGGTTTTTACTTTTCATCTCTTCACTTTTTTCAAAACTTGTGATGATAACTATTAAAGCAAAAATCAGATAAATGATACGGCTCATTTTATAATAATATGGAAACTTTAAAAATTCACTTTATTCTAGTTAATGGAACAATTGGTCATTTTAATGTAATTTTAGTCATATATATTTATTGATAAATTAATTAGTTTTTAAAAAGCTCTTATTTAGTAGAATGTTTCTTGATTTACTTAACTAAAAAAGACACTAGCCATTACAGTAATAGTGATGTCTAGAAGATGGAATACAACAAAGTGCAATATTTTTCATCGAATAATGACAAAGAACATTTTTTATAAGAATATAAATGTCAAGAATTTGTGAATTGTAACCCAAAAGATAGTAATCATTTAGTAATCTCAATTTCACTCAACATTAAAGGTAAAGTTAAAGAATTATGACTGGAAATCATCTAACCACATGAGAAATTTTAAATAAACAACTAGTTTACATATGTGGTGTCACAATATTATTAATAAATTATTATCATCAAAACAATAATATAAAAAGTACTGTAAAATTTTAAAAAATATTGTTAAAAACATAAATATAAAAGTCCAATTTCATTGTTGCGAAACCTCAAAAGCATTTTATTAGATGGAAAGATTAAGATTCTAAACATTTTAAAGTGTGAAATAAAACCACTAGAACCAATTTGTTGAAATAAATAAACAAACAAAAGATAGCATTGTCTTAGTTAATAAATGCACCAAAAGTAAAAGATTTTCTAACGGACATGGTGAAGACTTTTGGAAATATGGGCAGGATGTGGAAATGATGCGCAGGAATTCGGGGCAAATCAAATTAAATCTAGAAGCTACTAAAGCAACAAAACAATGCTTGATGATGGCTAAACTAGAGTTTTGTTAAAAATTGAAAATATAATAAATTTTAAAATAAATATGATCTCTTTAATTAGAGATATTTTAAAAATTAAAAATATAAAAATAAAAATGTACAAACAATGAAAAATAAATAAAAACTTAATCATGACCAAAAATAATTAGGAGATAGTAAGTTGAAAGGAACAATATATATAAAAAAATATGTTATATTATATTATTTGAAAAATACAAGTAATGAAATAATTTATATGAAGGGAAAAACTTAAACAAAAACTAGAGTTAGGGTCTCAAAGTATAATTAATCCAATAGTTTTAATATTAAAAAAGGACTGTAGGGGTAAATGTAAGTTTCTTAAAACTTCAGGAGGTTTTAAAGGGTTTCTGAAACAAGAGGAGGTAAAGTGTAATTTAGGATAAACGTTGAAAGTCAAATTATAATTTCCTATTTTTTTGTTTCTTCTCCTGTCATTATTGCTAAAGTTTAACGTGTGTCTATCTAGGCATTTTGGTAACATGATAAAGTAGATCTTCCCTAACTACAGTGAAAACTAGATTCAAGCTTATTGTGATGAGTAATTTCCCTTATCATTTCAAGCATATGTTGATAATACTAATGCACCATATTGACTTACATGTGCTACTTATTTAACTAATTGTGAATGGTTGACTTACATTGTTCTATAGGCACATCATTTTTGCAATGCATTAGACCTTCGATTGTTTCATTTGTCTTGTGGGTTTGTGCACATCGCCACATTATATAATGCTTGTATAGTTAATGGATTTTGCTTCCACACCTAAGAGTATGGTCGAGCTAAAGCAATACAATATTATGGCATCTATGTAGAGGGTGAGGCATGGGGTTCAAGCGGTTATGATTTTTCTATCCACCGATTACAACTGATGCACTAACATTTGATGCGATCAATATACTTGCTAACTTCTTGTGTTACCCATCCATTGTCAATGATGTTGATCCAACAATTGAGCTTTTATCGCTAGAGGGGGACAACTTCAAGGATGAAGCTTCCTCATTCAATGACGAAAAGGGAGATGACTGAAGTCCTTGTATATTCTTTACTGTATTTGGATACTCTTTATATTACTAATGGATTCTATATTTAGGAATTCCACACTTTTTGGAGACTTTCATATTAGAAACTCCAAACTTTGTCGAGACTTCCAAATTTAGCTTAAATTTTTTTTCTATTTTTGACATGGTTAATGATCTAGACGATTAATTGTCAAAATTACAACATTAGATCCTAATCCTTTGAATTCACTAAAAGGGTGTCCCCAAATTTTAAAAATTTTCATTTTAATCCACCATAATAATTACAACAATAGTTCCTAACCTTACCAAAAAAATTCATTTAAACCTAAATTTTTTAAAAATTTTGCAATTTAGATACTGGGATGTACTAGAATTAAATTTATATGAAAATCATTGAAATGTCACAAAATCAAAGCAAAATCATTGTAAAATGTAGAGGCAAAGTCATCACCTAGTTAAAATTATTCATGGTATGCTAGAATTTTAAAATTTTTGTCAAATATCAACCTATAAAATCAGCAACGATTCTGTGATGATTTTAAAAATTAAAGCAAAATCATGGCAAATTGCCAAAAATTATTGGTGGTAAGATCAAAATTTAAAATCTTTTGCCAAATATTGGATGGTAAAGTTATTAATGATTTTTGAAAATCAAAGCAAAATCTTAACTCCATTTGAAATTATAGGCGAGGCTAAAAATTTTAAATCTTTTCACAAAAAATTGTGCAACAATTCTTACTATCGTGGCAAAATCATTGCTCATTTAAGACAAATTTCCTTCGATGTTATGACGATTTATGATAGAATCATCATAGAATTGAGGGAAAACTTGCGATGACTAAAATTGCCACAATTTTCTCTTTTATATATCCACCAACATCCTCCTCCTCCCATTCTTTCTTCTATACCAAAGGTCCGAATTTCCTCTTCCTTCTCTTCCTCCTAATCATAAACAAACATTCTTGAAGTGCATTTCTTCAAAATTTCATCCCAACATCCTTGTTTGGTGCATTTGCTACTTGGAGGTAAGTTTGATGTCTTGTTTACTTTATTTCTTATTTTTAATTTGTTAGAAGTTAATAGATGAAGCTTGTGTAAGTGATGTAGATGAACATTTCTAATTGTTTAAATGCTTTAGTTTGTTATAAGTTAGTGATAGAAATTTGTTAGTGAGGTTGATGTTGATTTTTGTGGTTTAATTAGTTAGAAATTAGTTATTGAAATTTGTTTTTGAGGTGGTTGTTAATTTGTGATTGTTTTGGTAGTTTAATTTGTTAGAAGTTAATGTTGTACGAGAACCAAATTATGAGGACTAATATTCATTTTTCAATGAGTTAATAAAATTATGAAAACTAACCCACATATTTTTGTAGGCATGCACTAATATGAATAGGAGTGTTAGAGCCTATTAATCAATACCACCAAATTAAGGAGGCCATGATTAAGTTTAGAGTTTTTTTTACATATTTTTGTATTTGTGAGACACATTTATTCATATAATTGATATTTTGTATTTATAAGTTACATTAATAAATTTAATTGGTATTTATATTAATAATAATTCTTTATTTGTCTTATATCTATATTATTTTCTGGAATAATTTGTAATAACAATTAATATAATATAATAATTAAAACAAATACAATGCTAATACACTACTAAAATAATTCTTCTAAAAAACAAGAAATATTAGAAATCATCGCAAGTTCAAGGTAAATCTTGCTATGATTTAAATGTAAACAAAAAGTGAATACACTTTTTGTCGCACTCATCATTGCTAATTTTTTAGGCAAAATTGTCATTCTTCAACATCATCGCAAAATCATTGCAAAGTTTGTGATGATTATTTTCGTCATAATTTTGCTCTGATATTGTGACGATTGGTATTTGCGGCGAAGATTTTTACCACGATTATTTGCAATGATATTTTTCATAGAAAAATATACATTTACTATGATTCTGCTATGATATCTTACATAGCAAAAGCTTTGCACTTCTTGTAGTATACAGAATTGGGAACATTTTTGGTGTGTTGATCTCTAGGTAGTGAGTTGATTCGATTAGTCTACTTGTTATCTTGAGGTTTAAGCAAGTCATGTTTTTTAGCTATCCACTGTGGTATTGGTGAAACTGAGGGGGAAGGTAGAGAACAAAGATTTCATTGGATGCAGTGACCTTGTGCATCTAGGTCACTGCAATCACACCAAGAACCTTAACAAATTAAAACATTTCATGCATTTAACCAGCATTAAACATCTTTAGAATTGTGCCATTTGTGTTGTTATTGTAGACATTCTCCAAATATGGAGTTTCATCAACTACAAACTTACTAGCATAACAAAAGTGAAAAATGGGAAATCAGAAAAAGATTTTGTATTTTTTTTCCTCTATGAATTGCTGTCTACCATTCTAGCAAGGCATGAAAAGTCTTTAAGTAGTTTGTACTTATTCTACTAACTCTAAAGAAGCCATATTTTCATATGGACATGAATGATTGATTAATGTTTACAAAAGGTGACCCATCTGGGTGCCCTAGCACAAAAATACCACACTTTTGCCAAAATGCAACATCCAACTCATTAACATCGATTTGCAGAGTAACTGAAATGCATAAGCTATGATCTATTATTGTTATCTAATTTGCATAAATTCTTACATTTCTACAAGCAGATATTTTTTAGACCAGTTCTAAGCTTCATCTAAATTGTCGCTATTTGTTTGTTTGTCTTCGTGACTCATGCACATGTACAAACAAACGACATATGCATACATGTCCCATTAAAGTGTGATCATGTGACTTTGAAGCTTTGTGTTGTTTGGTTTGCTCCTGTCCTCAACTTGATGTCAAAAAGCTTTTGATAATGTAGCTAGGACCTTAAGAGGAATTAGAATTCTGGTTGACAGGTAACTATCACTTGCGCAGCCTCATGCATGGCATCAGAAAAGTGACAAAACATATCAACCATATAGGTTGCACCCAACATGGAGGCCTCCTCTTTTTTATCCTCATTCGTTTTTCTCTCATGTTCACATCTTCTACGTCACATGTATCCAATAATTAAACTATTTGTACAATTCTTTGTACCCTTCGTATCTACCCTTAATATGTCCATTCAAAGAAATTAAGTGAAATATCTCTACTTGGTAATCTTTCTAACTCTAATGATCAAAATAATATCTTTAGTTTTACAAACAATTTCTTAATCCTATTGTAATAATATATGTTTGTAAATAATATATGCTTTTCTACTGACCTGATCCTACAAAAACTTGCTTGATAGATGTTTGCTTTTCATTGCATGAAAGTACCTTGAGTTACTCTTTGCTTACTAGGCGGCAGATATATTGCTGTATACACAAAAAAAAAAACACTTACAAAAACTATATCCAACGTATCAATCTAATTAATTTCTGAAAAAACAAGTGGGATCTAAAACAAAAAAAAAAAAAAAAAAAAAGGCTTAAATACATAATAGTGCCCTGAGCCTTGTCAACTCAGCCACTTAAGGGCTTCAACTATTAATTGCCTCAACTCAAGACTCATATTTTTAAAATTGGGGCAGTTTAATCCACAGACATAGATATAGAGTCACTTGTGCGCACATGAATGATAATATATGTCACATTCTAACAAAGGTAGTCTTGTTTTGCAACAATGAGGACACCGAATCGAAGCAATTCATCTTAATGTCATGTGTTCAAGTCACTATGGATAGCTGAACCTTCACATACATTATCATGTGTTCATGTTGCCAATTTCTAGAATATAAATTATAGAGTTTAAAGAAAATTTTAATATTTCTAGAAAGAATTTGTAAGCTTTTACTTTGATATACAGATTCACAATCAACCACTGTTTGGAGTTGGACATCTGCCACACCACATGACTTCATGTGATTTTCTCTTAACTAACTTGCCCTAACTTCAAAAGTATACTATGTGACCTCCAAACCACAAGGGTTCATAAATCTTTCTTGAGAAGTCTTCAACAATCTCGACCCCTTCCTCTCTTTAAAATTTCTGGAGTCATTAGTTGTCACGAGACTCCCACAATTTTCACAAAAGATGAAGCCTGCTACAACACCTCCAAGGATGGAGTGGCGGCATGGGTCTGTCATCTACCATACGTCAGCTCCTGAACCCAATAGTATTGATTAGAAAGATGCCCATCTGCCATGTTAGTAAAGCTCCGAGCTATTCTAGAAGCTTTGAAGTTTGCAGTAACCAATAACATTTCAAGTTGTACAATTCTCATAGATTTTTTGTAGGGCTTCCTCCAAATGACAGATGACTTGTCTGCCTTTCTTGAAGTGCTAGAGCTGATCAATACAGTTAGGATTCTTCCACAATCATTCCAATGGGCTTCCTTGATTAAGGTTAGTGCAGAACTATCTCGGAGGCACATAAGGCAACTACTAGTTGTTTACGCTCTCTTTCTTCTATATAGTCTTATTTTCATTTTCTTTCTAATTATAAAAAAAAACTTCAAAACTATAAGTCCTAAATTGAGCCGGTTGACAGTTGAAGCCCTTAAATGGCCAAGTTGATAAAGTTTGGGGTATTGTTCTGCATTTAAGTCTAAAATTCAGGAAAGTCTTTATATATAGCTTCTGTAATTTAGCAAATTCACCAATTTTTATCATTAGAAGCATATAAATGTATAGTAATTTGTAGTTAACTAGTTGAACTTATGTTAATATTATGCTTAAATTCCTGAAGTTTAGAAGTATATACATTCTTTTACACAGTCTGAAAGAAATATTTGAAATCTTTATTTAAATTATATGGCAGTCTTTTTTGAATAATTTCAATTTATCTAATATTCCTTTTACAATTAATTAACATTTTAAATTATTAATTTCTCCTTTTAGTAAACACAAGAGTACTAGTATCGTTTAAATAACAATTAACTGCAAAACAGAAAAGATAAGCCGAGGATTTGAATATTTATAGATGCTATTCAAATCTGAAGATACGCAAACATTAGCCACACAAGCCCTACGGTGATAACCAGAGGCACATGCACGGCCCAATGAACGGAAATGTGGATGACCTGCTGCAGATTATAGATGCTCTTCAAATTCAAAGATATATACACATACATTGGCCACGGATTCTTTGCCATAATCGGACTCCTGGCCTAAATTCCCTAGCTAGAGCTATTCACTAAGCTCTTCTTGATTAACGCTTGCCCGAGGTAATTTTCTCTAAGAAACACAAATAAAAAAAATTGCCCATTGTTGATGAAGCTTAATTTTTTGCTCATTCATTCAGATTTATGAACGATGTAAATTAATTACTACACTGGATTCAACCTAGAAATGATGGCTAGAGTGTTCTATGTGATGAAGATGAACTATGTGACGTGGGTCTATTGTTATGCGCCGATGACTATCAGGGAGAGTTTTCCAGACCCATATGACCCGATATTTAAAGATGAGTCTTCTCAACATGAATTCTTACAGATGCCTGGTGATCCCAAGATTGATCTTCTATTGCGATTTCAGACATTTGTAAGGAGTCATGCTAAGAAGCCTCAATTTGGTTTTGAAATTAAAAACCAAATTGAAATAAAACAAAATTATGAAGGAAACTAAAATGAACGACGAGTGAGCAAACAAAAGAAAATGCCATAAACACCTCCAAGATAAATAAAATGAAGTGGAGAAATATGACTAAAGGGCCCTATTTCAAGTCAGGGGAATTAATTATTTGTAGAAGTAATGTGTTTCATTAAAAGAAATAAACCTTAAGCCAAAAAAAAACATGAAACAGGGAGACTGAAAAGGATAATTAATAAAGATATATAATAACAATTCTACTGTCATGAGATACTAATTAAGCAGGAAAATAAGCCAATAAATCTACTAGTCTAAGAGGACGTTCTAATTCCATTTTGCTTGCAAAAACAATAGTTTTATACCAAGACAAGAATATGGTTAAAAGTGAATGGTTAAAAAAAAACCCCTACATTTTATTACAACAGCTTGATCCATGAGGAAGGAAGCGGGGATCAAACACCAACAAGTCATAGGAATTATCAATACATCTTTTCTTTCTTTTTAGAAATTCAATTATCATAACTCACTGAAATTCGTGCTCGGGGTATCCCTTTCCTCCTATCTGAAAAAACTTCAAGCAAATATAGCTATTGCAATTGAACAAGAATTAAAAAAAAAAGGAAGCGAAAGGATATAAAATAAGAGTAGAATAGAAGGAGGAAGAACTCATTTAGTGAGTTCAGAGGAAGAGAAGCCAGTTGAAGCAACGAAAAGAGACAGAAATTGGCCCAACTCAAGTCTGACCAAAGTCTTGGTCGCCCAAAATTTAGGACAGAGCTTACACGACTAGGCACAGCAAAACCAAAACCATCCCCAAAAGGCAGGCATCATCACAAAACTAGTATCCTACCTGAAGAATTGCAGGACTAGTAACCTTCTCCCTTAGAATTTCAGTTGAAGAGGAAAGAAACTTAAATTATGAAAATAGCTAGTAAAAAAACTCTTTAACATGCCAACTATGGAAGAAGCTACCAGTCATGGCTCGTAAGAGTCTGTGTTGCTCATATTGTTCTCACCCAAGTAATGCGAGAAGCTTGGTAAAAAATTGAAAGAAGAATGAACGAATATATACGTTAGAGCATATAATTTGGAAGCAAAACAAATGCGTGTCACCATATATATATATATATAGTTTGTCCTAACCAAGGTTGTCGAGATCAGGATCCTACTCTGGATCTTTTTTGTCGTGCAAGATCAGGATTGTAAGATCAGACTGTGGATCGTAAAATCCTATCAGAACTTAAAATTTCTTAAATAAATAATATAGTCCATGAAAAAGATCAATTATATTGAACACCCATAAAAAGCTTGAGTGCCGTAACAATGTAAAAATTTCCATTTAAAAATTATTATCTTGTTTTATTTCTCTTTCTTTAATAATTTTTTAATTTTTATCTAATTAAAATTTTAAAAAAATTATTCTTGCTAATTGATTTTTGTTCCTTTTTTTTTTTTACACTAGACCTTTCTTCCTATATTTGTATTGGGAATTGACAAAAATAAAAGAATTTGGTAGTAGTTAAAGGAATAGGGTTGTAATTGTTTGACCGGCCCTTTTTTTATGTCTTGGTACTTGACTGGCGCATTTCCCTTCCCAAACCTTACTCCTCTTGCTCCTTCCTCTCACGCAACTCTCTCTCTCTCTCTCTATATGGCATCTTCCCCTTTCTCTCTCTCTCTTTCAACTCATCTCATCTCACCGTGTACCAGAAAATATCCAACGCAAAGTGGGTTTGATAAGTTTGCCATGGCAAGTTTGCAAAGATTTGCAGTTTCTTTCCAGAGATACAAATCTTCGGCCTTATCTGAGTTGAAAAACCAGAGAAAAAAGAAGAGCCCAAGCCGATGGTGGAGCAAGACGAGCAGAGGAAGTTTGGTTGTTGTGACGGACTAAGATCGTTGGGATTCTATTTTTCTACGATCTTATGATTCCGAACGCGATTTACTACGATTCTACTAGGTTGCTGATCCTACTACAATTTGGATAGGTTTTTTGAGTCCAAATCATAGAATCATATGATTCTATAATCTGGATCACATTTTTAACAACCTTGGTCCTAGCAATAAGATTATTAGTTAGTCTTTTAGCTGTCATGATAAACTTCCACATTAAGTCCTAAGTTTTAATCTTTTGGCAGAATGGGCCTCCCATTTGGAAATTTTCATTATCACTAAACTCATGAATTAATAAATTTTACTAAATTACTAAATACATAATTAGCTAACTAAAATTACTTACAAATTGATGATTCTATAAAAGGGTATCATATAAACCATAAAAAAAACAATGTAAAGACAATGTCCCAAAAAATAATATAAAGATTGTAATCTCAAATTTATCGTATGTATAATTAAAAAGAAAAAAATCTAATGATTACTAATATAAAATTAGCATCTATGTCTAGAATTAGCTTACTTGCTTTCTATTTTCTTTACAGAAAAAATCACTATTGATTAATGCTAATTTAGGGCTCTATTTTTGTTATATTCATTTCTTTGACTTCAATAACTTGTATATTTCATTAGAATAAGATTGATGATATGTTTTTTTTATTACTTGTCTTGCTATTCTTGGTTTGTTTGGTTATGACTTTTTCTAATCTTGCTAAATATAAATAAAAGTAGGGAATTTGGGAAAATAATTGTTTTAAAAAAGATTTAATTGCTTTTTAGAATACTGACTACTTCTTTTCTTTTTTTCCTTCAATGGATTCTAACTAGTATTTCAATTTGAAAAGAAAAAAAATATCCAAATTAAACAAAAGAAAGATATTAATGTGCAAGAAATTGAAAAAAAATAAAGAATGTAAATAAAAACTAAGGAAGAAGATAAAAAAAAAAGTCATTGCAAAGTTAAAATAGGATTATTTCTTTGTGTAGATAGACCTTCTAAAAACTTTTAAGTGCTCTTGGGAAAGTTGGCTTATTAATCCCAAAACAGGCATTCTGAACTAGTTGTAAGGGGGCTGTATCAGTTACTTTAGGTGACTTTCAAAGAGCTACTACTGTGTAAATCAGGTGGCCCAACTAACTTCTGGCTAGTTGGGCGGTTGTTCTGTCCTTTTATTTAATCTATTGCTTTTGCTACTCAAAAAAAATTATTTTACCAAAAAAAGGTAAGAACATTTATAGGAAAAATAAATTATCAAAATGAATATGGAGAGAATAAAAATGGAGTTTCGCTTTCCAATATATCAATGAAATATATTTTTTAAAAAATAATCAAAATATAAATTATTAAATAATCAAAATTTCTTTAAATTATTTTGCATAATTTTTTTTTAATTATCATTTGTGAATATGAAGGCTATATAAACTAAGAGCCAATTCCGTATAAGGAGGCGGCCACCACCTAGAAACAAGGTTATGATGATGGCGACGCCGCTTGGCTGGATCTCCCTCAAGTTTCAATTGAACTGGAGCGTTGGCGAGATTGTTAGAAAAAAGAGTTTGAGGTGCAAGAGTAGAGAGGAGGAAACTTGAAATTTCTTATTACTTCTTCACCACAACCTATTCCAAATGGTTAGGATACATGAGTATTTATAGGTGATACATCATGAACCTATATTAATTTTAATACATTCCTCTAACCAAGTGCATGTATGAACTCAAGAGTCAAGACACACATACATGAATTATCCAAAGTGCATGAATAAAAGAAAACAATGAATTTAGTTTATTTTTTCAACACTACCCCTTAAACTAAATTCACCACACCAAGTGAAAAACGCAACTTTTGGAAAACATCAAACTTCAAAGGCTTTGTAAAAATGTCCGCAACTTGATCTTGTGACTTTACGTGTTCAAGTTTTACTTCTTTCTTGGTGATGAGACTTGAACAATATGATACTTGGTATCAATATGCTTCCTTCTTTCATGAAACACCGGGTTCTTCACCAATGCTATTGCAGACTTATTATCAACAAAGATCTCGGTTGTATTTTCTTGTGATAGAAAAAATTCCTTCAACAAGCTTCTCAACCAAATAGCATGACAAGCACATGAGGCAACTGCAATATACTCAGCTTCATACGTAGATAGGGCCACAATTGGTTGTTTCTTAGAACTCCAAGAAAAAGCAAAATTTCCCATAAGAAAAACAAACCCAGTAGTACTTTTCTGACTATTGACATCACCAGTCCAATCGCTATCACAATATCCAACAAGCTTGAAATTGAGAGAGTGAGTGTAAAAAACTCCATAATCAAGCGTACCTTTAATGTACCAAAGTATTCTCTTGACCACTTTCAAATGTGAAGTAGTTGGAGCTTCCATGTAACGACTTACAAGTCCAACGCCAAAGAGAATATCTAGTCTTGTACAAGTCAAGTATCTCAAACTCCCAACAAGACTTTTGAAATATGTGGGATAAATTCTCTCACCATCTTTATGGAACTTAACACCACATTCTACAGGTGTGTTAATTGGTTTGCAATTTTCCATCTTGAACTTCTCGAGAACTTCTCGAGCATATCCTTCTTGAAAAATGAAAATTCCATCATCTCTTTATTTCACTTCAATGCAAAGATAGTAGGACATCAAACCAATGTCCGTCATCTCAAACTCCTTTGCCATTGCTTCCTTGAAATCATCAACCATCTTTAGATTATTTCCTGTGAAAATCAAGTCAACCACATATATGCAAACAAGTAACATATCACCATTTGTATCCATTTTGACATATAAAGCATGTTCATGTGGACTCTTGGTGAAGCCATTAGCTTGGAAATATTTATCTATTCTGCTATTGCAAGCACGAGGAGCTTGCTTTAAACCATAGAGTGCTTTCTTCAATTTCAACACTTTATCTTCTTGCCTTTTTGCCACATAACCAAGAGTTTGCTCGATGTAGACTTCTTCATCCAAAAAACCATTCAAGAATGCGGATTTTACATCCATTTGATAAATCTTCCAATGATGTTAGGCTGCAAGTGAAATGATCAATCGAATAGTTTCAAGGCGAGCAACAAGTGCAAATACCTCATCATAATTAATCCCCGGCTTTTGCCTATATCCTTTCGCAACCAATCTAGCTTTGTACTTTTCTACCTCACCTCTTGCATTTCTCTTTATTTTATACACCTATCTCACTCCAATTGCACTTTTGCCTTTTGGAAGTGGTGTTGGCTCCCAAGTTTCATTCTTCTTGATTACCATTATTTCTTCATCCATCGCATTCCTCCATTTTTTGTCAAGAACGGCTTCATTGTAATCTACAGGCTCAGTTTCCGCAAATAAAAAAAATTGAGTAAATTTACTCAATCTTGTTACCTCCTCAATATTTTCATACAACTCTCACAGCTGTCTAAATCTTCGAGGCCCTTCACTTGATCTTGCATCATCAACTTGCTCATTATGTGACAAAGGTGTCGGTGGTGCTGGTTGTTCCATGGCCTCTTCACCATCTTCAAAGAATGAGTTGTATTTTTTATCTCCTTCTTCAACATTCCATTCCCAAATGCCTTCTTCATCAAGCTCAACATCTCTACTAACAACAACTTTCCCATTGCTTGGATTGTACAACTTATAACCTTTCGAGCTTTGATCATATCTGATAAAAAAATACCTTGCACATTTGTCATCAAGCTTAGTACGTTTCTCATCAGGAACATGTGTGTAGGCAATGCTCCCAAACACCTGCAAGTGAGAAATGTTTGGTTTGTAATCGCTCCATGCTTCTTGAGGTGTTTTGCCATGAACACTCTTTGTATGGCATCGATTCATCAAGTACACTGCACAAGAAATAACTTTGGCCCAATGCTGCTTTAGCATATTCTTGCTTTTTAACATACTCCTTGTCATGTTAAGAATTGTCCGATTCTTCATTTCTACTACTCCATTTTGTTGGGGGTGTATATGGAGTTGTCATTGGTCGTCGAATTCCATTCTTCTAACAAAAAATATTGAATTCATTCGATATGAATTCACCACCTCTATCGGATCGAAAAGCTTTGATTTGATAATCATTTTGTTTTTCCACCATGACTTTGAATTTCTTGAATGTCTCAAACACGTCCGATTTTTCCTTCAAAAAATACACCCAAGTTTTCAAGAATAATCATAAAAAAATATCACAAAATAATTATTCTCACCCAATGATAAAGGCCTGATTGGTCCACAAACATTCGAGTAGATCAACTCCAATGGATGTCGAGCTCGTGTCAAGGACTCATTTGGGAAACTTTTCCTTGCCTGCTTTCCAAAAAGACATCATTCACAAAGTTGATTAGGATGATTTATGGAAGGCAGTCCTCTCACCAATATTTCTTTGCTCATTAATTTAAGGTCATCAAAGTTCAAGTGCCCAAACCTCAAGTGCCACAACCATGAAGAATCTTTGAAACAAGACTTCAAACACATCGGAACATCACTTTGAATGTTTTCGTCATAGGCACCTTGGCTAACAATTTCCCATTTTCATCTTTCATTGACAAGCTTTTATCTTTTAGATGAATGTCATAATTTTTCTCCAAAAGTTGTCCCAAACTCAAAATGTTGCTTTTCATACTTGGCACATAAAAAATATTAGAAATGAATTGATTACTTCCATCTTTTGATCGAATTAAGATCGTACCTCTTCCTTTCACTTGCACATTTGAAGAGTCACCAAAAGTTATATCACCACCAATGGACTCATCTAGCTCCACAAAAAGATTTTTTTCACCACAAATGTGGCTACTTGCACCAGAGTCAAGATACCACATAGTATCCTCTCTTTTCCTTGACCATTTCTACATGCGGGAAGCAAAGTGGGATCTACATCTTCTTTGTTATTACTACTCTCTGCGAGATTTGCAGTCTCTTCCTAATTATTTTTACACTCCTATGCAAAATGGCCAAACCGATGACAATTATAACATTCAACATTTAATTTGTCATACCTTGATTTGTTTGGCTTAAATCCTCATCCTTTTGCACCTCTACCTCATGCACGACCTCTTCCTTGGTTAAAGCTTCGGCTTGATTCATTATTCGGAGAATATTTGTTGTTGTGTCCTCCTTTTCCACGGCCTCGATTTTGACCATGGCCACGACCTTGTCCTCTACCTCTTTGAGATGTGCCAGGACTTGTCTCCTTGTCTTTCAAAGATAGCTTTGATTTCAAGGCATGTTCAACTGATTCTTGAACTAGTTTTTTGAATCTTTCTTCATGAGCTTGCAATGATCCAGCAAGTTCTTCTACGGTCATGGTATCCAAGTCTTTTGATTCTTCTATGGCAACAACAACATAATTGAATTTCGGATCCAAAGATCTCAAAATTTTGCAAAATAATCTGATCATCTTTGATATCATCACCATATCTCTTCGTTTGGTTAGTAATTGCCAAAACTCTTGAAATATAATCTAAAATGGTTTCAGATCCCTTCATGTGTAGAGATTCCAACTCACCTCTTAATGTTTGGAGATGCACCTTTTTAACTTTATCAACTCCTTTAAATGAAGCTTAAACAGTATCCCATGCTTGCTTGGAGGTGGTTGCCGCAGCAACTTTCTCGGACATCTTTTCATCCAAAGCTTGATGGATGAGGGTGAGCGCTTTTTTATCTTTCTTCTTCAAGGCTGCATCATTCCCTTCAACACCATTCTCCACAGGATCCCATGCTTCATAGGCTCCAAGCAAAGCCTTCATTCTAATGCACCAATTATCATAGTTGTCTTTGGTGAGGGATGGTACTACAAATGTTGTTTCATTTGATATCTTTTTCCAGCTTTTGTCTCCAAAACAAGAGCTCTGATACCACTTTGTTAGAAAGAAGAGTTTAAGGTACAAGAGTAGAAAGGAGGAAACTTGAAATTTCTTATTACTTCTTCACCACAACCTATTCCAAATGGTTAGGATACATGAGTATTTATAGGTGATACATCATGAACCTATATTAATTTTAATGCATTCCCCTAACCAAGTGCATGTATGAACTCAAGAGTCAAAGAGACACATATATGAATTATCCAAAGTGCATGAATAAAAGAAAACAATGAATTTAGTTTATTATTTCAACAGAGATGAGTGGTCAAAGATGACTTACGAAGTACTTAGAAGGTCCAGGAAGAGAAGTTAGAAGGATATAGAGAGGCTTAGATGGTTCGAAATTTGACAAAGACGGGGGCATAGATGATGAGTGGTGGACAAAAGTGCCAGTGAAGAAATGCGAAGAACAATGTAGATCCGGTGATTGTCATTGGAGGAGGATGGAGCCGCGGGGGTGAAGGTTGGGGGCGAGGGTAGTCAGAGGAGCTACTTAAGTGAACACAGAGGAGATGTGTTAGGTATATATAATGGCATTCAACTATATTACAAGAAAAAAATGGGGTAGTTCAACTTACCTCATCCAATTAAGAAAAATGATCAAAGCCAAAATAAACGTGTTTCATTAAAAGAAATAAACTTTAAGCAAAAAAAGAAACATGAAACTATTTGAAAGAAAAAAAACCATGAAACAGGGAGACTGAAAAGGATTATTAATAGAGATAATAACAGTTCTACTGTCATGAGATACTACGCAAGAAAATTGGCCAATAAATCTACTACTATAAGAGGACGTCATAATGCCATTTTGTTTGCAAAAACAATAATTTTATACCAATACAAGAATATGATTTATAAAATGTTCGGCTCCTACCTTTTGTATCTGTAGGTACAATTTCAATAATAAAATATTTTCTTTCCTATTCAAAAAGAAAAAAAAAACAATTACTAGTTTGCCATTACAACTACTAAAAAAGCCCTTTTTACCAACCGGCAATTTTCCAACGGCTTGGCCGTTGGAAATTTCCAACGTTCTATGCCGTTGGAAACTGTAGAAAAAAATTGATCCTTGTGAAAAAAAATTCTCCAACTGCTTGGCTGTTGGAAGTGTTAAAAAATTTCCAACGGCCTAAACCGTTGGAAAATATGTAAGTTAACTGTGCATCTTAATATTTATTGTTAACTATTTTTATTTTTCCAATTGCCTAGGCAGTTGGAAAATTTTTTTATTTTTCCAATTGCCTAGGCCGTTGGAAAATACTCACACATTTATATATTTTACTTTTCCAACTGCCTAGGCAGTTGAAAATTTTTTTTTATTTTTCGAATTGCCTAAGCCATTGGAAAATACACACACATTCATATATTTTATTTTTCTAACTGCCTAGGCAGTTGGAAATTTTTTTTATTTTTCCAACTGCCTAGGCCGTTGGAAAATACACACACATTCATATATTTTAGTTTTCCAACTACCTAGGCAGTGGGAAATTTTTTTTATTTTTCCAACTGCCTAGGCCGTTGGAAAATACACACACATTTATATAGTTTAGTTTTCCAACTGCCTAGGCCGTTGGAAAATACACACACATTTATATATTTTAGTTTTCTAACTACTTAGGCAGTTGGAAATTTTTTTTTATTTTTCCAACTACCTAGGTTGTTGGAAAATACACACACATTTATATGTATGCATATTTATATTGCATTGATATTGATATTTATATATATTTACCATAATACATATATATTAATACGTATATATATCTTACACATTATTATTATATTTATACTTAGTATATTTTTGTACATACTATAATACATATCATATTTTAAACATATCATAATAACATATACATAGTATATGATATATGATGTATATGCCATACATATATTATTATTATTATTATTGTTATTATTATTATTATATGATATATGTATGTATCACATATGTTAATGTATCATATATATGATATATATTACATATATTAATCTATCATATATATTATGTAACATATATATTAATGTATATAAACATATTATAATATTTAATATATATAATGTATGTAACATATATTTTATACTATAATATAACTTAACCCATATATATTATATCCCAGCCCAAATATTAAAGCCCAGCCCATATAGCCCCTATATATACATCTTAACTTAACCTAGCCCTAATCAATTACAATCTCTTCCACTCCTCTGCCGCTGACAATCTGTCTCTCCCTCATCTCTCTCATCTATTTCCTCTGCTCCTCACCGAAAAATTCTCCTTTGCTCCTTGCTCTCGCTCGTTCTCTCTGTTCGCTCTCCCTCTCCGTCGCCGACCGACCGCCTAGGCTATCTCTGCTCCATCGCGGTCACTGTTTCGTCGCTCACTCTCTCTGCACAATCTCGCTCTCCGTCGCTCCCTGTCGTCGGCCAACCACCTTGGCTTACCTCGCGCCAGATCCGCCGGTGATCCGTCGCGCTCGCACGCACCAAATCCGCCGGTGCCGTCTCTTCCTCTTCTCCGTCTGGACTTCTCCCTCGCCTGTCTCCTTTCCCTCTACTCTCTTCGCTCTCGCCTCTCTCCGTTTTGTGCTCTCTTCGTCTCGCCTCTCTCCATTCTCGGCCTCATCGCTGCGCTCCCCTCGCCGGTCATCGCCCAGATCTGCACCAGATCCGTCGTTCTCCTCTGTTCGTCGTTGCTCTCACCCAGATCCGGTCATCGCCGTCGTTCCTCGCTCCGCCACCCTCCCCAACCGCCGCATTTGCAGACTGACGTTTTAATTTTTCTTCTTTGTTTTTTCAATTTTGGGGATCTGTTGTTGCATTTGTTGTGTTTTATTTTATATTCGTGCATATTTATTTTCAGTATAATTTTTCTTATTTTATGTTGTTTATGTAAATTTTCTGATTTTATTATTTCTGTATTTTTATGTATTTTTTATAATTTTGTGATTTTTTTACTTGTTTTGAATTTTGTTGTGTAATATAAGATATAATTAGTTTAATTTTTTTGTCATCTTATAAAATATAAAATATAATTTAACATTAAAATATATGTTATATATATATACATATATTTTTTTTATTTTTGTATAAAAAGTTTCCAACGGTCTAAGCAGTTGGAAAAAAGGCTAAACTTCCAACTGCCTAGGCAGTTGGAAGAAAAGGCTAAATTTCCAACTGTCTAAGCAGTTAGGCAGTTGGAAACGTGAAAAAAAAAATTATTAATTTTCCAACGGCTGACAATTGAAATTTCCAACTGCTCTCATCTGGGCCATTGGAATCTGAACTTCCAACGCATTGATTACCAACGGCTTGGTTTCCAACGGTTTCGCGTTGAAAACTTCAAAATTTCCAACGGCAAGCCGTTGGAAATGGCAGTTTGAAAAAAACCATTTTTTAGTGGTGTACTGGTTAATTTGTACTGCATATAGTTAGGAGTGGGATCCATGTAACTCTTGATTTTCTAACACTCCAGTTTGATAGAATCTTATACTTTTTCACTGCTTTAATTTATGTTTGCCATTTTTAAATATCTTTGAGAACTCCAAAGTTTCTTTCTTTTATTTATTCTTGTCAAAAGTAATTCCCAATTTTCAAAATTTGGATGAAAATATCATGGCACTATGATTATCATTTTGGCTATGATATGTAGAAACTCTTCCATTTGAAGACGTCCAAGTTTTTCTTTTGATGAAAAGATATTCGATTTTGTATAAATTCTAACTATTGTCATTTTTATTTTATTTTATTTTCTTCCATAAACTAAGTTATTGAGAGGCGTTGTGACGAAAATATCTTCTTTAACTACAAAGAGTTTATAAATTTGCTATGAGTATGATTATGTAAACGAGGTTTATGCTATAAGTCATCCTTCTACCATATTACTATAGCTTCTTCAATACCTAAACTATCAAAACTGACATTAAGGTGACATGCCAGAGTTTGCAAAAAATTATTAGTCATGCCACTGCGTCCAATTTCCACAAAATTACAAAACAAGCCATTTGATATTTACGGCCAGTGCAAAACATGAAGTGTTTGAAACCACTTTTTCAACTTCGTCAAGAAACTTTCAATTTCTATTAACCACTCGTCATCCTTTCCCTGTCATCCATCGCGCTCTCTACTTGCAATTTTCATCATTTTCATCAGGCATCTTGTTGGCAAATAGAAACATCTGCCCGAAATCTAGTAACTACCAAAGTCACAAAACCATAACCTTCAAAAATTGACAGTGCTCAACTTCTTAGCCTCCGATAAGAACATTTTCCATCTGAATCAACAAATCTGAACGTGAATTAAGAGACCACGTGATGAAGACACTTAGTGAGTAACTATATGTATGTTTTCTCTTGAAAAACTTGTTCCTTCGATCACTTCTTGACTGTAAATCATTGTTTTCCTACTAAAATTCTCCTTAAACCATTGTTTTGCAAAATGAGTATAATGAAAAGAAAAAAAAATGAGAAACAAACACCTGAATGAGAAAAACAAGAAAAAGGAAGAAAATCACATCTGTAATTAAACATAAATGAGAAATGTCTCTGAGGATGAAAAAACATCTATCAAGTTAGAACAAACGAAAGCTGAAAGGTGCTTGATCTTGTTTGTTCTTTTGTAAGTTCGTGTTTATTGTTTTACTAATTAAGCTCTGTATTTTTTTTCCAGAGAAAGTATTTGTTCTTTTCCAGTTTCCTGTTTGTTTTTTTATATGTACCTTTTTGTTCTTTTAGAAGGCCCTCTTTGCTCTTTTTGGTGCACGTACTTATTCTTTTGGACAAATACTTGTTCTATTATATCTTCATGCTTGTTGTTTTCATAGGCTTTGTGTTTTTTTTTTTTTTGTGAAAGGATGTGTTCTCTTATGTGTTCATGTTTGTTTTTTTAGAATGCCCTTTTTGTTCTATTTGCTACAAGTTCTTGTTCTTTCAAAAAATCATTCTTGTTAGTTTAGAAGCATGTGTATGTTCTTTTTATAAATAGTAATTGTTCTTTTAGATGCTTTGGTTTGTTCTTTTAGTTGTCTCTCTGTATACCTTATAGATAAGTACTTGTCCTATTATATCTCTGTGTTTTTTGTTTTAATTTTTGTGAAAGTACTTATTCTTCTCTAGTTTTTTGTTTGTTCTTTTATTGGTATGTATATTTGTTTTTTTAGAAAACCCTTTTTGTTCTTTTTTGAACAAGTACTTGTTCTTTTATTTTATCATGTTTGTTCTTTTAAAGGCCTCTGTTTGTTGTTTTTGGAAATAGTAGTTGTTCTTTTAATTGTTGTTTATAGGTTTCTATTTTTTCTTTTAAAAGGCCCTTTTTGTTTATTATTTGCATTGTCCTATTTGTTCGTTTATGTGTATCTGTTTGTTCTTCAGATTTTATTGTTTGGGTGGCAGGATCATTTTTTCAAGCAACTTTGGAGGTTCAAATCCATATTGACGCTAGAGATAAGTTTTGAAGGTATTGTTCATTCATGCACGCAAGATTCATGCCTGCTTTCACTCTTAGAGAAACTCGTTGAATGTTCTTAGGAACTAAAGGCATGGCATAAGCATTCCAGATGCGAACTATCAAAGATTAAAGAGTTGGAACACAATTGCAGGGGCTTTCAAATGAGCCTATATCAAACACTCTTTATGAGCATCGACAAGAATTAAAAAGAGAGTTCAAATTTCTATATAATAAGGAAAAACAATTTTGGAGCCAACAGGCCAAGACAACATGGCTGAAGGAAAGAGACTAAAATACTCAGTTTTTACATCGAACAACATCCTACAAGAAATAGCAGAATCACATCCACAATTTATGTTGCCAAGGGGGAGTAAAGATGAAAAATTTGAATGCCATTGAGGAGTAAATAGTGAGGTATTCCATGCAATTATTTGAGTCATCTAACTCGAAGGGCTTCGAGGCAATTGTTCTTTTAGTGAATCATTACTACGAGTGAGATGGGTTTCCATTACTCTTTGATTAACATAATTAGGAGCTGTGCTAAGGCCTCTTCGTTTTCAGTGTTAGTAAATGGTCAACCAATGGATATATTCAAGCCATCGAAAAGCCTAAGGCATGGGGATCTTTATCTCCCTTTTTATTTCTTTTCTACACTGAGGGATTATTTATATTACTTTACCATGCAAAGTTGTATGGACGAATCCAACAAGTGGCAATAAGTCTGTATAGTCCTAAAATTTTCCATCTTTTATTTGCCAATGATAGTATGATCTTTATGTGGGCTAAAGAAGAAGATGCAGGGCATCTGTTGGCTCTTTTGAAGCAGTACAAAAATGCCTTCGTACAATTAGTAAATATGACTAAATCATCCCTACTATTTAGTATGAATTATCATGTAGAGATCCGTCAACATATCTCTGAGCTGCTAGGTACATAGAAATGTGTGAAGGTAGATAAACATTTTGGGTTCACATGGTTACTGGGCCAGAAAAAATCGACATAGTTTGATGCTCTCATTGACTGGATGAAGTAGAAGATTGGGAGATGGAAAACAACATTATTATCTTAAGCTGGCTGTTACATCATGATCAAAGCGGTTGTGCAAGTTATACCAACTCATTTGATGAGTTGTATTCTAATTTGGATGGAGATCTATGGTAAAGTATGTTATCTAGCTACTCTATTCTTATCGACATCGAATGTAGATCAAAAGAAGATGGCTTGGTGTAGTTGGGAGAATTTATGCAAATCCAAGAAAGCAGGAGGCTTGGGATTTTAGGATGTCGAGGCCTTCAATCTTGCACTATTAACCAATAAGGCGTGGCGAATAACGAAGCATCTGGGAGGTCTAGTAAGAAGGATATTACAAGGGCATTATTTCTTGGGCATATCTTTTTTCTATTTCCACCCACCAAAGCATCTCTCTTACATTACAAAGGTTTCTTAGCAAGCCGCCACAAACTTAGAAAAGGTGTTTTTCTGGAGAATGTGAGACAACGCCAATATTTCAGTTTATGATGACAATTAGCATCTAGGTCTGAGACCCTCTCCAATTACTACCCCAATTCCCCATACAAAAGGTTGGTGCTTAACTAGTTGACAAGTCTTTTCAATGGAATCATGAGTCAATCGAAGCTATGTTCCATCTTAAGGATGTAGAAATAATCAAACAAATTCCATTGTATTTCCAGTGTAGGGAAGATGTTAGTATGTGGGGTATGTGTGATAATGGGCATTTCTTGATTAAGTCAATATATTACCTCGCCATAATATCCTCTATGTTGGGACTTTTTGATCAAATTCGAGTTCTGCGCTTGGCTTTGGAGTTTGTTTCTACTAGGGGTGTTAATGAGCCGAGCCGAGCCGAGCCTGAACCTCTCAGGCTCGAGCTCAGCTCGATTCACTGAGAGAGGGGTTTGAGTTCAAGCTTGAGCTCGACGAGCTCATGGAAATTAGGCTCAAGTTATGCTCAAAAGGTGCTCGAGCTTGATTCGATGGTTTGATGGGCTTGATACTGCTCGATGTGTGGAGCTTGATTAGGTGTGCTCAAGCTTGATTTGGAAAATAAAAAACATAACAAAATTATTTTCCAAAAGGATTAGATTGAGCAAAAAAACGTTAAAGCTTAATAAAAGCAAAAAAACTGGCCATTTCTATTCAATGGCAAATTTTAGAATTTTTTTTTCCATAAATCATTTTCATCACAAAGAAGTAAATAAAAAACAAACACAAAAATCAGAGAATTTCAAGCATTTACATACATAACTAATAATTTAACTTGATTGTCCAAAGGTCATCTTTGTCACAAAAAGACAAATAAAAACAAACATAAGAAATCAAAGATTTCAAGCGCTTAAACAATAAAATGGATATTATGCATATATGTCTAATTAGATATAGGGATTATTTTACTCATCCCATTTTCTCTTTCTCATCCCTGCCGACCACCGCAGCTCTTCGTTCCAGAGAAATTGTCAGCGATTGAATCGCATCACCGTGGCCTTCTCAGTTTAATCTCTAACCCCAGTCCAATAGAATCACGTCACTGCCTTTTCAGCTCCAATCAAATCACGTCTCTTCAGTGTCGTGCGCCTCAATGCTCCGATCGAATCGCGTCGTCGCCTCTCCACTCTGATCGAATTGCATCGCCTCTTCAGCATCGGTGCCTCACTGCTCTGATCAAATCGCATCTTTTCAGCATCGCTGCCTCTCTGCTTCAATCGAATCGCATCGCATACTCTCCACTCTGATTGAATCACATTGCCTCTTAACTGTCAGTGCCTCTGCTCTGATCAAATCATGTCTCTTTAGCATCGCTGCCTCTCTACTCTAATCAAATCGTGTCGCCTCTTTAGAGGAATATCCCAGCGGCTGGCACTTCTTCTGTTTTGCTACTTCAAGTTCTTCAACAGAGCGTCCTCAGGTAACTGGAGTTTGGTTCTCGTGATTTATGTCCTAGTTTGCTTATAATACTCAAAGAATATTTGTTATGATATTTTTATATATTTAATTAGACATTTTGATTTATTTTTAAAGACACTTTTAAATTTGAAACTAATAGTTTTTGTCTATATTGTTATCGTCATTTTTTGCATTTGAAATTAGAATTTTTTCATATTTATTCAGACAGTTTCGTTTATTCCTTCAAACACTTACTTTTTTAAGATCAATTACTTGCTTATTACTTCGGACATTTTTATATATTATTATAGACACTTTAATATATTTATTTATACACTTTTACATGTCATATTTAGACATTTGTAGATATTCATTCAGACATCTTTGTTTATTGATTTAAACAATTTTATTTTCAAAGATAATAAATTATTTGCATATTACTAAGATATTTTAATGTGTTTCAGTAAACGCTTAAACATATCTATTCAGACACTTGACAGGTTTACATATCATTTTGGAAGAGAACAAATAATTTACATGTTATTCAAAAGAACAAATAGTCTACATATTATTTCAAACACTTATACATACTTGTTCACACACTTTTTTCAGTTTCTTTAAACACTTTGCATGTTGTCTCTGACATTTATGCAAATGTGAGTAATGATGGATGATTTGCAATCACGGTGTTGGCAGTGGCGGTGGCCACGGTGGTGGCTGCAGCAACCTCCACAGCAGCAAGATTGAGGATTGAATTTTTTAAGAGAGAGAGAGAAAGAGAGATTTTTTGTAAGAGACAATTTTGTCATTTTTTTTATGGAAGTGAATTATATATAGAGAATTGAGGATAAGTTAGTATGTCTAATTAGACATATGTGCATAAATGTCATCGAGATTCTTGAGATTCTTGTCATCGAGGATGAAATTGATTCTTTCAACTCTCGCTCTCAGCCATGACGAACGAAGGTTAACTTTTTGAAGGTTTAGATCGAGACTAAAAGGATCGATCTATTAATGGGTTTTCTTCTTCAAACCATTTTTCACACCCAACACAACTTCCATGGAAGTAGATGTGGTTGGTGAAAGCTTCGGCAACTTTATGGTGAAGAGTTTGAGGAGGACGATGTGGGCAGTTCTCAGGGGCACGAATCGTGCTATAATTGTTAGGGGCCTAAGTCAGTGGGGCTGGAGGGAGGTTTGTAAGGGGAAGGAGCTGATGAAGCCATCGGAAGCAGAAGAGGGGTAGTTACCATGGTGCTGATGATGCAATTGATGAGGGCTTTAGAAGTTGGGCGGAGATGGTCTAAGATGCGAGGAAAGGTGAGACTTTGAGAGAGGCAGCGAACTGTTAATGGAATTAGGAATTAGGATTTTAGTTTTTCATTTATTTATATTAATTATATTATATTAATATTATATTAGGCTTGTTAGGCTCAATAAGAGTTCGAGCCGCACTGCATTGAGTTTGAGCTCGATTCATTAAAGGCTCGAACCTAAAGCATGGCTCGGGTTCAGGTTTGAAGCTCGTTAGGCTTGATTCAAAAATGAAAGAAAGAAAAAGATCTCAAGTTCGAACTGTTTGATAAAGGTCGATTCGCTTACCGCCCTTAGTTTCTACCACCATGTGCTCACTAGTTTATCTAGCAGGTGTATGCAAATGCCCTTCGAACAAGAGACAATCTTGCCTGTCGAGAGATGGATGTGCTCAGGATATGCCTAGTTTGCGGTAAAGCAAATGGATTGACATCGTATCTCCTCTTTGAATGTCCTTTCTCTGTCCATGTTGTGAATGACCTAGATATGCATCTACCTTATGTTCCACACTCGTGGCAGAAGGGACTAAAATCCTTTCTAGAGGGCAATGATCAACAAATTCTCACCATAGCATTGTTCAATTAGTTTATTTGGTACAATCAAAATATGGTAGTCCATGATCATATAAGCCAAAGATCAAGGAAAGTCATCAATTCTATCAAGTTTTGGAAAGAAAATTGGCAGTTTCAGGATAAGAAGGACGAGTTTAAGAAGGTTAGAAATAAGTTGGCTTTTGCTAAATTAGAAGTTCCAACTAGTGGTCCTTTCAAAATAAATGTTGACGCAGCGTTGAACAAGAAGGAGAAAACAAGAAGCCTATCCTAGGATGATCAATGTGGGCTTTGTTTTGCAATTGCTGTTGGCGTACATCAGCCTATAAAATATGCTTCCTATCTAGAGGTGTTGGCAATTCTTTGGGGCTTGCGGGAGGCTCATCGATTTGGTTTAAAGTCCATTATTTTAGAGTTTGATTCATTTATTTCAATTTTGGAACTGAAAAATAGGTATCTCATTTGTTATTTTACGTTAGGGTGCTAGTAGATAAAGCCTATATGTCAGCTAGTTTTTTTAGTCTTACACCCTTTCATTTATTAAGAGAGGTAATAGGGTGGCTCACACCCTTGCTAAGCAAGGTCCTAGTTTGTTAGGCCGTGTGTCCTCTCCTAGTTTGGTTGTCTAATGTTTTGAGCATTGATCAATGAAATTGTTGCCTTCATATAAAAAAAAAAACATATTGGGTGGAATAGCACTATAGAAGTATAATTCCTCAAAGGCCAATTCCTGCATGTACCCAACACAATGGTGTGGTAGGACAAGAACGCTTGTTAAATATTACAACTGCAGCTGATCAACAAATTTGGCGTGGATGTCTATTGGCTCATTGGGTAGCTGGTTCTTAATTAGGGTTGGAGTTCGAACATAACAATAACCATTTTCGTAATTCATCCCTTAGACATCCCTTACACTTATTTTTTTTGTTCATTTATTTATTTATTTATTTATTTGCTAAGGTTTTTTTTCTTTATTTTACTATCATTTTATTTTATTTTCTCTACCTTCATCCAAGTAACTTGTGGAGAGATTATTTTCCCTTTTTTTATTTTGCAGTATTCTCACTTCACCTTTTTCTTTTCCTTTCCTCAACACGTTTTCTTTTTCCAACCTAGTATAGCTTTTATTTTGTTCTACTTTTGTTCTTACTTATTTGCATATGTTCATTTCTTTATCTTTTGTTCTTACTTTATTTGCATATGTTCATTTCTTTATCTGTGTGGCCACGTTAAAAAAAACAAACATCAATGATGAAAAGAACATATTGGAAAATAGAAAAAAAAACATTTTAGAGCAAAAATCGTTGAAAATGTAAAAAGAAAGTCAAAGAAGAAAATCGGAGCAAAAATTGCTAAATCCGTAAAAAATGCAAAATGGAGACTAAAGAAAACAATTGAAGCAAAACCACAGAAATTAAAGAGATTGTAGTTGTAAGAAGTCACGAGAGAAGACGATTCAAAATGATAAATCCAAAAAACCAAGATCGGAGTAGAGATGACAGAAATCATGATCAGAGATGACTCACGAGTTTCAAAACTTTTTGGCATGACATTGCAGGTAAACTGTGGGTGGTGATTACGAGGGACAACTTTTATTAAAGAATCATGATGCATAAATGGTAAGCAGTGAATGGAGTTTTTGGAGGAGGATTGTGACAACTTTCAAAGGAGAAATGTCAATGGTTTTGAATTTATTGGTTTTTTGCACTATGAGTAAATATCCAATGGCATGAGTCATAATTTGCTAGATGTTGTGTCACGTCTAACAAAATCGTAGTATTCTCTGATTTTGTAGCACATCTGCCAAAATGGTCTGATTGCCAGTTTTTATAGTTCAAATTGTTTAGAATCCTTCCCTTTCCATCTCTTTCTCTCCATATATATAGTAGGATGGTGGCTTATGTCATAAGTGCGGTTCACATAAAAATTGCTCTTTTTCAAAAGAAAAGGTAAAATTTAAATATCCCTGAAGTTTTAGAGAAAATGCAATTTTTCTTATTCTTAAGAAAAACTTTAGAGTATTGAATATGTAAACCAGGCTAATGTCATAAGTTTTCCTTCTACTATATTACTATAGCTACTTTAGTCCCTAAACTATCAAAACTGACATTTAGGTGACGCATTATAATTTGTGAGAAATTATGAGCCATGCCACTACGTCCAATTTTTGCCGTCCGTTACGCTCTCTGCTTGCAATTTTCATCATTTTCCACCGTGCGTCCTACTGCCAAATAGAAGTGCTAGAAACTTTGGTAAATTCCACACTCACAAAACCCTAACCTCTAGAAATTGGAAGTGCTCAGCTTCTCAACGTCCGATAAGAAAATTTTCCATGTGAATTGACAAATCCGAAAATGAAGAGACCACATTATGAAAAAACACTTAGCAAGCAATTGTCTATGCTTCACCTCTTGTACGTGTCCCTCTGCTTTCTTCTTGTCTGTAAATTGTTGTTTTCCTATTAAAATTCTTCCTAAGCCATTGTTTCGAAAAATGAGTATAATTAGAGGGGGAAAAAAAAAAGAAAAGAAACAAGCGCCTGAATGAGAAAAATTGAAAAAATGAAAGAAAATCACATCAATAACTAAACATGAACGTGAAACATCTCTAAGGATGAAAAAATATCGATCAAGTTAAAATAAACAAAAGCTGAAATGTCATTGTATGTTTTTTTAGTGAAAGTTTTTGTTCTTTTCTAGTTTCCTATTTTTTTTTTATGGTTATTAGTTTGTCTTTTAAAAGGCTCTCTTTGTTCTTTTTTATGCACGTTATTATTCTTTTGGACAAGTACTCTTCGTGTTTATTATTTTAGCAGGATCTATGTTTTTTTTTTTTTTTGTGAAAGTACTTGTTATTTTCTATTTTTCTATTTGTTTTTTTAGTAGGTCCTCTCTTTTGCTGCAAGTACTTGTCCTTTCTTGCAGTCATGCTTGTTCTTTTAAAAGCTTGTAATTTTTTTTTTTTTTTGGAAATAGTAGTTGTTCTTTTAGATGTTCCAATTTGCTCTTTTAGTAATCTCTTTATATGCCTTTAGAGACAAAACTTGTTCTATTATATCTTTGTGCTTGTTGTTTTAGCAAGCTATTTTTTTCAAGTACTTGTTCTTTTCTGGTTTTTTGTTTGTTCCTTTTATAGTTATCTATTTGTTCTTTTAGAAGGCCCTTTTTATTCTTTTTGGAACATGTGTTTGTTCTTTCATTTTGTCATGCTTGTTATTTTAGAAGCCTCTGTGTGTTCTTTTTGGAAATTGTAGTTGTTCTTTTAGTTGTTGTTTATTCTTTTAGAAGACCATTTTTGGAGGTCAGAGTTTGTCACTCACCCATTTAAGGATGGCAGACGTTGGGCTGGCTGATTATTATTCCTAACAACATTCTCACAATTATTGTACTATGTAACAACTAATGAAACGTGACCTTGTGATCATAATCTCACATATTTTAGGGTATTTTACGATTATACATCAACATAGGTCAATATTAAAATTAAGTCCTGCAGTTAGTAAATATACATTTTTCCTTTACTCTTTTTAATATTATCCAGGAAAACTTTTAAAATACTTATTGAAATTCCACTGTACTTATCCTCCAGTAATTTTAAATTGGTTAGTAATTTCAAGTTGTTTGTTTTTTTTTTCCGTAGTTAATTGTATTTCCTACACTACTAAAAAATGGGGTTTTACCAACGCGCAAATACCAACGTGTATAACCGTTGGTAATCACATTCCAACGTGCACGCGTTGGTAGGGAAAAAAATTTTATTTAGGTTTTTTTCCAACTGCTTACCCGTTGGTAACTTGTCCAATGTGCACGCGTTGGTGCACTTGGATTTCGAAATGGGCCTAATTTATTGGGCTTTCTTACCAACGGCTTAGCCGATGGTAATAATGTAAATAAATGTGAGTCTTTTTTCCAACGGACATAGCCATTGATAAATACCAATGGGCTTTACTGTTGATGATTTTCCAACGTGCAGCTGTTGGTTGCCCAATGGTGTGGAATTGGGCCGTTAGTCTGGGCTTCTTTTATAAACTAAATGGTGCGTATCAATTTTTATTTTTCCAACGGCTAGGCCGTTGGAAAATGAGTTTTAAAACCTGTCTTCCTCCTCCAGCCATTTCACTGTGCTCATTTGGGCGTTTCGCGAAACCGTGCCTCCGTCTGCCGCTGAGGTCGCCATTGCCGTCGACGGAGCATCTGTAGCTGGGAAATGCTTTGTTTTTGCTCGATTTGACAGATCTGGTGAGGCTTCGAAGGTATATACGCTTATTTATACGGTTTAGCCTCCATTTTCATTGTCAATGAAATTTTTACAAATTAATCGTTCCTTTCCCTCGATTTCTTCAGTTCGTACCTCCATTTGTTGCGTTGAAGGGTTCCCCTGGCCTGATTCGTGTGCTTCTGAAGTTGTTGGAGGTTAGTTTTTTTTTAATCGAAATGTTGCTAAAAAAAAAATTTGTTTCGTTTCTGCTAAAAAAAAAAATGTTTTCCTTATTTTATGTCCTATGAAAATGTACCTATTGTGTCTATTATTCAAAGATAGTTATGGTGCTGTCCACTTAATTTCTGTTTGTGGGTATTTTAAGCGATTCTGAATAAAAACAAGTGTAGGAGAAATGGGACAATGAAAGAAGGAAAATAAAAAAGAGGAGAATAAAATCTTTGATCGAGTGCTTGTTTTTGGTTTGAATGGGGCTGACTGGGTGGAGCCTGGATGGTTGGTGGCGGCATAAATGAGATGTCTAAATTTGAGCGCTTTGACAGAATGCCGCTAATATTAATGTTGGCACTCCACTGTCGAGTAGTCCAATGGAAGGCAACCATGTCAGGGACTTGGGTGGGAAATGGAAATGGTGCAGGAGCTAGGAGCTGAGGATTACTTGGTTAAAATTTAAAAAAATAATTATATTTAGATTAAAGGGTTTAAATTTTTTTAATTCAGTCAGTTCAGACCAAAATTAAATTTTATGTACAGTTAATAGAGCAGTTATTGAAATATATACTTGAAATTGAATAGATTGAATAATACAAAATATTTTATCATTATTCATAATGACCCTATATATATATAATTATTTTTATACTAATTTTTACCATATTATCCATATTGATCCTGTATAAACAAAGTTATTTTCTACTAATTTTAGATTATGTGTAATTCAGATTATTCGTATCAGTTCTAACATGTAATTGAATAATTTTGATACACTTTATAAAAACTGAAAACCAATGAGATAATTATGTTCAGATCGGTTCTAAATCAAATAGACCACTCCCTTAACTTTGTACTTTGCTCTCCTATTACTACGTAAAATATAATAAAATATTTATTTTTAATTTTAATTTTAGGAGTAAAAATAAAAAAATAACATAAATCACACACTTATCTAATTTTTTTTTTGGAGTGAAAGAATAATTATATTAAGAAAGAACTAAGTCTAACCACAAAGGGTATGAGCGAGACCAGTAAAGATGGCTAACAATATAAACAACCTCATCCGGGAAATAGAATGCCTAGCAAAATTTGAAGCACGTGGAATATAAACAATAGAACACAAATCAGAAGCAGAAAATAAACACCTAATACAACCAAGCAAAACTCCAAAAAAATGTAAAAGAGTGATCTAGGGACCTCAACTCATCAACCAAGGTAGTAGCATCATATTCAACTATAATATGTTGATAACCCTTCTCTCGAGCTTCCCTTAGACCAAATAAAATGGCCAAGGCCTCCACTAGAACCGGCTACTCACCGGCCTCCACTAATCTTTATGTGTAGAAAAATGTTTTACTTAAAGATCATATTGGCAGCAAATAAAAAGCTTCTGTTTAGGTATGGTTACACTTGATTGATTTAGTGTAAATGGTTATATTATGTTATGGTGTAATACTAATTATAATAATTATGTTATTAATAATAATATTTACCCAATATTCTAAAAATAAAATTAGTAATAATAGTAATTATTAATAGTACGTAGTAGTAGTGCCTTAGAAAATAATAATAATGAATTGAAGATAATAAAAATTAGGTAGGATATGGTAAATTATTATTTTTTCATTAATAATAGGAACAATATTAATGAGAAAGATAATAATGTAATACTATGGTTAATTTAAATAATAATATGAACAATATTAGAAAAATATTAATAATATCCCCGGTAATGATTATAATAATTGTAATAGTAAAAATAATTATTGGTTCCCAAAAATTATTTTAAGAGTTATATTTGTTATAATAGTCATATAAATAATACGTGGGAAGCATAATAATAATAATAATAATAATAATAATAATAATTATTATTATTATTATTATTATTATTATTATTATTATAACACCAACAATTATAATATTAATAATAATAATAATTGATCCAACTATTAGTACTAGAAGAGCATATTATTATAATGATATTAATAATAATAAAAATCATACTAATAATAATAATAAATGTTAGCAGTGTAATAATTATGATACGTACCATTCTTCTAAAATAAGGAATACTATTTATATATAATCATGAATATAATTAATCTATTAATTACAATAATACACATAGTAATACTACTAGTATTAATGAAATGCAGAAAAGAATATAAAAATAATAAAAATAATAATAATTATTAAGTATAGTACGTAGTAGTTGAACTAAGTAAGAAAATACTACTAATGAAACTTTTTAATAATAATTAAGTCTGATATGACCAATGATTATAAATACGTGAATATGCAAATCAATAACAACTGCCAAATCTTTTAATGTAATAAAACCCTTACTAATAACAATAATATGAGCAATATTGAAGATAGGTATTATATTTTATTATTTATGTTGTAATTAAAAAATTAAGTATTATTACTGTGGTTCTACATTGCTATAGTTATTTTAGTTGGGTTATTCGCATTTATGTTGTGTTATTTATTTTTTATTGTCGGGGAAATTTAGTGATGCAAAATGTGAAGATGAAATATATTTATGGTATTTTATTATATTGAAGATAGGTATTGTCAATTTCTATATAGATGGTTTATTTAATTTAGGGTTTCCTATATTCTTTAGATCGTAATTAGTTGACTTAATCTTTAGTTTTAATGATTTAGTGTTGGGTAATAGTAACAATAATAAAATAATACTTAATAATAATAGTTATTATTATTATTTTAATATGTACACAATAATATAAACATAATAAAAGTAATAAAAATAATTAAGAATAGCACATAGTAGTAGAAGTAAGTTAGAAAATTATAATAATGAACTAAGTAATAATAATTACCTTAATCATACGAACAATAAGAATGAGGAAAATAATAATGTTATAATACGCTTAATAATAAGAAAAATATGAAAAATATTATTACAATAATAATAATATTAATGATAATGATTAGTATAATAATAATACGGTACAAAATTATTGTTACCAAATTATTTTAATAATAGTAATAGTCATAATAATAGTCATAATAATATTACGTCGAAATAATAAAAATAAACATAATAATAATACCATTAATATTAGTAGTAGTAATTATAATAATAATACTAAAAATAATAATAATATTATTATTACAATTATAATTATAGGCATAATCGCTATAGTAATGATAATAAGAATAATAATAATTGAGATCTGGGATATAAACACAATAATTACGTACGTTAATAATACGAATAATAAGACCAATAAGAACAATAAGCCCAATAAGTAATAGAAAAGCAACACATGTTGTTGACACCCAATTTCGTCCGGCCTTTTTTTTTTAAAAATTTTTAAAAAAAAAAAAAACTAATTAAAAAAATTATTATTATTATTATTATTATTATTGCTAAAAAATTTTAATTATGTTAATTAGTTTAAAATATATTTTTATTTTGAGAATATTTGATTTAAAATAATATATGTGTGAATATGTATGTGTTTGGAATAAAAATAAAATTTCAGAAAAAAATGACAAAAAATTAAAAAGTTCGAGATAAAAATAACAAAATTGAGAAGTTTCAGGCAAAATTGACAAATTCTGAAAGTTCCAGGAGCATTTGGTAGTTTGTCATATAAAATTTTGAGCCTGCCGACGTTTTTGGCTCAAATTGACAGAAAACGACAAAATTGTCAAAATCAGAAGCTTCAGGAACTTATCCAGAGGCTGAGAGACATAAAGGACTAAAATTGTCATTTTACCAATTTAAGAGATAAGTTTGAAATTTTTTATTAATTTATTCATCAACAGTTTAGCTAAACTTCCTCTATAAATAGCCCCCCAAATTTTGTGCTGAACACAGAAAAAAAATAGCAAAAAAACTTAGAGCTCCGTTTTAAAAAAAAGAGAAAATTACAGCCCTTAGCCCCAGCCCTCTTCCCTTCTTCCCCAGAAAGCCAAATTTTTTTTCACTGCTGTTCCCTCTCTCTTTCTCTCTCTCTCTCTCCGCCGTGCCCCTCGCTGCCCGCAGCCGCCGCCGTCCCTCCGCCTCGCCGCCCTCGCCGCCGCGCCGCCTCGCCACCCCGCCGCGCCGCCAGCTGCCCCTGCCTCCCCCTCCTTTCGCGCGCGCCTTCGCGTCTCTGTTCTTCAGATTCAAAAACTTGTTTTGAAAGGTGAAACCTTGATTCCATACTTCATCTTTTCAATTTCTTTCAATTTGGTCACTAACCTTTTATTTTTGTTCCTGCAGAATAAATTATTAACCTTTTTAATTTTTACTTGTTTATTTATTTGTTAATTATTGTTATTATTACTAATCTTCTTTTTATTGTTGTTATTGACTTACTAACAACTAACTTTTAATATTATTATTGTTACTAACCTTTTAATTTTTGCATTATTACTAACTTTTATAATTGTTGTTAACAATTAATTAATTTTTATTATTGTTGTTAATTAATTAATTTAATTAACTTGGCTAACTTTTTATTATTGTTGTTAATTAATTAATTTAATTAACTTGGCTAACTTTTTATTATTGTTATTAATTAATTAATTTAATTAACTTGGCTAACTTTTTATTATTGTTGTTAATTAATTAATTAATTTAATTAACTTGACTAACTTTTTATTATTGTTGTTAATTAATTAATTTAATTAACTTGACTAACTTTTTATTATTGTTGTTAATTAATTAATTAACTTGACTAACTTTTTATTATTGTTGTTAATTAATTAATTTAATTAACTTGACTAATTTCTTTTTATTATTGTTGTTAATTAATTAACTTAATTAAACTTGGCTAACTTTTATTTATTGTTGTTAATTAATCAACTTAATTAAACTTGGCTAACTTTTATTATTGTTGTTAATTAATTGACTTAATTAAACTTGGCTAATTTTTATTATTGTTGTTAATTGTTAATCTAACTTTACTAACTTTTTTTATTGTTATTAACAACTAACTATATTAATTGTGCTAACTTTTATTATTGTGTTATTAAAGTGGATGGCCAAAAAGCCCCACTTTATTAATTTTTTTTTTTAACTAAAAGATTAAAAAAAAGGAATTTTATGTGAATAATTTCCTAAAGGCTAATAAAAATTATTTTTTTATTTTGAAACAAAGTTTTTATTCCTTTTAATAAACAAACATAATGAAATAAATAAATAAATAAATACAAATTTTTTTTTTAAATACATCTTTAAAAGTGATGTTTTTTTCTAATTAATAATTAATAATGAAATATAAAAAAGAAATTAAATTCCATGTCCAAATGATCCGCCAGGATCCATGGCTTGGAAAATATTTTTTAAATAAAGTATATAAATAAATTTTCCTTTATTATTAAAAAAATAAAAAAAAAATTTGGACTAATATTTTTTATTTATCTCTTTATCCAGCAAAATAATAAAATATAATTTTTTTGGTTTCTTTATTAATAAAAAGAATAAAGGAGTAAAAATTTTCTTGGGCTAATATTTTACTTATTTCTTTCAAAATAATAAAAAAAAGATATAACATTTTTTTTTTGTTTTTGTTTCCTTTATTAAATAAAATTTTATTCAAATGATTTCAAATAAAGGTAATAATAAAAATCTTTTAGCAAACAAAAAGAACATAAAAAAAAATCATATAAATATCAAAAACTTTTTATACATATAAATCTTTGATTTCTTTAATCTTTTTTCAAAATAAATTATATAAATATCAAAACTTTACCTTTATTTTCCTTATTAAATAATCATTTTTGCTTAATTTTTTTATCAAAAATAAAACAAACAAATATTAAGATTTTTATTTTATTTTTGAAATATATATATAAATTTCCGGTTTCATCATTAAATAAATAAAGTTTTGTTTACTTTTTGATTCACCTTTTATTAAATAAAATATTAAGGCTTCACTTTTATTTTTAAAATATACATATAAATCTTTAGTTTTCTTCATTAAATAAACAAAAACCTTGATTAAATAATTACTTTCTTGGTTCATCTTTTATCAAATAAAAAAAAATAAGCTTAAAAAATAAATATGTATAAATATCAAGACTTTCTTTATATAAATCTTTTCTTTATTATTTTATTGAATAATTAATTTTGGTTAATCTTTTAAATAAAAAATCAAATACATGAGAATTAAGATTTTATTTTCAACTCTTTTGTTTTCTTTGGTAAATAAATAAAATCCTGGTATTAAATAATTATTTTTATAAAAAATTAGTTCATGGTATATTGGCTGGAAACTGTCTCGTGCCCGCTTTTGAGCTGCTTCACCTGGTGAAGAGGGTCTGGCTGAGTAACAACGCCCCGTACCATGATCAAAGATTTTTTTTTATTTTATTTTTTTTAAACTCTTTGATTCCTTTAAATTAACTTCTTATTAAATAAAAAAATTAATTGCTTTTGAATTCTTTTATAAATTAAGAAAAAAATCAGATAAAAATAAAAGAAAGATAAAAAAAAGAAATAAAAGAAAGATAAAAAAAGAAATAAAAAAAAAAGAAGATAAGAAAAATAAGATAAAAGATAAAAAAAAAAAAAAGAAAAGAAGAGAAAGAAAAAAAAAGAAGTAAAAATATAAAGACAAATTTTTAGTTAGTATTAAAAATCATTACCTTTTAAAAAATTAGTTTCAGGAATTAAATAATTACGATTAAGTAAATCAATTTCCATATCCGGATGATCCGGCAGGATCTACGGTTTGGAAAATATCAATTTTTTTAAAATAAATAAATTAAATAAAAAGATAAAAATCCATATTTTTACAATATGGATAAAATTGTTTAAAATTTCACCAAATTCCGTGTCCAAATGACTCGGCAGAGTCCATGGTTCGGAATCAAAAATCTTCCGTGTCCAAATGACTCGGCAGAGTCCATGGTTCGGAAGTATCAAATTTTATCCAACTTAATTACCAAAAATCCACATTTTTGACTAATTCAGTTAAAATATCTAAATTAACTGAAATTTTTTTAAAAGCAAAGTAAAACAAAATTAAAATCAACTAAGGTGCCAATTTTTGGGCGTTTTAACAAAGTTGTTTCAACGTAACCGTACTCCCGAACCCCCGAACTCTCGCAGACCATATTTTAGGTGACCAATCGACCTAAGTAAACTGATTGGTGGCGACTCCAGAAAACCCGACGTTGCCACAGCTTGGCGACTCCGCTGGGGAGACGACGTTAGTGAGTCGAGCCTAAAGTTGATTTGTTTTTATTTACTTTGCTTTACTATTATGTGGATTTATATATTGTATTTACTTAAGTAAACATGCATAATGCATTCACAAAATGAAGCTCTATACCCGAGCTTCCTTAAATCAAACACGATTCTTTCTAAGCGGAATTGGTGTTGCTGTCCTTGTGAGGCCACGGTCTCCAAGCCTTCACCGGTTTCAAAGTAGCAAAGTAGTGTATTGCCTTCTGAGACGGTTAGTCTCTGCATGGGCCCACGAAAAGCTACGACTCGAATTAATCCATTCCTTACATAAACCCTAGAGGGTAAGGAATCGGGCCGTCACTATGATTCAGTGACGGGATTCGGGAACTATCCCTTGCCTTTTTGATAAACCACCTTCTACATGTAGAATTCCTTACTCTACCTTAGAACCAGCCATTAAGAATTTCCCATACCTCGGTTCCCATTTCCATAGGTTTTGTTTTATCTATATGTTTGATCCTATATGTTATTTTTTTTTACTAACTCTATTTTTCCTTATTTTTCCGGCATATACATTTCATCATTAAAGATAAGTATTTGGTGAAAGAACTATTATCATGGATATTCTCGATTATCTTCCCACGGCTGTTACTGGATCATGGAATGACACGGTAATCGAAACTCAGCCTGAAGCTATGGAATATTCCGAAACGACTCAAAAGCTTCACGGAGATGCTCTGACATCCCACTCTCACGTACAGCTTAAGGACCAGGTATCGGTCCGGATAAATCAGAACGACACCACGGAATTATTGCAAGTCTGGAATAGTTGGAATTCTGCTGATCGGGAAGCTTTTACGGCAAAATATGGTCACATCACTTGCCTACTAAAGGTTACCGTTGATGCATCACTTGTCCGGGCTCTAATACAATTTTGGGATCCATTTTATCGATGCTTTTCTTTCGATAAGATGGATTTGGTTCCAACCATTGAAGAATACAACAGCCTCTTGGGTTGGTCCTCCGACTATCCAATCGAGACTTATCAACATGATAGAAGAACGGAGCCTCATCGAGCCCTAGCAAAATTATTGGATATGCCAGCTTCCAGTCTTCAAACCAAGTTTGCAACAAAAGGATCTCGAAAATTTATCAGTTGGATCGACTTAAAACAATTAAGTCATGTTCTCCCTCAGAAAAATCAACGGCGCAAGCTTTTCGCCTTGGCGATATATGGCCTGGTAGTCTTCCCAAGAATCGTCGGATTCATTGAAGGAGACATCATTACACTATTTGAGCAAATCTGCAATGCTCAAATAAATCCGACCTCAGTAATATTATGTGAAACTATCAGGGCATTAAACTTTTGTCGCCAAAGAGGGGGCAAATTCATAGGATGTTCACATCTCCTCAACATTTGGATCAAAAGCCACCTTCCTTGTGAGAAGCAACATTTTGGAAATCGCTTTTCAAAGGACTTCATCCCAATCGAAGCCTTTTTGAAAAGTGAAACCATTCATCACGACAGCAAGGAAGCATGGGTTGATTATTTCAAGAACATCACCGAATTCCAAATTGAATGGAGAGCCCCCTGGTCTACCTCCACCCGCGTTGTCTACCGTTGCGGCAATTGCCCGTGGGTTCCTCTCTTAGGTATATGGGGAGGAACAAGTTATGCCCCAGCTCAAGTACGAAAACAATTTGGGTCCATGCAATTTATACCCATGACGCATAATCTGAGTAAGTTGGAATTTTCACACGAAGATCCAAATTCAAATAAGCTCGCAATGGGTATTTCAGTTGCGTGGAAAAGAATTTTCATATTGAAGTCGGGGCCTATTATTTCTCCCACTGCTTATTATGAATGGAGAAATAACCGGAAGGAAGGAATAGTTCTACCTGAAGAGGTCATCAGAAAATTGGCGAAAAGAGAGTTGGAGAAAGAACTAGAGGAAGAAAAGGAGAAGAACAAGAGGATGCTCCTTGACATGCAACAGCTCGGTCACAAAACACAACTCCTCGAAGAGAAAGTTGAATACCAAAAACAAGTCATCTCCCAATTGGTTGATGAAACCGATCAAAAAGAGATGAGAGTCAGATACTGGGAAGATCAATACAGATTTTCTCAAGATCAATTGCAAACATTTTTGGTAGAAGTCAGAAAAGTTACAGAACAAGCCCAACTAATGGGCGAAGAAGCCAAGGAGTTAGAAGAACTGAGCTATCCTACTCCATCAGTAAATGTTCAAAGAATGATGGAGTTCATATCTAAGGCCAGAAAGCAGTATTGTACTTTGGGTCGTTTCTTTTAAACAAACCTTTTGCTGAATGTAATTGAGAAATTCCATTATAGTTCTTCTTTCACCAAGTATTTACAATATTCATGCATGCATCCATCACATCAATCATACACACATAGAATCTAATAAAATAAATATTCCTTTAAAAGGGTAAAATTGGACCTCAACACCGATATTCAACTCGACTCCAAACAAGATTAATGGCAGAACAAGCCGAAGGACGTCTCATGGAGATGGAGTCCAAGATTGAAAGTATGTCAGAACAGATGAGACAATTGATGGAATTAATCAAAGGGAAAGCAACTCAAGTCCCCATCAAAGAAGCACAAGATCCCACTTATCCTCCGGGATTCACTCCGCACCGAGTCTCAGTCCAAGAAAACCTGTTTCAAGAACCAGGACAGTCTGCTAGTGTTCACCTGAAACAAGACACCGTACATGAAGAGAAGAAGATGTTACCAAAAGAAGAAGCAGAATCTCAAAAACTCGAAACGATAGAAAAGAGACTGCGAGCCATTGAAGGAGGTACTATGTTCGGATCTCTCTCAGTGGATGATCTCTGCTTAGTGCCAGACGTCGAAATCCCTTCGGACTTTAAGGTGCCAGATTTCGTAAAATACGATGGAACGAGTGATCCCATCACTCACATCACTTTGTTTCTCAGAAGACTACAACCACTTACCAAAGATGAGAAGGTGTGGATCGCACTTTTTCAGGAAAGTCTCACAAAATCAGCATTACAGTGGTATCTAAGCCAAGGTCCAAGAAACATAAAAACTTGGAATGACCTTGCTCAGGCCTTCATCGGCAACTATAAACATGTTATGGACTTAGCTCCGGATCGCCAAACTCTCCAAAACATGGAGAAGAAAAAAACAGAAACTTTTAAGGAATACGCCCAACGATGGAGGGACTTAGCTGCACAAGTACAGCCACCCATGACAGAAAGAGAAATGGTCACTTTGTTTGTCCAGACACTGAAATACCCATACTATGACAAACTTATTGGCAATGCGGCAACTAACTTCTCCGACGTAGTCATGTCTGGAGAAAGGATCGAGCATGGTATCAGGACTGGGAAGATTACTGAATCCTTTAGCGATCCTATGAAAAGAGGAGGACCTTCCAGAAGAAAAGATGAAGAAATACAACAAATAGGAAGAGGAAGAGGGATTCCCTTCGTGGGCACTGTGGCCACCGGACCTCGCCTATCCTATTCTGCCAATAAGCCCAATTATTATCCTACCAATAGGCCCAATGATTATCCTCCAAATAGGCCCAGTGATTATCTTCCCAATAGACCCAACAATTATCCTCTCAACAGGCCTAATCAGTTACGGCCACCTGTTCCGACTCCTCCAATGCCTGCACCAAGAGCAAGAGAAATTTTCGCACCGATTCCCATGACTTATACTGAGTTATATCCAAAACTCATCCAGAGCCAACTCATTCACCCAATTCCCACAAGGCCATTCGAACCCCCATATCCAACATGGTATAACCCTAAACTAAATTGCCCATATCATGATGGTGCCGTGGGCCACGGACTCGAAAATTGCATAGCATTGAAGCGTATAGTCCAACAATTAATTGAGTCAAAGTGGTTGGACTTTTCCGATGAACCAAACGTCACTCATAATCCATTGCCTCCTCATCAAGCCAAACCAGTCAATATGATGGAAGAATACTGGCCGATGAAGAAAACAGTCAATGATATCATAACCCCTCTTAAGCATGTATATTCATGCCTTGTGAAAGAAGGGATTATCATAGGAAAGTCTTCTGGAAATAAAGAAGTCCAGCATGAGGAATGGTGCAACTTTCATAACAGTAAGAGTCATTCTATCCAAGAATGCCCAGAATTCCGTAAAAGTCTACAAAGTCTCATGGACTCCTCCCAAATCATCATTTTTATGTCAGATAAAGAGGATGACGTGAATGTGATAATTAAAGAACAAGAAGTCAATATCATGCCAAGGCCACTAGTCATTCCAATCTCAAAATCTGCTCTCAAGCCTTTAAGAATTCAAGTTCCAAAGCCATTCCCGTACAAATCAGACAAAACTGTTCCATGGAACTATGGCTATACTTCTAACATCACATCAACTCCGTTAGAAGTTGGGGGCATGACTAGAAGCGGTCGGTGTTATTCTCCCGAGCAAATGAACAAGCTCCAACAAGAGAAGAATGTTACGGATCCAGCAAATGGACCTATTAACACATCTAAAGAGCAAGAGATGCCTCGAGCAGTAACAGATGAACAAGCTACTGAGTTTCTCAAACTCATAAAGCAAAGTGAATACAGCATCGTGGAGCAGTTGAACCGTCTGCCAGCAAAGATCTCCATACTTTCATTGCTCTTAAGTTCTGATGCCCATCGAGAAGCTCTTCTCAAAGTCCTGAATAAGGCTTATGTTGAACAAGATATCTCCGTGAACAACTTTGACCACCTTGTCAACAACATCACGGCACAAAATCTCATCACATTCACTGACGATGAGATACCAGCAGAAGGAAGGGGTCACTCTAAGGCTCTACATATTTCGATTAAATACAAAGATCGGATTATGGCTAGAGTTCTGATCGACAATGGATCAGCTCTAAATGTAATGCCATTAGAAACTTTACATAAGATCGGTTTAGACCCATCACACCTCAACAACAGTCATATTGTTGTTCGAGCATTTGACGGAACGAAGAGAGATGTTGTTGGAGAAATAGAGCTACCAATAGGGATTGGTCCCTGTCTTTTCCACATCACATTCCAAGTCATGGATATTTGTCCATCTTATACCTGCCTGCTGGGAAGACCATGGATCCATATGGCCGGAGCAATTCCTTCTTCATTACACCAGAAAATGAAATTCATTATTGAAGGAAAGATAATCACGGTCTTCGCTGAAGAAGACATCCTGCTATCAAGACCTGCGGATGCTCAATATGTCGAAGTCAATGAAAATGTACCTGATTGCTCCTTCAGGTCTTTTGAGATTGTCAATGCTGCTTATGTCAGCGAATATGAAGAAGAACCCATTCCTAGCATCTCTAAAACAAGTCGCATGGTTGCCAAACTCATGATAAAAGGAGGATACTCACCGGGGTTAGGACTGGGACAAGATTTACAAGGAATCACAGAACCATTGAAAATCACCACAAATGAAGGGAAATACGGCCTAGGCTTCACACCGACAAGACATGATAAAATGAAGGCAATAGCTGAAAAGAGAGAAAAGAGGATTGCACGATTAACAGGGCATCCTCTCCAGGAAAGAAATCTGGATATCCCTGAAATCACCGAAACGTTCGTGAGTGGTGGTCTCATTCCAAAAAATGACAATGAAGGCAAGCTGACTATCAACATCAACAAGTCTTTTGAAAGTCTTTCTATTCAGGCAATCATCAGCGATTCACCTGAAGAGGAGGAGCTTGTTCAACCTTGTGGCCCACGGGATGTGCTGAACAATTGGGAGGCGATAGAACTGCCTGTTATAATCGAAAGCTTTCCAAAGTAATCTAATAGTAAAAACCTCCTAAAGAAAGGTTCAATCAATAGGGTGTAGTCTTTGTTTAAGTGAACCTTTTAGTTATTGCTTTTTATTCCAATAAAGTTGTGATTTATGCACATTGTAAATAAAGTACCAGTTTGCATCCATCTCATTCGTGCCATTTTTTCTCTTCTCTTTCTTTTCTCTCTGGATAATGCAGACCCAAGACTCTCTTTGATGACAATGAAAGAATGAACTTTGATAATCCTGTAAACACTACCGACTCGGATGACGAAGATCTTCAAGTATCTCCTGAGCTATTAAAAATGATTGAGCGAGATGAAAAAGAAAGAGCAACAAGTCAAGAACCAACTGAGGTATTCAACCTGGGAGACAGTCAGGATGTAAAAGAAGTCAAGATTGGCACTTTATTCCCTCCTGAAGAAAAAGAAGAATTAGTCCATTTATTGAAAGAATATGTGGATGTGTTTGCTTGGTCATACCAAGATATGCCTGGCTTAAGCTCAGACATAGTACTACACAAAATACCCTTGAAACCTGGGGCGAAGCCTGTCAGACAAAAGTTACGAAGATTAAAGCCGGATCTAATCTTAAGAGTAAAAGATGAGATTCGAAAGCTGTGGGATGCAGGATTCCTTGGGGTCGCTGAATATACAGAATGGGTGGTTAACATTGTTCCAGTCAAAAAGAAAGAAAGCGGGAAACTAAGAGTTTGTCAGGACTACCGGCCATTGAACGAAGCCAGTCCTAAAGATAACTTCCCACTTCCTCACATTGATACGCTGGTGGATAATACCGCAGGAAACTCCTATTTTTCCTTCATGGATGGCTTCTCTGGATACAATCAAATCAAACTTGATCCAGATGATATGATAAAAACTGCCTTTATAACCCTTTGGGGTACCTTCTACTACAAGGTGATGCCTTTTGGGTTAAAGAATGCTGGTGCTACATATCAAAGAGCCATGGTTGCATTATTCCATGACATGATGCATAAAGAAATTGAAGTATATGTAGACGACATGATCGCCAAAACTTTCACTGCTAAGGGGCATCTAAAAGTGCTAAGAAAACTATTCGATAGACTTCGCAAATATCAACTGAAGTTGAATCCTGCCAAATGTATTTTTGGAGCCTCTTCAGGAAAGTTATTGGGTTTCATGGTCAGCAAGGATGGGATTCGAGTTGACCCGAGTAAAGTCAAAGCAATACAAGAAATGCAACCCCCGAAGACTCCAAAACAAGTAAGAAGTTTTCTGGGCAGAATCAACTTCATAGCAAGGTTCATTTCACAATTGACATCCAAGTGTGAACCTCTTTTCAAATCACTGAAGAAGAACAATCCGATCGAGTGGAATAACGAATGCCAAGAAGCATTCGAGAAAATCAAGCAATATCTATCAAATCCACCAGTCTTGGTACCACCCCGATCTGGAGAATCGTTGATTCTATATTTATCCATACAGGATTCTTCATTAGGATCCGTATTGGGTCAACGTGATGAGACAGGCAAGAAAGAGCATGCAATTTACTATTTGAGCAAGAAGCTTACCACATATGAAGCGAAATACTCAATAGTAGAAAAGTCCTGTTGTGCCCTTGCATGGGTAGCACACCGACTACGACACTACATGCTCAACAACACCACATTGCTAATCTCCAAGACTGATCCCATTAAGTACATTTTTGAAAAACCAGCTTTATCAGGCAGGATCGCAAAATGGCAAATGCTGTTGTCTGAATACGACATACAGTATGTCACCCAAAAGGCTGTAAAAGGGAGTGTGATTGCTGAATATCTGGCTGATAGAGCATTGGATGATTATGAGCCAATGAAAATGGAGTTTCCTGATGGAGATATAATGACAATAGAACAAGAAGTCTCTAAAGATGATGAAACATGGAAAATGGCATTCGATGGAGCATCTAATGCTTTGGGACAAGGGATTGGAGCCATACTCATCTCTCCAAGTGGAGAGCAATTCCCTCTTACAGCAAAAATTACATTTCCTTGTACCAACAATATAGTAGAGTATGAGGCATGTGCTATGGGACTCCAAATGGCACTGGAATTGAAAGTGCGAGATCTCCGAGTTTATGGGGATTCCGCATTAGTCATATATCAAATCAACGGAGAATGGGAGACAAGGGATTCAAAATTGATCCCTTACCAAAAGCTCATACTAGACTTGGCTCGAAAATTCAACAGTATAAGCTTCCATCATCTTCCAAGGGAAGATAATCAAATACCGGATGCTTTAGCTACTTTGGCTGTTATGTACAAGATCAGTGACCCCGAGCATACTCCTGTGTTCGAGATGAGAATAATAGATTCTCCAGCTTATTGCATGAGCATCGAAGAAGAATTGGATGGAAAGCCTTGGTATCACGATATCAAGAAATACCTCCAAGAAAGAGTATATCCACCAGAAGTATCAGAAAATGACAAGAAATTTCTACGAAGATTGTCAATGGGTTTTCTTTTAAACCTAGACATACTTTACAAGAAAACCCCAGACTCGATGCTACTTCGCTGTGTAGATACTCATGAAGCACGAAAGATCATGGAAGAAGTTCATTCTGGAATATGTGGAGCACACACTAGTGGTCATACCATGGCAAGACAAATAATGAGGGCTGGTTACTATTGGCTCACATTGGAAAGTGATTGCGTCAATCACGTAAGAAAATGTCACAAATGCCAAATATATGCCAACAAGATCCAAGCTCCACCTGTTCCTCTTAATGTAACAGCAATACCTTGGCCTTTTGCCATGTGGGGAATCGATGTTATTGGAGCGATTACCCCTAAAGCTTCCAATGGTCACAAATTCATCCTAGTTGCAATTGACTACTTTACTAAATGGGTAGAAGCTGTGTCTTATGCAAGCGTAACTCAAAAGTTGGTATGCCGGTTCATTAAGAAAGAAATCATTTGTCGCTATGGACCGCCAGAGTGTATCATCTCAGACAATGCCACGAACCTGAATAATGCAATGATGCAGACTTTATGCCGGCAATTCAAAATCAAGCATCTCAATTCAGCACCTTATCGACCGATGATGAATGGTGCAGTAGAAGCGGCCAATAAAAATATCAAGAGAATTGTTGAAAAGATGATCGTCACTTACAAGGACTGGCATGAGATGTTACCTTTTGCACTGCATGCTTATAGAACTTCTACCCGTACTTCTACTGGAGCAACACCTTTTTCTCTGGTATACGGTATGGAGGCTGTATTGCCCATCGAAGTTGAAATTCCTTCATTAAGGGTACTAATGGATACTCAATTAGGAGAAGCAGAATGGGTCAAAGCTAGATACGAGCAATTAAATCTAATTGATGAAAGAAGAATGATAGCCCTCTGCCATGGGCAACTTTATCAAAGAAGGATGATTCGTGCTTACAACAAAAAGGTTCGCCCACGACAATTTCACGAAGGTGACATAGTGCTCAAGAAAATTTTACCCATGCAACATGATTCAAGAGGAAAATGGACACCAAATTATGACGGGCCATATGTCGTGAAGAAAGCATTTTCAGGAGGGGCACTAATTCTGACAGAAATGGATGGACGAGAATTACTGAAGCCAGTAAATTCGGATGCAGTAAAGAAATACTTTGCATAATGAAGAAATTTTCGAACAGAAGGGGAGAAGTGGATACAGGGTTACCAAAGTTTATTTGATCAAAGTTGTCAAAGAGAGCTTTCTTCCCTTACACTTTCATTATCTATCTGTACCCAAGATTTTCATATTCTTTTACCCATAAATAAAAGCCAATTCTCTTTAACTTACCTTAGATTCTCACGTTCAAAATGCTAAAGTCGCTTCTATCCAGTTCTTTTCCTTCAAATCTCACATTCCTACTAGCCTTAAGTGTGCAATAAATTGTGACTTTTGAAGGAAGAATAGTAATAATTAAAACTTAGAAAAAAACAAAGACCGTAGATTACTTTGATAAGCTTTATGAATTAAAACAGGTAAGATTGAGGTCCTGCTTTGCGAGCAGCACAGAACATAGGCTAACAAAGAAGAAGGAGTAACAAATCTTTGGGAGATAGCCTTGGTGGTAGCCTGAATGATCATTTCAGAAGTCTTAACATGTCCATGTCAGCAGGAAAGAATCATGCTCACGAATATTTCAACAGGGACAATTATCCAGAGAAGCATAAAATATGAGGCGGGCATTAAAGAAAATTGAGATCAAAATTCAAAAATAAGGCAAGGAAAGAGGATTTTTGAACAGAGTTGGGCTTTTGAGACAATGGACAACAGCTGGAAAGCATAAAGAGATTCAATAATAGTCCGAGAAGGAAATCACAAAGAAGATCCAGTAAAGTAAAGCAAAGACATGAAGAGCTAGATTAAAAAAAAAAAAAAAAAAAACATCAGTTACACATGCCTTGCATTCATGCATTTCACATCATGCATGCATGGCTTTTACATAACAGGGATCAAATGAAAAGCATGTCCGCAGCATGATTGCAGCAGTATAAGCTGAGATCTTAATGACATCAGCTCTTACTAATTGGACGCATAGCTAATACGCTGGACCCAGCCCCATCAGGAATCCAAGGATAAAGCATACAATATCGTCAAAAGCCTGGCAATTGAGGCTACACCTAAAAGAACAGAATTGATGCCAGCTTAGCAGCATCCAAGATGAGTGATAGTTATCGTCAAAGATAAGGCAGACATCAAGAAATATTGTCGTTGAAAATTCGTCAAAAGCGGACAATGGATTCAATAATCAAGGACTGAATCGACGTCAGCTGGATGGAATATCTATCACATCAAAATAAAGTAGGATCCACTGTTCCGGTTAAGCAGCGGATACGGTACTCCGTGACTCTCAAGTCGGTTCTCTCAGTTGCCCATAATAACTGATTCTTTCCTCCCTCCTCTCTTTTACTTTCTCCTTGAAAATGGATCCTACTTTCTCTGCCTTGCGAAAATATTTTCCTTCTCTCCCAATGAACATCCTCAAAAAGATCTACCAAGTTCGCTGTGAACGATTAAGAGCTCTGATGCATAAAGGAATCCCTGAAGATGTGCGGTGGTTAATTGAAGCTAAGGTTCGTCTGGCAGGTGAAATCCCAGAGGCATTTGTGTCTCACATGCCTGGTGTAGGCAAAAGCTCTTATGCCAAAAAGCGAAGAGCGAGGAGACTAGGCGTCTGTCATAAATGCGGACGCTGGACCTGTAATACTAAATGTCGTTCTTTAGGGATGATCTCTGATAATCGAGAAGATAAAATACGATTCATTAAGAATGGCCTGAGTAAGGACTCATTGGATGATATCCAATTGACTCTTGAGACGCATTCTTGTGGATCCGTGCAACGTGAACTTCTCGATTTATGGAGCATTTTTCATGAAGAACGAGAACGATACAGTCTCGGGAATCTGACGTTAAACGACCCTATTTGTCAGCTTGTAAGAAAACTGGATGGGAAGCAAATCCTCGACTCATAGAAGCCATTAATCCCGTTACTGGACGTAAAACCAGTGGAAGATGTGAGCCACAGTCACAATCACTGTACATACAATTTATCATATTTAAAATTTTCCATTTTTCTTTTAATAATGTATTTGCTCCCGTAAGTGTAATCGACACGTTATCCATTTCATCGCTATAAATGCATGTTCTTCCAGTCGGTTATCTAAGTTTCCTTCAATAACTAATTCCTTTCCATCATCTCTCAAATTCTTCTCTCATCAATAGATTCTACTCTTTCTGCACTGCGAAAATACTTTCCTTCCCTTCCAATAAAAGTCCTTAAAAAGATCTACCTTGCTAGATGTGAAAGAATCAGAGTTTTTACACGCAAAGGCATTCCCGATAATGTGCAGTGGATAATTGAAGCTAAGGTCCGTCTGGCGGGTGAAGTTCCAGATGCATTTATGCCCCGCATGCCCGGTTTAGGTAAAAGCCGTTATGCCAAAAGGCGAAGAGCAAAGAGACTAGGCGTGTGTTATAAATGTGGGCGATGGAATTGTAATACTAAATGTCGCTCTTTAGGATACATCTCCATAAATCGTGAAGATAAAAGAAAATTCATTAAGAATGGCCTGCGTAAGGAGTCTCTGGAAGATATCCGAGAGACTCTTGAAACGCATTCTTGTGGAAAAGTGCAAGGTGAAATTATCGGTTTATGGAGGACTTATCATAAAGAACGAAAACCGTTACAGTCTTGGGAATGTGATTTTAAACGACCCTGTTTGTCAGTTTGTAAGAAAACTAGATGGGAAGCAAATCCCCGACTTATAGAAGGCATTGAAGCCATTACTGGACATGAATCAGTAGAAGATGAGAGTCACGGTCATGATTCCTGTACATATAAGCTGTCATTTGTCTTTTCTTTTGACAATAATGTACTTGCTTCTGTAAGTGTAATTAACGCATTATCCCTTTCATCATTATAAATATGTGTTAGTTATTTTCATTTCCTACAATCACTAATTTCTTTCTTTGCCTCCTTCATCAATGAAGTCTTCTCTTTCCGCCCTACGAAAGTATTTTCCTTCCTTCCCAATAAATGTTCTTAAAAAGATTTATCAAGCTAGATGTGAACGATTCAGAGTATTTATGCACAAAGGCATTCCTGATAATGTGCGGTGGCTAATTGAAGCTAAGGTTCGTTCAGCTGGTGAAGTTCCCGAAGCGTTCTTTCCCCGTATGCCCGGCTTTGGTAAAAGCGCTTATGCCAAAAAAAGAAGAGCAAAGAGGCTAGGCGTTTGTCATAATTGTGGATGGTGGATTTGCGGCAATAAATGTCGTTCTCCAGGAGTGATCACCAGAAATCGTAATGATAGAATAAGATTCATTAAGAATGGCTTGCGTAAGGAATCTCTAGAAGATATTCGAGAGGTTCTTGAAGCGCATTCTTGCGGAATAGTGCAATTTGAGGTTGTTGGATTATGGATAATTTTCCAAAAAGAACGAGATCGTTACAGTCTTGGGAATCTGACCCTAAACGACCCTGTTTGCCAGTTTGTGAGAAAGCTAGATGAGATGCAAATCACCGATTCGTAGAAAGCATTGAAGCCATTACTGGACGCAAAGCTAGTGGAAGACGAGGATCAAAGTCACGATTACTGTACGTGCTAGCTGTCGCTTTTGAAATTTTCCTCCCCTTTTGGTAATAATGTATCCACTCCTGACGTGAACCAAAGTCACGATTACTGTACGTGCTAGCTGTCGCTTTTGAAATTTTCCTCCCCTTTCGGCGATAATGTATCCACTCCTGACATGAGCCATAGTCACGATACTGTACATGCTAGCTGTCGCTTTCAAAATTTTCCTTCTCCTTTGGCAATAATATACCCACTCCTGACACGGACTACTGTATATAGCTGCCACTTTTGAAATTTTTCTTCTCTTCCAACAATCACGTACCTACTCCTGACGTAAGCTACAGTAGTGACTACTGTACATGCTAGCAGCTATTTTGAAAAATTTTCCTCCTCTTTTAACGATAGTGTACCCATACCTGACCAGAGTCGTACTCGTGACTACTGTGAATAGCTGGCAATAATGTATCCATTCTTGAAAATAAAATTATTGCCTTATCTCTTCATCTCTATAAATATATCCTCTTTTCTCACAAGGGTAAGAATAGGAATGGAGAAAACCCCAACTCGTAAATCCCGAAGTATTTGTGTATTTTCTGGGGCTTTTCCTGGAAAAGATGAAGAGTATTTAAAGGCAGCCAACCATTTGGGTAGAGTATTAGCTGAGCGAAAAATACATTTAGTTTATGGAGGAGGTAGTGTCGGATTAATGGGAGGTGTAGCATCAGCAGCATTTCTAGGAGGAAGTCAAGTTCTGGGCATTATCCCTGGACCTCTGAAATTTATTTCTGGGGGCACGATTGGAGAAGAATTAGTGGTTAAAAATTTGCAAGAGCGTGTGTTACAAATGCTTTTAAATGCTGATGCTTTTATCGCTCTACCAGGTGGTTTTGGCACATTGGGAGAAGTCTTTCAAATTGCTTCCATGGCCCAACTTAATTTGCATAAGAAACCCATTGGGCTTTTAAATGTTAACAATTTCTTTACAGGTCTGATAGCTTTTATGGATTATGCTATGCAGAAGAATTTCATATCAAGAGTGGCACGGCGAATCATAATATCCGCAACAACTGCTGAAGAATTGCTAGATAAAATACAAGCTTTTGTTCCTGAACCAGATCCAGCAATGATTCAGATAGACTGGACACGACAGTCTTTCCCGACCAGTTCACTCCCATAATGGTCCTCTACTCACCCTGTTGAAGTATTGTGGAAGAAAGAAGCGATCTGATCCGTTTTTCTTGTCCTTTAGTTTTATTATCAACATTTTCTTTCGCGTTTCAGTTTTTCTTTTCAAGGAATTTCTTTTTTTATAAGATAGTTTCGTCCATGCTGATATTAGAACCATAGGACAATGCCTTTAGGTTGGAATGGTTGAGTAAAGAGTAATTTTTGTTACTCTTGAGACGCATCCTATTAGATCTACTAGGCATAACATTTTGGGGTAGTTAAGTTTTAACCTTATTCGGATGACATATCTCACAAGGGAATCTATATTTACTGAAGAAAATATTAGATGAACCTTGAATATTGATTCCAAACATCCGTTCCCTTTACATAATTTGTTAGCGATATTGTCATCATCAAGATTCACTCATTTTATCGAAGTCTAAAGTTTCGCACTCGCCTATTATGCAAATTCACACTTTCGAAGAAAATTATTTCAATTCTAATTGCTTTCATATAAATTTCGCTCGAGGTTCAAGGAGAGTTCCTTAACCTCATTCAATCAAATTTTCAAATGATAGGAAAGTTCCTATTGTCAAAACAATCAATTTTCCTTCAAACGATAGGAGAGTTCCTATCGTCGAGGTTCTAAGGTAGGACCCTTAACCTCATTCAAACAATTTTCCTTCAAACGATAGAAGAGTTCCTATCGTCGAGGTTCTAAGGTAGGGCCCTTAACCTCAAAATCATCAATTTTCCTTCAAACGATAGGAGAGTTCCTATCGTCGAGGTTCTAAGGTAGGACCCTTAACCTCAAAACAATCAATTTTACTTCAAACGATAGGAGAGTTCCTATCGTCGAGGTTCTAAGGTAGGACCCTTAACCTCAAAATCATCAATTTTCCTTCAAACGATAGGAGAGTTCCTATCATCGAGGTTCTAAGGTAGGACCCTTAACCTCAAAACAATCAATTTTACTTCAAGCGATAGGAGAGTTCCTATCGTCGAGGTTCTAAGGTAGGACCCTTAACCTCATTCAAACAATTTTCCTTCAAACGATAGGAGAGTTCCTATCGTCGAGGTTCTAAGGTAGGGCCCTTAACCTCAAAATCATCAATTTTCCTTCAAACGATAGGAGAGTTCCTATCGTCGAGGTTCTAAGGTAGGGCCCTTAACCTCAAAATCATCAATTTTCCTTCAAACGATAGAAGAGTTCCTATCGTCGAGGTTCTAAGGTAGGGCCCTTAACCTCAAAATCATCAATTTTCCTTCAAACGATAGGAGAGTTCCTATCGTCGAGGTTCTAAAGTAGGACCCTTAACCTCAAAACAATCAATTTTACTTCAAACGATAGGAGAGTTCCTATCGTCGAGGTTCTAAGGTAGGACCCTTAACCTCAAAATCATCAATTTTCCTTCAAACGATAGGAGAGTTCCTATCGTCGAGGTTCTAAGGTAGGACCCTTAACCTCAAAACAATCAATTTTACTTCAAATGATAGGAGAGTTCCTATCGTCGAGGTTCTAAGGTAGGACCCTTAACCTCAAAATCATCAATTTTCCTTCAAACGATAGGAGAGTTCCTATCATCGAGGTTCTAAGGTAGGACCCTTAACCTCAAAACAATCAATTTTACTTCAAGCGATAGGAGAGTTCCTATCGTCGAGGTTCTAAGGTAGGACCCTTAACCTCATTCAAACAATTTTCCTTCAAACGATAGGAGAGTTCCTATCGTCGAGGTTCTAAGGTAGGGCCCTTAACCTCAAAATCATCAATTTTCCTTCAAACGATAGAAGAGTTCTTATCGTCGAGGTTCTAAGGTAGGACCCTTAACCTCAAAACAATCAATTTTACTTCAAACGATAGGAGAGTTCCTATCGTCGAGGTTCTAAGGTAGGACCCTTGACCTCAAAATCATCAATTTTCCTTCAAACGATAGGAGAGTTCCTATCGTCGAGGTTCTAAGGTAGGACCCTTAACCTAAAAACAATCAATTTTACTTCAAACGATAGGAGAGTTCCTATCGTCGAGGTTCTAAGGTAGGACCCTTAACCTCAAAATCATCAATTTTCCTTAAAATGATAGGAGAGTTCCTATCGTCGAGGTTCTAAGGTAGGGCCCTTAACCTCAAAACAATCAATTTTACTTCAAACGATAGGAGAGTTCCTATCGTCGAGGTTCTAAGGTAGGGCCCTTAACCTCAAAATCATCAATTTTCCTTCAAACGATAGGAGAGTTCCTATCGTCGAGGTTCTAAGGTAGGACCCTTAACCTCAAAACAATCAATTTTACTTCAAACGATAGGAGAGTTCCTATCGTCGAGGTTCTAAGGTAGGACCCTTAACCTCAAAATCATCAATTTTCCTTCAAACGATAGGAGAGTTCCTATCATCGAGGTTCTAAGGTAGGACCCTTAACCTCAAAACAATCAATTTTACTTCAAGCGATAGGAGAGTTCCTATCGTCGAGGTTCTAAGGTAGGACCCTTAACCTCATTCAAACAATTTTCCTTCAAACGATAGGAGAGTTCCTATCGTCGAGGTTCTAAGGTAGGGCCCTTAACCTCAAAATCATCAATTTTCCTTCAAACGATAGGAGAGTTCCTATCGTCGAGGTTCTAAGGTAGGGCCCTTAACCTCAAAATCATCAATTTTCCTTCAAACGATAGAAGAGTTCCTATCGTCGAGGTTCTAAGGTAGGGCCCTTAACCTCAAAATCATCAATTTTCCTTCAAACGATAGGAGAGTTCCTATCGTCGAGGTTCTAAGGTAGGACCCTTAACCTCAAAACAATCAATTTTACTTCAAACGATAGGAGAGTTCCTATCGTCGAGGTTCTAAGGTAGGACCCTTAACCTCAAAATCATCAATTTTCCTTCAAACGATAGGAGAGTTCCTATCGTCGAGGTTCTAAGGTAGGACCCTTAACCTCAAAACAATCAATTTTACTTCAAACGATAGGAGAGTTCCTATCGTCGAGGTTCTAAGGTAGGACCCTTAACCTCAAAATCATCAATTTTCCTTCAAACGATAGGAGAGTTCCTATCATCGAGGTTCTAAGGTAGGACCCTTAACCTCAAAACAATCAATTTTACTTCAAGCGATAGGAGAGTTCCTATCGTCGAGGTTCTAAGGTAGGACCCTTAACCTCATTCAAACAATTTTCCTTCAAACGATAGGAGAGTTCCTATCATCGAGGTTCTAAGGTAGGGCCCTTAACCTCAAAATCATCAATTTTCCTTCAAACGATAGGAGAGTTCCTATCGTCGAGGTTCTAAGGTAGGACCCTTAACCTCAAAACAATCAATTTTACTTCAAGCGATAGGAGAGTTCCTATCGTCGAGGTTCTAAGGTAGGACCCTTAACCTCATTCAAACAATTTTCCTTCAAACGATAGAAGAGTTCCTATCGTCGAGGTTCTAAGGTAGGGCCCTTAACCTCAAAATCATCAATTTTCCTTCAAACGATAGGAGAGTTCCTATCGTCGAGGTTCTAAGGTAGGACCCTTAACCTCAAAACAATCAATTTTACTTCAAGCGATAGGAGAGTTCCTATCGTCGAGGTTCTAAGGTAGGACCCTTAACCTCATTCAAACAATTTTCCTTCAAACGATAGAAGAGTTCCTATCGCCGAGGTTCTAAGGTAGGGCCCTTAACCTCAAAATCATCAATTTTCCTTCAAACGATAGGAGAGTTCCTATCGTCGAGGTTCTAAGGTAGGACCCTTAACCTCAAAACAATCAATTTTACTTCAAACGATAGGAGAGTTCCTATCGTCGAGGTTCTAAGGTAGGACCCTTAACCTCAAAATCATCAATTTTCCTTCAAATGATAGGAGAGTTCCTATCGTCGAGGTTCTAAGGTAGGACCCTTAACCTCAAAACAATCAATTTTACTTCAAACGATAGGAGAGTTCCTATCGTCGAGGTTCTAAGGTAGGACCCTTAACCTCAAAATCATCAATTTTCCTTCAAATGATAGGAGAGTTCCTATCATCGAGGTTCTAAGGTAGGACCCTTAACCTCAAAACAATCAATTTTACTTCAAGCGATAGGAGAGTTCCCATCGTCGAGGTTCTAAGGTAGGACCCTTAACCTCATCCAAACAATTTTCCTTCAAACGATAGGAGAGTTCCTATCGTCGAGGTTCTAAGGTAGGACCCTTAACCTCAAAACAATCAATTTTACTTCAAGCGATAGGAGAGTTCCTATCGTCGAGGTTCTAAGGTAGGACCCTTAACCTCATTCAAACAATTTTCCTTCAAACGATAGAAGAGTTCCTATCGTCGAGGTTCTAAGGTAGGGCCCTTAACCTCAAAATCATCAATTTTCCTTCAAACGATAGGAGAGTTCCTATCGTCGAGGTTCTAAGGTAGGACCCTTAACCTCAAAACAATCAATTTTACTTCAAACGATAGGAGAGTTCCTATCGTCGAGGTTCTAAGGTAGGACCCTTAACCTTAAAATCATCAATTTTCCTTCAAACGATAGGAGAGTTCCTATCGTCGAGGTTCTAAGGTAGGACCCTTAACCTCAAAACAATCAATTTTACTTCAAACGATAGGAGAGTTCCTATCGTCGAGGTTCTAAGGTAGGACCCTTAACCTCAAAATCATCAATTTTCCTTCAAATGATAGGAGAGTTCCTATCATCGAGGTTCTAAGGTAGGACCCTTAACCTCAAAACAATCAATTTTACTTCAAGCGATAGGAGAGTTCCTATCGTCGAGGTTCTAAGGTAGGACCCTTAACCTCATTCAAACAATTTTCCTTCAAACTATAGGAGAGTTCCTATCGTCGAGGTTCTAAGGTAGGACCCTTAACCTCAAAACAATCAATTTTACTTCAAGCGATAGGAGAGTTCCTATCGTCGAGGTTCTAAGGTAGGACCCTTAACCTCAAAATTATCAAATTTTCCCTTCAACGATAGGAGAGTTCTTATCGCAGAGGCTCTAAAAAAAAAAAAAATTTCCTTAACCACATAGTTTAGGCGGCGAGAAAGTTCTCAATGGCTAGCTAAGACGGACGAAATTTGGTAACTACTTTGCATACATCATGTCCCATGAAGCATGCAAAGGGGGGCAGCTGTTGACACCCAATTTCGTCCGGCCTTTTTTTTTTAAAAATTTTTTTAAAAAAAAAAAACTAATTAAAAAAATTATTATTATTATTATTATTATTGCTAAAAAATTTTAATTATGTTAATTAGTTTAAAATATATTTTTATTTTGAGAAGATTTGATTTAAAATAATATATGTGTGAATATGTATGTGTTTGGAATAAAAATAAAATTTCAAAAAAAAATGACAAAAAATTAAAAAGTTCGAGATAAAAATAACAAAATTGAGAAGTTTCAGGCAAAATTGACAAATTCTGAAAGTTCCAGGAGCATTTGGTAGTTTGTCACATAAAATTTTGAGCCTGCCGACGTTTTTGGCTCAAATTGACAGAAAACGACAAAATTGTCAAAATCAGAAGCTTCAGGAACTTATCCAGAGGCTGAGAGACGTAAAGGACTAAAATTGTCATTTTACCAATTTAAGAGATAAGTTTGAAATTTTTTATTAATTTATTCATCAACAGTTCAGCTAAACTTCCTCTATAAATAGCCCCCCAAATTTTGTGCTGAACACAGAAAAAAAATAGCAAAAAAACTTAGAGCTCCGTTTTAAAAAAAAGAGAAAATTACAGCCCTTAGCCCCAGCCCTCTTCCCTTCTTCCCCAGAAAGCCAAATTTTTTTTCACTGCTGTTCCCTCTCTCTTTCTCTCTCTCTCTCTCCGCCGTGCCCCTCGCTGCCCGCAGCCGCCGCCGTCCCTCCGCCTCGCCGCCCTCGCCGCCTCGCCGCCCCGCCGCGCCGCCAGCTGCCCCTACCTCCCCCTCCTTTCGCGCGCGCCTTCGCGTCTCTGTTCTTCAGATTCAAAAACTTGTTTTGAAAGGTGAAACCTTGATTCCATACTTCATCTTTTCAATTTCTTTCAATTTGGTCACTAACCTTTTATTTTTGTTCCTGCAGAATAAATTATTAACCTTTTTAATTTTTACTTGTTTATTTATTTGTTAATTATTGTTATTATTACTAATCTTCTTTTTATTGTTGTTATTGACTTACTAACAACTAACTTTTAATATTATTATTGTTACTAACCTTTTAATTTTTGCATTATTACTAACTTTTATAATTGTTGTTAACAATTAATTAATTTTTATTATTGTTGTTAATTAATTAATTTAATTAACTTGGCTAACTTTTTATTATTGTTGTTAATTAATTAATTTAATTAACTTGGCTAACTTTTTATTATTGTTATTAATTAATTAATTTAATTAACTTGGCTAACTTTTTATTATTGTTGTTAATTAATTAATTAATTTAATTAACTTGACTAACTTTTTATTATTGTTGTTAATTAATTAATTTAATTAACTTGACTAACTTTTTATTATTGTTGTTAATTAATTAATTAACTTGACTAACTTTTTATTATTGTTGTTAATTAATTAATTTAATTAACTTGACTAATTTCTTTTTATTATTGTTGTTAATTAATTAACTTAATTAAACTTGGCTAACTTTTATTTATTGTTGTTAATTAATCAACTTAATTAAACTTGGCTAACTTTTATTATTGTTGTTAATTAATTGACTTAATTAAACTTGGCTAATTTTTATTATTGTTGTTAATTGTTAATCTAACTTTACTAACTTTTTTTATTGTTATTAACAACTAACTATATTAATTGTGCTAACTTTTATTATTGTGTTATTAAAGTGGATGGCCAAAAAGCCCCACTTTATTAATTTTTTTTTTTAACTAAAAGATTAAAAAAAAGGAATTTTATGTGAATAATTTCCTAAAGGCTAATAAAAATTATTTTTTTATTTTGAAACAAAGTTTTTATTCCTTTTAATAAACAAACATAATGAAATAAATAAATAAATAAATACAAATTTTTTTTTTAAATACATCTGTAAAAGTGATGTTTTTTTCTAATTAATAATTAATAATGAAATATAAAAAAGAAATTAAATTCCATGTCCAAATGATCCGCCAGGATCCATGGCTTGGAAAATATTTTTTAAATAAAGTATATAAATAAATTTTCCTTTATTATTAAAAAAATAAAAAAAAACTTTGGACTAATATTTTTTATTTATCTCTTTATCCAGCAAAATAATAAAATATAATTTTTTTGGTTTCTTTATTAATAAAAAGAATAAAGGAGTAAAAATTTTCTTGGGCTAATATTTTACTTATTTCTTTCAAAATAATAAAAAAAAGATATAACATTTTTTTTTTTGTTTTTGTTTCCTTTATTAAATAAAATTTTATTCAAATGATTTCAAATAAAGGTAATAATAAAAATCTTTTAGCAAACAAAAAGAACATAAAAAAAAATCATATAAATATCAAAAACTTTTTATACATATAAATCTTTGATTTCTTTAATCTTTTTTCAAAATAAATTATATAACTATCAAAACTTTACCTTTATTTTCCTTATTAAATAATCATTTTTGCTTAATTTTTTTATCAAAAATAAAACAAACAAATATTAAGATTTTTATTTTATTTTTGAAATATATATATAAATTTCCGGTTTCATCATTAAATAAATAAAGTTTTGTTTACTTTTTGATTCACCTTTTATTAAATAAAATATTAAGGCTTCACTTTTATTTTTAAAATATACATATAAATCTTTAGTTTTCTTCATTAAATAAACAAAAACCTTGATTAAATAATTACTTTCTTGGTTCATCTTTTATCAAATAAAAAAAAATAAGCTTAAAAAATAAATATGTATAAATATCAAGACTTTCTTTATATAAATCTTTTCTTTATTATTTTATTGAATAATTAATTTTGGTTAATCTTTTAAATAAAAAATCAAATACATGAGAATTAAGATTTTATTTTCAACTCTTTTGTTTTCTTTGGTAAATAAATAAAATCCTGGTATTAAATAATTATTTTTATAAAAAATTAGTTCATGGTATATTGGCTGGAAACTGTCTCGTGCCCGCTTTTGAGCTGCTTCACCTGGTGAAGAGGGTCTGGCTGAGTAACAACGCCCCGTACCATGATCAAAGATTTTTTTTTATTTTATTTTTTTTAAACTCTTTGATTCCTTTAAATTAACTTCTTATTAAATAAAAAAATTAATTGCTTTTGAATTCTTTTATAAATTAAGAAAAAAATCAGATAAAAATAAAAGAAAGATAAAAAAAAGAAATAAAAGAAAGATAAAAAAAGAAATAAAAAAAAAAAGAAGATAAGAAAAATAAGATAAAAGATAAAAAAAAAAAAAAGAAAAGAAAAGAAAGAAAAAAAAAGAAGTAAAAATATAAAGACAAATTTTTAGTTAGTATTACAAATCATTACCTTTTAAAAAATTAATTTCAGGAATTAAATAATTACGATTAAGTAAATCAATTTCCATATCCGGATGATCCGGCAGGATCTACGGTTTGGAAAATATCAATTTTTTTAAAATAAATAAATTAAATAAAAAGATAAAAATCCATATTTTTACAATATGGATAAAATTGTTTAAAATTTCACCAAATTCCGTGTCCAAATGACTCGGCAGAGTCCATGGTTCGGAATCAAAAATCTTCCGTGTCCAAATGACTCGGCAGAGTCCATGGTTCGGAAGTATCAAATTTTATCCAACTTAATTACCAAAAATCCACATTTTCGACTAATTCAGTTAAAATATCTAAATTAACTGAAATTTTTTTAAAAGCAAAGTAAAACAAAATTAAAATCAACTAAGGTGCCAATTTTTGGGCGTTTTAACAAAGTTGTTTCAACGTAACCGTACTCCCGAACCCCCGAACTCTCGCAGACCATATTTTAGGTGACCAATCGACCTAAGTAAACTGATTGGTGGCGACTCCAGAAAACCCGACGTTGCCACACATGTCCAGACATATAAATGAAAGAATGGGCATACTCATCCAAATAGATACTTTGAGCATATTCGGTGTAAAAAATAAAACACCGAATGTTTTATTCGGTGTCAAAATAATAAGAACAATAAGAACAATAAGAACAATACGCTTAATAATAAGAATAATATAAAAAATATAACAATAGTGGTAATAACATTAATCAACTTTGTTATTATAATAGTCATAATAATTACTATACCAATAATAATTATAATAATTATATTAATAATTACAATAATAATAATAAGAGGAATAATAATCATAATAATACTAATAATGAATACAGGAATACTGGCTACAGTAATCATAATAATTACAATAACAATTATAATTATTATTATTATTATTATGATACTTATAAAAATAAAAATACTAATTATATATAATAAATTTTTAAATAATAGTATTAAGTTCAATAATACCCATAGTAATTAAATTTGAGTAATCATAAGAACCATAGCAATTATATATAGCGTTGACAATTCCGCAAGTTTGGGGGCTTACTTGTTGTAGAGAGGAAAACTATAAAGACTTTCTCTAGGTTTTGTTATTATCTCACAATTTATTAAGTTAATTACGTTTCAATCCCTGAACCTTTTGTTATCTTTATTAACTCAATATTAAACTTCACTACCTATATCATTTTCATTTACTTGATGGGTTTAGGATTACGAACAGATTTTGTTTGTAATGGAATCCGCCTGTACAATAATCGTTTCTTGCCTGGGCGAACGGGTTATACACAACAGTGGGAGTCCGGGGTTCAAGAATTTATATCATTTGCTGTCTCTCACCCTGAAACTATGAGCGGGTTATGCATTGGCTGTCATTGTCGGAAATGTAAGAATTTGCGGTTTAAAGAGTCTAATGAGGTCAGAGTTCATCTGTACAAATGGGCATTTAAGCCTTTTTACTTGAATTGGACGGCTCATGGTGAGCCATTTAATGAAGCATCAGATACTGACCCGGGTGTGGGTGGCTTTGATCAGTTTGACCAGGGGTGTTCCACGAATCCATATGAAAGGATGGTCTTAGATGCCGTTGGCCGTAATTACTCACAAATTCTGGAAGACAATGTTCTAGAGCCGAATGAAAGTGCAAAATTTTTTTTTAATCTTTTGAATTCAGCATCAACTCCTTTATGGGATGGGTGCGAAAATCATTCTGAGTTATCTGCTGCTGTCCGTCTTCTCAACCTTAAGTCTGAGTATCATATGTCACGAGCATGTTTTAATGGCATTGCTCAACTGATGAAGGAGACTCAACTAACAGATAGTAAGATGCCATCAAATTTGGTATGAAACTAAGAAATTAGTTTCGCAGTTAGGTCTGTCTCACAAGAAGATTGACGTCTGAGCAAATGATTTTATGTTGTTCTGGAAAGATGACAGTAATGTGCGTATTTGTAAGTACTGTGGTGCTGAGAGATATAAGCCAAAAAAGGGAGGTCGTGGTAAAGATCGACCGAGAAAAATCATGCATTATTTACCACTAAGCCCTCATCTGCAACGCTTATTTGCGTCACTGTCAACAGTAGAGCAGATGAGGTGGCATAAGGAGCAAACACAGGTCCCAGGTGTTATAAAACATCCATCAGATGGTGAAGCGTGGAAACATTTTGATTAGACCTACCCATGGTTTGCTTCGGAAGTACGAAATGTCAGATTGGGGCTGTGTGCCGATGGATTTACGCCTTTTGGACCATCTGGGAAACAATATTCTTGTTGGCCTGTGATCGTTACTCTGTATAATTTGCCCCATTGGATGTGCATGAAAAAACCCTATATGTTCCTTTCATTGTTGATTCCAGGTCCACGTAGCCCAAATCATAAGATTGATGTTTACCTATAACCTCTAATAGACGAGCTACGGCATCTGTGGTTTGATGGTGTTGAAACATGGAATGTGTCATTGAAACAAAATTTTATTCTACGAGCAGCATTACTGTGGACCATAAATGACTTTCTGGCTTATGGCATGCTATCAGGGTGGATGACACATGGGCGATTGTCTTGCCCTATTTGTATGGGCGAAAGTAAGGCATTCCAACTTAAGTATGGCGGGAAAATTTTATTTTTCGACTGTCACCGGCAATTCCTTGGCCGGAACCACCCATATAGAAGAAATTGTACTTGTTTTAAGAAGGGAAAATCAGAGAAGTCATTGCCTCCTCAGTGATTATCAGGTGAAGATATATTTGAAAGAATCTCCTAGATACCATCAATTGGTAACGATGGGCCACAACATTGCCCGTGCGATTATGGGAAATCACGTAATTGGACAAAGTAAAACATTTTTTAGTAGTTACCATATTGGGTCACGAACTTAATACGACATAATCTTGATGTCATGCATATTGAGAAAAATGTGTTTGAGAATATATGGAATACTGTGATGGATGTTAAGAACAAAATGAAAGATAATGTGAAAGCACGGAAGGACCTGGAAATTTATTGTAATCGGCCGGAGTTAAAAATGGTTCCACTTGATGATGGTCGTTCATTCAAACCAAAGGCAAGGTTCACATTTGATGTTAACCAAATGCAAGATGTGATCGCTTGGGTAAAATCTTTACGACTCCCTGATGGATATGCCTTGAATCTTGGGAGATGTGTTGATAAATCTAGTTGCAATATGTATGGCATAAAGAGTCATGATTGCCATGTTATGATGCAAAGGCTTCTCCCCATTGCCCTCGAAGCGCTTCCCGAGAATATATGGAAGCCATTAACGGAGTTAAGCCTATTCTTTAGAGACTTGTGCTCTCCAGAGCTGCATGAAAATCACTTGTTGGCGTTGGAGGCCAATATTCCAATTATAATTTGTAAGCTTGAGAGAATTTTTCCTCCTGGGTTTTTTGATGTCATGGAGCATCTCCCAGTTCACTTTCCATATGAAGCAAGGGTTGAATGACCTGTTCAGTACCGATGGATGTATAAATTTGAGCGGTGCATGCATGACCTAAAAATAAAGGCTTCTAATACTGCTCATGTTGAGGGATCGATATGTGAAGCATATCTTATAGAAGAGACTTCCATATTTTGCTCTCATTACTTTGAATCCCATGTTCCTTTCATGATAAACCGAGTACCGAGAAATGATGATGGTGGTCCTGTCCTATGTAATGGTGACTTGTGGTCCATATTCACCTTTTCAGGACGTCCATATGGTGCATGTAGATATAGATTCCTCACGGACGATGAACTTAGACTTGCAACAACATACATTCTTCTAAACTGTGCTAAGATCAAGCCATATCTAAAGTAAGTCATCGTTCATGAAAAGGCATTCCAACTTTGATTATTTTGAAGTTCAGGACTACTCATCTGACGAAACTAACATATTTTCCTAATTTCTATGTTTGGTCACAGTATGTTTGTTGACATGGTAAGGGAAACTGCACCCGATATAACAATGTCTGAGATGGACATACACATTGAAAACAATTTCTCAACCTGGCTCCGACACTATGTACGTGTGCTTTTAGTCAATATGTTTTGCAATATGTTAAGTTATAATACTTCCAGATATATTGTCCTAAACTCAAAATGTTTTACATAGGTTGATGACCTAGGTAACAATATTGTCGATAACATCTTGTGGGATGTTGCATGTGGACCCTCACGTTGGGTTCAGACATGGTCGGTTTATTCACAAATGTGTACAAGTTTCACATAAGTGAATGGGGGAAGGACAAATCAACATTTAATAATGAAGTCTGTATACGCAGCACGAGTTCAAGCGAAGTTGAATGTGATTTTTATGGTATATTAGAAGAAGTCATTCAACTCGAATATCCTGGCTTTACACATAAGAATGTTGTCTTGTTTAGGTGCAACTGGTTTGACCCAACACCTGAATGTGGAACTCGAATGCATAAACAATTTGCGTTAGTTAAGATCCGGGATAGCCGTAGATATCAGAAGTTTGATCCTTTCATTCTAGCATTACAGGCTGACCAAGTTTACTACACACAATATCCGAGCAAGTCACGTGAAAAAAAACGGGTGGTCAGCTGTTATGAAGATAAAACCTCGATGGATAATCTAGTATGCAATTATGGATAAGGATGACGTGTACCAAGACAGTGGATCCGTGAATTGTCAAGGAATTGAAGATGACCCAGTTAAGGAGTTAGCAGACTCGGGTGTCGGTGATGATATTGAAGAAGATGTACTTGAGGATGGGGGATCTAATGCCGATACAGAGGATGAGGAAGAGTTTATATCCGCTGACAGTGACACTGAAGAAAATGAGGAGTTTGACGAAAATGGAAGAACTGGGTCGAATGAATGATTAGATAACATGTACTAGGAAAAATGATAACGAGTCATTTTCTAATGTTTAGAAAATATTTGGTAAATTTATGTACCCCTAATACTCCACAATATATGTAAGTAAATATATGTGTTGATTGTATTTACCATATTTATCATAATAAATGCAGATGTCTCATAAAGGGGATAACACCTATACACGCCGACCTGGGAAAGGACCATTTGCACAGTTTAAGGAGGTAATGGAGCCAATACTTAATGCTCAACAGAGGATGGGTTCTTCATCCCGGGGACAAGAGGATGTCGGTGTAGAGACGCAGGACACAACAGTGCCAGCGATGCACGTCCACTCACATGAGCACCGATCTGACGGCGGTGGAGGCACGCCATCTGGACATGGATCTGGTGCACGCCATGTGTGGCAACGTCGGGTTTTCGGGAGTCGCCACCAATCTGTTTACCTAGGTCGATTGGTCACCTTAAATATTGGTCTGCGAGAGTTCGGGGGTTCGGGAGTACGGTTACGTTAAAACAACTTTGTTAAAACGCCCAAAAATTGGCACCTTAGTTGATTTTAATTTTGTTTCGCTTTGCTTTTAAATAAATTTCAGTTAATTTTCAATCTAGAATTTTTAACTGAATTAATTGGATGTGGATTTTTGGTAATTAATTTATATAGAATTTTATACTTCCGAACCATGGACTCTGCCGAGTCATTTGGACACGGAAGATTTTTATTCCGAACCATGGACTCTGCCGAGTCATTTGGACACGGAATTTGGTGAACTTTTAAACAATTTTATCCATATTGTAAAAATATGGATTTTTTTATCTTTTTATTTAATTTATTTATTTTAAAAAGTTTGATATTTTCCAAACCGTAGATCCTGCTGGATCATCCGGATATGGAAATTACTTTAATTAATCGTAATTATTTAATTCTTATTATTAAATTAATTATTAGTTTAATTAATAAATTTATAAGTCTTTTTATTTATGAAATTTTATATTTGTTAATGGTCTTTAATATTAACTAAATATATTTTTTATTTTTTTTTATATTTTATTATTCTTTTCTTTCTTTCCTTTTTTATATTTTTATTCTTTCTTATTTTCTTTTACTTTTCTTTTCTTTCTTTTTTTTTTTTTTATTCTTTTAGTTTAGTTTTGAAAGATTCTTTGTTTAATGAAAGATATTTATTATTTAAATAATTACTCAATTTATAAAAGAATCAAAAAATAATTTTTAAATATTTAATATCAAAAATCTGTAAAGAAATTAAAGAGTTGACATTTATTTTATGTTTATTCTATTTTATTTGATAAAATAATAATCAAAAAGTAATTATTTAATCAAGATTTTATTTAAAAAAAATCTAATGATTTATATGTGTATTAAAAATAAAATAAAAAGTCTTGATATTTATATAATTTATTCTGAATAAAAGATTAACCAAAAGTAATTATTTAATTAAGATTTTTATTTATTTAATAAAGAAAACCAAAAATTTATATGTATATTTTAAACATAAAAGAAAAGTTTTGATTTTTCATATGCTTCTTTTATTAAAGAAAGATTTTGTTTTAATTTTTATTATTTTTATTGAAAAAAAATTTTATTCTCCAAACCATTGGATCCTGGCGGATCATTTGGACATGGAGTTTAATTTTTATTAAATTTTAAATTTTAATTATTTAATTAATTATCAATCTTAATCATAATTTTATTGGATTTTTATTATTATTTTTATTAAATTTTAATTATTGCTACTTTTAAAGATATATTTAAAAAGAAATGATTTTTATTTTTTTTTTTGTGATTATTTACTTATGTTTATTTAATTTTAATAAAAGGAATAAAAAGTTAATTAATTATTTTTTTATTGTTTTTTAAAGAAATAATAAAAGATAATTAGCTTTTTTTAAAAAAATATTATGTTAGTCTTAAAGAATAAAATTAATTATTCACATAAAAGGATTTTATTTTAATTAGTTATCATTTACTTATTTATATTATTTTTTTTTTCATGATTAATTTCTTTTTTTTTAAATAAAATAAAATTTTTGCATAAAGTAAATAAAGGAAAATGAATAAAGTGGAGGTTTTCTTTTTGTTTTGGTTTAGACATCCATTTAAAAAAAAAGTAAAAGATGCATAAATTAAATAATAAACAAATAAATAGAAAACACATAAAGAAATATTAAAAAAACAATGATAAAAATGGGGCTTTTTGGCCATCCATTAAAAGAATAAAAAAAATAGGAGGTATAACCTTCCATGAATTGTAATAATTAGCAAAAGTTAGAAACAATAAAAATAAAAGTTAGTAAGTTAGTAAGTTAGTAAGTTAATAACAATAAAAAAAGTTAGCAAAGTTAGTTAAATTAATTGTTAACAACAATAACAACAATAATAATAAAAGTTAGTGAAGTAAGTTAATAATAATAACAACAATAATAAAAGGTTAGTAATAATAACAACAACAAATAAACAAGTAAATATAAAAGAGTTAGTAATTAATTCTGCAAGAACAAAATAAAAGGTTAGTGACCAAAGTGAAAGAAAATTGAAAAGATGAAGGATTAAATGAGAGTTGTACCCTTAAAAACTGAATTTGAAATTCTGGAAACGTGAAGAACAGAACGCACGCGCGCGGGGGGAGAGAAAAAAAAGGGTCAGAGAAGGTTTAGGTTTTCTGGAGAGGAAGAGAAGAGGGCCAGGGACCTAGGCTATAATTTTTTCTTTTTCCAAAACGGAGCTCTAAGCTTCATTTCTATTTTTTTTCTCTGTTCAGCACAAAATTTGGGGGGCTATTTATAGAGGAAGTTTAGCTGAACTGTTGATGGATAAATTAATAAAAAATTTCAAACTTATCTCTTAAATTGGTAAAATGACAATTTTAGTCCTTTACGTCTCTCAGCCTCAGGATAAGTTCCTGAAGCTTCTGATTTTGACAATTTTGTCGTTTTCTGTCAATTTGAGCCAAAAACGTCGGCAGGCTCAAAATTTTATGTGACAAACTACCAAATGCTCCTGGAACTTTTAGAATTTGTCAATTTTTTCCGAAACTTCTCAATTTTGTCATTTTTACCCCAAACTTTTAATTTTTTGTCATTTTTTTCATGAAATTTTATTTTATTTCAAACATACACATATTCACACATATATCATTTTAAATCAAATTTTCACAAAACAAAAATATATTTTAAACTAATTAAATTTTTTTTTTAATAATAATAGTAATATATATTTTTTTTAAATTAATTTTTTTTTAATAAAATTTTTTTCAAAATTTTAAAACACCCGGACGAAATTGGGTGTCAACAGCTGCCCCCCTTTGCATGCTTCATGGGACATGATGTATGCAAAGTCGTTACCAAATTTCGTCCGGCTTAGGTAGGCATTGAGAATGTTCTCGCCGCCCAAACAGTAAGGTTTAAGGAAAGGTCCTTAAAACCTCTAACGATAGGAAAGCTCCTATTGTTGTAAGATGGACTGATTGATTGATTATTTGTTTGAGGTTAAGGAAAGGTCCTTAGAACCTCTAACGATAGGAAAGCTCCTATCGTTGTAAGATGGACTGATGGATTGATTGTTTGTTTTAGGTTAAGGAAATGTCCTTAGAACCTCTAACGATAGGAAAGTTCCTATCGTTGTAAGATGGACTGATTGATTGATTATTTGTTTTCGAGGCAAAGGTTCCATCCTTAAAACCTCGGATTGATTGATTGATCTCGAGGCAAAGGTTCCATCCTTAAAACCCCGGATTGATTGATTGATGTCGAGGCAAAGGTTCTATCCTTAAAACCTCGAATTGATTGATTGATGTCGAGGCAAAGGTTCCATCCTTAAAACCTCGGATTGATAATTGATCTCGAGACAAAGGTTCCATCCTTAAAACCCCGGATTGATTGATTGATCTCGAGGCAAAGGTTCTATCCTTAAAACCTCGGATTGATTGATTGATCTCGAGGCAAAGGTTCCATCCTTAAAACCCCGGATTGATTGATTGATCTCGAGGCAAAGGTTCTATCCTTAAAACCTCGGATTGATTGATTGATCTCGAGGCAAAGGTTCTATCCTTAAAACCTCGGATTGATTGATTGATCTCGAGGCAAAGGTTCCATCCTTAAAACCCCGGATTGATTGATTGATGTCGAGGCAAAGGTTCCATCCTTAAAACCTCGAATTGATTGATTGATGTCGAGGTAAAGGTTCCATCCTTAAAGCCTCGAATTGATTGATTGTTTTCGAGGCAAAGGTTCCATCCTTAAAACCTTGATGATGAAAATTGATTATTTTCGAGGCAAAGGTTCCATCCTTAAAACCCCGATGATGAAAATTGATTGTTTTCGAGGCAAAGGTTCCATCCTTAAAACCCCGAATTGATAAAATTGATTGTTTTCGAGGCAAAGGTTCCATCCTTAAAACCCCGATGATGAAAATTGATTCTTTTCAAGGCAAAGGTTCCATCCTTAAAACCCTGATGATGAAAATTGATTATTTTCGAGGCAAAGGTTCCATCCTTACAACCCCGATGAAAATTGATTGTTTTCGAGGCAAAGGTTCCATCCTTAAAACCCCGATGATGAAAATTGATTATTTTCGAGGCAAAGGTTCCATCCTTAAAACCCCGATGATGAAAATTGATTTTGAGGCTAAGGAGCTTTCCTTAGGACCTCGAGCGAAATTTATATAAAAGCAATTGAAATTGGAATAATTTTCTTCGAAAGTGTGAATTTTCATAATTGGCGAGCGCAAAGAATTAGGCTTCGATAAAACGAGTGAATCTTGATGATGACAATAACACTGACAAATTATGTAAATGGAGTGGATGTTTGGAATCAATATTCAAGGTTCATCTAATATTTTCTTCAGTAAATATAGATTCCCTTGTGAGATATGTCATCCGAATAAGGTTAAAGCTTAACTACCCCAAAATGTTATGCCTAGTAGACCTAATAGGATGCGTCTCAAGAGTAATAAAAATTACTCTTTACTCAGCCATTCCAACCTAAAGGCATTGCCCTATGGTTTTAATATCAGCATGGACGAAACTATCTTATATATAAAAAAAGAAATTCCCTGAAAAGAAAAACTGAAACGCGAAAGAAAATGCTGATAATAAAACTAAAGGACAAGAAAAACGGATCAGATCGCTTCTTTCTTCCACAATACTTCAACAGGGTAAGTAGAGGACCATTATGGGAGTGAACTGGTCGGGAAAGACTGTCGTGTCCAGTCTATCTGAATCATTGCTGGATCTGATTCAGGAACAAAAGCTTGTATTTTATCTAGCAATTCTTCAGCAGTTGTTGCGGATATTATAATTCGCCGTGCCACTCTTGATATGAAATTCTTCTGCATAGCATAATCCATAAAAGCTATCAGACCTGTAAAGAAATTGTTAACATTCAATAGCCCAATAGGTTTCTTATGCAAATTAAGTTGGGCCATGGAAGCAATTTGAAAGACTTCTCCCAATGTGCCAAAACCACCTGGTAAAGCGATAAAAGCATCAGCATTTAAAAGCATTTGTAACACACGCTCTTGCAAATTTTTAACCACTAATTCTTCTCCAATCGTGCCCCCAGAAACAAATTTCAAAGGTCCAGGGATGATGCCCAAAACTTGACTTCCTCCTAAAGATGCTGCTGATGCTACACCTCCCATTAATCCGACACTACCTCCTCCATAAACTAAATGTATTTTTCGCTCAGCTAATACTCTACCCAAATGGTTGGCTGCCTTTAAATACTCTTCATCTTCTCCAGGAAAAGCTCCAGAAAATACACAAATACTTCGGGGTTTACGAGTGGGGTTTTCTCCATTCCTATCCTTACCCATGTGAGAAAAGAAGAAAAGAGGATATATTTATAGAGATGAAAAGATAAAGTAATAATTTTATTCTCAAGAGTGGATACATTATTGCCAGCTATACACAGTAGTCACGACTATGGCTCAGGTCGGGAGTGGGTACATTATCATCAAAAGAGGAGGAAAATTTCAAAAGCAACTAAAATATACAGTAGTCGCGATTGTAGCTTATGTCAGGAGTAGGTATGTGATTGTCGGAAGTGAAGAAAAATTTCAAAAGTGGCAGCTATATACAGTAGTCCGTGTCAGGAGAGGGTACATTATTGCCAAAGGGGAGGAAAATTTCAAAAGCGACAGCTAGCACGTACAGTAATCGTGACTTTGGTTCACGTCAGGAGTGGATACATTATCGCCGAAAGGGGAGGAAAATTTCAAAAGCGACAGCTAGCACGTACAGTAATCGTGACTTTGGTTCATGTCAGGAGTGGATACATTATTACCAAAAGGGGATGAAAATTTCAAAAGCAACAGGTAGCACGTACAGTAATCGTGACCTTGTTCCGTCTTCTACTGGCTTTGCGTCCAGTAACGGCTTCAATGCTTTCTATGAATCGGTGATTTGCATCTCATCTAGCTTTTTCACAAACTGGCAAACAGGGTCGTTTAGGGTTAGATTCCCAAGACTGTAACGTTCTCGTTCTTTTTGGAGAATTATCCATAATCCAACAACCTCAAATTGCACTATTCCGCAAGAATGCGCTTCAAGAACCTCTCGGATATCTTCTAGAGATTCCTTACGCAAGCCATTCTTAATGAATCTTATTCTATCATTACGATTTCTGGTGATCACTCCTGGAGAACGACATTTATTGCCGCAAATCCACCATCCACAATTATGACAAACGCCTAGCCTCTTTGCTCTTCTTTTTTTGGCATAAGCGCTTTTACCAAAGCCAGGCATACGGGGAAAGAACGCTTCTGGAACTTCACCAGCTGAACGAACCTTAGCTTCAAGTAGCCACCGCACATTATCAGGAATGCCTTTGTGCATAAATAGTCGGAATCGTTCACATCTAGCTTGATAAACCTTTTTAAGAACATTTATTGGGAAAGAAGGAAAATACTTTCGTAGGGCGGAAAGAGAAGACTCCATTGATGAAGGAGGCAAAGAAAGAAATTAGTGATTGTAGGAAACGAAAATAACTAACACATATTTATAGTGATGAAAGGGATAATGCGTTAATTACACTTACAGAAGCAAGTACATTATTGTCAAAAGAAAAGACAAATGACAGCTTATATGTACAGGAATCATGACCGTGGCTCTCATCTTCCACTGATTTATGTCCAGTAATGGCTTCAATGCCTTCTATAAGTCGGGGATTTGCTTCCCATCCAGTTTCCTTACAAACTGACAAACAGGGTCGTTTAAAATCACATTCCCAAGACTGTAACGGTTTCGTTCTTTATGGTAAGTCCTCCATAAACTGATAATTTCACCTTGCACTTTTCCACAAGAATGCGTTTCAAGAGTCTCTCGGATATCTTCCAGAGATTCCTTACGCAGGCCATTCTTAATGAATTTTCTTTTATCTTCACGATTTATGGAGATGTATCCTAAAGAGCGACATTTAGTAATACAATTCCATCGCCCACATTTATAACACACGCCTAGTCTCTTTGCTCTTCGCCTTTTGGCATAACGGCTTTTACCTAAACCGGGCATGCGGGGCATAAATGCATCTGGAACTTCACCCGCCAAACGGACCTTAGCTTCAATTATCCACTGCACATTATCGGGAATGCCTTTGCGTGTAAAAACTCTGATTCTTTCACATCTAGCCAGGTAGATCTTTTTAAGGACTTTTATTGGAAGGGAAGGAAAGTATTTTCGCAGTGCAGAAAGAGTAGAATCCATTGATGAGAGAAGAATTTGAGAGAAGAGGGAAATGAATCAGTTATTGTAGGAGACTGGAATAACTGAATTTAGAAGTCACGGGGTATCTTATCCGCTGCTTAATCAGAAGGAAAAACACGCATTTATAGTGATGAAAAGGGATAACGTGTCGATTACACTTAGGGGAGCGTGTACATCTGTCAAAAGAAAATGCAAACTTTTCCAAATATAACAAACTGTATGTACAGTAATTGTGACTGTGGCTCACATCTTCCACTGGTTTTTCGTCCAGTAACGGCATTAACGGCTTCTATGAGTCGAGGATTTGCTTCCCATCCAGTTTTCTTACAAGCTGGCAAACAGGGTCATTTACAGTCAGATTCCCGGGACTGTAACGGTTTCGTTCTTCATGAAAAATGCTCCACAAACCAAGTAGTTCACGTTGCACAGATCCACAAGAATGCGTCTCAAGAGTCAATTGGATATCATCCAACGAGTCTTTACTCAGGCCATTCTTAATGAATCATATTTTATCTTCTCGATTATCAGAGATCATCCCTAAAGAACGACATTTAGTATTACAAGTCCACCGTCCACATTTATGGCAGACTTGTAACCTTTTCGCTCTTCGCTTTTTGGCATAAGAGCTTTTGCCTATACCAGGCATGTGAGACACAAATGCCTCTGGGATTTCACTTGCCAGACGAACCTTGGCTTCGATTAACCACCGCACATCTTCAGGGATTCCTTTGTGCATCAGAACTCTTAATCGTTCACAGCGAACTTGGTAGATCTTTTTGAGAATGTTCATTGGGAGAGAAGGAAAATATTTTTGTAAAACAGAAAGAGTAGGATCCATTTTCTAGAGGGAAGTAAAAGAAAGAAGAGAGGAAAGAATCAGTTATTATGGGCAACTGAGAGAACCGACTTGAGAGTCACGGAGTACCGTATCCGCCGTTTAACCGGAAAAGTGGATCCTACTTCATTTTGATGTGATAGATATTTTTTTATATTCCATTGAGCTGACGTCGATCCAGTCCTCGATTATTGAATCCATTGTCCACTTTTGACAAATTTTCAACGACAATATTTCTTGATGTCTGCCTTATCTTTGACTATCTCTTATCTTGGATGCTGCTAAGCTGGCATCAATCCTGTCCTTCCAGGTGTAGCCTCGATTATTGAATCAATTGCCAAGCTTTTGACAATATTGTCTACTTTATCCTTTTTGATATCTGCCTTATCCTTGGCTATAGCTATCTCTTATTTTGGATACTACTAGCTGATGTCAATCCTGTCCTTCCAGGTGTAGTCTCGATTATTGAATCAATTGCCAGGCTTTTGACATATTGTCTACCTTATCCTTGAATTCCTGATGCGGGTTGGTCCCGCATATTAGCTGTGTATCCAGTGATAGATTGGTAAGAGCTGATATTATTGAGATCTCAGCTTATACTGCTGTAACGGTGCGGTGGATGTGTTTCCCATTTGATTCCTATCATGTAAAAATCATGCATGCATGATGTGAAATGCATGAATGCAAAGCATGTGTAATTGATGGTTCTTTTTTTTATTTTTATTTTTATTTATATTTATTTTTATTTTTATTTTTTTTGGATTGATCTAGTTCTTCATATCTTTGCTTTACTGGATCCTCTTTATAATTGCCTTCTTGGACTATCATTGAATCTCTTTATGCTTTCCAGCTTTTGTTCACTGCCTCAAAAGCCCAACTCTTTTCAAAATCCCCTTTCTTTGACTTGTTCTTGAATTTTGGCCTCAATTTCTTTAAAGTTGGCCCGCCTCATAATTTATATCTCTTTCGGGTACTCATCCATTGTCATGGATTTGATACCATCAAAGGCTTTACTTTCAATGTCTGCTTTGCCCATTTTCTTGTGGCCGTGCCGACACTTGTTTACCCCCATGTTACAGTCCGAATGATTGCTCTTCCTTAGACTCAGGTTCTGATCCATAAGACTTGCCCCCTTGTCTATTGAGCTTCTTTCTTGGCAGTACTTTTCTTGCGCTTAGTAGAGACTACTTTGCCCCCTTGATTATGGTGTTTATGTGGAAAGAGATATCATCTCGCCTTTGATTTAACAGAAGGTTGAGGATTTCTAGACCTTTGTGATGGCACTTGATCGTAAATTTCTCTTACAAGAACCACATCTTATTAAAGAAAGACTCAAGCTATCTCCTTACTTTTAAGTCTACATACATTAATGAATAATGGTTTGGCCTTAAAGAAAAACTTTCATCAATTTTCAAAGCTTGACAAAGTAATTTACGGTCTTTGTTTTCAATTAAAATGTCCTGCCATTCTTCCCTTTCCAACTCGAAGACATAAACTGTGCAAGGCAATAAGGTAGAAACATGATTCACAATAATAGCCTTTTAACTGAATGAGGATGATATCGAGAGGTAAATGTTAGGTGTGAGGAAAGTTAAGTTTGAATGTTTTTTTTTTTTGTGGCAGTCTTTTAGCTGAATGAGAATGATATTAAGAGGTAAATATTAGGTCTGAATAAAGTTAAGTTTGAGTGGTGTGAAAGAAGGGTCTTTTAATACTACTCGTGAGCAAATTTGATTATGGTGAAAAACTCAATAATGATGACTTCAAACTTGCCACCTTTTCCAGAAAGTTTGATCTCATCTGTTGCCCCCCAACTATCGTGGTCTTTATGTATGCTTGGCTTGAAAATTGCTTTTGTGTTCTAAACCGCCTTTGCAGGTTTTCAGTCTAGAATCCATAGCTCACTTTTTTTGTTTTCTTTTTTTTTTTTTCTAGTTTGAGCCCTTTTTCCTCTTTTTTTTTTTTGTTTTTTTTGTTTGTGTGAGCTATGGTGATAACATACTTGATAACTCTCTTGAAGTGAGATGACTCAAGTGGCCTTGCTTGCTCGTGCTTGTTCTCAGTCCTTTTTGGTTTTGAATTTTCCCTTGTTGTCTTTTGATGGAAGGGATGAATTTCTCTTTTCGGAGTTTGTGTTGCAAAGAACTGAGATCATAGCCCTCTTGAAGTGAAATGATTCAAGTGGCCTTAGTTGCTTGTGTTTGCTCTCAGTTTCTTTTTTTTTGTTTTGGATTTTCCCTTTAATGGCTTTTGATGGAAGGGATGAACTTCTTTCCTTTGTTGGAATTTGTGTTGCAGAAAACTGAGAATTTTTTTTTTTTTTGTATTGAGCATTTGTGAGAATTGGGAGGCCACTGAAGTCATTTAATATGAGAGCTAACTTCTTTGGAAGCTAATCCCGGACTTCTTGCAAGGATGTTGATAACCACTATGAATTCTTTTTTTGAGAGTTGGGGTGCAACATATGAAATCCTTCTTACTAGATTTGACAGCACTTTCAAGATCGCCACTATTAAATCTCCCTTAACTTTTTATTTTCACCCACGAGTAGTATCGTTTTCAAAGTAAAGTGTGATAGCAATAATGGTTAGTGCAATGGCGAAGATTGAGAGATAGAGGTAAAAATGAAATTTTTGGTAAAAAATGGTAGAATGCACACATAATATCTTTTTGTTGGAGAACAAAAAGAATTACCGGTTGTCAAAAAGTAAAGTGTGATGACAATAATGGATAGTATAATGGCAAAGAGTGTAAAAATGGAAAGTAGTAGAATGCACGCATTACATCTTTTTGTTGTACCAGAAAGAATACCAGGTGTCCATCTAACAAAGACTACACCCTAGATTCTGGACTAAATCTAGGAGATTTTTACTATTAGATTACTTTTGCAAGCTTTCAAAGATACAAGTTTATTCAAAGGATTCCCTGTCATTCGAAAATGTATGCGGACTGTTAGGTCAGATCTGACTTGGAGCCCTTCCAAAATCAATGTAATTCCAGCTCAAAATCTTCACTTTCAATTACCAATCACATCGGGCCTAGCAGCTTGACCTCGGTTTTGTTTGATTTGTAGAGGAATGGCCTTGGGACTTGACGGCTTAAGAGTAGGTTTTGAGATTGGTATAGCATTGACTTCTTGTTCTTTAATGATCACATTCACATCATCATAAAAACGATAAGTTGGGATGAGTCTATGAGTCTTTGCAGATTCTTACGGAATTCTGAGCATTCTTGGATAGAATGACTCTTACTGTCATGAAAGTTGCACCATTCCTCATCTTCAACTTCTTCATGTCCAAAAGAAGGCTTTCCCATGATAATCCCTTCTTTCACAAGGCATGAATATACATGCTTAAGAGGGGTTATGATATCATTGACTGACTTTTTCATCAGCCGGTGTTCTTCTATCATATTGACTGGTTTTTCTTGACGAGGCGGCAATGGATTGTGAGTGACGTTCGGTTCATCGGAAAAGTCCAACCACTTTGATTCGATTAATTGTTGGACTATACGTTTCAATGCTGTGCAATTTTCCAAGCCATGGCCTGGAACGCCATCATGATATGGGCAAGTTATGTTGGGGTCATACCACGTTGGATATGGGGGTCCAAATGGATTTGTAGGAATTGGACGGATAAGTTGACTTTCTATGAGTTTTGGATACAACTCAGTGTAAGTCATGGGAATTGGTGCAAAAACTTCTTTTGGTTTTTGTGTGGGTACTAGAGGAGTCGGAACAAGTGGCCGTAACTGATTAGGCCTGTTGAGAGGATAATTGTTGGGCCTATTGGGAGGATAATCATTAGGCCTATTGGAAGGATAATCATTGGGCATATTGGGAGGATAGTCATTGGGCCTATTGGTAGGATAATAATTGGGCCTTTTGGCAGAATAGGATAGGCGAGGACCGGTAGCCACAGTACCTACGAGGGGAATCCCTCTTTCGCATCCTATTTGTTGTACTTCTTCATCTTTTGTTTTGGATGGTCCTCCTCTTTTCATAGGATCACTAAAAGACTCAGCAATCTTCCCAGTCCTAATCCCATGCTCGATCCTTTCTCCAGACATGACAACATCAGAGAAATTAGTTGCCGAATTGCCAATGAGTTTGTCATAATATGGGTATTTCAGTGTCTGGACAAACAAAGTGACCATTTCTTTTTCTGTCATGGGTGGCTGAACTTGTGCAGCTAAGTCCCTCCACCGTTGAGCATATTCCTTGAAAGTTTCTGGCTTTTTCTTCTCCATGTTTTGGAGAGTTTGGCGATCCGGAGCCAAGTCCATAACATGTTTATAGTTGCCGATGAAGGCCTGAGCAAGGTCATTCCAAGTTTTGATGTTTCTTGGTCCTTGACTTAGATACCACTGCAATGCTGATTTTGTGAGACTTTCCTGAAAAAGTGCAATCCACACCTTTTCATCTTTTGTGAGTGGTTGTAGTCTCCTTAGGAACAGTGTGATGTGAGTGATGGGATCACTCGTTCCATCGTATTTTACGAAATCCGGTACTTTAAAGTCCGAAGGGATTATGACGTCTGGCACTAAGCAGAGGTCATCCACTGAGAGAGATCCGAATATATTACCTCCTTCAATGGCTCGCAGTCTCTTCTCTATTGTTTCGAGTTTTTGAGATTCTCCTTCTTCCTTTGGTGGTGTCTTCTTCTCTTCATACACAGTGTCTTGTTTCAAGTGAACACTAGCAGACTGTCCTAGTTCCTGAAACAGGTTTTCTTGGACTGAGACTCGTTGTGGGGTGAATCCCGGAGTATAAGTGGGATCTTGTGCTTCTTTGATGGGAACTTGAGTTGCTTTCCCTTTGATTATTTCCATCAATTGTCTCATTTGTTCTGCCATACTTTCAATCTTGGACTCTATATCTATGAAACGTCCTTCAGTTTGTTCTGCCATTAGTCTTGTTTGGAGCCGAGTTGAATATCGGTGTTGAGGTCCAATTTTACCTTTTTAAAGGAATATTTATTTTATTAGATTCTATGCGTATATGATTGATGTGATGGATGCATGCAATGAGATTATGTTTTTATCAAAATTTATATGCACGTGATTGATGTAAAGGAATGCATGCAATGAGATTATTTTTATCAGATTTTATATGCGTGTGATTGATGTAATGGATGCATGCAATATAAAGTGAGATTATGTTTTTATCAGACTTTATATGCACGTGATTAATGTAATGGAATGCATGCAATGAGATTATTTTTATCAGATTTTATATGCATGTGATTAATGTAATGGAATGCATGCAATGAGATTATTTTTATCAGATTTTATATGCGTGTGATTGATGTAATGGAATGCATGCAATGAGATTATTTTTATCATACTTTATATGCGTGTGATTGATGTAATGGATGCATGCAATATAAAGTGAGATTATGTTTTTATCAGACTTTATATGCACGTGATTAATGTAATGGAATGCATGCAATGAGATTATTTTTATCAGATTTTATATGCATGTGATTAATGTAATGGAATGCATGCAATGAGATTATTTTTATCAGATTTTATATGCGTGTGATTGATGTAATGGAATGCATGCAATGAGATTATTTTTATCATACTTTATATGTACGTGATTAATGTAATGGAATGCATGCAATGAGTGAGTTTGCTTATCCATTATTGTAGAACTTCAAAACTTTTAGTTGTCATTATAAAGACCAAAAAGTTAGCATAATTTGATGCGTGGTTTTGATGCATGAAGAATAATTGCACAAGAAAGATAAGGTTATTAATAAGTTAAATAGCAATTAACAACTCATGAAGTATTATGGAAAAATGAATTAAAACCATAAATATAAGACACGAAGAAAATAAAAGTGTAGAGCAACAACATAGCATAACAAGGACGTGCTTATGGCGTTGGTAAAATGGTAGAAATTCTATGGTCAGTTCTATGGTTAAGTGGGGAGTTCTATATGCATAAGGTAGCTTATCAAAAAGGCAAGGGATAGTTCCCGAATCCCGTCACTAAATCATAGTGACGGCCCGATTCCTTACCCTCTAGGGTTAATGTAAGGAATGGATTAATTCGAGTCATAGCTTTTCGTGGGCCCATGCAGAGACTAACCGTCTCAGAAGGCAATACACTACTTTGCTACTTTGAAACCGGTGAAGGCTTGGAGACCGTGGCCTCACAAGGACAACAACACCAATTCCGCTTAGAAAGAATCGTGTTTGATTTAAGGAAGCTCGGGTATAGAGCTTCATATTGTGAATGCATTATGCATGTTTAGAATAAGTAAATATAACATATAAATCCACATAATAAGCAAAGTAAATCAAAACAAATCAACTTTAGGCTCGACTCACTAACGTGGAGTCCCCAGTGGAGTCGCCAAGCTGTGGCAACGTCGGGTTTTCGGGAGTCGCCACCAATCTGTTTACCTAGGTCGATTGGTCACCTTAAATATTGGTCTGTGAGAGTTCGGGGGTTCGGGAGTACGGTTACGTTAAAACAACTTTGTTAAAACGCCCAAAAATTGGCACCTTAGTTGATTTTAATTTTGTTTCGCTTTGCTTTTAAATAAATTTCAGTTAATTTTCAATCTAGAATTTTTAACTAAATTAATTGGATGTGGATTTTTGGTAATTAATTTATATAGAATTTTATACTTCCGAACCATGGACTCTGCCGAGTCATTTGGACACGGAAGATTTTTATTCCGAACCATGGACTCTGCCGAGTCATTTGGACACGGAATTTGGTGAACTTTTAAACAATTTTATCCATATTGTAAAAATATGGATTTTTTTATCTTTTTATTTAATTTATTTATTTTAAAAAGTTTGATATTTTCCAAACCGTAGATCCTGCTGGATCATCCGGATATGGAAATTACTTTAATTAATCGTAATTATTTAATTCTTATTATTAAATTAATTATTAGTTTAATTAATAAATTTATAAGTCTTTTTATTTATGAAATTTTATATTTGTTAATGGTCTTTAATATTAACTAAATATATTTTTTATTTTTTTTTATATTTTATTATTCTTTTCTTTCTTTCTTTTTTTATATTTTTATTCTTTCTTATTTTCTTTTACTTTTCTTTTCTTTCTTTTTTTTTTTTTTATTCTTTTAGTTTAGTTTTGAAAGATTCTTTGTTTAATGAAAGATATTTATTATTTAAATAATTACTCAATTTATAAAAGAATCAAAAAATAATTTTTAAATATTTAATATAAAAAATCTGTAAAGAAATTAAAGAGTTGACATTTATTTTATGTTTATTCTATTTTATTTGATAAAATAATAATCAAAAAGTAATTATTTAATCAAGATTTTATTTAAAAAAAATCTAATGATTTATATGTGTATTAAAAATAAAATAAAAAGTCTTGATATTTATATAATTTATTCTGAATAAAAGATTAACCAAAAGTAATTATTTAATTAAGATTTTTATTTATTTAATAAAGAAAACCAAAAATTTATATGTATATTTTAAACATAAAAGAAAAGTTTTGATTTTTCATATGCTTCTTTTATTAAAGAAAGATTTTGTTTTAATTTTTATTATTTTTATTGAAAAAAAATTTTATTCTCCAAACCATTGGATCCTGGCGGATCATTTGGACATGGAGTTTAATTTTTATTAAATTTTAAATTTTAATTATTTAATTAATTATCAATCTTAATCATAATTTTATTGGATTTTTATTATTATTTTTATTAAATTTTAATTATTGCTACTTTTAAAGATATATTTAAAAAGAAATGATTTTTTTTTTTTGTGATTATTTACTTATGTTTATTTAATTTTAATAAAAGGAATAAAAAGTTAATTAATTATTTTTTTATTGTTTTTTAAAGAAATAATAAAAGATAATTAGCTTTTTTTAAAAAAATATTATGTTAGTCTTAAAGAATAAAATTAATTATTCACATAAAAGGATTTTATTTTAATTAGTTATCATTTACTTATTTATATTATTTTTTTTTTCATGATTAATTTCTTTTTTTTTAAATAAAATAAAATTTTTGCATAAAGTAAATAAAGGAAAATGAATAAAGTGGAGGTTTTCTTTTTGTTTTGGTTTAGACATCCATTTAAAAAAAAAGTAAAAGATGCATAAATTAAATAATAAACAAATAAATAGAAAACACATAAAGAAATATTAAAAAAACAATGATAAAAGTGGGGCTTTTTGGCCATCCATTAAAAGAATAAAAAAAATAGGAGGTATAACCTTCCATGAATTGTAATAATTAGCAAAAGTTAGTAACAATAAAAATAAAAGTTAGTAAGTTAGTAAGTTAGTAAGTTAATAACAATAAAAAAAGTTAGCAAAGTTAGTTAAATTAATTGTTAACAACAATAACAACAATAATAATAAAAGTTAGTGAAGTAAGTTAATAATAATAACAACAATAATAAAAGGTTAGTAATAATAACAACAACAAATAAACAAGTAAATATAAAAGAGTTAGTAATTAATTCTGCAAGAACAAAATAAAAGGTTAGTGACCAAAGTGAAAGAAAATTGAAAAGATGAAGGATTAAATGAGAGTTGTACCCTTAAAAACTGAATTTGAAATTCTGGAAACGTGAAGAACAGAACGCACGCGCGCGGGGGGAGAGAAAAAAAAGGGTCAGAGAAGGTTTAGGTTTTCTGGAGAGGAAGAGAAGAGGGCCAGGGACCTAGGCTATAATTTTTTCTTTTTCCAAAACGGAGCTCTAAGCTTCATTTCTATTTTTTTTCTCTGTTCAGCACAAAATTTGGGGGGCTATTTATAGAGGAAGTTTAGCTGAACTGTTGATGGATAAATTAATAAAAAATTTCAAACTTATCTCTTAAATTGGTAAAATGACAATTTTAGTCCTTTACGTCTCTCAGCCTCAGGATAAGTTCCTGAAGCTTCTGATTTTGACAATTTTGTCGTTTTCTGTCAATTTGAGCCAAAAACGTCGGCAGGCTCAAAATTTTATGTGACAAACTACCAAATGCTCCTGGAACTTTTAGAATTTGTCAATTTTTTCCGAAACTTCTCAATTTTGTCATTTTTACCTCAAACTTTTAATTTTTTGTCATTTTTTTCATGAAATTTTATTTTATTTCAAACATACACATATTGACACATATATCATTTTAAATCAAATTTTCACAAAACAAAAATATATTTTAAACTAATTAAATTTTTTTTTTAATAATAATAGTAATATATATTTTTTTTAAATTAATTTTTTTTTAATAAAATTTTTTTCAAAATTTTAAAACACCCGGACGAAATTGGGTGTCAACACCATGTTAGGCACCCCATAGTGACAACTCATTCCTCAAATGATGATATACATATTGATAACATCCCATCATCGATGTCACAGACAGCAGCCCGACCGCGGATGAGGATCTTCCCACATGGTAACACGTAAGTGATAAATAGCATACACACGTAATAATAATAGTAATATTAATTACTATACTGTGAATCATCAACAAGTAAGTAACAAATAATTTGAACTTCGCAGATTCATTCCAGCTGCAGCGACACGGTTAGTGACACCATGTTTCACCACACATTTCAAACCATATTCTGATTGGTCATCCGTCTCTCCTTTAAACCTTCAGCAATGGTGGCGTGTTTTTGAGGTATTTCATTTAGTATGATAATGATGTATTAATGTGAAAACTTAATACTTGTTTTTTTTCATGCTAATAGTTTACACATATTAATCTGTACAGAGGAGCTGTGAGTGGGATCTGCTACACCATAATGAGGTGTATCAGGTGTGGAATATCTTGGGAGCACAGCATTACAGAAGCATGATGTCAGAAATTCAACGTGTGAAGGTGTTAGTGTTGTGCCCAAAAACCAATCATGAGATGATTGTATTTTTGCACATTAAGTCATGATATTTTATTAAGGCATTAATCCAGCAATTATATTTGTTGTTTTGTTTCTGCATAACTTAAAAAACATAATTGTAACCCTAGAATAATGATATTCTTAAACGTCCCTGGTCTAGTATTATTGTGGAGCGGGTTGCAATAATACATAACGACTAGCATATGTGGAGACTAATATGAGATATGTAGTCTACATATGGGTACAAGTTGGAGAACTTGTGTACTAGACCGACCCACCATGAGAACACTTCATGGATCGTTATATGAGTGTCATAAGTGATTCTCATAGTGATCATGGTATATGTAGTCCTTCGACCTAAGATCATCAAGGTTCCCTAGATATGAGTCACATACTTTGATACTTTCCTTTGTTGCTCGTAACTGAGTGAACTTGAAGGAGGTCATTGGGTATGTCACATATCATGCAGAGGGATTTGTATGATCAAGATGAGATTTGTCCCTCCTATGTAACGGGAGTGATATTTTCGGACCCCTTGATAGAGTGAGACTTAGAAAATGCATGGCCATGCTCCGATGAGTTGATATACGATATCAATGTCATCAGTTTAAGTTGGTCTACTCGATAATCAAGAAACCAAAGATTGGGCTATACGAGAGTGACACATTCCATGTCTCGTGCTTAGTCTTGATATCTTGGACAAAGGGACAATGGCATATATCGGTGATGATCATAAAGGTTTAGTCGATTCACCGACAATCTTGTCACTTGGGTAGCAATGATGTGTTGCTAGACACCGTTTATTGCTTATGATCATAAATGTGATTTATGATCATTGCCAAAATGGCAAGAGCCTATTAGGTCACACACATAGAGCTATTTGGATCATTAGAGTGCATGGGCTAATTATTTGGGTTATGGTTTCACTTTAATTTCGTATTAATAATGGCCAAGGAGTTGAGCCATTATTAAACGCAAAATTAAACCCTAATTGAATTAAGGCTTTGAAACTCATTAGGCCTGGAAGTTGAGTCTCACTATAAATACAACTTTTAAGTGAGAAATTCGTAGGTCTCCTTGCTCTAGCCTCCCAAAAGGACAGCCGCACTCTTCTCTTGCAATTCCTTGGAGGACGCAAGCTAGCACTGCGAGCGCAAGAGAAACGCATTTACCGGGACATGGTGGAAGCGTGGTGATCCCGAGAGGCTCATGTGGATACCATAGAGAGCCTGAACACGTCAACTGTTCAGGTTTTGTGATTCGACTCTACAGTTGAGTGAGAGATCTCAACCGAAAATTAGGTATGAAATTTTCGAACACCCGGTTTACCCCGTTTCACTTGGATCCTAGAGGGTTTCGGTTAAATTCCGCTGTGTTATTTTGCTCCCGAAACCCAACAGTGGTACAGTATCACAACTCACTCCACCAGGTACACCTCAATGGAATGGTGTATCTGAAAGGAGAAATCGAACTCTGTTAGATATAGTTCGCTCTATGATGAGTCAAGCTGACCTTCCAAACTCCTTCTGGGGACATGCTTTAGAGACAGCCGCTTTTACACTAAACCGAGTTTTATCTAAATCGGTTCAAAAGACACCATATGAGATATGGAGTGTGAGGCGTCCCAATTTGTCTTTTATGAAGATTTGGGGCTGTGACGCTTATGTGAAATGTCAATCCTTTGACAAACTAGGGTCCAAATCTCAAAAATGCCTTTTTGTTGGGTATCCCAAAGAAACAAAGGGTTACTATTTCTACAATCCTTCTGAGCAAAAAGTGTTTGTTGCTCGAACTGGTGTTTTTTTAGAGAAAGAGTTTATATCTAAAGAAATTAGTGGGAGGAAACTAGAACTTGAAGAAATTCAAGAACAACAAGGAGACATCGAACCTGAAATGGAACCTGAACAGACACCACAAGATGTTGTGGTTCAAGAGTCTGTTCCTGTAGCACAGAGTCTACGCAGGTCTGGTAGGATTCGGCATGAGCCTAAGAGATATGGATTTCTCATGACTCACACTGGTGATGTGATGCTCATGGATCAGGATGAGCCCACAACCTACCAGCAAGATATGTCGGGGCCTGACTCTGAGAAGTGGCTAGTGGCCATAAAATCCGAGATGGAATCCATGTATGAAAACCAAGTGTGGACTTTGGTTGACCCACCTGAAGGGGTAAAACCCATAGGGTGCAAATGGGTTTTCAAGAAGAAAACTGACATGGATGGTAATGTGATTACCTTTAAGGGACGATTGGTTGCAAAAGGTTTCAAGCAAATTCATGGTATTGACTATGATGAAACTTTTTCACCAGTTGCTATGCTTAAATCCATCCGAATTTTGTTTGCTATTGCTGCACACTATGATTATGAGATATGGCAAATGGATGTCAAAACTACATTCCTAAATGGAAAGCTATTTGAGGATGTGTACATGACACAACCTGAGGGTTTTATCACTCCTGAGAATGCCAATAAAGTGTGCAAGTTGCAAAGGTCCATTTATGGACTGAAGCAAGCTTCTCAAAGTTGGAATCTTCGTTTTGATGATGCCATCAAAGAGTTTGGTTTTATAAAAAATGAAGATGAACCTTGTGTCTACAAGAAGGTTAGTGGGAGCGCTATTGTCTTCTTGGTATTGTATATAGATGACATACTACTCATCGGGAATGACATTCCTGAGCTACAGTCTGTGAAGACTTGGCTAAGGAAATGTTTCTCTATGAAGGACTTGGGTGAAGCAGTCTATGTGTTAGGCATCAGGATCTATAGAGATAGATCTAGAAAGCTTTTTGGCCTAAGTCAAAGTACATATATTGACAAGGTGCTAAAAAGGTTTAGCATGCAAGATTCCAAGAAAAGATTCTTGCCCATGTCACATGGTATCACTCTTTCTAGATCTCAGTGTCTGAGTACAACCGAGGAGAGAGAACGCATGAGTAAGATTCCATATGCCTCAGCAATTGGATCTATCATGTATGCCATGATATGTACTCGTCCCGATGTCTCATATGCTTTGAGCATGACGAGTAGGTACCAATCAAACCCTGGTGAGAGTCACTGGACAGCTGTTAAGAACATCCTTCAGTACTTACGAAGGACTAAGGATGCATTCTTGGTCTTTGGAGGTGAAGATGAGCTCGTTGTAAAGGGTTACACCGATGCAAGCTTCCAATCCGATAAGGATGATTTTAGATCGCAATCTGGTTATGTGTTTTGTATTGGTGGTGGTGCTGTGAGCTGGAAGAGTTCAAAGCAATAGACAGTAGCTGACTCTACAACAGAATCTGAGTACATTGCCGCCTCTGATGCTGCGAAGGAGGCAGTTTGGATCAAGAAGTTCATCACTGAACTTGGAGTGGTTCCAAGCATTGTCGACTTGATAGAGCTCTATTGTGACAATAATTGAGCAATCGCACAGGCTAAGGAACCTCGATCTCACCAGCGATCCAAACATATACTCCGACGCTATCATCTCATCAGGGAGATCATCGAGAAGAGTGATGTAAGGATATGCAGGACTTCGACAGATAGCAACATTGCTGATCCACTAACAAAGCCCCTTATGCAGCAAAAGCATGATAGCCTTTCTAGGTCCGTTGGTATTAGATACATGGATGATTAGCTTTAGTGCAAGTGGGAGATTGTTAGTGTTGTGCCCAAAAGCCAATCATGAGATGATTGTATTTTTGCACATTGAGTCATGATATTTTATTAAGGCATTAATCCAGCAATTATGTTTGTTGTTTTGTTTCGACGTAACTTAATAAACATAATTGTAACCCTAGAATAATGATATTCTTAAACGTCCCTGGTCTAGTATTATTGTGGAGCGGGTTGCAATAATACATAACGACTAGCATATGTGGAGACTAATATGAGATATATAGTCTACATATGGGTACAAGTTGGAGAACTTGTGTACTGGACCGACCCACCATGAGAACACTTCATGGATCGTTATATGAGTGTCATAAGTGATTCTTATAGTGATCATGGTATATGTAGTCCTTCGACCTAAGATCATCAAGGTTCCCTAGATGTGAGTCACATACTTTGATACTTTCCTTTGTTGCTCGTAACTGAGTGAACTTGAAGGAGGTCATTGGGTATGTCACATATCATGCGGAGGGATTTGTATGATCAAGATGAGATTTGTCCCTCCTATGTAACGGGAGTGATATCTTCGGGCCCCTTGATAGAGTGAGACTTAGAAAATGCATGGCCATGCTCCGATGAGTTGATATACGATATCAATGTCATCAGTTTAAGTTGGTTTACTCAATAATCAAGAAACCAAAGATTGGGCTATACGAGAGTGACACATTCCATGTCTCGTGCTTAGTCTTGATATCTTGGACAAAACGACAATGGCATATATCGGTGATGATCATAAAGGTTTAGTCGATTCACCGACAATCTTGTCACTTGGGTAGCAATGATGTGTTGCTAGACACCACTCATTGCTTATGATGATAAATGTGATTTATGATCATTGCCAACATGGCAAGAGCCTATTGGGTCGCACACATAGAGCTATTTGGATCATTAGAGTGCATGGGCTAATTATTTGGGTTATGGTTTCACTTTAATTTTGTATTAATAATGGGCCAAGGAGTTGAGCCATTATTAAACCCGAAATTAAATCCTAATTGAATTAGGGCTTTGAGACCCATTAGGCCTGGAAGTTGAGTCTCATTATAAATACAACTTTTAAGTGAGAAATTCGTAGGTCTCCTTGCCCTAGCCTCCTAAAAGGACAGCCGCACTCTTCTCTTGCAATTCCTTGGAGGACGCAAGCTAGCACTGCGAGCGCAAGAGAAACACATCTGTCGGGACGTGGTGGAAGTGTGGTGATCCCGAGAGGCTCGTATGGATACCATAGAGAGCCTGAACACGTCAACTGTTCAGGTTTTGTGATTCGACTCTACAGTTGAGTGAGAGATCTCAACCGAAAATTAGGTATGAAATTTTCGAACACCCAGTTTACCCCGTTTCACTTGGATCCTGGAGGGTTTCGGTTAAATTTCGCTGTGCTGTTTGGCTCCTGAAACCCAACAGAAGGATCCTGTTAAACGTCGAACGAAGGCGAACTTTATGTCAGATGCTGCATATGCGGAAATGGAGGCATATTGGGCGAGTCCGGAGTTTATTCAGAAGTCCGTTAGATTCGAGGCAATGCGAGCAACAGTGACTGACGAGGATTCACAGTCTGGTTCTTGCAGCGCGACATATCCTTACAGCGCGACATATGCAGAGGGATTTATCTCGATGTCTGCACATCGAAAGCAAATGGTAAAAAATCTCGTAATTGTTCTTTCCGCTAACATTTAAGTAATTACTGAACTTACATTACCCATTAATCATACGTTTCATTCAATTAGAGAGAGAGAGATCCAGAAAAAGAAGGACCCTGGCTTGTTTAAAGTCCTTCAAGTTACATATAAAATGAAGAATGGGAAATATGTTAGTAAGCGCTGTGAAAAAGTTACTGTAAGTATTATAACTTTTTGTTGTAAACTATTCTTAACATACTTAGCATGTTTTAACAATAATGTCTGACTCAAGTGTGTTAATATGTTTTTGTAGACTCGAATCAGTGCTGAGATTGACGAGCAAATACAAAATGAGGATGGATTACAGCCAGTTGATGAACTAGCAATAATTAGTACTGCATTTGGCGGTAGAAGGAGAGGGCATGTTTTTTGATTAGGATCTGAGCAGTGTGTCATACCGGGCCGCCGAATGCCAGGTGCCATCCTACCTTTCGACATCACACAGACACCGTAATTCAACGAGCAAGTACAGAAGATGATGGTGTAGGAGAATGCGCGAAGGGATGTCGAGTACGAGAAGAAGCTCGAGAGAATTAAGAGGAGACAGAGAGCTGAGATGGAGGCTAATAGAGCTGTATTGGAGGCGAACCGGGCTCAGTTGGAGATTATTTGTTGTTCGCTAAACCTTTCTTGCCCGTCAGCTCAACCAGTTCCACAGTACCCTGATGACTCGGTCTCGGAGGATGAAGAAATAGTCGGGACTCCGTGATGGTCCTAATCAACAGGTACTTCATTTCCTAATTTCTTGTGTTATTAGACTTACATAATAATTGTCACACTTAATTAATTAAGACATGTGTTGAAATTATTGAGATGTGAAATCGGTTGAATGTTGTATGTTTGTTCCAGACGATACATGTACTTCGTTTTAATTATGGTGTATTAGAGAAAATTTGATGGAAATTACGTGTGCATATCTGTGTAATCTTTATTGCTGAGTAATGCTGGGAGAACTTTGGATTTGGTATGTCGGTTTCGAAGATAACACGCACCAGGAAAAACACGAAACAACCAAAGCCGGAAACTGAAAATGTACATTACCAACGTTCAAACGTCATTTACCAACTTGCACGTGTTGGTAATTACCAACTGCCATAGGCGTTGGTACTAACCAACATAATTACCAACTGTCTGCAAGTTGGTAATTACCAATGGCTTCCTACCGACGCGCACACGTTGGTAATTACCGACTTGCACGCACGTTGGTAAATACCAACCCCCTTACCAATTGCTATACGTTGGTAATTACCAACTGCTGCGCGCGTTGGTAATTACCAATTGCCATGACAGTTGGTGATTACCAACTGCCATGCACGTTGGTAATTACCAACTGTCATGGCAGTTGGTAACTTCAAGTACGCGTTGGAAACCAACCCCGGTTCCTGACCGTTGGTAATTACCAACGTACATTTTACCAATGTCTACGCGTTGGAATTTACCAACGTGTTATTTTTACGCGTTGGTAAAAAATTTCCAACGACTAGAATACCAATGTGCATTTACCAACGGCTGACAGTTGGTAAATTCAGTTTACCAACTGCTGCTCGTTGGTAACTGGCAGTTGGTAAAAATGAGATTTTTAATAGTGCTAAGAGGAGATATTGGTAATTTAAAATATTAATTAACTGTGAAAAATTATCATATAGATTGAAATTATTGGGGGAAAGCTACGGTATATAGTTTAAATTAAAATTTTAAATTTTCTTCATATAGTGTAAAAAATTGTGTATTATTAAACATCAAGAGTGTAAATGTAATATTAACATAAGCTCAATGAGATAACTATAAATTACCATACATTTTATATGTTTCTTATGAAAAAAAATGGCTGAATTTGCTAAAATATGTTTCTATACAAAGATTTTCCTAAATTTTATGTGTTAGATCCCATTGCTTTTTCAGAAACTAATTAGATTGATAAGTTGGTATCTGCCGCCTAGTAACTCTAGGTAGTTTCAGGCAATGCAATGCAGACATCCATCACATGAGTTTTCAGAGGATCAGATCGGCAGGAAAACGTATTCATGTAGCTCTAACATTATTTACAAACATATATTATTACCATTGGATTAAGAAATCATTTGTAAAATTAAAAATTTCAAAACATATATTATTATCATCGAATTAAGAAATCATTTGTAAAATAAAAAACATTATTCTGATCACTAGAGTTAGAAAAATACCAAGTAGAGACATTTTCACTTTCTTTGAATGGACGTGTAATTAGACGTAGATAGGGAGGGTACAAAGAATTCTACAAATAGTTTAACTATTGGATTATCTTTTTTTTTTGTGGATTAGAAATAGAGCCACTAAACTTCAGTGCAGCTGTTTGGATTGGGTTTATAACCCTGGGCAAGCTGCTCAAAACTGGTTATAGTACAAATTATCTCAGCAATGCGAAGGGTGGGGGAATGGGTCTGGTTGTTGGGATGTATTGATGCTTGGTGAGATTGCTTGTTGTCTGAAAGAGACTTGACTAGCTTCTAGCTATATAGGATTGTACTTATAAGGTTTCATAAGTAATAAAATTTGCTTTACTGTGAAAAAAAAAAAAACTATTAGATCCATGTGGCAGAGAAGATGCAAAAATGGTCCTCGCACCTTAAAAGAGCGGCAAAGGGACACAAAGGGAGAAAGGAGGTCAGGAGTTCGACTCCAGCTACCTCCCACTTCTCTAAATTCCTCATATAATGTCATTTGAAGCTGATTCAAGTAGTTTTCAGATTCTGAAAAAGTAGATATTTTTCTTTCTTTATATCATAGAAGAAAGAAATATGTTTTGTCACTTTTCCATTTTAGGATGTATACATGGGCCTGCACATGTGATGGTTGTCTCTTAACCATAATTCTAATTCCTGCTAGGGTGCTATCTACCTTATCGGAAGTTCTATGTATCAAGTTGAAGATAGGATTAAGCCAAATAACAAAAGCTTCAAAGTCACATCATCACACTTTATAACAAATAAGAAAGAGCAATTATTATATTTACCAATAATTTCTTTAAAAGGAAGTAATTAGGTGAATGAAAACAAAAGTGAGTAGTCTCACCATTGAATTCTCATTTACTGTTTCGGCAGAGTAGTTCCAGTTGAATGCCTTAATTATTTTAAGGCTCTCCATCGAATGGATAAGTACGTACAAGTATCCGTGGCTAGAATAACAAACAAAAGGAAATAAATATAGGAAGAAAAATGTTTGGTTGTATTTGAGAGAGATTAATAATAAGTGGTTATTAGTGGTTATTTGCTCAACTTGTATAGTTATGGGAATACTCTATTTTCATACACTACTGTGTTATTACTAATACTTTTAATATAGTGACTAAAAAAATTCCTTGCTTTAATTTAAAAGAAAATCCTGCCTCATCCCTTGTAAGCTTACTTTTTATTGATAATACTTTCCTTCTATCAAATAAATAGAAATTATGTTGGTTGAGGTATTTTATCAAAACTTTCAGCATAGTGACTAAACTATCATTTTCAAAAGTTGGTGCTATATATGTATTAGGAAAACTAGGAGACCAAATAGGTAATTCTTACAGACAATTTTGTAATTTTTGAGAGTTCAGTCACCAAGTATGTAAATTTTTAGGGACTATTTTGTAAGGTTATGGAGTTTAAAATCTAAATTGTGAATATTTAAGAGTTGGACTATATTATGATTATTCAAAATATAAATATTTCGCGATTCTTAAAAAAATTGGAATATTTTGAAGAATCATGATTACTAAGTGATAATTAATATGTTATTTTTCCTGCAAGTAGCTGAACAACAACTGAAAAATATGTACTCCTTCAATCTCACAAAATTTGTCCATTTTACTATTCATAATAATTAATTCATAATTCTTTTTTCAAAATTTCATACACAAATATAAACTTTTTATATAGAAATGGTATCTTAAAGACCCTAGTTTATAAATATATTTTTTAAAGAATTTTTACAATATAAGTTAGTATGAATATATCTAAGTCAAATTATTTTAGTTAGAAAATATGAAAAAACGAATGAAGTAACTTTTAACATTTTTTTCCATGTGTAACTTTTAACTTTATTTGTTAATAGAAAGTACTTGTTTTATTCAAAGTATGCAAGGATAATGTTTGTTCAAATGAGGGAGAAACTGAAACATAATGCCTACGTGGAATAGCACTGCAGAAATATAATGAAGGTAAATTTTAGAAATCCCTGAAGTTTTGCCTTATTCTGAGAAGAACTTTAATTCAAACATGATTATTTATAGATTGGGTAAATAGCAACAATTGTCTCAAATCGCTAATTCCTGTTGCAAATCAGCCTCTAACCATTATTGCCTAGCAAATTGGTCCCAAATATTTATAATATATTACATATTGGTCCCTAGCCTTATGTAGACAAAGAAACTCGATTTACAGAGAAAAAATATTGATAGTTTATATAACACCTTTATATCCCACATGGGCAAATTGTGGAAAACTTTATGTGGATATATATATATATATAGGCTTTAGTTCTAGAACATAAGAATCTAGCGCTTATCATTTTTCAAAGGATAACTAATGTGATGTGGGCAGGTATTACGTTGGCCAGTTCTGGATTGAGCCGTTATTGATAGTATCAGAGCCGTCATAGTGGATATGAACATGCATCGTTTACCGGGACTAACTCCAACAAGGACGTTAGGTACATCATCGCAATCTTGGGTAAGCTCTGATACTATCTATAACAACTTAAGTCCAGGTCCAGAACCGGGCACCCATGTGAGATATGGAGTGTTACAGTCTATCCAATAACTATAAAAAAATTATGGTAGAATTTGAATTATTGGAATATAACTACTGAATAGTTTAAATTTATTAACTCCTCAGCAATGCGGAATGGACATGGCTCCCCCCACCCACTAATCCTAGGTTAAAGCTTCCGTTTTTTTCCCCTCCTTTATACCATAAATCTTAAATATATGCTCATGATTACCGAAAAAAAATTATTTTAAAAAATAATAACATAATTATTATAAGAATAAAATATAATAGGATTACTTGAACTGGTTTACTTTTACGCTATAATAGGATTTTGCTCACCGGGGAACATATATAGGAAATGCATGTGTAATGATATTTATATCAATGGCTTGTAACGGAAATTGGACAATAACCAATCATTACAGCAATATCTTGCAAAAATGATTTCTTTTCTTCTCCAATTACTGGACAGTTTTTTGTTTTGCCCAAATTCCTGAACAGTTGACTACGGCGACATTAGGCAAACCTTTTGTTTTGTTCATAATTAGTGTTTCCAGCACCTGCCTAGCTATTGATATCCTCTGCAAAAATTAGCAGAGGGACGCCCAGTTGTGTGACCTTCTCTAACACAGAAATAATTTTTTTGACATTTGTAATAAACTGATAACTAACAAGGACTTTAGCATTTTCAAACTCCACAACAGATTTGTCATGATTTATGATGAATAACGTGTACCCCCCTGTCAATCTGTAGAAACCAACAAAACTATACAGCAAACAAATGGAAACGATGCTCCAAAAGCTGGAGAAATAAGCCTAAGACAGGACTTAACCTTTAACAATTTAATCCTACATGACTAGAATAAGCCCAACACAGTAGTTAACCCCTCTAGTCTCGTTCAGTAATCTCTAATGAGATTGCTCAATAAAACTAGGGTTGGTTATAATTTGTCCCATAAAATTTAGGTGATGTTACATTTTGTTCCTTCTATTTCCTAAATATACAATTTCCCCTCTACATTGCACTTAATCCATTGAAAAGAAGAAACTGTTTTATATTTACAAAAAGAAAAACTTAATAATTTAAAATCTCTATTAACTGTTAAAAAAAAATAATACAGACTGAAATTATTAGAAGATGATCATTATATAGTTAAAATTAAAATTTCAGATCCATTAGAAAACAACTTTTATAATTATTGTTAGAGTTTTTGATAATTTATTCAACAGTTAAGATGATAATACTGAAGTTAAAACATACAAACTACCATTGGATAGTTTTTTTGAAAACTCTAATGCTAATATTAAATGGCATCCTTTAGAAATTACTGCAAGACAATATAAAAATGACAGGACTCAAAGTGCATATTTCTTAATAAAAAGGTCAACATGTAATATCACCTAAAATTAGGGATAAATTATAATTAACCCATAAATTGAACTATCAAAACATTCTAGTGATTCATCCGTCTTTAGACTTGGGCCACAACGTCTCTGTCCGAGTACGAACTGAAAATTGCAAAGCTACTAACCATAGTATAAGCTATCAAAACATTCTAGAATGCTTTCAAAAAAAGTTTCTCCTTAGAGTAAATTTCATAAATGTTTCATAACCTTTAGTCATTACTCCCTTTTAATTTTTAATTTATTGGATATTCTATTTTAGTCTTAAATATTTTAAAAATATTTTATTTTAGTCTTAAATCTATTAAAAATCTTTCATTTTGGTCCCAATTGGGGAAATTTTATTAACATAAAATATTTTTCTAACAACAATTTTTAGGATCATAATTTAAACTATCCGATAATTGTTTTACAATAAATTTAATTAGTATAATATTTTTTTATAGTTACTGGAGAATTCCAATGACATTTTTTCTTTCTATAAATTGAACTTATTTCATTGAAGAAGAAAAAGTTACTAATTTAAATTGTCTATTTACTATAAAAAATATTAAACTATTTAAATTTTCTGAAAAATAATTACCAAATATTTAAATTATAATTTTAAAAATTTCTATCAGACAATTATTCTGAGTCAATGAATTTTCATTTGATAAGAGACTAAAATAAAATAATTTTAATAGATTTAAAACTAAAGCAAAACATCCAAGAGACTAAAATAAAATGGTAATTAAAAATTATGGAATATTTGTGCAAGCGATGTAACATAATCATGACAAATGCACAATTCTAGTTTGAAATTTGGTAAGTGTCGTACTTTTCCGAATACTTTTAGATTCGATTTGATAAGCCCCAGACAGTTCTGGACGCTATCAGATATCAATTTTACCTTGGCATGTTTTGATTGGAGTTTAGATAAAATGGGGCTTAAAATATCAGTGCCTAAAATCTGTTTCCCTGTTATTTTCTTGATTGTTTAAATAAAAAATAATAAGACTTGATGATTTTTTTTAATAAAAAACACTAATTAAGTTTTTGCCTTAAGAGAATGAATAATTTTGAAACTTAGGTATATATTTGCATTAATTGGGAAAGAATCGGGATAAGACAGTAAAAGTGATTCGAAAATCAAAGTCGTCAATTAATGGCCAAAATTTCACTTCCCAAAGTTAGAAAGGAAATTTCACTTCCCAAGTCCCCGTCAAAGAGGCACAAGATCCCACTTATCCTCCGGAATTCACTCCACAACGGGTCTCAGTTCACGAAAATCTGTTTCAGGAATCAGGTCCATCCGCTAGCGTTCATCTGAAACAAGATACTGTAAGACGAGGAGAAGAAGACATTATCAAAAGAAGAAGGAGAATCTCAAAAGCTCGAAACAATAGAGAAGATACTCCAGGCCATTGAAGGAGGCACTATATTCGGATCTCTATCAGTAGATGATCTCTGTTTAGTGCCAGATGTTGTGATTCCTTCAGACTTTAAAGTACCAGACTTTGTAAAATACGATGGAACAAGTGATCCCATCACTCACATCAGGTTGTTTCTAAGAAGATTACAACCACTCACAAAAGACGAGAAAATGTGGATAGCACTTTTTCAAGAAAGCCTTACAAAGTCAGCATTACAATGGTATCTAAGTCAAGGTCCAAGAAACATCAAAACATGGAATGACCTTGTTCAGGCCTTCATCAGCAATTACAAACATGTCATGGACCTGGCCCCGGATCGCCAAACTCTCCAAAATATGGAGAAGAAAAAGCAAGAAACCTTCAAGGAGTATGCTCAATGGTGGAGGGACTTAGCCGCACAAGTTCAGCCACCCATGACGGAGAGAGAAATGGTAACTTTATTTGTCCAGACACTGAAGTACCCATATTATGACAAACTTATTGGCAATTCGGCAACCAATTTCTCAGACGTTGTCATGTCTGGAGAAAGAATCGAGCACAGGATTAGGACCGGGAAGATTACTGAGTCCTTTAATGATGATATGAAAAAAGGAGGACCATCCAAAAGAAAAGATGAGGAAGAAAAGATCATGAAGTACAACAAATAGGACGTGGAAGAGGAATTCCCCTCGTGGGTACTGTGGTTACTGGGCCTCGCCTATTCTATCCTACCAATAGGCCCAATAATTATCCCTCCAACAGGCCTAATCAATTATAGCCACCTGCTCCGACCCTTCCAGTACCCACACAAAGGCCAAGGGAAATTTTTGCACCAATTTCTATGACTTACACTGAGTTATATCCAAAGCTCATTGAAAGTCAACTTATCCGTCCAATTCCTACAAGGCCATTCGAACCCCCATATCCAAGGTGGTATGACCCCAACGTAACTTGCCCATATCATGATGGCGCAGTGGGCCATAACCTAGAGAATTGCATAGCTTTGAAACGCATAGTCCAACAATTAATATAGTCAAAGTGGTTGGACTTTTCCAACGAACCGAACGTCACTCACAACTCATTGCCGCCTCATCAAGCTAAACCAGTTGATATGATAGAGGAATACCGACTGATAAAGAAGTCAGTCAACGACATCACAACCCCTCTTAAACTTGAAAGACAGGGACTGAACTGAAAGCCAGAGAAGCGTTCAGGGATCAATTAATTACAATTCAAAAGTTAAGGAAGCAAGTTGTAAGTTAGGAAGTAACAGTCAAACTGTAATGGTTAAATTGTTATACTTTTTCAAGTGAAAACAGATCTTTTTACACCTCGTGGGTAAAAGAAGCAATCTCTTGAGAAATGTGAGGTTGAATTCTAACATGGGAAAGAGTTTTAAGGACCAAATTCTAACCAAGTTGAAATAAAAACAAATTACGAAGGAAACTATAAGGAATGACGAACGAACAACAAGGTAAAAAAAACCATAAAAACCTCAAGGACAAATAAAATGCCAAACTGCAAAATTAGTCTTCCAGCTTTTGCCAACTCAAACCAGTTAGTGCCTTAACTTTAAGGCTTTGATCTATGGTTAGGTTTTTCAGTGCTAAGAAACTCACCTTTAGATCACATGCATGTTGCCGGCAGTTGATTTTTTCAATATTCAATTGTAAAATATTTTAAAATTTACTCTACGAAAGGGAAGCTTGCCTCATGTTGAATCCTTGTTAACTCTCCATAAAAAAGATCATTGTTAACACCCAATTTCGTCCGACTTTTTTTGTGTTAAAAAAAATTAATTAAAAATTAAAAATAATTAAAAAAAATTAATTAATTAATTGATTATTAAACAAAGAGAAAAATTAAATTAAATTAAAAATTTTTGGGGGCATTTTGTTAAGTTAATATCTATGTGTGTATATCAAAAAAAAAATTATAATTATTAATTAATTAATTAAATATTATTATTACTGAAAAAAATTTTAATTAAGTTAATTAGTTTAAAATACATTTTTTTTATAAGGGTTTAGTTAAAAATGATATATGTATGAAATACAAAAGAAAACTCCATAACAAGTGACAAAATTGAAAAGTTTGGGGTAAAAATAACAAATTTGAGAAATTTGGGAAATTTTGACAAAATATGAAAAAATCCAGGAGAATTTGGGTAATTTTTCAGGTCATTTTTTGGCCAAACAGTTGTTTTTGGCCCAAATTGACAGAAAAAGACAACATTGTCTCAATCAGAAGTTTCAGGAACATCTCCAAAGTCAAAGAGACGTAAAGGACTGAAACTATCATTTTACCAAATTAAGAGATAAGTCTGTTTTTAATTACATTTTGAATTTTTTTTAATTAATGGAATCCAAGGCCCCTTCCCCTATAAATAGGGGGTGAAATCTGCGAAGAAAGTAAGAAAAAAATCAAGATTAGAGTCGTTTAAAAAAAAAGAGAAAACTGTAGAAAAGTCCCTAGCCTCTGCCTCTTCACTCAAAAAAACCTGAACTTTCATTCCTAAACTCTTTTTGCCGTTAGCCTCTCTCGCCGTTTTTTGCGCGTTTTCGCGCCTGTCACCCTCCGTCGCTCTCCGTGCCCCCCTCCTCCGCTCCAGCCGCCGTCTCGCCACCTCCGTCGCTCGCCGTACCTCCCTCCTCCGCTCCAGCCGCCGTCTCGCCGCTTCCGTCGCACGCCAACGCCGTTTCCCCCTCTCCTCGCCTTCCGCCGAAATTCTCTCTCTCTCACCGTTGTTCTCCTCTCTCTTTCTTCCCCCTCCCCTTGCTGCCGACGCCGTCTCCCCCTCCTCGCCGCCGTCGTCATCTCTCCCAGACGCTCCAGCTGCCGTTTCGCCACCTCCGTCGCTCGCCGGCGGCGCTCCTCCTTCTCCCCTCCGCTCTCTTCTCTTCCCTTCTTTTTTCCCGTTCTTCTTCTCCGTCCACCCCCAGCTCGCCGCCGACGCCATCGCCGCCTCCAGACTTCCCCTTGCTCACAGTCGCCGTCGCCTCCCCTCCACGCCGTCGCCGTCGCTTCTATAACCGTCACCCAGGAAGTTTAAAATTTTATTCTTTAGGTAAAATTCTGTTTTAATCCTTCATCTTTTTATATTCATTCATTCAAGTCACTAAGTTTTTTATTTTTTTTTCAGAATTAGCACTAACTTTTGTCTGATTTATTTATTTCTTCTTATTTTTATTTTTTTTTTCATGGAAGGCTATACCTCCTATTTATTTATTTTTAAGTGGATGGCCAAAAAGCCCCACTTTTTCTTTATTTATTTAATTTCTGCAATTATTTAATTTACGCATTTTTTTTTTAAGTGGATGGCCAAAAACCCCCACTTTATTTTTCTTTATTTATTTATTTATTATACTTTAATTTTCCTTTATTTACTTTATGTGCTTTTTATTTGTTTAGTTATTTATTTATTTGCATATGTTATTTAATTTATGTAATTTATCTAGGTGGATGGCCAAAAGCCCCACTTTATTTTTATTTAGTTATTGTCTTTTAATATTCCTTTATTTACTTTATGTTATCCATTTTTATTTTTTTTACAACAAAGCCCCCCATCCTTTATTATTCTGAACATATCTTTTTTATTTATTTCTTTTAAAATAAAAAAAAAGTTAACCTTTCATTTCTTTTATTAAAAATAAAAAAATCATAACTAGATGATTTCAAAAATCATTTTTTTTTAATTATATCTTTAAAATCAATGGATTAGATAATTTTATTTTTTATTTAAAAAAAATATTTCATCAAACTAAAAAAAAAATAAATAAAAAATAAATAAAAAATTTTCCAAAAAAAATTTAATATTAAAATCATTAAAAATCCAATAAAAATTATAAAAAAAATTAATAATTAATTAAATAACTAACAATAAATTAAATATTAAATTAAATTCCATATCCAAATGATCCAACAGGATCCATGGTTTGGAGAAAAAAAAAATATATCAAATTTTTTTTAGTCAATAAAATAAAGTATCCAAAAATAAAAAATTAATTTTTTTAGATAGTTACTTTAAAAATCTTTCATCTAGTAAAAAGAATAAAAATAAAATTTTTTAATAAAATAAATATATGAATATCAAGACTTTATATTTTACTTATTTCTTTAAAAAATATCAAAAATATAATTTTGCGGTTCCTTTATTAAATAAATATAAAAAAAAGTTATAACCAAATGATTCCACAAAAAAAAAAATATTTTTAAGTATATTTTAGACTTATCAATTAGATGTATATTTTTAGACTTATAAATTAGATAATTAAAAAATAAATAAATAAACAAAAAAATATGTTATCAAATAAAAAGAAAAGAATAAAAAGGATAATAAAAGCAAAACAAAATAATAAATAAAAATTAACAATAAGACCATTAAAAAGATCCAAAATTTCATAAAAAAATTATGACAAAAAATAAATTAATAATTAATCTAATAAAAGAATTAAAATTTTAAATTACTAATTTCCATATCCGGATGATCCGACAGGATTCACGGTTTGGAAAATATCAATTTTTTAATAGAAAATGAATAAAAATTAAATACCAAGATAAAAATCCATATTCAAATAATTTGACAGAATTTATGATATGGATTATTATTTAATTAAAACATTTAACAATAAAAATTAAATTAAATTTCATGGAATTCCGTGTCCGGGAGATTCGACAGAATCCATGGCTCGAAAATATCGAGTTTATTAATTATTAAGATTTTTTTTTAATCTACATTAATTCAAGAATCCACATCTAGATGATTCAGTTAAAATTTTTTTGGTTTTGAAAATTAACTGAAATTATTTAAAAGCAAGCAAGCAAAATTAAAATTAAATAAGGTACCAATTTTGGGCGTTAGAATAGAGTTATTTTAACATAACCGTACTCCCGAACCCTCGAACTCTCGCAGACCATTTCTTAGGTGTCCAATCGACCTGAGCGAAAACCGATTGGTGGCGACTCCCGAAAACCCGCACGTTGCCACAGCTTGGCGACTCCACTAGAGACAAGTTAGTGAGTCGAGCCTAAAAGTTAATTTGTTTTGTTCTGCTTTGCTTATTTTTATGTGAATTCATGTGTTATATTTACTTACTGTAAACATGCATTATGCATTCACGACATGAAGCTCTACACCCGAGCTTCCTCAAATCAAACACGTTCTTTCAAAGCGGAATTGGTGTAGTTGTCCTTGTGAGATCATGGTCTCCAAGCCTTCACCGGTTTCAAGTAGCAAAGTATTGTATTGCCTCTTGAGACGGATAGTCTCTGCATGAGCCCACGAAAAGCTACGACTCGAATTAATCCTTTCTTTACATAAACCCTCGAGGGTAAGGAATTTGGCTGTCACTATAATTTAGTGATGGGATTTGGGAACTACCCTTGGCCTTTTTGATAAACCACCTTATGCATATATAATTCCCCACTTAACCATAGAACTGACCATATAATTTCTACCATTTACCAACGCCGTAAGCATGCCATTGTTATGCCATTTTGTTGTCTTTCTTCGTGTCTTATATTTATGGCTTTGACTTCTTTTCTCATAATAGCTCATAAGTTATTGCTTGATATTTAACTTGTTAATAACCTTATTTTTCTTTTGTTGTACTTCTATTTTGTGCAATTTTTCTCCATGCATCAAAACCACACATCAAACTGTAATAACTTTTTGGTCTTTTTAATGACAACTAGAAGTCTTGAAGTTCCATGATAGTGGATATTCAAACTCACTCATTGCATGCATCCATTACATCAATCACATGCATATGAATGTCTGATAAAAACATAACCTCATTTTGTATTGCATGCATCCATTACATCAATCACGTGGATATAAAGTCTGATAAAAACATAATCTCATTTAGTATTGCATGCATCCATTACATCAATCACGAGCATATAAAGTCTGATAAAAACATAATCTCATTTAGTATTGCATGCATCCATTACATCAATCAAGTGCATATAAAGTCTAATAAAATGAATATTACTTTAAAAATGTAAAATTGGACCTCAACGCCGATATCCAACTTGGCTCCAAACAAAACTAATGGCAGAACAGACCGAAGGCCGCCTCACAGATATTGAGTCCAAGATGGAAAACATGGCAGAACAAATGAAACAACTAATGGAGCTAATTAAGGGAAAAGCAACCCAAGTCCCCGTCAAAGAGGCACAAGATCCCACTTATCCTCCGGAATTCACTCCACAACGGGTCTCAGTTCACGAAAATCTGTTTCAGGAATCAGGTCCATCCGCTAGCGTTCATCTGAAACAAGATACTGTAAGACGAGGAGAAGAAGACATTATCAAAAGAAGAAGGAGAATCTCAAAAGCTCAAAACAATAGAGAAGATACTCCAGGCCATTGAAGGAGGCACTATATTCGGATCTCTATCAGTAGATGATCTCTGTTTAGTGCCAGATGTTGTGATTCCTTCAGACTTTAAAGTACCAGACTTTGTAAAATACGATGGAACAAGTGATCCCATCACTCACATCAGGTTGTTTCTAAGAAGATTACAACCACTCACAAAAGACGAGAAAATGTGGATAGCACTTTTTCAAGAAAGCCTTACAAAGTCAGCATTACAATGGTATCTAAGTCAAGGTCCAAGAAACATCAAAACATGGAATGACCTTGTTCAGGCCTTCATCAGCAATTACAAACATGTCATGGACCTGGCCCCGGATCGCCAAACTCTCCAAAATATGGAGAAGAAAAAGCAAGAAACCTTCAAGGAGTATGCTCAATGGTGGAGGGACTTAGCCGCACAAGTTCAGCCACCCATGACGGAGAGAGAAATGGTAACTTTATTTGTCCAGACACTGAAGTACCCATATTATGACAAACTTATTGGCAATTCGGCAACCAATTTCTCAGACGTTGTCATGTCTGGAGAAAGAATCGAGCACGGGATTAGGACCGGGAAGATTACTGAGTCCTTTAATGATGATATGAAAAAAGGAGGACCATCCAAAAGAAAAGATGAGGAAGAAAAGATCATGAAGTACAACAAATAGGACGTGGAAGAGGAATTCCCCTCGTGGGTACTGTGGTTACTGGGCCTCGCCTATTCTATCCTACCAATAGGCCCAATAATTATCCCTCCAACAGGCCTAATCAATTATAGCCACCTGCTCCGACCCTTCCAGTACCCACACAAAGGCCAAGGGAAATTTTTGCACCAATTTCTATGACTTACACTGAGTTATATCCAAAGCTCATTGAAAGTCAACTTATCCGTCCAATTCCTACAAGGCCATTCGAACCCCCATATCCAAGGTGGTATGACCCCAACGTAACTTGCCCATATCATGATGGCGCAGTGGGCCATAACCTAGAGAATTGCATAGCTTTGAAACGCATAGTCCAACAATTAATATAGTCAAAGTGGTTGGACTTTTCCAACGAACCGAACGTCACTCACAACTCATTGCCGCCTCATCAAGCTAAACCAGTTGATATGATAGAGGAATACCGACTGATAAAGAAGTCAGTCAACGACATCACAACCCCTCTTAAACATGTATATTCATGCCTTGTGAAAGAAGGGGTCATCATTGGAAAGCCTTCTCTTGGACATAAAGAAATCAAAGATGAAGAATGGTGTGATTTTCATGACAGTAAGAGTCATTCCATTCAAGAATGCTCAGAATTTCGTGACGATCTACAAAGACTCATAGACTCATCCCAACTCAGCATTTGCCTGGGACAAGATTTTCAAGGGATCTCAGAGCCATTGAAAATCTCTGCAAATGAAGGGAAATACGGTTTAGGTTTCATACCGAGAAGGCAAGATAAAATGAAGACAATAGCTGAAAAGAAAGATAAGAGAATTACACGACTAAAAGGGGATCCTCTAGAGGAAAGAAATCTGGATATCCCTGACATCATTGAGACATTCGTGAGTGGTAGCTTGATTCCGAAAAATGACAATGAAGGCATGCTGGCCATCAGCATCAACAAGTCTTTTGAACATCTTTCGATTTAGGCAATAATCAGTGATTCATCCGAAAATGAAGAGCTCATTCAACCCTGTAGCCCACAGGATGTGCTGAACAATTGGGAGGCGATAGAACTGCCTATTGTAATCGAGAGCTTTTCAAAGTAATCTAATAGTAAAAACCTCCTAAAGAAATGTTCAATCAATAGGGTGTAGTCCTTGCTTAAGTGAACCTTCTAGTTATTGCTTTTCATTCCAATAAAGTTATGATTTACGCACATTATAAATAAAGCACTAGTTTGCATTCATCTCATTCTCGCCATTATCTCTTCTTTCTTTTCTCTCTGGCTAATGCAGACCTGAAACTCTATTTAATGACAATGAAAGAATGAACTTTGATAATCCTGTAAACACTGCTGACTCGGATGACGAAGATCTTCAAATATCTCCTGAGTTATTAAAAATGATCGAGCAAGATGAAAAAGAAAGAGCAACAAGTCAGGAACCAACTGAGACATTCGACTTGGGAGACAGTTAGGATGTAAAAAAAAGTTAAGATTGGCACCCTATTTCCTCCTGAAGAGAAACAAGAACTAATCCACTTATTGAAGGAATATGTGGACGTATTTGTTTAGTTATACCAAGATATGCCCGGCTCAAACTCGGACATAGTGCTACACAAAATACCATTGAAGCCTGTGTTGAAACCCGTGTAGATGACATGATTGCCAAAACTTTCACTGCTGGGGGGCATCTAAATGTACTGAGAAAACTATTGAATAAACTTCGCAAGTATCAACTAAAATTGAATCCTGCCAAATGTACTTTAGGAGCCTCTTCAGGAAAGTTATTGGGTTTCATGGCAAGCAAAGATGGGATTCGAATTGACCCAAAAGTCAAGGCGATACAAGAAATGCAACCCCCGAAAACTCCAAAAGAAGTTAGAAGTTTTCTGGGCAAAATCAACTTCATAGCAAGGTTCAAATTCAATTGACGTCAAAGTGCGAATCTCTTTTCAAATCACTGAAAAAGAACAATCCGATTGAGTGGAATAATGAATGTTAATAGGCATTTAAGAAAATCAAGCAATACCTATCAAATCCACCAGTCTTGGTACCACCCCGATCTGGAGAACCGTTGATTCTATACTTATCAATACAGGATTCTTTATTAGGATCCGTATTGGGTCAACACGATGAGACAAGCAAGAAAGAGCATGCAATTTACTACTTGAGCAAGCAATTTACCACATATGAAGTAAAATACTCAGTAGTAGAAAAGTTTTGTTGTGCTCTTGCATGGGTAGCAAGCCGATTACGACACTACATGCTCAACACAAGAAAAGGTTCTCAATTCTCCGCAATACAAACTCCAAAAAGGAAAGAAGTTCATCCCTTCCATCAAAGGGCAACAAGGGAAAATTCAAAACCAAAAGAAAAGACTGAGAGCAAGCACGAGCAAGTCTGGCCACTTGAGTCATCTCACTTCAAGAAGGCTATCAAGCATGTCATAATCATGGCCCACAAAAAAAAAATAAAAAAAAAACAAAAAACAAAAAAGGAAAAGGGCTCAAGTTAAAGCAAAAGAAAAAAAAAAAAAGAAAAAAGAAAATGGGCCCTGATTCAAACAGAAATGGATGGACGAGAGCTGTCAAAACCAGTGAATTCAGATTCAGTGAAGAAGTATTGTGCATAATGATCAAGTTTTCCGACAAAAGGGAAGAAGTGGATACAGGATTGCCAGAGCTTGTTTGATCAAAGTTATCAAAGAGAGTGTTCTTCTCTCAGATCTTCATTGTTCTTTATCTGTACCCAAGACTTTTATATTCCCTTACTCATAAATGAAAAGCCAATTCTCTCTAGCTTTTCTTCTTCAAATCTCACATTCAACTTTTATATTCCCTTATCCATAAATAAAAAGTCAATTCTCTCTAACTCTTTTTCTTCAAATCTCACATTCAACTTTTATATTCCTTTCTCAAAAAAAAAAAAATGAAAAGTCAATTCTCTCAAGCTCTTTTTCTTCAAATCTCACATTCTTGCTGACCTCAAGTGTGCAGTAAATTGTGACTTTTGTAAGAAGGATAGTAATAATTAAAACTCAGAAAAAGCAAAGACCGTAGATTACTTTGATAAGCTTTATGAATTAAAACAGGTAAGATCGAGGTCCTGCTTTGCGAACGGCACAAAACATTGGCTAACAGGTAAAAAGCGAGTAACAAATCTTCGGGAGATGGCCTTGGTGGTTGCCTGGATGATCGCTTCAGAAGTCTTACAATTGAAAATATGAGCACGATTATACCAACAAGAAGGAAGGCATACTCACAAATGTTTCAACAGCGATGACTATCCAAAGAGGCATAAAGTATGATGCGGGAAAACGTTAAGGAAGTCAAGACCAAAATTCAGGAACAAATCAAGAAAAAACTTCGGTGAAGGGACTTTCGAAAAAAACTGAGCTTTTGAGGCAATGGACGAGAGTTGAGAAGCATAAAGAGATTCAATGGTGATCTGGGAACGCCATCATAACAAGGATCCAGTAAAGCATAGACATGAAGAACTAGATCCATACAAAGAAAAAAAGAGAATAGACGAAAAAAAAAAAACCATTAATTACACATGCCCTGCATTCATGCATTTCACATCATGCATACATAACTTTTGCATAACAGGGACCAAACGGAGAGCATATCCACGACATGATTACAACAGTATAAGCTGAGATTTCAACTTCATCAGCTTATTCCAATCTATCACTGGATACACAGCTAATCCGCTGGATCAAACTCCATCAAGAATTCAACATTATGGTTAAAGATAAATTAGATGTTAGAAATATTGTCGTTGACAATTTGTCAAAAGCCTGAAAATTGATTCGATAATCGAGGCTACACCCATGAGGACAGGATTGACATCAGCTCAATAATAAGAGATAACTATAGTCAAGGATAAGGTAGACGTCATGAAATATTGTCGTTGACAATTTGTCAAAAGCTAGCAATGGGTTCAGTAATCAAGGCTTCACCCACATGGAAAGGATCGACGGAATATCAAAGGTGACAGATATTTATGACATCAAAATATCGTCAAAAAGTAGGATCCATCTTCTCTGTTAAGTGGCGGATACGGTACTCCGTGACTCTCACGTCGGTTGTCTCAGTGGCCCATAATGACTGATTCCTTCTTTCCTTCTTTCTTTTATGTCCTCCTAGAAAATGGATCCTACTCTTTCTGCCTTGCGAAAACACTTTCCTTCTCTTCCAATGAACATTCTTAAAAAGATCTATCGAGTTCGCTGTGAACGATTAAGAGTTTTGATGCATAAAGGAATCCCTGAAGATGTGTGGTGGTTAATCGAAGCTAACGTTCGTCTGGCAGGGGAAGTCCCAGATGCATTTGTCTCTCACATGCCTGGCATAGGCAAAAGCTCTTATACCAAAAAGCAAAGAGCGAAAAGGTTACAAGTCTGTCATAAGTATGGTCGACGGACTTGTAATACTAAGTTCTTTAGGAATGATCTCCGATAATCGAGAAGATAAAATATGATTCATCAAGAATGGCCTGAATGAGGATTCATTGGATGATATCCGATTGATTCTTGAGACGCATTCTTGTGGATCAGTGCAACGCGAACTTCTTAGTTTATGGAGTATTTTTCATGAAGAACGAGAGTGTTATAGTCCCGGGAATCTGACTTTAAAAAACCATGTTTGTCAATTTGTAAGAAAACTAGAGGGGAAGTAAATCCCCGATTCATAGAAAGCGTTGAAGCTGTTACTGGATGTAAAACCAGTGGAAGATGTGAGCCACGATCATAATTAATGTACATACAAGCCGTCATTTTGGAAAAATTCACCTTTTCTTTCGACAATAATGTACTGGCTCTTGTAAGTGTAATAAACACGTTATCATGTCATCGCTATAAATGCGGTTAAGTAATGGATATGGTACTACGTGATCCTCATAGTCGGTTATTTCAGTTTCTTACAATAACTGATCTTCTCCTCTTCTTCTCTCGTCAATGGATTCTTCTCTTTCCACCTTGCGAAAGTATTTTCCTTCTCTCCCAATAAATGTTCTTAAAAAGATTTACCAAGTTAGGTGCGAAAGAATCAGTGTATTTATGCACAAAGGCATTCCTGATAATGTGCGGTGGTTCATTGAAGCTAAGATCCGTTCGGCTGGTGAAGTTTTAGATGCATTCATACCCCGCATGCCCGGCTTTGGTAAGAGCGCTTATGCCAAGAAGCGAAGAGCAAAGAGGCTAGGCGTCTGTCATAAATGTGGACGTTCGAATTGCAATACTAAATGTCATTCTTTAGGGATGATCACCAGAAATCTCGAAGACAAAAGAAAATTCATCAAGAATGGCCTGTGTAAGGAATCTTTGGAGGATATTTGAGGGACTCTTGAAGCACATTCTTGTGGATTAGTGCAATATGAAGTTATCGACTTATGGATAACTTTCCATAAAGAACGAGACCGTTACAGTCTTGAGAATCTGACTTTAAAAGACCCTGTTTGCCAGTTTGTAAAAAGACTGGAGGGCAAGCAAATCCCCGATTCATAGAAAGCATTGAAGCCATTATTGGACGTAAAACCAGTGAAAGCCGTGAACCAAAGTCACGACTACTGTACACGTTAGCTGTCATTTTGGAAATTTTCCTCCCCTCCTGACAATAATGTACCTGCTCCTGACGTGAGCCACAGTCATGACTATTGTATATGATAACTGTCACTTTTGAAAATTTTTCTTCTTTTCCGACAATAATGCACTTACTCTTGAAAATGTAATTATTGCATTATCTTTTCACCTCTATAAATACATCATCTTTTCCTCATTTCTCACAAGGTTAAGGATAAGAATGGAGAAAACCTCAACTCGTAAATTCCAAAGTGTTTGTGTATTTTCTGGGGCTTTTCCTGGAAAAGATGAAGAGTACTTAAAAGCAGCCAACCATTTGGGTAGGGTATTAGCCGAGCAAAAAATACATTTAGTTTATGGAGGAGGTAGTGTCGGATTAATGGAAGGCATAGCATCAACAGCATCTTTAGGAGGAAGCCAAGTTTTGGGTATTATCCTTGCACCTTTGAAATCGGTTTTTGGGGGCACGATTGGAGAAGAGTTAGTGAAAAATTTGCAAGAGCGTTTGTTACATATGCCTTTTAATGCTGATGCTTTTATTGCTCTACCAAGCGGTTTTGGCACATTAGGAGAAATTTTCCAAATTGCTTCCATGGCCCAACTTAATTTGCACCAGAAACCCATTGGGCTGCTGAATGTTAACTATTTCTTTGTAGGTCTGTTATCTTTTATGAATCGTGCTGTGAAGCAGAAATTTATCACTGAGGCAGCACGGCGAATCTTGATATCTACATCAACTGCTGACGCATTGCTAGACAAAATGGAAGCTTTCGTTCCTGAACCAGATCCAACGGTGATTCAGATAGACTGGTTACGACAGTCTTTCCCAACCAGTTCCATCCCATAAGTGTCTTTTACCCGGCTTGTTGTTATGAGGTACTGTGGAAAAGAGCAAGCGGACTTATGTACCTCTTTATCTTGTCTTTTAGTTTTATTATCAGCATTTTTATTTTTATTTGAGGTTTTCCATTTCCAATAACCACCATTTCAGGTAATTTCTTCTTCTTTTAAGATAGTTTTCCTCATGCTGATATTAAAACCATAGGACAAAGCCTTTAGTTTGGAATGGCTGAGTAAGGAGTAATTTTTTTTTACTCTTGAGACGTATCCTATTAGGTCTACTAGTCATGACATTTTGTGGTAGCTAAGCTTCAACATTATTTGGATGACATATCTCCCAAGGGAATCTATATTTTCTTAAGAAAATATTAGATGAAACCTTGGGTATTGATTCAAAACATCCGTACCCTTACATAATTTGTCTGTTTTATTTCACATCATCAAGATTCACTCATCTCATCGAAGTTTAAATTTTTGCAATCGCCTATTATGAAAATCCACACTTCCTAAGAAATCATTCCCACTTCAATTGCCCTCATACAACTTTTGCTTGAAGTACTCAAAAAAGGAGAAAAAAGTTTTTCTCCATCAATTAATCAATTTTTCTTCAACGATGGGAAGGTTCCTATCGCAGAGGTTCTAAGGTAGGGCCCTTAGCCTCAACTTCAATCAATCAATTTCTCTTCAACGATAGGAAGGTTCCTATCGCAGAGGTTCTAAGGTAGGGCCCTTAGCCTAAACTTCAATCAATCAATTTCCCTTCAACGATAGGAAGGTTCCTATCGCAGAGGTTCTAAGGTAGGGCCCTTAGCCTCAATTTCAATCAATCAATTTCTCTTCAACGATAGGACAGCTCCTATCGCCGAGGTCCTAAGGAAAGCTCCTTAGCCTCAAACTTAATCAATTTTCCTTCAACGATAGGACAGCTCCTATCGCCAAGGTCCTAAGGAAAGCTCCTTAGCCTCAAACTCAATCAATTTTCCTTCAACGATAGGAGAGTTCCTATCGCAGAGGTTTTAAGTAAAGTTCCTTAACCTCAAAAAGGATGAGGAAATGATTTTTCTCCTCAGGGTTTAGGCGGCGAGAAGGTTCTCAATGCCTAGCTAAGTCGGACGAAATTTGGTAACTACTTTGCATACATCATGTCCCATGAAGCATGCAAAGGGGGGCAGCTGTTGATATCCAATTTCGTCCGACTTTTTTTAAAAAAAAAAATTAATTAATTAAAAATTAAAAAAAATTAATTAATTAATAGATTATTATACAAAGAGAAAGAAAAAATTAAATTAAAAAGTTTTGGGGGCATTTTGTTAAGTTAATATCTATGTGTGTATGTAAAAAAAAAATTAGTATTATTAATTAATTAATTAAATATTATTATTACTGAAAAAAATTTTAATAAAGTTAATTAGTTTAAAATACATTTTGTTTTATAAGGGTTTAGTTAAAAATGATATATGTATGAAATACAAAAGAAAACTCCATAAAAAATGACAAAATTGAAAAGTTTGAGGTAAAAATGACAAAATTGAGAAATTTGGGAAAATTTGACAAAATCTGAAAAATTCCAGGAGAATTTGATAATTTTTCATGTCATTTTAGGGCCAAACAGTTGTTTTTGGCCCAAATTGACAGAAAAAGACAACATTGTCTCAATCAGAAGTTTTAGGAACATCCCCAAAGTCAAAGAGACGTAAAGGACTGAAACTATCATTTTACCAAATTAAGAGACAAGTCTGTTTTTAATTAAATTTCAAATTTTTTTTAATTAAGGGAATCCAAGGCCCCTTTCCCTATAAATAGGGGGTGAAATCTGCGAAGAAAGCAAGAAAAAAATCAAGATTAGAGCCCTTTAAAAAAAAAGGGAAAAATGTAGAAAAGTCCCTATCCTCTGCCTCTTCACTCAAAAAAACCTGAACTTTCATTCCTAAACTCTTTTCGCCGTTAGCCTCTCTCGCCGTTTTTCGTGCGTTTTCGCGCCTGTCACCCTCCGTCGCTCGCCATTCCCCCCTCCTCCGCTCCAGCCGCCGTCTCGCCACCTCCGTCGCTCGCCGTACCTCCCTCCTCCGCTCCAGCCGCCGTCTCGCCGCTTCCGTCGCACGCCGACGCCGTCTCCCCCTCTCCTCGCCTTCCGCCGAAATTCTCTCTCTCTCACCATTGTTCTCCTCTCTCTTTCTTCCCCCTCCCCTTGCTGCCGACGCCGTTTCCCCCTCCTCGCCGCCGTCGTCATCTCTCCGAGACGCTCCAGCCGCCGTTTCGCCACCTCCGTCGCTCGCCAGCGGCGCTCCTCCTTCTCCCCTCCGCTCTCTTCTCTTGCCTTCTTTTTTCCCGTTCTTCTTCTCCGTCCACCCCCAGCTCGTTGCCCACGCCATCGCCGCCTTCAGACTTCCCCTTGTTCACCGTCACCGTCGCCTCCCCTGCACGCCGTCGCCGTCGCTTCTATATCCCGTCCCGTCGCCCAAGAAGTTTAAAATTTTATTCTTTAGGTAAAATTCTGTTTTAATCCTTCATCTTTTTATATTCTTTCATTCAAGTCACTAACCTTTTTATTGTTTTTAAGAATTAACACTAACTTTTGTGTGATTTATTTATTTGTTCTTATTTTTCTTTTTTTTTTTCATGGAAGGCTATACCTCCTATTTATTTATTTTTAAGTGGATGGCCAAAAAGCCCCACTTTTTCTTTATTTATTTAATTTCTGCAATTATTTAATTTACGCATTTTTTTATTTTTTAAGTGGATGGCCAAAAAGCCCCACTTTATTTTTATTTATTTATTTATTTATTATCCTTTAATTTTCCTTTATTTACTTTATGTGCTTTTAATTTGTTTATTTATTTATTTATTTGCATATGTTATTTAATTTATGTAATTTATTTAAGTGGATGGCCAAAAGCCCCACTTTATTTTTATTTAGTTATTGTCTTTTAATATTCCTTTATTTACTTTATGTTATCCATTTTTATTTCTTTTACAAAAAAGCCCCCCATCCTTTATTATTCTAGAACATATCTTTTTATTTATTTCCTTTAAAATAACAAAAAGTTAACCTTTCATTCCTTTTATTAAAAATAAAAAAATCATAACCAGACGATTTCAAAAATCAATTTTTTTAAAGTATATCTTTAAAATCAATGGATTAGATAATTTTATTTTTTATTTGAAAAAAAATATTTCATCAAACTAAAAAAAGAATAAATAAAAAATAAATAAACAATTTTCCAAAAAAAAATTAATATTAAAATCATTAAAAATCCAATAAAAATTATTTAAAAAAATTAATAAATAATTAAATAACTAACTATAAATTAAATATTAAATTAAATTCCATATCCAAATGATCTGACAGGATCCATGGTTTGAAGAAAAAAAAAATATATCAAATTTTTTTTAGTAAATAAAATAAAGTATCCAAAAATAAAAAATTAATTTTTTAACAAAAGAAATATATAAATATCAAGAATTTATATTTTACTTATTTCTTCAAAAAATATCAAAAATATAATTTTTCGGTTCCTTTATTAAATAAATATAAAAAAAATCATAACCAAATGATTCCACAAAAAAAAAAAGAATTAAATTCTTTTTAAGTATATTTTAGACTTATCAATTAGATGTATATTTTTAGACTTATAAATTAGATAATTAAAAAATAAATAAATAAACAAAAAAATATTTTATCAAATAAAAAGAAAAGAATAAAAAGGATAATAAAAGCAAAACAAAATAATAAATAAAAATTAACATTAAGACCATTAAAAAGATCCAAAATTTTCATAAAAAAAATTATGAAAAAAATTAAATTAATAATTAATCTAATAAAAGAATTAAAAATTTAAATTACTAATTTCCATATCCGGATGATCCGACAAGATTCACGGTTTGGAAAATATCAACTTTTTAATAGAAAATGAATAAAAATTAAATACCAAGATAAATATCCATATTCAGATAATTTGACGGAATTTATGATATGGATTATTATTTAATTAAAACATTTAACAATAAAAATTAAATTAAATTTCATGGAATTCCATGTCCGGGAGATTCGACAGAATCCATGGTTTGGAAATATCGAGTTTATTAATTATTAAGATTTTTTTTAATCTACATTAATTCAAGAATCAACATCTAGATGATTCAGTTAAAATTTTTTGGTTTTGAAAATTAACTGAAATTATTTAAAAGCAAGCAAGCAAAATTAAAATCAACTAAGGTACCAATTTTCGGCGTTAGAATAGAGTTATTTTAACGTAACCGTACTCCCGAACCCCCGAACTTTCGTAGACCATTTCTTAGGTGTCCAATCGACCTAAGCGAAAACCGATTGGTGGCGACTCCCGAAAACCCGCACATTGCCATAGTCATTTTCCTCTATATGTTATTGGAATTCGTATACAAGAAAACCAAATACTCCATTCGTCCTAAAATCTTTGCTCCATTTATTTTCAGTAATTAAACTAAAATTTTTTATTTTCAATATTTTAATATATAAATGAAAAATGTTTATATACAAATGATAAATCAAGACATGTAGTTTTTAAATATATATATTTTAATTTTTTCTAATAAATAATAATATAAAAAATCAAGTCAAAATAAAACAAAAAATCAAATGGAGCAAAAACTTTGGGACAGAGGGAGTACAAATTTTTAATTACTCTATTTGATTTTACTTGTCAGACGAGATACTAATTTTGTTCACTCTTAAGTCAGGAAGGTGAATGTAGTATATAAAACACCGCAAGATAATTGATATTGCATATAGATCCTAACTAAGTGTGACTTAGTTCTCAAACTTTATAATAGCATGCGAATTAGTTCTAAAAATTTTTAAAATAGTGTAACTTCGTCTCTTGGCTATTAGGATAAACTACAATCTTAAATCCTAAGTCTCTTGGCTGTTAGGATAAACTACAATCTTAAATCCTAAGTTTCAGTCTTTCAAAAAAATAAGTCTTCCAATTTCAAAAAAATAAGTCTTCCAATTAGAAATTTTCATTATTACAAAACTTATGGATTAATAAATTTTACTAAATTGTAAAATATATAATTAACTGACTAAAATTATTTACTAACTGATTCTCTAAAAAGGTATTGTGTAAACCATAAAAAAAGGAACATAAAGATATGTCCAAAAAAAAAATAATAGAAAGATTACAATCACAAACTTACAGTAGGTATAGAGTAAATTACATGAATAGTCTCTAACCTTTAATCATTATTTTATTTTAGTCCATAATCTATTGAATGTTGTGTTTTTATCCTAAATTTATTAGAAATGTTTCATTTTTTCCCTACTGATGAAATTTGTTTACTCAAACTATTTGTCTAATAATAATTTTTCAGATTATAATTTAAATTATTTGGTAACTGTCTTACAATAATTTTAATCTGTATAATAATCTTTTATAGTTAATAGAAAATTGAAATTAACTTTTTTTCTCTTTGTAAGTTGAACTATTTATTTTCATGAAGAAAAAACTACTAAGTTTAATTGTCTATTTACATTCAAAAAAATATTAAACTATTTAATTAAATTTACTAGAAGATAGTTACCAAATGATTAAATTAGAATTTCTAGGGCTTATGACAGACAGTTGTTTCGATTTAATAAATTTCATCTAGTGAAATACAAAAAAAAACAATTTTAGTGTGTTTAGGACCAAAACGAAACATTCAATGGGTTAGAGACGAAAATAGAATAATAACTAAAGATTAAGGACCATTTTTTAGTAGGTATATTAAACATAAACAAATCTAATAATTACTAATATAAAATTAGCATATAATCTCCAGAATTAGCTATGCTTTCTGCTTTCTTTATAGAAAAAAATCACTGTTGCTTTTTTGTCTTTGTTATCTTCATTTATGTCTTGATTTTCTAGAACTCCATTTTGATGGGATCTTATATTGTTTCACTACTTTAATGCATGTTTGCCATTTTTAAATATCTTTGAGAACTCCAAAGTTTCTTTTTGATGTTTATTCTTATCAAAAGTAACTCTAAAATTTGAAAATTTGGGTGATAAATATTAGGCCAAACTATGCAATTGGCCCTTGAACTTTGACAAATTGAGCGAGCCAGTCCAAAACTCAGAAATCATTAAAATTTAGCCTCTAAACTTTGTTGAATTTAGGGATTTGGTCCATTTATACTGTGCTTGACTTACAGTGTAAGGTGAGGTGGCTGGGTCTAACTTATGTGGCAGTGGCTACTCTAAGCTGGATTAAACAGCTGAAGCAGACAACCCGACAACAACGACGCTCGTCCTCTGTCATGGTGGAGCTCATCCTTAGCGATCTTGTCATCCGTCTCGGCAAGAAGAACAATCGACGACCTAATTGGAGTGACACTGCCTTCCTCCACCATGATAATGGCAAAGAAATTTCGTGAAAGCTTTCATCATTCGTATCGGCCTTATCGGACTTGACAACAATGACGCTCGCCACCCACCGATTTAATCCAAGACACAATTTTGCCCTCCTTCATGGTGGAGTTGAGGGCAAGCATGAAAATCTTGCGAATCTTGGGGCGAACGAGCATTGCTTTAGGGCGGGAGCCTGAGGAAGTGATGAAATCGTTTAGAATGGCGAAATTGTTTGGAGTCGGAGGCTCTGATCTGTCATTTCTCGTGGTCATCCATGCTAGGCATAAGGGTTGGGAGCAGGAACAAGGTTGATGCACTCCTCTAGAACAGCTAGCGACCACTGAACGATGCTGGTGGTGGTGGACTAGAACTGTGTAGTGGAGGGTGGCGGAGAAGAAAAGTTAGGGTGTTGGGTGTACGAGTAGCGAAACAAATGGGACTGAGAAAAGGCATTTTAGCCTTAGTTATCATAAATTTCAATCAAGTCCAACACTTTAAAGATTTATCACATTGACCCAAATATATTTCAGAATGTCAAGTCCCTCCTTTCTGCATTTTTTTTTAATTTCCTCTCATTTTCCCTCTTTCTCCACATCAGCAATCTTCAACCACTTCATCCTAAAGACAAACACCATTAGTCAACTACAGTGACAATTGGACTAAGTTGTCAACTTTTGTAAAATTCAGGGGCTAACATTTAATGAGTTTCGAGTTGTGGACTAACTTGTTCGAGTTGTCAAAGTTCAAGGGCCAATTGTACAGTTTGGCCTAGGAGTGTTACCGAACCGAGCTTTTATCGAACTATTCAAACTTGAGCTCGAAATTAGGCTTAACGAACCGAGCTTTACAAACTTCGAATACGAGCTCGAGCCTTTTTTATTATTCGGATATCTTATCGAATTGAGCTCAAATATGTTAGTGTTTGATTCGATAGGTTTTCGAGCCTATCGAACCTATATAATAATAATAATAATATATTATTATTATTATTATTATTAATTTAAAAGGAATAAAACCAGAAACCTAATAATAACAATTAACAAATCGTGAAATCGGGCTAGCTAGCCGCTCCGTAAACGTCTATCTCCTCAGTTCTCCTTAGTCCTCAGAATTGGGCCATCGATGGCCGGAGTTTTCCTCATGATCAGGAAGCAGCAGCAAGCCACCGAACAGATTTCGATTCGCCCCTCCGCCCGAGTTCTCCTTTGTTGCATGTCGTGATTTGCCCCTCCGCCCGAGCTCTTCTTTGTCGCGCATCGCGAGTCGCCCCTTCATTGGAGTTCTCCGCAGTCGGACTCGGTCACTCCTCCACCGCACTTCACCTCTGTGGCACAGTTGGTCGCCTCCGCTGAACATCTCCTCTGTGCCGCAGTTGGCCTCAGTCGCTCCTCCGTCGGACTTCTCCTCTATGGCACAGTCGGTTGCTCCTCCACGCGTTACGAGTTGCTCCTCTGCCAGATTTCTCACTATTCGCGCCTTGCACAGTGATTTGCACCTTACTTCTTCCGCAATCGGTCGGAACTTGCATCTCAGCTAGACTCTCACCCAATCTCGCCCAACCAGCGTCGACAGACTGTAATTGGGTATGTAATCTACTCCTGATATTTAAGTAATTCTTGGAAAAAAAATTTAGTTATTCTATAGTCATAGTGGGAGGAAAGAAACAAAAAGGAGAGGGAAAACCAATGAATGATCAGCTACATAACGTAACTGACCGAGAAAGTGATTCATAGTTTCATACGCTGGAAATAGATTTCCATCTTACTAGGGCCAAATGGTAAACAAGCCACTAAAGTTAGCCTTTGAAGCTAACTAACCTTTCAAAGTTCTATTGTAGCTGAAATGGTTACGGTTATTGCGGCTATTCCAATGAGCAGGAGCCTTTAGATGGATCAGGTGTGGGAAACTTTCTTTCATAGTGCTAGTCTAAATAACATGGAATGAAACTGATCCATCAAGTTAAAAATGACAGCCAACCAGGTCTTTTTGCTTTTGTTTCAGCATACGGTCCAAATAACATAGAATGACCATTTGGTTGGGATGGAACTAGGACGGGCCAAGTTGGCTTGGCATACAGTCTATAGAACTTGAATAACCATATTTTTCTATGTAGAAATACAAAAAACAAATGTTAGTAATAGTATTTCTCTTGAATACTTACTATAGTTATTGTGTCACTAGTACCTGTAATTGGGCTTGACTTTTTCCATAAAGAAAATGAAGGCAGATTAAGGAAAATGGAGAAAATATTAGTCAGTTCTAACTCAATTCCTGTAAATAACATATTGCAAATGCTTAAAAATCTGTTTTGATTTTATGCTAAAATGTGGTGGGAAGTAACGAATCTGTTTGATATCGTGCCCTCGGTTTGATATCTTTTATTTTTGTTAATTTAGTTGACTTAATTATGTTAAGTTATGATTGGATATTATTCTTTCTCCGGTTCTTCTCTTAATGAGATTGGGCATTGGTATTCTAATTAAGTTTGCTACTTGGCTGAGATTAAGTTTGTTATTTGGTTGATATTAAGTTTGTTATTTGGCTGGAATTTCCTTTATTCTTCAGCAATGTCATCTTCAGCGAGTATTGCACAATTTAGTGAAAGATCAAACTCAAATCCTTTTGTAAAGGATTAGCAAATTTACACTATAATTGATAACGATCAAGCTAGAATTGAAGAAATGACCAATATTCCTAATCCTGAAGAGTAAGGAGGTGGTGGTGATGGAAAATATAAGGCAAAGGATGATGAGAGTGGTGCTCTTGTAAAAAAGTATAGGGCAGTGAGATCTGGAATTTGGGGATCATTTAGTAAAGTGAAAGATGCCAACGGAATGGTTAAGGCCAAATGCAATCATTGTGGAATACTTATGTCTTGGTAGAAATCTGGGACCACATCACATCTTAGTAGGCATATGAAGACTTGCACCCAAAAAAAGCTACACATGAAGCAACAAGGGCTTCTAAATTTTCAGTCGACTAGCGCAAAAATAATTTTTTTAATAAATATGATACAAATATGGCCATAATGTCAAATTATAGACTTGGTAAGTAAACATTGAGTTTTTTCTAAATACATGTAACTATAAGTAACTATAAATTACTAAAAAAAATTAATTACCCTGCTCTTGATTTTTTAATAAAAAAATATACAAACCCCCAAGATTTTAAAATCTATACTTACCCTTTATTTTATAGCTGAGTCCACATGCTTGCTCCTTTCAGGACAACAAAAAAGGAAATACGTTTCATTCTTTCTAGATGGAGGAAGTAATAAGCTTTCATAATGTATAGTATATACTCATTGAAGTTGCAAAAAAATAAAAAAAGAAAAACCTTAATTGAGTCAACTTTTATGTAAAAAGGTATTTTTTTTATAATAGTACAAAATTTAGCATTAGTTTTACCATATATTTAAATATTTTATTCAAATAAAAGATTTAGCTATGAAGGTTTTTGAAATGCTAATTAAAATTTTAAATTTTATATAGTATTTGGCAATACAAACCTTAGCATGAGTTTTACCATATATTTAAATCTTTTATTCAAATAAAAGATTTAGCTATGAAAGTTTTTAAAATTCTAAGTTGAAATTTTAAGTTTTACAAAATATTTGTTATACTTGAGGTATTATTTGATAGTAATATAGAATCTAAGGGTGAGCAATTGAATTTGTAGTAAAAAATAAATTTAGTGGCAATTTAGAGGTTCTTTTTAGTATTTTAGTACAAATATAGCTCTTGTTAAATAAACAATGACAAAATTGAGTTTCATTAAAGGAAAAAAATAATTTATAATATAAGGTTAAAAAAGTCATTCAACATTTTAACACCTTGGTACTTTTTATGATATATAAGTAAAAAAATAAAAGTGGATCACATAAGACATATATAAAATGCATAAACATTACAAATATATGAAATGGTGTGAAGAAGCATTCGAGATTGATTTACATACCTAGTGTTATCGCAGGATTCAAAGTTATATTTAGTACCATAAATAATATATCTCAAATGTTATACAAATATTATTAAAAAAAATTATTATCACTAAAACAACAATATGAAACAATTGTAGAAGTTTTAAAGTTAATCCTACAAAACATAAAAAAAAAAAACTAAGAGTATAATGATGATTTTGGAAATCCTTAAAAGATGGCCTAGTGACCAAAATTGAACTTTACAAATGCACAAAAGATTAGCAGTAAGCCGCATTCAATATGTATCATTATTTTTTCCACAGTTAGCATACGTTTTTGTATATTGTTTTAATCTTACATTGATTTCTTTAATATTTTTTATGTAAAAGGTAATTTTCTTGGCTGCAATTTTCACTTGGATAAAAGCTAAACACTGTTCTACAACCAAAAATAAATAATTTATCCACGCATTATTAATAGCCATAGAATCTCACAAATCACGTTAAGAATTTTTTGGACACAAACATAAAACAAACAAATACATATATTTTGGACACAAATGTAAAACTAAAGTGTCATCATAATATAAACAAACTTTTCATTACAGTGGCACTTATTAGTGAACTTGTCTCTTATCATGGACTTGCTAGGAACATAATTCCTCAACTGCTTGTAGCCCAAAAAAAAAAAAAAATGAATGAACAGAAGCAGCCGAAGATATTACTTTGATACTATGTTAATTCTTCACAATTTGGGACCAGTTACGCTCAAAACTTTTACATCTTGGCATGGGTTGTTTTCTTTTCTTTTCTTTTTTTTTTTTTTTGAACGGAAAACAAAAAATTTCTATTAATCATAATGCAAAATACCGCCAGCTAGTTATTACATTCCCTTTCTCAAAACCTCTTTTCCTCCCAAAACAAAATCCCTTATCCCCACTTCCTAAAACCCAATTTCAAACCTTGAAAAAAAAGAAAACCTCTCACCCCCCCTTTCCTTAACAGTAGGGATGGCAATTAGGTAAGTCAAGTTAGGTTTGGGTTAGGTCATTTAGGTTCAGCTGGTTTAATCGAGTTAGCATGTACTTGGGTCCAGGTCGGGTTATTTGGGTTCGGGTTGATTTCAGGTTAACTAGATTTTGGGTTCAGGTTGGGTCAGACCGGGTTTATTTGGGTTCGGATCCAATTAAGTCGGGTTATCGGGTCTTAGACCAAAATTAACTTGATTGTCGGGTTTACTCGGTTCATTGATGCACAAGCCGAAATTGTTAAATAGATTCAATTTTTTTGTTTAATTTTGATTAAAATTTAATTTAACTAAACATAAAAAATAATATAAAATTTATGAAGATATATTACTATATAATTTATTTAATAAAATACTCCTTTTGTGTCAAGTTCTTTTTAATATTCACTATTTAACAATTAATCTATGATTTTTTATTTTCAACATTTTAGTATATAAATGAAAAATGATTATATTAAATAATAAATAAAGATCTATAGTTTCTAAATATATACTTTTTAATTTTTTTTTCTAGCAAATAATCTCCTTCCGTCCCATTTTCTTTACTTCATTTAACTTTTCTGACTAATTTGACTTAAATTTATTTATATTATTATTTATTAAAAAATAAAAATATATATTTAAAAATTATAGGCTTTGATTTATCATTCATGTATAAATTTTTTTATTTATATATTAAAATGTTGAAAACAAAAAATTAAATATTACAGTAATTGTTAAAATATGAATGGTGTAAATAATTTAAGATGTAGGGAGTAATATGAATAAATTCAATTCAAACTATTAAAAATATAAAAAGTTTTAAAGAATATGGGACAAAATGGGTACTATAATTTCTAAAACCTAATTATTTCTATCTCTATATTACCATTTCATTAATCATTTCCCATTGCTTTCACTTGCTCATTCTACAACGCAAAACAGCTCAACAGAATAGAAGGAACTCATTTACATATATTAAATCATAATTTCTAAAACAGCTCATTTTACTGACTATATTAAATCACATATATTAAATCATAATTTTTCTAAAGTTTTTACTGACTATATATTTTATATTGATTTAAGTTAAAATTGTCAGGTTTATTCATCAAGTCATTTCAGGTTTGGGTTCAGGTTTTTTTGGGTTTCACTTCAATCGGGTTCGAGTTCAACTCGGGTTGAATACAGTCGGATTCGGGTTGTTGACTTTTCTAGTCAAAGAATCAGGTCGGGATTGGGTTCGTGTGGGTTGGGTCATGTCTTCAGGTTGGGTCAAATTTTGCTATCCCTACTTAATACCCTGCTTGTTTGCTTATTTGTCTTCACCTAATAGTCTGCTGATGATAATACAGAACTTGGTTAATTCATGTTGATGCAAACCACATAACACAATATAAATTCTGAGTCCAGTGCATGAAATACTAAAGTTCATTGCCATCTCCCAATGGATCCCTTGTTTGTATCATGAAGTCTTTGATGACTCGGTGAAAGATAAGATTATTATAGTATCTTTTTAGACGCTCCTTGTCATAGTATCAAGGAAAGCTTCTAAATGTGCGTATGGTAAGAGTTCTTTGTAAATGTGTAATCATAGAGATTTTGAAAAATATTCTATTGGAAGAGGTCCCCATTTTTTACGATTGATAGTATCTTATTAGCCTCCACTATCCGTGGTGGATATACCTGAGCAACCAAAAAATAAATCAATTTGATATACATATATACCTGAGCAACCAAAAAATAAATCAATTTGATATATATATATATATGTTGTGTGTGCGTGTGTGTGTGTATATATATAAAGCGATTTTTATGATCATCTCATAAAAAAAACATTTTAAAATTTTTCACTGGTGCCAAATATAGGGTATTAATTAATCACATAAGACAAGTATAGTCTTATAAGTAAATCTTATCAGGTAGCATTAATTATTCATCTGAAATTCCATTTTCATATCAATAATGTTACGGTTTGAAGGAAGTTGATGGCGAAATTTTCCAGCTGAGAAGATGTGGACCCGGAGAACATATATAATTGTAATATCTTAAACATAGAACATATATAGTTAACATAGACTCGTTGATTGAGGTTAAAAACAAAACCAGTTGTGAACTTTGTTAAGAAAGATGAAGCAGGCTGGTCCACAAATTTTAATAAACAAAGATACCCCACCACCAAACTCACGTTCCCTCTTATAACCCATCTTCCCGGATCCTCCCCTTTCGACAGAAGATTTTCCAAAATCTAAGTACCTCTCTCCATCTCTCAAGAACTTGCAAGTAAATTAAGATCTATATATTCTTCTTTCTTCTCAGTTGTTTTGATGGCTCTGCTAAATTTTCTCCTGGAAAACACCTCCGGACCCAAGAAGAAACAAGAGCCGACGTTGACCACCACAAAACCAAGCCAACCCAGCAACCACCTTCTTCTTTTTGTTCATGGGACCAAATGCCTCCTCTCCTGCAAGCTGGTGGAAGACTCAAAAGTCCACGACCCCTTGAAGCCCAACACTCCTGAAGTTGTACTGAAATCCCCATGAAGTGTGGTCCAAGGGTAAGCACCAGCAAACTCAGAGCTAACATGTCTCAGTTCAACGCTCTAGTTTCAACAACAACATCAGCTGTGCTTCCAGTTCGAACCAACAGATCTTGCTTCCGAGCTCCGGCTTTAGGAACAACATCAATGGTGGTTCCAAATCGTGTCTGGGCCAAAGCTGTGAATCACGATGACCATCCTCGTCAATCGGCCGGTTTTCATCCAGACATTTGGGGTGACCTCTTCCTTGCTTCCTCTTCTACTGCTTCGGTATGATTCAGAATTTCAATAACTTTCTCGTAAAATTTAAAGAGCCGGTTTTTTTTGTACTTTCTTTTTCTTTGTAGAACTGTAAATATAAGTTGCCATTTCTGCACTTTGTAGGCCAGTGAAAATGAAATGTTAGAGCATGAGAAGCTAAAGCAAGACGTGAGAAAGATGATAATCACTGCCAGTGAAGATCCCGCAAGAAACCTGGGCTTGGTTGATTCGATTCAAAGGTTGGGGGTTTCTTATCATTTTGAAGAGGAGATCAAGGAGTTGTTGCAAAAAATGCATGATAATTATGATAGATATAGGAAGGATAATGCTGACAACCTCAGCAACATTTCTCTGTGCTTTCGGTTACTAAGGCAAGAGGGCTTCAGAATATCAAGTGGTATGCTTTTTCAATTATTTTTAAAAAAAAATTCACATGATTTTTTTTTTAAATATATAAACTTTAAACTTCCCTAGAAACAATATTAATCTTATTATACTTGTATCTAATTTATAAGCACTTTTTTACATTTGACACACATGTGTATGAACTTATAAATATGTTTCTTGGACGTGAAGATATGTTTAGCAGGTTCAAAGATCATGAAGGCAATTTTAATGTATCCCAGGAAGATATTGAGGGACTATTAGCCCTTCATGAGGCTACACAGCTAAGGGTACATGGAGAAAAAATCCTTGATGAAGCCCTAGTTTTTACTCTTGCCCAACTTACATCCATCCTTGTAAATAACTCGAATTCTTTGCTTTCAAAACAAATAAAACATTACTTGAGGTATCCAATTCGGAAGAACATTCCACGGCTGGAGGCAAAGTTCTACATCTCTATCTATAAAGAGAAGCCTTCACACAGCCAAGTGTTGTTGAAATTCTCAAAGTTGGATTTCAACATCTTACAGAAACAACACAACGAGGAGCTAACTCAAATGTCAAGGTAAATAAGGTTTGATTGCATTGTAAAAAACGTTTAGGTACTACTTTGTAGCTAATTGAAATTTTTGAGGTTGTAGAATTCATTCAGTATATAATTTGTAGGTGGTGGAAAGAAGAATTGGTTGTTGAAAGGAACTTCCCATTCACAAGGGACAGGATTGTAGAATCCTACTTCCAGGTAGTGGGATTCTATTTTGAGCCACAATATGGCTTGGGTAGAAAGTTTGTGGGCAAAGCCATGGCCATTGCTTCGGTTCTTGATGATATAAATGATGTTTATGGTACACCCGAAGAGCTTGACCTTCTTGACGAGGCTATTCAACGGTAAGCATTTACTTCAATTTTCAAACTTTGTTTTTTTTCAGTTTATTTTATATTATTACCTCCGTCCCAAATAAGTTGAAACATTTGACTAGGTACGGAGATTAAGGTGTATGTAATTTGTATTAACTTTTTATGTAGTAAAAGTTTAAATAATGATTAAAAAAGAAATGATTTTTTTTTAAGTTTTGTGCAGTGAGAAATTGAGTAGATATTAAAAAAAGAGTATTTATTGGGTTTTGTGTAAAAGGATTATTTAATTGTTTAAACTTTTTCAAAAGAGGAAACGTTTCAACCTTTTGGGACATTCAAAAAGGGAATATGTTTCAAGTAAACTGGGACGGAGGGAGTATATTAAATTAAATGATGCTTAGGGTTTATTTAGTAGATTATGTAGTGTTTTTTCTTTTTTAAAAATCAATACCAACAAGGCACTGCAATATTTTCATGCACTAAGTGGATTGAATGTGATTTCTTTTGAAGGTGGGATCCAGAATTTGCAGCTCAACTGCCCGACTACATGAGACATTTCTTTCTCGCACTGTTGGATATCTACAAAGAAATTGAAGTTGAGATGGCTGCACAAGGAAATTTATACAGAGCTCACTATGCTATAGAAGAGGTGAGGAAAAGTTCTTTTTCTAAACAAAAAAAAAAATACATGACAAATTATAGTAATTATATACAATCTCATTGATATATATATATTGCTTGTTGCTCAAAAAAAATCTGGATTGAAATTTATTTTTCTTGAGCTTGATGACTTGGAGTTTATTTGTTAATTACATATCAGGCCAGTGATGAATCTTGAAATTTCTTTTATAGGGTCCATATATATAATTAGTTTTATACCATATTTATAAAAGGAAAAAATGAAATTTTAATTTAATATCAATGGATTTATATGAAAACTACGTTTAATTATTCATTTTTGTACTATATTTTCCTCACTTCCTTAAATTAATGAGATCATTTCCTAAATTTCAGTCTGACTAATCTATGTGGATCGGTCCATGTATCAGGCAAAAAGGCTAGCTAAAGCTTACTACACCGAAGCAAAATGGCACCATCAAAACTACACACCCAGCTTCAAGGAGTACATGCAGGTTGCTTGTGAGAGTGCAGCATGTTCATTTCTAATTGTCACATTCTATGTTGGGATGGGAGACCTTGCAACCAAAGACACTTTTGAATGGGCTTCCAGCTTCCCCAACTTAGTTTCAGCCGTATCAAATCTTGGTAGGCTCCAAGACGACATTATGACCCATGAGTTTGAGCAGAAGAGGGGGCATTTGCCTTCAAGCGTAGAGTTATACATGAAGGACTATGGGGTGACAAAGCAAGAAGCGGTGGATGAGTTCTGGAGACAAATAGACAGAGCTTGGAAGGACATCAATGAGGAATGTCTTAACCCAATACCAGCCCCCATGCCCCTTCTCATGCCAATCATCAATCTCCTGCGTGTTATCCATGTCGTCTATAATGATTGTGATGGGTACACAAATCCTCATGTTATCAAGGATTTTGTGACTTCTACCTTTCTAGATCCAATTCCTTATTAAGGTCGACCCCTCCCCTCATTATAAGGACTACAGTATAAAGGATTTTTTAATCAACAATTAAAGATTTTATTAAAAGTAAAAAAGAAATAAAAGATACATGCATTATCTTAAAGAGAAAGATGATGGCACAAACACCGCAAGCCTAAAGAGCACAACATCTAAAGAGCCCATGGAAAAAAGCTGAAAAAAAAAAAATCAGAAACTCATGACCCAAACAGCCTAAGGAACTGAATAACTAAAAATATACAAAAATAAAGGAACCCTAGAACAAAACCAAAGCCTAGAATAATTCCCTAAAATTTTTAGAGAAAGCTTCTCTCTCTAACCCCAAAACCCTATATGTACGGTTGACAAAATTTGAATAAACTCAAAGACCTAACCTGATTTGATCAGAGAAGTCAACGACCCGAACTCGATTAAAGTGAAGCTTGAGAAAACCTAAACTCGGGCTCAATTGACTCAAACCCGAAATGACTCGATAACTAAACTCGACAAAACCCAATTTTAAATAAAATCAACATAAAATATATGGTCAGCAAAGATTATAGAAAAATTATGATTTAATATATGTGAATAAATTTCTTCTATTCTGTTGATCTGTTTTGTATTATAGTGCGAACTAGTGAGAGCTATAGAAAACGATTAGTGAAACAGTGATAGAGAAATAGGAATAATTAGGTTTTAGAAATTATAGTACTCCTTCCATACCATATTATTTGAAATATTTGACCTTTTCGAATAGTTTGAATTGAATTTACTCATATTACTCCCTTTGTCTCAAATTCCTTGCATCATTTATATTTTAATAATTAAATTATAATTTTTTTTTCAACATTTTAATATATAAATAAGAAAATTTATAAATGAATTATAATTTTTAAATAAATTCTTTTAATTTTTTAATAAACAATAATATAAATAAATTCAAGTCAAACTAATCAGAAAAATTAAATAGAACAAAGAAAATTGGACGAAGGCAGATTATTTGTTAGAAAAAAAAATTTTAAAATTATATATTTAGAAACATTATGTCTTTATTTATTATTTAATATAATCATTTTTCATTTGTATCCTAAAATGTTGAAAATAAAAAATCATAGATAAATTGTTGAATAGTGAATGTTCCAAAGAACTTGACACATAATATATCTTTATAAATTTTATATTATTTTTAATGTCTAGTTAAATTAAATTTTAATCAAAATTAAACAAAAAAATTTGAATCGATTCAGCCATTTCAACTTATGCATCAGTAAACCAAGTAAGCCCAACAATCAAGTTGAATCTAATCTAAGACCTGATAATCCGATCTGATTAGATTCGAACCCAAATAAATCTTGCTTGACTTAACCCGAACCCAAAATTTACTCAACCCAAAATCAACCTAAACCAAAATAACCTGACCTGAACCCGACTTAAGTCTGAATACATGCTAACCAGACTAAACAAGAATCTAAATGGCCTGACCCAAACTTAACCCGACCTACTCAATTGCCATCCCTACCCATGTGTGTTATTTATGATCCTGTAAAAATGGTCCACTTATGTTCAAGTGTTTTGGAGTCTTTTATTTTGATTCTATTTCACATGTAATATTCAACTTCCCATCAAAGTTACTACTTATATCGACTAAATGGGAGTGAGAGATCGAATCTTGGACCTCTTTATATATATATAACATGATGGATTTCTCTCACACGCAAAGGCACAACAAGCAGGATCAAGTAAGCGCATATAATTCTAACATGATTCAACTCTTAATTAACCAATATCTATAGATGAGAGAACTCCATTAAGACAAAATATATACAAAATTATAGTAAAATCATGTTCTTAGTACTGACGGTGGCTTATGAATTCGATACACATTGCTGGCAACAACAATATCTTACCCTTATATAATTATGAAATATGAGAATCACAAAAGACTTTATATCCTACTTTTCTCTACTTTCAAACTCTTCTCCTTCTTAATGATCCTCAGATATTATATTTTTACTATATTAGCTTTTCTCTCATACTTAAAACCTTATAACAATATTCCTTTTTATAGGTTATATATAAACCTTATACAAATAGGAAAATAAAAGCTCAAACAAAAACTAAATCCTAAACTTCCTAGATGGGTAGAATCCATATATACTTACCCTACATGGTCCTTTACTTTAACTAGTATCATCTTAATGTCTTATACCTCTTATATCATGTTCTATTCTAGTCCATTTTGTCAATTTGTCTATTATCTACAATGGAATTTGATTATGTGTCTATATCAAATGCCAAATCAGGCATACACTACCAGTATGGTGGCCTTTTATTTAATTACAATATATGAGTATTGTATAAATATGAAACTTTAGACAAAAATTGACATAAACACATCCTTTTTAGAACTTCAAATGCATATCAACCAAAGCATGAAACGACAACAAGTTCTTTGCTTGCAAAACATTTCTTCTTCCTTAAAGAGCTTTAACCCGGCTATATTCCTTCTCCAATTTTGACAAAAAATCTCTCTTTCTCTCTCTATCTTCCCGTTTATTTTATCATTAAATTTAAACTAATTTGCTACTGCAAATTTTTCTCTCTTCCCCTCTCATCTCCAATCCTTGCAAAAAATTTCTCTATCTTCCCTACTCTAACTCAGTTAGAATTAATTTGCTACAAAAAATCTCTCCCCCCCCCTCTCTCTCTCTCTCTTTCTTTAATTCCTACAAAAAAAATCTTAAGTTAAAGTAAAGACATTTTTCTTTGCTTCAAGTACTAAATTAGAAATTATCATCCACCAAAATCATCCAAAATGCTCACTTAAAAAGGAAGAGCAAAATCCTATAATGATCCAAAAGAGGGATGAAAGCAGTTCTTGATAAAGAAATCCTCCTTGCTATAATGGCTGTTTGAAAAAATTGAAGCAACCCTATTAGGGTTGACTAGGAAGTCAGAGACTGTGCGCTCGGTCATCGATTGTGGTAGCAATGTCAAAATTTATCTCCATGTAGACCTTGGAAAAAAAAAAAAAGGCCTAGTTGAGGGAGAATCTCCACCATCAAATATGAAGAACATAAGACACTAAATTACTGGTTTAGTCTTCTAGGTCGAGGTCAAAAAGTTGAGAAATTTCTGGATTACTGAGATTTTTAAGATCTGTTTATTTGCCAATCAATTTGTTTTGAGGGCAAAGAAGTTTCCCAGAAATGGAGTTGGGGGTATGGTAATGAGGTTGGAGTTGAGTGGCAATCGAGAGATGGCAAGAGAAGGGAGAGGGAAATTGGGTTTAAGGAAGAAGATGAAGCTTGGCCAAATCTATAGCCTAAATCATTGAGATTATGTATTTGTGTCAATTTTAGTCTCAAGTTTCTTTTTTTTTCAGTATGGTCATTTATTTTTATGAAGGAGGAAGCTACATAGCACTGTGAGTGCCACATAAGCAACTTTGGTATAAATAAAATAAAGAAACCGATGAAAGAAACTCATATAAAACACAATATTGGACATGGAGGATTTTAAGATGGAACTAATTTAGATAAAGAACCACATTAGAACAATCATTATAGTTAGGGGATCATAATAGTTAAGAACAACAATATGAAGTTCACCCCTTCTTAACCTTACACAAATAACATAAAATATTACTAACCAAGCAGCAAAGATACGCTTTTCCGAAACACAAAGGTACAACTTCAACTCACCACATGCATCAATCCAAAATCTTCTCGGTAGAAATTCAAAAATTTCTAACCAATTAGCTAATTAAATGTCAAGTCCTCAAAACTTACGATTTTGAGCCAAGAACCCATCAATTTCCACCTTGGCTCAAAACTTTTTAAACATGACCACATTGATAGCAGTCACGAACAAATGACAAGACCATGAAAAAAACAACAAACACCACCACAAACAACAGACACAACATAAACACGAGCACATGCATGAACACCATGAACAACAAGATGAACATGATTTTCAATATCTAAACTTGTATCAAGCTCTTGGTACCACATTGCAACCATTGCCAAACATCTTGTATGCACCCAACTTCAAATGTAACCTTGTGTTTACAAGTAAGCTAGCAAAAGACCTTATTTACTTCTTGACTTTTTTCTCCCAAACTTCTGTGTCATATAAGACCAAGCTTTGATGAAGTCAATTGGAGTAAGTAGGGGGAAACATGGCTTATACTTTTTCAAGGCAAACGAAATTGGTAGCATGGCAAACATTTAACAAATTGGGGTTGAGTTAGAATATTTATGGCACTAACGCCTAGGGCACCTTTCATAGGAACAAAAAAAATGCCATTATTAAGCTCCCTCATAGGACGACAAGTAAAACCAATTTTTCTTTCCCCACTTGTCCTTTAATGAAAAACTCTGAACTTCTTTTTTAATGATAGTAATAATATTTCACAGACTTCTTTTGATTTGGTACATCTTAATGTTTATGAGTCTTATCAAAGCCCCACTTTTAATTGTTCTCGGTATTTTCTCACTATTATTGATTATCACGCTAGGATCATAAAGATTTTTTTGGTTGAAGCTTAAAAGCGATGCCATAGATGTTTCAAACTTTTCTGCAAGATGGTCAAAAATCAATTTAGAGTTCACATAAAAAATGTATTAAGTGATAATGCCTTAAAACTTGTCAAAGGGGAAATTAGAGTTTTTCTTAAAGAAAATGAGATTTTAAATCAAAGTTCATGCACAGGGACACCTTAGCAAAATGTTGTAGTCAAAAGAAAGCATAAAGACATCCTTAATATGGCTAGACCACTTAAATTTCACATATAATTATCTATCAATTTTTTTGAGGATTATGTTTTAATAGCCACTCATATTTTGAATAGGTTGCCAATTACTAAGCTAAAAGACAAAACACCTTTTGAAGCTCTTTACAGTATGCAACCATATTATGACCATTTTAAAGTCATAGGATGCCTTTTTTATACCATAAACCCACTTCAACCAAAAGATAAGTTTGAACTGAGGTTTAGGACTTGTCTTTTCATTGATAACCCAAATGTTCAGAAAAGGTATAGGGTATGAATTTGAAAATGAACAATACTTCACATTTTACAAGAAGTCATGAAAACCAATTTAAAATGGTTTAAAATGATGACATTTTTCTTAACCCATCTGAAACCTTTCTTGATCACCAAGAAAGAAAATAATAGGCTTAACGATGATGTTCAAGAAAATATTTAACAACTCATGGTTCTTAAAATTAGGCATAGTGCCAGAAATCAACACACCCCTAATTACTTGAACAACTACCAAGTTAATTTGCCTGGAAGAAATACACCTGCACACTCTAATACGGCATCTCGTGGTACCCCTTATGCCCATTCCTTTTACATTTTTTATAAAGCATTTTTTGTGCACCACCAAGCTTTTCTTACTGTAGTGTTATAGGACAAAGAACTAATTTCTTTTTCAGTAGCTCAAAGAGACCCAAATTGGGAAAGTGTCATTTGAGCTGAAATCAAAGTCTTGGAAGCCAATCACACATGAAACTTAAAGGAATTGTTATAACGGAAAAAAAAAGTTTCTAATGCAAGTAGGTTTATAAAATCAAACAAACGGTATATGGTAACATTCAAAGGTACAAGGCAAGGTTAGTGGTGAAAACGTACACTCAGGTTGAAGACTACATAGAAACCTTTGCTTTAGTAGCAAAACTAATGAGTGTGTAGTGCTTGTTAGCACTAGCAGAAATGAAGAAGTGGGAATTACACCAGCTTGATGTAAATAATGGATTTTTGCATGGTGACCTACATGAGGAGATTTACATGAAACTGTCTCCCAATTACCTTTAGCTTGGAGACACAAAAGTTTGTCATTTAAAGAAATCACTCTATGGATTTAAACAAGCTTTCATTCACCAAGCTCTCTACCGTTTTGAAAGAAACAATCAATTTCGAACACCTCCCTATTCACTAAGAGACAAAATGGTCATTTCCTCATTGTTCTAGTATATGTCGATGACATGGTAATAATAGGAGATACTATAGCTGAATGTCGAAAGGTAAAGGATTTTTTATAGCAACACTTCCACTTAAAGGATCAAGGGAGGGTGAAACATTTCTTAGGGTTGGAAGTAGCTCATGGAATGAATGAGATTTTCATAAGCCAATGCAAGTATGCACGTGATCTTATTTCTAATGTTAGGCTAACTAGAGCAAAACTAGCACAATTTCCCATGTCATGACAACATAAGTTTGGAAAGGTTACGGATTCAAAGCTCACATACCCAATAATTTACCTCAGGTTAGTAGGGAAGCTCCTTTATTTGACGATCACAAGACTTGATATTGTATTTACTATTAGCATTCTTAGCCAGCATATGCAAGAACTAAGTACTAAGCACTACAATGTGACATTGAAGGTTCTACAACATGTGAAAATAGCATTAGGTCAGGGACTTCTGTCTCCTCAGAATAATAACTTATACTTAACAACATACTATGATGCTGACTAGGCAACACACCAGATTATAAGATGATCAGTTACAAGATACTTTGTAGCCTTGGGGCATTCAGCCTTATCGTGCCGAGCAAAAACCAACGCATTGTGAGTCGATTTTTAGCTAAGGTCGAGTATACGGCCATGTCAATGACAATCAATGAATTGGTGTGGCTAAACGCTTTATTGTAATATCTCATTGTTCATCATGAGACACCAATATCAGTATTTTATGACAACAAGGCGACATTTCACATTATTGCAAACTTTGTCTATCATGAGCAAATGAAACATATAAAGATTGACTATCATTTTATCAAAGAAAAAATTTAGCCCAAAAAGCCTGAGACAATATATATTCTTACAAAACTTCATCCTGCAGACATTTTCATCAAGCCTTTTAGTTCTGATGACTTTCATAGACTAAAACTCAAGCTTGGCATGTCATTCCTACATGCTCTAGCTTGAGGAGAGTTACTGGAAGAAGGCCTTTATCCTACATTATTTATCTAGTCATTATCCCACATTGTGTATCTAGTGTTTCATTATCCCAAATTGTATATCTAGTGTTTATGTTGTATTAAAACATTTGGACATAAATACTTGTGTGCTATCAATGAAAGAATAAATAAAAAAGTATTCCACATAAACACCTTTTCACATACCTCAATCACTGTGAGGTCGTACATATAGCTAGTCAGTTTGTCAATTTCCACCCACATCGTAGAAATCAAATTTGCTTGTGGAATTAATGTATATGAATAAATCAAATGGGCCTTTTCTTATTGTTACTGTGAATCTAAACCATTTGGTTGCGTTTGTCTTTCCATTTTTATTTCATGTACAAGCAACATAAGTATTTGTTATAACGATAAATCTAATGGTGAAGATATATTTTTTCTAGAAAAATTTGAGATAAAAACAATTTGGGCATCAATTTTTCTCATGTTTTTCTGCCGTAAACATCAATCTGTTCTTTCAATTAATTCTTCATTGTTCATCTTTCTAACTATGCATTTCACAATTTTGATCCACTTCTCAGCAGCTACAAAGCGTCTTGTGTTATCTTGGGTCGATTAAGGAAAAAGTACCTAGAGGAAGGGAAGGCTATGAAATATGGTAGAATGAGACGACAACAATACAATAGTTTTATGACTAATAGTGCAACAATTGATAGTTCTGGTACAATTGAGCAACATTGGCCATAGTATAAGGATGACACTTATCATTTATCCAATGTTTAAAACCTTTATTCAGGCCTACCCAAAGCCACATTAGCAACCATGAAAGCTTTCAAAGCCAAATAAGCTTCTACGTCAGGTGTCCATCTATCCTTAATGCCTATGATAAACCATAGGACAAGAAAGCAATAATTAAATAGTTTAAAGATGATTGATACAATACTTGATAATTCTGGGATGATTAAGGAACGCTGACATAGTTTAGGGACAACACGTGACATTTACGCCACCCATCCAAATGGGGATGAGTAGTACTTATGTGAACCATACTTATGCTATAAGCTATCCTTCTACTATGCAAATATACCTTCACACTTCCTAAACTATAAAAATTGTCAAAGAAGCCAAGCTGTAGTAGCCTTTCTTCTTCCTAATTTCACACACTCGATGACATGATGGGTGCTGTGGTGGATAGGTGTCTTCTTAAAGACAATAATTAGGATTGATTTGGCTAGATCAGAGGAACTAGTTGATTCTATCCTCCCTTTCACATCCAATAGAAGGACCAGCACCACCATGTTGCTCTTCCACCATTTGCCTGCCTTTATTGGAAAATTAAATAACAATAAGTAATTTAGATTTTGGAAATAGAAAAGCATTCTCTGCAATTAAATAAGTTTGATATTACTTGGTCCTAAGAGAGGGAATGCTTTAATGAACAATCCACTGGGCATCCATAACTCCTGTTTTCTTATGAGCAGGGAATTTTAGAACCAAAAAAATTGGTGAAATTAATAGCAAAGATAAATTTTATGTTTTTGAAATAGGAACTTTAGAAAGAATGCAAAGTTTCTCTCATATTGGTGGTTTTTTGTTCTTTTATCAGTTTCTACTTTAATTTTAGATAAATTAATTTTTATGTTTTTACTAGTAGTTATTTCTTCTTTTATTAGTTATTTTTTTATTTTATCTATTCTTACTTATTCTTTTAGACAAATTAGCTATTTGTTCTTTTAGTAGCAGATCTTTGTTATTTTAATTTAAGCTATGTGTTCGTTTACCAGTTCTTTCTTATTCTTTTATATAAACTAGTTATTTACACTTTTATTAAATAGTTGTTTATTCTTATACTGACTATTGTTTGTTCTTTTACTAACTCTTGCTTATTTTTTTAGATAAACTAGTCATCTATTCTTTTATTAATAGTTATTTATTTTTTTATTAGCAGTTGTTTACTCTTTTACTAGTATTTGTTTATTCTTTCACTAGTAGTTGCTTGTTCTTTTATTAGTTTTTACTTACTTTTTTAGATAAACTAGTTATTTTTTATTAGTAGTTGTTTGTTTTTTTCATGTAACTTTTTGTTCTTTTATTATTTTTTCATTATTCTCTTATTACTAATTTCTTCTTTTACCTAACTCAAAAAGGTTCTATTGTTGATGTCGACTTTGAAAGTATTTTGCATCTCATACCGATCTCTGTTAAGTAAGAATTGTTTATTGGTTCCTATATATTCTTTTTATTTCTGTTCATTTTCAGTTTTTATATGTTCTTCTACTCATTACTATTAATTTTTTTTTCTGCCTATAATTGTCCATTCTTTTATGTATTCAACACATATGTTTGTCATCGTTAGTTGGAAGAAGGGGGAAAAAAAGGATAAAGAAGAAGAAAGAACCAAAAAGCTGGATTGGTGAAAAGGAAAAAAAAAGGGGCTAGTCCAATTAGAAAAAAAAATCAAGTTTGGTAAAAAAGGAAAAAAAATTATGATTGGTTAATCAAAGAGAGAAAAAACACAATAATCAAGTCTGGAAAGAGGTTGACAGAAAAATTAAAGAACAAATACCTAATAATAAAAAAAATAACTAATTTAGTTTTTATTTCTTTTTGGAAAAGTAAAAAAAAATGAAAAGAAAAAAAAAAGAAACAAGAATAATACAAAAAACTACAGAACAAGGAATAATACGAAAAAAGGGGAAATAATATAGAAAAAAGAAACAAAAACAGGTAAGGGAAACCAAAGAACGGAAATAATACAAAAATGGAAGAATAAAAACAGGTACGTAAAACAAAACAAAAAAGAGAAAAGAGAAAACTAGTAAGCAAAATGAAAATTGAGATGAGAGGAATTGGCACTTCGCAAACATTTCCACTACATTCACCAACCACTTAACCTGATGTAGAGTCATGTCCAAAAGTGCCTGAAACTTTTCTTTAGGGTAAAGTCTAAATTTGGTCCCTAACTTTAAGGGTCATACTAAAGTGATCCCTTACCTTTAAAAGTATATCTTAAAGTCTCCTACCTCCCTTAGCTTGTCTTATTTCGGTCTATTACGTCAGTTAAGTCGTTATTTTGGATGGAAGATGTCTATGTCGCACCCACTTTGCCACATGTCATCCTGTATCATAACAATGAGTGACTACTATGGAAGCACATTAAGTATGAGACTAAAATTGATAGAAATACACAATATTAAGGACTTAAGACATGTATTAACCATAATCTTTTTCTTCCCCAAATGCTCGACTACCTCCACCACTCACGCCGCCGCCCACCTTCACCTCTTCACCGCCCATTCTCTTGCTGACCCTTCTTCGATACCCTCTCTTTCACCGTCCACTAGTCCTCAACCCATCTTCTCCCTTTCCTCTCCCCTTTTCGCTCTCTCCTTCCCCTGACCCTAGACCTTCCATCGATACCCACCTCACCTCTCTATTGCCACCTCTAGCCCGCCAATGAAAATTGTGTCGTGGGCTCTCCTTTTTCTCATCCGCCCTCTAGTCCAATGGCATTTTAGTGAATGCTAGGGTTTTTAAGGATTTTGAGGTGGAGCCAAAGCACCAGCCAGTGAAGGCATATAGGAGGTGGAGGTCTGTGGCCCGTTAGTATAGTCAAGAACCAGTGTCGCCACTTCCACAAAGTCACCAATCTCAACAATCGAAACTAGGCTGAATCGAAGAAGCTCTAAATCTTGGTTCCTTTCAATTTCTTGAATCTATATATTTTTATCGGTTGTTGGTGAATTTGAAATCCCAAATTTTTTTCTAGTTTTTTCCCAAATGAAATCCCATACCCTTGGAACAAGAGCAGAGCTCGATTTATTAGCAGGTAGAGAATCAATGTATTTGAAGAATCAATGGTTTCTCTCCATTTGGGAGTAAAAGGCCATGGATATTTTTGGTTGCAAGTAGGCAGAGAATGTACACAACACCGTGATCCCATAGTGAATGCTAGGTTTTTTGATTCAATCAAAGATGCTAGAAGCATAGGAGAGAGGATGGGATTCATAAGCTAAGAAGGAAGAGAGGAGGTTGGCAAGCCAAAAAGCCAACGACGATGAAAAATTGGGAAAGAATGAGGAAGATAATTTTGGACTAGTTTACATTTGAAGTCTTTGATTATTTGTTTGTATCAATTTTAACTTAAAGTTTCTTGTTCTTCTATTATAATCATCCACGTGGTAGTTTGGAGCCCACTATGGGTGTAGCAAGTGTCACGTAGGCAAGTTATATCCAAAATCACGCCTAAACTGATGGTAGAGAACGAAATAAGATGCGATAGTTGAGTTAGGAGACCTTAAGATACATATAGAGTTAAGGGACCACTTTAGGATGACTTTTAAAGTTAGGGACCAAATTTGAATTTTACCCCCTTTGTGCCCGTACTTACCAAGTGGACGTAACAATTGACCAATTTGAAGAACTAACATATCCCTCCCTTCCCTTTCATTTGAATCATTACTTGAATCCAAACAAACTATTTTTTAATAATGTGGTGACAGACTTATATCCGTGAAAAATATAAGGAAAGCCCTCCCTTTTATCTCCACCACTTTTATTCCGATGCCTACCTCACCGCAAATTTTTTCATGTGTCCAACTAGCTTCTTAACTTCCCCAAGTGTGCACATTTAGCCCTTTAGTGAGAAAATTTCAGAATTAAGTTAAACTTTTGGCTGCAACTAATAGCCAATTCGTTTTAGCTTAAGTCAATTTAATCTAAAATAATTTATTTTTATTTTTTATTTTTTTTCTAGAACCAATTTTATTTGAAAATCAATATTTTTTAAGTGCAACGATACATTAATTTTAAAAGTTTTATAATATTATTAAAGTATTATGAATTTTACTTTTTTAGGCATTAAAAATGAAAATTCCATAAAAAATTAATAACATCATAAAATTTATTTTAAGTGGATTATTATACCTACATAATAGTGGCTTTCAAATAAAATTAGTTCTTATTAAAAAAGACGTAAAAATAAAAATAAGTTATTTTAGATTAAGTTAACTTAAGTTAAAATGGATTGACTATAAAAATGTTTTGTTTTTCTCGTAGTTTTGATGAACTAGTTTTACGTGTGTACATCATAATAATTCTGATACTTAAAACTTCAATTGATAGCTCTTTTGGAGGACACTAACCATGACATCATGAAAACAAAGATTTTTAGAATTCAATTATGAACCCTAAAGAGAAGTTAAATTTCAATTGAGTACCAGAAAATGTAGTTGGGCAGATTTGGGGAAGTTGGTAAGGGGCCAATTGAGCATTTCTTTGAAGTTTAAGGTCAAGTGGGAATCAACATAAACGTTTAGAGCCAGAAGGGGCCATTTGCCACAACACACGTACTTTTTATCCATCAAATGCCTCTCTGAGTGTAACATCTTTCCCTGGTGCAGAACTCAAAACTTCCTCACCTTTTGGCTCGCAAACACCAACAACTTTATCATAAACGACCACACCATTGGAGCTGCTTATGTTCCTGAAGTAGCACAAGTCACTTCCCCTGTACTTGTACACTTGTGTCATCCCACTCGAATTCTTGACCACCAAATTGTTCTTGACGACAATAACCACCTGCCCTTTTTGCATATTAACCAAAGAGCTGTGAAGAAACCCGAAAACCGAATCACGAATGAGTCGGTTCTCATTGAATCCCAAAGTGAAGTTCACAGTGGAAACAAAGTCGTTATCACCTTGCTCCGACAAATACGTATATAATGTTAGTGGGAAGCTTGTGCATGACTTGACGAAATAAGTTAAACCGAAAGGCCATTTTGTGTACTCACTGCTATTCAAATTAATCATCTGACCCACACTCTGCAAGTTCCCATCCTCTCCTATAAACATTGAGTTGTGAAAACCGAATTCTTGAACTGAAGATGTTGTGATGTTTCCATATGAAGACTTCACCCATCCGGTTGAAGATATGGACCTGTGTACCTCTGACAAGAATGTACCATTCAGACCCACAAACTTAGAGACCAAAGTGAAACTTGCCGGGCTGCTGTTGTGTTCCAAGAGCCCTGCTTCTGTTTTGGGGCAGTTTCTGTCCACCCATAGATGCAAATTAGCATCTACAAACCAGACATTCAACGCGTTTGTGACCCCGAACCCGAGCCTGTGCATCTTTCCGTCCAGTAGCTTGCCTAACAAGGGAGTGATATCAATGTCATAAGATGGCAGGTTGAAGGAGCCAATGCCAGAAATGGGGCGCCAGAAGAGGGGATTAATCCCTCCTGTGTAAATCACAGTGAAAGGCCAAACAGCACCAACTACTTCATCATCTAGTGTCACGACAACCTCTCTAAAAGGCCCGTTCCCTCTTTTAATGTCTAGATCATTCGCGACAATAAAGTCACTAGGCAAATTCGCATACCAGAATTCGTCATTCTCATGGAATGAGACATAAACCTCCAGCACAGCCCTGTAAACATTTGGTGGGATTTTGAACGTCTTTGATTTGATGTCTGCCGAGTTCTGAATTTGAAACCAGAGGGCATCATTTAATGGCAAATCTCGAGAAATTGGCAGGATCATATCAGCATTAGAATCGCCAAGTTCAGCTGGATAAAAATGAAATGTTAGATTCACGTGGTATACTCCAGTGTAAGTTCTGTCAACAATATTCCCAAGATAAACTGCAAGAGTTTGTGTTTCTTCCTTCACAAGCAACGAACGGTACTTGGTCACATCCTTCTCAACAGTCCATACAATCCCTGATGGCGTTGGCTCAGCAGTGCAGCTCCTTAGGAGCTCCACCCCCCCTAACCAAACACCAAAGATGCGATCAAATTGCCTTCCTCTACAAGTTGCGGTCCACTCAAGGACAACCCTTGTGAATCGATAAGATGTACAACAGGAGGGAAGCGAGTAGTTTGTAAGAACCGGAGGTTTGCCATAAGTGAAGCCGAAATCGTGTTGGAGAACAGTATATGAACAGAGCTTTGCTTTGGAATGGGGGATGGGTCTTGTAACTTCAAAGAAACGGGTGGGTGGATCATCATCAATAGAGATGTCATTGCTGGGTTGAGGGAAGACATATGATTTGAGGAGATTGCTCGTTTTGTGGAGGTTGGCTGACGAGTGGAGGGCATGGTGAAGAAATAAGAGGAAGTGAAGAAAATGGAGAGAGGAGAAGAAAGCCATGAATGAGGTTTTGGTGCTGGCCTTGCTTCTTTTAAGTTTGCTACCGGGAACTTTTGTTAAGGTAAAGTTGTCCTAAGGGAAAAACGTCTGACATCTTACCAGCCGAAAGATGCTTGAAGTTTCGTTCATCACTTCTAATCTATGCAAGATCACTGGTCCACAGCACAGGACAAGATCAACCAGTTATTCTTCGAAGCTAAGTAGCCGACTAATGGGAAATCTCTTGAGGAACCTCATTAGTTCATTTTAATAATTTTTCTCCATATATTACCAGTCTTTCATCTATGGAACCAATAGAATTTGACAATCAGAGACTGCTGGGCCTTGTGATTTCTAGCAGGTAACAACTAGGGCTGTAACACCATAGCCAAAACTACTCTCTCAAGAGGTTTCGAAAGGCCATAACATAGTGTTCAATTGAAGGTTTTCCCGTCTTAGATTTTGCCAATTCTACCATTTTGAACAAAATTTAACCTAGTTTGACCGTTAATAGGGTGAAATAGTGAGGAGCAAGGCCACTATCTATAGAACTTCGCTAAACCAACGGAAGTCATTGTGACAGGCTGTGAACTTAGCCTTTTCTTCATCTAAAATTGCCAAACCAGTCTTCCTATAAAAACTTTAAAAACAACTCGAGAATTGAGGGGAGTATGTTAAATTCATCACTTCATAAAGAAAGACCTGTGAATGAGAACAAATCATCATACATTTGAAACCTTTTCCTCCTGTTTTCATGCAATTCATCTGATGTACAATTGAAGGGGAATGATTCAACCCGGAACATATCAAGAAACCAACATCTTAACCGGAACCTAAATAATAAATTTCATCTACTTCTATGAGCCTAAATCAGCTAAGCATGAATCTAACTAACAATACCTTTTAATACTCTTTATCTCCCCCATTACCCTGCATGGGGAACCTATAGTAGCAAAAACGCTACTCATCAGGCAACAGTTTATCCCTTCAGAACATCACTTTTCTTGGGTGAATATCATCTCAAGCAATGGTGAATTTACAAATTCTATCAAGTGAAAACATGTACAACTAAAAGAATCAACTTTATGGGATTCAATTTAGGAGTCTATTTATTACTGACAACTGACCAGAGTCCCCATTCAACAATAGAACCTCCTGAGGAACATATGGAGAGCCCGTAGTTGATCCCAACCTGTAGGTTGGTTGTAGCAATCTGCAACCTTTTGCACACTGAACAGTTAGAAGACGGGGCCCAGTTCTCATCTGCCATACCTGCATGTATATAAATAATTCTGTACAGTTCTGGAATAATCTTACGCCAATTACTAAGATGCAAGACCTCAACGGAAGTATGTCAGATTTCACTAACATAGAATATCTGCCACTATATCCTCATGCATTCTGGATATAAAGTACCAACAACCCCCTTGTCATAACAATGGGAGAGAATACCACATAACAATGTTCTGCATGTTGTTAAAGATTTTTTTCCAGAAGGTTATGTTTCTCAATAATATAATCATAAGCCTCATCCCCAAAACTTCCTTGCTAATCCAGTTGCCGACTTTGGTGCTATTTCCTGATGTAACTTGCTTTTCAAGATCATGGCCAACATTCCAGAAGATTCAGAATGTCCTCGAGCATTTAGATAGGACTTGTTGATTGATTATTATTTGCTTTTCTGACAGTTGGATAAGGAATATGATGGGAAAGTATTTCAAGGATGCTGATGAAACTTGATCTTAACATGGCCTATGTTTCATTAGATTGGTCCTTTACAAACAAGTTTCACAGGCTTTATGCTTCCCCACAGGTACACAGAATAAAGCAGCACCTGCATAGCTGCTCCTGTTTATTCTATGATGATTAAGTTTGGTCCTTACTATTTTCCTCGAGAGTGGAAGGAAGCTTAGGCAGGACAAAACATTATCTCCACAATTTTGTTAATGCAGTAAAGTCTCTACGACATTAAATGATATGGCATGAAAGGTGTCTTCAACTGTCATCCAAAATGAGTCACTTACTGTTTGCAATGGTGTGATGCTGCTAAGTAGAGATGATGAAGTTCTTTTTAGAAACTGTTGGAGTTGTGTCTAGCACATATCTGCAAGTTACATATCAATAGGAATTTGAGTTGTATTTTAGTTGCTGTAAATGAAGCTGAGCAGATGGAGTTTTTTCAATATGCTGCACTTTGAAAAGGCCGCTTTCCAGTCAAATACTTTAGTTTTTTCTGTTCCCTGTCCTCTTCAAGGGTATAGTTAAGCAAAAGAAAACACTTGCTTACCAAAATTTGTGCACAGTAAGATGTTGGCCCTCTAATTAGTGACCTTAAGAGAGCCCATCTTTTCAGAGCTATTTCTTCTAGCACCCAAATTGCCAGGCTCTGCTTTGCCTTCTTTCTAATACAGTAACCAGAAGGGTGGTTTGAGGTTTTATAGTATGTAATCCAGGCATGATGATACTGAGGAAAGATTCTCCTGGAAATAGATATGGACACTTTGTGGGTAAAGTAGATGCAATTTATATTAGTTGAAAGGAAAAGAATATCTGGGAGGTTAAAAAAGGTTCTTTTACATGGAATAATCTTTGACCAGACCAGAGGAAGGTTTTGTGTTCTTGAATTTCCTCTAAGTTTGGAACCTGAAAATGCCTGAGGGGTAAAAAGATTTTCCAAAAAATTCTTAATCTTCACAAAACAAAACAGTGGGAATCTATAGCTGGGAACAGGCTAGTTTGGGTTCTTTTCATATTCCAAAGACTATTTGTATTGCTCGATTTCCAGCTCTGAATAACCACCCAACTAAATATATTTGATTTTTTTTTAATCTTCTGTGAATATAGATTGTAATGACATGCAGGAACAGGTAGGAGAGTAGGAAGTAGAAACACTTCATTTTTTTTTAATGCTGCTTCTCCACATGTCGTTAAAAGAATAAATAAACTCAATCACCTCAAATATTTGAACTGCTAGATTCAGGATCAATCCCTTACGTGGCTTGTGGGAAAGAACAGAAGTTTGGTTCAGGAGACACTTTTCCACTCTGCTAGCATTTTTTGCATTTGGAAACAGACATGAAAGAGTTTTTGGGCAGGGTTAAGATCCAGCTGTGGTAGTAACTCCAATCAGGGCTCATATTGTGTTGACATAGACAATCTTGTTTTGTTTTGACTTTTTTTCTATTATTTTATGTGCTTTGCAGCATAATGGACTTGTTCTCAAAACTTGTTGAGATCTTTCCCCTGGTTTTGTTGTTCTTCAGTACACCTCTAGGGTGGGATGTTAGCATTTTTTGGCTCTTGGCTGCAATAAAATTCTTGTGCTCCACCCAAAACAATGAAGAAAGAGGGAAATAATTTATTAACAATTAGCAGTCCAGTTCCTGGAGGTACAAAGCCCACGTTTTGATTGTAAAAAGAAAATGTTGGGAAAAAGAATATTCAGTTCTAATATTTGCAGAAACTGAATCCCATAGTTTGGAATGGAACTTCACTGAAACTAGAAGGTAAATTTTACTAACATATAGTTTAAAGTACAATAGGGCAAAAATAGTTATTTAAGCTGTCAAGAAAATCTAATTGACGACCTGATAGCGTAATGACCGTAAACATCATGGCAGAGCTGTGAGGTCAATAACAAGGTGTTCAAAATACATGAGACTATTTACTATACCCCATCAAACCATAATACAAACATTCTCAACAGAACAGACCCTAGGATTCTCTGAACAAACCTACTTCAGAAAAAGCAATATAACACAATCTAAATGAAAGCCATAAGAAGGGGAAGGGAACAAAAATTAGAGGGGGAGATCAGTTTACATTGTGGTCATCAGATTCACCAAATGAATTGAGTCAAGTTCTTTGGTGCATAATTGCAAATAAAGAATAAGAAACAAGAGCAAATAAAGTACCTCAATGATCCCTTTCCGAGGTGCATGAATTGCTAGACAAAGGCGATAGTCAACTTTCAACTTTTGGTGGCTAGAGGAACTTGATCCTAGTGCCTCTCTGTTTGCAGGAATCTCAAAAAACAAGCAATTTGCATCCCGATATCCCTGCAAGCATGGCGCAAATACACTGTTCAGGTATGAAAACTACTGTTTCTGAGATGCTTAAAAACAATGATGGGAAAGGCACCTTCCAAAGTCGTACTACTACAAGTGCTTGAGTGTCCAACAACAATATACGACCAAGTGAATCTGTAATAGCAGCCAATGTTCCACTAGGTGATAAGGAGAGCCTCTCACCCTTCCTTGGGTGATCCTTCAAACAGGTCAAAGGAGATGCTGTTACCATGTATAATAGCACTACGTTATAGCAATAATTGGCAATAAATAATGACCACACAAACAAAATTTGCCTCAGCCATGAGATGACCATTCAAGGATAGCAAACCACAAGGATTAAAGCAATGGGATGGTTTAAAGGAAAGCCTGAATTCTACTGTTATCCTAGTATCCTTAAGCACAAGCATAGTTTAAAGATAAACATGAATATGCATGTGTGGGTGTATGGGTGAGCGTGACAGAGTGCGTATGTGTCTGTACATACATGTGGATGCAAGTACATCTATATGTAGACATGCATGGATGTGGTTGAGGAAAGTGAAGAAGTCAAAAGCTCAAGTACACCTAGAGTGCTCGACCTCATACAAAGGTGCCTACAGTGCCCAGGATTTTTTCCAGGAGAAAATTTTCTCCTGTTTTGTTATTAGTCTTCTGTTTGACTGCATCTGTCAATTTTGGTGTCTTCTTTTTTCTCCCCCAATTATTTCTACAGTTCTCACCTTCCCGGATACTAATGGAGGCAAATTCTTCAAGAAGCCAAAGGTGGAATTTTACATGATCTAAAAATATGGAAGTAACATAAGCCTTGAAACCTCTTGAATTTTTTGCAAAAAAATATCTGATGGTTATTCTCTATTAAAAATCAACCAATTGAATTGAAATGATTTTTACATCCAAAATGGAAGATGGTAGTTCCTTCAAATAGCAAGTATATGCTGAATTTGGTATTAAAGTAGTCCTAGAAACAGATGAGGATATTTGGAAGTTAATCTATAACAAAGCTCACCTTTAGCAAATGGCTGAAGTTTTTCCTCTGACTTCCTTGCTGCTGTTTGCTCACTCCGCCATATCATCTTAGAAAAAGAGGCTATAGTTGAAAACGTAGCAGGCACAACCTTTGACAAAATAGCACCCACTAACGACCTACTTTTATCTTCTGAAAGTCTGATGCAATGAAACTAAACATGGTCAATAAGAAAACAAGTTACGTAACCCACTTTCATCTTATATGTTTTTTCTAAAAACAAAAGGGAAACAATAATTGATATCAATTCTTGTATCCAGGTACCCAAACAATTACAAATCATAGAAAACCAAATAAAACCTACCTAAAAGCTGAGATCACAGCATCACCTCCAATGGTGACAGCACAGAAGTAACGCTGACTTGACTGCCCAAGAACAAAAGCAGATAAATTCAAATATCAGAATGACTTTAGGAATCTTCAACTAATCTCTTAGAAAACTAAAAAGGCAACGAGATATGGATCATGGATGGTATGTGCCAAGAAATTTTTTCACAATGCCATCATCAGCCATGGACGAGTTATAAAGATTTATATCTGCAAGTCGACCTGGAGTTCCATCAGGGGGGGAGGCATCACGCCAGTGATCCCAGTGTCAACAAGGTTTCCATACTTATTCACATTCCAGAACTGGTAAGGCAGCCTCCTGGAAGGGTGTCCAGATTCCTCAGGATCTCTCTTCTTGGAACTATGGTCCCAAAACTGTGAACTTCTCTCTTCAAACCATCTTTGAAGCAAAGCCTAATTAACAACCAAGATACAAAAAACACACTTTAGTGCTCAAACATTTTTATTTTTTATTTTTTTGTTTAAGTGACAATTGTATACATATATCTTTATTATCCATCAATATTAACACTTGATTCACTCTCATACTACATGGATTGATCATGGAGATCCCAGGATGTTACCTGAATGTCCATTGCATCAAAACGAGCAATGACACCAGGCATGACAACACAGACCTCCCCACAGGATGCAACTTGGTTCAAAAACTCTTTCAGTCCACAGACTCTTAGCTTCAAGATGCGTCCTGGGTATACCATCTGCAAGGACGTAACTAGGAGGACTTAAAGTAGCAAGATCTAATTTTATTGATGTTCATTGTGGTAAAGCTGAATCTGACTACATATTACTCAAATTACAACTATAACAATACAGCCTTATGATCCTATCGTCAAAAGGAAACTCTTTAATTTAGTTAACCACTGATTTTGATCACGAAAACAAAGTTGATACTTCACTGAGCTGAAAGTTAATTGACTTCCAAGTAAGCAAGGCACTTAATGTTGCAGGGAAAATTATTCTGGATTTAGAAGGATCAAAGTTACGAGAAACCAAGGAAAGTCTTGTCATAAAGGTGAGTTTCCTGCACTAGGGCAATCTATGTTATATTTTTTTTAAAGCTACTTTTATATTTTTCTAGTAAGTACGCTGCCATTCGAATATCTTTTCTTTCTTATTTTCTGTTTTTCTTTCAAAATTGTCTTCCAAAAAGACACAACATATTATTAAACTATTTTCACCAGTTTTTGAAAATAGGAAGTCAAATATTTGGGAGAAAATCTGATTACAAGATAAATGTATTTCCAACATCATTTGAAACAGATTTCAATATTTGAAAACATATAGCTTTTAACAATGTCTTCCCTTCAAATTTTACCATGAAAAATCATGCTTCATTAACTTGGAAATAGACCAAAAAAAAGGGGGGGGGGGGGGGGGGGGGAATACAGGAAAAAAGAACCATTAACACACAGACAAAACTAAAGCGACACAAAATGGGCCTAAATGTTGGTTGTGATTTTCAGTGGCTTGCTCAGAACTACTCACCATCTGACTAAAGTCTAGAAACAATGGAACTCACTGGAGCCATTGTACTACTCGAGGAGTATAATTCGTTTGATTTCAAGTAAGTTTCTTCCTTGGAATATACGCAACCAGTAAGCCATTACCAACTCACTAACAAAGGACTCGCTTAATCCTCATGACAGTAATGAGTACCTAAAAGTTCTTGACATATACATTATCTCGAATTCCCAATACGAGATGCAGATTTGGAATCATCAAAGGGTAACATTTGATGCTAGTCCCAGATGGAACGTGAACCAGAAAATTAAGCAGGCATTCATTCTAAAAAGTTAGAATTAAAATAGACTCCGCCCCAATCCCCAAAAGGAACTTACTTCATCACCATTACACTTTACCAGCTGATCTCTAATTTTTCAACCAAACTAACCATTAACTAGCTGAGAAAACCCAGACAACGTCACTAATTAACTGAACAATACTATAAAAACATACCAACAATTACCTGTCTATGAATCAGATCACCAGATAGAGAATAAATCAACAGATACCCTCTGGAAGTGCCCATAGCGATCACTCTAACGTCTTCAAACACCAACCATTCAATGGCCGTAATATGCTCGGACTCGATAGGAGAGAGATCGGGTCGGATCTTGACGCGACGCTCATCTAGATCGGACCAGCCCAGAATGAGAAGGAGATATTTGTTGGCGATGGCGACAGAGTGATCGTCGAGTGCGCAGAGGATTGCAGGATCGTCGAGCCAGCCCTCGCGACCAGCGCCGAGTTCGCTCAGCTCCCCACACGCGATGCAACCAAGATCCGTCAGGTGGTTCCTCTTCGACATTGCGCCTCGTCCGGGGAGTTTACGAGTCCGTAAGAAGGGAATTTAGAATCTGAATTGGATGGAGCGATGGAGGCCTAGGAGGACATGAGCGAAGACAGAAGCAAAGCAGCCAGATTCACCTGAAAGAAAAATACTTTCTGCGCGGGCTGTAAAATAAGATCAAACCCTCCAACCTCTTAGTTTTGTGCGATGAGCAAACCCAATGTGATTGTTCTGTTTGATTTACGACATCTTGGTCCTTAGCTACACACAATTCCTAGCATCGACTCACTCTAGCTTCCTTTGGGAATAACTTTCAAAATTAACATTAGAGGTTGGAAATTGAAATAAATTATTGATTACTGTAATAGTTTTGTTAAACCTCTAATATTAAAAACTACTATTGGATAAGCTTTTCAACCTCTAACGCTAAATATTGACATTGGCTTTATTTAGGAACAGTATTAGCATTTAATGTTAGAGTTTGAAAAACTCATCCAACGGTAGCTTTTGACACTAGAGATTTGAAAAAATATCAAAATTGTTGATAATTTATTCTAATCTTAAATATTAATTTCAAATGCTATTCGTACACAAAGTCGTTCCTAAACAAAGCCTCTGTCTAGAGAAAGAAAAAGCTTGATGTCAAATTAGACTGGTCAAGAGTTAAAGGGTTGAATCGTCAATTTATGGAAGTTAGAGGGGCACTAGGAGACATAGGTCTATTCCAGCCTCTTTCATGCAAAACAGAACCAGGAAAGGGACAGCTTTGGTCCGACTCCCATGGCCCCGGACAACCGTTTCGACGAACGCATACTAAGAAACGAGGTGATCTACCTCCACTCTCTCTGGCACCAAGGCCCTCCTCAAAGCCCCAACTCCAATCCGATTCCCAGTTCAAACTCGAATCGATCTCGAATCCTCCATTTCATAAACCCCACAACTTCGTTCAAGAAGAAGGCCAAAAGCCGGACCCGACCTGATCCGGGGATCGAATGGCCGGTTGACGAGATATCTCAGGCTCTACCCAGCTCAGGATGGGGCGAGTTCAAGTCCAAACCGAACCGCCCGACGCAACCCTTGTCCGCCGAAGAGCAAGCCAGGTTGAACTCGCTGCGGATGCAGCAGAGGGTTCTCGAGACATGTCGAGGATTTTTTGTCAACGAGGAAAGCGATGGAGATGAGGGGGATGAGGATGACGTGGTGGATGGAGATGGAATCGAGGGCAACGAGGAGTACAAGTTCTTGGTGGGCATTTTCCGGGAGGACAAGGAGTTGAGGAGTTATTACGAGTGCCACCATGAAAAAGGTGACTTCTTTTGCTTGGTCTGTTGCGGGATTGGTAATAAGGCTCCCAAGAAGTTCAAAGGCTGCGTTGCGCTTGTCCAGCATTCGAATTCGATATACAAAACGAAGCAAACAAGAGCTCACAAGGCATTTTGTCAGGTTGTTTGTAAGGTTCTAGGGATAGATACGAGTAGACTACCTGTGTTTGTGTTCAATGGAGAGCCACTTGGTCGTTCTTTAGGCAATTCACAGGAGAACCAGGTTTCGATTCGTTTCATATTGCTTCTTGACGCCTTAAATATACTAGTTTGCTCTTGAAGGGTGATTGATGTTAAAAACTTTCAGTGTAATGTTTATGAAGGGGATATGGGTTCTTTTACTAATTTGAAAGCTAACAACGAGGAATCAGTTGAGAAAACGTCTTTGCCAGTTGCTTCAGGGGAAGTGCAAGTTATGGTTTGTGAGGTTAGTAATGTCTATAGATTTTGTGGTTACTTGCAAAAAATGGTAAATGTATAAAGATTCATTTCGTTTTTGTGGTGCAATAATATGCAGAATGTGAATGACAGTCATGATTCCCAATTGGTCCATAAAGAGGCTTTTGTTGCTGATCAGAGAGATGATGAAGTGATGGCTGATGAGGTTAGTTGTCTGCAAGTTAAGCTTATTTTCAAGAATCATTGCATTTAAGCTATAAATGAAGGAAAGCTGTTTGAACGAAAGAGACACATTCTTTTCAATGAAATAATATGTGGCCTGTGAACGGTGATATTGGTTCTCAATGACACCATAATGAGGCTTTCGCTGTTGTTCAGAGAACTGATGAGTTGATGCCTGGTGGGGTTAGTTGTCTGCAAGTTGTGCTTATTTTCTTGATCCAATTATAAGGATTTAAATTTGAAGCATGTGATCTAATGCTTACTGTTTCAGGACAACGGTGGGGATGTTGTCATGTATGGTGAGGCTGATAACAAAGGGGATCAGTCTCAATCTGATGACAAAGAGGTCCGCTGTGCTGATCAGGAAAACAGCACACCAAAATTGTTTGAGGTTAGTAACTTTTACAGCACATCAAAGTTATTTGAGGTTAGTAACTTGTATGGCTTATTACTCAACCACACTCCAGTACATGTGTTTATGGTTGTTTGATTTTACTTAATGAGATATTCATTTGTTGTTGTGAGCATTAGTCACTACTATGTTGGTTTTGAAACAATCCTAATCTCCTGTTTCTCCAAATAGTTTTGCTGTACAAAGATTCATTCTGTTTTGTGCTGTAATAATATGCAGAGTATGACTAACAACATGGGTTCTCCATCAGTCCATAAAGCGGCTTGTGTTGCTGACCAGAAAAATGATAAATTGATGGCTCATGAGGTTAGCTGAGATCCATCTCTTTCATCCAAGTAAAGATTTAATTTGAATTATATAAATGCTTGCTGTTTCAGGGCAATGGAGGGGATGTTGTTATGCATAATCAGAAGACTACCAATGATAATAAAGATGGTCAGTCTGCATCCTACAATAAAGAGGTGTGTTGTGCTGGTGAGGAAAATAGTGCATCAAAGTTATTTGAGGTTAGTAACTTGTATGTGTTTATTTCTTAACAATGCTCTTGCCTGCAGTGATGGTTTTTGGATTTTACTTTGTGAGAAATTCTGTTGTTATTGTGAGAATTATAACCTACCTTGTTGCCTTAGAATTGATTCGGAGTTTCCAATGGTGCCTTTTATTGAATGGCGCATATTCATAAGTGGGACATTTTTTTTTTTTTCAGCCACACACACGCACACACACATTCTGACTTTCATTCTAGACTTCTAGTTGTTGGGAGAGCAAATAGGATTTAGAACAACAATTGGTGTAAATTACCTCTTACCACCTGATTTATAGCATCCTGATGCTTTGAGGTTGCAAATCACAGGGTGATGTTAGTGGCACCATGGCTTCCTGGGATGCCTCCACAAAGAGTGTGGTTGCTCAACCAGATCTTCTGGAAGCTAATGATGCCCAACAGAAGTTGATTGTTCTTAAGGTATGTGTCACGTGTTTCCATCTTTTTGGTTGTCTATGCTTCTGTAGTTATAAGAACCTTCTGTTGTCATAAGAACTAGTGAGGATGATATTTTCTTCTTTACTAATATTTCATTTAGTTTCTCCATAACTAATACGTATTTCAATTTCTGAATATTCGGGAGAGAATGGAACTGATGAGCTTTTGAAATCAAAGTTCCCTTTTGTATTGTGAAAGATGAGTGGTCAATACTGTTGTTCGATCACTACTTTTTAGGGAATCTCTAGATATTTTCTTATGGATATTGAGACTTCATACGTTAGATTATCTTTTTTGTAAATGATTTTGTTAGTATCTTCTTTTTCCTTTCAATAAAGTTTTTCACATAAAAAATGTTTAGTTAAATACTAACAATTTTTCTGCTAAGGTAATGTCTTTTTAATTTTGTCTTATAGCATTATTTACTCCTTCCTGTTAAAATCTTTCTTCATAAGTGACCTTTCTGTGGAGAAATGCTTTATATCTGTTTTATTTGGAGTTTGGACACAAAAACTTGAGGTTTTTGAGGATATAGTTAGTATATGACTAAATCTCAGGGAGCAAAGATGGCAAATATCTGGTGGCCTTTTCCTCACATCTGGTCAAAATTAAATCAAGAGTTTCTCGGCAGAAAGTTGTGTTCTAGTGAGTGTCAAACAGATTATTCCGTAGGGAAGTTCCTACCTCAACATCCTCAAGGAACAAATCAACAATGTCATGAGTCCAAGGCACATGCAGCTGAGCAGGAATTTTTTCATTTTAAATCTAAACAACATAGAAGGGGCAATTTATTGGAATACCTTGGAGATCATTAACAGTCTTCTTTATGCATTCTCCATTTCGGCTCGATACTTTTGCTCCCGAATGTAGTTATGATTCACATCAAGAGTGTATGTCTTTAAGGGTACCTACTAATGCCACTAGTGATTGTTTAACTTCCCATCAATGAAGTTACAGAGCTCAAGTATCAGAATATGACTTTTGAATTTCAGGTCAAAGAACCTCTCCACCATGCCTTAAAGCACTATAACCAAGCTACATAACCAATTTAATCTCAGTCGCAACAATGACCTAGGCTTTAATAGTGCAGTAACCTAATGAAACAGTAACTAGTTGTCAGTTTTGGTAGTTTACTACTACCTTAAGCAGATGCACAGCTCGTTAAATATGAAATTACTGATTTCTCACAAGTTCCTACTTGCTTCAGAAGACCCTCTAGCATGTATTCCACTCAAACAGGTGACTTGATTCAAAAGTCAGCCCTCAGGTCAACCATGCAGACCCTAAAATACATACTAATATGGTTACCCGTGTAGCTCAGCTGTAATTCTTCAACTGGTAATTAACTACCAGTCTAAACCTTAGGAATTTGACAATCCTTGGTTCATTAGATTGTACCTTCACTACTCCTTTGAGTCAGGACTATAAGTTCTCCCCCTTTTTCTTTCCCTTCTTTCACAGTCAGCTGCATAAACCAGATATTGCACCTGCTAGAGCCACCAGTTTTCATTGCTCACCAGTGCAGCATTTAGATTTTCCTCCTTCGACGACTCTTAACATGGTCCCTGCCTCTAACACTGTCAAAACTATAATCCTTGGTTCAATACATCAGTATCAGGGATTTATCCACCATCTATATCTGTATTGTGTCAAGTAATATGACCCAGAGACCTTTCTTCAGAATTTCTAAGCAACAATCCTGTTTTTCAGAACCAGTAAGATGAAACCTTCATCCTAAGGCCAAAATCAGATCTGAAGACTTGAACAAGTCTAGATTATAAGAACAACTTATCCTTAGAATTTCAGTTCAAAATTTGTTCGTATTAGAGGAGGTTTGTCGAGTATCAACCTATAACAGCTTGTGTAGCCAGTCTCTGTTCGTCATGCAATAATTCGCCAAGACATACATCCAAAGAAGGAACTGGATTTCTATTCAGCAATCCAGCCCGAGCAACTTCAAAATCGGGTCTCAGTTTCATCAAAAACTGATCACGCTTACTATCTTCATGAACCGCTTGAATACCGGCTAAGTCCTCTTTTGGTACCTTAGAATAGATAATACCAGAATATTCGCTCCAAAGATTAAGAAATCCAGAATAATATTGCTCAATAGATAGATTACCTTGACTGAAGTGACTAATCTCAAGCTCTAGTTGAAATCGTCTTGCAGTGTTATACCGATGGTATATACGCTTCATATAATCCCACATCTCTTTAGCTGTACCAAAGGGGCGTAAATTGTTCACCATATAGGGTTCAATAGATCCTAAAAGCCAAGATATAATTCGAGCATCCTTTATCTCCCATTGGAGGAGTTCCTTAGCATCTTCAGGAGCTGGAGAAGTCCCATCAATGTGACTCCAAAGGTCCTTCCCTTTCAGAAACATTTTGAATTGAAATTCCCATGCTGCATAATTCTTTCCTGTAAATTTGATAGCCAAGGTCTCTGTAGGTATTCTTCCAGAAAAATTCTCAGTAGCCATTCTAAAAAAAAATCTGATCCAGAAATCGCAATACAATGCTCTCAACCACAAGTTGATTGACCGAAAAAAAATCCTAAAAAGAAGTTGTTGATGAATCAACCCAGAAAAATAACAAGACAGACCAGAAAACTTTGAAGAACAGAAGCAAAACTGACAGAAATCCAAAGATTCAGCTATGAATTTGAGAGGTAGGCTCTGATACCATGACAAATTTGAGTAAATGGCTGAATGCCTTTCTCTTGAGGACTCTTTCCATTAAATAGGAATTGCTGTACAAACTATTTCGAGTAAGAAAATATATACAGCTAACATTCTAATTACAGATAATCTATTTTAGGTAATAATATATACACAACTAATAGCATAATTATGGTAAAATAAATCCCATAATATATGCGATTGATAGTCCATAATCTCTGCCATTGATAGTTACAGCCCTTACTGACTACACTCAGCAAAAACACATGTATTTGATTAATTAAGAGCTTTTGCTGGATAAAACTAGTTTAGTACCAAGAGTATCATAAACAGGAGCCTAAGCCAGCAAGGTTCTGAACAGTTTACTAGGAGAATGGCAGGGGATTTTCCAGGAAAACCTCACATACAAGTTTTAATTATGAAGCTTTACTTATAAACCAAGTTTCTGCTTTAAACCAAATTTGTATCAGAAGGTCAACTGAGAATCAAACCATTCATTAGTTGACATAAAACTCCATTTGCAAAAGAACCAAATCAAATGTTGAAATCTGATTGAAATGTAATAGTCTTGGTTACAGAGTTTGTTCAAAAACCGCACTTGTATGCTCATATAGTACAACCACACAGTCTGTCTATTCAATAAAGTAAGCAGAAAAGACATGACTTGTAGTCTACGGTTCCTAAATACAAAACCATAAGAACTAGGCTAAGAGGCATCAATCCAGGACTTGCAATTCTACTGATTCGCTTCCAGAAGGGAGTCCAGACCATCAACGAATAGACTACCTAGCCCGCAAACCAATACAGTAGGGGAATGAGTTTTCAAGGAAACTCAGTAAGAAGCACTACACTAAACATGCAATCCAGCATGCTTAGCTATAACCTGCAAACTTGAAGCAGAAAGCAGAACTACAGGCAACACTATATTTCACACATGATTCAACAAATCCTTCAGACAATCACACAGCAACAACATTCCAGCAGAATCAAACTGAAATAACTTACCAATAGAAATAACTCAACAGACCAGGGTGCATGAATGCAGAAGAGTTAACAATCAGAAACAGTTCACCTGGGCAATTCAGTAATCCAACCACCAAGCAACAGTAAAAGGCGGCGAGCTCTATTAAGGGTCCACTACAGTATGGCCATATATCAGTGTCCGAGAAACACCTAACCCCCTGTTGTTTGCATACCCCCAAATTTAATCTGGATTACCACTTGATTCTACAATGAGTCATGCTAATACAGTCCTTTGGACCTAACAGTCAGTATTCCCTCTGAAGAATCCATGTTCATTCAGTATAACCACCATCCCATGGTCTTCTAACCTCTTCAATAACATGCAAGGTTCAAGATGCCATTGCACTAGCAGATATCACTAATTCCAAAAGAGGTTCATGTTTCTTACCTATTTTACCTCCTGTTCAGGTTCTGGATCCAAACGCTGCTGTGTTCTTATCTTGCTTGACTTGCCCGTGAAGTAATCCCTCACTCATGCAACTGAAGCCATCCTCTGCTGGTGATCGAATATCAGACCTTTATTTCCCTTCCCTCGCATGTTATTTCTCTGTTTTGATCAAGAATCGATCAAGAACTAGCCCCAAAGGATGCTCAAGAACAATTGCAAGTCAAGGCTGAGTTGTTCGGGCAAGAAGAAGACACGCAATTCTCTCATGCGTTAGTGGGGATTTAATTCCCAAATAGTCCTCCTCCTCATCATCATTTTCAGTTAAGCCCATGTTCTTCTCTATCCCCTTAACTCCACAAGCTTAACTTGTCTAATTTTTACCCAACTTGTTCAATTCAGTCCCCAATTATGCTAATTGAGTCCCTTGCACCTTCTTTCTTGGCAAATTAAGCCACTTACTTAATAACCAGTCCATAATTTCTTGACTGCTTGCAAAATAGTCCTCAGCTTTATGAAGCCTCCAGTAAAATCCCCAATTTAAATCCTTAGTTCAGCAGTGCAAAAAGAGACACGGGTAACATATAGTCTTATAGATATTGGGACTTTCATACCTTGGATCATCGATTTAGTAAATGATTTTGTTTACTTCTTTGTTTTCTTTTCAATGAAGTTTTTTCGTCTAAGAAATGTTTAGTTCCAAACTTTGTCTTGTAGCAGTTATTTACTTCTTCCTGTCGAAATCTTTCTTCATAAGTGAGCCTTTCTGCGTAGAAATAATGTCTGTTTTGTTTGGAGGCTGGACACAAAAACTTGAGCTTTTGAGGATATAGTTAGTATATAACTCAGGACGCAAGGATGCCAAATATCTGGTGGTCATTTCCTTGCATCTGGTCAAAATTAAATCAAGAGTTCCCCTGCAGATTATTCCATAGGGATGCTTCTTTTCTCAACAACCTCAAGGAACAAACCAACAAAGTCATGAGTCCAAGAAACAGGCAGCTGAACAGGATCTTTTTTAACTTTGAATCTAAACTATATAGAAGGGACAATTTATTGGAATGACTTGGAGATCATCTTTTAACAGTCTTCTGTTGGGTTTTTGTTTCATTATGCTGTTCATTCTTCATTATGTTGTAGTTATGATTCACATCAAGAGTGTATGCCTTTACAGGAAATGGAGAAATGCAATTTGAATGAAGGCTGATCCTTATCAAAAGCAATTAGCTGCAGATTAATGGCAACTTCACAGGTAATCATTTCGGAGGAATCACTGATTATGCAACCAATATCGTGAGATCTGTGGAATTTAAGGTTAGAAATCCTGGGTTTGTACCTCACCGGAGAGCTGACGTCTTACTCTTTACTGGAGACTAATTGTCGTGAGGGTAGTTGGTTTCTTCTTTCCAATTATGTAGTGTATCAAGGATGGTGATTGGCAGTTGCAAGCCACCTGAGGCAAACTGTGTATCAACTGTTGCCAGTTAGGTTCTTGCTTTCTCTAATTTGGTTAAGGTTATTGTGAGTTTTAAGTTATGAAGTTTTCACTTGTCAATGGTGTCACTTTTTTTTTCTGTTTTTTTTTTAATCCCTGTTTCTGTCCAAATATCAATTGGTTATGGTAGGGCTGATCGTTCAGTGAGTTTGGATTTATTTTTTTTTTTTTTCAATTTTTTTAGGGTTTTGGTTTTTACCACAATAAACCGAATTACTGACTGAAGCTGGATGTTTTGGTTTGAAATGGAAACAACGGAAATGGTACTCGCAAGTTGCAACCAGTGACTAACAGTAAGACGATAAACGTAAGGGTGAAAATTGTTTACAGTTCGTGAAAGGTTTCGACTGAACTTGATAAATTTTAGTAGTTAGAAGGGTAAGATACAAAAGTCAATAATTTAGGGGTTTACGTGGTCCATGGTTATAAGTTCAAGAACCCGCTGGGTGCCTGTTGAACCAAACGAGAAATAGAAAGGTGGTAGAAGTAGCAAATTTGCCACCAAAAAGTATGCTCTGGCATGGATAGTTGTCCTTCATGTCTGACCGGTTCTAAGATACAGGGATATGCTGCCTCATCCAATGGACACTGTTGCATGAAAAGCTCTTACTGTTCATAAAAGAGGAATTGATTGTTTTTCCTTGAGCTCTTTCACATTAAATCTTTACTTAATTGGGCATTAAAGTATTTTTCTCAAGTACTCACGCCTGTTCTCATGGATCAAGGCCCTACATACAATTTACTGAGGTCGAGGGTCAAAGTAGGAAGCATCATCATTTTGCCATTACCGTGGGGCTTTTGAGTGTTCTTGCCATGAGCACCTGCCTAGACTACATCACACTAGGCAAGGAGATAGGCAAGAGTCTACTTCCTAATGACAATAATGGAGATAATTCTCAAGCTAACACTCCAGTGCATACCTTCAGGGGGCGGGGGAGATGGTTTTGCTAAATTTAATCCTTTGCTACCTAGTGCAAGCTTGAAGCTATGAACAACTAGCTTGCCAACGTCACAAGGAAGCTAGACTCCACAATGGACATCTTAGCTACGTTTCTGTCCCAAGCACCATAGGTGCCAGTAATAAAATCAGTCAACCTACCAACACTCCCAACAGCTACCAAAGCCTCAGACACCTCTAATACCAACAGTGCCTAGCCTTCTTTTGATGCACCTTCCATACTACCCCCTACTACTTGCCATCAACACACTCACTCGCTAATGGAGATGGAGACCGTGCACCACCATCTCACATTCTTAGTCTAATCAAACCTTAATCATTTTCCAAAGGCTCAAATTGGGGCTTGTAGATTTAGGATTTTTCAAAGTTCAAAAATGATTTTAGGTTCAATTCATATCTATTCTATCATGATCAATGAAAAAGGTAGAGGCTTTTCTCACTTAAATATTCTCACTTAAATAGACACATTTATTTATCGCCTATGTAGCGATCATCACCATTGGTAACATGGAATGCACAAAGAAAATATATGTGCTTAACATATTGATATTTAAGTTTCAAATTATCTTTATTTTGCCATGATCATCAACCAAGAAAAAGTTGTTCCTTTTGTCCACCTACGATTGTTGAAGCATGAAAACGAATATAAGTGACAAGTGAATGAATAGCTCAAGCTTGAAAGCTAAACTCGATTTAGAGCTCATGTGTGACTTGTTTAAATTATTTCCAATCAAAAAATGAACTAAAATTCTAAGTTCGATGCATGATTGAAACCAAGATTAGTTTACTCGTTGCTTTGTTGAGCTTGGCTTGATTATAGCTTATTCCCTTGGACTAAGTTAATAGCTAGAGCTCAACTCAAGCTTGATCTATTTAAAGTTCATTCATTGTTCGTTTATATTCTTTTTCAATTTAAATATGAATAAAATATCAATCTCAATATATATTTTAGCTGAACATGATCTACCTATTACTTGGCTTAACTCATTGTTAACCTCGCAATGAGGTTAATGGTATATTCTCACAATTTAGATTGATTTGCTACTTTACAAGAAATAAAGACTAATTGTCTTGATAATCAAATTGTTATCATCTTCCGGTTGGATTGTTGACTTGACTTTGAAGCTTAATAAAGCACCGAAAGGGCCCTATAAGTAAAGACAATGTTAGGAGGCCCCTAGGGAAAGTGTTTCAAGAGGACCCTTCAAGGCTCAAGTCAATGCTATGGTGGGTGAAGATAGAATGCGTGAGTTTGGGAGAACGTCAAGGTACTTGGTTTAGTCGAATAATGGCCTTCTTATAATTGGAGAGCTTCCGCAGTTACGGAAGTTAAGAGAATATTGGAGAAGATCATAATAGATCATGGAGAGATTGGATGGGATCATGGATTATAGAGAATCAATGTAGATCATGTAGGATCGATTGGTTGATATTTGAAATGAACCATGATTATCATTGAGATTCCACGATAATAAGGTTACAAAGGATCGCAGAATATTATTTATAAATATAAGGTATGATCCACTTGTAATTGGTTGAGGCTATGATCCCAGATTTCGTGGTGATTTCTAATAAGAATGCGCATAGCATTGTGGGCTGCATGAGACTTGTATTAACCCAACAAGAGGTTGTTTAGCACATATATGCAAGGAAGTAAGCCCCTATTGTAATGATGTGGGCTGGATTCTGGTTGATGCTATTAATATTCTATGTGATAGAAACGGGGAGTAACTGCCTTAAGTTATCTAACACTTGTAGATTGTTAGGGAACTATGATCCCACTTAGTTACAGTTGGTTAGTTATTACTCATGAATGATTTTAAAACTTTTATACACACTAGTTACTTAGCCTACCTTATGTATAAAATATTCATGGTTGTCTCGGCTATGCAAAAACAAGTAAATAAAAATATTACAGAAAACAATTTCACATCAATTAATAAGACGATAGTTAAAACAAGCCAAGATGTAAAACATTAGTTGCTTTGACTTCAAGTGTTAACTTGTGCATATATCTTAAACTCTGTATGTACCCAAAAGTAACCCTAATGCTATGCATACTAATGAACACTAGTAAAGCAAACATTTATTCACTACACAAGACACTAAGTACTAAGATCCTTCATTAGCTTCCCACTCAAGCAAACTAGCTCCAAGTGACAAACCTCTACTTTTTTTATGCACACTTAGCCTTAAATTGTTAAGGTAAACACTTTGGTCAATACTAGCATATAATATAAGTAACTTAGAATCACAAAGATTCACACATAAGAGAGTACCTACAAAACCATAAAAACTTATAACCTTAACAACTGCCTTTTAGCTACTAAGTATATCTGCACAATGGTTAAAGCGTAAGTACTTTAAGTACGCAGTAGGAGATTTAGGGTTCATACAGAGAAGAACATAAGGCAAGCATGCAAAGTAAGTATGCATGCTAACATACAAATACAAACACATACAACAATAACAAACAACAATAATATTTTTTTGGTACATTAGAAAGGAAAACAAGGACGTTAAGGCTGAAGTCATTACACACTGACAATGTCCTCTAGCAACAAAAGTAAAAGAAAAGACAACAAATGATAGAAAACTTCTATCTCCTTACCAAACAAATGGAGCTAAGATTGGCCATAAATGTGGTGCACTGATTACCTTCTCGAAATATATAAGCGATCAAGGTCACCTGACAACCTTCCATAAAAGCAAGACAATCCTAAACCACAACCCCACAGGAATCATTGGTCCTTCAATCATTAATGAAAGAAAGCCACAGTCAAATCCGACTCAACAAAAGCACCACAAGCTTATATTTAAATGAGTAGGAGCATCCCATGCCAGATTACTAATAATTCAGTTAGCAAGACAGAAGCATGCCTAACCCTGCCCGCATTGCACATGACTAGCTCCTCTCGGTCGCTCCAAATGACATTACCAAAAGTTGTTTCATACTTACTACCACATAAGGATCTATCACAACTCAGCTTCAATCATCCCGATAACAGAGGCTTCTAGGAGTTAAGTCGCACATGATGAGTTACCTTAAAGATGAAAGTAACAGTTGCAGAACCTATCTATTTCCAACCCATAAGCTCTTTCCAACATAATAGCATAGGAGATAGACTCCTTTACACCATTTGGTGTATAACTTAGCCGTGAGCTCTTACGGCAGAGGTACTTGAACATTCTCCCTCATGTTCCATCTTATAAAGCTTACCTTATGACTTCAAATTACATGTCCCTTAGAACAAGTTGTCACCTACTCAACCATGCTGTTTTACTTATGAGTTCTTAGAGTAAGTCATTACTTACTTGATCTTACCAGTCTTCCCCTTTTTGTTGTGCTAACTAACCATTCTTAATGGCTCTACTTTGCCAAGTTCTTAGAGTAAGTCATTACTGAGTTTCGTGGCTTGGTCAAGGCTTTTTCAAGTTCCACTCCAATGTCTAGGTGCCCTCAACCTCTATCTTTGGGTCACTTGAAGAATTAAATCCTCGAGTTCTGCTTTAATTCCTAAAGGTCTCCTATACCTCATTTTGAGCCATTAAAAGATCCAAACCCTCTTAGCACCTTACTTGCACCTCAAGGTACTCACACAGCCACACTTAACCCTATTTGTCCACTTTATTAGTTACCTACTCAAGTAATAAATCTATATCATTTTAGGAGTAGGATTAAGGCTTATTTTAAAGTCTTAACTGTCCTAAGAGAGGCCTAGGATTATAAAAGAAGTAATGTGGTCCCATTTAAAGCAGCTTAGTTTGGGAAAGAATATTTAGTGGCACTACACACCAAGGGGAAACACTATGGGGCCATACGCATTTTGACTTGGTGTACCATGAGGTGCTTGGTGCTACACTACCAAGGCACCTCCTAGAGCATGACTGGTTCATGCCAACCATGCCATTTCTTGCTCCATTTGTCGTACCATGGCCAATTCATGCTAGCCTTAATTCAACCTTACTTCTTGGTGTTAGGACACTTGCAATGCATCAATTTATCTTGCCAAAACTAAAATCCCTTACCTCAAATTCAAGAATCAACCAACTCAACTAAATCAAGCAACACTATTCACCATAGCTCTTCCTAACTCCCATGGCTTCCAAAACCATTTCCTTGACAAATTGGGCACCACAATTGCTTTGTCGAGACCATTTATACCTTATTAACTCACTTAGAACCAACCCATAAGTTAGGAAAAGGCATACCTTAAGAATTTGACTCAAAACCATCAAACTACCCAAGATCAACTCAAATGCACCAAAATACTTCAAGAATTCGGTTGGTGCTTGGGCATTCAAAAACCATTAAGTCTTATGCTAATTTGGGTGACAAAGGTGTGTAGAAAGAGCCATAAATTGGCTCAATGAAGGAGATGATGAGTAGTACTCTTTCTCTCTTTCCTATTCATTATACTCCATTCGTCCTAAGTTCTTTGAAACATTCATTTTTCAACAATTAATCTATGATTTTTTAGATTTTTTATTTTCAATATTTTTGTATATAAATGAAGAATATTTATATATAAATAATAACTAAAGATCTATAGTTTCTAAATATATTTTTTTATATTTTTTATAACAAATAATAATATGAATAAATTTAAGTCAAACTATTCAAAAAAATCAAATGTTTCAAAAAATATAGGCAAGAGGAAGTAATATCTTTAACCTACCAATCCCCCTTAATCTTGATTAAGTTAATTAACTTTTCTTAATCCTTTCTTTAGCCCTTAAATCAACCATTCTTAGTCCCAAATGAAATAGTTATTTTCTTTCTTTTTAGCCCAAGCTCATCTAGCAATTAAAAGCTCACTTTTTACCTTAGCCTTTAACATCTTTACCTGGTGCAATTATGCCCTTCCTTACCACACTATTGGTTCAAATAAGTTACAACACTTGTGGTTTTGCTTTCTTAGATCTTTCACTAACATGACCCTAATTTCATTAAGATAACATTCATGCCAGTAACTCCAAGTCAAAATTACCATTTTGCTCTTATGACAATAGGATGCCATTTAGCACTTAAAAACCCTTCTAAACCTAACTTTGGTTGCTTCACTTGCTTGAAAAGGCACTTGTTTAAGGATTTAACTTGGGATTTACTTACCTTACCATCTGAGCTAGGTTACTCACTTTGTGGGCCTTTACATTTTCCCTTTGTTCAAAAATTAGGTCTTCTAACTTCTAACTTAAGCAAGCATAACCCCTTGGAAGCTACTCTCTTACATCTAGCTTAGTCCTCATCATGGCCTTTTTTTTTACTATGGTCAAACCACAATAGCTTGACCACAAGTCTTACTTTTTACTCTTAACTTCTTGGCTTGCTAGTCAAGAATTATCTTTTGAGTTTCTTCAAAGCTTCATCAATGTAAAAAATGAAAGTTAGAGAATTTCCTTAGTGGAGTTGTTAGAAATTTGTATACAGAAATTTTATGTATAAAATTTACACTTGAAATTAACTAATATATGAGATTAAAATTTAGAATAGAAATACTGGGTTACCAATTCTTTTGCATGCTTCTCATATATGCAATCCTCTGGCCAATGCTTTGAGTTTTTTATGGAGACGAAAATGGCTTCCTTGCTATCACGATCTTTTGACTTCAACTTGGTTAGGCTAGAACCAATATCCGTTGCCACTTTACTTAAACTTGGACTTTTGGTTTTTTTCATCATTCTCTTTGGACTTTGGGTTTTGGGAAAATTTTTCCGGTTTTCTTGTAGTTTGACTTGATGTAAGCGTAGAAATGCATTGTTCACATTCTTCATTATTTTCACACAAATCTAAACTTGAATTTAATGTGATGTCCTTGTACTTTGTTCATGCTTCACACACGTTTTTCGCATTCCTTGTTGTGTTCTTCAAATTTATCTTTGAAACTCAAATTTCATGTTATTTGGCTTTGATTTTTCTTCATGCTAGGCATTTGTGCTTCATTGGCTTTAATAGTTGGAAGGAACTTTTAGTAGATAAATTTATGTTCTTTGGTTCTACTTCTTCTTGGATTTGTGTTTTGCCCCTTTAGGCTATGAGGGTTTTTATAGGTGCAAAACAGAGGTTGTTTGATTTAGGAAAACACACATGTGTTAACCATCACTTAATTAAGGTAAAATCTACTAAGGGTTACCTAACTTATTTTATTTTCCTAATTGGGTACCCCACATTTAGTTTGTAACAAGCTACCTTTCCTCTTTATATGTGTCCCATTCAGCTACTTTTTATTACTTCCTTTATTAAGGTGGACGGAAAAAGATGATATGGCCACTGGTAAACTATTATCCAACCCCACGATGCCATAGTGGACAACATATGCCATGGAAAATGATGACATGGTAAATTTAGAGCACATTCATGGACAATGATGCCAATGGAATGTTTTTGAGTGGGAAATAGGCGTGAAAAATGGCGAAAAAATAGGTAGATGACTTAATGAAAAATCTGGTGAAGATGAGGGCAAATAAAAGGAAGGAAGGGGAAAAAGCAGACAAGGTTAAAAACTGAAACACTTATAGTGTCGCCCTCATTATCTTCATGCATGCTATCCAACTCACCTTTTGAGGAATCATAATCTGAGTCCTTCACCTTATAGGTGTAGCCCATACATTTGTTAGATAGGCCCCCTTCACCGTTTGATCTTGCAGTGGGCTGTTCTAATGGCCCAACACTATCCTCAAGCCCATTTTTACGAGTCCCCCTCTGCATTGAAGTAATTCCAACATTAATCCAAACTCTAATATTCATATAATTATCTTTTTTGCCAATTTTATTATCTGTCTCATTGAACTCGGTTGTGTTGGGAATCCGAACCCATTTCATGCTATTAAATTAGCATGCCCTAGGATTAGATTGTAGAAACAATCACATGGATACTTTGTTTTCGAAATTCCACAAGTGTAGAATTCTCTAAGCTTCACACACTCGAATTTCTTATCTCCCAGTTGTACCATGCATGATTTCTCTAGTGAAGAATTTCACGTATGTTTCTTATGTGTTGTTATTAATACATAACAGCTCTTTTTATAGGCAAATTAGGGTAGAGATCAGAATATGGCGTGTGACCTATTGGGATCTCTTAATCCTGTCAAATTAGTCCCCAACTAATTTATTATTTATAAGTCAGTACAACATTTTGTATGGCCTTGTAAAATCTCTCAAGAGTTCAAAGATAATTCATAAGCACCCATATGTTTAATTTTATTTCGTTTACCGTCCAATATTGTTGCACATAATTCAGACTAGACCAACCATATTCAAATTGCGGCACTGTCAATACGGAATCAAATATGTGCACGTCTCTTCAATTTTATTTGGACTTAAACAATTTAGAAAAACATTTATAAAAACTATATATACTACTTATATATAATTTTATATACAAAATAATATTTCTGAAAACAATATTTTTCTAAATCGACCATGTGGATTTCCTAATCCGAATAATTAAGAGACATACTCCACAATATTTACTCTTACTTTAAGAGCGATGAATTTCCATGTTGAATAATCATGAACTTAACACATTAACATTTATGTAATCCAATATGTCCAAGTATATCCTATATTAGGCATCATTAATTGACATATCAAAATCACTTAATTTATATATTTAAATTCATATTATTCTCAAGCCTATAGAATAAATAATATTTACTCTTTCTCAACAATTGAAGGTCTAAGAGTAATTGATTTGGTTCTTTTCAAATATTTATCTCCATAAATATTCACACACATATTAAGAATCAATATGTCCAAGTATATCCTATATTAGGCATCATTAATTGACATATCAAAATCACTTAATTTATATATTTAAATTCATATTATTCTCAAGCCTATAGAATAAATAATATTTACTCTTTCTCAACAATTGAAGGTCTAAGAGTAATTGATTTGGTTCTTTTCAAATATTTATCCCCATAAATATTCACACACATATTAAGAATCAATATTTCAGTGATTGGGACAAATCACTATATCTCATATAGTAATGTCATATGTGCAATCCTTTAAGAACAATAAACCCATGTATATGCTCATAAATTGTGAACATCTTTTAAGAACTATAAAGATAAATCAAGTTCCCTGTGGTATGATCTTCATCATCCATCAATCCATATATAATATAGTTCTACGGGTTTATCATAGTAGGAGATAATAATATAAATCAAAAAAGAATCACATAAATTTATTAAATCAATAACAAAGTTTAAGTTAGCTTTGATGAGTATAATAAATATTTCAATCTCCCACTTGCAATTCAAAGCCAATAAGCAACTATTCTAAGATCCATTTCCTTTATGTGTTTTTAAAAAATCTTTTGAGGCAACAGTTTAGTCAGTGGGTCTGCCACGTTTTCCGTTGAAGCAACCTTTGTAATGCTTGCATTTCCTCTTTTGACAATTTATCTTACCAAGTGAAATTTTCTCTGTAAGTGCATCATGTGTTGATGAGCACGGGGTTCTTTGACTTGTGCAATGGCTCTAGTGTTGTCATAGTACAAAGTAATCAGAGATTTTATGCTTGGAACAACTTCAACTTCCTGAATGAACTTCTTGATCCAAACAGCCTCTTTTGCTACTTTAGAAGCGGCAATGTATTCTGCGTCAGTTGTAGAGTCAGCCACAGTACTTTGCTTGAAGCTCCTCTAACTGAAGACCCCATCATTCAGTCCATAAATGAATCCAGAATTTGATTTACCATCATCTAGATCAGATTGGAAGTCAAAATTAACATATCCTTTTATTTCCAATGAGCCACCGCCATCAACTAAGCAATAATGCTTTGTCTTGCTAAGATATTTCAAAATATGCTTAACAACAGTCCAATGACCTTCCTTGGGGTTGGATTGATACCTACTTACAACACTTATAGCTTGTGATATATCGGGCATAGTACACAACATTGCATATATGATGCTGCCAACAGCGGAAGCATAAGGGTAGCATTTCATGTTATTCAATTTCTCATCAGCCTTGGGAGACATTTTTTTAGAAATGACGATTCTATGGCAAGAAGGCACAAAGCCTTTCTTGGAATCCTGCATATTGAATTTAACCATGATTTTATCAATGTAAGTAGATTGAGACAACCTTAACAACCTTTAGCCTCTATCCCTATAGAGCCTAAGACCAAGGACATATGATGCCTCACCCAAATCTTTTATAGAAAAATAAGTTGACAACCATAACTTCATTGTTAATAAAATTTCCACATCATTCCCAATGAGTAGAATATCATCAACATATAGGACAAGAAATGTCATAGCACTTCCTTATGTCTTCTTATAGACACATGCTTCATCTAAATTTTTTGAGAAGCCAAATTGTTCGACTGTCTTATAAAAATAGATGTTCTAACTTCTAGAAGCCTATTTAAGCCCATAAATAAACCTATTCAGCTTACATACTAACTGTTCCTTCCCGCTAAATATAAATCCTACAGGTTGGTTCATGTAGACATATTCTTTAAGATACCTATTCAAGAAGGTAGTTTTCACATCCATCTGCCATATCTTGTAGTCATAGTATGTAACTACAACTAACATAATCCTGATGGATTTAAGCATGATTACTGGCGAAAAGGTTTCTTTATAATCAATTCTTTCCTTTTGATTATATCCCTTTGCCACTAATCTTGCTTTGAAGGTTTCCACCTTTCCCTCAAGTCCCTGTTTCCTCTTATAAACTCATTTACAACCAATGGTTTTAATATTGGTTTGTGGATCTATTAGAGTCTAAACCTGATTCTCATGCATATAATTCATTTCTAAATTCATAACACCAATCCATCTATCTTTGTTAACATTCTTCATTGCCTCCTTATAGGTTATGGGATCTTGTTCATAATCTTCTGAAATCATTGTGAATGTCCCATTTAGAAGTGTCAATTTTTGAGGCAGACACACAATCCTACAAATTTTTCGAGTAGGCTCTAAAAGAGTGTTAACTCGAGTAATATCAACAGCAGTAGTACCATTAGATGTTTCAATTAACTCTTGCAAAATAATCTCATTATCTTTTTTAGAGTCAACCACAAAATCTTCTTCCTTGAAGACCCTATCTCTACTAATGAACACCTTTTGTTCATTTGTATTATAAAAATAATAACTCATAGTGTCTTTTGGGTATCCTACAAATAGGCATCTTTCTGTTTTGGATTCCAACTTTGTAAATTTTTGCTTCCTAACATGTGCAGGATTGCCCCAAATTTTTAGGTTTCTTCTTGGTCCATAACTCATATGAAGTCTTTGAGATTGATTTAGTTGGAACTTTATTCAATAGATAGACAGCAGGCTCTAATGCATTTCCCCAAAAAGTCACTAGTAGATCGGCCATGTTTATCATTGAGCACACCATATCCAATAAGGTACGATTTCTTCTTTCAAAAACACCATTGAGTTATGGTATTCCCAGTGGTGTCAATTGAGAAAGGATCTCATTATCTTTGAGATAATCTCTAAACTTATCGAAGAGGTACTCGCCTCTTCTATCGAAGCAAAGGCACTTAATACTCCTACCCTTTTGTTTCTCAACCTCTTTTTGAAATTCTTTAAACTTTTCAAAGGCTTCCGATTTATGTTGCATTAGGTAGATGTACCCGTATCTAGAATAGTAATCAGTGAAGGTGATGAAATAATATATACTACCTCTTCCCATATGATTCATAGGTCCACGTACATCGATATGTATGAGATCTAACACATTTGAGCTTCTTTCACCTTTTCCAAAAGACAGTAATCTAGTCATCTTTCCTTGAACGCAAGATTCACAGATTAAGTAAGTTTCTAAAGTTAAAAAACCCAAAGGACCATCCTTAACCAACCTTTCGATTATTTTGGCATTAGTATGACCAAGTTTCAAATGCCAAAGATAAGTGCAAACTATCTCTTTCCTTTTCGCTTTGTTGAATCATTCCCATCACATGGTTCAAACTCAACATTCATGTTACTTTCGTGAAGTGTATGCAAGAAATAAAGACCATCAATTTTTAAACCACTAGCCACAAATTTATTATGAAATCTAATCATAACTTTATTGCGAAATAGAAATGTATAACACCCCCAATTTTATAAATCTTAATTTTGAAAAATATCTTAATTTTCCAAAGTTATTAAGCAATTAATTAAAAATAATTTAATAAATATGATGTAAAACTTTTTCTTTTAAGCTATTTTTCAAATAATAAAAGTATTAAATGAAATCAGAGTAGTTAAGTGACAATCCCAGGAAAACTAACATAGGAATAATGTACTAATTTAAACAAACCATATGTTTCTTTTATATATAAAATAACACAAAATATAAACCCAGACCTAACCAGTTGTATTTTTAATGGGCTAGAGCGTAGCCTCACTTAATCTGTTCTACATCTTGAATCTCATTAAATGATTCAGTATACCCCGCCTTTTCATAGTACTCACATAAGAAAATAAGTTAGAAGGAAGGGTGAGCACAACTTACTCAGTAAATGGGAAGTATCAGGCCTGTCACGTAGGTCCTAATATTCCCACAATAAATAAAAATGAATAACAAACCTTAAGTTATAGCAATTTAATTAAAGAACAATTTCATACAACATCATAACAATAATATTAAAGTCCTACTAGCATGCTTGAACTAATATGCATATGCATAATTCATTTCACCGATTAAATCATATCTTATTGATCAATCATTTAATCCAATACTTGAATGTCGTCGGATGAACCTAAGGTGGTGAGTGTGTACATCACCTACTCTCAGGATAACTCTTAGACAGTGCCATTAAGGATGCCACCAAGTTAGAGCTTTTCGGGATACCTACACCGAGGTAGAGCCTATCATGATACAAACTGTAAGCATGGTCCCCCGCTAGCTATGGTATAACAATGCACAAATCATATCTTCATACTCCATATCAATATCAGGTCATGACTAGGGATGGTCCGCTGCCACCTTAACATGTCTCTCGGGTTTGAATCGTCCGTTTCGAACATCTCTTCTAAATTTACGGCACATCAAGTCATGCAGATATGATCCGTTGCCAACCTTGCATGTCTCGTGTTTTATCTTACTCCTTAAATCTTTTATGTAATGTAGTCTTTTGTATGACAAACATCAATCATATGCAACAACCAATTGATGCATGACCATAGCTCATTTTATTTTAGCCCTTTTTAGTAGAGTGCCATAATCCTAGTGCATCCTATTTCTTTTATCTTGCTATCTTAGCTTAGTGTTACATGATTATATGACAATCAATGATATCATTTTAAGTGTATTTATGATAAATGTTCATCTCCTCTCTCGTGAATTCTTTCTAAGTTTTTCATTTAGTATTTATGGTCCTAACTCTTTATCTACCGGCTTAGAGTAATTTATTACGGCCTTAACATGCCGCTAACAGTTGCTTTTAACCTTATCATGCTGCTAGCGAGCTTGTCGGCCATAAACATGGTACTAATGGTGTTTGTCTTATCGGCTAAATATGGTACTAGCAAATTTATTCAAGCAGTCCTAACATACTTTTAACTTAATTCTTATTGAAAATGGTTCTAGTATGATACTAGTGTCAAACATACATCATATATCATATCATTACAACCATGCAATCAACCAACCAAAATTACATCTCAATGGAAGAGAACAAAAATAGAATAAAATAAAATTCTAGAAAAACTAATTAATTACCCTAACCATGTTGCCCATACATTTAAAAAAAAATTTAGTCCAATAGTTTACTTATAATTTATTATTTAGGTTTATGATTATTTTGGGCCTAAGAAGGCCCACGAGAACTAAACCGCTCTTCCCCTTTACCTAGTACGGAATAATACGGCGAAACGGGGCGATTTCCTAGGACGGTCCTACAAAATGTTAGTAAGGTAGAAAATTAGAAAATATGTTAAAATTTAAAAATTTCCTAAATGGTATTTGGAAGGTTCACATTCCTAACATTTAGGCCAAAATTTTACCTAGTGGGCAAAAATAGCCTCAAGATGTCTCCAATGGCCTCATACCTATTCGGGATTGTGTCGGGAGTTTTCTTGATATTGATCTTAAAATTACAATGCCCAATGCACTGAGGTATAAGCTCATTTAGTAGCTGTAAAAACTAATTTGAGAATGAAAAAATTTGATTTTGATTACCGATGTGTTTTTAGGATCCCTAGCGCTCCGGGAGTCCAAAAAAGCGCTAAACCTTCAAATAAAGATTTTCTAGCCATTTGTAACAGCATGGACAGTAAGGAAAAAAGACTTATTAAGATTGTAAGATTTGAAATTGGCAGCCAAAAGAATTTTAAAAAGGCTACAATGGTTTACCGGGGCTTAGGAGCAAGTATAGACCCGATTGCACAAAAAACGAGTGCAAAAATCCAAAAATTTGATTAACGATGATCTACCAATGATTTACAACAAAAACATAAGGCCTTTAGGTGCTGGAAAAAAATAAGAAAAATAAAAAAGTAAAACCAAAGAATTTAGACTCACATGAATAAATTCAGGATTGTCAGTACCCATAGGATCGCTTTTGGTGTCTGGATGTGGTTTCCCTTCAACTTAATAAACCTAGGCAATAATAGGGAATTAAATAACATTCAAAATTACTTAGATGATGGAGAAACAAAGCCTGAAGGGCTAGACTTACGACGGTTCAACAAAGAACGCGGTTGAGATGACAAAAATACATAATGGTGTTATGATGATTCTTCTAGTACAATGACTTCTCCTCTCCAAATAACAAAACCAGAAACATTGGATCTTTTAAATGGCTACCTAGATGGAGTAAAAGAATGAAGGAAAGAAATATAGCCAAAACTATTAGAAAATAATGTGGTTGGCAAGACTATGAACAATGATCATGGCACCATTTGTTGCTTTAGCGGCCCGAGAAAAAATAGATGAAGGAAAAAGAGTGAATCCGCCTAGGTTATGATTTTGAGAGACAATTTCAAATCCTAAGTTAGATACAAATACAAGGAGAAGCAAAGAAAGAAAAAAAAAAGTTAATGGGATAATGGTAAAATTAGTTAAATAAGAAAAAGGTAAGTAGATTAAAAAGATTTAATTTTAAAGAAATAAAATATATATATATATATACTCTAGTAAGTCATGCAGCAGGAAGTTATATTTGTATATTAAGATAGAGATTAGGGTTAAGTAAGAAATTATCTCATGCAATAAAAGTACGAACCCAATTTAAACCGTATACATGTATAAACTAAATTTTGAAAACCTAGGCAAACAAATTTAGAATTGAGTGAGATAAATTTCTTTTAATTCATTTTTGTGAGAAGAATCTAACGATGCTCTTAGATTTTCCATTCGATGCTCAGATGGAAAAAGGACAAAAATGCCCTTAGCCTAAAAAAATGACTTTGAGCTTACAGCTTGGAGTTTGACTTACCACTAAAGGAATTATTTAAAGATCAAGATTCTCAGTTTTACATTGATTTTCTAAATTGATAGGTAAAATTACAAAAATACCCTTAAGGGTAAAATGGTAATTTTTGCATTTAGGGTATTTTGGTAATTTTCTTTTTCTTAATTTTTAGGGTTATTATAAAATGAATATCCTATATCATCCAATTTTGAAATAGAAATAAAATTTCTCCTAACTTGCGGCACATAATGACAATCTCTTAAACAAAGAATGGCTCCACTTAAAAGAACTAATCTAAAAGTCCCTAAAGAGACGACCGCAACTCTTGCATCTGATCCTATCAACAATGAGATCTTTCCTTTACTCAGCCTTCTTGTTTCTTGGAACCCCTACAACGTGTTACACACATGAGTGGTTGCCCTAGAATCAAAACACCAGGAATTTATAATTCCATGCATCAAGTTTGTCTCAATGGTAAAGATAAAAGACTTACCAGCTAAAGGCTTTTGCTCACTATAGCAAGGTAATGTTTACAATTATGCTTCCAGTGACCTTTCTTGCCACAGAAATGACATTCATCTCTTGAGTTGTCCTTCCCCTTCTTTTTAGGCTCATTCCTAACTTGAAGGGGGTTCTTGCCCTTGTTCCTTTTGTTGTTCTTGCACCTGGTCTTAGAGGACTGTCCTTATATGACCATGATAAACTTATCCTTCTTAAGCAACTCTTTCGCCTTTTGCAACATATTGCGCAGTTCAGGAAGTGTCATTGTCTTATCATTTATATGAAAGTTCAAAACAAAGTTATTGAATAACTTAGGCAACAAACACAAAATAATGTCTATCTTGATCGTATGGTCCATCTGAGCACCAAGGGAATCCAACACAATGATATACCCAATCATGGTCATCACATGACCATGAACCGATGTTCCCTCAACCATCTTGGTGGACATAAGCCCCTGTATGGCATTCATCCTCGTAGAACGATTCTACATCTCGAACATCTCTTTTAGGCCATTCACAATGCTCCTAGCAGTTGACATTTTTTCATATTGCTACTGGAGCCTATTTTCAAAAGATGTCAAAATGTAGCACTTAGCCAAGGAATCATGCTTATGCCAAACATCATATGCTTTATTTTCCTCTAAATGATCATTATCAAGAAGAGGAAGTTCAAGTGGCAACTCATTCAAAACATGTGCCAACTTCCTTATAGTGAGCGCAATGTCAAGGTTTCTCTTCCAATCACAGTAGTTTGCTCCATTGAGGCGTTTCGCTTCTAGATTCTTAGTAAACTGAAGACTGAAGTTGTTCATGGTTCTACAAAAGAACACACAAGCAAAATACATAAGGCATAGCAGAGAAAATCAATATCTCCTTCACATGTATCATATACAATAAAGTACTAATTGCATTCAAAGTCACCCTTATGAGCATAGCATGTCACATATGAGCAATTAGAAAAACAAGAACTTCATTTAAGTGCCAGGCCACTCCTTTTGGAATTAATCTAACAACAAACAAAGCAAATATCATACCATATTTATCTTATAACATTTATAAGATTCTTGTTTTGATTTTGGCTTCTAAAGACAATACACCCACCATCCATTTTAGATCGGCATATTTCTTTAGTCAAGTGTACACTCATTGTCTAGATACATTATATTGTTGTGAGAAACCCAACCATTGTAATTAAGTTCCAACTTAGCCATAACACACCCATTATCAACATAAAAGTAAATCAACAAGTGCAAACTATCATCAACTTAGTTATCTCGTTTTGGTATCAAATTAAGCCAATAATATTCACACTCGTTATTTACCACAATGGAAAAGCCTCTAGAAAATTAATCTTCTAAAGATTTAATTTTCTATCTCCTACACTTGATATTAAATATTGCGGGAATTTATTTTGTATTTTGAACAATTCAAAAAAAAAATTAATTTTTAAAATTATCACCATAATTATAAAATACATTGCAACATTTTCATAAGCATGCATAATAATTCACAACAAATAATTCAAACAATTATCATGCATACATACATATTTGCAAATTTTCAATACATGAAATAATCATGCAAACAAGCTCCCACTGAATAAAACATCCAATTATTCAGAAATAAGTCATTCCAGAAAATATAAATATTCAAAATATTTTTATTTCTGAAATTATTAATTAATTAGAAGCCTGGAACAAAAATAATGAAAAACATTTTAATTTTAAAAGGGCTCACATAAAACAAAACATTGAACCGCAAAAATCCAGGACAGCTAAACGTATTTAAAGGATATGGCCCAATTGGGCCTTTTCTTCATTTGGCCCACATCGCACCTTTCCGATTTTTTTTTTTTTTTGGGTCTGCCTTGTTTTGCTGGGTCTAACCCAGCTATTTGGGCCTATTTGACGCGGCCCACCACCTAGTTGCTCCCTCCCCTACGCATCTCACTACCAGCAGCCAGCAGAACTCCATGGCCAGCCGCCGCAACCTTGCAGCAGCCACTCCAGGCCACTCCTACCGCCGTCGGCTGGGGCAGCGCTTCCACCTAAGGGACTGGGGTCCTCCCAGCATCATCCCACGGCTAGCAACCTTCCCCAAACGCCGCGGCCTCCGTTTCCAATCGCGACCGTCGCGATTCCTCCGGCGATGCGAACGCCGTCAAACGGCAACAAAATTATAGGGGTTTTGCTCCCCAAGAACCGCTGATCACAGAGACATAATCCTCTTCTAGCAATTTCAAACACAAAACACTTAATTTAAAAAACAAGCGTTAGGGTTCTTGAACTTGTTCATAAACCCAGATTCGAAACGAATCAAAAATCAAGCAATCTGAGGGGAAATTAAGCCTCCAGACCATGGGCTATTAACCTTTGGCCTTGGCACTACAAAACCGAGCCATCCACTAATAACTTTCACAGATAGTGGTGCCCACGGAGCCTTAGGATTAAATTGGGCCATTTTGGTTAGTTTCAAAATCTCAACCAAATCTTTTTTTTCTTAATTTCCAGAGTTGTTTCTGTAGGGTTTTGGGAGCCAAACAAACAAAACGGAAACTAATTAAGTGAAATAGAGTAAATTGGGTGTTCAAAATTTTTATACCTAATTAACTGGGATCTTTCACCTAACTGTTGAATCGAATTACAAACTTGAATAGTTAACATGTTTAAGCTCTCTACAGTATCCGAACGAACCTCTCAGATTACAACGCCTCCACCACGTTTTGGCAAGTATATTCCTCCTACGCCTGCAATACACTCAAATAATCTAATTGATTCTAAGTATGCGGCCCTATAGGCTTCTACCACGTCAGCAATGATTATAAATCACATTTATGATCATAAATAATGAGTGGTGTCTAGCAACACATCATTGCTACCAAAGTGACAAGATAGTTGGTGATTCGACCAAACCTCTATAATCATTATTCGTATATGTTATTGTCTCTTTGTCCAAAATATCAAGACCTAACATGAAACATGAAATGTATTACTCTCGCATAGTCCAATCTATAATTTCTTGACTCTCGAGTAGACTAACTTAAAATGATGACATTGATATCGTATATCAATACATCTAAGCATGGTAATGCATTTTCTTAGTCTCACTCTATCAAGGGGCATGAAGATATCACTCTTGTTACATAAGAGAGACAAATCTCATCTTGATCATAGAGAACCATCCGCATGATATGTAACATACCTAATGACCATCTTCATGTTCACTTAGTTACGAGCAACAAAGTAAAGTATCAAAGTATGTGACCCACATGTAGGGAACCTTGATGACCTTAGGTCAAAGGACTACATATACTATAATCACTGCGAGAATCACTTATGACATTCATATAACGATCCATGTAGCATTCTCATTGTGATTATGGGTCTGTCTAGTACACAAGTTCTCAAACTTGTATTCATGTTTAGACTAAATATCTCATATTAGTTTTTACACATGCTAGTTTTTAAGTATCATTGTAACTCACTCCACAATAATATTAGACTAAGGATGTTTAAGAATACTATTATTATAGGGTTATAATTATGTTTGATTATGTCACATAGAAACAAAACAACAAACACAATTACTGGATTAATGTCTCAATAAAATATTATGACTCAATGTGTAAAATATAATAATCTTATAATTGGTTTTTAGACACAACACTAATAGTTTCAATGCATCCTTGTACTCAACAAATAGTCAATAACATCGAAACAACAAGATCATTCAAAACACAGCAAGGATTCACATCCATGTGGGTTTTTGTGTGTTTGTGTCTATGGCATGAACAGTACATGAAAATTAAAGAAAATAAATTCGTGAACAACACACAAATAGATTATTCCACAACCAAAACATGCTCTGATACCGCTGTTGGGAATCTAAACCCGTCTTACACTATTAAATTAGTATGCACTAGGATCAGATTGTAGAAACAATCATACGGGTACCTTGTTTTTGAAATTCCACTAGTGTAGAATTCTCCAAGCTTCATATGCTCGAATTCCCTCTCTCCCAGTTGCATTTTGTGTGATTTCTCTAGTGAAGAATTTCATATATGTCTCTTGTGTTGTTATAAATGCATAATAGCTTTTTTATAGACAAATTAGGGTAGAAATCAGAATGTGGCGTGAGACCCATTGGGATCTTTTAATTATGTCAAATCAGTACAATATTTTGTACGACTTTGTAAAAATTTCTCAAAAGTTCAGAGATAATTCATAAGTACCCAAATGTTTTATTCTATTTCGCTCATTGTCCAATATTGTTGCACATAATCCGGACTAGACTAACCACACTCAAATCATGGCACTGTCAATATGGATTCAAATATGTTGATGTCTCTTCAAGTTTATCAGAACTTAAACAATTTCGGAAAACATTTATAAAAACTATATATACTACTTATATATAATTTTATATACAAAATAATATTTCTGAAAACAATATTTTTCTAAATCAACCACGTGGATTTCTTAATCCAAATAACTAAGAGATGTATCACACAATATTCACTCTTACTTTAAGAGCGGTGAATTTTCAGTTGAATAATTATGAATTTAATATGTTAACATTTATGTAATCCAATATGTCCAAGTATATTCTATATTAGGCATCATTGGTTGACATATCAAAATCATATAATGTATATATTTAAATTCATATTATTCTCAAGTTTACGGAATAAATAGTATTTATTCTTTCCCAACAGTTGAAGGTCTAAGAGTAATTGATTTGGTCCTGTTCAAGTATTTATCTTCATAAATATTTACATACACATTAGGAATCAATATTTCAGTGATTGGGACAAATCATTATATCTTATATAGTAATATCATATGTACAATCCTTTATGAGCAACAAAATCATATATACGGTCATAGATTGAGAACACCTTATAAGAACTATAAAGATAAATCAAGTCTTATGTGGCATGATCTCCACCATCCATTAATCCATATATAATATAGTTCTATGGGTTTATCAGAGTAGGAGATAATAATATAAATCAAAGAAGAATCACATAACTTTATGAAATCAATAACAAAGTTTGAGTTGGCGTTGATGAGCACAATAAATCTTTCAAGTTGAGCAACTTTCAATGTTACAGTTCTCTCCAACTTTGTAATCCACATTCTTATTCCCTTTACTATCATCAATCCCAACCCTATTATCACTTCTTTTTAAAGCATCATATTCTATCCAACTTCTTCTACTCTCGCTAGTTACTTCTGTTTTGACATCTTCTGGCAATCCTAGTTTAACATTCTTTACAGTTCTAACGGTCCCCAAACCTTCTTCTAAAACCTCTGTTTGTTCATCTTCAACATACCTAGGGCCTTTAACATTTTCTCCTATTGTTGTTTTGTCATCATCTCCTCCCACATACTAACTTTCATATTCACCATCATCTTTCCCATACCGACCTCCACAACTAACATTCACTTCATCATTTCCTACTACCTCAACCACTTCTTTAGAGATAGCTGATTCACCAAGATTCTCGGAAGCATCACGCATGTCCTTTTGTCCACCAACCCTACCTTCATCTCCCATAATACAACTAAGCAGACACAACCTCCTTACAACACATGAAACTTGACCTTTTCCTATCATCCCACCTTCACCACCTCTAACATCTAAACCTACTTGTTGTGCTATGTCATCTTCATTGTCTAACTCTACTAACTTCACCTTTGGAGGAGTCAAGGATGCTTTAATCTACTCCATGAATGCTTTCTCCTGTTCAATCATCTATTCTCGGGTTAATAATACCACATAGACATTAATTTTATGCTGTTGGGGCAAATTTGCATTCACCACGTCCATTAAGTCCTTGTAAGTCTTTAAGTCTTTCAGCTTCTCCTTTAAACCTACTTCATTACCTTCTAGTAGCATTCAATAGTAGTTCATAAATCTAGAATATCTACATCCCTCAACCATCTCATCAATATTCACCGTGCATATTTTCTCCATCTGATAAAGGTCAAAATGATCATTATATCCCTTGACATAAGCATTATATGGCAGGTTGGCAAAGTAACACCCAAGATGGATTTTTGTGTTGAACCATGGGCAGGAATCCTCTATAATGTTAACAAAACCAAAAACCCAAGTTAATTCAAGAGGAGGACAAACATACCAATAGTCAACCTAAGACAAACATACCAATAGTCAACCTACATTCTTATATAATATAACCCATTGGTCCCCTTACCACAACTACTCATTCCCCATTGTCAATCCACCGAACAAATACACCCAACAAACACCAACTTCAATATCATCACCAAACAATTCAAGGATGACAGAAAAGGTCCACTTATTGTAATGTTAGTCCCCATCGTCGGCCTTTCTCCTTTCCCAGTCTTTCAATCTATATCCCTTTGCCTTTAATTTCCCTTTTGTCAATTGCCTCATCCTTCCTCATTTGATTCACTATATTGAACACTCTATGCGATTAAGAAATCAACACCTTTCACTTTTGATAATCTTTGAGTTGGAATTTAGGGTTTGAAACTGATAAAATGAAAAGTTGCAGAGATTGAGACGTTGAGACAGGGTATGTGGTTAGATGCATTAAATGTGTCACCCTTTTGTTCCTGCTCATAAACTTTCTAATGCAACATCATGGGGCTGGATAATCGTCCAACAGTAACCACATCATCACTTTTCATCAACCTTAATGAAGGAAGTGATGAAAAATACTGGAATGGGACGCGCATAAAGAAGAGAGGCAACTCACTAAGGCAAATTAAGGGTGCGTACCTAATGAGGACAGTAAAATAAGCTAGGTCACCCCTAGTGTATTTTACCCTTCCTAATTATATCTTATGTTTATCTTAAGAAATATTCTCCCATCCCAAGTTCTTTACAATATTCACTATTCAACAATTACCCTATGGTTTTTTATTTTCAACATATTAATATATAAATACAAAACTTTTATATATAAACGATGAATAAAGATTGATATTTACTAAATATATCTTTAAATATTTTTGAAGAAACAATAATATAAATGAATTAAAGTTAAACTATTAAAAAAAAGTGAAATGTTTCAAAGAATATGAGATAGAGTAAGTAACTAAGATGATAATTATCAATTTTAATTATCTAATTATAAAGTAGAAAGATAATTGATAAAAATGTTTCAAAAAGCTTCTGAAAACTTGGCCTCACATGCCATGTCACCTGAGTTTTCAATTTTTTTTAAATGATTTAGCCAAAATGGGTTTTGTCCAAGTGGTATAACGAGTTTAGGTTTGCGGCCTACATTTGTTTTTTTGGGTTAATTATAATTTCTCCCAATTTTTAGGTGATTTTACACTTTACCTCTCCTATTCTAGAAATATATACTTTACCCATACCTTTTTAAAACTATCCTATAACAACTTTTCAAATCTTAATTTAAACAGCATGAAAGTCACCTTATAGTAATTTTAGTCTCTATGATATTTTTGACAGTTAATAAATACTTTAAATTATCAATTTTTTTATTTTTGTAAATGTAAAATAGTTTTTTTAGGATGATAAAGTGTAAGGTAGGGGAAAACTGTATATTTTTCAAACATGAGAGGGTAAGATACAATGTCACATAAATCTTGGGAGTTAAATTGTAATTAACTCTTTTTTACCTTAAAAAATTAGGCTTCTTGGATCGTTATTCTCCGAGTTCAATTGACTTTTGAATTTCATATCAATTGGACTAAACTTTCTATTTGAGTTTAATTTATTTTAACACAATAAAATTTTGATGCCCACCCCACCTAGCTAGACTCTATAAAAAGGAGGTCGATGGAATATATTCTGAATGTTAGGTTGTTTTACTATTTTACAAAAAGGGTAAGTGACGTGTGTAATTCCTAAATTATATCTATTATTGTATAATTGTCTTGAAACTATGAGTTGTTGTATGAATTATCATCAAACAACTCAGTTATTACACTTGTAGTCCAGCTATTATATTAGATGTTAAAAAGTGACAAAAATTGAGAAAAAATTACACAATCAATCCTAATACTGAGAAAATTTTTATATTTGAATCATAAAATATTATGATTTTCTAGTTCAATCTTAAAATGAATATAAGTAATCTCCGCCCGCCCTTTGATCATTTTCCTCACTTTCCATCCACATCACCACTGTCACTGCTGCCATTTCTTCCACGACAGAAAGTTATGAATTCATTTATGACCTTTTTCTTTCCCCTTTTCAATTTCTTGCTTGTTGTTTTCACTAAAGAATGATAACTCTAAACCATTTTCAGCGCTGTCATTTTTGCTTTCATTCTCTACATTTTCAATCTTAAATGATGCAATGCAGGCTTTCCAAGTAGTGTCACCCCAGATTATGTGAACTTCAGGGTGACTAAGCTTTCATTTATTGGTAGTGGAAATGTGCAATTGACTTCGTGAGGGAACTGAAGCAACTGCTACGGGCCTTGGAGGCCCAAAAGAGAATGAACACATTTTAAGACTGAATTGGAAAACCATAGGAAGAGCTCATGGACATCAACCTTGGAAGATGTAATTTCAAGATTAATCCAAATAGTACCAATATACATGCAAATCTACTGGATTGATGTTGTGGGAATCAGCTCTTCTAATGGCTTATATACTTGTAAGAAATCCATGTATTGTTGCAGGTAAACAAGTGTTAGAATTGGGGTCTAGTTGTGGGGGCATCTGCTCCATGGCAGCAGCTAGGTCAGCAAGCTTCATGGTTGCTGCGGATGAATATGAGAAAGTGCTTGAGCTAATGAACCAAAATATTTCGTCAAATCTCAACTCACCCTTAGTAGAAAAACTCGTCGCAAGGAAGCTTTAGTGGGGAAATAGAGAACAAATAGAGGTTGTAAAGGACTTATATAACGAAGGCTTCAAAGTTATCATAGGAACGGATGTTACTTACGTCCCAGAAGCTATTTTGCCTTTGTTTGCCACTACGAAAGAAGTTAGCTCATCCAATAGAAGCCCTACAGAGCTCATACTTTGCCATGTCTTTTGTAGAGTTGATGAGCCAACAATTCTGTCGGCAACAGAGCAGTTTGGTTTTCGACTTACTCACCAATGGCCTGTAAAATGTACTTCCAATCAGACGCAAAGTGTCATAAATTATTGCTTCTGAGAGGAGAGTTTGGGGGACAACATTCCAAGCTCAGTGTTGCACATCTTGTATATTCTTATGGAGTGAAATCTGTCTTCTGCTAGCGATGCCCTTTTTACTTCTATGTTGATTTTGATGGATGTGTGGTTTGTTTTCTTGTAGCTGGGGACCTTGGTAATGTGTGTGGGGATATGTTTGTTGCTAAAAAAAACCATAAAGTTTTAAGATTCACATAGAAAAGTTTTCTAAGTATTAGGGTTAACTTTGCAATTTCCTTCCTCAATTTCTTGCACTTTTTAACACATGATATAATTGTAGGACGATGAGTATAATAATTGAGTAGTTTAAGGATGATTCATGCCACAATTTATAGTTTCAGAATGAGTAAGCAATATTAAAATAGTTTAGGAATGACACATGTCATTTACCCTTTACAAAAAGATAATAAATAATTGTCTAATTCACTAATACTCTATTTCTCCCAAGTTCTTTGCAACATTCAATATTTAGTAATTAATTTATAATTTTTTATTTTAAACATTTTAATATATAAATGAAAAACATTTATATATAAATAATGGATAAAGACCTATAGTTTCTAAATATATTTTTTTAAATTTTCTTTAACAAATAATAATATGAATAAATTCAAGTTAAATTATTCAAAAAGTCAAATTTTCAAAAATTATGAAACGGAGAGAGTACTAATTTTTTGTGACAAATTTACTACTTCAGCCTAAAAATCAAAAGGGTTTGCTTCTTAGGGTTTAAATGAAATTACACTTTCCCCCCTTTCATTTCAGGAATATACACTTTGCCCTGTCTTTTTAATACAATGCAAAAGCAATTTCTTAAATCTTAATTTAAACATCACGGTAGTTATTTTCTGATAATTTTAATCTATATGGCATTTTTCTATAGTTGATAAACATTTTAAATAATCAAGTTTTTCTTTCTGTATATTGAAAATAATTTCTTTTGAATGTCAATAAACTGTAAAAAAAAGTACTAAATAGATTTAAATTACTTAAAAATGAGTACCTATAGCTTAAATTAAGATTTCAGAAGTTACTATCAGATTGTAATAAAAAGAAAGGGCAAAGTGTATACTACTGAAATAGAGAGTCAAAGTGTAATTTCACCTAAACCTCAGGGGTCAAATTGTAATTATCCCGAACCAAAAGCCCAAAGCCCTGGCGGCCCTAACCGTAGCTTTTTCTTAGTCGGTTCTTGTCGAGCTATTTCAAGACGAAGGGTCCCCTCTAGCAGAAGCAAGGAACCCAACAATCCTCCTTGATTCAATCGTGAAATTATAGCCGGAGATGTCGGGCGTCGGACCCATCACTCAGGACTGGGAGCCGGTGGTTATTCGGAAGAAAGCTCCCTCTGCCGCCGCCAAGAAGGACGAGAAAGTCGTCAACGCCGCTCGTCGTGCCGGTGGCACTATCGAGACCATCAAGAAATGTACTATTCTCCTTTCCTTTTTCCTGTTAAACGCGCGATTCTTGATTTTTATCCTTGGTTTCCATGGGTTTTCTGGGCGAGGTCCAATTTTCTCTTCGGCTAAGTGTAATTATTGATGAGTTGATTTTTCTTATTCTGGTGGTGCTGATAATACTGGTGTTTATAACTTCTGCTTAGCTTTTATTGATGGGTAATTATATTGCGTGAAAACAAATGAAGTTAAGGTTCTAGTGAATGTTGGTGCTTCCAAAAACATACTTTGAAAGTTTACAATTTAGTTGACGGAAATTGGAGAGATGTTTTTTGGAGTAATTGATGCCTGGTTAGAACCAGTTTATTGCCTCAAAGTAGATGTTTTTTGATGTTTGGAACATTACAAGGTGTGAAGATTGGATTGAAATACATAATTCTAAAAAATATGTTATGATTTCATTTCAACACATTCTTGTTAAGCTTCATCTTACAAATGCTTATGATTTTATCTGTTGTGAAGCCAATGCTGCCACCAATAAGGCTGCATCAAGCAGCACCTCTTTGAATACCCGGAAGCTTGATGAAGAGACGGAGAATCTTGCACGTAAGTACAGCTTCACCAGGTGTTTCTCATTATGATTGTTTTTTTTATATCCATTTTGTCTTCATAGATTCTGGTTGATACTGACTTGTTCCATTAATTCTTGGCCAATTGCCATCAACCCTGAGTATCCATTAATGATTTTTCACTATCTCAGTTGAAGTAATGAGCATCGGAGTAGAATATTTTTTTACCCGGCCTTCATTTTCTTTTTGAAAACAAACGGGGGATTTCCTGTATAGTTTCAGTCCTGCTTTCATTTCTGTAGTAATTTGGAAAGTAAAGACTGAAAAATTGAAACCATTAACTGAAATATGTCAGCAGGGAGGTGCAAGGGATTTCATGGATTTGCTCCTAATGTAGCATGTTTTACAGGAAAAATTTGTTTCTTGCTTTCCTGTAATGTTGCTTACATTGGTTGTCCTCTAATCTGACACTTAGAAGAGAGCTGAGTTATGATATGCTGTCATACTTGTTTTGCATCGGGTTCTCAGTTGAAATGGTGTTTTTGTTAGCCAGTTTTATGGTTGTGAATATCGATTTTCAGGGCTGTATGTCCTTCTTGCTTAGCATGACTTGGCGATTGTTTAATATTCTTCCCCCATCTTATTGGCTCCCTGTAGAACTATAAATTTCATGCTATTTAGTTTTGACGTTGCTTCTGCTTTAAAATTAGCTGAAGTTTTGTGTTTGTGACTTTGTCTGTTGGTTGTTTTTGTTGGGGGGGGGGGGGGGGGGGGGTTTGTTTTGTTTATGGGTGCAGTCGTGTGTTTTAATCATTGTGGCTGACCATGTAAAAACTAGTTTGGAGTACATAGTTATTTGTTGCGGGTTGAATGTGTACCAAGTTCTTACCATGAGGCTCTTTTTAATGTCTGTTCAACATGTCCAATAGCTATTCTGAGAATTTTATTTATTTATTTATTTATTGTTAAAAACTAACTAACAGATGGCCGAGTGCCAATGGAATTGAAGAAAGCCATCATACAGGCTCGAAATGACAAGAAACTTACGCAAGCTCAACTTGCTCAGGTGTTTGTTTTTCTGTTTGCATCTGCTATTTTGTTTAGCCATTGAAAATATTCTGTTTTCCTGCCAACTGTCCCTGTTCTCAGCGTGACTCTGATCAACATCGATTCTTCATGAACTTTGCAGCTGATCAATGAGAAGCCTCAAATCATACAAGAGTATGAATCTGGAAAAGCGATCCCTAATCAACAGATCATCTCGAAACTGGAAAGGGCACTTGGTGTCAAGCTGCGGGGGAAGAAATGAGGCAGTTCGATATGAAAATAACTATGATGTTTGGTAATGGTGTTCTCACTGCCGAGAGTCTTTTAAGTTGGTGATGTACATGAACTACTTTCTACCATTCTACACTGGCTCACTTGTAAGAACTGTTGTTTAACTTTACGGTGATGATTACTTGACTCTTGCTATTTGACTGTACCCAACACAAGTGATTTCACTTTGTTCCCTCAGAAGGGGGGGTAAGGAATGTTTACTAGTGTGCATGATTTGAGTGCAAACACAAACACGAACACGAACACAAGATCTAGGTCTGTGAAGCTTGCACCCAATTGTCGAGATTATGGCAGTGTTGCTGTTCTGGTGTTTGGAATACCATGTTTTATATCGTCTAGGACCACCGGCAATTGGACCAAAAGCGTCTATGAATGCCTGGCATTGGTAACTAAGAGGTATATATGAAGAGATTTTCCGGAAAGTAGATGCACAAAGCTGAAATCTCAAACATAACCAAGCAATCCTACCACACAGTAGCAGTAACATAACAAGTTAGTTTCACAATTTTGATGCGCAAACCAAATAGATCAGTTCAAGAACACAAGGTCGAAAGTGAAGAAAGACAGAAAGTAGCGGCCCCTCTAGCTGAATCATTTGAGCAGCTGCTTCAAATGCTCTGCTCCTTCCTGCAAACGCATCAACACGGGACGAACAAGAAATGATATATCGCCTTCGTTTTCACCGTTTCAATCTTTTTTTTTAACAAGTGTAAATTATTCACATGTTTTTACAATAAAATAAAAATAAAATTAAAAACCTTTTTCAAACATTTTTTCTTTTGGTAATCAGCTGAGATATTCATATGTAAGAGAATAAGATAACGCTCGTTTTGAGATCTATAAGACACCCTTAACTTCTCTCATATTCCTCTGGTCATTTATCTATTAGGCTAATTAAAGGGATGGGGATTTATTACGAACATATATCATCTTTAATTAGTGAATAAGGTTGAAAATAGACACTCATAATCTATGCTAAATCCACCTTAAAATTAACAGAACAATTAATCAATCCACACTATAATTCGTAATCAATAAGCAAAAAAATTAACAGAAAGGAAACGGTATAAATAAAAGAATACTTACATTTTGAAGCTTATTTGTTTGATCAGTAGTCTCCAGCATGAGTCCAAAGTGGAGATCAGGGAAACGAGCCCACTATCACATAAATTTAAGAGTGAAAAAAAAAATTACAAGGTAATAATTAATAATAATAATAATAATAATGTAGTTCTGACATTTTTTGCAGCAGCACTGAAGGCTTCCCTGTGGGGGATATCAGGATTCTTTAGCTTGATCCTTTGAATCTCCTCCCTGCAGATAAATTTTGTGAGGTTTTAGAATAAATTTAATATTAATTTCATAAGATCGTTTAACTTTACCGGGATTTTTTTTTCAATATTGAGACTAATTACCAACAAATATGTATACGCTAATTTGTTTATTACTTTATGAACTGGTTGTACAATGAAGGCGCCCGTTGCCTCTTGCTGGGAGCTGCAAGGAAGGAAAAACAATCATGATCGAGAACAAAAGAGATTAATTGGTCAAATAAAGATATAAACCATTCAACAATAATTGTGTCTGTTAAAGAAACTAGTTTATGCTCTAATTTAAGCATGGGAAGTCAATTTATTTATCAAACATAAAACAATTAAATGATAAAGAATTCTCTTGTGAAAGATTTCTGTAGAAGAAAAAACCATATATATATTGTACTTCGGAAACAAGTAATCATTTTTTTCTTTCTTTTTGTTTTTTTGAACAGCTGAAATACCTCATATTGTTAAAAGAATATAACAAATACAGCAAGGTTCAGACTAGCAAGCAACTATTTAGAGAAGAAAATCATTTTTTTTTCTTATTTAGAGAAGAAAACAAGTAGTGGTTTAAAACACTGGTTCCCAACACAAAACACCTCTTACGCTTGTTCATATCAATGCCCTTCAGAACTAAAAAATGTAGGATTTCTCATTCATCTTAGATAAAAAGCACCTCATAGCATTTGAGAATTTTTTTGTAGGTATTAAAATAAAGTTTTTATTTTCATATATTTAGGGTAGCTCTATACAAATTGGTGTTTGAGAGTGTTGATGAGAACATACTTGGGATGCATATTATTGAAGTGTTTAAAGAAACAAATGCCAATCAACAATTTTTCCTTTGGAATAATTAAATAGATAGCCCAGAATAATATTGTGGTTTAATCAGTGAAATGATTCTTCAGCTTTTTTGTTCCTTTTAATAGGCTGATTCTTAAACAATTGTTTGAAAATTAGATGCATCTATCACCTAAATTTATTTTGACAAGAAACCATATGTCTATAATTTCTTCTTAATTATTAACTCCTCTAACATATCCAACTCCAATTTTCCCTCTCATATATATGTGCGCAAACAAGCTAAGATTTTATAGAACATATACAAGACATAATTTTCAAAAGTATATAACTTTTTGTCTCTTTAACTTTTTATTTCTTAAAAAGTACTAATTGCTTTTTTTTTCTTTTAAATTGAACTAATTGCTTAATTTTTTTGTGACTTACGTTTATTAATAACCCTATTCTCCGAGGCATTTATACTTGCAGCTTGATTTCCTAGCTCCTTCCTGGGTTTGGAACCGTAGCTCTGAACCTGTATCAATTCGCATCTAATTAATCCATATTCAATTAAAACTTTGAAATGTTTATTTAAAAAAAAAAAAAAACTTTGAAATCTTATCTACCATCAGATCCCGGAAATTTGAAAGTAAATTAACTTGAATATTTCTCCATTCATGAAAAAGAAAATGATACTACCTCCGTTCCATATTCTTTGCATCATTTAATTTTTTCTTTCATATAATTTGACTTAAATTTATTCATATTAATATTTGTTAGAAAGAATTTTTAAAAAATATATTTAGAAACTATATGTCTTGATTTATCATTCTTATATAAAAGTTTTTCATTTATATACTAAAATGTTGAAAATAAAAAATAATAAATTAATTACTGAAAAATGAATGGTGCAAAGAATATGGGACGGAGGGAGTATATTCTTTACATTTTTTGATGTTCAAATTAGAAACTACATATGCTATTCTTTACCTTTTTTCTGTTTCAAAAACATACACGAAACGTCATAAGAAAATAGGATGAAATAGAAGATCGACAATGGAAATTCTTAAAAAGAAAGAGCGAAGATGGGAAAACTAAGTTATTAATATGAAACAAATGCAGCGAAAAAAGAAGTTACAGTACAGAAAGCGTTGAAAAATGTTTCTTTCATTAATTTTTGTATGTACGTGTACAAAAGTTAGTTATATTAAAAATAAGAAAATAATTAATCCGTAACTAGAGAGTATGTAAACTGATATGGCTGATTTTTTTTTTAAATTAAAATTTAAAATTAATCAAATTAAAAAGAATTAGGCCTAATATCTAGGTTCTTCCCAAAGAAAAAAAAAAGGCCATAAAGAAAGAAAAATAAATAAAAAAAAAACTAGCTAGGTTTGTATCTGAAACCTAATTAGTGTATAGAACAGAAGATGACAAAAAAAATGACAAAGAACCTGAAATTCATGTCATCAGTCAAAATCAAAGTTCAAAGAAGTTCGTGTCGAATCAATTTCCTTTGCCCTAATATCCATCCCATGAAACTAGGGTTTTGAAAGTTGCAAAAATCCAACCCCAAAATTCTATTCATCCCTAATTTAATTTCTGCGGAAATCCAAGCCAGAGCAATCGCCTGCTCTTCTTTTCTCAGACACAGACACCCACAAAAGAAACCCTAGTTACCCTCCCCTTTGAAAATATTTCAAGTCTTTAGTTTCACAAATAGCTAGATCTGGGGGGAAAACCAAAACCCTAGCTAGCTACATTTGTTCTAGTTTGGTTCTCTTTTTTTTTTTTGTAAGTGAAGAATAAACTGAGTAATATCAATTACCTGAAGATCATGTCCAAGTTTTGCTGGGTGAAGATTTGGGATGACAGAACAAACATGGTTGCACTCGGAACACCGAATCGTCAAGGCTTCCAGACTCATGCTGCTGCATGGAACTCTAACCTGCTCAAAACACATCAGATGGTCTTCAAATTTCATGACTTTATAACAAAGAGAAAAGAGAGAAGGAAGAGAAAGAAGAAATACAGATTTTATTTTATATGTACTTTCCTTTATTTGGTAAGAAACCAGACCAAAGAGGGCTATCTTTCTGTGAAAAAAGAAAGAAAATGGAGGAGCTGTCTTTGTCTTCCTCTGATTGCTACCATGTTTGTGTAGTGAGTGAAAGACCAGAGAGAAATTTAATGATGACAAAAACGAAAATTTACAGATCTCTTCATGACTTTTTCTGGGGGAGAATTTTGAAACAAATCTCACAGGAAAGGGACTTGACATGTTATGATTCAGAAACCAACAAACCATTTATCCAAGAACTTTACCATTTTAATAAAAGCACACACACACAAGGATAGTACTATATTATTTTTCATCCAATTAGGCCATAAACCATAAAAACGATAAAAAAAAGCCTGGAAGAATACCGCGAAAAAGGCGTTGCAAGCGTTGCAGGGAATGTAGCTGCAGGAGACATTAAGATTGCTGGTGCTGCTAGAGCTGGAGCTGGAGCTGGACATGTTTTTAGTGTTCTTTTCTTCTTTGTTTTGATATATATAACAAAACCTTGAGCAAGAAAGTGAATGGCACTATTAATAAGGGCAATAGCTTAAGGTAGAGGGTCTCCCTCGCACGTGCCTGGGAGGACCTAGGGAAATTAGGCACACGAGCGAGGCAGAGAAGAAATGAAAACGGGATGGTTTTGGCAGCATCAGCTTAACAGGGAGGATTGATGCTTTGCTATTATGATGATTGAAATGTGTTTCTGAAATGAAGCGTCTCTTTCTTCAAAAGCTAGGCCAGCTCTCTCAGATATTTGAAAACAAGTTTGAATAATTAATGTCCCAAAACTCATATCCATACACATGCACATGTTGACACCCATTGGGACAGGTTACTTTCTCTCAGAACATAAAGTGGTTTTCAGCCGGTCCTATATATATACCAACTAGATATTGGACAATTCTTTCTCTTGCTTTTCTTTTGTTTTGTTTTTTGCCCGGCTATTTCTTTTTTTTTTTTTTCTTGTTGTGTGTGTGTGCCTTTTTTTTTTTTTAGTAATTGAATAAAACCTTAAGAATCCGTCTGTAGGCAAGCAAATAAATAACCTTTTAGTTACAATACTCTATTTTGACTTCACATAAATACACACACATACAAACTTCTTCGTGTAAACTTCACTTTAGTTAGAAGTAAAAAACCGGTATTGCATGGTGTATTCCTTCTACAACTGTAGTTATTGTATTATACATATATGTCTAATTAGATATGCTAACTCACTTTAATCCTCTATATATAACACACCAATCAATCACAAAATTTGACAAAATTGCCCATGGACAAAATCTCCCCTCTCCAAAAACCCTACCCTCATTATTGCCGTCACCTCTTGTCATTTGTTCCTCCCACTTTGCTAAACGTAGCCTTCATATCGTAGCTACTCCAACCAATTGTCACCTCTATTCGTGTCATTGTCGCTAGTCCCTAGATCAACCTGTTGTCTCCTCCAAATCACATTGTTGTCTCTCTTATATCTGGATCATGTCACCGCTTTCTCCAGATTGTGTGGTCAATGCCATCAAACCGCACCATCGTTGCCTCCATATCTGTTAGCTATCACTCATCTCCAAATCGCACCAACTAACGATTGCCTCCCTACCTCACCATTGTCGCTTGCTTCCAGATCCCACCATTGTCGGTCACCCTCCAGATTAGGCAATCAATACTTTATATCATGTTGGTCATCATTTGCCTCCATTATCTCTAGTGGATTTTGGTCTTTAGGGGTTTCAAAACGACAAGCTTATAGTTGTACACCTGTAAAACAAGTACACAGGAGGGAAGAAGTGGACGAATGAGCCCTAGTTGTTTTCCCATGGGTGAGTCTCTAACACTTAAGTTAGTGCTTTGAAAAAATGTTTTTGAGCTGTGAATGTGAAGGTCAACATACCTGAAAAGGAAAAGGGACTTCCTTATATATAGCGCCTCCTAGGAAGATCATGAGCATCGATTAACTTGCTCATGTGTCCCTGATTTTAGCAAATATGTTGATTATGCATCTTGCTACAGGGTTTCATACCCTTTGCCCAACTGCCTGTGTGGATTGTATGGATGGGCAAGATCAGAAGTCCAAGGTAACCTGAGCTCTGTTCCTCAGTAGGAGGCATCTTGTCCATGAGGGTCAGGTTTGGATAGGCCATAATGGCATATGGGGAGCAGGGGTGGTCCATGGCATTGTCATTCCCAAGATACTTTCTAAATGAGATCCTAGGGAGTCTTTTCTAGAAGCAGTGGTAAGCATGCGAGAGATGTACCATCAAAAGTTCTCCTTATAGCCCAAGGTCTCCTAAATTGAGCTTTCGTGCTTGAAAGGATCTCATGGATGCTTTGGCTTCCCCTCTAAGCCTTATCTGAGGACCTCCCAAGGGTAAGTCCATGTGATAGTTCATATGGTGGGGAGTTGTTGCAATATGGGGCTATTTAACAGCTTCTTTGATTTGGGATCCCTACTTTTGCAACTCTTATGAGCTTTTAACAAGCACTTTATGATCTCATTTTTCATTCTACTCTCCATCATGCTTCTTTATCTGGCCACCATTTCGTGATATATTTCCCATTGTCTCTAAGGTATTTTCTTGTTTATGTTGTTATTTTTCCCTACACCAGCATTTTTTTGAGGTTCTTGCTACTTTTGATAAACCGCATCACTGTCTACGATGGCAGCTAAGTCCACTGGCTATGGTTATCCAACAACTTATTGGGTGCTTGCTCCTTCCCTTATCATAAAAAACACTGCAATTTTCATTTTCCATTTAATGCACTACGATCATAGTTCTTTACCCAGTTCTAACTGTATTTTGTCCTTTCAGGTCATGGTTTCCAAGAATTCTAGCATATCATCAAAGCTTTCTTCTTTTAATACTACAGCCTACAGTAGTAGGCTATCAACTCGTGGTTCCAGGCAAAGGCTTGAGGATTTCTAATTAGGAGTTTAGAACTATAGTTCTTCACTTTTTGCATCTGACCTTGTGAGGCTACGAGTGACATACCACATACTGATCAAGGTCACCTTAAGGATTCCCAACCTTGAAGATAGAGGCTATTCTTCTTCGATGGGGGAGATAGTTGTATGGGACATGTAGCTGGAAGCAGACTTCCATTTACCACCTTTTTATTTTATAGTCAGCCTTGCAGATCATTTCAGAATCTGCATTAACCAAATGAGCCCGACCAACTATGCACACATCAATGCCTTCTTGGTGTAATACAACCTTTGGGGCTCGCTACCTTTGTTGTCAATGTTCTTCCACCACTACACCATTAATCCTTTTTCCCCTGGGGTTTTTATTAAATTTGGGTCCTACATGAGCTCGCATTGGTATGGAAATGTCCCAAGTCTTATGAGGGGTGCTACGAACACTTCATCCTTGCCTCCGCCTCTCCCTCGTAGGGGAAGAGGAGCTCTTGGCAATCAGGTTGATTGGAGGAATAAAGACCTCAATTCTTATGTTAGAGGGGAGGAAGGACATCTTCGCTTGGGAGTTATTTGTTGAAGGTGCCATTGAAGGTTCATGTCTTAAAGACTTGGGAACGCTAATTCGACTCCCCCATAAGCACATGACTGAAAGATATTCTAAGAGAGTTGAGGGTAGTCTAGTGAGCGACACTACCCACCTTGGGTCGAGAAAATGAAAGAATCTCATTGGGCTTTTAAGCAAGATTGTTAGTTCATTTAAGATCCAACATCCTTGTAAGGCCTTTTATTCTTTATTTGTTTTTTAATTTTTCTTTTTGTCTTGGCCGGTTTCTAACCAGTTGAATTTTCTTATAGCTTACTCTTTGTTTTTGTTAGACATTTATTGGCACTGTCGATAAGTCAAAAAAGGCAAATGGTTCAAAAAGGTCTAATACCTCTACTCTTGCCCTTCCCTCGAAGAGGTCACGGAGGGATGCTGTTGTGCCTGAGCAAGCTTCAGGCCCTACCAAACCTATGCAAACTACTGTGACTACTACCCTACCCGTTTCTAGGGCTGCTCTCCATACTCATGTCAATACGAGCCATCTGAATTATGCACCAGCTCCTTCTAGATCCCAAAGGCAAAGTTAAGGGAAAAAGAAGTTTATGTTCACTAATTCCTTTGAGGACAAGTTAGGGGTCAGTTAGAGGAACACATGTGGTATACAATGGGGAGGCTGTTTGATTCTTTAAGCAATACTATTATTTTCGATTATATGAAGGAACAATCATTTGAGCCAACACCTCTTTCTCTCTGGAATCAAGTGGTCATGATGAAGAGTCTGTAGGGGAGGTTCCTGTGTCTCCCAAGGCAGCATCTCTAGTAAGAGGAAAGTAATCAAGGAGGTGTCCATCTTCTTATCAAGGAGGAAGCTATCTTAAAGGTTGCCTATCTTAGATGGGAAGGGGCCTTAAGTGCTAACATTCCTTTCTCTGAGGTTATTGCTTGGATATCTTAGTCCTTCAGGCAATGCTTATGTACTAAGGCTCCTTCATCCATGATTGAAAATTTCATCACATGTAATAAAGTCCCTAGGCAAGAACATTTTTATGAGATTTACCTTTTTTATGCCAATTTTTTTTAGGCCTCCTTCAACCACTGCTGGACTTTCCCTACTAGGTTGCATAACTACACAAGCATAACCTAGATATTTGATCATTTATAAACATTTTTGCTAATTCTCAATCTCGACTGGCTTTAGGCATGCAACTTTGTTAGATAGTGCTGACCTGGGGATGCTATGAGTTTATACGAGATAGCACCTTGAGCACTGAGGATTTCTTCTATTAGCTCGGTGTTAAAATTGCTCGAGCAAGTTATTCTTTCTTTTTCTCTTTTCTCTTCTCTCTTCTCTCTTATCCCATTCTTGGCTTTGTCCTTTTTTTATCATGCGAGTAGCTTCTTTACACGTTATTAGGTTGAATCTTTTAGAGAGGCAACGTGTTAAGCAAAAGGCTATCTATGAAGTGTTGTCGGGGGTAAACTCTTACCACTGACACACTTTCTTGAATAATTACCTAACTGTCTCCCTTATCAATGGCCTCTTTAAACTTGCCTAGGCTTTGTGGAACAAGGAATGTACCACCTATGAAGAAGCCCATCACAACTATTAAACCAAAGTAAGGTGTCTTGGTGATAGCCAGTCTCAGGCTTGGGGAGTTGTTTTTAGGATTTTCTGATAGGCTTAGACAAATTCAAATGTTGATGAAGATGCTCTATGGAAGGCGGTTGAAAATGTTGCAACTTGGGCCATGAAACGAAACTCACTGTAGGCTAGGGTCCAGGAGCATAAGCAATTTCTCAAAAAATCTGAGGAAGGCTACCAAGCTCAGGCCTGAGAGATAATGAACTTGTAAGCTATGTCAAGCTCCTTGAGGGTAAAGGTTTAAACAATTATAGGTAGGGCCTTTATAATCCCCAATAACAAGTATTAAGACAACATCCTGACTTAAACTTGAGCTTTCTAAATGAGACTTTTATTCCACCCAAGCTTCTTGGGAAATGGTGGCGAGAGAAGTTGATAAAAGTTTTTAGTGACCCAAATCCATTTTTGAATGAGGTCAGGGATGATTTGCCTATGATGAGCCCATATTAAGCTATTCCAAGCAACACCTTAGTGGTCATCTCTTCGCCAAAACCAATGATTCCTTCTGCTGGAGACAATGCCTTGCCAATAAGGGTTGAGGAATTAACCCCGTTAACTTAGGCCATTCCTCTTTAAGCTATTCCTCTAAGGATCGATTATTCTGAGGCCAATAGTTGTTAGTGTTATACCCAAAAGTCAATCGAGAGATGATTGTATCTTGCACATTGAGTCATGATATTTTATTGAAGCATTATTCCAATAATTTTGTTTGTTGTTTATTTTTGCATAACATAATCAAACATAATTATAATCCTAGAATAATAGTATTCTAAAACATCCTTGGTTTAGTATTATTGTGGTGAGGGTTATAATAATACATAAATACTAGCATATACGGAGACTAATATAAGATTTGTAGTCTATATATGGGTACAAAATGGAGAACTTGTGTACTGGACTGACCCACTAAAAGAACACTACATGGATCATTATATAAGTGTCATAAGTGATTCTCATAGTGATCATGGTATATGTACTCCTTTGACCTGAGGTCCTCAAAGCTCCTTACATCTAAGTCACATAGTTTGATACTTTCCCGCTCGTAATTGAGTGAACATGAAGGTGGTCATTGTGTATGTCACTGGGTATGTCACATATCATGCAGACGGATTTATATGATCAAGATAGGATTTGTTTCTCCTATGTAACGGGAGTGATATTTTCAGGCCTCTTGATTGAGTGAGATTAAAGAAATGCATGGCCATGGATATATGATATTAATGTCACCAGTTTAAGGTAGTATACTTGGGAATCAAGAAATCATAGATTGGGCTATACAAAAGTGACACATTCTATATCTCATACTCGGTCTTAATATCCTTGGATAAAAGGACAATTAGATGTATGAATAATGTGTTGCTAGACACCGCTTATTGTTTATGATCATAAATTATATTTATGACTATTGCCAATGTGATAAGAGCCTATATGGTCGCACATTTAGAGCTAATTGGATTATTTTGAGTGCGTAGGCTAAATTATTAGTTTTGGTTTCATAATAATTTTGGATTAATTATTGGACCAAAATTTGAGCCATTATGGAGCCTGAAATTAGGCCTTATTGGATTAGGGTTATGAAACCTATTAGGTTTTGGGAGTTTTGCATAACTATATATATATTTATATATATAGTGTTATTTTTTACCTAACCTCCCTTGGACGAAATCAGAAAGGTTCTAAAAGTTATAGCCACACTCTCATTTTGTCATTCATTGGATGACACATGCTAGCACTGCAAGCACAAAAAGAATGAACCTGCCAAAATGTAGCAAAGGTCTGGTGATCCAAGAGATTTGTATGGATACCGTAAAGAACTTGAACACGTTAATTGTTCAAGTTTTTTTGATTTGGCTTAATAGTTAGGTAAACGATCTTAACCTTCTAAGTATAAAATTTTTCAACACCCGATTTACTCCGTTTCACTTGGATCCTTGATAGTTTTAGTTAATTTCCACTGTGCTTATTTGGCTCCCAAAACCCTACAATAGTTCTATTTGAGCCATGGAGGAAAGGGTGGCCCATCATACGAAAGCTCAAGCTAGGAATTAAGTCATGATGGCATAGCTACTTGTGGAGATCAGGGCTAAAAATTCCAAGGAAGAGATCAGAGAGGCCATCTACAGGCCATCCTATTTTAATGAACTTGCCCGACTACTATGAAATGGTTTATGATGTCATATAACATAGGACATAGGGATGGCCTTGTAAAATAGCCTTTACGAAATGCACTAGCCATTTTGAAGGAAATTTTGTACTTGCCTATAAATAAATTTCCTCGCAATGTGTATATTTCCTCGCAATATCTTTTATAGCATGTCAATCTTTGATAATTTTGGCAAACTTTTTGTCTTTTTTGTCATTATGTTTGTAGCTATAGGTGTTTGGTGTTTTTTGTTAGTTTTCTTTGAGGACATGACTGGGGTTAAATGTTACTTGATCTCATAACCACCATTCTTCCCCCTTCTTCCCAAGTTACTTTTATACTTTAGATGTAATTATGTATGGGTGATTTTTGGATTTCATTCTAGTTTTTGAATGTTTGCTATGCCTAAGTATCTATCATGCCACTCACATTCTTGAGCTCATGGGTTCACCGAACTTAGTAGTTTTTTGGATACTTGATTTGATCTGTAAGAGCATATGTTCAGATATGTTGATTTCTTTTCTTAATGGTGGCATTCAACTATTGCTCCATGTACCCTACCAAAGTTATTCTAATGTTTTGGCTAAATTTACATTTTTAGTTTATTCATTAATTGGTGGTATTTTATTTTCAACAGCAGGCTTTTGTGGAGTCTCGCTTGTGTTACCATGTTAATAGATAAGTAATACTCTATTATTGGGAGTTTAAGCTGAATTTTCTACAAAATTTTCCTATAAACAGAATTCAAAGCAAACTTTAATTTTCCATGTTTCACTCGTAAAGTATTTTAGAATATTAGTTCAAAATAATGATGATCAACAATAATAATCCTTGTTCTTTTGGAGCCTATGTCCCCTATACAAAATATCATGGTAAGATGCTTATGTTGTTATGCCTTTCTTAGTTTAATGGGCATTTGCTAAATTTCTCTAGGTTGGGGAAAGGATTTCCTTGACTTTTGTCCCCTTCACCTTGCTTTGGATAGTTTTTTCCTTGACTTTCTTGAGCACATCATCAAGTGTCTTTTTCTTTTATTTGCACCATTTGCCTATCATAATGTTAATTCTTTCATCAACAAAGTTTTGAAGTCTCTATTTAGCTTTTTTATTCAGCTTTCCTGACTTTATAATTTTTCCCCCATTTTGGCTGCGATACTTCATTATTTTTCGCAGGTCATTGCTGCTAATTATTTTAGGTTTTTTTACCAACTTTCTTTATATGTCCCAGGGTAGGCATTCTTTTACCCAGCCACTTCATAAGGGGAAGAGTCATGTGAGCTTTATTGCCCCTTCCCTGCAATTGGTTGGGCAAGACTTATGCCAACCCCTTTTGTACATCTATTATTATTTTGATATTTTTTGTCCCTAGATACTAGGGTGGCTCATGCATTATTTCTTTTTTCCATTGTGCAGAAATCCTTTATTGATATGCATAAATGTTACCAAGGGTTGCCCATGATGCTAGTTCCACCTTGAGTCAAACTTGCAGCTTTTCAGGCTTTGTACAATGGATTGTACCCCTGGGTTTCATCTGGCACACATGGGGATTTAGTTCCTGTTATCAAAGTAACTCAAATCATTCTGGGGTGTTCTTCTTATAGTCCCACATCTAATATTAGTGGTGGACCACACCTAGCTAAGATTACCTAGCCTTCTAGTGCTCATCATCAATCTAAGTGGGGTGTTGTGCTAGTTCTATCCTTTCCACTTCTTTGGATTGCTCTGGGCTCTTTGCGAACATGGCACTGTTTTTTGGGGAACATAAGGAGATTTGACAAGTCTCTCTTTAGTCTATGTAGATGCATGTCTTTCTTCCCTTCGATGCGAACATCATGGTTAGATACTGCATGTCGGGACACATATAAAGTAGCTTCTGCATTCTTCTACCAATAAGAGCATTATATAGGGACAAGACGTCAATGACAATTAACTTCACTAGGGTGGAAGTACAGAGCTCTCCTCCATCCCCTGGAGCCTTTCCAACTAGCATAAGCGGAAGCCTTATCAACCTACGACTGGTAATTCTTTAGGTCTAATTCTGTAGGTTGGGTTGGTCATCGATTTCAACTTGCCTCTTAGCATGTCGAGTTTTTTTAGACCCTTTATGAAAATCACATCTATATTCAAGCCATTGTTGTAGAAGACCCTCATTTCCCCTCATCCTACTATCTTACCGAGATGACCAATGGGTTCTCATGAGGGAATTTGACCACACTCTTATCTACCCTAATCAGTTTCTTTTCTAGCCTGTTGTACTAAAGCTAGTACAACTCCCTAATCTTTTTTGCTCATTCTGCTATGGAATTCTAATTGTCGGAACATGGATTCTGCCTATTGGAGGAAGAACTTGACATTGAGATTACCCTTACATTTCTCCATCCTTTAATCAAATTTGTATTCCTCATTCTCCTCTCAGACTTATTTTTCCACTTCTGTGGAAGGAAGCTACTATTTCAGGAACTATTTCAACTTTTTTTGCTTAACCAGACGATCTTTCATATCATGACTCACTTTTTGTATAATGATCGACTTTTTGTGAATTGGCAATATTTCTTCAAGTTCATTTTGTTTGTGGGGCCTAGAGTTTGGGGCCTTTGGATGACTCCTTGTCATTCTAGGGTGATTAGCGCATTTGCTCGAAACGTGTTAAAATCAAGGCCTCCCAAGCTGCTCCCATTTTTCTTATTCCATGCCTTTTTTTGGCCATTTAATGGATAGCTCAAAGAAAGGGGTTGAAAGCTCGGAGACGAAGGGTTGGTACATGAGATGAAGCTCATTTCTCTAAGCAGCTTCACTTGCGATCGTCATTTCCTTGGTGTTCATGTACTGAGTGGCCCTTTTGAAGAACTTAAAGCCAAAATAACCCAATGACTAAACCTGACATAATTCGATTTTAACCCATTTCAACATAAATATATGGTTGGAAGATATTTAAAAATTTGTGATTTTTTTATATATATTGTTTACTTGTCTAAATTACACATCAATTATGACCATACAATTAAAGAAGCTTTAAAATACTATAAAAATATTTTTTATTGAGGGGTCTTTGAAGAATAAATTAACAAAATAATATATTTTATGTAAGGGTCTTCTAAAATTTAATAATTCAGGGATTTGCTTAAACATTTTTTTGAAGCGTGTAACAGACACACCAAGTCTCATCTGATAGTTAAATTACATGTCAACTAATCCAGATTGAGCAATAGTAGATCCATTTAGGAAAAACTTTTCATTTGCAGCACAAAATTTTTCTCTTTATTTTTTTTGGTAATTCTACACAAACTTATTGAACTGTTGGACACTTAGATTGGTTAGTTGGGTTTCAAATTTCAAGTTTACTACCTAAACTTCAATTTGTAAATATAATATTAATTTAATATAGTTAATTATTTTAAACTAAGGTATTTGAAATTTGATTTAATTAATATAGTTCTCTTTATTGTTTGAAATTTGATTCAATTAATTTCAAATATTTTGAACTAGGATATTTTTATGTCTAGTAAAATTAAATTTTTTAATATTTTTTTCTTCCACTAATATTAATGTTCCCGCTCTACCCCATATTACTAATATTCCTGTCTTGTTTTTATAGGAATGGTAAATATAAAATTAGTCTTTAATTATCTATCTTTGAATTTAAATTTAATTTACTATAAACCCTAAACCTAAACCCAAGACCCTAAACACTTTTCCTAACCTAGACCATAAGCCCTAAATCCTAACCATAAATACTATACTTAAACCTAAACTTTAAATCCTAAATCTTAAACCCTGACCCTAATTGAAACCTTAACCTTAATCATTAAACCTCAATCCTAACCTTAAACCTTAACCTTAAAACTGTAAACCCTAAACCTTAATACTTAATTTTATTCCTAACTCTTATCCTAAACCTTAACAATTAATTGTAACCTTTGCCCTAAACCTTAACTTTCCTCTTTTATTATCTTCTATATTTAATAAGTTTTATATCTAGGGGCTTCCATATTTAATAACTTACTTTTTTAGGATCATCCATATCTAGTAAATCTCATATTCAAAGACTTTCATATTTAATAAATTCTATATTTGGGTTCTTCTTAAATAAGTAACTTCCATATTTAGTAAGTTTGATGATTTTGGTAGGAAATTAAAAAATTACAACATTGGTCCCTAATTTTTTAAGTATAGTGGAATGAGGTATCTAAATTTTAAAAATTTCAATTTAATCACCAAAATAATTACAATATAGGTCCCTAAACTTTTTAAATTTTTGTATTGCCACCCATAATTTTTAAAATTTTACAGTTTATCACTAATAGAGTAATAGTCTAGAGTTATATTTCATAGCAATTTTACAGTAAAAGTTGGATATAACAGTAAATTTTTCAGAACATAATTAAGAAAATTTTTATAAATTTTTTAATTTAACATGCTAAGAAAGGAAAAATTAATGTAAATTAATAACAAAAAATTGAATTATTTAATTTAATTTTTTTTAAAATTAAACAAAAAAATTGAATTGATTAAGTGATTTCAATATATATAGTAGTAACCCAGACAAACTTGACTAGTCAACCCGAGTTTGGACTAAAATCCAACTTGAAATTACCTGATACTGAAATCAACCAGACATATATTAAACCCAATCAAACCCAACCTAAACCCGAAATTAACCTGAACTCCAATGATCTGATTTGAATCTGACCTAGACCCGAGTGCATATTAACCTGATTAAACCCAAACCTGAATAACCTAACCCAAACTTGACCTAACCCACCTAATTGGCATCCCTACTTCTTGCTGAATTCAAAAGCTATAGGAGAATCATTCTTCAACCTTTTAGTCATAGTCACGATCATGACATTTAGGTGCAAGTCCTGTATGTCGATGGCTCTCTTGTTAAACCTCTGGATGTATTCTTAGATCGACTTGTTCTTGCCCTGGTATAGATTGAATAGCTAAAGGTACCTCCTGGCTATTGGTTGGCTCCTAACAAAATGCTAGTTGAAAGCTTGTTTAAGATCAAGAAACAAGACAAGCTCCCCTTATGGAGGTTTTCGAACTAGATAGAAGCTGGCCTAGTTAAGGTTAGTTAAAAAATCTTACATAAAGTCGCATTATCCACAACTCTATCATGACATGGTGGTATTTCCTGATATGTGGTTTAGGGTCACCAGATCCATTGTATGTGTCCATATGGTGGATCTTGAAACTTGGTGGCCAAGGATTATTCATAACTTGTTGGTAAATGGCTACAAGTTGCTTTCTGGCATGCTTGTTAGGTGGGACCATATCAGCTTTCTAGCGATTTGGGATTTCATCCTTGTCAGCCTCTCAAGAATGCTATCTGGCCAAACTTCTTGCTACAAGTAAAAAGGCCATTCAAGTTGCAAGGACGCTTGTGTTTGTTCTCTCGGGAGCTGTTTTATGGGTTTGTGGTTGAGCCATTGGAAAGGTTCCTAAAAGCCCTCTTTCGACTAGCCTTTCCTCCAACTTCTGTGAAATATCCTATATGATGCTTTGTTGGAGGTCTTTTAGGTTAACCCTTGTAAGAGTGATGGTTTCATCATCTACAGCACTCTGGACACCCTTTATGCCATGTTTGCGAGTGTACACCATGGTGTTGTCTATCATTTCCACAGACAAAGCCAAATTGGTGGAGTTTGGTCTTTACGGGTTCTAGAATGATGAGCTCACAATGGTACACCTACAAAACAAGTACATGAAAAAGGGAAAAGCAAAGGAAGAAGCCTTCGGTGTTTTTCTAGAAGCAACTATCTGATGCTCAAGTTAGTGCTCTAAAGATATGTTTTTTAGCTACAAATATGAAGGTCAATGTACCTAGAAAGGAAAAGAGAGTCCACTATATATAGTGCCTCTAGGGAGAATTATATGCATTGATTAACTTGGTCATGTGTCTCTGATCCTGACAAATATTCTAATTGTGCATCATATAGTAAGGTTTGGCAGCCTTTCCCTAATTACCCGTATAGACTATACGGATGGGCTGGATCAGAACTTCGAAGTGGTCCAAGCTTTACCCTCAATATGAGGCACTTCGGCAACATGGGTCATGTTTGGATATGCTATGAAGGCGTATAAGAAGCAAGGGAGGCCCTCAGCAATGTCATTCCTAAGATATTCTCTACATGAAATCTAGGGGAGTCTTTTTGGAGGCACCGGTAAGCCTGCTAAATATGTAGCATTAATCTCTACGACCAAATTGTGTATAGAAACAATATAAAGAAATGTTTAATATAATATATAAAAGTGTCTAAAATCATGTATAGAAGCGTCTAAAGAAATGTGTAAAAGTATCTGAAATGAATCTGCAAACAAAATTATTCTCACTTCTTGTATATGAAGTTAGTAAAAAAGCAAGATGTGATTAAAACAATAATTGAAGTGTCTAAAATTTATACGAAATATGTCTGAACTAAGAAGTTAATGTGTCTATACACCATAAAGACAAATGGGAAAGTAAAGAGTATCAAATCCCATGTAATAAAAAATGAAAATATGTTTGAAAAAATAAAAAAGAAATGTTTGAAACCATAGGCAGAAGTGTCTAAGATAACACTTGAATGTTTCTTGACACTTTATAAACATTATAACATTATTGAAAATATAGAATCACAAATCATAAAAGTGAAGATGCGTTTAAAATAATGAGCAGATGCGCCTAACTAAATTATATGTTAGATGTGCCTAAAGTAATAGGCAAATGTGTCTATGCACTTTGTGGACACTACCAATATGTAGACACACGTCTTCATAGTCTTTTAGACACATCTATAAGCTAGGTTTTAGTTCAACGGTGTTTTGGTATATCTATAGCCCATCAAACACATTTTAATAATCATTTACACACATCTATATACTCTTTTAGACAGATGTTGACAGTCCTTTAGATACATCTTTGAAGTTCCAAAAGAATTTGGGCTAGGTTCTTTGGGCATGACAGATCATCGATTACATGATTGTTTCATCAATTTCCAAAATATGATTTTGGAATTAGTAAATATGTACTAAAGTTGTTTGCAATGATAACCACCAACATTGGTCAAAGTTAAACGACAAATGCAGTGTTATGAGACAATGATGGCATCCCATAGTGGATAGATTTGATGAAGTTGGCTTGATCGAGCTTTTTTAGCTTAGGTCTGACAACATCTCGTCTCCAATTTTGATTTAATATCATCATCATATGAGTGCACTACCGAGAACACTATTTGGAAGTGGAAACAAATCAAAGAAAATGAAAGTTCTGCAATTTGGAGAACACCATTAGTGGCTGCTAGAAAAGATAATCGATTTAAGGTATAAGACATTATGAAAATTTTTTAGGATAATAAGAGATAAATTTGGAAAATTGCCTTTATATCTAATTATATGTATGTGCATAATAGTTATAGTACTATAACTGAGCTTTAGTTGTTTCAATATTGGAATTAAATAATATAAGGAAAGAAAAAACGGCTGCAAGTAAGAATTTTAATTCTATAATTAGTACATGGGTTGTTAGTTCATTGACATGAGACTTATCATTTCTTAAAACCAGCAAAGGTTTGAATATGGACTTGTACAAGATTTTTCTTATTTAGGTAAGGCAGGACAGAGTATAAGGTAGACTATGTTCTAATTAGTCTTTTACAAATCTCTCTTTTTATAGTAGCTTGAGTTAGAAAAAAAACTATATATGTATCTCATCGAGGACTTTTGAAACCCAGAAGTTATTGGTAGTTAATGATGTTAGTGTTGTGCCCAAAAGCCAATCATGAGATGATTGTATTTTTGCACATTGAGTCATGATATTTTATTAAGGCATTAATCCAGCAATTATGTTTGTTGTTTTGTTTCTGCGTAACTTAACCAATATAATTGTAACCCTAGAATAATGATATTCTTAAACGTCCCTGGTCTAGTATTATTGTGGAGCGGGTTGCAATAATACATAACGACTAGCATATGTGGAGACTAATATGAGATATGTAGTCTACATATGGGTACAAGTTGGAGAACTTGTGTACTGGACTGACCCACCATGAGAACAATTCATGGATCGTTATATGAGTGTCATAAGTGATTCTCATAGTGATCATGGTATATGTAGTCCTTCGACCTAAGATCATCAAGGTTCCCTACATGTGAGTCACATACTTTGATACTTTCCTTTGTTGCTCGTAACTGAGTGAACTTGAAGGAGGTCATTGGATATGTCACATATCATGCGGAGGGATTTGTATGATCAAGATGGGATTTGTCCCTCCTATGTAACGGGAGTGATATCTTCGGGCCCCTTGATAGAATGAGACTTAAAAAATACATGGCCATGCTCCGATGAGTTGATATACGATATCAATGTCATCAGTTTAAGTTGGTCTACTCGGTAATCAAGAAACCGAAGATTGGGCTATACGAGAGTGACACATTCCATGTCTCGTGCTTAGTCTTGATATCTTGGACAAAGAGACAATGGCATATATCGGTGATGATCATAAAGGTTTAGTCGAATCATCGACAATCTTGTCACTTGGGTAGCAATGATGTGTTGCTAGACACCGCTCATTGCTTATGATCATAAATGTGATTTATGATCATTGCCAACGTGATAAGAGTCTATTGGGTCGCACACATAGAGCTATTTGGATCATTAGAGTGCATAGGCTAATTATTTGGGTTATGGTTTCAATTTAATTTCGTATTAATAATGGGCCCAAGAGTTGAGCCATTATTAAGCCCGAAATTAAATCCTAATTGGATTAGGGCTTTGAAACCCATTAGGCCTGGAAGTTGAGTCTCACTATAAATGCAACTTCTAGTGAGAAATTCACAGGTCTCCTTGCCCTAGCCTCCCAAAAGGACAGCCGCACTCTTCTCTTGCAATTCCTTGGAGGACGCAAGCTAGCACTGCGAGCGCAAGAGAAACACATTTGCCGGGACGTGGTGGAAGCGTAGTGATCCCGAGAGGCTCGTGTGGATACCATAGAGAACCTAAACACGTCAACTGTTCAGGTTTTGTGATTCGACTCTACAGTTGAGTAAGAGATCTCAACCGAAAATTAGGTATGAAATTTTTCGAATACCTGGTTTACCTCGTTTCACTTGGATCCTGGAGGATTTCGGTTAAATTCCGCTGCGTTGTTTGGCTCCCGAAACCCATCAAATGGGAAGCACAACACACAAAGTATTTTACAAATGTAAATTTTATAAATCGATGAAAGTTGCTATTAGTGGAAAAGGTTTGAACACCTTAAACAACGTGGGTTTGGTTTAGATACTAAAATGGACTTACATATAAGAAATTTCTGCTTCAACTTTCAACTGTAACCCAAGGAGACTAGCTATCGAGCAAGGACACTCCCAATGTTTATTAAAAAAAGATGAAATATATAAAAACTATTTTTCAAATTGAATATAAATTCAAGGTGGGCCTTATGTACATTTTTTCAATGTAAGGCACATTATCTTTATAGGAAATTTTAATAGCATACTTCCTTTTTTGGTAGAGAATGAATATGTATTAAGAACCAACTAGGGGCTAAAGGCCTAGTACGTGGGGTTATGCCCTAAATAGAACCAGGCATATTAGATTGCATATTTCTAGTTCTAATTACATACTCACTAGTCCTATCCTTATCCAAAATATCTCATAACTAGTCTAGGGGTGATAACAAAGTACAAAAACAAAGGCTATCATATGACTTGCCTCTAGAAAAAAGATTTGTTATTTGATTATCCTCTCGAAAGATACCTCTTATTTCTTGCACTTGTAGCTGCTGCATCAAATTCCTACAATCAGACAATATTGGCAATATTGTAAGCTTCAAGATCTATTAAGGATTAGGGATTGAGCTACTGTCTGGCAATCAGTCTCAATCTCCACTTGGATATTTCCCATGGTAGAAACAAGTTGAAGGCTATCTCTGGAAGCCCATATCTCAGCCTCAATAAGGGTTATGTATCTAATACTTCTTGCACAAGCAATGACAAAGTTAGTATTATGCACTCTAAGAAGTGTAGTAGCCACACCTTCTCCTTATCTATTTATTACTACATCGCAAGTTGACTTTAAAGGTGCCAAGTGTAGGGGGCTCTATCTTACTTGCCTTAGAGTTCTTTCCTTATATGAGCTATTTTGAAAAACATGGTGTAGTCTTGAATGATATCATTCATAGTTTTTTATAAGAAAACATGGAAGTCTTAAAAGCAAACATCATTTTTTATTTTCCAAATTTCCAGCTTATGAAAAGAAGTAATATACTAAATGATATGTTGAACACACCTGATTAGGTCTCATTGGTGCACCAATTTTTGATTGAACCTTTCCAATCATCTGCAAGATTTAGGATAATAATATTAAAGTAGGCATACAACTAAAGGCTCAAGTTGCACTTTGAGAACAAATGTTTGCCAGTCTTAAACTAATAGTGCATTTTGGGCAATTTGTGGCAATGTTGTTGCCCTAGGTATTCAGGAAGTTTCTGGTAGGCAGTCTACCATGCAACATTAGTAAGAAAAAGTAATTTATTTAGGGGGGATCTTCATCATCCATATCCACTTCCATTGGTTATTAGGATTGTTATCCTTTTTGTAATAACACCCTCTATAGAGCCAGTAGGAAGAATTCATATTGCAATGCCCATTATTAAAGAGGTACTAGTAGATATGGTCAAGTTGAAGGTGAAATGGGGAAATATTACCTTTGGTCATGTCTTTGATGCTAGTATGGAGGTTAAAGAAAATCTTGTTCCATTTCCACATTCCCTCAGGGAACATTTCTTTAACAGTTAGATCCTCTTCATGGATTCTCAAGGGATTATAGAGAATGGATCTCAAAAGGGAATCTCTAATCCAGTAGAATATAAAATTTTTCTACTCTCCAACATTGATTCCTACTACCTCCAATGTTTTAAAAAGCTCTTCAACATCAAAATTTGTGCACAATGTGATTTTCAAAGTGTTGATGATTGGTGTTTCAATTTTCAACATTTATTTTTAGTTCAAATGACATTATACAATTTTGAATTATTTTAAATCAAATCTATTTATATTTTTACTTAAAAAATTTTAAAATTTATATTTAAAAACTATAAGTCTTTTGGTTTGTAAATATAATTTTTTAAAAGAATTAAAAATAATAATATAAATATATACAGGCCAAACTTAAGTAAAAAAAACCAAAATAAAGTAAAGAATTTGGACAAAGGAGTATATGATTTTTATTTAATGTATTCATAAATAATAGTTAAAATAATTATCCAAAAATATAATTATAATCTAGAAAACTGAAAATTAAAGTAGAACCATTTCTAACGACTAAGCCATTGGAAAAATGTACATGATATTTCCAACAATCCAAGTAGTTGAAAATATATAATTTTCTTATTTTATTATATAACCAAAAGTTAAATTATAAATTAAAAAATAAGTTCTCAATGTAAATGTCATTGAAACCTTTATTTTGGTCATTGGAAAAGATTCGAACGGCCCTGTAGTTTGGGAATACCAATGATTTTGGCTATTGGGAAATTTCCAACGGCCTTGATCATTAGAAATATACATGTGACACCATGGGTTAACACATTGGTAACTTTCCAACAACTTGGCCGTCGAATATTAGTGTAATGGAAAATTACTCTTTTTTAGTAGTATATATCATAGAGAGCCTGATCAGGAATTGGAGCTAATCTAAGAATACAAGAATGGTAACTTCATACTAGGCATTAAGGAATTGAAAATTTTGAAGAATTTTGGGGGTTGTTGGGTTGATGACTTGAAAATTTTTTCCTTTTCCCATATAGTTGTAGGTCTTAAAAAATTGAGGGTTTAAGTGCAAAAAAAGGACAAAGTTAAAAGAGTGAAGGTAGATTGTGGCAAGGTCATATTATGATTGTAAATGAACCGAATGAATATGAGTTAGCTCTATTCGTGTTTGTTCGTTTAACTCTAAATGAACACGAATATGAACATAAAAAATAAAAATACATATTTTTTTGTTCATGTTGGTGTTTATGTTTATTCGTTAACAATAGTATTATCATCAACCAAATGAACCGAAAACATATGCATATAATTTAAATTTACTGAAAGATAATTACTACACAATTTAAAATAAAAATAAGAATTTGATATTAAAGAGTTAATATGATTTTGTCTTTGAACACTTGGTCAACCACAAGGAAATATTTATGACCAAGTATTCATATAATTGCAAAGATTTATAACTTTTTCAGAAAAATAAAAAAACTTTTAGGAATAAAATGTAGACATAAAACTATTAGAACATGATTTTCCATATCACATTCAACTGTTTGTAATAGGAGGAGCATGGTTCGTGTTGGTTCGAGCTTCTAGTGAAATCGAACCAACCCAAAATAGCCATGGTTCCAAAAATTTTCAACCCAACCCAAAAATTGAGAACAGTATAGAACAAAAATCATGGATCTATGTTTGTTGGTTCTGGTTCTTAAGTTTTGTAGGTTCATAAGATTAATCAAAATCATATGCTTTTCAAAATTGCGACCACATGTTGAATAGTGCTGTCAAACTAATCTGAACAGGGGAATTTTCATTTCTAATAGGCGACGGTGGAAACCATCATTCGCAGAGGAGTTCTAAGGCTGATACTTGAGCTGGTCGCTTCATCAGTCATATCTGTTGAGTTGTTTGAGGTTGGTGATTAATTTTCCAATTCTAGATCTAGGGTCTCGTTGAAACGAAATATATCAAAGGGGGTTAAGAAAGAGAAAAAGATGAGGAAGCAGAGGCAGTGGGTGGCAAATGGCAGAGGACAATGGTTCAGGCAGGTTGTAGCAATTAATAGTTTTAGGATGAATATGTAACATAAGGCATAACTTTGAAACTATTTGTGCATTTTAACTTATATTAATATATATACCTAAGGTTTTCGATTTCACCTCGGGCTGAAACTAGAACCTACCTGAAAACTAATACTTTCTTTGTCCCATATTTTTTGCACCACTTTTCTTTTTGGGTTGTTCCAAATTATTTACACCATTTCCTATTTTGGTAAGTTTTACTAACCGAAATGTCAAATATACCCCTTTTTAATTCTTTCCAAAAAAATACAAATTGAGCTTATTCCTTCCATCACTAATTCAGTTGCGAGTTGGGAGATGAAAAAGCAAGGACAACAATGATTGAGAACAGCAACGATCGACGGCTGTAGTGGAACGAGGAGGCGATGACGGCTATTAAGGTACCGAAGCGTGATTGATGACGATGGAGATCGAGGATGCGATTTGTGATCAAGGATGAGACCCAACTGTGTGATTGAGGACGAGACCCGATCATGGATGGCAACGAATTGAGGGATTGTGGACGGCAAACTCAATGGGTGTGACGAATCGAGATGGCAACGACAAACTCGATTGGCACAACTCACTCGACGAACGTGATAAATCGAGGACGACATTGATGGACCCGATGGATGCGACTGATTGAGGACGACGGACCAAACTTCAATGAGTGATGTCGTTCATGCGGGAGTATGTGACGTATGATAAGAACTAACTAGTTCTTTGACAAGGTTGGCAATAGAAGGAAGGACTGACTGGTACTCCAACAGGTGTATGATGAGAACCAATGAAAAGAAGGACTAAGGACAGCAATGGAGAGAGTTGCCAAGAGAGTTAACAAGCAAAGAGGAAATAAGGGGCAAACTTGGAAAAAAAGAAGGAAACAATAGCACACCTTGGTTTGCATGCAAAACCAAATGGTGCAAAATTATTGGGATGAAAGGAGTAGTATTTTTAGGGATGGAACCAACCAACGACCTATTTTCAATTTTTACCAATTCATCCCCAAATCTCCTTTTTTTATTGGTTTTACACAACCTCTACTCATCTCTAATTTGTAATTTTTGACAATTCAAAATGGCTTGCATTCATCGAATTGTCGTCACATGTTAATGACTATCATTTCTCTTTATGTTTACAGACAACCATCCATGTGTGACCAATCTTGCGAAATTTTAAACCCGTGAATAAAAGCATAAAAAGATTGAAGTACATGCTTCAAAAGTCAATAGAGTGACTATACCGAAAATTCTTGAAACTTTAAGGGTAGATTACAAAAATCCCCTAAGGTTTGGTGAAATCTACAATTATGCCTTCACTGTTTCAAATACCTACACTTACCCCCTATAAAGTTAACATTGTTATTCACCGTTATCCCAAAAAAAGAGAAAATGTCTAACTTTACACTACTACCTTTCTTCCTTAAAAAATTTGCCCCCAACTACTAGAAACCTTTTAAATCAAACCAATTAATCTGAAAAAATGAAAATCAAAACGAATTTTGGAATTTCTTTTTCTCCTATGCAGGTGGGATGCCAGAAAAAGCATTCGTGTCAATCGGAGGTTCAATCGGCCGTTCATTCGCCGTCGGAGGTTCAATCGGCCGTTCAATCACTGTCAGAGGTTCGCGAGGCTTCGATCAGTCGCGTCCATTTTCTCTTCGTCATGGCTTGCTGATGATCGGCAAAGACATGGTCAGGTTATGGCAAGGCTAGTCTCTCCGGTGTTAGAGAAATTAAAGAGATGACAGTGAAGCGACAAGGCACAGGAGACGAAGGGAAGCTATTCGGCTGGAGGGTTGTCGGAGAATTGAGGTGGAGGTGGAATCGTGCGGAGGTGAAGGTGATTTCGTCAGACCACCGATGGTAATGGCTTCGATTTCGCCAGACCACCGATTGAACAAGGCCGACGATTCCTCTGCTCGACAGTTTATGAACCAGATCCGCACGAGCCGCTTCCTCTACTTGACTCTTTAATAAACCAAAGTGCCCTGGCTTGTGCACCGGACAACTCGTCTCAATAGCCGATATGAGGGCGGTCAAGGGCAAATATGAGGGCGAATATGAACGCAGCGAGGAGAGGGTCTGAGCGGTAGGGATGATGAGGTCAGAGAGAGACAGAGAGGGCTCAACTGGAGACTTCTCTCCATCGATTTCGCAGTTTTTGTTTTGATTTTATTGTCCTCTGTATTCTTGTTTTTCTTTAGATGCAAAAGTTGGGGGTAAAGTTTCTATGGATAAATGTTGGGAGGGCTAAGTCAGGTGTTTTTCCTTTTCTATAGTAACGGTCATTAACAGAGTTAAGTTTCGAGGGGGTAAGTGTAGGTATTTGAAACAAAAATAACACAATCGTAGGTTTCGCTAAACCTCTGGGGGGATTTTGTAATTTTCCCAAACTTTAATGACCCACAAGAATGTAATTTAACTTTGGTGACTATTCTGAAACCCATAGAATATTTTCATGGTCACTGGCACATTTTAGCCTACTCTACTAGAGAATCCTCGCTTTCTCGGAGGCCAGAGACCAACCCTGCTGGAGATCGAAATGACGGGAGAAGAGGCTGCGGGGCCGCCCGGCCCGAAGGTTCTTCGTCTTCTCTATTTCGTCGGAGCTGGATGTGAGTCGTACTTGCTACGGATTATGTAAATCTAGAGACAACCTCTTCGATTTTGAATTCTCTGAAGATTTTTCTGTGATCAATCTTTTTCCAGTCATCTGTGTGGCTGCGATCAACAAATGGAGGGAGCTCGAGAGGAAATCGATCCAGCAGCGAAAAGAAGACAAGATTATGTTCTCAGAAAGCTCGACAGCTGCGGTACACGAAGGGACCAAGTGATCTCTCAGGTCGATTTCGTCCTTCGATTTTTTTTTTTTAATTTTTCTTATCACTTCCTATTCAGCTCATTTGTACATATCTGTTTTAGATGGAATAATTTGCAAGGATCTGATTTATCTCTGAAATTTTTTTTGCTAATCAAATGTAGTACCTAGTTTTCCCTTTCTTTCTTTTTGCCCTGTTTTACTTTTTGCCCTTCCCTAAAAATTTGGAAGTTCCCTGAGAAATTAGAGAGCTATAATGAATTAAGATTTGGCATATTATAGATTCAATTGAAGTTGTCATTTCCTAGCTAGATTATCTGGTAAAGAGTTTTGGTGTTAAAAACAGGGTCAAACCAAGGTCTTCCTGGGTGGGGAGTGTAAGGGAGGGAGAGGGCTGCCTCATGCTGTGTTGCGCAACTAGTCTCATTGAGCCTCTAATGAATTAAGATTTGGCATATTACATATTCATTTGAAGTTGTCACTTCCCAGCTAGTTTATCTGGTAAAGAGTTTTGGTATGAAAACGAAGGTGGAAACCCTGGTCTTCTAGTGTTGGGAGTGCAAGGGAGGGAGAGGGCTAACTCGAGTTGTTTTGCCTAACTAGGCACATGCAGCCTCAAATGAAACCAAAAACAAAATATTACTGATTCCTGTAATGGTTGCAGCTCATTTCAGGCAGGAATGGTGTTTGGTTTGTTCTTTGTTGGTGAATAGTGGAGTTGTACGTGTCTTGGGTAGATAATAAGGGTGCAGGTTGGTGTGCAAATGTTGCTTTTCAGAACAAGGTTGGATAATTGGAACCTCTGTGGAAACGAGCAAATGGAGAGGCTTGTTTCAGCTGCCTCACATTGTGTTGCCTCTAATGACTCAAAAACTAAATATTAAAGTTTCCTGTAATGGTTCGGGTTCTGTATCCAACAGGAATGGTGTTTGGTTTGTTCTTTGTTAGTCAATGGTCAGAGTTGTATGTGACCTGTGTAGATAATAATGATGGTGCTGATGAGCAAATGTATGCTTCTCTAAACGAGGTTGGGCAGCAAAAGGAGAGAGTTGTTTCAGCTCCTTTGTGAACCAAGAATTAGCAAGACAATAACTGGGGTTTAATTCTTTAATTATTTCAGAGATATATCATAGAAGTTAGCTGGGTTTTGGCTTGAAGGATTTTGAATATAATTGGTTCCAGATGTGTTTTGTGCTGGTTGGTAACTCTACAATGGGAATAAAAATCAAAACTATTTCCCTGTATGGATAGAAAAGAGAATATTCTTGCGTTGCTGAATGAACATATCTTCTGGAATGTACATTTGCTCTAAGAGAAATAGATTTGTTCTCATTGTACCATGTTTCAGTTTATCTCAGATGCAAAAGAAGTTGGATTAGCTGTTATCAAGGAGGAACTGATCTGTTAAGTTGATTAAATAGATATGTGCCTCTAGTCTGTGGAAAAGAAGAATGCAAACAAAAAGAAACAAGCAGACAAACAATCCTTAAACAACTTGATTGGTTTATTTTCCTTTTATCAACATGAGAAAGAAGAAACTTCACAAAATTTTTTGTATGAATGACTCTTTGACTTGTATTGTAGGAGGAAAACTGACATGGCTTGAAAAAGTGATGATGAACTGTCAAAGAAAGTGAGGAATTTGGAAGGAAAGAGCTTTAGGCTTTAGAAAATAGAATAGCCGTGATTGTGAAGCAAGAAGAATAGGTAAACTATTAAGAGGAGTAAGATTAATCATTAGTATGAAGCTTGTAATCGGCAACTTATTCAATGTGTATTAGTTCTTTTGCTCGAAGACCTGATAGGTGAAAACCTTTATCTTGCATTGTTTGGGAAGAGGATTTTTTTCAAGAGGTTTCTAAGGAATTCTTAAGAAAAATTCAGATCATCCAATGTACTGATGCTATTGCATATTTGCATTAGATGTTTATTGAAAGCCAGATTTCGAAAAAAAAAAATGGTTTGGTAATAGTACCATTACCACTGTTATTACTACTGGCTGAAAATAAAGAGCCAAATTCTTGATAAGTGGGAGTGGATTCACCTGTATCTAGAAGTTAAAACTCGAATCCCAGAACAATCTCAAGGCCCAGGTCAGCATTAGGACCAAAATCTCTTACCACCAACGCCAGTTGAATTAATAAATCAAGATGAATCATCCAACCACAGCAGAAACAATTGGAATCGATCAATTTGAAGGAAGACTTAGAAATTAACTATGGCAAATATATGTACAAATGATTTTCCAGATCAGAAGCGGGTCGAAAGAGAAGATGATCATGGAGAGAGTTCCAAGTTGTGCTGGAGAGTGTTGGTTCTCCTAGCAGTTTGTCTTGTCCTGCATTTTCTTGTCCAGATTCATGCTCTTACTTTACCGGATGGTCTACCACCGCAAAAGTGCACCCATCGTTAACATCTGCTCCTTCGCCTGGCCCGTCTATAATGGTGGTGGAGTTGGACCGTTCAGTATCACATGGGATCTTACTTTCTGATTCTTTCCATCTTGACGCTTGGGATGTCAATGACTTGCTAGAAGCTTACCTATGGAGCTTCCGCTTGGAGGTACATGGTGATTATCAGGAAAAAAAAAAAAAAAAAAGGAGTCTCTAGTGACTCAACACAAGTGCCCCATCTGATTTAGGTGGCTGCCCCCCCCCCCCTGAACCCATAATGCAATTTAGGTGACTCAACACAAGTGCCCCGTCTGATTTAGGTGACTCAATACAATTTCTTGAAATCACTTCACCCTCTGCTTTATAATATACTCCTTTTGTTCCAAGTTTTATGTGCAATTGCATTTTTTTGAATTAAATTTGAGTTAAATTCATTTATATTATTATTAAGTATGTTTTTTTAAAAAAAATTATATGTAAAAGTTATAAGTTTTGTCATTTCTAAATATATGTATTTTTTATAATTTTTTAGAAAAAAATAATATAAATAAATTCAAATTAAACTTAACCCAAAAACTAATAAAATGAAATAGTACAAAATTTGAGATGGAGTTAGTATATAATAGATTCCAGTTAACTGGACAGAAAGAAATCACAGTTGAATAAAAAGCAAAGTATTATTTTTTATTAATTTTTTGGGCCTGTTAAAAGATGCATATAAAAAAGAATAAAAATTGCCGCCAGATTAAAGATTAGAACAAGGAATTCTTGATTGTGTAAGTGACAAAATTATTAGGTTTGAACTACACGGAAGATTTGCCTGTGGAGAAGCTAAACGTAATAGCCAGTGATGGGAAGTGGGCCGACATGGCCTTGGGCCTGGGCATAGACTGGGTTAAGCTGGGCTGGGTCTGGGCGGGGTTCATGTCAGGCTTGTGCTGCCTTTGTTTTTTTTTTTCTTTAAAAAAAATAATTTTATGATTTAATTTTGAATTTAATTTTTGTTTTTTAAGAAAAAATATCATTACCGATGCAATTTTTATTAAGTGAAAAAACCAAACAGCACTCACAACTAATTGGAACGTGTCTTACATAATAAAATAGCAAAACATTCTAAAAATTACTGAAAATTAAAATAGTATAGTTAGATCAAATACAAACTAACAGAAAGAAGAAAGAAAAAAATTGAAGCCTCATTATCAAATAGTACCTCATCAACAAAGCTCTTTTGGTCTTGCTTTCGAAATGCAGCAAGGCTCCAATCTCAGTTGCATACACACACTTCCACTACCTCCAGCATCAATCTTGATCTTTTCTCCGATATTAGAAAATAAAAACCCATTTCCCTGCACTAAATGCTACCTCAAATGTCACGATGGAGACGAATACTACTAGAATCTCCTAAGGGAACATCAATAAAATGAGAAACCTTGATCTTTTTTGTACCATTCCAATATGTCAACATCACTTAGCTCGAATGATGTGTTGAGGTAGTTATCGATTTCAGCTAAACTCTAAGTTGTCGATCGGGGATGTTTGAGCATTTGGAGGAAATTAGGAAGAGATTAGCAAAAAAGTTAATGAAAGTAGCAAAAATGCTTGAGACAATATAATAGAGAAAGAAGAGAGATTGAATTTTGGTTTGAAGATTGAGTGGAAATAGCCTCCTGATTTATAAGGGAGGGCCAAAACTTGTTTGGACAAAAAACCCCTTAAATTATAGTTGTTGGGAGAGGTAAAAGTATAATTCTGGGGGTCAAAAAAAATCAAAAATCCATTGGGAAGGTCTGAAGTGTAATTAACCCAACTTTTCTATTTAATTCATAAAATTTTGCAAGTTTTTATTTGAGTCCTAAAATTTTGAGAACGTGTAAATAATTAGTTATAATTTGTTAGCCATATGTTCTGATATTAACTTTAGGACTAACTTTTCACACGTTTTGCAAGTTTAAATAGAGATAAAAGCTATTAACCTTGACCTTGAAACCTGACCCTATATATTGGGTTAGGGTCAAGTTAGTATATGAAATAAATAGGATTCAGGTTAACATGAGCCCTATTCGCTTTAAAGAAGCAAAAAATAAGTTAGTTTAGGTCCAACTCGAATCAACCTTATTTTTAATGCCTAACCCTATCTAAGCCCAATCCAACCTAAAAACCATCTCAACCAACCCAACATACAAACTATCCCTACCTTAACCTTTACCTAACCCACATACCCTCTTCTCAATTCTCAATAGTTACAACCTACGGTCGTCGACCTTACTCGCTCTTCTCAATCTTGCCTTTATGTTGCCCTCACTAGTCATTGGGATGCAACCTGACCACGCCATCCCTTGCTAATGCTTCTACAGTTCTGCTTTCATCCTTCACCCCTCGCAGTTGCCATCAGCCTCGTCAGCCATCATCCTTAAATTATTACTAGAGATTCGTCTTTCTTCAATCTTCGTCCGCGGAGATGGCCAATGAGCATCATCATTCTTCATTCTTTGTTTTTCGGCCTCAGATTCGGGCCAATAAAGAATCAACAAAGAGAATCAGAGATGGTGGAGGAGAAGAGAACGGGGGGAGAAGAGACGAAGCAAGCAAAGAGAAAAGCTAGCGGCAGTGGCTAGTTGAACTGACCCTAACCCACTATTTTTGGGTTAAGGTTAGTTCGGATTGGATACCTATTTTTGGTTAGGGTTCAAGCCAGAAAATGATATCTATTTATGGACTCAAAAAAATTTGGGTTTCAGCCTGAACTTAACTTGGAACCCGAAACTTACACCCCTAAGTTTTAAGATTCAAATAGAAATTTAGAAAGTTTTAGAATTTAAATAGATAAGTTTAAAAAAAAATTAGGACAAAAAGTAGTCTTCCTTGCTTGTATGTCATTTTTTACTTTGTTTTCTCTTAATAAAATTTTTGCATTGCCAATCAAACAAAAAAGAAACTGGTCTTTCCCCCATCCAACTTGAAAAATACAATTTTTTAATTTTCAAAAAAAAAAAAAAGAAAGCTAAAAATATATGTTTTTATAAAAAAATAAATAAATGATACTTTTAGAAGATCTTAAAGAATGATTAAAAGTTTCAAAGAACAAAAAACATCTCAAAATGGATATTTTCAGTCATTAAAAATTAAACTCCACCGAACTTATATGAAAATAAGAAACATATGAATGAGTTTGAAAATTTTTCAAAAGAATAAATAAAGTAATAGTTTCCCTAAACTGAAAAAAGAATTTCAATAGGACCTATTAAACAAGAGCCAATTTTGTATGTTAGGTCTACTTCAGGCTAGGTTAGGATCACATTAATCTAAACGTTGACAACAAAGAAATCCTCCATTTTTTGTCATTCTATGCACAAAACATAAAAAAAATATATTATATCTTCTTTGAAAAATTGAAAAAGAAAATATTTTTTTTATTTTACTATAAGAAAATGGATGATGAATTTTGAAAAACATTTTAAAAAAATAGTAAAAGATAAATTAGTATTATCCCAAAATGTTTTGAAACCCCAACAGAATAAAAGTTAGAGGGAAGCCTGCCTTCGGACCTGAAATTTTTTGTAAAATTTCTATTTAAATCATAAAATATTTTAGATTTGTATTTAAGTTATAATAAAACTTTATAAATTTCTATTTAAGTCCTAACACTTAGAAAATGTGCAAACAGTTAGTTCTAAAGTTAACACCAGAATAAGAGGCTAAAGGTTTAGGATTAACTGTGTATATATTTTGAAAATTTTGAAACTTAAATATAAATAGACAAAGTTTTAGGACTAACTTAATGTGTTATTTCCCGGTTGTAATTTGTTCTCTTTCACTTCTTATATCTACGGGTCATTTGTTTACTAGTTTTTTAGGCTCTACCAAAGCTTAACAACTCCAAGTTAGGTTGGACGTTCCTAATTTGATTTACCTTTTGGTTTCACTAGCAGATTTATGTGCTTTCAATCGTGACATAACACTAGAGTGAAGAATATAGATGGATTCCACGAAACCGAATGCCCCGCCTTCACAGCCACGATGTCGTTCCTATGTCTATTTTTCCTACTTAAGTTACCCTTTACGTCGAATTTGATTTCACTTTAACAGTACTATATTAATCATAATCTCTTATTTTTCTATTGTTTTTCTAATGCAATGATAATCTCTATGATGCCATATCAGATTTGGGCTCATGTCTTGAAAAGGCTTATTGAAAATTTGCTCATAGGTTCGGTTCAACTTAGAGGAGGCCATTATATAATTACTCATGGGTTAAATATAGTGGATCCACCTTTATACTAATTATTTAAGTATAAGAAAATTTTTCCTAAACACACAACCATTGGACCCCTAACTTTGTCTTTTGCTAATGTTTTAGTCATCCCTAAGGTCTCCAGCATGCAACCCACTCAACCTCTTCAGATATCACCTTGATTTACTTTTATAATTAAAAATAGTTGAAGCAATGTTTGCTATCAAATACTTAAGGCTTAAGTACACAATTGGCCTTCCAATTTGACCAAGTTCTACGAGTTGATCCATAAACCATGAACTCACATTTTGATATTCAGTACTACATTTTATTCCCTCTATCTTGTTTTATTTACCACATATTTTGGGATGTGTAGATTAACGTGTATAATTGTTTTACTTTTTTTTCCTATACATTCCTTCGTGAAAATATTGGTGACTAAATTGTCATTTGTCTAAACTTTAGTGGCTTACTTGATGGTTTTACCAAAGTTTTGAAGATACTTTGCAACTCTTTATAAGGATTGAAATTAAAATTTATAAAAACAGTACGGATGAAATTGTAATTCCTGGATAAATTGTAACTATAATGTACTGAGAAAGGAATATTGACATGATGGTAGTATAGTAAAATGACCATAAAAAACATATTAGATATAAAAACATTGTATGAATCTTGAAATTACCCAAAACAGTAATTTTACAAGAAATTTGGGAGGAAATTAGTAATGAAACTGGTTGAATCATGTGCATGCTGCCGCAAGCGTTCATTGTTCGGGAGACCAACTATAAGAAAGCAAAGTTTGGATCGCTTGAGGACAAAGAATAATTGCTTAAGGAGACTTAAGTTCTACAAATTGGGGGGGGGGGGGAGGGGGAGAACAGCAGACAATAAAGTTGGAGAACCAATAAAGCAAAGTGTCAGAATAAAAGGGCCCTTTTCATAATTTAGCTTTTTCCTTTTCTGGATTTGACCTTTGGTTGTCCCGGTACTATTCATTTTCGAATCTTTCTACGGTACCTGGGCAGGTACATACCTTGACTTAGGTGGCATACATGTGGCAGTCCTAGTAGGAATTTGACCAAGTCAGATTTATTTTGGTAGAATACCATAGAAGTCCTTAGAGTTTTTAATGGTATAATAGTAACAGTTAATCGGTTAGTTATATGGAAAATATAAAAAAACGTGGCTTGAGTAGAAAAAAAAAAAAGCAAACAGAAGGCGAGCAGAGGGCCGTGACTTGCGAGTTGAAACATCACCGACGGAATCAATGACGGCCGCACGGCAGAGAGAGCAAAGCATGGCAGCGGTCTCCGGCGGAAGCTGATCGGCGGCTTGGAGCATCGTTCAAACCGTTAAGGACTTCTATGGTAATTCTGCCAAAATAAAAGTAGGAGAGTGTTTCTATGGTAATTTTAAGGACTTCTATGAACTATAATAGTCCCTCTCTTCACGAACCGGAATTTCTTTCCTCGCATCCTCCACTCCTCCCCCCTCTCTTCCCCGCAGCTCAAGGCCCTCTCGCTTGGTTCCTGTTTGCTTGAACCGGTCCAATTCCGGCGAAAGCAGCCGCCGGTTTTGGCCGCCGATTCCATTTCTCTTTCCGATGAGGCCTCCCGGTTCAATTATAATGTGGCAGTGGGGAGTCCTATCTACCCATCTTTTCTCCCGCTGAAAGGGCTGGGCTTGGGCAATCAGGCTTTCTCTCTTCTTGCGTTTATCTTTTGCACGATATTGTATTACTTGCTTTCCTTTTCTTGGCTTCTTAATACATGTGGATTAGCTAATTGCACGTTTATCTTCTGCACGCTGTTTTACTTGGCTTCTTACTGGGGAAGTGCCTATCTGTCCGATTCTTGCAGACTTCTGTGGCGTTCACTAGCCTGGTTATTGCAGCTGTTCCAACACTTCATGTAGGCTGTTTTGCTTTATATCTGAATTTCAATGCTGATATCTTTTAATATTTCCTTTCACTAGTATCCAATTGTTAAACGTTTTCTCTGTATGTTAGCGACCTAGTATTTTATGGACAAGATTTGTTTCACGGTGTTAAAGAACTACATTGTATGCGTACCACAGCTTTCTAACTCAAGCGGCATATATCCTTTGTTGCAATCGTTTAAACTCGAGAGGATCACGGTTTTGTACTTTGAAAGTCTTAGAATCCTTGAGGATCATTTATTGGCAACATAGATTTCAGTGAGATAACATAGTTCTTTCTTTTGCACTAATGATTCTGTAATTTTCAAAGGAGCAGTCTTTGGACCACCTGATAGCTCAATGCTAAAGCTGGAAAATATAAATCTGGACTTTTCATCTTTATCATATACCTGGAGCGAATTTTACCTGTGTACCCCTTGATGTTTACAAGTGATACACGCTTTATTTTCTAGTCTCAGTTTTGCCTTTCCTCTTGTTTCAGTAATTCTGCTTCTTTATATCTAATTCAGCTCTGATTTGGTCCATGCTGGTTGAGTGTTACTCCTATTTTGTCTGTTTTACTCTGTTGTAGGCAATGGGAAGAGCTACTATTGCTCTTTCAAAGCTGGCAGATACAGCCAGGGAGGAACTTCCGAGCACAATGGCAGCAATACGGCTTTCAGGGATGGAAATCAGTGATTTAACTCTAGAGCTAAATGATTGGACGTGAGGATCCATTGTTGTTTGGTTTTACCTTTTTTTAAAAAAAATCGGGAAACACCTCGGTGGGTGTGCATCTTTATTTGATCAGTCTTTTTTCCTTGTAAGACTGGGAGTTGTTGGCGAGGTTTTTTCATGATCCAATTCTTCTATTCCTTGCAAGTAATTTGAAGTAGGTAGATTTTTTTTTGTGCAAATTTGATAAGAAGGCCTTTAGTAACGTCTCTAATGCACTGTAGGAGTAAAATCTACCAGATGGAAAATCATGGCAGAATGAGAAAAGTTTATTGGCAATCTTTATATTATTAACTGAGAGAGTTTTGAAAATCTCCAGCACTTTGTATACATTGATATGTTTTAGTAAGTGTGTTGTGATCTAGGTTCCTTAACTTACAAGTTGTAAGAGAAATTCTTTTCAATTAAGAATTGCCATGGAGATTTTTCTGAGTTCATAATATATGTATGATGTCATGGAAGCTAAGGACCAGAAGATTGATTGTCAACCCTCCTTAATGCGCCCCTTCTTTTCTAGGTAGTAACATTGGAGAGGCTGGACAGATGATTTTTTTGGGGTCAAAGCCACAAAGTGTATTACTTGCTACACAAGGGGAAGCTTTCTAGGCTAGCCAGTGGATCATAAACTTCACATACTGATGTATCAAAAACCATATAAAACATGAGTGCAGTCACTTTTTACATTCTGGTGCCCATTTAAATCTGAGCAGTTAATCTTTCTGACCTCAATGATTTTATAGCACAGTAGCAGTGTTAGCAGGAACCCATTTGCTACGCCCCCCCCCCAAATATATATATATATATATATATATATAAATAAATAAAAATGATGAATTAAAGGGTTTAATAACCTTTAAAATTTCCTTCAATATATGCTCTAAGTCTCTAAAGGAAGCATGAGGAGATGTTCCCTTGTTTGATGACTCTTTACAATAACTTCATCCAGTAGGTTACCGGATTGCTATCCTACTTGGATTTGTACGACAAATTTTTGACACAAACAGTTGTACATTTCTTTTCAAAACACCTTGTATCTTTGCTTCCTTCTATCATTTGTTATGTTTCAGTCATTTAAGAATTGTTGTTCTATAATTTATAATAAAAATGCTACTGTTTGTTGACATGATGTGAAGCCAATAGATAACTGATGGCATCCAAAAATCTGCTCAAGCTGTACATGCAGCGGAAACTGGCATTCGGCAGATTGGTTCACTTGCTCTTGATCAAACCATATGTAAGTTCAAAGCTCTTGCTGAAATTCACTGACTTTTGGTCACTACTCTAGGCTTTTCATGTTTTGCTTTCTTCCGTTTTTCGTTTGCAGCTATGATTCAAGAACGAGCTAACCTGCCAACAATCTCTTTACGACCTGTGGTTGTTGGCGCCGCCAAAAAGACTTCCTTGGCTGTTGGACGAGCAACAAAATCCATCTTCAATATGATCTCCAGAGGAGAATTCAGATTGAGGAGTGAGGATGATAGCGCTATTGACAGAATAGAAATATAAGATGTATGTCCTCTTTCATCTTTCAAATAGTACTTCCGTTTCATAATGTATGCCCCTTTGCCCTTTTTTTTGGGTACAAATTATGGATGCTCTGCCATATAAGCATATTAAATATATTTATCCAGATTAGCCTTCATAGAAAAGAATGAAATTTCTTTGTAGTCAGGAGGTGGGAGCTTTTAGTATTGCGTCATTAGTTTCCCAAAACTTTGTTTTGCTCTAACTTGTGTAGTAGCATCTTGAAGCTGCTAACGTCAAAGAACTAAAGTGATTTTTTGCTTTTGTAGCATGCCTTGAAATTTTTTTCACTGGTGTTTGATGCGGTCTATACCCCAAGAATTACTAGACTTCTGAGATAAGCTGAGGAATTTGGAGCAAGAACAGTCACTGGCCTTGAATTGTTCATCCGTCAGGCATACAAACAGTTTGAGAGGTACACTGGTATTAAGCAACTAATGTTCAGATTCATAGAAGCTGTATAGAAGTTACTTACAATGAGGAAAAGAACTTGTATGAATGTCTTGTGTTGTTGTTGGCCAACTACTTTCTCTGTCAATAAGTTTTTTTTATTGGGTTTAGTCAAAGTTTTTCATGAGTTATACTTTTAACTTTATGCACAAAAATAGTGATTGGAATTATTTTGTTGGTAGTTTGTGGTGTTCTATATTGTTTAGCATGAGCTGGCTAGAGGGACAGCAACATGAGAGCTTGTAGAAATAGTTACTCATTTGCTGGTGTAACTATCATGGTTAGTTTGGTTCAAATCTCTTCTAGTTGGTTCTATATCATTTCTTTAATCAAATATTTTAAATGAATTTTCTCTAAACAAAAGTTGCATTCAATGAATGATTCATTTCATTGACCTTAAAATACAAAGTGACGCATTTGAGGTCAGCCTTTATGTTCTTTAACTTTGGAAGCTGTTGGGTTAACTTTCCAGTTATATCATTTTTGTTCATGGACTTGGGTATGTAGCTGTTTGCAAGATATGGATCTGAAAATGTGAAGTAAGTTTTGATAGATTTGAGTCTGGAAAAAAATGATTTAAGTTCAAGAGTTAAGTTTTGATAGATTTGAGTCTGGAAAAAAATGATTTAAGTTCAAGAGTTCTTCTGTCATTGATAATGATGTAAGAACATTTATTGACATGATAATGTGAAATCACAAGATTGGTTCCACCATGGTGCTAGAAGAGGGCATAAAAACTTGTTTTAACTTCAGAAACCTCAGTAAAGAGGGTTAAAATAAGATCTGACCCTCAAACCTCAGTGTACTGGCTTGGTCCTGCAGCTTCTAACTTCATTAACACTTCCCCCTTTAAACTAGTAATTTTCCAGAGGGAGAGCTCAGTAGTTTCAATTTACTCTTAAAACATACGTGGAAAAATTTTGTGCAAGAGATACTTGATTGAATTCATCTCACTCATCTTATTATCCTAAGTTTATGAAAGACTGATGTATCCTCTGTAACCTAAAAAGTCAACGTATCTGCTTTGCCTATTCTTCCAAAAATTGAAAGGACATTTAGATGTCTGAGTTCAAATTTTTCTTATTTTGATCTTCTAATCCAAATTCCCTTCAGTAGCACTTCTCTTATGTGAAAACCTTATTTTCTGTGTTGACAGAACTTTGTATATAAGTGGGATACTGCTTTTGGTCCTAGTTTCCTAGAGAAGTAGAAAACAAAGGATTCCAAACTCAAAGAGTAGTCCTTTAATTTTTTTTTAACACGCACAGGGGATGTTTTCTATATCTATATAGTCCATCGGTAATCCGGTTCCTCTATACCTGACTCCAAATGAGCTCTGTTCAAACTACTGACAATGAGTCAACAGAATCTAATGAAGTTATCTATTTGCTCTTAGTACGTAACTAGAGTTTATTTATTGGATATTTTACGAGAGAAGAAAATTCTAACAAATTCTTTTATAGGTGACAAGTTCTTGAGCTTTCATGCTTATAGGCAAATCAAAGTGAGCACAATGTTTTCCGTGATGTTCTTTTATCATGCTTGTAGAATATATACAATGTTTTCCTTGATGTCCTTTCATCATACTTGTAGAATATATCTTTTTTTTTTTTGGCTTGTACTAAAGATGATGGAGTTTCATGCAGTACAACAAGCTTCTTCTGATCAGAGGTCTGGCTACAGTGATGCAGGTGAAAACAGGATATACAAAGATGAACCAGCTGGCAAAAAGTTGTATGTTACATTAGTATTGTGTTGCTGATAGACAAACCATAGCATTATGATGTCAACAAGAATATGTTGAACAGAGAACTAGTGTAAGCACTATTGCCATTGATGTCAAGGTATATGGTTTTACATGTTGCCTCGACATTTCAGATTACATGATGTTCGGACTTCAGGGATGTAGGGTGCAGTAAGCCCTAGCCAAATAATGAATCTTATTGACTGGAGCAACTTCCAAAATAATATCTGTTAATCCTAACCTTGAAAGCAATTTCTGGGTTGTGCTTTACAGCTTACAGTCTGACAAATATGTAGGCCATATAGTGGAAATACTCTCCTTGTAGTAGGTTATTTCATATGAAAGTAATGTATTTGGTAGAGATTATTGATTTTGAAGCTCATTTCTCTCTCTTTCCATCTCACGTATTACTCCTGCAGAAAGTTGTCCATATAATGCACATATTCTTTCCAATGTTGATTCCATTTACATTTCAATAGGTTTGAACTTGTGCAATGAGTACGATACTCTTGAAGAAGTTAATTTGAATGCATTGAACCCCTTTCTTCTCTCTAGAATGAGTTAAACATAATGGAGTTGCGACCATCATAGGAAAAATAGGCTTGTTTTTTGCTATTGTCACTTTTGCTGTTATGGTGCAAGGATTGTTTACTCGGCCCTTATCAAAAGGTACCCACTGGAATGAGTTGCGTATGATGTTTGAGAAGAAGAAAATGAAACTATAAATTTATTACGGTTTTTATAGTTCAACAAAAGAAACGAAAAACTAAATTTACATAATAAAAACCAACTTGAAGCTAAACATTATTCTATTTGTGAATTCTGCGAATCTAAAGTCAATTGAGCAATTCATTTGGCAGAGTTGAGCATTCCTTCAATTCCATAATAGAGAAGTATGTTTGGGCTTTCAGGATGATAGTGGAATTGATGGTGTTGAATGGTGTCATGATTAACTTGAGCAAAATATGCAGACGAGCGTACGGATTAACCAACTATAATCAAAAGTAAAAAAAAATTTAGAATAAGTATATTACAAGGTAAAAAGGAAAGAGTAACAATTATATAAGATATTACCAGGTTATATCTGCTTGAATCTGTCAACGCCTCCATCCATAACATTACCCATATAGCAGAGTCATAACTGTAAAGTAACAATATAAACTTTAAATAGGTGGTATGATGCAATTTCGAATCAAGTAGGTAGAGAATGTCAAAACAAATATATTACCTATTGCTTTGTGTTGGGACTTGATCGGGCACAATTATTTTGAACTGAGTTACCTTTGGATACGTGAGGTTATTTGTTTCATAGAAGGATGGATGCGCAAATAAGTGTTCTAGGTATTCCATCTATCGATAAATATGATTGTCAACGTTAATATTCGAAAGAAATAAGAACAAATTAGATTATTAGTTTTGTGGAAAATAATTAAATAATTAAAATACTAACCACTTTTTTTATCTTGGCAATCCGTGTTCTATGAGTTGTTCGTGTTGGCTGTGAATCAACATAAACGACCTCGGCATTTTTCATGTCCACCATAGCCTAATACCAATGATAATCTTTAGTAATCATAGGAATGAAGATCTTGCATATGGAAAAAAAAAAATTTTAAGGCGTAAGATATAAATTAAAAAAACCAAAAAAAAAGTTGGCATGTAATGAGAAAAATAGTTGATGCAGGTACCTTGTTACAATCTTTCAAATGACTCATAAACCTGTCTTCATTCTTGTATTTTTTTACCCCTTCATCTGCGGTAAAGTTTTTCATTTGAACCCGTACCTTAAATAAAAAAAATAAATTGAATAATTACAACTTAAGTGGTAATTAGAATAATGTAAAATATCATCCTTTAATGAATCTCAATTTTTTTTTTTACCGAAAATGTTGTTGGCAAGAACCAATTCTCCATTATGCCAATTTCTTTTTCTCTATGGGTCAAATAACAAACCCGTATATTAATCACCTATACATTTAGGAAACATATTAATAAATTTTGAAAAAAAAAATGTGTGTACAAATGTACAGTTTTGTGAACCTTACATCAGCTTGGACACATTTGATTGGTGCAAAAGATTGTAGCCCTTGTCTTGAACAAATATGGTCAAGATCTCCAGCATCAATGAGTGGCTCTCTATAATAAAAGCAATGTAGCAAGCTAGAATAAGAACTTATTTTTCCATTTTGTGATAAAAAAGTTCAAAACTTTACTAGAAAAACTTAATTGATGGGGCATACGCTAATGGCTTCTCAGTTGAAAAAGTGTAAGCAGCTATAGCAATTTCATCTTTTGGCAACTCCATACCGGATGTGATATTAAAAGGTATGTGCACATATTGTTAAAGAAGAATAGTTACAATTTTTGTTTAGTAAATGTAATATTTTTGTGAATTATAATTTCATGATAGAGTAGTAAATATAATAAGTAAAAGATACTAACCTTCGGGATGATAAATTTTGAATTCGCAGGAATTGAACTTTTAAGAGTTTCAATATTACAAGCTCGCTTAAGTGTTGAAATTGCATCAGTCACATGGAAGCTTATATCGTGCTCTTCAATTGCTCTACCAATTCGCGAATTATAGTGAAAACTTGATTCACTATTTTTTTGCTAGTTTAGCATGCGAATCACTTCTGCAGCGACTGTAGATGCAAAATCCTTTTGCAATAAGTCCAAGTTTTTAGTATTTTCCATCATGCTTTCAGATAGAAAAACTATGTCTTTCTTCAAGTCCAAAATGGAGTCCTCACGTATTAACACACGATCGACCATCATCTGCAAAATATATAAATACAAAATTATGTTGTGCTATAAATTAGTGGGAGGAGATTGATGATTATATGACTATAATTATGAAATGATAAAATGAATCGCATTATTGAGCAATACAAGAAAATTTTTTTTGTAAATTCCATGTATTTTCTTCTTTTAAAAAAAAAAAGAAAAAAATGAGTTATACCTAATGTTGAGAATTGCTTGCATGGGAATCCATCTGTTGAGTAGGAGTAATTTTGGAGTTCCCCTTTGTGCAAAAAGAAAAACAAAAGTGGCAAGTATAATTGTTGAGTGAGAAATGAATTTGTAAGATGGATGTAAAGGTACAACTTATGTGATATATGTATATATATAGACAATGGACGTATTTTGAATTTTGATTTCTGAAATTGAATTGGAAGTCTGTGATAAGTCTGTTTTTAACATTCAAATAATTTTAAACTTTTGATTGTTTGAAATTCAAATTGTTTTGGAAACTTTAGATAAGTAACATTTAAATTAGTTTTGATACGCGTACGATTCAAATTGTTTTCAAATTTTAATTTTTTACTTTCAAATAATTTGTGTTGAATTAGTAGGATGTACAAATGAAATTGATATATAATTAATTAGTTTGACAGCTTCTTTCTTCAATTTTCCTTTACTAATTTAGTAGCTCTTGTGTGGGTGAGCGGAGCTTATGCCATACTCCTTCCCTCAAAATTTTAAAATTTGTCATTATTGCCCCGTTTCTAAGAAACAAGGAATCACGGCACCACGTCTAAAATGAGTACTTATGAATTTCTACAAAACTGCAACAAGTGTCTGGAATTTGTGCAACGGTCAGAGTGTTGAGAGTTCCTAAGCAGTCTCGCGGGTTCGAATCGCTGCTGGAAAGTCTTAACAATTTTTCTGTTCCATAGTTTTTCTTTCATTTTTTCCCACTTTTTCTATTTTAAATTTTTGTACAGTTTTTTTTATTTTTACCTGTTTCTTTTTCACCTTTTCGTGTTATATTTTCTTATTCACATTTTGTTTCTTATTTTTTCCATTATTAGTTTTTTTTATTTTCGTTTCCTCATTTTCCCAGTTTATTTTTTTATTTTACATTTTTATGTATTATTTCCCTTTTTTATTTTTTAATTTACATTTTTTCTATTTCATTTTGTATTACTCCTAATACTATTCTTGTTTTTTAAAATTTATCTTTCTTCATGTTTTGTTTCAAAATTTTTAACTAATAAAAGAACAAATAGGTAATTGAGTTAAAATAACAAACAATTACTGACAAAAGAATAGATAACTAAAAAAAAACCGATATACAAAAAAAAACAATTAATAAATACTCATAAAAGGACAAATGCATAATAAACAAAGACCAAAAAACATAGGTTATTACAATTGATCACAACACAAGCAAAACTAGTGAAAGAACAAACAATAACCGATAAAGAAACAAACAGATAACAATAAAATAATAAATAATTTACTAAAACTGATGAAACGTAGATAAAATTAATAAAACATAATAATATGAAACCTGGGGGAAGTATAAAAAACATCTATATGACAAATAATATACTAAATTTCAAATAATCCAAAAACATTAAAAATAATGAATAAAATTTCACCTCTCAAATGCCCAGCCAAAGAGCCTAAAATAATATAAGAATTCACCAAAGTCGGTTATAGTTACTTTCCTTTTCCCATCAGTAATACCAATAAGTCCAGTTAATCGATGCCACACCATTATCTTGATTAAATGGAGAAGAAGTGGTATTTGATTGATGGAAATAGAACCAATTTAATCAGAACTTGCTCAACTCTGTAGCTCGGGTGGCTTGTGGGAATGGGAAGCCCGGCACATGAGAAGTGAACTGAGACTCCCAGTTCACCGCAAGAACTTGAGCTATGTGGAATAAGGAATCGATCTTCTCTGAGGCCATGACTCGATCTTCTCAAAGAACTTGACAGTTGCAACACCATTGAAACCTTCAGTCAAGATCACCTTGTTGTCCGACATGTAAAGCTTCATCCCCTCTGGAATTTTGTGGTAATGGAAAGTAGCTTAGCGAAACCCAAAAGGAAGAATATAGCAGGGGAGAAAGCTTTGTTTTCTGAATATATATATACAATAAAAAAAAAAGAGTTACTTATTTTTCCTTTTGGCAAATCTAGCATGCTCGTACCTGCCAGAGCTTTTCTCACGTCAAGAAAGATCAGAACGTCTACATCCCGTCTCATGCCTGCAATAAAAGAGAAGTTACTAAGCCACATGAAATTTTGAAGAGACTCTGGATACCTGTCATGCGGTATAAAATATTTATCATATCCCCTCAAAAACACTTCCATCTAAAACTAAAACTGTTTGGATACAGTACAGGTGTTCTTGCAACATCCGTCATACAGACCACTTGAAGAAAAGATCATACATGCAAAAGAATCTGAAATAGAACATAATTACAAAAACCATTCTTTTTTCTTCTAATCATTCTTACCACTAATTACTTCACCATCTGTGGGCAATCCACTTGAAAAGTGAATATGCAATCTGTTCATGCGTTTTAGACCCGAATCCAGAATTGATCCCAAGTTCTTCTTATAGGTTCCATGTATACACACTGCCATGACCAAAAAGATAATCCATGAAGAAAACTACATACATGAACAATGGGAAAGAAATATAATTCAAGAGAAATAGACACAATTACTATTACTACCTGGCACTTCGTCAGCTGAAAGGATAGGTTTCAACAAGCTTTCAGTTTCAACCGTCTGCAAAGTAATCTTAAGGTCACACAGGCAAGCACAAATTTTTTTAAAAATACCACATAATATTTTACATTTTTCATGTTTAACAGGAGTAAACTCCAACAAAGAATCAGGAAGATTCAGAAGATTGTACCAATGAGAGGCACATTGACACATCTGAACTATGATATCATGAAATTCATATGTTGTAAATCATGTCATCTGGATCCATGGCTAGATAAATGGCTACTTCAACTGTAATAGTCTAGAGCTGACTACCTGTGTTTAAGAAATACAAGAAGCTATAGAGCAGGAATGAATAACAACTACTTGAGAACAGACAAGAAGATCATATGGAAGCAGTTACACTATCTGACATAAAATTTGGAAAATGCATTAAGTAGATGTCTTTGGGGCCAAAATTAAATAAATTAACACACTTTGATAAAGTAGATACAGTAATCTGACACTTCACTGAATGCAGGTATAAGTCCAACCCATCTTGTTGAAATAAGTACACAGCTAAATGCTTTAGTTCATCGTCAAACAAACAGGAATGAGCAACATTTGGTTCCTAGAAAAATTTATAACCTTTACTGAATGGCCTTGGTTTGCACGAATGAACAGCTCTCTATTCTCCTCCAACAGGCTAAAACGCTGCTTATTATCCCTCCTGACAGCCTGAACATCAGAAACAAGTTCAGAACTCACTATTATTCACATAATCAGAAGTAAGTCTGACAGAAGAACTGGAAAAAAAAAATTTTACAGTCTAGCGGCTACGAAGAGCCATTCAAAAATTACGGACTGAATTCTACCTATGCCATGAGAAACAGCTTCTTCTGTTTTCAATTGAGTGAATCACAAACAACAGTAGCTCTGTTAAATAATTACCCAATTGTTCAGTTTATCTGATCAATCACCAGAGAATCTACATCGTGGGAAGAGGTGATGAAACCCATTTATCCGTAACAAATGAGACTTCAATAAGAAATTAGTATAATTTTGTTTCCTTTGCCAAGGCCGCTATCACAGAATTAAATCTACTGCACATAGAAAACTGATTTGGGGTCAACTGAACAAACCTCTTTAACGTCATCCAGTGTGTGCGAGCATAGTGGAATTTGTGCAAAAGTTCTCAAATTCAGCTTCAACAAGTCCTGAACTTTGACGTATCCATCACTGCGCATATTCAAGTTCAACTCAGTAGCCTGATGCCGCAATATTCGTGTCCTGGGATGGAGAGGATAGAAGAATCATCAATCAGCCTGCCCCAAACAACCCCGTCGCGAAATCAAAACCATTAATGAAAACAGAAGTAGAAATACTAACAAAATTCTTCCAAGAGCGTCGATTTTATCTCCACCAGAACCACCACGTCCACGGCCCCTCGACCGATCATTTCTCATTCCCAAACCTCTTCCTCCACCCCCACCGCCACATATGCTACAAAGAGAAGAAAACCACCAGAACCCTAAACACTAAATCGAAAGAACAAGCGTAATGAAAAGCACACAAAATTAGTAATACCTAGTAGCGGAATGAAGTGAAAAAGAAGAGCTGTTCTCCATAGACACAAAAGCAGTGGACCAGGAGAGCTGAACCTTAGAGGAAGCTGCTCTGTGCAGTGACTGAAGATTAATAAGGCGATAACAAAGGAATCGAGCTCTGTTACTGGCTACAAAACTCAATGACATAGAGTGATACAAATCGTACCAGCAAACAAGGGTAGCCGGAGCCGCTGGGTTTTGTGGCAGGCTGCATACATATGGCAGTAAGTATCCGGCATTAGTTCGACGCTCGTCATACTTTTCTAACAGCAGCAGACTGCGCAGAGAATTAACAGAGGAAAAACATCCAATAACAATGGCTAAAGTCCACAAGCAGCCCACAAACTTTAGCGATCTGAGTGAGCCCATGATATCTGGATCAGACACCTATCGACCCCTCGAACTTCCTAATATGGATTTAGTGTTTAGCGGCGAGATTGCAAAGTTTGTTGAGTTTTACTAGTCATATAATTTTGGCAAATGATCACTACATCAAAAAATAAACACTATTAGTTAACTATTGTTGGCTCAAAATAGACTTGCCTTGAGAAAGAAAAACAAAGAGGGAAAAGTATAAAAAAAAAAAGAAAAAAAAAACTCACCGTAATTATGGACTTATACTAATTTGGTCACAATTGTTTTAAGTAGTTCCGATGTTATTACTATTGGATAAATTGCACATGTGGCTCCTAACATTTTATTAGTGTCTTATTTTAGACCATAACCTCAAAACTTTACACGGGTAGTCCTCAACCTCTGTTCTTTGTTCCATTTTAGATCTTTAGAGAATGAAAAATATTAAAAATAACGAAATTGACCACATGACATGCCGTTGTGGTGTAATTTGCCACAATGGCATAATGAATCACCAGCTATTAAGAATAAGTACCATAAATTAAGGATGATTAATTAGAATAAAGGAGGGGTGTGCTGTGATTATCAATGTATTTCCATGGAAAAAGGATCTCGCTTAGATCCATGCGTCAGTTGTTAGGGTAAAAATACAGATTATCAATCCTTCATTTCTTGTAGCAGCATTAATTTAATTCCTATGCTTTTACATGCAGCACAATTATATCATTTTTTGATCTTACGATTATCTCAACTTATAATCATACATGCGTGGTATTTAACTATGTTTGTTAAATTAGTGTATGTTTGCTAAATTTGGCATTCACATGTTTAATTAATAAATTGCTATCACTTTATAAATCTTTGTAATTCTGACTACCTTATAATAACTGCTAATACTAAGATATAATTTAAATAAAAAAATAATTTGAGGAAAAAAATACGAATTTTACTGGAACCTCCCTTAGTTGCTCGATCACTGGCTCATAAAACTAGTACCAGTAACATTTTACCGGAATCACGACTGATCGATGAGCTAGATCCATATTTTCCAATAAAAATGAATTACTTTAGATCGTAGTCCCACTCCCACACGTCGTGTACAAGTATATATACATAAACTCGACTCATATTCTAAACCAAATTAATTAGCATATATATGCCGATCCAAAAACAGTTCGAACTATATATATATATATATATATATATATATCATCAGGATTCAGGACAACCAAAACGAAAACAACAGCAGCCAAATTGTCTTCTTGGTCTGCTGAGAACGCCACTAAAGCTTATATTCGAGCTTTGAAAATTAATGGTAAGAATCTAATCTAAGGGCTTCTGAATCTTTTAGGCCTGGGATGAGTACGTATTTTTCACATTCAACTAATAATTAAGCTTTCTTTCGATGGGGTTTGGATTCTGCAGGGAGAGAAGGTAAAGAACCTAGCGTCGGAGAATTCATATCAGCCATTGCGGCCGCCAATAACGCACAGCTCATGGTGATGGCCTGTGCCGGTGCGGCAGGATCCACCGCCCTGGCCCTGGTGGCAGCTGCCGGCCAGACCGGCTGCCGAGTTGTTTGTATCTTAAGCAGTCGGACCATTACCGTGCATCAAAAGCTTCTCTTGGGACACATGCAAATAGTGTCCACTTTGTCGTAGGTGATGCCACAGCTCTTATTAGAGAAGACTATAGAGATGCAGATTTTGTGCTCATTGATTGTGATATCAAAGATCACACAAGGGTCTTTAGGGTTGCTGAGGAGGCTTTGAGGCAGGTGGGTGGCCTTGTTGTAGGGGTCAATGCCCTTAACAAGGGATCGTGCGTGGAAAGGTGAATTTGGGAGGACAAATTTCCGTATTAAAGATGTCTAAATTGGAGTCTTGGGGTTGGGATAAGTTACTTATGCCTAAAAGAGGGTCCCTACAAATTTTGAACCATTTTGGAAGAGTGGAACCCAAAATCACCCCTCAAATTCCGGTTTCTGAAAGCTATGACCAGCAGAACTGATTAAATACCAAATTCTGGTTTTGAAGCCTTAAATTGAGATTTTCGGGTATAAATATGTTCCATTATGAAAATGAAACTTGAATGGAAAATTTGGATGAGTTATGAAATGCAGAAGTTAGAAAACTCAATAAAAATAGGTTTTTGAACTCCTGTAATATGCAGAATTGTTTGTGCTTCAAACTTTGGGTAAATGGTTTCTAAACTGAGGTTTAGGAACTATGACAAGTTTCTTATGGGAAAGAGATGATAACTGTACCTTTTAGTGGAGTTTGAAGCTATGGAACTGAAAAGACACATTAGAGTTTAATGTTGTAGTTGCTGGAAATCTATTAAAAAAAAAGCTAGAAGGAACAAGTTTGACTTCAGGTTTGACTTTGAGGAGGAGAAAGAATCCTGAGATGAAATTTTGCAGACTTGTTTATGAGTTCAAAATGGACTTATTCATGGCTTGAAACCATAAATTTGGCCAAGGGAGCTGATCTTATTTATAACTGCTAAAAACCTGTATGAAGGATGGGAGGAAAAAGCAACATTGACTTAAGTTTGACTTTGTGCTTGGAATGGAATCTTGATCTGAAATTTTGCAGCAAAGTTCAGCTACATATTTAGGACTTTATCTGCAAGTTTTCGTGCAATTTGAAGCCCTGGAACTCAAGATGGCCTCTTAATATCAAGGTTGCTACTAAGACAACTTGCAGAACTTGGTACTTTTCAAATTTTGGGTGAATGACTTCTAAATTGAGGTTTTTGTTTCTAGAAAATTTTATTATGGCCAAAGTATGGGTACTGTAAAGTTTGGCTGGAAATCAAGCCCCAGAACTAAAAATGACCCCCTTCAACCTAAGTTCCAAGCTGATAAAATCTGCAAGAGTGGCAGAATTGTGACTATGGCTTGAGCTTAAGGTTTTGATGCTTAGTTACTGATTTAGTGGGGTCTGTGAGGTTGAAAGGAGGTTATGAACAAGGTCTTAAATTTTTCTTATCAAGGAAATTGGTTCCATAATGAAATGGTAGGCTGTGGAGTAAGGAAACTTGTGCATTGGCCTAAGAGATGCAATGTTGACCAAGAGTTTGACTTTAAGACTGGGATGGAGTCTTGAGCTAAAATTTTGCAGTCATGTTTAGCTGCATAATTAGGAGTTTTCTGCAAAATTTGAATGAATTTGAGGCAGCACAACTCAGAAATCACTTAAGTTTAAGTTATGCTGGAAAAGTGGCCAGCAAAGACATTTTTGCTTCAAACTTCAGGTAAATAGCCTCAAATTTTGGATTTCTTAGTTTGGAAAACTTTGATATGTATAAAAGAAGTTTACTGTAAATTTTGGTGCCATTTGGAGCATAGAAACTCAATTAGGCTCTTTGAGTCCAAAATATTGCTCAAATGACCAGCAGAAGAAGAATCACTTCAAAACCTTGGAAGAGGACTTACAAATTGGTGTCTTGGGGCCAAGACAAGTTTATTATAGCAAAAATATGGTGACTGGAATGTTTGGTGTTAATTGGAACACTGCAACTCAAGATACCCTCTAAAACGAAGGATTGTGCTAAAACAATCAGCAGAACGAAACAAGCTTCAAACTCTTAAAAGAAGGCTTCAAAATCTAGGGGTTGAAGTTGGAACAAGTCTTAAATATCTAAATCAGGGTTGCTGCAAAATATTATGCCAGTTGGACCACTGGAACTCCAAAAGACCCAGTGAAATGAAGGCTGCAAGCTACTAGAACCTGCATAAGAGACTTGTTGGAGCAGGTTTGACTCAACTTGACTTTGAGAAAAAAAGAAAATTTTGGAGTGAAATTTTGCAAATAATGTTATACTGCAAAAATGGACTTACTTATGTCCTTAAACCAGTTAATACATAAAGAATCTGGTTTTGCATATAGCCAACAAGTGTAACCCGCAGAAAAGAAGATTTGCTTATAAATCTTGGAAGACAGTTTCTAAGTTCAATTTTCTAGTTTTAAACCAATTTGTTATATTAAAAGGTTGGTTTCTGCAAAATTTGAGATAAAATAAGGTTGTAGAGCCTGAAATCACACTCAAATCCACTATCTTTATGGTAAAACTACCAGTGGAGGCAGAGTTGCTTCAAACTCTGGGTTACAAGCGTCAAAATGAGAACTTGCAAGTTTGAAAAACTTACAAATGGATGCAAAAAGGGGACTGCAAATTTTGGAGTTGTTTGAACCACTAGAACTCGAAAGACACCAATGAGTTCAAGCTTTCTAATAAAACCACTTGTAGAGGAGATATGCTTCAAACCCTTGGGAGATGACTTCCAAATTCAAGATTTGTTTGCAAACAAGTTTCAAATGGTAAAAAGGATGGTAACTGCTAAATTTTGAGCCATCTAGAGCTGTATAACTCAAGATAACCCCTTGAAATCAAAGGAATTAATTGCTGAAGCTGCTGGAAAATTCTATGTGAGCAAAGTTTGTCCAAAGTTTGACTTTGAGCTAGGGAAAGTGTTTGAAATTGAAATTTTGCAGACATGTTCCAGAGGCAAAATGGACCTTGTTGAGCTTAATAGGGGTGCAACAAAGTCTGGTTTGCTGGGAAAATGAAGAATAATACTATGCTGGTTGTTTTAAAACCAGCAATTAAACCAGATGATTTTGCTTGGGTGATCTGATATTAATGAACTAATCAAGGGTCATTTGTTTTACTGATCCTGGAAGCATTAGACAGCAGATTGTGCTCTGCTACAGTGAGAAGTGATATGAAGTCTGAGCCATGGAAGTACAATACCAAAAAGCTGTAAGTTTGACTGAGGCAGTGAGCATCAAAGCCTTATTTGGTTAAAAAAAAAAAAAAGGTTTCCTTCAGATAATTTTGGACTTGTAAGAACCTGGAATTTACAACTCCAGAATCAAAATTTTGTTGAAATAGCAGAGACTCTAATCTGTTAACAGATTCCTTAGTGCATTTGACTAAAGAGTTGACTTTGAGTTAGACGAAGAGTTATGAGCTGAAATTTATCAGACATCAATGATTTCACATTATAAATGTGCTCAAGTCTTCAAAATAGATGTTAACCTAGAAGAGTTTGTGTTTTCTCTGAAACTCTGAAGCAACATTCCTAGTTCAATTTATTCTGAGCATTATTGATAAACCAGAGTGTTATTGGTGGAGAATTCTACAGAAAGGATGTAAGTCTAAAGATTGACAAAGTATTTGACTTTGAGATGGAATCATCAAACAAAGCTAAAATTTTGCATAAAAGTCCAAACCAGTAATTAAAACTTGCTAGGACAAGGAACTTGAAAGTTAGAGGGCATGGTGAGCTATCGACTATGATATATAAGTGAAGATTGGGATGAAGTCTTGAGTTGAAATTTTGCATACATCAAGGATTTTACATTATAAATGTGCCTGGCATTTGTGCCATGTATCAAATTGTAAATAGGTTGTAAAGCTATTACTCTGTACCCAATTGTTGAACATTAACTTGGGTAATAAAGATATTTTCTATGTGAATTTTCAGAAATAGGACATGATTGTACAAGCAAATTTGGTTCCCAAGTCAAAACTATGATTTGGTCAAATGGTTAAATTCTCTACAGCTTAAGAACTAGCTTTTTATTGAGAATATGAATCCTAATTTTCTTCATGAATGCTATTGTTGTGCACTAGAACTGCTTTATAGCCTTTAATTAAACCTACATACAATGATTCCCAAGGAAATTTTCTAAGCTTCCATTGTATGAATTTGGGCTGACCACAAACAAGTACATGACAAAGAATGCATTATCTTGCTTAATTGAGAATTTAACAACCGTATGTCGTGTGCTTAAGATGTAGTGACAGCAGATGGTTATACACTTTAGTTACTGTTCAGAATTTACAAAACGGCATGTCACAGAAAATAATACGTTTATTATCAGATGCCATATTGCCATGTACATAGATTCATCAAAGTTGAATCATTACATGTCTAAAACCATGGCGAGCTATAAAACTATCACAAATTGAAAAAGCGAAATGATAAAAGTTATTAGATTACATATTTTTAACCACCCCCCCCCCCCCCCCCCCCAATGAAATCGTGGAAAGGGCATGGGTGAAATAGACCACTAATCCTCAAATCTTTAACTTTCAATACAAGTTCGTGCTCAACTAGCTACACATTAGCAAAAACTGACAGACAATTGAATAGTTTGAACTTTCTATAGGAAATATATGTCCACATGTACAGATTTATAAACATGCCGATTAACATTAGACTTAATAACCTCACTCACTAAAATTTATACTGCTTCCAGCCCATTTTCATTGAAACTTTTGCTATTTCACCTAGTTTATTATCAATTAATAAGTGGGTTTAAAATTTAGCAAGTTTCTTGGTAAAAACATTCAAATATCAGATACATTGCTACATAACCCATTAAAATTACATAAAAATTAGACAGCAAACCAATTTCCTCAATCCATCCGTATAAACACATAAACACAGCTTCAAATGGTTATGAAAATTAACTACGTGCGAAATGAACAACAGAAAGAACCTCAGACTTACTGTGTAAGCGTTGAAATCGCAGATGAGCAATGAAGGATCTTAAACAAACGCCTGTCACACCAACAGCTACAGCCGATTAACCAATTGGCAACACCACAGATATGATGTCCGAAACTAGCAACGCACAAACAGAAAATTAAAATGCAAGTAAAGTGAAATCCTAAATACAACAGACGATTCGAGCCCTAAATCGATGTGAAGTGAAAGTGAGAGAGATTTACCTGACAAACAAGATAATCGTGGAGCCATTTCTACGGGTAGGGAGGACCGATTATGGAGATTGGGGCCGCCGCAATAAAGGAGCGAGTTCTGTCTTTCAATTTTGGCCGATTCGCGTCGCGTCTGTGAGGCTGCGGAAGGGGAGGAAGAGAAGATTGGGGCTTTCGAGCAGAGGTTTCAATTTAGGCAGGGGAAGGGGAGGAAGAGAAGATTGGAGCAGTCGAGCAGAGGTTCAAAATCGAGAAGAAACAGAAGAAGTCATTGCGAAGACTGGAGCAGTCGTGCGACGTCTAAAACAAGAGAGAACGCAGTGCGTTAAAAGAGAATGGAAGATAAATAGTACCGGGACAACCAAAGATCAAATCCAGAAAAGGAAAAACCATAAATTATGAAAAAGGCCCTTTTATTCTGAAACTTTGCTTTACTGGTTCTCCAACTTTATTGTCTGCTGTTCCCCCCCCCCTCCCCCCAATTGTAGAACTTAAGTCTCCTTAAGCAATTATTCTTTGTCCTCAAGCGATCCAAACTTTGCTTTCTTACAGTTGGTCTCCCGAACAATGAACGCTTGCGGCAGCATGCACCTGATTCAACCAGTTTCATTACTAATTTCCTCCCAAATTTCTTGTAAAATTACTATTTTGGGTAATTTCAAGATTCATACAATGTTTTTATATCTAATATGTTTTTTATGGTCATTTTACTATACTACCATCATGTCAATATTCCTTTCTCAGTACATTATAGTTACAATTTATCCAGGAATTACAATTTCATCCCTACTGTTTTTATAAATTTTAATTTCAATCCTTATAAAGAGTTGCAAAGTATCTTCAAAACTTTGGTAAAACCATCAAGTAAGCCACTAAAGTTTAGACAAATGACAATTTAGTCACCAATATTTTCACGAAGGAATGTATAGGAAAAAAAAGTAAAACAATTATACACGTTAATCTACACATCCCAAAATATGTGGTAAATAAAACAAGATAGAGGGAATAAAATGTAGTACTGAATATCAAAATGTGAGTTCATGGTTTATGGATCAACTCGTAGAACTTGGTCAAATTGGAAGGCCAATTGTGTACTTAAGCCTTAAGTATTTGATAGCAAACATTGTTTCAACTATTTTTAATTGTAAAAGTAAATCAAGGTGATATCTGAAGAGGTTGAGTGGGTTGCATGCTGGAGACCTTAGGGATGACTAAAACATTAGCAAAAGACAAAGTTAGGGGTCCAATGGTTGTGTGTTTAGGAAAAATTTTCTTATACTTAAATAATTAGTATAAAGGTGGATCCACTATATTTAACCCATGAGTAATTATATAATGGCCTCCTCTAAGTTGAACCAACCTATGAGCAAATTTTCAATAAGTCTTTTCAAGACATGGGCCCAAATCTGATATGGCATCATAGAGATTATCATTGCATTAGAAAAACAATAGAAAAATAAGAGATTATGATTAATATAGTACTGTTAAAGTGAAATCAAATTCGACATAAAGGGTAACTTAAGTAGGAAAAATAGACATAGGAACGACATCGTGGCTGTGAAGGCGGGGCATTCGGTTTCGTGGAATCCATCTATATTCTTCACTCTAGTGTTATGTCACGATCGAAAGCACATAAATCTGCTAGTGAAACCAAAAGGTAAATCAAATTAGGAACGCCCAACCTAACTTGGAGTTGTTAAGCTTTGGTAGAGCCTAAAAAACTAGTAAACAAATGACCCGTAGATATAAGAAGTGAAAGAGAACAAATTACAACCGGGAAATAACACATTAAGTTAGTCCTAAAACTTTGTGTATTTATATTTAAGTTTCAAAATTTTCAAAATATGTACACAGTTAGTCCTAAACCGTTAGCCTCTTATTCTGGTGTTAACTTTAGAACTAACTGTTTGCACATTTTCTAAGTGTTAGGACTTAAATAGAAATTTATAAAGTTTTATTATAACTTAAATACAAATCTAAAAGATTTTATGATTTAAATAGAAATTTTACAAAAAATTTCAGGTCCGAAGGCAGGCTTCCCTCTAACTTTTATTCTGTTGGGGTTTCAAAACATTTTGGGATAATACTAATTTATCTTTTACTATTTTTTTAAAATGTTTTTCAAAATTCATCATCCATTTTCTTATAGTAAAATAAAAAATATATATTTTCTTTTTCAATTTTTCAAAAAAGATATAATATATTTTTTTATGTTTTGTGCATAAAATGACCAAAAATGGAGGATTTCTTTGTTGTCAATGTTTAGATTAATGTGATCCTAACCTAGCCTAAAGTAGACCTAACATACAAAATTGGCTCTTGTTTAATAGGTCCTATAGAAATTCTTTTTTCAGTTTAGGGAAACTATTACTTTATTTATTCTTTTGAAAAATTTTCAAACTCATTCATATGTTTCTTATTTTCATATAAGTTCGGTGGAGTTTAATTTTTAATGACTGAAAATATCCATTTTGAGATGTGTTTTTGTTCTTTGAAACTTTTAATCATTCTTTAAGATCTTCTAAAAGTATCATTTATTTTTTTTTATAAAAACATATATTTTTAGCTTTCTTTTTTTTTTAAATTAAAAAATTGTAAGACTTACTTGAAAAACATATTTTTCAAGTTGGATGGGGGAAAGACCAGTTTCTTTTTTGTTTGATTAGCAATGCAAAAATTTTATTAAGAGAAAACAAAGTAAAAAATGACATACAAGCAGGGAAGACTACTTTTTGTCCTAATTTTTTTTTTAAACTTATCTATTTAAATTCTAAAACTTTCTAAATTTTTATTTGAATCTTAAAACTACCAGTAGAGGCAGAGTTGCTTCAAACTCTAGGTTACAAGCCTCAAAATGAGAACTTGCAGGTTTGAAAAACTTACAAATGGATATAAAAAAGGGGACTGCAAATTTTGGGGCTGTTTGAACCACTAGAACTGAAAAGACACTAATGAGTTCCAGTTTTCTGCTAAAACCACTTGCAGAGGAGATATGCTTCAAACCCTTGGGAGATGACTTTCAAATTCAAGATATGTTTGCAAACAAGTTTCAAATGATAAAAGGATGGTAACTGCTAAATTTTGAGCAATTTGGATTGTATAACTCAAGATGACGCCTTGAAATCAAAGGAATTAACTACTGAAGCTGCCAGAAAATTTCATATGGGTAAAGTTTGACCAAAGTTGACTTTGAGCTAGGAAAAGTGTTTGAAACTGAAATTTTGCAGACATGTTCTAGAGCCAAAATGGAACTTTTTGAGCTTAATAAGGGTGCAAGGAAGTCAGTTTTTCAGGGAAAATGAAGAGGAAATTTGTTTCAGCAGTCATGAGCTAAATTTCATGAGTTTTGAGGGTCATAAGCTGATCTAATTGACACAGCTAATATTTATGGAAAAGATGCTGCTCAAGGCAGTGGATTAGAAGATCTGAGTTAAGGGCTATGGTTTCTACATCACGATAGAGAATAACAGTAGCTTCAATAGAAAACACAGCATGATTAATGGTGAACCTGAAAGTTGACCAAATGTTGACTTTCATAGTTACTTGTCTGTTACCTTTACAACTTTGTCAACAAATTAAATCTGATAAGTAAGATTTCTCTGGAGCAAGAAATCTGAAGCAAGATGATATTATGAAGAGAAGTTGGCAGAAATTGTGCTAAGGCTGCAGCTTGACTAACTCTTTGACTTTGAGTTGGAAGCATCAAACAAAGCTGAAATTTTGCATAAAAGTTGGCAGAAACTGTATCTATATTTTGATTCAAGTAAGAATTGGTTATCTATTTGTTCTGGGACTATCATAGACTGCAAGAATGTGGATGTCATCTTTTTTAGTATCATCTTAACATTTGCCACTTTCCTTAGATCTTCTCATCATGTTGCTAAGGTGGCAGCTAATCTCAAGGTTTGTGTTTATTCTAGAATTTGTTTTTTATGTTTTGCTTGTACATATCAACAATGGCTTTTTACTGGAGAACAAATTGCAAGCAAGAAGTCAGAGACAGACAAATTCTGTGAACAATGTCAAAAGTCTAAATGTAATGATCTTTAGTTGATGTTTAAATATGTATCTGGTTTGGAAATTTATTTGATGAGCATTTTCTAAGTGTTTCTTTACTTATGCATCCTAATTGGCATGTTATTATTCCTCTGGAAACAATGGAATGCTACTTTTTTAAGCCTGCAAAAATTGGATTTGGATATGTTGTGCAAGCTTTGTTTTTGAATTTTGACTAATGATTGCTTGAGAGATGGTGTCGAGTACATATTCAGTGTAATTTGGTTCACAGCTGTTTCAGCTTGTGCTTAAGACCTTCTTCTCAAACTTATCATATTCCTTAAATAAAAATATTATTTTGATTCTGGTTTTTCCGCCTTTTCAATTTACCAAAAGGATTCTTCATGAATTTGTTATAGATCAGAATGAGTCATAAGCTAGAAATATGGAGTAATGGATTTTGGGTGACAGGGAAGTTTTCTTGTAAAGACTTATGTGGCGGAACAGGGCCCCAGTGCCCTGAATTACTAACACTGGTAGGCTCTAGGGAACTATGATCCCACTTAAGTTACAGTTGGCTAGTTATTACTTGTAAAAATACCTTAAATCATTCGTGCAACTAGTTTCTTAGCCTACCCTGCATAAAAGATATGCATGCGTTGTCCTGGCTATGCAATAATAATTAAATTAAAACTTCATCGAAAACAGTGCCGCGGCAATTAATGAAAACATAAATCAAATAAGCCAAGACATAAATCTTTAGTTGCTGTAACTTCAAGTAACAACTGCGTGCATACATCTTAAACTTATATGCACCCAAAAGTAACTTTAGTGTTATACACACCCATGGTCATTAGTATAGGCAATCTAAGTATGAAATTACCATACATATCAAAGAAATATCTTATGACTACTAACTACTAAGATCCGTCCTTAGCTCTTCACCCAAGCAAGAAAGCTTCAAGTGATGAGCCACACTATCCTTGTGCTCACTTAGCCTCTCTGTAAGGCAAACACTTTGGTCAGTACTTACTTATGCTGTAAGTAACTTAGAAAACATGAAGTTTCCTACTTAGAGAATACCTTTGAAACTAAAAGAACTTAGCTTTAACAATGCCCCTTACCAACTGTTAAGCCCAGACAAAAGTGCTTAAACCTGCACAACACTTAAGGGGTGAGTACTCCGAAGTACTCAGTAAGGGATTAGCACCTGCAGGAAAAACATAATGCATGCAAACAAGGCACAACAAGCATATAAATAATGCATACAAAACAAATCAACAAACAAGCAAACAACACACAACCAAAAGCAAGTAAATAAACAACAATAATGCAAATGATGGGATGGATGGATGAATGAATGAATTATGCACATGCAATGCGCTTAGGACTTCCTTACACCCGTAGGTGTTGGACTTGTCGTGAGCTCTTACGACTGGGGTACTTGGATACTGGCCCTCGTATCCTTGCTAGCACTTAATTAACCCCTTGAAGTCCACTTACGGGCACCTTAGAGTAAGACCTTGCTTACTCAACCTTACCCGCCTTGACGAGCTACTTAGAGTAAGTTTCCACCTACTCACTTCTTACCCGTCTCTTCCCTTAAATTATTGTGCAGGGTAGTTATCCTATGTGGTTAAACTAGTCAAACCCTCAAGGTTTAACTCAAACACTACTAGTCAAACCAAATGGTTCGGTTGGGATCGACTTAGGTTTTTCTCTCTATTGACCATATGTAAATGATACTCTATACGGCCAATAAAGAGTCTAAAAACCCCTCTTAATCCCCTTAGTGCTCATTCAAAAGCTTAAGCACACTTGAATTACTTAGCCACCAAGTCACACACTTTTACTTAACCACACAACTTAACTACCTCCTAAATAATGCAAAATTCCCGCTCTAGGAATGAATTCTAGACCCAACCGAGGCTATGGAACCTCTTAGGATAACCTAGGAATAGAAACCGAGAGCCTAAGTTAACCTTAGGATGGCCGGAAAATGAGGCCAAAATCCCACTTGGCGACGCGGCGCCAAGGAGCAATTGCTTCTGGCGACGCGGCGCCACAGTATATTACGCTCTGTGACATTTTCGCATCCTGGCGCCGCGGCGCCAATTCACGGACGAATTGGCGACGCGTCGCCAACTTGATTTTTCTGGGTTTGTGCGTCCGTGTCGTTCTTGCACATAAACTACTCAAACTCTCTCGTTTCTAATCCAAACTTAATGGGTCTTGTTCCTAATTCATCCCCACACACAAGACTACAAAACCATGCATTATTTGAGCTTGATTACTTAAACCCTTACCTCAATTTAGCCACACAAGCAAGCAATGCAACATAAGCTTTCCTAGCTCCACAAGCTTCCTTGAGTTCCAAGTCTAAAACCAAAGCAATTTGGCACCCAAACTAATCAAACCAAGACCATTTCTAGCTCTTAAAACAACCTAGAACCAATCCAAATAAACTCAAGAAGCTTACCCACGAAAATTGGATCCAAAACAAGCTTCCAAAGAGCAAACTTGAGCTAGAACACCACAAACAAGCTTGGTGATCCTTCTAACACCTTGGGCACCCTTTAATTTGATGAAATCTTGCAAGAAAATGAAGCTTGGGCTGTGATTTTGGGAGAGGAAGTGGAGCCACGAAAATTTGGAGTTAGTTGCAAATGACTAAGGAAGAAGAAGACTTGCATATATGTAAACAAGTCAACTTTTCCTTCTCCTTGCACCTAAGTCCACTAGCTTTCAAAAGCTTCAAATAGCTCAATAAACCCTCACTCAAAACCACTTTTATTTGTTCTAAAGGATACTAAAAGCTTCCCAAACTTAATTTTCTTGAACACTTTAGCCACTTAAGATTCAAATGGCCCAAAAACACACTTAGTGCCACAAGTTGTCAAAGCTTACTAGGATGATTCTAAAAGCTAGAATAACTAATGGTCTTGACTTAACTATGCCAAATCACACTTAGGAACTCACTTAACTTAATTAAGCTTATCTTACTTGCTTAACAAGGCGCTAACTTGAGGTACTTAAATTTAACAAACACTTACTTGATTAATCGACTAGGAGAGCCGTCACACTTGGGAAACACTTACCTCAACATTTTATGTAGAGGAAATACTAGGAGAGCCTTTACAACTTAGAAGTTGTAGAGTTTGTAAAGCTATTCTTTTAAACTGATTATTTGTAAGGGTTTGCACGCTCCTGATGCTCCTTTGGCTATACATATTATTCTCCTTTCTCATAGAAAAGAAATATGAAGCAGTGCCTTAAATAAAAGGTTTTAGATTAAGAGGAGCTAAGGCTGTGTACATTAGAGTAAGTTGAGTTCAGCCAAAATAGGAGTAGCCATAATGCTGCTAGTAGGCTTATGTCCAAGCTTCAGGATTCAACCAGAACATTGGCACTTTACCTTACATTTGAAATGTAATCATTGTTAGAATGATTTGCTATTTTGCTGGTGTTTGGACACGGAAAGACAATGGTTGACATGGTTTTTAGTCTGTTTTCACTTATATTTGAACAATGTATTTCAACATTAGATCATTTTACTAGGTGCTTGGTCGAATACTTCATTACATGGTTCTAGGAGGGGAAATCCCTAAGTCTAAAGAAAAATCTCTACTAGCACATGAGGGAATTGCCAAGACTTACTAACATAGTCTTTCAGGAACAAAAGGTGAAATTAGGAATTAAGGAACCACAGCCCAGCAAAGCCGCACACTGAAAAATAATTCACTAAAAAAGAATTCGGTAAAATCTAATCAAATTTTCAATAGCAGAAAAATCAAGTAAGTTGGTGCAATTACCTCAACTTCTGATCGTTGGAACGACACAGGAATGAGAAAGATCGTCTCCAAGCAATAGGCCAGAATCGAAGAAGTCGAGTGTCTGACTGACGTCAGGAATCGACGTTGATGTGAAAGAGAGAGGGATTGAAGGCTTAAACCCCACCACATGCAGCCCGAAGTAAACGCCGGCGAGTGGTGGTTCTGACAATTGAAGAAGTCGGCCTACGAGCAGCTTATACGGTTCGAGGGATGCGCCAAGCTACCGATCAGCTTCCGCCGCAGACCGCTGCCATGCTTCGATCTCTCTGCCATACGCCCCTTGTTGATTCCGTCAGTGCTGTCACAACTCGCAACTCCCAGCTCTCCGCTCGCCTTTTGTTTGCTTCTTTTTTTTTTTTTCTACTCAAGCCACGTTTTTTACTTTCTAATATAACTAACCGATAACCGATTTAACTGTTACTATTATACCATAAAAAACTTTAAGGACTTCTATGGTAATTCTACCAAAATAAATCTGACTTGGTCAAATTCCTACTAGGACTGCCACATGTACGCCACCTAAGCCATGGTATGTACCTGCCCAGGTACTGTAGAAAGATCCTTCATTTTCAGCCCAACCCTTGCTGCTTTATAGATCTACGTTGATCTTACTGTTATTTAGTGTATGTGTTTGTGTGTTTATTTGTATAATTAGACTTTTTTTAGATAATATTAGACACTTATATCATAATTTGAGCTTATTTTGGCCTTGCACCTTGCAAATGGTATTTTTTTTATAAAATTAAAGAAGTTAGTATAATAAATAATTAAAAATTCTAACCCATAAATTATTAATCAATTAAAATGTCATTTTATTTTAATTTTGAGTTGTGCACTTTTTATGTTTCATTCTTATTTTTAAAAATGATTAGTTATGATATAAACATAACATTGTACATGCTTCCAAATAATGGAAATTTTTTGTTATTAAAAAATAATTCACTCAAAATTTTCATCTCTTATAAAATCAAATTGAAGTTTTTAATATTGATGAGAAATTTATCAAAAAAAATTTTACTTTTAGTTTTAGCAGTTATAGACCAAATTACTTTATTAAACCATAGAGCTTTTGAAGTAAATAACTCATGCTACAAAACTCAATCACCAGTAACAAAAGATATAAGCAAAACACGAGATTGTGTCTAATTTATATTAATCAATTAATGATTTATCCAATTTACTTAATAATGGTAAAAAGAAAAGAAAATAAAAAAAATTGGCCAAAAAATTTGGGGACAAGAAAAGAAGTAAAAAAAACTCTAGGTATTAAAAGTTTAACAATTAACTTAATAAGGGTTTAAAAAAAAAAGGAATGGTTTTTCTCAAAAAACAAACATATCATGGTGACTAATGTTTTCTTTTACAAGGTAGTACAAATAAAAAAAAAATTGGAGACTAAAAGAGCAAATAGAAAAGACTCAAGTTAAGTAGTTATTATGTTTGAGAATCAAAACACCACCAAGATCGAACTTAGGGACTAAAATGGGAAAGAGTGGAAATTCTAGGGTTGAAAACACGTTTTAACTAAAATGAAATGTGAAAGAGATTGAAACTAAGAAACTAGCAAAATAGGTTGTTGGAGACCTAAATGGCACTCCATAAGACACCTTGAAGATCATTATTGGACCTATTTCAAGGAAATGAGCTAAGGAGCTAACTGAGGCTTTGCAAGGACTTATGGAGGAGCACTTGTCATAGGCTTTTACCTATAATCTCATCTAAATCATATGGGACCTCGGGAATCTTACACTAAATTAATGCTAGGCCTGCACAAATAGCTCTTTAGTGGGCCTGTTAATTGATTAAATCTTTAATGCAATATTATTTTATACTACGCCTCACTATGGCTATAGTTCAATGACTATAAAAATAAAATATACTCGGTGCAGCTGGCCAGTATTTCAAAACATGCATTCATATAAAACATACAGTTATGCATTATAAGTCCATACAAACTACTAGGAAACACAACTAATAGGTCCATAGCATTTACTAGAGGCCTAAGTTTGACACACATATATACATCATGCACAAAAGGGCTATACACATGCTACACATTGAGAATCTTGGGATCCAATACCACCTGAGCTACAATACCAAAAGGGATTATTACAGTGTTCAGGTATCCCTTATTCCTTGCCTCTGTAAAACAAATGCCAATAAGTTAGTATTCTAAGTAATTAGGAACCTGCAAGAAATAAACTTAATGACAATGTACAATAGTAATTAACTTCTGCACACCTGGTTTCAAAATACTAATAATCAGTTCTTTTATTGGTTTTTAGCCTTAGGTCTACCAGTATCTGCATACAAAATATGTAAGGGATGTGAGAACCAAAGGTTCCCAAAAAAGGGTTGTAAGCCTGCAAGAAAAACATTCATATAGGACCATGCATATTATCTATAAAGATATTAATATATGTCTCATACACTTGAACTCAAATCATAGTGCTAATAACTCATATTATTGGCCAATAATTATGGAAGTAGCTAATTCTCACAATTTCTTTACCCATTTGTCTTGCAATTGACAAGTTCAACTTGTCCATATAAATACTGCTTTAAAAGCTTATTAGTATTTTCCAATATCCCTTATTTTATATACATGAGTGAACTATTTGCTTATTTAGTGCATGTGTTAGTGCTAGCTTTGTAAGGTTTCGTGAGTAGTTAAGGACGACTCCCCCTCTTAGGTTCACCAAGGTCTTAACCTATCATGGTGACCTTAGGTATTGTAAGCTCCTAACCCATTATACTCACCATAAATTAGACCATATTAAGGTCCTTTTTGCTTATATATACAAGTTTACAAATATGCACTTACACACTTCATATGCACTTCATAGTTTGACTTCCTACCAAACCTAATCATATAAGCTTCTTAAATAGCCATCAATACTCAAGTCATATGCTTGTTAAATTTATCAATAATTTGGCTACTTAATATACAAGTATCATCGCCAAATTTATTTAACACATAAGCATACAAATGAAATAACTCTTACGTTAGATAACTTAGTTTGCAAGTTTCAAGTACTTGGCTTTTTATCTCGGTTTTAGTTTAGCTTTTTATCTCGATTTTAATCTCTTTTAGGGTCTTCATATAGTAGGTTGAGTAATTACCTATAATTGATCATTTAATAATAAGACAAACCATTTCTTAGCCCAATAATTAACAATTTCCACTAGGGTTTAAAAGATTAATTTAACCATTTTTCATGAATTTATTCAATCGACCCTTAATACCCTTTTTAGGCAACAAATCCTTTGTTCGTCTTTGCTAGCTAATGGAAATCAGTTTAAACACACTCAATTCAATCCAAAATAACCAATTAAAAGCTAGAATTAAAAAAAGAACTGGTAGATCCTATTATTCCAAAATCAACCGTACCTAAGGCTCTTTCTTTTACAAGCTTGATTTCCAAGCTTCTTTTGTTTGTTTTCTCTTAACAAGCATCAAGGAACCCAACATAATAAACATTTTCGGCAACTACAGAATTGAAATGAAGCTTGAAAATAGGGAGATAAAAATTAGAGCTTACTTGAACAATAGACAAGAAATTCTAGCTTTGAGTAGCATAAAACTTGGTTTCTATCCATAAATTTTCCTTGATTTTGGTTAATTTGGCTTGGCGAAAGCTTCATCCCTTCATCCATGGTGTTTTCCTGATGGTTTGGTAGAGAAGGGCAGAGTTTCGGGTGGTTAAATGAAGAAGAAAGTGGCGGGGTGAAAGAATGGACCAAGTCAACTTAAATTGGCTTAAGGTGCATATGTCACGCACCTGGTCCCTTCTTTGTACTCACTAGTACGTTGGGGCCTTTTCTATAATAGAACAGAAACCTTAGGACCAAACCCAGCATTAAGCCGCACCTGAATCCTGCTTGAACTTAATTACACACCCAGTCCTCAACTTTAAAATACGTGCAATTTATTCCCAACACTTCTGAGGGTTGCACATGAACCACTTATAGACAATCTAGTCAATTCACAAATTCACGATGATAGAGCAGGAATCATGAAAAATCATGATATCTCAATTTAATATTTTTTCATGCTCTTTTCAACCGTGCAATAAAAACAAGTAATTATGTGAAATGACCAAAATGCCTCTCTTGGCCCAGCTTGCTTAAATAATCAAATTTATTCATTTTTAGCTACTACACACTACTAAACCAAGACTCTAGCTTGCAAATAAATTATCTAAAGTATTAATTTATTATATTAACTAATTACTTGATTGATTAGACTTATAACTCCGAGGGCCATCATAGCACTTACATGAGGAGAGGTCAAATGAAAAATAGCCAAAAAGGGTTGTGAGCCTTTTGTGAGTTAAGCCTACAGGTACCTTAATAGAGCCCTTGTGTGCACCCTTGGAGCACATGCACCTGATAACCCATTGTAGCACCTTATTGTGTACCTTAGTGTCTTAGGCTTTTTCTTTGATCCTTATGACTAAACAGACTTATTTTGTTATATTTTGAGTTCATACACATTTTGGACATAGTTTCCATTTTTTTTGTGGAGGCCTCATCGGTAAGCCCTCGATGCTGTAGTAGTGCACTTGAAAATCCTAGTTCCATAAGGTTTTAGAGTCTTTTAGGGTTTCGCCTTCTTAGGCCGTATCTATTTAAACTATGTTATATTGTATGTTTCACTCAGACTTAGTTAATGAAATTGTAATTGCTTTAAGCATCCATCCTTGAGTTCTTTTTGAACTTAGCTTAGCACCTAGAGGTTCTACTCTTGTGCAAGGCACTTTTTGATACTTCTCATTTCTAATTACAAGTTGGTTAAGGGGTAGAGGTTCTAGTCTACTTCAAGAAGTTCATTAGAGTTTATTAGCATCTTGGGAAGGAGTTTCTCGATCATATACCAAGTGAGTTCCTACCATAGACCTTTGAGGGATGGACCACATTGCAAAGGGTAATCAAACCTCGGAGAACGTCGATCACATTTAAGGAAAGCAAAGAAAAAAAAATAGCATTATTCATCGATAATGAATAACCTCTCTTCCTTTATATTATAGTTATAATTAGATAATAAAAAGTATTATAAAACATTTTTATTAAATGTTAAGGAGCATTAGTTAAGGCCTTGCATTATTAGTTAAGACGTGTGATTTTTGTCATGAAATAAAAATATTCTCTCAACCCATATTCTTCACAATATTTATTATTTTGGTTCTTCCTAAATTTTTATACCATTGTCATAGTACCACAGTTAATGGGAACATATGTCTAATTGGACATAGTGAATAATTTTACAAATGTACCCTTCACAATGCCTTTTTTTGGACAAATTTTCTCAAATTTCTTTCTAATCACCGGCACTCGTTGTGCGATGATGCCTCAAGTTAAAACCGAAACCTTTATTGCTTTCAAAGAAATAACCGGCAGTGACATAGCCTTTCAAAGAGATAGTCCGCGGCAAGATAATTGGCTGCGTGGAAAGCTCTATTGCTTCCAAAAAGATATAGATCTGAAAGGGAATCAGATATTCTAGTGGATGAGTGTGTTGTCCTTAAAGTTTTTTTTTTCCATGGGCAAACTGAGATCACATCGCCTTCGATGATAAGATCGCCAATGGGGCATGGAAAGCTCTATTGCTCTGAAAAAGATATGGATCCGTGATTAAATCGTTTCCGGTATATGTTGTCTATTTATTGGTATGTATTGTTCTTGTCCATTGTTTGTTGGTGGATTTAATCTCAGAAGGAGTTTGTTGGTTGGGAGCTTTGTTTGTTCTGTTTTGCCTATTGTTTGTTGATTGCAACTATGTGTGTGCAATGTTCTTAAGACAAGCTATTTTATCATTACTTGGCTTTTTCTTGTATGTTACATCTCATTAATAAAAAGTTTTTCTCAAAAAAAAAAAAAAAAAGATTGCTACATACATCTTCAAGATAGAAATAACATTGATTTAGTTGCTGAGGACCAGCATTACAGAGGCAACAATTTTTGGTGTGACGAGGAAGAAGAAATTCAACTAGGGCCTATTCAGAGATCTGTCAAAAGGTCTATGGAAATGTGTCTAAAGGGTTGCCTATAAGTGTTTGAAGAACTATTGAGATGTGTCTAAAATATTATAAAGATGTGAAAATAGCCAGTGACCTGAAATGTATATTCATTTGGACACATTGTCTTATTCTTTTAGACACTTTTAAATTTGATGATAATAAATATTATGTATATTATTGTAGCCACTTTTACATATTCATTCAGATATTTTAATTTATTGCCTCAGACACTTTTATTTTTTAAGATAATCAATTATTGACATATTACTTCAAACACTTTTATATATTGTTGTAGACACTTTAGCATATTTATTCATACACTTTAATAAATATTTTTATTTAACTTTAATTACCAATTGGTGTTTTACTCTTTGAAATAGTATAATTAATATACAAGAAAAAAATCAATTAAGTTGGTGGGTGTTAAATGTATTCTAGAAGATGTTAAACCTTGCAGTTTTATTTTTATTTTTTGGCCTAAAGCCTCTTTTGCCCCCTGAACTTTTCCAACTCAGACCTTTTACCCTCTAAACTTTGACTCAGTTCAACTCGCCCCTCAAATTTTGCAAACTGTGACTTGTTACCCCCTCGGTCCAATTAAATGAAGAATGTTTACTAAAATAAAAATAAAAGAAAAATTGAAGGGCCAAATAAATCATTTGTCTAATTTGACTCTTGTGAGCAAACAATAAGAAGCCTTAATACAAACTTATATGTGAAAATAAGGGAAAGATGAGTAATCTAAAATATGAAATTAAAGCTTTTGTGCTTATTGTTTTCTCACAATGGTCAGTCATTAGACAAATGATTTAGTTAGCCATTCCGTTTTATTTTTATTTTTATTTTAGTTACATTCTCCATTTAACCGGACTGAAGGGGCAAAAGGTCCTAATTTGTAAAGTTTGAGGGGTGAGTTGAACTGAGTCAGAGCCCAGGGGATAAAAAGTCCGAGTTGGCAAAGTTTAGGGGGCAAAAAGGGCTTTAGGCCTTTTTTTTTCATTTACTTATTTATTTGGAAGAACTTCATAATAAGTTAATAACCTTCAAGGTGTTAAATACCGTTACAGCTACATATACTGCACCCCAAATTTTTGAGGTATACCGCATGGTATACTGCACCGCATGCCGTTACCATTTTCACAAAAAATAAATGTTAGAATATTATTTTAAGATGACATAATTTATTTAATAATTTATTTTTACACATTTTATATGTATTCTAATTTTTCTCATCATAATTTGTCAAATATAAATCAAATATATATGATAGAAGATATTTTTTTAATACAAAAAAATAAAAAAATGTTATATATGGAGAAAAATAAATAATAATAAAAAAAACTAATTTATTGATATACTATAAATATAAATAATACCATCAATATACTTTGCATATACTATAAATATAAATAATACCATCCATTAATTTTTAAATTAATTAAGAAAAGTAAGAAAAAAAATTAAAAGTAAATTTTTATTTTATGATATATGTATTATTTTTATTTTAATATTTTATATATTTATGATATTTTGATGTAAAATAAAAAAAAATAGGCATGAAAAATTAAATACTATGATATGTACCACACGATATTTACGGTATACTGCAATTTTCTGACAAAATACATATAAAAATATGCAGTATGTGGTATATTGTAAAATACCGCGGTATATCGCGTGGTAAAATGACAAACTGCGAAAACATTTGTACCCGCAGTAAGTGATAACCTTCAAGCTTGCAAGTTTTACAGTTCTGCATTATACAATTGTTTTCTCACGCAATCTTATGATGTTGGTATGTTCGATTCCAACATTACAATATACTTCTAGATATCTTACATAAATAATAGATTTTATTATTTAATGCCAGTAAATACTGATATACTCTTAAAAACTAAAGGGAAAAAAATAGAAAGGGAACAAGGCCATGTGAAAAAGGCAGCAAAGGTGTGGGTTGATGAATGTCTCAGTGTTGGTGAACTGCTGAACAAATAGGAAGCTGGTGCTGCGACACATGTGCTGCTATGAGGTTAAAAAAAGTCCAAGGTATAGTATTCTCAATATGAAACAGATTCACAATGCCTTGTTGGGTTCCTAATTCGCAATAAAAAAATCTATTGTCATAGTTGGTAAGTCAATTCATTATATTACCGCAAAAATCATCATTTTAATATTTTTTTGTATCTTAGAAACTCAAATATTCTAAATAATATTACAAGGAGTCCTGCTTGGTTTCACTTCGACCCAAAACAAAGCACTATAGAGCACACGTACGGAACGTCTCATGCTTGGTCTCAACTGCTAGGCCGATGAAGAAGTAGGACCCTAAGTCTCTTGTAAATTATGATGGGTCCAACATAGTCTCAAGTCTCAACTACAAGTCCAAAGCTCCAATTTCCATGGCGTCTTTCTTCTCTGTCCTCTTCCTTTCTCTCTCTCTTCTTCTGGACTTCCCATCCTCCGCCGCTGCCAACCTACACAAATCCAGTTCCCTCTTCCGGTCGAGCCTCGTCTCCTACGCGCCGCTGCAGCCCCAACACGCGCCTCCCACCGTCTACTTCGAAGTCACCAAACCAATCAACGTCCCCAACACCACACCTTGCTCCCTCCACATCCTCCGCCATGATTTCGCCTCCACGTACAGAAAGCCTCCCGTGCTCGCCAGCTATACTCCGCCCTCCAATTGCCCATCTTCCAAATTCTCCAAGATCGTCCTCGAATGGACCGCCACCTCCAAAGGGCGGCAATTCGATCGCATTTTCGGCATCTGGTTGGGTGGAGTCGAGCTTCTCCGAAGCTGCACCGCCGAGCCTCGTGCCACCGGAATTATTTGGACCGTTAAGAAGGATATAACCAGGTATTCTTCTCTGCTTCTCAAGAACGAGACCCAAACCCTCGCTGTTTATATGGGGAATCTTGTTGACAAAACCTATACTGGCATCTATCATGTGAATCTTACTCTGCATTTCTTCCCTGCCGAAGAGAAAATGAATCATTTTCGTAGAGATTTAGCTTCTGCTAATGGCGATCAGGCCGATTTGATCCTACCCATTTCGCGGAATTTGCCTCTGAATGATGGGTTGTGGTTTGAAATTGAGAATTCCACAGACACTGAGGTGAAGGAATTCGAAATCCCTCAGAATGTGTACAGGGCTGTGCTGGAGGTTTATGTGTCCTTTCATGAGAATGATGAGTTTTGGTATGGAAATCTTCCCAATGATTATATAGCTGCTAATAATCTGACTGATACGCCCGGGAATGGGCCATTTAGAGAGGTTTTGATTAGTCTTGATGGTCATGTTGTTGGAGCTGTCTGGCCTTTCACTGTGGTTTTCACAGGAGGCATCAATCCTCTCTTGTGGAGACCCATTACAGGTATCGGTTCGTTCGATCTTCCATCGTATGACATCGAAATCACTCCATTGTTGGGAGGTTTGTTGGATGGACAGAGCCACGAATTCAGTTTCAGTGTTACCAATGCATTGAATGTCTGGTACATTGATGCTAATCTGCATCTTTGGTTGGACCCTGAGAACTCCAGAACTGAAGGCAAGCTATTGGAGCACAATGGCACGCCTTTGAAGTTTGCTTATGTTTCAGATTTCAATGGTTTAAATGGAAGTTTCTTGACAAATGCAACAAGAGCTATATCTTCAACAGGATGGGTTAAGTCCTCCAAAGGGACTATCACAACGAAAGCGATCCAGGAATTCTCTTATGGTAACTCGATGAAGATGCAAAAGAACGGGGATTTGCAGATAGTGGACCAAACAATCTATTTTGATGACAGTGTTTATGCTTGGAGGCCATTTTCAATAACTCATTCGACCAAGTCAAACAAAAAGTTCCTTGTTTACTTGTACTCCGACACTGTGGATCAAGGAAATGGAACTTTCACTGACATATCAAATGTAACTTTGGGCTTTAATGAGAAAAAATGCAGAGGAGCTCAGGCCAGCTTGCATGTTAGATCTCTCAAGAATATGCAGAATGCTCAGGGCACCATGGTTGTGAAGAATCACTTGGTCGCTGGTGGAGTAGGGAGCACGCAGCAATCATACAAGTTTGACAGCCGAAGATCCTGTTACTTTAGGAACACCAGCAGCTCAAACTACACAGTGCTGTATGATAACGTGCAAAAGAAATGCGCAGGAGCAATTCCCCGGTCACAGCGGTTGCATTTTCTGGCTTGAAGGGCATTTCCAGCACCGACTTGCGTCTCCATTGAGGCTCTGCCAATACATTTTTTCAAACATCTTCGGCTGCAGATTTCTGCTTTCATTCTTTTGTTTATATTAGTACTTTTGCAGATGCGACGCATGTGGATTTGTCTATTTCGTTGAACATGAATTTAACAAATTGATGTTTGAAATATTCTATTGGTAATAACATGTGAAAACTTTAAAAGGATAATAGAGAACAAAAGACTGTCAACATATAGATGATGAGCGATCATTTAGTCAATTTTATTTTTTCAGAATTTCAAATTAGTACCTCGACTTTATTAGTTATTTATGAAAAATTAGTAATCTTAAGATTTTTGTTAGTTAGTGACTTAGTGTTCAATATTTTAGTTACATATCTTTTAAAGTAACCTTTAGTTCTATTTTAAAGTATGATATTGGAATTTTTATTTAAAATTTTCATACTAAAATAATTCTATAATTATTTATATTTGTTTTGTATTTCAATTTTAAATTAAACAAAAATTTCAATTTGTTTATTAACGGTAGGATATCATCTCTTATGTTTATTACTTCTTTTTATTAATAGTATACACATTTTTTTAGTGCATCAAACCAATATTATATAGTACGTAATGAATAAATAACTAAAATTTTTTAGGCAAACCAATTTGCTCACTAATTTTTTTTTGTCTAAATAAAACACTTAAGTTATTGAGTTAGTCCAAATTGCGCACTGTCATTAAGTTTAATCAATTTTCAATCTTAAAACATTGCTAACCTTTTCATTTTAGCCATGTAATTTTACATTTTTCTATATAAGTCCTATAACATTACCAACATCTATTATGTTAGTAGGTGATAAAGATGAGCAATGGCCCCCCCTCCAGGGGCGATGCATCACCTCCATAGGCCACCACCGATTGGGATGATGTGGCTGCCAAGGAACCGATGACCTCATTGGCGCTGCCCCCCATGAATTTTCCAAACTTACATTTGTCGTGATTCACAATGATTGTCCCCAATGACCCAAATTCTATCAAATGGAAATGGAATTGGAGGGTTTTTACTACTTGAGGGTCACTAAATACAAATGAATCATTCCTACTAATCAATTTTGCACACATAACATTTAATTTCAGAAATTTAAGTTGGGGTTCATAAACAATTTTAAAAACTTAGAATTGATTTGGTTCCAAATTAAACTAAACCATGCGAAATTGAGCCCTTAAACCATAAAGTTGTTGTTCTCTAGGCTGAATACTAAAAAACCAATCCACCAACTAGTGATTCCATGAACAGTGGTATCTAGAGATCCTTTGGAGCAGTTCAACTATACTCTCTAATTCAAATCCCATACTTGTTTCGATGCTAACTTGCATTTGAAAAAAAATGTCAACAAATTGAAACAATAAAAACATATAGATTACAACAAAGATTAACTATTTGTGTGAATTTGTGTGTTTATTTTCATATGCATGAAAAATGTAAAGTTATAGGATGGACTACTATAGAAAATTTTAACAAAAAATTAAGACTAATAGGGTAGACTTTTTGCCACATCATCCTTATTTGAAGAAATATTCTCCATTTCAAATAGTATATTCATCAAGTTAATGACTAATGGCCTATTTGGGCTAATTTTAAAACATTAGTGGTTTATTGGCCCAAAAAAACATTAGTGGCTAATTTTGTCAACTAAAAAATATTTGTGGTTTATTCATTATTTTTACCCTATATATGCTAGTACTCATACTCTATTTTGAATCATGGAAAGTCCATTCTGCAGTGTTGTTAAACCTAACCTAGCCCAGTCTGTTGGACAAGTTTAATCGTGGCCTAAAGTCTCCATTGGGTTGGGCACATAGGCTAGCTCGGTAGTGTTTAAAACCCAGTCAAACTCACCTAACCTACCCAACCTAGTCAAATCAGTTCCAATCTTCATTCTTGCTTCTTGTTAGCTTCGACTAACTAGACTAGGGTCTTGATGTAGTGATCAATGATCTCATCCTTGGTCCAATTCGGGCCTACGTGCCTCCACAACCATGAGCCAATGATTAAAAGCACATCCATCAAGCAAGATCATCTCCTTGGTTGGACAATTCAACTAGTTGGGGTTCGACCACTTGAGAGATAAAGAGGTATCACTAGTTGAAAATGGCCAAAGAACCATGATGCCAAAGCTTCCAAGGACAACAGAAAAGATGATTCGACTGCTAAAAGGAGAAAAGACAATGGTTAAAGTAGACGGCTATTAGGGTTAGGGCTTGATGACTATTTACAAAGTTTAACTTTCTTTAAGTATTATAAATAGTCAATTGAATTTGAAAGAATTCTCATTTCATGGCTATAAATTATATGCCAACAAATAGTACTTCATTTTCCTATCATTGACATTAATAATATTAAAACAACAATAGACAATATGACTAAGCATGGACTTAGAGCCGGTTCAACCGGTTGACCTGTAGTCTAATAACTACTCCGAGTCACTCAGTTGACCAGATTTAACAAAATTGTCATTTTGCCAACCCACGAGTAAGGCTGTAAGTTTTGGGTTCCAGGTTGGGTTTGGATCAGAACCCGAAATTCTTAGACAAATCATCTATCTAATAAATATGGCCCAGCCCGACCCATTTATTTGACTAAATCTGAACCGTTCGGGTTGGGTCGGTTTTACCGATACTCCACTGCCAGCAGCAATTTCCTTAGCCATGAGTCGGATTCAAGTAAACACAAATAATGTTTTTTCAACTCGCTAACCCAAACCTAACATGATTTTTTGAGTCGGGTTTCGGATCTGGGTGAAATACTTACACTCGTACCCACGAGTCACAGCCACGAGTCCAAATTCTATGTTCATGGCGTCTTTTTTCTCTCTCCTCCTTCTCTCTCTCCATTTTCTTCTAGACTTTCCATCCTCCGCCATAGCCAATCTCCACAAATCCAATTCCATCTTCAGGTCTAGCCTCGTATCCCACGAGCCGCCACCACCCCAAGACGAACCTCCCACCGTCTACTTCGAAGTCGCCAAACCAATCCACGTTCCCAACACCGAACCTTGCTCCCTTCACATCCTCCGCCATGATTTCGCCTCGACATACCGCAAGCCTCCCGTACTTGCTAACTACATTCCTCCCTCCCACTGCCCACTTCTCACATTCTCCAAGATCGTCCTCGAATGGACCGCCACTTCCAAAGGGCGGCAATTCGATCGCATTTTCGGCATCTGGTTGGGTGGCGTCGAGCTTCTCCGAAGCTGCACCGCCGAGCCTCGTGCCACCGGAACTGTTTGGACCGTCAAGAAGGATATAACCAGGTATTCTTCTCTACTTCTCAAGAACGAGACTCAAACGCTTGCGGTTTACTTGGGGAATATTGTTGACCAAACCTATACTGGTGTCTATCATGTTAATCTTACCCTGCATTTTTACCCTGCTGAAAAGAAGATGAGCCATTTTAGTAGAGATTTAGCTTCTGAGTATGGTAATAAGGCCGATTTGATCCTACCCATTTCGCGGAATTTGCCTCTGAATGATGGTTTGTGGTTTGAAATTGAGAATTCCACAGACACTGAGGTGAAGGAATTCAAAATCCCTCAGAATGTGTATAGAGCTGTACTGGAGGTTTATGTGTCCTTTCATGAGAACGATGAGTCTTGGTACGGAAATCTTCCCAATGACTATATAGCTGCTAATAATCTCACTGATACGCCTGGAAATGGACCTTTTAGGGAGGTTTTAGTCAGTCTTGATGGTCATGTGGTTGGTGCTGTTTGGCCTTTCACTGTGGTTTTCACAGGAGGCATCAATCCGCTCATGTGGAGACCCATTACAGGTATCGGTTCATTCAATCTCCCGTCATATGACATCGAAATCACTCCATTTTTGGGAGGTCTGTTGGATGGACAGAGCCACGAATTCGGTTTTAGTGTTAGCAATTCATTGAATGTCTGGTACATTGATGCTAATCTGCATCTTTGGTTGGACCCTGAGAACTTCAGAACTGAAGGCAAGCTATTGGAGCACAATAGCCCGTCTCTGAAGTTTGCTTACGTTTCAGATTTCAATGGTTTAAATGGAAGTTTCTTGACTAATGCAACAAGAGCTATATCTTCAACAGGATGGGTTAAGTCCTCCAGAGGGACTATCACAACGAAAGCAATCCAGGAATTCTCTTATGGTAACTCGATGAAGATGCGAAAAAACGGGGACTTGCAGATAGTGGACCAAATGATCCATTTTGACGACAGTGTTTACACTCGGTGGCCATCCTCAATAGCCCACTCAACCAAGTCAAACAAAAAGTTTCTCTTTTACTTGTATTCTGACACTGTGGATCAAGGAAATGGTACTTCCACTGATGTATCAAATGTAACTTTGGGCTTTGATGAGAAAAAATACAGAGGATCTCAGTTCAATTCGCCTGTTAGTTCTCTCGAGAATTTGCAGAAGGCGCAGGGTACTATGGTTGTGAAGAATAACTTGGTCACCAGTGGAGTGGGGAGCACGCAACAATTATACAAGTTTGATGGCCGAAAATGCTGCTACTTTAGGAACATCAGCAGCTCAAACTACACTGTTCTGTATGATAATGTGCAAAAGGGCTGCTCAGGAGCAATTTCCCGATTAGAGCGGTTCCATTTTCTGGCTTGAAGAGCATTTCCAGCATGCAACTTACGTCTACGTTGGGGATACCACAATACAGTTTTTCAAACATCTTCTGCTGCAGATTTTTCCAGTTTTTGTCTTTTGTTTATACATTTGCATGAGTGAGAGATGCAAATCTAATCACTGTTCTTGATTTGTACTGGATTTGGATAGTAAAATTACCTCTTGCGTGCTGGACAAAAAGATACGTAGAAAATTGTGCATCCAGTTATGCCATAATCACCAGTCAGGTAATCATTCTGATCTGATACAAGAAGGTGGCACTCCCAGTTTGGCTATCACAAGTGTTTTTTGACAAATTGAATGTTGATATTCAAATTGCTAAAAAACGTTTTAGACTTCAAATGAAAATTTAAAGAAAAAATAATGATAATAATAGGACTAATAATTTAACAATTAAATGCTATTAGATCACATGTAATTAACGTGTTAAATATTGTTACTGCTAGGTATATCACATCTGGAATTTTTAAGTTATACTACATCGTATATCACACTGTATACCGTTACCATTTTCTAAAAAAAATAAATGTTAGAATATTATTTTAAGATAATATAATTGTTTAATAATTTATTTTTACACATTTGATATGTATTCTAATTTTTTTTCATCATAATTTATCAAATATAAATAAAATATATATGATAGAAGATATTTAGTTGGGATAGCATGCATTAGAAATCCAATTTGAGAATATTGTTTAACACCACATGACCTTTAAATTGTTACCATTCATTAAATTTTTATATTAATTCATAAAAGTAATAAAAACGATAAAAGTAAATGTTTATTTTATGATATGTGTATTATTTATATTTTAATGTTTTATATATTTATGATATTTTTATGTAAAATGAAAAAAAAATAGTTGTGAAAAATAAAATATTATTGTACATACCATAGGGTATTTGCTGTATATCGTTGTTATTTTTTGACAAAATACATATAAAAAATGAGCAATATGCAATATACTGCAAAATGTATCGGTATACTGCATAATAAAATTATAAAATATAAAAATATTTATATTGTGTACTACATACCTACAATAAATGATATACTACATAATATACCGCAGTATTTAATACTATGCGTATAATAGGCATGACAGAGGCATCCGGCCAAAATGCTGACTATTTTGGAAATACTGACTTGGAAGCCTAAAAGCCTAGAAGGCTTGCACGGAAAACAATGATAGAAGCCCAGAGTTGAAAGTTTCCGATGAAGACCCTCTAACACTAAAATAAGTGATGATTCTTAGAGATGTTTTATATATGAAGAAAGAGTGACTTCAGTAGCGTACTCCCTATTCATGTCAAGTGGTTATCCTCTTATACCAAGAACTCAAATTTTCATGGTAAGCATGGATTTACATGAGAATATCATGGAGAATGGGTATGGATTATGAGAAATGTCGTTGATTATGAGATTAAGGTTTTATTTGGAAACAATTTTTGTAATTAGTGTTAGAGTTTTATACTATCTCCGTCTCAAATTAATTGAAACATTTGACTGGATACGAAGATTAAGGTGTATGTAATTTGTGTTAATTTTTTATGTAGTAAAAGTTTAAATAATGATTAAAAAAAGATTCTTTTTTGGGTTTTGTGCAGTGAGAGATTGAGTGGAGATTAAAAAAAAGAGTCTTTATTGGGTTTCGTGTAAAAGGATTATTTAATTGTTTAAATTTTTCAAAAGAGGAAACGTTTCAACCTTTTTGGGACTTCCAAAGAAGGAATACGTTTCAAGTAAATTGGGACAGAGGAAGTATAATTTATTTAACGGTTAAAATAAAAACTCTAAAACTAAAAGTTAAAAGTTATCATTAGATAGTTTTTTCAAAACTTTAATGCTAATACCAAATGATGCTTGAGTCCACTTTCTACATTTGAAACCTGATTGTGGCAATTTATGGGCCACTTGAGCCTGTTAGGCTGCGTCTATGATATCAGCTAAGAATTGAATACCTGGTTTATACTCTCTCTGTCAACTTTCTTTACTCCATTTGATTTTTTTTACTAGTTTGACTTGAATTTATTTCTATTATTATTTATTAAAAAAATATATTTACAAATAATAAATTTTGATTTATTATTCATAAATAAATATTTTTTATTTATATGTTAAAATATTAAAAATAAAAAATTATAAATTAATTGTTGAAAAATGAATTGTACAAAAAATTTTGGATGGAGGGAGTAATTCTTAATATCATTCCTTCCATCAATAATTTGTCGTTAATAGATAACTGTATATAGCATTCTAAGCCCTTGTTGAGTTGGTGACATGTCTTAGCGTTAAAATGAGGAAGTATTCCGGCAAAACAGTAATCTCAACTTCGGTACGAACATCAAATTTGTCACAAAAGTTTGTCATCTTGCTGAAATATGCAACAATTGTATCTTTTCCCCGTTAAATCTACCGCAATTTCACTTATAAAGTTGCTTATCAGTAATAAATTGACCGTCGAGATGATAACTGCACAGTAAATGTTTAAACCTTTTTACAGTAACTTAACTAAATTCTACATTTAGTAGTCTGATTAGTTTTTTTTTTTTTTTAAAAAAAAAGCTAAGTGAGATTAATTGACTTTTCCACATTCTGTGTCTATTTTTTATTAAATAAACGATGGTTTTACTCTGCTTGTAACTTGTAAGAATGGAAACTCAACATCTTAAAAAAGGGAAAAATGCCTGTACCTCTCCTCAGGTTTAGTGAAACCTACTCTTGTGTTCTTGCTATTTAAAAAATATACCTTGACCTTACCCCCTCAAAAGCTTAAAATTCCTACACTTACTTCCTCCGCCATTAACATCCATGAAAACACCTGACCTACACTTACCCTCTCACAGAAAAAAAAAAAAAAAACTTATTTTTCCCTCTTAACATTCTTTAAAAAAACAAAAACATTGCCCCCAACTTTTGCATATAATAATTTGAAGTCAAAATAAGAAACAAATCTGACAATAAGGACTCACCTGGGCTTGCTCATCTTCCTCAGATCCCCTTCACCCCTTGCTGCCTTCATTTCCCTCCATCTCTCCGCTCCCATCTCGACTCTCCACCATCGCCACCTCAGCGAGATCGAGGTGGCATCGGGGATTTGAGACTACTTAAGCTTTGAAATCATCCAGTTCGAAACTCATCTCAGAATAAATCAAAGGAGATTAGGAACTGCTCAAGCTTTGAAATCGATGACCTCAGCCTTGCGAATGAAGAAGGAAAGAAATTAGGGCCACGAACGGAGGAACAAAGAAATCAATGCCGGAGAAGGAGAGAAATCGGCAATGTTAGCCTCGTGAAATCGAAGTCTCTATACTCCAACCACATTAGCAGCTGCCGCACCTATATCAGCATCAGTGTGAACAACTTTTCACGCTTGATCTCACCGTCATTTTGGTAGTTCCCATGCTTCCGGATGCTCTAGAGTGGCTGCCGCCTAGTAGCGGAAACCTTCCGCGCAACTACCCCCACCCAATTTCACCTTTTCACCTGCTTTTGCTCCAAACTAGCCTTCCCCTAAGACCAATTCAATGCAAATCAGAGTGCTTCAAGCGATGACTTGATAAGATTAAGGCTTTCGGGGGTTGACATGAATGTCGCACTCTAGATTCTGATGTAGCAGGAGGAGCTACTTGAGCAAAGGCTCACGCATAGTTTGCTCCTCGGGGAGAGTTCAGACTGAGTAATGAGGGCACGGAATTGGTTGCAAGGGGCAATGATTTTGTCATTTGTTTGTATCTAGGTTTTGATTTGTGTTGAAGTTGGGATGAATTTGAAGGGTCTGTGTGTTTTTGTGTCATGATAAATCAAGGATAATGAGACAGATGCAAAGTTTGGGGGGTAAAATTATCAATTGAATAAAGGCAAAAGTTTAAAATGATTTTTTATCCTTTTTATTCTTTTTTGCTAATGGTTATTAATGAAGTTGGCTCTGGAGGGGGATAAGTGTAGGTATGTAAGCTTTTGGAGGGGATAAGTGTAGATATTTGAAAAAGTGGAATATAAGTATCGGTTCACCCAAACTCAGGGGCGGCGGTTGATAATTTTCTCTTTAAAAAACCTAAAAAGTATTTTTAAAACATCTTTAAAAAAGTAAGTATTTTTTATTAATTTCTATTTTACTGGACTAGGTATGGAAAAAATTCATAACAAATTACTTCACCAGCAAGGCCTTATCTTTTACTCCCTCCATTCTAAAACCTTTGCTGCATTTCACTTAGCACATAGGTTTAGGTGTTTTATTGTTTTTACTCATTTTCCAAGTTTACTCTTCTTCCTTCTTTGTTCTAGTCTGATCTAGTTTAGGTGTCCTTCCTTCTTCCTTTGTTTTGGTCTAATCTGGTCTACTTCACCAGTTCTCATTTGCCAGCCTTACTTTGTCCTCGATTCACCATCCTCCTTCATTGTCGTCGATCACGCCGCCTCACATTGTCACGTACTAATTTGCCTATAGCCTAAGTGTTTCCATAAACTTCAATAAAACTTTGAGTTAAATAGTGGAAGGAATACAGATTGGCAGCTTAAGAACATGACTTCATTTGCCCTTAGGACTAAATCCCTTGAAAATTAAGTCTTTTGCTACAAATCTGCCCACACCCTTCTATTTTTCAGATAACTTAACCAATTCCACTAAACTCTTAAAACAACCAACACTACCATGGCCTATGCAAGGTTGGGGTATGACACGCTCCATCCTTTCTGCTCCAATCCAGCCTCTCCTTTTCTTTATATCATCGATCATGTAGAGGAATGAAGCTCCATCGTCAGCCGATCGTCTTTGATTCGTTGTCCTCTCCGCTTTAATCTAGCCCTTCTTTGTCTTCTTCGTGTCAATTCCAGTCCCATATCTGATTCCTGTTGCCTCCTCAATCCACCTTAATTCAATTTAATTTGCATTGCCCCTTTGTCAATCCCGCATCCCTTAGTTGCCCCTTCATCTATCATGCTTATGCTAAAGGGAGAGAGAGAGAGAAAGAGAGAGAGAATAAAAATTAGGGAAAGCAAGAGAGAGTGTGGATCTGTTGGGAGGGGAGAGGGAAAAAATAGGTTAAGTCAAGGGCATAATAGTAAATGGGGTGTGAAAAGTTACTTAAAAGGAAATTGGTGTAAAAGTTTTGGGACTACATAAAAAGAAAAATGGAGCAAAAGATATGAGATGAAAGAAGTAATACGTTCATAGAAATGACAATTAGTGAACAAAGATGAATACTAATTCTATTCATCAATATTCATCGTTTATTCATAAAAAGATATAACCTCTTAAACTGTGTGAAAAAGTTAAAAAATTTCATAATAGAGCAATTATTTACTTTTTTTAAAAAAATATTTATCCAAGTGAATTGAGTATTGAGTATTGAATCATCTTTAATTCTAGAAAATAAAGCAATAAAATGAAACAATATATTAAATAAAAAATTAAATAAGACAGCCTTAATTATATACTGAGTTAGTTCCACATATTGCCATTAAAAGTCGACGTTGCTAAATATTTTTAGCCTTGCCTCCCTTCCATAACATTCTAAATGGGTTCCCAATAGAACCTCCCCTATGCAATTGTACCAAAACTCAGCATCAATGAACCTTTAAACTAAAATCTTCAGATGAACTTATGTCACTCTCTGAGATCTGTCACATTATCCCCTTCTAGGCAAAAAGCACCATTGGTTCCAAATTTTTAATTCTCATTGTAAATCAATCCCTAACCCTGCCTACCCAAATGAGTTTTTTGTGTTATCCCCACAACAAGCCCTAGCTTATGCACTTATATTGCTCCATGATGGTAGTATAATTAAGGATACCTAGGATACTATTGAGTAGTGCTTAGTGCCCTATCGGGACACCATGGGTATGTGTCCAGGATACTGTTGAGACACGCTTAGCTAATGCTTAGGACACTACCATGACATATGGGCATGTGCCCCAGGACACATACGTTAGCCTAAGTCATGGATTAGCTACTATGACATTAAGACTACTCATGCTAGCAAATGATAATAGCTTAGTGCCATAAATCAAAGTTATGCTACTTCATGAATATACTACATATCATAATTAGCATGGGCAACGAAAGCAACCAGGATTCTTGTTTTGAAATTCATGCAAGTTTACATGTCCAGGAGGTTTAGCACACCCCGGGGTAGGCCTACCAGCACCCACCCCTGCCTACACTTGGGCTTAGTACACAACAATACATCAAAAGCTCCAAAGTATACCTTAACAACCTAGGCACTAAACTATGCACATAAATAGGAATTTCCCACACAAAACAACAACCATGTGCCTACAAGCCAAGAGAACCATAAGCTTGACCTTTACTTACTTGATCTAGTACTTCATAAATATTGAGCATTAGTAAGGAAAAACAAGCAATAGTATACAAAGTACTTGAAACCACAACCACCAAACAACACAATCACCAAGTTAGTCAATTAAGCCTTTCCCTGGAAAGAATAAGGATAGAGGATGAGTTTTACAACTCAGTAAAGATCATACAACTATAAAGCCTACACACACATAAATTCATGCTTCACGAACACTTAACCTCTCTAAGCCCCTGCATTGAAAACATTAAGAAACAGAAAATACAAGACATATAAGAATATAGATATATAACAATGGGGTTAATAAGCAGAAACAAAAGCAATAATGCACACAGACACACACACCACAACACCAACTACCTTAGGCAGCCTCCAGGGCCTAGCAAGCATTACCTAATCTACAGTCATTTTATTAAAACAGTTAGTGATACTAAACTACACCATAGAGCTTCAGACTCTAGAATTGAGTTGGCCTAATTCAAATCTAAGTCCTAATGCTTGCCCCTATCATAACAAGCTAGCAAAACTCTTAGTCACCTGAAGGTAACCTTAGACCTTAACAACTCTTAGTCTCATTTGACTCTTAGTCATCACCTAAGGCCTACCATTAAACTTGAATCATACATTTAGCCATATATTCTAAGTGAAACAGTGCATAATGATCTTTACCCAACACAAACTCCATAACAGCAGCTTCTAAAGCCTTCCAACTTCTACCTCCACATTTCTTGCGGTTGAAGCAACCCTCTAGCAGGCTTAACACTCACAAAATCCACTTTCTCCCTCCTTTCCTCACTTAATTTGGCTAGAACCCATGAAAACATACCAAGAACAACTCTGGTTTGCAAATGAGGCTTTCAAAACCCGATCCAAACATTATTAGATGTGGAGACATGCAAAAAATATGGATTAAGCCATGTATCACTTATTTGGCTAAAATGTTAGCTCTAGTAAGCCTACATTCTTGCATGGCGCATAATGTCCTAGGTTGACCAAATTCTGTTCAATTTCCTCATTCAATAATCTTTTGTTTAGGTTAATTGAATCATTCAAGTCTCAATAGTGCCTCAAGCATAATCATTTTTGCCCATATATTTCCTAGACCTAGTTGAAGTAAAACTTCATTTTCACTTCTAATAACCTCTAGACTCAACTCTTAAGGTTCTAACTCTCCATTTTCCTTACTCCCCAAATCTTTACTCTCCTTATTACTCCTAACAAGTGGCCTATGCAAAAATGGGGGTCATGACATTTTAAGTCCGAATTGTCAAGGACTTGGGTCCTCCCAGACAGTTCATGCCCTTCAAAGGGCAATTTAAAAAAGCTCCCTAGATGTAGTTTTACTTCTAGAAATCTGAAAAACTACATCTGAGATGGAGTTGACTAAGAGATTGTTAGGGTTTCAATCACGTTTTGTGGTATCATGTGAAGGCAAGAAAAGGGGCTAGCAATCCTGTGGTGATCAAGGTGGAATATTAATCTACTATCTTTTTCCCAATACCATATAAATGTGAAATTCACAACTTTGGATTCAGTGTAGCACCTGACAACATTGTTTGTATGGGCATCTAGAGAAAGAGAGTTCAGGGGTCAGTCATGGGCTTTGCTGCATAATCATGCAACACAATCCTCCTTGCCTTGGTTGGTTACCAAGGACTTTAATGAGTTTTGTGGGCATGTGAGAAGAAGGGTGATCGACCAAGAGCATTGGGGTAGATGGAAGCTGTGACAGCTCTCCTAGTCAATTAATCAAGTAAGTGTTTATTTACTTTGATTAAGTGTTTATGAAATTAAGTACCTCAAATTAGCGCCTTGTTAAGCAAGTAACATAAGCTTAATCAAGTTAAGTGAGTTCCTAAGTGTGATTTGGCATAGTTAAGTCAAGACCATTAGTTGTTCTAGCTTTTAGAATCATCCTAGTAAGTTTTGACAACTTGTGGCACTAAGTGTTCTTTTTGAGCCATTTAGAACTTAAGTGGCTAAAGTGTTCAAGAAAATTAAGTTTGGGAAGCTCTTTAGTACCTTTTAAAACAAAGAAAAGTGAGTTTGGAGTGTGAGTTGGTGAGCTATTTGAAGCTTTTGAAAGTTTGAGGACTAAAGTGCAAGGGAGGGAAAAGTTGTTTTGAATGCTTATAAGCTAAGTTCCTTCATCCTTAGCCATTAGTTCTAAGTTCCAAATTTTCGTAGCTCCCTCTCCTCTCCCAAATTCACAGCCCAAGCTTCCATTTTCTTGCAAATTCTCATTGAATTAAGGGTGCCCAAGGTGTTAGAAAGATCACTAAGCCCCTTTGCTAGTGTTCTTGCTTCCTTTGATCTTTGGAGCTTGTTTTGGAATCCAATTTTCGTAGGTAAGCTTCTTGAGATCATTTGGTGTGATTATAGGTTGTTTCTAGAGCTAGAAATGGTCTTGGTTTGATTGGTTTGGGTGCCAAATTTCGTTGGTTTTAGGCTTGGAACTCAAGGAAGCTCAATTGAGCTTAGGAGGCTTTGTTGCATTGCTTGCTTTGTGGCTAAAATTGAGGTAAGGGTTCAAGTAATTAAGCTCAAATAATGCATGGTTTTGTAGCTTTGTATGTTGGGATGAATTAGAAACAAGACCCATTAAGTTTGGATTAGAAATGAGAGAGTTTGAGTAGCTTGTGTACAAGAACAACGCTGTCGCACAAACCCAGAAAACTGAGTTGGCGACGCGTCGCCAATCTGGCCTCGAATTGGCGCCGCGGCGCCAGCGTGCGAAAATGTACACAGAGCGGTTACTCGGCGGCGCCGCGTCGCCAAAAGCATTTGCTCTTTGGCGCCGCGTCGCCAAATGCAATTTTGGCCTCGATTTCCGGCCATCCTAAGATTAACTTAGACTCTCGGTTTCTATCCCTAGGCTATTCTAAGACGTTCCATAGCCTCGGTTGGGTCTAGAATTCGTTCCTAAGGCGGGAATTGTGCGTTATTTGGAAGGTAGTCAAGTTGTGTGGTTAAGTATAAAAGAAATGTGACTTGGTGGCTAAGTAACTCAGAGTATTTAAGTTTTTACATGGAAATTAAGGGGATTAAGTGGGTTTTTAGACTCTTTATTGGCCATATAGAGTATCAATTACATATGGTCAATAGAGAGAAAAACCTAAGTCGATCCCAACCAAGCCATTTGGTTTGGTAAGTGAGCCCCTAGTAGTATTTTGAGTTAAACCTTGAGGGTTTGACTAGTCAAACCACATAGTGAGACTACCCTGTACAATAAATCAAGGGTAAAGGCGGGTAAGTTTGAGATAGGTGACGACCTACTCTAGAACCCGTAGATGGGACTTAATTGAGGTAAAGTGTCCGGGATACGAGGGCCAGTATCTCAAGTACCTCAGCCGTTTGAGCTCACGGCAAGAATTAAGGCACTTAAGTGCAGAAAGTCCCAAGTGCATGTGTTGTGTGCATTCCATACCATACATCCATACATTGCATTTTTGGCATTTTGTTGATTGTTTGTTGTTTGAATTGCATGTTTGATTGCTTGGTTGCCATATTGCATATTTGTTGCATATTTCTTTGCAGGTATTCAAGAAGGGAATCCTTACTGAGTACTTTTAAGTACTCATTCCCTTAGTTTTATTGTGCAGGATCTAATCCCGGGCCTAATCACTGAAGTGATAGCTGAGGCCTAAGCTTTCTGTTTTGCAGGTATTTTATTGAGAATCCTAGTGATTCTAGTTTCTTGCAGTATAAGTTATGTGCTAACCAAGTTGTGCCTTTACAGTGTAGAGGCTAAGAGTACACAAGAACAAGGTCTAGTGAAGGGCTACACTTGGAGCTTGGCTTAGCTCAAGGTGGGCTCAAGTAAATGATCTTAGTTAGTAGTAATTTTGTCTCTTGTACATAGTACTTTGTGTACTAAGTAAGTTGCCTCTATTGGGATACATTAGGATGTAAATCCATCTTGTTACTTTTGGGTGCATGCTAGAGTTGTAATGTATGCACAAAACTGTTACTTGTAGTTAAAGCAACTAGTATTTCAATGACTTGGTACGTTTTCAGTATGTTTTAATGAAATGCTCGAGCAATGTTTTAATTCAAGACTTTTAAAATTTCGGTTGCATTGCCAAGTCAGAAGCATGCATAACTTATTCTGAGTAGGCTAAGTAACTAGTTGCATATAAATTGTTTTAATTTATATTGACGAGTAATAGTTAGCCAACTGTAACTAGTGGGATTCATTATCCCTAAGAGCCTACAAGATTAGGGGCACTGGGCCCCGTTCCGTCATACCAATTTTCTGTGACGGAACGGGGCCCAGTGCCCCTAATCTTGTAGGCTCTTAGGGATAATGAATCCCACTAGTTACAGTTGGCTAACTATTACTCGTCAATATAAATTAAAACAATTTATATGCAACTAGTTACTTAGCCTACTCAGAATAAGTTATGCATGCTTCTGACTTGGCAATGCAACCGAAATTTTAAAAGTCTTGAATTAAAACATTGCTCGAGCATTTCATTAAAACATACTGAAAACGTACCAAGTCATTGAAATACTAGTTGCTTTAACTACAAGTAACAGTTTTGTGCATACATTACAACTCTAGCATGCACCCAAAAGTAACAAGATGGATTTACATCCTAATGTATCCCAATAGAGGCAACTTACTTAGTACACAAAGTACTATGTACAAGAGACAAAATTACTACTAACTAAGATCATTTACTTGAGCCCACCTTGAGCTAAGCCAAGCTCCAAGTGTAGCCCTTCACTAGACCTTGTTCTTGTGTACTCTTAGCCTCTACACTGTAAAGGCACAACTTGGTTAGCACATAACTTATACTGCAAGAAACTAGAATCACTAGGATTCTCAATAAAATACCTGCAAAACAGAAAGCTTAGGCCTCAGCTATCACTTCAGTGATTAGGCCCGGGATTAGATCCTGCACAATAAAACTAAGGGAATGAGTACTTAAAAGTACTCAGTAAGGATTCCCTTCTTGAATACCTGCAAAGAAATATGCAACAAATATGCAATATGGCAACCAAGCAATCAAACATGCAATTCAAACAACAAACAATCAACAAAATGCCAAAAATGCAATGTATGGATGTATGGTATGGAATGCACACAACACATGCACTTGGGACTTTCTGCACTTAAGTGCCTTAATTCTTGCCGTGAGCTCAAACGGCTGAGGTACTTGAGATACTGGCCCTCGTATCCCGGACACTTTACCTCAATTAAGTCCCATCTACGGGTTCTAGAGTAGGTCGTCACCTATCTCAAACTTACCCGCCTTTACCCTTGATTTATTGTACAGGGTAGTCTCACTATGTGGTTTGACTAGTCAAACCCTCAAGGTTTAACTCAAAATACTACTAGGGGCTCACTTACCAAACCAAATGGCTTGGTTGGGATCGACTTAGGTTTTTCTCTCTATTGACCATATGTAATTGATACTCTATATGGCCAATAAAGAGTCTAAAAACCCACTTAATCCCCTTAATTTCCATGTAAAAACTTAAATACTCTGAGTTACTTAGCCACCAAGTCACATTTCTTTTATACTTAACCACACAACTTGACTACCTTCCAAATAACGCACAATTCCCGCCTTAGGAACGAATTCTAGACCCAACCGAGGCTATGGAACGTCTTAGAATAGCCTAGGGATAGAAACCGAGAGTCTAAGTTAATCTTAGGATGGCCGGAAATCGAGGCCAAAATTGCATTTGGCGACGCGGCGCCAAAGAGCAAATGCTTTTGGCGACGCGGCGCCGCCGAGTAACCGCTCTGTGTACATTTTCGCACGCTGGCGCCGCGGCGCCAATTCGAGGCCAGATTGGCGACGCGTCGCCAACTCAGTTTTCTGGGTTTGTGCGACAGCGTTGTTCTTGTACACAAGCTACTCAAACTCTCTCATTTCTAATCCAAACTTAATGGGTCTTGTTTCTAATTCATCCCAACATACAAAGCTACAAAACCATGCATTATTTGAGCTTAATTACTTGAACCCTTACCTCAATTTTAGCCACAAAGCAAGCAATGCAACAAAGCCTCCTAAGCTCAATTGAGCTTCCTTGAGTTCCAAGCCTAAAACCAACGAAATTTGGCACCCAAACCAATCAAACCAAGACCATTTCTAGCTCTAGAAACAACCTATAATCACACCAAATGATCTCAAGAAGCTTACCTACGAAAATTGGATTCCAAAACAAGCTCCAAAGATCAAAGGAAGCAAGAACACTAGCAAAGGGGCTTAGTGATCTTTCTAACACCTTGGGCACCCTTAATTCAATGAGAATTTGCAAGAAAATGGAAGCTTGGGCTGTGAATTTGGGAGAGGAGAGGGAGCTACGAAAATTTGGAACTTAGAACTAATGGCTAAGGATGAAGGAACTTAGCTTATAAGCATTCAAAACAACTTTTCCCTCCCTTGCACTTTAGTCCTCAAACTTTCAAAAGCTTCAAATAGCTCACCAACTCACACTCCAAACTCACTTTTCTTTGTTTTAAAAGGTACTAAAGAGCTTCCCAAACTTAATTTTCTTGAACACTTTAGCCACTTAAGTTCTAAATGGCTCAAAAAGAACACTTAGTGCCACAAGTTGTCAAAACTTACTAGGATGATTCTAAAAGCTAGAACAACTAATGGTCTTGACTTAACTATGCCAAATCACACTTAGGAACTCACTTAACTTGATTAAGCTTATGTTACTTGCTTAACAAGGCGCTAATTTGAGGTACTTAATTTCATAAACACTTAATCAAAGTAAATAAACACTTACTTGATTAATTGACTAGGAGAGCTGTCACATCCTCCCCTCCTTCAGAAATTTGGTCCTCCAAATTCTGACTTAATTGAGCATACAGACTTGGATATTGCCTTAGCATATCCTGCTCGGTCTCCCAAGTGGCCTCTTCCTCCCCATGGTTAGACCATAGTACCTTGACCATTGGGATCCGTTTGGTCCTTAGTTTCCGGACTTGACGGTCAAGAAACTTGATAGGATGTTCCTCATAACTTAGGTCCTCTCTCAAGGGAATAGTGGGCGGGGTTAACACTTGCCCAGGGTTCACAATGCACTTCCTTAAGGAACTCACATGAAACACATTATGAACATGGGCTAAACTTGGCGGTAAAGCCAACCGATAAGCCACTTTTCCTACCCTTTCGAGAATTTCAAAAGGACCAATAAACCTTGGTGCCAACTTACCCCTTTGACCAAACCTAGCCACACCTTTCATAGGTGAGACCTTAAGGAGTACTCGGTCTCCTACCTCAAACTCTAAATCTTTTCTTCGCACATTGGCGTACTTAGCTTGCCGGTCTGAGGCAGCTTTGATCCTTGTTTGGATCAACTTAATCTTTGCCGTGGTCTCGGCAATGATTTCTGGACCAACAATTATTTCATCAGCTTTATCTGCCCAACAATGAGGGGTCACACACTTACGCCCATACAAAGCCTCGTAGGGCGCCATCTTAATAGCTTCTTGATAGCTATTATTATAAGCAAATTCAATCAAAGGCAGATGTTGGTCCCAATCCCCTTTGAAGTCCATCACACAACTTCGTAACATATCTTCCAAGGTTTGGATCACCCGCTCAGTCTGCCCATCAGTCTGAGGGTGATATGCAGTACTTAGGTTCACAGCAGAACCCATAGCCTTTTGAAAGGCACTCCAAAACCTTGAAACAAAACGGGGATCTCTATCAGATACAATCTGATCAGGAATACCATGAAGTCTTACTACTTCTCGGATATACAACTGGGCTAATTTCTCCATGGTATAAGTGATTTTAATGGGGATAAAATGTGCAGATTTTGTTAACCTATCCACCACCACCCAAATGGAATCATGCTGACTTCTTGTGTTTGGCAACCCAACACAGAAGTCCATGGTGATGGATCCCCATTTCCTTTCTGGGAGTGGTAAACTTTGCAACATTCCTGATGGCCTTTGGTGCTCTGCCTTCACCATTTGACAGGTGAGGCACTTAGACACATATTCATACATGTCTCTCTTAAACTTTGGCCACCAAAAATGAGTCCTAAGGTCATGGTACATCTTATTCACACCAGGGTGAACATTAAACTTACTCGTATGTGCCTCCTGCAACACTTGTTGCCTTAATTCACTTGGCACATAGAGCCGGTCACCAAAATAAAGTAACCCATCCTTGTACTGAAATTCTTTCAGTACAGTACCATGCTTTTCCTCCCCAGAAATTCTTTTCAAGCTCGAATCACTTTCTTGAGCTTGCTTAACTCTAGTCAACCATGCTGACTGAATTTCAAGGACCATGACTTGAGCCATTTCCCATTCTCTCCACAATTCATATAAAACTGTGAATTGCTCTGCACTAGGATCTTTTGAGGTTTGTGTTACTTGATCCTTGGAGAGAATTACCCCAGAATACTTACGGCTCAAGGCATCAGCAACCACGTTGCCTTTACCTGAACAATAGTCTATCGAGCAATCATAATCCTTGATATACTCGACCCATCTTCTCTGCCTCATGTTAAGATCCTTTTGGGTAAATAAGTACTTCAGACTTTTATGGTCTGTAAAGATCTTAAAGGACCTTCCCATAAGGTAGTGTCTCCAGAGCTTTAAAGCAAACACAACTGCTGCTAACTCAAGATCATGCACTGGGTAATTCAACTCGTTAGGCCTTAACTGCCTAGACCCATATGCAATCACTTGCTTATCCTGCATCAACACACATCCTAATCCTGTCCCAGATGCATCGGTATAAACCACAAAAGTCTCATGCGGATCTGGTAGGATTAAGATGGGAGCAGAAATTAACCTTTCCTTAAGCTCCTGGAAACTCTCCTCACACTTAGGAGTCCAAATAAACTTCTGTGCCTTCTTTGTTAAGGCGGTCAATGACGAAGCTATTATAGAAAACTTCTCAATAAACCTTCGATAATAGCCTGCCAAACCCAAGAAACTCCTAACTTCAGTTACAGTTGTTGGGCGTTTCCACTCCACCACAGCCTTTACCTTTTCTGGGTCCACACTTAATCCTTGAGCATTTATAATATGTCCAAGGAAAGGAATTTCACTTGCCCAGAACTGGCACTTAGATAGTTTGGCATAAAACTGATTACTCTTGAGTACTTGCAAAACTATCTCTAAATGTTTTTCATGCTCGTGGGGAGTCGGGGAATACACCAAAATATCATCAATAAACACCTCAACAAACTGATCTAGGTAGGGCCTAAAAATCCGATTCATGGTATCCATGAAAACTGCCGGAGCATTAGTCACTCCAAACGGCATAACGGTATACTCATAATGCCCATACCTAGTCCTGAATGCAGTCTTCGGGATATCCTCATCCCTAACTCTTATCTGGAAATATCCAGACCTTAGGTCTATTTTGGAAAAGACCTTCGCCCCTCTTAATCTATCAAATAGATCATCAATTCTGGGCAATGGGTACTTATTCTTTACCGTTACTGCATTCAGTTTTCTATAGTCTATACACAACCTTAAGGTTCCATCCTTTTTCTTTACAAACAACACTGGAGCACCCCACGGGGAAATACTTGGCCTAATAAAGCCTTTCTCAAGCAACTCTTCTAATTGCTTTTTCAGCTCATCCATTTCAGGTGCTGACATTCTATAAGGGGGTATGGAAATTGGTTCTGCCCCAGGCTGTAAATGTATGGAGAATTCAATCTCCCTTCTTGGAGGTAACCCTGGGAGGTCTACAGGAAAAACTTCTGGAAATAGATTGGCTACTTGAATTTCCTTGAGTTGCTCCTCGACTGCCACTCCGTTCAATGAGCAAGCGACCAACTCACTCGGAACGGGAATGGACTCCAATAACTTGAGGTGCAAACTCTTTACACTACTTGCCAAACCGCCTGTGCAAATTATACTTACCCCTGAGGCATCCTCAAGAGTGACCTTACAACCCGCACAGTCAATCTGGGCCTTAAACTTACTTAACCAATCCATTCCAAGGACAATATCATAAGGAATTGAGGCCAAGACCCAAAGGTCACTTAAAAATTTACTACCTCCTAATTCCAAAGGATATCCCACAACCATTTCATTGGTAAACACAAGGTTACTCCCCACTGACTTAATGAACATCATTTCATCAAGCACAGTTCTATGCAAACCAAACTTAACAACCATGCCTAGAGTAATGACAGAAATAGTAGCACCAGTATCAAACAGAATTCTAATACTACTATCCTGAACATTAAAGTTACCTTGCACAGCTGTAGGCTCTCTGGATACCTGGCTTGCCAGTGCAAAAACTCGTGGTGGCACAGGAGGAACTCTGATAAAAGTACTACCAGTACTACCAACTCCTGAGGCTCCCGGTCGTCCTTGACCTTGGTCTTGTCTAAGCCTTGGGCACTCCTTAGCCCAATGTCCTGGCTGACGACAATAATTGCAGAGATCGGTTCCAAGAGTACAAGGTTTGTTACCATGAAATCTCTGACACTTAGGACAACGGCCCTTTGCAGCTTTCTTGATTTTCTTGGAAGGTCCTTGATCACCTCCCACACTAGGCCTTTTATCCATTAACCTTGAATGTACCGGAACCCTTGGCTCAACGGCCTTTTCATTGGATTTTGCTTCCATCAACTCCCTTTCCAACACTAAGGCTTTTTGGACAGCCTCATGATAGGTCCGAACTCCTATCACTGTCAGAAAACTCCTCAACTCCACCCTAAGTCCACGAATGAACTTCTTTGCTTTTAGTTCATCTTTTCCGGCCAAATGAGGTGCATACCGAAAAAGAGAACTAAACTTCCTTTCATACTCATGAACTGTTAGCCTTCCCTGGATTAGTTCATCAAACTCAATCCGCTTTTGATCCTGGGCAGCCTCACTATTGAATTCATTTCGAAACTCCTTCTCGAATTCAATCCAATCAAGTTCTTTAGGCCTTTGCCCGATCCTCCCTTCATTATAAGCATCAAGCCTTTCCATGACATCCTTCCACCATAATGACGCCTTGCCTTCTAAAAAGAAAGGCACCAAATCCATCTTTACTTTGTCATCCAACTTCATGTTTTTGAAGATCTCATTAATCTGATACAACCACCCTTCTGCCATATCGGGATCTCCTATGCCATTGAACTTGGGAGTGTTAATATCCCGGCATAAGGAAACAAGTCCCATATGGTCTGGAATGACGGGTCTCTTCCGTCTCCTCCTTGGATGGATGTCCTCCTCATCTTCCTCCTCACTGTCCTCTTCACTGTCCTCACTGGACTCCACTTGAACATGCTCATTAGACGGTTCCTGACCTTGCACTTGCCCCTGGGGCGGGGGATTTCTCCCCTGACCTTGGTGCACCGTTGGGCCTTGGTGCACTTCGGCCCTTACCCCATTAGGGTCCTCCAAGGTCTCCCCCTGTACTGGAGGTTGAGCACGCTCTTCAAGCAAAATGGCCATGCCATGTAGCATCCGATCCATCGATTCATTAAGTCTCCTCAACAAGGAAACCACCTCCCTCATATCTGATCCACCGGGATCACTAGTTCCTGCACCGGAACCCTGAGCCTCAGCAGTAGTACCAGCCCGTGTATTCACCATACCTGCAACCACAGCCAGAAGACCATATCCAGAGCAACTTATAAGCAGTACTAACCACACTTAACACAAGAACACTTTGATCTTAGTTCACTTATTGCCTCTACTAGGAACATTAACCTCGCTCTGATACCAATTTTCTGTGACGGAACGGGGCCCAGTGCCCCTAATCTTGTAGGCTCTTAGGGATAATGAATCCCACTAGTTACAGTTGGCTAACTATTACTCGTCAATATAAATTAAAACAATTTATATGCAACTAGTTACTTAGCCTACTCAGAATAAGTTATGCATGCTTCTGACTTGGCAATGCAACCGAAATTTTAAAAGTCTTGAATTAAAACATTGCTCGAGCATTTCATTAAAACATACTGAAAACGTACCAAGTCATTGAAATACTAGTTGCTTTAACTACAAGTAACAGTTTTGTGCATACATTACAACTCTAGCATGCACCCAAAAGTAACAAGATGGATTTACATCCTAATGTATCCCAATAGAGGCAACTTACTTAGTACACAAAGTACTATGTACAAGAGACAAAATTACTACTAACTAAGATCATTTACTTGAGCCCACCTTGAGCTAAGCCAAGCTCCAAGTGTAGCCCTTCACTAGACCTTGTTCTTGTGTACTCTTAGCCTCTACACTGTAAAGGCACAACTTGGTTAGCACATAACTTATACTGCAAGAAACTAGAATCACTAGGATTCTCAATAAAATACCTGCAAAACAGAAAGCTTAGGCCTCAGCTATCACTTCAGTGATTAGGCCCGGGATTAGATCCTGCACAATAAAACTAAGGGAATGAGTACTTAAAAGTACTCAGTAAGGATTCCCTTCTTGAATACCTGCAAAGAAATATGCAACAAATATGCAATATGGCAACCAAGCAATCAAACATGCAATTCAAACAACAAACAATCAACAAAATGCCAAAAATGCAATGTATGGATGTATGGTATGGAATGCACACAACACATGCACTTGGGACTTTCTGCACTTAAGTGCCTTAATTCTTGCCGTGAGCTCAAACGGCTGAGGTACTTGAGATACTGGCCCTCGTATCCCGGACACTTTACCTCAATTAAGTCCCATCTACGGGTTCTAGAGTAGGTCGTCACCTATCTCAAACTTACCCGCCTTTACCCTTGATTTATTGTACAGGGTAGTCTCACTATGTGGTTTGACTAGTCAAACCCTCAAGGTTTAACTCAAAATACTACTAGGGGCTCACTTACCAAACCAAATGGCTTGGTTGGGATCGACTTAGGTTTTTCTCTCTATTGACCATATGTAATTGATACTCTATATGGCCAATAAAGAGTCTAAAAACCCACTTAATCCCCTTAATTTCCATGTAAAAACTTAAATACTCTGAGTTACTTAGCCACCAAGTCACATTTCTTTTATACTTAACCACACAACTTGACTACCTTCCAAATAACGCACAATTCCCGCCTTAGGAACGAATTCTAGACCCAACCGAGGCTATGGAACGTCTTAGAATAGCCTAGGGATAGAAACCGAGAGTCTAAGTTAATCTTAGGATGGCCGGAAATCGAGGCCAAAATTGCATTTGGCGACGCGGCGCCAAAGAGCAAATGCTTTTGGCGACGCGGCGCCGCCGAGTAACCGCTCTGTGTACATTTTCGCACGCTGGCGCCGCGGCGCCAATTCGAGGCCAGATTGGCGACGCGTCGCCAACTCAGTTTTCTGGGTTTGTGCGACAGCGTTGTTCTTGTACACAAGCTACTCAAACTCTCTCATTTCTAATCCAAACTTAATGGGTCTTGTTTCTAATTCATCCCAACATACAAAGCTACAAAACCATGCATTATTTGAGCTTAATTACTTGAACCCTTACCTCAATTTTAGCCACAAAGCAAGCAATGCAACAAAGCCTCCTAAGCTCAATTGAGCTTCCTTGAGTTCCAAGCCTAAAACCAACGAAATTTGGCACCCAAACCAATCAAACCAAGACCATTTCTAGCTCTAGAAACAACCTATAATCACACCAAATGATCTCAAGAAGCTTACCTACGAAAATTGGATTCCAAAACAAGCTCCAAAGATCAAAGGAAGCAAGAACACTAGCAAAGGGGCTTAGTGATCTTTCTAACACCTTGGGCACCCTTAATTCAATGAGAATTTGCAAGAAAATGGAAGCTTGGGCTGTGAATTTGGGAGAGGAGAGGGAGCTACGAAAATTTGGAACTTAGAACTAATGGCTAAGGATGAAGGAACTTAGCTTATAAGCATTCAAAACAACTTTTCCCTCCCTTGCACTTTAGTCCTCAAACTTTCAAAAGCTTCAAATAGCTCACCAACTCACACTCCAAACTCACTTTTCTTTGTTTTAAAAGGTACTAAAGAGCTTCCCAAACTTAATTTTCTTGAACACTTTAGCCACTTAAGTTCTAAATGGCTCAAAAAGAACACTTAGTGCCACAAGTTGTCAAAACTTACTAGGATGATTCTAAAAGCTAGAACAACTAATGGTCTTGACTTAACTATGCCAAATCACACTTAGGAACTCACTTAACTTGATTAAGCTTATGTTACTTGCTTAACAAGGCGCTAATTTGAGGTACTTAATTTCATAAACACTTAATCAAAGTAAATAAACACTTACTTGATTAATTGACTAGGAGAGCTGTCACAGAAGCTTTTAATGAGGTGGTAGCCAACGCAGGACTCTTGGACCTTGGGTTTCATGGTTCGGCATTTTCATGGAGGCATGTATGCTGGCGAGGAGTACAGGTGCATGAGATACTGGATCGTGGACTTGGTAAACAAGCATGGAAGTCCATGTTTCCTACGGCCTATGTAGAGCATTTTCTGTTTGCATGCTCTGATCACAGCTAGCTGCACATTCATCTTTTGGGAGATGCAAACCTATTCCATGGGAGGAAGTGGCGATTTGAATCTACATTAACCATGGAGACGGATTGTGAACAGGTCATTCGGAAGCAACTATAGGCTAGTTATGGCTTCTTATTGGCCATTAAACTTGGAGAGTATGACAAGGATCCAAAATGATGGAGGAACAAATTGGAGAGCATTAAATCCAAGATTAAAAAAGCTGAGAAGGTATTGGAGGAGATAGAGGTTCAGCGAATGTGCCCAAGTTTGATTGAACGTCATTCCCAATTGGGGAAGAACCTTCAGGTCTTGTATGAAATGGAGGAAAAGTATTGGAGCCAGAGGGCTAATTAAGGCAATCTAGTTAAATGAAGGGGATTATAATACACAATTTTTTTCATCAGATAGCCATGGGGAAAAACACAGAAATTATATCCACAAGGTTATTAGCAAGGATGGTCGTGAGATTACTGAATTTCAAGACATTCAGGAGGAAGTTGTGGGGTTTTTCTTGGCTCTCTTTGCATCCTCGAACCCATCTCGCTTCGAGGAGATCTTTTCGAAGGTGAATAAAGTGGTGTCAGAGCGCATGAACAAGGGCTTGGAGAGATCCTTTTCAAGTAACGAGGTGAGTGCGGCTCTTTCTCAAATGTGCACGACTAAGAAAAGGGGTCTGGATGGGTTGCGCCTTATTCTTTTCCAGAGGTATTGGCCTTACCTGGAGATGGACGTTAATTCTTATATCCTGAATATATTAAATTTTGGTGTGATTTTTTATGAGCTTAATGCTACTTTCATTGCTCTGATCCTGAAAATAAATTCTCCTTTGCAACGTCCTATATAAAGTGGTTTCAAAGGTATTGGCCGATAGATGAAGGTCATACTGCCGTCTATTATTTCAGAAAATAAAAGCGCGTTTGTACTAGAAAACTGCTTACTAATAATGCTCTTGTGGCCCTGGAAACTTGTCAGTGTATCGAAGGAAGATATGGCATTGGTGAGAGGGGCTTATGGCTCTTAAACTTGATATGTCGAAAGCGTGCGACAAGGCTTTTGGCTTGGATTCTATTTACATAGAATCAAACTTCTTGTTCCTTTTGGGGCTATCTTAGACAAAGTTCCTGTAGTTAGTTCATTTTCCTTTGCGCGTTGCACATGCATTGGCTAGAAAATGCTTGCTTTCTTTAGGTAGAGTTGTTTGGGGGTCTTCTCTCCCGGAGTGGTTACCGTCTGTTCTTGATTTGAATTAATAGAAGTCATCAAAAAGAAAAAAAATGGGAATTGGTGGTTAAGGAGGGCTTTTCACCTAGGACCACGATTTAGTGGCATTTATCTCTTTGGAGAAAGGAAATAAGTGGTAATTACTGAAATAAGGAAGATAAGCTTACCAAGAAAAAAAATAAGGAAGATAAACAAGTATAGAAAAACAAAACAATAAAATAAAGCAAAGAATGAATAAAAAATTAAAAAAAGAAAAAAGAGATCTTATCTAACATCATATTCACTTGGGAAGATTTCACAAAGAAACTAATCCGAAAGATAAGCGACATTATTTATGTCCACTCACAGGATTTGCTCTAAAGGTTAGCACCAGAGCTACAACAAGCATAAAAAGTAAAAGCGTAGCTTTCAACCAAACTAGAATCAATTTCTTTTGTTCCCTTGATTAATATAGAGTCCTTTAAAAGAAAGAGTTAGTGCAATACGTTAATAGTGCAATACGTTAATGCAATCTTCCTAAAATAGCCTTAAGCATCTTTCATTGGACGACTTGGTAAAACCAGAAAGATACCCATTAGCTTTTTCGTTTTATTTTTTTAGCCAAATATTATGAATTATTTACAAGTATAAGAAAAATTAAAAGAATAAATAAGATAAATAAAAGAAGAAAGAAAGGAAAGAATAGAGTTAATACATAGTCTGATTAATTCCAGCCAATCTGGCTGTTAAAAAGCAATTTCCCTTTCGTTTTTTGTTGTTTCATATAGTCAGTTCCGTTTATATTAAACTTGATATATTATTATACATTATTCTTATGTATAGTTATCATTTATCCAAATTATTAATTTATTGAAACTTTACACGTCAGGAAGTCCAAAAAATAATTATCAGTTTATAACACTGTAAGGAAAACATTGTTCTTTAATAAATTAATACTCTTTCCTTGCACAATATAAAAGAAATAACTTTGGTGTTGTGGATGGTCCATGTACCTAATCATGTGCGAGAAGAAAGAAAATCTAGTCCTAAATCCTCTATCTCCCCTTAACTTTTAGTAACTCGGATGTTTTACTCCTCAAACTTTAAATCGTGTTGACTCATCCTTCAAATTTAATAAAACAAGATATTTTGGCTCCTTGAATTATGGATGTTTCCCATTGTTGTTATAGAATTGGATATTTGATAAAGAAAGAACAGAAATGAAAGATTAATTGAAACTGAATACCTAAATGATATTTTTGCCACAAAAAGACAATTAAAGATAAGCAAACTGCTTTCCAACCTTGATGACTTTGATAACCTCATCTCTCCTTGGAGATGCGAAGGTTTTCCAAGAGATGTATAAACTCAGTCACCTTCCTCCAGATTTGTGAGACTATCTTTATCAATATTTTTTTTCTTTATGTGGTAAAATTCTTGATCCATTTTGAATCTTTATGGAGTTTCTTATAGAGCTTATTTGCATATTCCTTATCATTTTCCTTGGGGCAGTCAAAAGATGAAGCAAAACAAGAACAACCCCAAAACTGCCTCATGAACCAAGGAAGTTTCTGGAAGTTTCCAGTGATTGGAAACTTGCATTAGCTTGCTGGCGATATGCATGCCCCGTTGTGATCTAGCTTCCTTGGCAAAGAAACATGGGCGTATGATGTATTTGGAGCTTAGTTCCCTGCGCACCAGTGTTCTGACCTCACCAAGAATATCTAAGAAGTTAATGGCAACTCATGATGCCATCTTCACAAATAGGTGTCATATCGTTGTAGCCAAGGTCACAACTTATGACTTCAAATATATTGGCATGACTCCATATGTTACCTACTTCGAGGTAGTCCAGTTATGATGTCAAAATTGTGCATTTAAAACTCTCAAGATTGGTATGTTCTATATGCCATTAGAACAATATCCTCAGTGTGTATACCCAAGTGGCCCTCTTGGGCACTATGTAAATGCATACGTATTGATCCAACCATTAAACACATACTCACATTTTATGCACACCATGACAAAAAGGAAGGAAAACACTAGCACAAGTCTTAATCTTGACTACCATACATTAGGCAATCTTATTAAGTGTAAGTGACCAGCCGCTACACTTGAAACTTCTTCAAAAAAAATTGTATCAATCTAGCCATGTGACCCCCTATTTTATTTGTTTCATTATCAAGTAGAGTCTTTAAGCAAACCAAGGAATTTGATTTTGCATCAATAGCCCACCTCTAGACCAAGTTATGGATTTTTTAAGTTGGTTACAAAATTCTGACCAAATGAACAGTAACTTAGCCAACTTTGCAACGTTATATCTTTGGCTACAGGGCTCCAAATTCAGAAATTCAAAATCCCAGTTTAATCTGTATATGTGCTCTAGGTGTGGTCAAAATTTTATATCAAAATTCTATACAGGGAGATATAGAACTTTGAGTGCTGAGTCAATATTTTGGTCACTTTATGACCATTTTACCCATACAAAAATTCTTAAGTGTGTAAACACTTCATTCACAAGAGGTAAGCCCTCCAAGGCTATCCCATACATGTCCAACACATATAGGAATTACATGCTCTTGCATCTAGCAACTTTATATGGCCAAAACAGAATTTACAAGTAAGCAGCCTATTATTCACCCTTAGGCAACTTTGCACCACATCACATACATAGCCAAAGCATTACTTAAATGTTCACATACTTAAACATACTTGTCTTATTTTACATACACTATATGTACATGCATACATGCACTACATAATGGTCTTAACCCAGCTAAATATGCACCCTAATATACAGGAGTGCCTGAGACACAATAGACTCCAAAAATAGGATACTGGACAGCTGCTGCATAATACAATAAACACCATCACTAAAAATACCAAATGTGCTTCTAAAATCACCAAACTTTCCAGGTCACAACTAGATACATGGAAGTTAAAATACCTAAAATTTTAGATGAAAACTCAAACGACAAAGGTCAGTTGAATGTGATATTTCTGCTGGACTTGAAATGGTAGATTTGAGGGGAGTAAGTTTCATTTTGAAACTTAGTAAGTGAAACACTTGGTTTCTTAAGGAAATGTGACCCTCATTAAAACCTGCATCCAAAGACACAGAAACACAAAACCACAATGCATATATACAAGATATAGCAACCAAATGTAGCAGTTATTCACAACCAACAAACACATGAAATGCGGCAGCAACATAAACTATAGGTTAGTCCATAAAATATGCAATAAACTTAAGTAAATCATTATGGCAGCCCTCCTCAAGCTAATGCTTGGTCTTAGGAGGATTTTAACACTAGTTAATAGTAACTTTGGGCTCTAGAAACCCTCACTTCACTGCCATCACTATGAACTTCACACTAGGTCACAAAACCTTCAACAAGTGCACTCCCCTTACTAAGCTTGGTTCATCAAGCTCATGGCTTTCTTCCAAGCTTAACCAAGCTTAGCCCTAACTCCATGGATGTTTGAAAATAAAGTAAACAATCCATGAGAGTAAGATAACCCTTACCAACATGAATAGACCAAATTTGAAGCTTGATCCTTGAAGTATTCAAGCAATAGCTCTAGTTTGCTTCCAGTTGCTTCCTTTTGCCTTCAATTTCAATCTTGGAGGCATGGTGGCTATAGAGGAGCTATGGAAGAAGTGTGGAGGAGGGTGGTGGTTGGTTGGGTCGAATATGAGAGAAGAAAAATTGAGTTTGGCTTCTTAAATTAGCTTTAGGACACTAACCATCCTTATTGGCCTTAATCATGCTTTATTTCATTTTCTTTGCCCATAAGCATGATTTCTTTGTCCTAAACTTATTGGTCCACATTTTCCCCACTTTTTTTACTATTTATCAAGCCATAGCCGCCTCCTACATGGTGGGATAATCGCACAATTCTACCCTTTGACTTAAGCAAAAGCTTGAATTGAACACCTTAAGGTTTACACTAAGACATTTAGGTCCTTAATGCCTTTAGTGTTTCCTTTGTCCAAACTTGTCTTCCATGAGCAATTTGGTCCTCCAATAGCACTTTCATGTCATTCATATCCTTCCCATAACTCTCTAAGGCTATTTCTTGAGAGTTTTGTAATTTAATGCCCGAATTTTCAAACCCTTACAAAAAGGTCCATAGGTTACTTGAAAAATAAGTAATCCTTAAAGCTTTTCTTGGGGGCCAAGTTACCAACTTAGAACACTTTTAAGGAGGTGTTCATTATACCTTTTACCCATCATACTTCAATCATTATGAAGAGAATTATACAATATAATAATTTTTTAACCATTATGCCACACTTGTAATTCTCCCATTTTTGTGAGGTGGTAACACCATATGGCGAGTACTAGAGACAGCTGAGAAAATTGTGCACTACTAAGCTTTTAAGCACAAAAGTGGTCCTATCTTACCGGTCCATCAGAGAGGAGGAGTCCTAAATGCAATCAAAATTATACTTGCAGATGTTGAAGCTCCTGTAAATATCACCGAGAAGTTGTCCTCTATAACTTATGCCACCACAGGAAAGGCGGTGCTTGGTGAGAAATGCAAAGAGCAAGTAGAGTTCATAGTTCTTATGCAAGAAGGACTGAACTTTCTACAGGGTTTACACTCTGTGAACTATATCCTTTTGTTAAAGTGCTATAGCTTGTTAGCATATTCAGGTTAAAAATTGAAAAGCTTTACTGTAAGGTTGGCAAGATCCTTAAGAATATAGTTAACTGACGCGAAAGGAAGATAGCTACAAGGAAAGGAAATGATGGAGAGACCGATCAGGAATGTCTTCTAGATGTTCTTATAAGGCTTAAGCAAGAAGGTGAATTTGCCTTAGAGGACACCAACATCAAAGTAATTGTCTTGGTTTGTGATCATTGTCATAATATACCATCATACTATAATCTCAACTATATTATGATTAGAACATGAATTAAGTTTATAGTTTTAATTAATTACTTAAAGTTAGTTAATATTTTTTATTCATGTTGTTGTCCCAAGTGCTGAAATTAAGAGGCCTGAATTAGTTGATTTTCAAAAATTACTACAATGAAAATTTGAAACCTTGATGCACTAAACAAATAAAAGAACACGAATAAGCTTATTCTAACCAGAAAAATTGAACAATTCTTAGCAAATGTATTTTCAGGATGTTTTCACTATTGGAAGTGAGACTTCAACCACAATAGATGAGTGGGCAATGACTGAGATGGTGAGGAACCCAAAAAAGATGAGAAAGGCATAAGCTGAGGTAAGACGTGTTTTTTATTCAAGAGCTTAAATACCTCAAGTGTGTGGTTCAAGAAACCCTGAAGGTACACACTCCATTACCATTGTTGCTTCCTTAAAAAGGTAGTAAGAGCTACCAGATAAATGGATTTGAGATACCCGCAAAAACAAGGGTAATAATCAATATGCATTTTGGAAAGGGACCTAACTTTGAGGGATGAACCTGACAGGTCTTACAATGAAAGGTTCATGAATAGTTTAGTGGAGTACATGGGGACTGATTTCAAGTTTTCACTTTTTGGAGGTGGGAGGAGGATATGTCTAGGGATATCATTCACGCAGCCTAGCATTTCTCTGCCTCTTGCATAGATGTTGTTTCATTTCCATTGAAAGCTTTCCAATAGGAGAGATCCTGAAGAAGGCGATTAGGACATGACAGAAAGGTTTGCCTTGACTATTAAGAGGAAGAACAATCTCATTCTTGTTCCAACTGCATGCTAGCATAAGTAAAAAGGTTATAAGAGCGAGAACGACAGTTGAGAGCGGAGGTGAGATCTCAAAAGTAGGAGTGACGACCCAAAATAAAAGTACTTTACAATTTTAGTGAACTATGCTCTTGAGTACCAGTATAACATATGGTTCTAAAATAATATGCATTTGCATTTTACATTAATGTAGAAATAAATGAATATATTGTAACAGATTTTAAAGTTTTCTAATCTTTTTTTAATTGAAAAGTTATATTTCAAAACCTATCATTTGAATTGAATGTTTTCTATAAATTTCAGGACTCCTAGTATTTTCACCCAAAATATTAGATGTAATTTGACAACATTTAAACAAAAAAATAACTTTGCCTTTCTAATTAGTAAAATGTCATTTTATGAAACTGGAAGGCCTTTTTGGATAAAGAAATCGCCTTTCCCATTATAATCAATGAAGTTGAAACCAGTGTTGAATTGTTCCGGTCCAGTCAACAAAAAGCGTTCCCTAGACAAATAAAAGCATTTACATTCAACAACAGCAATTACGGCAACCTATCTCCCTTAATTCCTATTTTTTTTTTGTGTTATTATTTTGATTAAAAAAAAGCAGCAGATGCTTTTTCATGTTTTATTTTTGGTAAAATGCACTTCATTGCTCAAAACCATTAAGAGAAATCTCCCAAAAAATATCAACTAGTTGGGACGCAGGGTAAAATGATCACAAAACATGCTAATTAAAAGATGGGTTGTCTAGTTAAAGTTACGCAGGGTATAACACAACTATCAAGCTTGAAGCTTCCCTAGTCTAAGTCAGACCATGACATAGCGAAAACTAGAGATTGATCAAGCAATGCGCTTAGTCACAAAAACAACAAGAATCTACTCATAAAGAAAGCTAAAACAAAATGGAACACTTAATATTATGGATAAAATGAATAATAATAATGTTAGAGGACCTATTTGTAGGCCTACAAAAAAACCCTAGTCCAAAATAAATAAGGAAAACCGAAAAATAACTAGGTGAAACAAAGTCACAAACTTTGGAGGCTCGAATGCCTCTCAAAATGATCAATTTTTGGCATACAAAAGATGGTCATGTAGCATAAATCCCTAGTGATGCCTGTAGAGTATGAAATTTCCTTCAAAATAACATAATATAATAGTTATTTTGATAACCACAGCAAAAGTAATTGCCTCATGAAATTAAGGGTTGCACAAGGCCTATTTTCAAGACTTTTTCTTCAATTTCACCCAATCAGCCCGCTCCAGGAACTCATTCATAATACACTCCACATTAGTCCCCTTAACTTGAGAAAAGCTCAACCTCAAGGTGTCTTGGCAAAGGCTTGTCGGAAGAGTACTAAAAGAAAATATATACCACATTAAATCTCTTAGAAATTCTCATACTATCTGGTAGATCAATCACATAACTATTGTTGTTAGAAAAAAAAACTAGAATTTAAAATTTAGTATTGATTTAATTTAGGTTTATATATGAACCTCATTTTCATGATATCGCTACACCAAAGTTCATATATAGTCAAGACAACTTAGCAAAAAATTTTGAAATTGTGACAATTTCATACTTATAATCACTAAAGTAACTACACCATGGCAAGTTGTAGGGTTTTAGGAGCCAAACAAGCGTAGTGGAATATAACCGAAACCCTCTAGGATCCAAGTAAAACGGGATAAACTGGGTGTTCAAAATTTTTCATACTTAATTCAGTTAAAATCTTTCATCCAACTGTTGAGTTGAATCACAAAACCTGAACAGTTGACGTGTTCAAACTCTCTATGGTATCCACATGAGCCTCTCGGAATCACCACGCCTCCACCACGTCCCAATAGATGCGTTTCTCTTACGCCCGCAGTGCTAACTTACGTCCTCTAAAGAATGGCAAAAGAATAGTGCGGTTGGAACTTTAGGGAGGCTAGGGCAAGAGCTGCAAATTTCTCAATATATGATGTATTTATAGTGAGACTCAACTTCCAAGCCTAATGGGTTTCAAAGCCCTAATGCAATTAGGTTTAATTTCGGGCTTAATAATGACTCGACTTTTGGGCCAATTATTAACACGAAATTATCATAAAACCATAACCCAAATAAATTAGCCCATGCACTAAAATAATCCAAATAGACTTTATGTGTGCGACCCAATAGACTTTTACCATGTTGGTAATGATTATAAATCACATTTATAATTATAAGCAATAAGCGGTGTCAGGCAACACATCATTGTTACCCAAGTGACAAGATTGTCGGTGATTCAACTAAACATTCATGATCATTATTTGCATATGCCATTATCCATTTGTCCAAAATATCAAGACTAAGCACGAGATATAGAATGTGTCACTTTCGTATAGCCTAGTCTTAGTTTCTTGATTACCGAGTAGACTAACTTAAACTAATGGCATTGATATCGTATATCAAGTCATCATAGCATGGACATGCATTTTCTTAGTCTTACTCTATCAAAGGTCCTAAAGATATCACTCCCATTACATAGAAGGGACAAATCCCATTTTGATCATACAAAACCTTCCGCATGATATGTGACAAACTCAATGACCTCCTTCACGTTCATTTAGTTACAAGCAACAAAGGGAAGTATCAAAGTTTGTGACTCACATGTAAGGAACCTTGATGACCTTAGGTCAAATGACTACATATACCATGATCACTATAAGAATCAATTATGACACTCATATAACGATCTATGTAGTGTTCTCATAGTAAGTCGGTCCAGTACACAAGTTCTCCAATTTGTACCTATATATAGACTACATATCTCATATTAGTCTCCACATATGTTAGTTGTTATGTATTATTGTAACCCACTTCACGATAATACTAGACTAAGGACATTTAAGAATATCATTATTTTAGGGTTATAATTATGCTTATTACATTACGCAGAAATAAAACAATAAACATAATTACTAGATTAATGCCTTAATAAAATATCATGACTTAATGTTTGTGGCAACACTAACACAAGTAATATTGTGTTGTAGTTTACAACCACAGAAAGGAAAAATTATTGCTACTAAAGCCATATTTTACTCAGTTGTTGTAATGTTTGTGGCAATAATTACTTTATAACCACAAAGCCTAACCACAATTAAAGTTTGTGGTTACTAGTTCTATTTAGTTATTGAACTTTAACTTTTATGGCCAGTGGTATAGTGTTTGCTACGTCAACGTGAATACTATAACAATTGTTTGTTTTGTTTCAACTTTTTTTTTCCTATAACTGCTAGTTTCTTTTTTCCCCTTCGTAGTGATGAAAGCTTCTTAATTAACAATTGTTACATGTTCAATAATTGAGATGTAACAGACATTATGACTTGGAGCTTAACTATTTTTTTTTTCACTTAAGAACATTTACATAAGAGGGAACTTAGAAATTATTGTAAATGGGTGAGGGTAATTTGCATGTTTTTCAAAAATCTGAATCGATTGTGGTTGGCAGTTTTGGAAAGGAGTTGAATTCGAGTTAATGTCTTATGACACTAGTCGAATCACTCGCATCTTGTGCATAATACCAAAGAGTCCACATGTGACATTCCATCCATGCTCCCTAATCCGTCTTTTTAGCAACACGTTAAGAATTTTCTTTTTTTTTTTTTCCTTCAAAGATGAAATGGATAAAGTATTTTTTGATCTCTCATGTACCTTACTCTTTGTAGGAGCAAGAAACAACCTTAAGACTATGACCTTGCATTATCACTATGGAGGATATACAATATATTCACCTAGCCAAAAATATGTTGGTGGAAAAATACATGTCAAAAGAAATGGAGATCTTGATTTTATTTCATACTTTGAAATGGTGACCATTTGAAGGAAATGTCTTACTTTCAAATCACAAGAGGCGAATCATTTTTTTACTTGAAACCAATGAGTGATCCAAGTGATGTTAGTGGATTAGTGAAAATCAAGGATGATGTCAATGTGAAAAACATGGTTGAGAAATAACTGAGCCTTAAGTTTCAAACTATTGATGTTTATGCTGAATCAGGTGAAAATGGGATACTCCCTCATATTACTAAGGATGAATTTGATGTTGAAAATGAAGTTTCACAAGGAAGTGAATTTCAAACTCCATTACAAGCTGCTGAACCTGTAACAAATTGTATCACAAGTTCTCAAGATTTGGTATCTCTTACTGGTTTACCTTAGAAATTACAGTTACTTATGTTCGTAATTGTAGTTTTAAAGCTAAGATTAATACTTGACTGTGTAAAAATTCTCATGAAATATATATATATATATATATATATATATATATATATATATATATATATATATATATATATCTTTCATTTGCTTATGCTCTTGTTTATCTTGGTTAAATTTTTAACAGGTTCAGAAATAAAAAAGAAGAATGTATGGGGGCCGACCCATTGTTTGTAACTAATTAACTTGGGAAAATGAGAGAAATTACCTGTGGAGTTTGATGAAGACTATAAGCTAGTTGGTGACAATTCAACAACTTTTGTATGCTTTTTGGGTCAAACTGTTTGAAATCCTGCTTGTTGCCCATTGCAAGTAAAAGAGGAAAGAGATAAGTGAAAAAGATCTTGATGGCTTGTGGGTTATTGTTCTTGTAAGTCATTTTTCTATGATTATTATTCCTATTATTATCAATTTTCTTTCATTCTAGTTAGTGTTCATGATTTTTGTTGCTATATACATATAAGTAAATAGTTTTGTGAAGTGCATAACTACCTTGTGAATTTGGTTTCATATCTAGGAAAAATTCAGCTTTAAGAATTCAGAATCAAAGAAGGATGCTATTTTTGGGCATATGAATGTTTTATATCGATATCATCAATATAGGCTTAAGGCTAACTACTTCAATACAAAAAATGCATACAAAGAACATCTTCGCAACAAGCCAAAGTTCCTTGAGGATGATGATTGGAAATACTTGGTCAATCTTTGGAGTGATGCAAAATTTCAAGTAAGATGCTTAGCACTTTAGTATCTAGATTTCTTTAAATAAAACCAACATATCATGGTGGATTATAAACTTGACATTTGTAGAGATACTTTAAAATCTATATTTTTAGACTACGAAATGTAAGTTTAGTTTAATAGGAGTAAAGAAAATAATATTGTTAGAAATGAAGGTATGTGACTTGAAAAAAATATGCAACTGTTACGGCATAGGGAGTTTAGTTGAAACCATGGCATATGTGGCTTGAATATTACAAGTACCAAAAGACTCATTCACATTTGACGGAATACATATGACTTGATCAACAAGTTCTATAATTCTAAATAAGTCAAAATATATTGGTTGTGTAGAACAGAAAAAAAAAATGAAGAATGAAGAAACAATCTAGATATGGTTGATTTTTATTTTGTATATTTAAAGAGTTTATCCTTTTGGTTTTCTAGGAGCAAAGTTTAAGAAACAAGAACAACAACTCGAAACGTGTCATGCCTCAATACTCTGGAATAAGAAGTTATGCTCGAATAAGAAATGCATTGGTAAAAAATTTTTCCATGTTATAATAGCATTTTCTATATTCTTTTTATATTAATATTTAATCTTTTTCAAATTGAACAAGGAAAAGAACCTTCCCATATCGACATTTGGGTTGAGGCTCCTATGATAAGAAAAAAAGGAAAACCATTAGATCTGGATACACAAGAGGTCATTGTAAGTTTTGATTTCTAGATATAAAAAATGGTATTTTTATTTAATTTTTTAGATGTACTAACTAATTATGAAACCTCAATCTAACTTTAGTTTTAATTCTTATTTAATTCTTAATTTAGTCAAAGTTCTAAACTTTTAAAAAGCAAAAAGCCGAAAGAGCTACTTTCATGAGAGATGATGAGATATTTGCTGAGGTCCTTGGACCAGAGAAGAATGGCTATGTTCGTGGTTATGGTCCTGAGAAGAGCGTCACTAGATATTTTGGAGGAAGGCCTACCAAAATGGAGCTTGTTAAAAAAGTTGAAGAAGTTGAGAAAAATGCTCAAGTAGAATAGGCCAGAAGAGAAGCAAATGAGAGAGTTGAAGATATAAGAAGAGACCTAAAAGTGCAAATAAATGAGAAGTTGATGGAAATGAATCAAAAATGGGAAAAAATGTTCCAATTACTAACAGCAAGTCAAGTGCAACCTTCAACTTAAAAAGTTAGTTCTGAATCAACCAACTTTTTTCTTACTTTTTTAAGAACACAATGTTTTTACTTTATTTGTTTATTTTTTATTCTTTCATTTTCTTGGTTATCATGGTTGATAGCTTAAACGCTTTGTTGCTTTTATTTCTAGGATTTTCAAAGCATTGGATCATGAGATAGGAAGATCCTAATGTTGAGAAGGCCTTTGGCAATGGAGTATTTGATAATTTCTTTTTTTATGAGTTCAGAAACGTAGATGTTTTGAGTTTCCAATGGAATAATGACTTGTATCATTACAAGTGTGATGTTTCAGTTCTTTTTTTCGTTTATGTCATAGGCTTTCATTTGTGGCGTTTCAATTTAGTAATTTTTTTTATCTACGTTCAAGTGTGACTTGACATGGGTTTTAGTGAAATTATCTTTTAGCAAAGGTACACTCCAAAGTATTAATGCGATTGAAAATTAAAATGAACTATATATATATTATACCCAAAAGTTTTAAGTTACTTGAATTTATTTAATCACAAACATAATTCTTTTGTGGCTTAAGCTTTAAGGAATTGTTTCCAACTTTTTTAATTTGTGACTAAATTAGTATAACTTTAGGCATGGAATTAGCACCATGGCTAACACAATATCTTCAAGTGTGACTGTTTGTAATGTTGTTGCTTCAAATTTTATTTCCTATAACTAAAGGTTTATCTTCTAGCCACAAGCTTAATCATTTTAAACAATAGCTTGTTCGGTCACAATACTATAAGGTGAATGGCTAGATGTAAAAATTTTGCCACATTTGTCTTAATGGTAACTAAAAACTTTAGATATTCAATGACAGGAAATACAACACTTGTAGCTAAAAACATAATTACATTGTCATAGGATATCTAACTTTCGTAACTCTCCTTTAGCTACTTGATATCTTGTTATGACATAGCACAAAAGATAAGCTTGTGGCCAAATGATTTAGCCACAAGACTTTTTATAACTAGTTACAATTACATCCAATAACTACAAGTCGATCATGGTGTGGTGATATTCTAGAACGCCACTTCCACTTGGCCTAGCCACCATCTCACCATACCATAAGCACTCGGCGCTCGAGTAAAAGATCCTAGTTCCACCATTGTCAATCATCTTAACATCATATATTAGTCAAATTTTAGCTTTAAATAAAAATAAAATAACAACAGCATTTATGTAAAAACATGTTCATTAAGCACTACAAAATCATGCTTATCACACCCAAATCAAAATTATGCGTGAGTGTTGCAATTAGTGCCATGGCATTTAATTTTAAGCATTATAATGACGTCTTTTGGTTGGAAAAATTTGAAAAACAAAAACGTTAAAGTATTTTTTTGCGCCATGCAGAATGTGCCAAAAGTTTATCGCCAGGTATAGGGCAACTCGTAATTTCAAGATATATCACATGGTGTAAGATGCCGCACACTATCATTGTTTTTGTAAAAAATATATTAAAATATTATTTCAAGATGAAATAAATAAGTAAAAGTTTTTTTACAACTTTTTATATATATTCTAATTTTTCATCATAATTTTTCAAATATAAATAAAATATATATGAAAGATGATATTTTTTTTATACAAAAAACATAAAAAATGTTATACATAGAACAAAATAAATATTACGTAGAAAAAAACTAATTTATTGATACATGAGAAAAAAACAACACTCTAATAATAACAATACATTTTCTAACACTATACTAAGCTCTTCAGTGGCTTAAAGTATGATGCTTTTGTTCTAACTTGTTCTAAAAAAAGCAAAATATTCATCCCATGTATGATATTTTTACTATTTTACTTATTTATGTGTATTGATTATGTTATACTAGTTTACATATTTATGTGTGATATTTTGATATAAAATGGTCAAGAAAAAGAATATCTCATACATGCCTGCGAAAAACAGAATACCATGGTACATACCTCGCAGTATTTTTATGATATACCGCAGTAGTTTGAAAAAATGTACATAGAAGGTGATCGGTATTGCGAAATACAACAAAATATAGTAGTATGCCACAGTATTTCAAGTGAAAGAAAGTGAAAAAATATAAAAATATTTGTACTGCATATTGCTTAATTGTGATATGCAATATACCGCACAATATACTGCTATATACTATAATATTAAAGACCATTCAATTATGTTTCTTTTTAGGCCAACAATGAAAATACAAGCCCACCTGAAACTGGCCACAATGTGCCAAAAATCAGTGGAGACATGGATGTGTTTTGATCATTTCTTCCTCTTATAATAATTAATTAATGGCGAGAATAATATAACTTATTTTACTTTATACAATGTTGAAACTATAAAATCATTTTAACTTAAGTCAATTTAATTTAAAATGACTTATTTTTATTTTTACATTTGTTTCTTCTTAGACCAACTTTACTTGGAAAATAATATTATGTTGGTATAATGATCAGTTAAAGATATAAATTTTATAATAGTAGTAAATTTTTATAAATTTTTCTTTTATAATGCTTAAAGCATCTCATTTGTGATAAGGTAACATCGACAGTAACCTGCTTTGTTAAAATGGTTATTCAAATCTTTAGGTGATGTTTAATGGAATTGGGGTATTTTAATTCATATTTGGAAAAATGAGGGGACGATTAAGCACCTGAAAAAGGGAAAAACGTTAGAACATGCATGCCGCTTTCATTAGCTGATTTAACTGCTAAGGCCCATCTACTTGAATAAGTTTCAGGCCATAAGATATTTTTTCACCAAGAAGGATGATAAACCAAGGCTTATAAGATGGATTCTCTTGCTCCAAGAATTTAATTTAGAGGTGAAGGACAAGAGGGGATGTGAGAACCTTGTGGCCGACCACCTATCTAGATTGGAAGGCCAAAAGCAACCCCTAGAGAGACCTATTCAGGAGCACTTCCCAGATGAAAGTCTATTCAAAGTGGAAGGTAAGATGCCATGGTATGTGGATATGTGAATTACCTAGCTTGTGGAGTCTTCCCACCAAACTTGTTGTACCAAGGAAAGAAGAAGTTTCAAGCCGATGTCAAACACTATCTTTGGGATGAGCCTCTTCTCTTCCGCTGGTGTGCCGACCAAATTATAAGGAGATGCATATCAAACGAGGAGGTAAAGGATGTTCTCTACCATTGTCACTCCTCACCATGTGGCGGACACTTTGGAGCTTTCAAGACAGCAAGTAAGGTATTGCAAACTGGCTATTATTGGCCATCTTTATTTAAGTATGCATATACTTTTATGAAGACATGTGATATATGCCAAAGGTTAGAAAACATTTCTAGGAGAAATGAAATGCCATTGCAAAATATTCTTTAGGTAGAAGTGTTTGATTTATGGGGTATAGATTTTATGAGACCTTTTCCTCCCTCATTTGGCAATCATTATATCTTGCTTGCGGTTGATTATGTTTTTAAATGGGTGGAAGCCAGTACCACCCCTTCTTGTGATGCTAATGTGGTTTTCAAGTTCCTTCAAAGGAATATTTTTATAAGGTTTGGAACACCTAGAGCGATTATCTCTGATGAGGGATCTCACTTCATCAACAACACTTTGGCTTAAGCTCTAGTGAAGTATGGTGTGCGGCATAAAGTGTCACTTCCCTATCATCCCCAAATGAATGGTCAAGCCAAAATTTCAAACCGGGAGATCAAGAAAATATTGGAAAATATGGTAGGCATTAACCGAAAAGATCGGTCACAAAAGTTGAGTGATGCACTTTGGGCATATAGGACGGCATTCAAGACACCTATTGGAATGTCTCCGTATCAACCTGTGTTTGGGAAGGCTTGCCACTTGCCGGTGGAATTGGAGCACAAGTCATATTGGGCAGTGAAGAAGATGAATTTTGAGCTAAATAGTGCTCAAGAGAATAGAGCTATCCAATTGGACAAGTTGGAGAAAATCCGCATTGACACTTATGAGAATACAAGGGTTTACAAAGAGAGAATGAAGCTTTGGCATGATAAGATGCTTGCGAAGAAGGAGTTCCAACCCAGTCAAAAAGTGCTGCTTTTCAATTCAAGGTTGAGGCTTTTCCCGAGAAAGTTAAAATCCAAGTGGTCGGGTCCTTTCAAGGTGGTTAAAGTGAATCCATATGGAGCGGTGGAGCTTAAAGGTCACGATGGTTCTGTATTTCAAGTCAATGGACAACGAGTGAAAGCATACTATGGTGATAAACTTCGGCACATTGGCCAATTAATTTTGGCCGAACCCAAACCTTGAAGGAATTGACAAAGGCGTCTAGCTAGAGGCGTAAAATCAAGCGTTAGTCGGGAAGCAAGTCAATTTCCATTCCCTTTTCTTTTCACTTCCATGAGTTATTTTGTGTTTTCTTCTTGCTTTTGTGGTTATTTAGTGTTTCAACGTGTGTTGCAGGGTTGGAAGAGCCATTGGAAGGAAAAAAAGAAGGGGGATGAACAACACTATTTCAACTTGGGGAGGTACAATGCTTTGATTGTTCAAGTGGTACGTGAGTCAGTATAGAAAGTTAGGGGTTAGATTGTAAAATTTTTTAAAAATGAGGGTGAATTCGCAACGCTGGCGACGCGTCGCCAAGTTGCAGGTAAAGGTTCATAAAATGTTCATAATTGTGGAGACGCATCGCCAGAATTTTGCGTCAATTGGTGAGGCGTCGCCAATTTGCAAAAAATTCACAGAACGCTCATAACGTTGGCGACGCGTTGCCGATACCTAAACTGTTGTTTTAACTTTGATTTTTTTCACTTTTCTTCATTTTTTTACCTTACTCCCCCACAAAGAACCTCTCAACTCTTAAACCCTAGCCCTTCCGTAAGCCTCACAGTTCAATTTTCTTGTTGGTTTCTCCTCTCAAGATCCGAAGCAAGTAAGTTCCTCTTCATCTTCTTCCTTTTCTCTTCTTATTGTTGATGCGTTATTGGATGCGAATCACACATGCTTGCGGGGTTCCCGAAATTGATTGATTGGACTTGAGTTTTATGGATTTCTTGCATGATTTTGATCTACATTGAATATATGTATGTATTGGGAGTGTTTTGTGCATTGAATTATGGATTTGGAATGAAAACCATTATTAGAAATTTGCCCACAAAGAGGGCCACGAATTTTTCATGGCAATTTCTTCATGATGCTTTCTCTTGTTGGTTGGTGGATTCTAAACTTGTTATCTACTTGAAATAGGAGTGGGTCAACCTTGAATTTCGACCAATTTGCTTTAGGGTGCTTGAATTTTACGTTTCTTTGTTTCCTGAAAAGTGTAACTCAAAGTCCTCCATAGGTACTTTGCACAACAATGTAGCTTCATGTGCTTCTAGTTTATCTCAATTCTTTGTGTAGGTTGCATCTAGGTATTGCATATTGCAAGTCTGTGCCATTGGATTACACCCGGAAACATACTTTTCATATGTACCAAGAGCAAGATTTTTGTATGGACTATGATGGGGATTCCTAGGCTAGCATGTTTATGAGCATACAACTTTTGGCCTGGACCTTGTTCTTCACAATGAATTGCTCGATTAGCAAGTATGTATTGCATGGTTGCCTAATCCCAACATGCTCGGGCCTAACAAAACTTAGAACAATTTCCTAGAATGGTCCAATATACTAGTATGAACATGAAATGGGCATTGAAATACCTCAATGTTGCATGAGCTTTTCTTGTGTGATTTTTCAAGTTGGAATTGTATTTATGGTCGTGAATGCTAATTCTTTGTCCCTTAAATTTTCATGTGAAGGAATTTGAATCGAATGTTGTTTGGTTTTGTAGGAAATATGCCTTGCAAGTCAGTACCAATTCATTCTCTTAAAAAAAAGGGAAGAAGAAAAAGGATCCATGAGGAGAAGCCTCAAGAATCTCCTTACGACAAAAACCGCTTTGTTTCTGCTCGGGTGAGCAACTATTTTGAGGGGTTATCGACTCGTAAGTTGACACTGGAGCGGGGTTTTGACTTCTCCAAGAAAGAAAACGAGGGCATTTTGAGAGTGGTGGAGAGGTGAGGATGGCAGCACTGGGTTGTTCATCCTCGGGCTGAGGTGCCAAAAATACTAATCATGGAGTTCTACGCAAACTTGATGGGAGCATATTATTTAAATCGTCGGGTGAAGGTTTGCTTTGTGAGGCAGCGTAGCGTGCACTACGACGACACAACTATCAACAGCTTGCTTCAGATTAACCCCTTGATTGGAGGATCAGTCAAGAAAGCCTCTCTTGAGCAGATGGCTCAGTTAATGTGTGGTCACCCGATCAACTGGACCTTTAGTAGGGACCAGTCTCACAGGAAACTCTATTTTAGCTCTGCAGCCCTCCCACCTGAGATGAAAGCATATAACTACTTTATTTCTTCTCGCCTCGTCCCGACAACTCACGTTTGGGAGGTTACCCTTGATCGCTTAAAGATCCTATATTGCCTTGCATGCGACTTTCGGATAGATGCCGGCTGCTTCATCTTCAACCATATCATTTGGGCAACAAAATCAAAACGGGGGAACCTACCCTTCCCGTAGCTAATCACAAGTTTGCTTTTGAGGGTCGACATCGACTTGGAGGATCCCTTGATGGTATCTTTGGTCATAAGGCCAATCTCAGTAGACAAACTCAGTGGGGCATCGAAGGGGACCCAAGAGATAGCTTCGGAGGAGGAGGAAGACGCTACACATGAGCAAGAGCAAGTTGAAGAAGAAGAAGAAGAAAAGGAAGAGCAGTTTCAGGAGCAGGAGCAAGAAGGAGAGGAGCAAGGGGGGACTTTTGAACAATTGGTCGACCCGGCTACCACTACTTCGACATCATTGGCCGTGGCACTTAACAAGATGTACATCCTCATGAAGAAGCAACATGATGAGTCAGTAGCCCGGTTCGAATTAGTCGGTGGCACTTTCTCTTCTTTTGCTAAAGAGATGCGTGAAGGCATATTTTTCCTCGCCGGCAACCAAGAATCACTTTCTGGCCAAGTCCGTTGGGGCCACTAGCAGCATCAGCAAAACCTACCTTGAGAATACCCCCCTTTCCAACCTATCCCTCCACACTTCCACCCCTCGGCGTACCAATGGTACATGCCACACCCTTCCAGCCATCCACCTCCTTTCTACCCCCATTTCAGACCTCTTCGAGATTCGTCTGAGGGTCCATCTTTTTTCCCTCCGGTCGGCGGTTTTTCTGGCCAAGATGACATGGGTAAGGATTAGTAGGGCGGGAACATCCGCCCCCAGGTATGATTCTTGAACAAAATCCTTTCCATTGAGGACAATGCTATGCTTACGTTTGGGGGGGGGTTTCTGTTTGATAGTCATGCTTGACATTCTTTGTTTGTGCCATTGTTTTTATACCAAGTTGCGTTCTTGAGTTTTAGGTTAATTATGGTTGTTTCATTTAGGGTGTCTGTTTCTTGCATGTTTTTCTCTTATTTAATCTTGATAGGTTGCATGTAGGAGCATATAGGTTGATTTATTTTTTTTAGGACCCAATGGAAACCATTGTTGTATGTGGATGGATATGGCCACTAGTTTTACTCTCTTGAAGTTTTGGTGAATTTGGAAAGTTAATTTTGAAATTTTTGGTGGAACCTTTATAGTGTGATGTTGTGAGCTTGGGAGTTGTACGATGAACTTGTTCTCTTTTGAGATTCTTGTATTGTGTTCCGATCTAGAACTTGCTTAAGGACCCGACAACCCATAGTAGTTGTATAAAACTTGAAGCTCGTTTGGTTTCACAGGATGAACCTGTCCGCCAAATAGCCAACCTTATCATGCTTTCTCATAGTGAGCCCCTTTGTGCCTAATTGATTATTTTTTGATTGTTTCACCCATATTCTAAGTGCTTACCCTCGTTATATCCTTGCTTTTACCTGAGATGGAAAATGTAAATCATGGGCTTAGAAGAGGCTGCATTGAGTTGAATAAAGTGGTGAAATAAAGGCAAGCTTGGGGGTCTATATATTAAAAAACAAAAAAAAAATATACTACTCCACTATTTCGCAGTATTGAAGTAGGTTGGGGTCTTCTCCTAAGGCAAGAGTTGATCATAGCTCAAAAAAGATGTTTGAGACATGAATATGATTTAAAAAAATAAAATCACCTTGGATTGTATTAAGTTAGAAGCTTGGGTATAGGCAGAGCTCCTGTTTGTACACTTGCTAAACGGCAAAATACATGAAAAAGAAATAGTAGTTGGTTAAGTGGTGTAATGTGTTGGTGGATGATGGGTTGATGCTTGTTCAATTTGATCGTTTCTTTTAAGCCCTCGATTTAGTTTCCTCCACATCACTAGCTCCACTTAGAAAGCCTTTAACCAGTTCCTCATCTTTTCCTAGCCCAAACCCGTTGCAACCTTTCAAAAAATCATTTGAGCTTTGAGTTTTATACAACTTGCCGTAAAAGGATATGGTAGGGAAAGTTGGGTCCTCTTACAAGCCTATGGAAAGAAGCATAGTATAAGCGTCGAGTTATATAGCACAACTCCTTTAGCAGGAATCGAGCTTAAGTGTTGAGGGTCATACCCTTAAGGACTCCACCTTAAGTAGCAAAACTTGTATTTCCTTAATCACCATTTCTTCTTTTAAAGTTAAACTAGTGAATTATTGAGGTTAAGGTGTGGCAATTGCTTGACATTGTAGTTTCTATGCTTTGTTGTGTTTAGTTTTTCTAGGTTAAGGCGCTAGGGACTAGCTTAGGTTTAAGTTTGGGGGAGTTTGTTAAGTACTTAATTCAACAGTCAAAGTTATTGACTTTTCGGCAACTTTGACCACTAATTACTTGCATCTCTTCCCGTTTATCTTAGTTTTTCTTGCTTTCATTATCTTTCTACAGGTGGGATGGTGTTGTGGACATGGCGGATTAGAGAAGGATTAAGCGAGATGGAGTTTGGGCAAGTGAACCAGTGGAAGCTGGAAATTTTATGACAGTTGGCGACGTGTCGCCAACGTTAGCAACGTTCTGTCCATTTTTCATTAGCATTTTAACCCAGTTGGCGATGCATTGCCAACGCCTTCTCTGTTTTACCGAATCTCAAAATTTAAATGGTCCCCCACACTTCCTACCTGGTGACCTGGCCTTGGAGAGGGATTCTTATCCATTTAGGGTTTTGGGAAGAGGAATCAAAAGGGGAAATGACCTGAGGTACAAATAGAAGAAGGAAGTAAGAGCCCAAAGGACACCCACCTTGGCATCATCTTCTTCACATCATTTTCTGGGCATCTCCACCATTTTGGAATGAGTTTTGAAGCCTGAAGAAGGAAACTAATGTCAAGGAGGCTTAGATTCTTAGGGTCCATCTTGGGTTTCCTCTTTTCCTTTTCTCTTGTTGTTGGATTCTTATGGTTAGTTTGTTTATTACTTTATTGTTGAACATCATGTTGGATTGTGAGTAGTTGCTCATATCTCTCTAGGATGACACTCATTGACCTTGCTATTCAATGGATTTCTATTTATGTTTGATGAATGTTGATTAATTGTGTCCTCTTCTTGAGCTAATTGTTATGTGTTGAAAGGCCTTCATACACATTTTACTAATTCACTTAGTCCCTGAGAGAGGATTATTAGGTGATGGAAAAAGAAGGAAGGGGGCATAATGGGTCTCATGGATTAGAGGTAATCTAGGAATCCACTAAGTGTTTAAGGAAGGATTAAGGCTTAATCCACCTTAGGTTAAAGCTTGAGCTTGAGTATTGCCTTATTTAATCTTTGGTGAGCAAAATCTTATCTTGGGAAAGGAGGTTTTGAACTTTGTACCTCATCACCACACAAAGGGAGTCCACCTTAGGGCCTCATTTAACTTGGGTAGCAAGGAAGGGGGGTGGAATTCTAGAGAGATAGTTTTCTCATTTTTAGCTCATTTCACAAGTCTATTTTAGTATTTAGTGCATCTTTAGAGCCTTTCATCTTCTAGTGCTTAGTAATTAGGAACTTCATTCTCTCTATTTCAATACTTATCCTTGGTTAATTAGGTAACTCGAATAATCAAATTTCAATTCTTGGTAGAAAAATCTCATTATCTCTTGGGGCGATAGCCATATTTGCTTTGTAGTACATGACGACTTCGTACACTTGCGGGTAAATGAAGGTTATAAATGAAAAACTCTTGGTTTTACAACAAACACACATATAGTCATGGGTTTAAGGCTTCGCGATTATTGTTTTAGGCCACCTTCATTTTTTATTTTTTATTTGAAATCTTTTTTCATTTTTTTTTTTGTTCTTTAGTATTTTTTTTTTGTGGTATTGTTTGAGACTTTTTTAAATGCTGTAAACAATGGCAACAACAAGCTTCAAAACATGAATTAACAATATAAGTCAAGATTATAATTTTTCTAATGGTGAATTTTTCTAGTTGTTTTAATTACTCTTTAACCGAATATTAGGAACCTATTCTTACGTAAGGTTATTTTAAATATAAATTTCTTAAAATAGATATATTTTTATAAGTAAAAATATATAAATTATGCACAGGCCAAAAAAACTAGTTATTACTATTTGCAAATATACATTTTTCGGCCTCTTTACTCAGTTTTGTATGCTCATTATAATGAAGGCCATGGTCCATGTTAGCGAATCAGAAAAGATTCCTTACATTTAATTATCCGTGGTCCATGTTAGCTTGTGCAGTTGAGACGGATTGGAGAGCCTCCCTTTACTCATTTCTGGATGCTCATCAGAATAGATTGCTTGCGTTTAATTAGAACAAGACATTGATAATTTGCACCTATCTATTAAATGAAGGAAAAGTTACAATTACCGAGGTTTACCGTTTACTAAATTTATTTTTTTGAAAATCTATACTTAGCCTATTATTTTCTTTACATTGTCACCGATAATAATTTTTTAAACTATAATTTAAATTATATAATAGTAATTTTGATCTCTCAAATATTTTTTATAGTTAATAGATATTTTAAATTATTAATTTTTTCTTTTTATAAATGCATATTTCTTACTGTAAATGCAGATCAGTATTTTTTAAATGTCAGTTAGCTATGAAAAAAATATTAAAAAATCTTAAAATTACGTGAATATGGTTGTTAGACAGTTTAAATTAGAGTTTCAGATGTTATAAAAATAAAATATTTTGATTAATTATTCTTTTTTTTACAGAATTTTTAAGGTAAAAAAGTGAATAAAAAATATTTACTTTTTATTTCTTTCAAAATCTTAAAATTAACTTTTAAACTTCCCAAAATGCACCTTTTTTTTTGTTTTGCCTTTTCCCTACCTGGACTGGGGCACTAACTATAGAATTTTATGCACACACATAAAATGCCCACTATTTCTTTCTTGTTAACGTTGGTGAGCGATGCGAGGGAATGAGTGTGAAAGGCACCAAGGGCCACCTATTTTTAGAAAGTCTTATCACGAAAGATGTAACACTATTTTTAGAAAGTCTGAATTAATATGATCATTTTACCGAGGAGCAAGCGCTTTTGGAGAGAAAGTAACAATCATTTAAGGACTTTAATAATGTTTCTTATCTGTTCCGTTAGTTTTTTAATTTATGAAATCTTCCTAAGTGAGTATGATGTATTGATATGAGATAAGATCTTTTATTTATCCCGCCATTGCTTTATTCTTACTATTTTTAATTGTGTTTTTATATTAATTGTAGTTACTTGCATCACAATTTCCTTAGTGCAAAATATATATATATTTGAATGCAATATTTTTATATAAAAATATATTAAAATGAAGTATAAAGAAAAATAAATATTACTTAACAAAAAAAAACTAATTACTAATACGGGAGAAAAATAAACAATACTATAATACTATTAATATATTTTTTAATATCACACTAAGTTTTTAGGTGGCTTAAAATATGGTGCTTTCATCCTCACTTGCTCCACAAAAGCAATATACTCATTTCATGTTATAGAGCTTTTTCCAAGTCTCAATCATCTTAACAACAAATATTGATTAAATTTTAGCTTTAAATAAAAATAAAATAAAAAAACATTTTTGTCGTATTTAGCACTACAAAATAGTGCCTATCACACCTAAATTGAAATTATGTGGCAAAAAGTACACTAATATTATGTTGCTTTGCAGGCCCACAATGAAAACACAAGCACACGGTACAATGTGCCAAAAAATCATTACTCATGGGTCTGTTTTGATCATTTCTTACTTTTATAATAATTAATTAATGGCAAGAATAATATAACTGATTTTACTATATACAGGCTTGAGCTTCATTCATTTTAACATAAGTTAATTTAATTCAAAATGGTCTATTTTTATTTTAAAATCTGTTTTATCTTAAATCAAATTTATTTAAAAGCTACTATTATATAAGTATAATAATCAACTGAAGATATAATTTTTAATATTATTAAAATTTCAAAAAATTTCTTTTTTATGATATGATGATTTTTTTTAATGCCTAAAAATAGTTAGTAAGTCAGTTGGCTTTTAAGAAGAGGTTTTCAGTGGTAGCCTAATACATCTACTCTTAATAATAATGAATCCCATTAATTGGTTAGTCAATTAGTCAATAATATTATTACCGATAATATAGACACTCTCACCCTTTGGTCTAATGGCTAAGGGTTCCAAGGGATATGACAGAGGTTTAGGATTCTATTCCTGATCTCCCCACTTACTAAAACAACATGCATTACAAAAGTTGGTTTTATTGTCATTTAGTCCCGAAAGTATTTGCTGATTTTTTTTTCTCTACATTTCTGATTATAACAGCTTTGAAATGTTTTTGTGTTTGTACTTTTTCACTCTCCAAAGTATTAGCTGATTTAGCTGATGAGGCCCATCCACCTAAACAAGTTGCAGGCCATGAATTCGGTTTTTTCAGGTTAAGGCGCAACAATTACTGGATGTATTAGCGAGTAGCTTTGTTCCAATTTAGGCACAATAAGGAAAGAGAGAATAACAGGAGAAAAAAATGTTGCCCTTGTGTGTGGGTTGGAGTGTGGGGGGTGAGCGGTCTGGGCATCAAAGAGTGCAACCTGCAACTTTGTAGATTGCTTGGAGGACTTCTCTCTCTTTTATGAATCTAACACCCAATTTAAGCTAGTTTGATGTAAATATTCCTCTTGAGTGGGGGCATTCTAATTATTTACATCACAATTTCCCTAATATAAAAAATATATGAATGTAATTTTTTAATATAAAAATATATTAAAAATGAAATATATGAAAAATAAATATTCTTTAGTAAAAAAACTAATTACTAATTTATGAGAAAAAATAAACAATACTCTAACAATAACAATATATATTTTAATACTATTAAGTTCTTAGGTGGTTTAGAATGTGGTGCTTTCTTTATAACTTATTCTACAAAAGCACCATACCTATCTTATGTCGGACAACTTTTTCCAAATTTCAATCATCTTAAAGATTTGACCAAAAGTTTGACTTTCTGATTGAGACATGGTGTCCGGCTAGAACTTCGTGTACATGTTTAAAAATGTATTTAAAACATGTTGGGACCTTTAAACCAGTTTTTTATGCTCAAATTGGCAATTTTGCTCTTTAATCCAAAATTCTGTCGATTTTGGTTTTAACTCTCGTGTTTAAGGGTAAGTTTTCATTCATGGCTTGCAATGTCTGTTTTTCCTTAAATAAACAGCCTTACTGTGACATTTTAGACTTGTACATGACAATTATGCAAGAGGTCTGGGAATCTTCTTGCGTATTGGTTAAGAATCCCCTGTAGCCCAACGTACACACACTAAGTACCAAAGGTACTTAGGCTCTGGTTTTGAGTTGGATTTCTACTAAAATGCTTAAGGAATAAATGAATATAGAAAGTTTATGTTATGTGAAGTATGTGTGTGACAGGTGGGTGTGGCAGTTGGTATCGTGTATCGATTAAAATTTAAATTTAAATAAAAATAAAATAACAGAGCACATGTATGTCCAAATATACAAATTAAGCACTACCTATTAATTAAGCACATGTATGCTTGCATTTAATTAGAAAAAGAGATTGATAATTTGCACCTACCTATTAAATGAATAACCCAGAATTATAATGGTAGCTCCCGTGGTACCAGCAACCATCGAAATGATTCTTCTAAGTTAGTAATTTCATTCTCATTTTCTATCTAATTTCTTCAATTTTCGTTTCAATGAAATTATAGAATTATATTTAAATAAAATGGTTATTATAATTTCTTTCATTTCGTATATGTAAATGGTATTATATATAAATAAAATATTCAATTCATGGGATAGGATGCGCATAAAACTAGCTATTATTCTAAAAAATACCTAACAATTTTTCCCAGAAAAAAGCTTCACTCAATCTGCTGTAAAACTAAATGGATTCTAGTTGGGTTGAGAATTTTCTCACTTTTTCACTCTCCAAAGTATTAGCTGATTTAATTGCTGAGGCCCATCCACTTAAACAAGTTGCACGACATGAATTCGATTTTTTCCGATTAAGGCACAACAATTACTGGATGTATTAGCGAGTAGCTTTGTTCCAATTATATTTTTAAGACACAATAATGAAAGAGAGAGTAGCAAGAGAAAATAATGTTGCCCATGGGGGGGGGGGGGGGGGGGGGGGGGGGGGGGGGGGGATGCGGGGGGCCGTAAAATAATGCAACCTGCAACTTTGTTGGTTGCTTGACGACTTCTCTCTCTTATGAATCCAGCACCCAAATTAAGTTTGGTGGGAAAGAGTTTGATGTAAATATTCCTCTTGAGTGGAGCATTCTAATTATTTGCATCACAATTTCCCTAAAATAATAAAATTTTTTGAATACAGTATTTCATATAAACTATATTAAAAATAAATATTATTCAACAGAAAAACTAATTACTAATATATGAGAAAAAAAATAAATGATATTTTAATAATAACAGTATATTTTTTAATACTATTAAGTTCCTTATAAGTGGCTTAAAATGTGGTACTTTCATCCTAACTTGCTCTACAAAAATAACATATCCATCCCATGCCATAGAGCGTTTTCTAAGTCTCAATCATCTTAACATTATATATCGATTAAATTTTAGCTTTAAATAAAAATAAATAACAGAACATTTATGTCAAAATATACATATTAAGCACTACCAAATACTGCTTATCACACCCAAATCAAAATTATGTGGCAAAAAGTACTAATATTAAGTTGCTTTGCAGGCCCACAATGAAAACAAAAGCACAACTGAAACTTCGTTTTCAGGACCATAAAATTTGCCTTCTTGTTACCTTGACTTCGTTTTCAATTTCTACCCACAGATTGTCCGAGAAGCGTTCAAGTTTTTAGAGCTTACTGCGTGAAAGAATGGACCACAAAATTAGGCTCTTGGGTAAAAATCCAAACAGAAAATTTCCACAAAATGGGCTGATGCAACAGATTTATATAGTTTTGGACCAGACACAACCGGCCCACTTTCTCATAGTGAGAACTGAGAAGTAATTACAGATTTATAGGTGGCCCTCCTTTTATTAAGATTCGGTTGTTCTATATTAAATTTAGCATTGTTCTTATATAGCCTAATTATTTGTCTAAATTACCAATTTATTAAGAGCCTACATTTTAAAAAGTTCAAAAATTAATTTTAGAATTTTTTTTATTAATTATTCTTTTTTATAGGTTGGTTAAATTGAAAAATTAATAAAAATATTTAAAGAAAAAGTGTCTTAAAATTCACGTTTAAACTTCACAAAATGCACCTCATTTTTGTGTTGTCTTTTCACCACCTGGAGTGGGGCCGTAGAATTTTATGCACACCCATTATTGGTACATCTTGCATGCACTTATTATTAACGTTGGTGAGGAAGGGAATAAGAATGTGAGAGAGAAAGCGTGCTGAGGCAAAAGATTTACAGTTGCGGACCAGGCACAAGTTACACAAAACATATTGAAAGTAAGAGCGGGGAGTGGGGTAAGAAGAAAAAAAATACCATTTTTTAAAATTTAAGTGAAAGTATTATAAATGTAAGAGCGGAAGCAGCGTAGTTGAAAACGGGATCATAGAAATACGTGAGCAGAAATTGTGACCCAAACTAAAAGAATTATGTGACTTAGGACACAACCTAATTAGGGGTATATTCTTGTAGTTAAGATTTTCTAACATGTAATAAAGGTTTTTTTTTAAGATGATAAGGATTAGGGACCATTCTATTGACTGATTTCCCTCTTACCTCTACCACCTTGCTTGCTATATGATAAGGATCAAGAGTTCCATGGATCCCACTCTAACTATATATATGTAGAACAAATTAACTAGTAATGGCAAACTAGTAATGGTTTTTTTTTATTCTTTTGAACAGGAAAGGAAATATTTTATTAATGAAATTGTAGGTTCAGATAGAAAAACACCAGCAGGTAGGGGCAGAGCATTTAAGTTGCCCCCTGAACAATTTGGACGTCCCCTGCTATTTAAACAATTTGCTCGTTTCCAGCATCCTCACCGTTTGTTCTTTTGACGAGCAACAAATATTATTGATTAAATATTCCAGCAAGCAACTGGAACAAAACAAGAGTTTGAAGGAGGATAACTTCAGGTGCAAGGAATCATAAATAAGAAAATCCTTTTTCCAAGGACAAGGTTGGCTTTTTTACTGTTCAATTTTAATCGTGTTTATAATATTGGTGTAAAGTTATTTTTTTTGCAAGCAAAATGGCATTACAAAGTTCTCTTAGACTAGTAGATTTATTGGCCAATTTTACCATAACTTTTTTTAAAAAAAAAAAAAATAGTTTCATGTTTCTTTTTCCTGTTAAAGTTCATTTCTTTTAATAAAACACATTTATTTTGGCTTTGATCATTTTCCTTGGATGAGGCAAGTTTTAAAACACACACACAACCCACCCACCCCCCCCCCCCCCCCCCCCCCCCCCCTCCCCCCCCTTCTTTCCCTTTCTTGCAATACGACGGCTAAATGCCATTATATATACCTAACACATCTCCTCTGTGTTCACTTAAGTAGCTCCTCCGACCACCCTCTCCCCCAACCCTCACCCCCACGGACCACCCCCACAGCGACATCCTCCTCAGGTGATGATCACCGGATCTGCATTGTTTTTCGAGTTTCTTCACCGGAAAAGCATGCTAGCTAGAATGTTTTGATAGCTTATACTAAGCTTTGTATGGTTAGTAGCTTTGCAATTTTTATTTCGTACTCTCTGACAGAGACATTCTTGGCCAAGACTAAAGATGGATGAAGCACCAGAATGTTTTGATAGTTTATACTAAGATTTGTAATGGTTAGTCTATTCAATCATGCTAGTTTCTGCTAGTCTGTAATAGTAAATTGTTAAAGTTAACCAAGAACTTAATCTTGTTAGAGATACTTCAATAAACTGTAACACAAGTGACTGGCTATATAGATATAATGTTCTTCTAACACTTGTTTCTTCTAACAAATAAGTGGTAAATGGCCAATGTGTTGCAAGCACTTAACGTCAGGGTATACGGCAAGGGGCCCAATACCCTTATACTAGCTCATGGTGTTGGCTCGGACAAGTTTGTTTGGCGGCATATTGTTCGTCTCTTCCGCCAGGAGGAGCTTTGTAAAGTCGTTGTTTTCGACCTCGCCTGCTCGGGCAATGTAGATCAGTATTGGTACGACAGCCGGAGGCACAGACACGGCTCCACAGATGGCTATGTGGATGACCTGCTGCAGATTATAGATGCTCTTCAAATTCAAAGATGTGCATACGTTGGCCACGCATTTTCTGCCATGATCGGACTTCTGGCCTCAATACGCCGCCCAGAGCTGTTCTCTAAGCTCTTCCTAATCAATGCTTGCCCGAGGTAGTTTTCTTTAAGAAACACAGACAAAAATAAAATTGCTGGTTATTAATGGTTTTTCACTCGTTCAGATTTATGACTGATGTCAACTATTACACTGGGTTCAGCCAAAGAACGATATTCAGAGCACTATACTTGATGGAGATGAACTATAGGGCCTGGGTTGATTGGTATGCGCCCATAGCCATCGGGGAGACTTTCCCGGACCATATGGTAGAATATTTAAAGACGAGGCTTCTCAGCATGATACCTTCCAGATGCCTGGCTGCCTCAAGGTTGATCTACTGGAGTGATTTCAGGCCAATTCTCAGCCTCGTGACCGTACCATGCTGCCTTATCACAGCAGAAAACGACCACACGGTGCCGCCATTCATGGCGGAATATCTAGCACTCTACATGATCAGGTCACCGACCACTGTGGTGACTCTCAGCACTGGAAGCCATATGCCGCACTTCACCCGACCAAGTTTGTTTTACTGGACACTCCGGGCACAGCTTTTGCGGTGAAGGATGTTTTTTTTTTTTTTTTAAACAAGTGTAATCTTAGGATTTATTACACATTAGGTGTGGTTTTACTTTTGTTTCTCGAATGTAACACACCGAGACAGACACAGGATAAAATGTAATAATATAACACCAAACAACAGCTTATGTGAAGTGGTTTTGTGGAATTGCAGCCAGACATCATCTAGTAATTTGTCTTCAACATGCGCTGGGGCAGTTGCCACTGATTAGCCTCGAGAAGTAAAAATCACTTCGAAAGCTGCTCTAAATTCACATTTCAGTTGAAGGAACGAAGGAATCGAGAACTTCACCGTTGACATTGAAATCGGCGAGCATTTCAGGGGACTCGTGGATGGGAGATGTGAATGGACACATGTTCTTTCTCTGGTAGCGAGAGAAAGAGAAGATGTTGCCTGCGAAGGTGACTGTGACAAGGATTCCGGCGAGCTGCGTGGCGGAGACGAAGAGAGTAAATCGAAGAAAATACCCAACAATGCCCAAAACCCTAACCTGAGACAAAAAGAAAGTAAGTGGAATTTTGTGCAATTTGGCGGTGGGAACGTCCGATTCGGAGTTGGAGGACCTTTTGGCGACGGTGGTTCGAGAAGAGAGTTCAGAGCACGACGCGAGATGGGGAAGGACGGGCCTGCCCCGACCTTGAGTGAAACGACATCGTTTTGTTCCTTCAAATCTTTTTTAATGATTTTTAAAGTATATGGGTTTAATATTTCCAACGGATAGCTGACGGAAATTGATCGCTAGACATTTTCAACGCTTAACTGGAATTTCTGACAGCCATTATCCACCTAAAAAAGGAAAAAAGGGGGACAGTTTAGTATGGTTTTCTTTATGTGTTCCGATGGTTTTTTTAATTCTTGTAATCATCTCTTCAATGCGAATGAAAAGCTTTTTGTATTAATGTTATCATCAAGAATCTCAAAAGCCCTTCATTCTCTCAAATTCAACAATTGAATAAAAAGGAAAAAGCGAAAAAAGGGGTAGATAATACCGGCCTTTCTCAAGAATTCAATTTGATTCTTTGCAGGCTTATAGTTTGTCATCTTCAATAACCAGGTGCAGATTATGTCTCTCAAGATTTTGGATTAAACCTGGTGGTGTGACATCTGATTAGCTTGGTGTCGCAGAAAAGGTTACCATATCAAGTAATTCAACAACAATAATTGCTGATCGCAGAAAAGATAGTGCTCTACTTTGAATTCTATGCAGCTCCAATTCTAGGAACCATAAACCATTTATCACCTGCTTTCTAGTAGTAAAAAATGAGCAAAAGCAGGAGTTCAGCAATAAAATGTTTTTCTTACTTTTTTTTAATGAACTCCTACTTTTGCCCATTTTTTTTTTTTTTAAAAAGATGTTGAATTGCCTGTTTCAAGTAGGAGCGCATACTGAAGTAGAGCTCGAGGACATCTTTGCTTGGTCTTGGATCGTTTTGACATGATCAGTTCCATTAGCAAGCTCACATGGCGCGGATGGAAAATTTTATACTTTACTATTTTCCCATGAATTTTGTATTATTTTTAGGGGTACTTTATTTTCTTAGTTTAAGAGTTATTTGTTGGTTTTATTAGGTCAATTAAAGTCTTTATAAATTATGGTATCAATTAGGATTTTTCTAAAAATATTTTATTCAAAAAATATATAAATTAGGATTAGATTTCCTAGTTAGAGTTAATTTTAATTTTCCTATTCTAGTTGATTTAGGACTTTAATAATTAATACCTATAGTGGTCTATTTTTCACCTATACAAATACTTGTGCATGTGTGTACAAGAGATATAACTTTGATTAATAGAATCAATGGGGCTTTCTTTCTAAGTTTTAGGTTTACAGATTGAAACTTCTTACTTTTATATTGGTTCGAATGTGTTATAATCTTATCAAGTGGCATTAGAGCAGGTGAAATCGCCACTCTCTCTTGATAGTTGACAACAATGATTCTTACAACATTGATTAGGAGACTGAGACCCTAAGGTCTTAAGACCAAAGGGTGCGTCAAGAGCTTGGGAGCAACAAATGGATTGTAGATACCAACATTTTGATGAACCATCTACAGATTGATTTGATGCCCGAAGTTAACACGCAAACAATAATCAAAGTTGTTGGCTTTGTTCTAAAGAAAACTTTAATTTTGATGATGACAAATAATTTGTGTCAATATTTTTAATCTCACTTGTTTGGTCAAAATAAGGTTAATTGAAATTATGCTTAATTTCCAAGTGTGTTAAGTGTTTTAGAAGTATTAAGGAAAAATTGTCTTTGAAAAGAAATTAGTAAGTTATTAACTTAGGGTAATGTTTGAATCAAGTTTTGATTTTCAAATGACAAGTGTTTTGGAATGATTTTAAGTTTAACGCGTTAAAGTCACAGCTTAACAAGTATGTGTTTTACCTAAGTTTAGCTTGCTCCCAAGTTTTACACGTTAACACGTTAAACTGGGTTAATTCGAAGAATAAGTTTCCTGTAACTTTTCAAAGCTTCAGCTGATGTATTAAGACTCGAATTTAACCTGTTAAGTTGAAGTCTGAAGGCTTGGGTTCAGATGCTTCGACTGGCGCGATTTGAGTCAAGATTTGAAATGTGACGCGGACGAATCAAAAGATGCCACCTGGACACTATGACAGAACTTTTCATGCGCTGTCTCCTGTTGCTTTTGACCGTTGGAGAGAGAAGTTGAGTTTAACACGTTAAACTCAGAACTTAACACGAAATCTGGGAAAGCTGCGTTTTTGCGAAAAACAGAGCAACGGCTCTCCAGATTTTAAGGAAACTTTTCAGGCACTTCCAGCAGGTTTCCAACGTCTCTTTAGCTCCCATATGAGTATAAAAACATGGAGAAACACTTTGGAAACAACTCTTGGCAACTAGAAAAGAGAATCAATCATCAAAGAGCTCAAACTTGATTTTTGCCAAGAGCTTGTGCTTTCACTTGTATATCTAGCTTGAGTGCTATTGTGTGAGCTTGTGAGGTTGTAAACATTCAAAGTCTTAGAATCTCTTGAGTGTAGAGTGGTTTCTAGTGAGCCTTGAAGAAAACTAGAGAGTGGTTTCTAGTGAGCCTTGGAGAAAACTAGAGATTGGTTGGGTGTGAACCTTGAAGAAAACACCATTGTAATCTTGATCAAGAGATAGTGGAGGAAATCTCAAGTGGGCAAGCTTGAGGAGAGGACGTAGACTCCGGTTGGTGGAGTTGAACCTTTATAAATCCCGGTGCACTTTTTCCTTTATCCTCTTTTATTTACTTGCTTTTATTTGTGCTTAACATTACTTGGTTTGTTCTTGATCTTTGGTTGAGTGAATTTAGTTGTAAATTTTGATTTTGCTAAAGTTTTTAAAACAACCAATTCACCCCCCCTCTTGGTTGCACTTGGGCCAACAATTGGTATCAGAGCTTAGTGATTTTTGCTTTCAAAACCTTGCGGTTTCAAAATCAAAAGATCCATGGCAACCACTAGTTTTATGCATCTTGAGGGGCAAAGCACATCTAGGCCACCATTGTTTGATTCTACAAATTTTAATTGGTGGAAAACTAGGATGGAGATTCATATTAAAGCTATTGATTATGCTTTATGGAGAATTATCAAAGATGGTCCTAATATTCCTTTAAAAGTAGTTGATGGTAAACAAGTACCAAAAGATTCAAAAGAATTTAAATCGGAGGATGATGCTATGTGCACTATGAATGCTAAAGCTATGAATATTATATATTGTGCACTAACCCCCGATGTGTTCAATTTAGTCTCTTCTTGTAATGATGCTAGAGAAATATGGAACAAGTTGTTGGTGACATATGAAGGAACTTCACAAGTCAAGGACACGAAGATGCATATGCTAGTTAGAGCATATGAACTTTTCACCATGGAGCCAAGAGAAAGCATTCAAGATATGTTCAAAAGGTTCAATGAAATTCTTACACCACTCAAGTTGCTTGGAAAGGAATATGCAAATGAAGAGTTGGTGAGAAAAATCTTGTGGAGCTTGCCTTCTTCATGGAAAGGTATAGTTGAAGCTATTAATGAAGGTGGAAGCATCAAGACCATGCACATTGATGAGCTATTTGGGAAATTATTGACATATGAGATGAAGGAGCAAGAGGAAGAAAGGCTCAACAACAAGAACAAGTTGATGGCCTTCAAAGTTAAAGAAGATGATTCATTTTCATCTTCATCTTCTTCAAATGAAGATGATTCGGATGATGTAGCAATCTTGACCAAGAAGTTCAAGAAAATTCTCAAGAAGTCGAAGAATAAGGGTTCTAAGGGAAAAAAGAATGAGATCACTTGCTACAAGTGTAAGGAGCTTGGACATCTACAATTTGAATGTCCATTGAACAAGCCAAAGAAGCACAAAAATCACAAGAGAGGAAAGAAGAAACTTAGAGCTATGGCGGCTTGGAGTGATAGTTGTTCATCCTATAGTGAAAGCTCATCATCATCAAATGACACAAGTGATCGAGCCAATCTTTGCTTGATGATTGAAGAAGATGAAGTCTCTTCAAATCAAAGCTACCCCAACATGTGTCTCATGGCCAAAGAAGAAAAAGAGGTAACAAGTATCTATTCTAGTAACACATCATCATCCTCATCATGCTCATCTAGTTGTTCATATGAAGAATTATTAGATGCATTTCATGAGCTTTTCAAAAATTCAAAAAGACTTGTCAAAAAGGTTGATGAATTGAAGGTTTTAAATGCTTCTTTAACAAAAGAAATAGATGACTTAAAGAAGGAGAACTTAGATATTAGTTTATCCTTGAGACAAGAAATGGATGAATTAAAAAGGGATAAACTTGATCTTACCCAATCTTTGTCTAAAGTTGTTAAAGGTAAAGAAAACCTTGATTTGTTACTTGGTGCTCAAAAAGGAGTTTATGACAAAGCGGGAATAGGTTTTAATCCCTTGATGAAGGAAAGAAAATTTGGGAATAGATTTGTTAATGCATCTACATCCTCATATAGTTCACTTGTAACATGTCATGCTTGTGGTGGAAAAGGTCATTATTCTTATGAATGCATGATTAGAAAAGGAAATGTTCTTTTTGGCTACAAATTAGTATGGGTTCCTAAAGGAACTAAAATTATTAGAGCTAACTCTCAAGGACCCAAAGAAATTTGGGTACCAAAAATCAAAACTTGAAATCTCATGTAGGGTGCTAGAGCATGGAGAAATAATTGGAAGCTTATACATAAAAGCTCTATGCACAAAGAAATTGGGAGTTTGGAGCACAATGAGAAGTGTTTGAGATTAAAGCTCTAATGTGGTAATATTGTTGATTTTTTATTGGTTAATGGTAATTATTGGTGCATTGAGTTATTTGGTTGTGGTATGTTGTTTGATGATTATATATGAGTTATTTATAAGTCTTGAAAGATATGTGATGTGTTTTATGTTACCATGATCATTGTGGATTTGTTCTAATATGTTGGTGATATGAATTTGTATGAAAAATATTATGTTGCTAGCCTATTAGTTGATATTGGGCTTGATCTAGAAAGGGGGAGAAATTTTTTTTGGATAAAGAAGGAGCATGCTTTCTTGTAAAAATTCATTAAAATTTGTATGCCTTGATTAAGGGGGAGCTTGTTGTATGTAGTGGTCATCTTGTTTGAGAATTTTTCATGATTTATTTTGATGATATATATGTCTTTTTGATTATGACAAAAAGGGGGAGAGATAAAATTCAAAAATATTTAATGAAGGAGGAGAATTATTATTTATGTCTATTATTTGGAGGTTATATGTATTTTTTGAAAGATGAATCATTGTTGTTTAGATGTTATATGTGTTTTTTGAAATGTTGTTTTGTCATCATCAAAAAGGGGGAGATTGTTGGCTTTGTTCTAAAGAAAACTTTAATTTTGATGATGACAAATAATTTGTGTCAATATTTTTAATCTCACTTGTTTGGTCAAAATAAGGTTAATTGAAATTATGCTTAATTTCCAAGTGTGTTAAGTGTTTTAGAAGTATTAAGGAAAAATTGTCTTTGAAAAGAAATTAGTAAGTTATTAACTTAGGGTAATGTTTGAATCAAGTTTTGATTTTCAAATGACAAGTGTTTTGGAATGATTTTAAGTTTAACGCGTTAAAGTCACAGCTTAACAAGTATGTGTTTTACCTAAGTTTAGCTTGCTCCCAAGTTTTACACGTTAACACGTTAAACTGGGTTAATTCGAAGAATAAGTTTCCTGTAACTTTTCAAAGCTTCAGCTGATGTATTAAGACTCGAATTTAACCTGTTAAGTTGAAGTCTGAAGGCTTGGGTTCAGATGCTTCGACTGGCGCGATTTGAGTCAAGATTTGAAATGTGACGCGGACGAATCAAAAGATGCCACCTGGACACTATGACAGAACTTTTCATGCGCTGTCTCCTGTTGCTTTTGACCGTTGGAGAGAGAAGTTGAGTTTAACACGTTAAACTCAGAACTTAACACGAAATCTGGGAAAGCTGCGTTTTTGCGAAAAACAGAGCAACGGCTCTCCAGATTTTAAGGAAACTTTTCAGGCACTTCCAGCAGGTTTCCAACGTCTCTTTAGCTCCCATATGAGTATAAAAACATGGAGAAACACTTTGGAAACAACTCTTGGCAACTAGAAAAGAGAATCAATCATCAAAGAGCTCAAACTTGATTTTTGCCAAGAGCTTGTGCTTTCACTTGTATATCTAGCTTGAGTGCTATTGTGTGAGCTTGTGAGGTTGTAAACATTCAAAGTCTTAGAATCTCTTGAGTGTAGAGTGGTTTCTAGTGAGCCTTGAAGAAAACTAGAGAGTGGTTTCTAGTGAGCCTTGGAGAAAACTAGAGATTGGTTGGGTGTGAACCTTGAAGAAAACACCATTGTAATCTTGATCAAGAGATAGTGGAGGAAATCTCAAGTGGGCAAGCTTGAGGAGAGGACGTAGACTCCGGTTGGTGGAGTTGAACCTCTATAAATCCCGGTGCACTCTTTCCTTTATCCTCTTTTATTTACTTGCTTTTATTTGTGGTTAACATTACTTGGTTTGTTCTTGATCTTTGGTTGAGTGAATTTAGTTGTAAATTTTGATTTTGCTAAAGTTTTTAAAACAACCAATTCACCCCCCCTCTTGGTTGCACTTGGGCCAACAAAAGTAACAATAGGTTGCGACTTTAAGAGGATGTCAGCCGCGGCTAGCCTATTGGAAGATTCCTTCCTACCTATCAGCAATGGCATTAAACTTACGCTAAGGAAGAGTTGGTGAACAAAGATGACTATCCTATTAAATCAAGGCGGTACGTGGATGATTCTAAATCAAATGATGATGATGACTATCTCATTGAGCATAAACGGCACACTGGATGTTGGTGGCTGCTGGGCTAGAGAATTATTGAAGGTAGGCATCCATTTCTTATATATATATATATATATATATATATTGAAGGTTTTCTAGAATGGATTGCCAAAGTTGAAATTTTTTTTAGTATAATAGGGAGCTTGAAAGTAAAAAGGTGTAAAGTGTTGCTTGGAAATTAAAGAGACGAGTTTTAGCTTGATAGAAGAGATTACAGGTTAAAAGTTATCGTCAAGAAAAATATCCAATTGAAATGTGGTATTGAATGAAGCGGTTAATACAAGAATATTTTCTTCCTTTGGATCATAAAGAAATTTTATTTCGTTGATACCAACAAGGTCATCGAGGTGAATGGTCCAAGAATACTTGTACGATTATGGTGAAGATAATTTTGAAGTCTATGGTGACAAGAGAAATTTGGTTCTCAATGTTTTTATATGTAGTGGTCTATGTAAAAAGGAGGAGGAAGAGATTAGTCATGAGTTGCATAAAGGTAATAAAGAGTATGAGCAACAAGAACAAATTGTGAATCATGAGTCAATAGAAGAGCATGTGATTTGATGCAAGTGAAATGGATGCCCTAAGTGAATGTGAAGTTGGAGTTGAAGTACATGAACCAATTAAGGATGTAGAAATTGAAATCATTGGTGGATGCAAAATAGAAGTGACGAAAACGGAATGAATTCAGAAAGTAGGTAGTGAGAAAATTGAATAAATTCTTAGTGATGATTTTTCACAAGTGAAGAAGGTAGAGGTTTGGAACTCATTATGGAAAACAATAAATTTGGATTCTCAAGATATTTGCGAGTTGGATGTGATTTTTATGGATTTTCTTGATATTGAAGGATTTTTGTCATGCTAGAATAATATGATTTGTGTTTGGAAATATTTGGGAGTAGAAAGATCTCAACGTGACCAACATTCAAGAAGCATGAAGAAAAATTTAGGAGTAGAAATCATGTTATGTTCTAAATATTTATTTATGTGGCATCGAATAGCTCAATTTCAACTAAAAACTTGAGGATAAGGTTTTTTCAATAGTAGGAAAATGATGTGGACGGAAAATTTTGTACTTTACTATTTTACCATAATTTTCATATTTATTTTTAAGAGTATTTTTCTTAGAGTAGGGATTATTTTTTAGTATTGGTGCTATAGAAATATATGTTTTTAGATCTCGCCCTTTAAGATGATAAACCTCTCATACTATAAAAAAAGATTTATCGATAGTAAACCCTCAAACCAGGAAACCAAAGTGTTCAGGAACACTATGTGAATAGGGTCTTTAAGCCCTCACCCAACATCTATTAATTCAATCAACATACGTTTCAAAACACACCCGGAACCGTGAATTCTCCATCACATTGAAAAGACAACTGCTTGGCCAGCTTGGGATAGGCTTGCTTGACTAGTCTCATCGACTACTCAAAACTCAACTCATACATAGGGAATGAAAGCTTTAGGTTCGAAAAGAGTCGATTTAGTAGCTTGCTCGATGATGTCATGAAATCCCCTTTTCCCCCTTATTTTTGAGTTTTATTAGGTTAATTAAAGTCCTTATCAATTATGGTATCAAGTAGGATTTTTCTAAAAATCTTTTATTAGAAAAAGATATTAATTTAGATTAGATTTCCTAGCTAGAGTTAATTTTAATTTTTCTATTATAGTTGGTTTATGACTTTAATAGTTAATGCCTGTAGTGGTCTAATTTTAGCCTATATAAAAGCTTGTGCATGTGTGCAAACGATATAGCTTTGATTATTAAAATTGTTAGGGTTTTCTCTTTAAATTTTGGGTTTTTAGATTGAAACTTTTTACTTCTATATTAGGCTATACGTGTTCTAGCATTATTCACACATCTCATTGTGTCATCGCATCTTTTGAGTACCCAATTGCTCTCCACATCTCAGAATTACTCCACTAGAATATTGGGGTGAAATGAAAACACAAGTTGAAATCCCAACATCCAAGCTTTGAATTAGGCACTGCTAACTAAAAAAGAAAAGAAAAGCAAATATGAATCCTCCAACACTTCACCTTATAGCAGTAGTTGCACAACCATGATGACCAAAGTAGCCCAACTTCCTTAGAGTCATTAACATTCTGCCATGGCTTCGAGCTGGTTGTCTGCCGATGCATCGACCCACAATGGTGGGCCTTGGCCGAATCGGACCATCGCGGGGCTGGCAAGTAGATTGCTAGCATGTAATCATTCCTTTTGCGATCAAACACTAATCTTTCAAAGCTTTTCCTAAATGTTTCTTTACCCTGCCAAAAAAATTGTCAAACAAATGAACATGACACTCACAGTGAGCAACCATATTGCCAAACATAACTCCTGCCTTCACTTTAGAGAGAGATTTTCGATCAAACAAAACTCACTTAAAGAAATGTATGCCAAATCTCATAGATCTTCCTCTTGTCGGTGAAGGGCTACTCTAAGTTGTTGAACTTTGTTGTAGAAACGCATCGTAGCCTTAGCAATCGTGAAGTTGACAAAACCATACCCCATATTGACCTTGAACCTACACCATCAATAGTGAAACCAAATTGTTTACGAAACTGAACAAATTTCAAGGGCGCACAACTTAACATATAAATAAGGTAAATTTTACTGGGGTTTATTAATTTATTTTTATGTCATAAAATGGTACTTTATTTTAAGGTTGTCCTATCAAAATCTTTTACCTTATATTGCACATTCCAATTGAATCATTTCCGTTAATTCCATTGCTCAATTGGACGAAAAATGTTAATGTTGAATTAATTAACATTAAAATGAATTTTAGAATAACACTTCTAGTCCTTTTAACTTTTCACAGGGATAATTTTAAATTTTAAACTTCTAAACTAGCTTTATGTTGCAGCCTTATCCTACTTTTACCCAAAATCCCAATCCCACCAGCCCCTCACTGTCATACCCCCCACCATATTCCACAACAGCTTTGCCGCCTCCGATTCCCACCTCAATCTCCTCTTTCAATTTAACGCCTCTTTCATCTCTGTCAATTGCTCCTCGCTCTGCCTTGTCCCTTCCTACTTAGGCATCTTTGTCGCCATCCTCAACCTCAAAACCCCAACTCCGATTGCTCTATAGTTGGCCACAACTAATGATGGCCTTGTCCATGCCAATCCCAATTAAGACCTTCCCAATCCCAAAGACAAAAATGCTTGGAATCGCAATTGATGCCAACCAACAGCAAGGGACCAACCTTTAATTTTGACCCTTCAGTTTATTTGCCTTTGAATTCACAATCAACAGCAGGAGACGAGCCTTTGAATTTCTGATGCAGTTATCCAGGTTACCTCTTGGGACGTTCGCACGGGAGTAATTTAAGTGAGGTTTGATTTCTAGGTGAGGATCTCAATGAAGGTGTCGAGGAGGGAGAGGCTCTCGATGAGGGGGGTTTCACCTGCGAGCGTCTCTCCTTACTCGGCCCATCAGCTCAACAGGCCCCCTCTCTGGCGCAGGGTTTTGGCTATGGCCAACAGTGGTCTTCCTAACGAATATCAAGCTAATGATCACATGAATCTCACCCAACGAAGCCATGGGTCTGCTCACATAAAAGGAATCCAGAGGAACGAATTTTGGGAAATTTGGTCTTGTTGTTTTCGTTGCTAGAAAGAGAAATTTTAAAAGTTTGGTATTGTCATTGATATTTGGGAGGTTTGGAAGGTTTAGGTTATTGGTTGGAATAGTTTGGGGACCAAAATTCTTATTTTAAATTTATTTTACTGTTAATTAATATTAGATCAGTGGTTTCCATCCAATTTAAAAGTCTAATAAAAAAATGATCCAATTGAAACATGCAATAAGAAGTAAGAATTTTGATAAGATAACTTTAAGATAGAGTACTATTTTGTGACATGTAAATAAGTTAAAGCACTCACAGTGGTATTTACCCTTTATGAAAATGAGTAATTTCATATTAGTATAACTTAAAGGTATATATATTTTCTACTCGTTATTATTATTTTAGGGAAGGTTGTAATTCATAAAAATTTCAGTAAAACTTAACATTTTGGTACTTACTTTCGTTATTAATATTTTTATACAGAAGCAAACAATTTTTTAAGTACATAAGTAATTTGTTTAAAGAAAAAAAACTTATGTATTTCTCATGAGAGGTTATAGTAATCGTAAAATTACTAGATATGTTCCTTAAGTCTAGTAGTTTTGGGATTAAAAAAAAAAAAAGAGTACCACATATGAGACCGATGGGTAACACCTTGGAATAAAATAATTTTTATTGTAATTTATTACAAATCATATAGGATTTGAAACTTGACATTAATAGTTAAAAAGAAGCCTTAAGAAAAAAAATTTGTAGGCAGAAACTGCCTATCAAGAGGTCAAAATAGAGATTGAACAAAATCATGGACCGTCGAAAATGCAACTGTACAATCAACTGTCAAAATACATAGCACCTCATGACTTCGTTCCTTATAAAGCTGTTTCTCATTAAAAACAAAACTGTCAAAATTTTTAACGATTTCAGGAATCCGAAAGGACCCGAATTACTTAAGGTCAGTTCTCCACCACAAGTTTTTTAATGTAGGAGGGGAAACTTTTAGGGCTGGTGCATATATTTTGACTAGAAAATACTAGTTCACTAATTTTTTTTTTTTTACAAAGAGATTATAATTATATTAAAATGTGTGTATAAAGTCTTATTAAATTTAGTGTGATGCTACATAATTAGATACAAACTAGTAATAAGCCCGTACTTCGTTGTGGTTTAATCAACAAAAATATAAACTTTTCATACTAATTACATTTATATTAAAATAATTTTACAATAGTTATGAATTCAAAACTAAATTATGATCAATTTTAATGTTTTGGAAACTTGAAATGCTTCAGTAATCAATGTATTTTGGAATTTAGGCACAAAATAGGTTTCTTATAATTAATACTAGTTCAGGGGCTTAAAACATAATAACCAAACATTGAGAACATTTTTCGTATTTATTAGGATAGAGTGACAAAGAAACATGGTTTAAAAGCATTTGAGGACAAAAAAATATCATCATATACAAAGAGTATCTATTATGTAAGTTTACCATTTTTAATTTGGACTATTACGATAAAGTGAAAAAAAAAACTGATTTCAGAGTTTAAGGAAAAAAAAAATCATCATCTGCAAAGAGTACCTATTGCATAAAATTACCATTTTTTTAATTTGGACATGTTTTGGCTCAAGAGAATCAGTCGGCTTAACCCAGAAAAGAAATTGTACTGTAGCAGAAGCTACAACTGCTCCTAATGTCACTTTCATGCTTGGTGTTTTAGTTAATATAACTAGATTGTGACCATACATTGTTGCGGGATGATAAATTAAAATACAATTCTTTATACTTATTATATTTATAGAAAAATATTAAAAATATGAATTTAAAAATAAGATTTGATCAATCCCACAGAGTTAAAAAATTTAAATCATTGGAAGGAATTGGTAATAAATTTGATAAATAGAAAATATATGACATAAGATCAACGTAGTGAGTTTGGGTTTTCACCTTTCATGAAAATCAGAGTCTTAAGTGTAATACATGAAAGTTAGGAGTCTAAAACATAATAATTAAAAGTTTAGAGGAAAGTGGTAAAATACATATTTTCAAAGTCTGAGGATCATAAGATATCACCACACACAAATAGATGACAAATTTTGTAATTTATCTTTTTTCAGCTAAAAAAAACTCAAAAACAACGGCATAAAACAACCCAAACACAAAAAAAAAAAAAAAAAAAAAAAAAAAAAAAAAAATCTTCAATTTCAGGCAGCCAGAAAAAAATACAGTCCACAATCCAATTGCACCCAAAAAAAAAATTTACAAGTTGCTGTAGAAGGGAAATCCGTGGGTGCAAACCAGGGAAAGAAAATAGATTGGGGCAGACGGCACAGGCTGGACTGGGCTAGAGAAAGAGGGAAAATGAGTGGGCGCCGACCGGACAAAGAAATAGGGGCAGGGGGCACTAGTAGGGGTGAAAATGGGCCGGGCCGAGCCCGAGCCCACTAGGCTCGAGCTCGGCCCCTTTGATATTCCGCACTATCTGGGCTCGAGCTCGAATTGCTCGAGCCCAAATTTTCAGGCTCGAGCTCGGCTCGAGATAGGCTCGAGCTAGGCCCGAGGGCTTGTTGGGCTCGAATGACAATTACAAATCTTTAGTCTTAGAATTATAATTTAGACGAAATATAGGGACTAAATCTGTAATTTTCTATAGAGATAGTGAGAGAAGGGAAAATGACAGATCATATCCTAAACTTTCTTACTTTTTTCAGCTTTACCCTAATTTCATAAATCTCACAAATGAGTCATCACCTTCCTCAAGAGGAGCCATAAGTACGATTCAAGCTGCAGCAGCCTTGTCGGGTGCTTGGGACTCAGGACTCAGACAGTGACGAGACACGAGACAAGTCTGTCTGATACTCTGATTCTGATTTCCGAATCCGAACCGTGCCAGCCCTTCGAGATTCCCAGCACCAGCCATCGCTGTTCGTTCACGATTCGCCTCTCCGTTCTTGGCTTTCGGCTGCAATTCGAGAGGTGGCTCTAGTGAAGCGAACAAGGCAGGTTTCGATTCGAACTCGGACTCAGAGAATCTCTTGGCTCAGATTCTTTCTGGGTGAAGGCAAATCGAATTGGCGTTGAGGAGAATCGGACTTCCCAGGCATTGAGGAGAATCGGCGTCGGAGAAGAAGAGCGCGTCTAGCAGCAGGGAGTGGAGGAGGAAGACAAAGGCAGAGTGGAGAGAGAGGAGGAGGGAGGAAGGAGAAGGGCCACAAGGGGGAGGAGGGCGATGGAGAAGAGGCCAGAGGAGGAGAAGGGGGAAAGATTCCGAAGGTGAAGAGAGACAAGAGACTAGGTCACTAGGAGAGGGAGTGAGGGACTAAGGGGAAGGGCCGAAGGGGAGTGGGCTGGGACTGGGACAATGGGCCTAATGATAAGCCCAATAATCTAAATATCGAGCCTGTAAAGCTCGAGGGCCTAAAGGGCCGAATATATGTAGGCTCGAGCTCGGCCCGAAAATAACTCGAGCTCAATTTTCGGCTCGAGCTCGAGCTCGAGCTACCCGAATAAAGCCCGGCCCATTTTCAGCCCTAGGCACCAGTTAGAAACAACTGAAGGTTGGAAAAAGGACAAAATTTAGCAAAAAAAAAAAAAAGGAAAAATAACTGTAGCAAAGAAGATAATTGTTCCTAACGTTCCATTAAAGCCTAGTGTTTTAGTTACTACGAGGTTTTTCAATAACAGCGCGATGCTGCTGTACATATTCCTGTAGCAAATAATAGAAATTAGTGAAATAGTTAAATTTGGAACAAAAGTCTATTATAATACAATATGCACATATAATATTCATTATTAATATATATATTTACTGTGTATAAATTGGGAGGGATAGATAATCAAGAAACGTGGAGTTAGATATGTAGGTTGTGATAAAGATCCAGGTGAAGCAATATATGTAATCTTTGGTCGGTTGAAGTAATTGAGTAAAAGATTGATAAAATAGAGTTGACAGATAATCTAAGAAAGAAAATAAGATATATTGTAGCTATGTAGACACTAAAAAATAGAGACGTAGCTTTTTTGAACACTGCTTTACGCTTTCCTCCAGTTTTACACTTTCCTCCAGTTGGGCTTTGACAGAAAATAAAACATGCATCTCACTGTGATGACTGATGACCAGACTGGAGCAAGAGCAACTTGTTATCCTACAAAAATTTACCCAATGTGTCATCTCACTCTTGCCGATTAGAAGTTGCTGCACTCAGATAGAGTGAACCCAAATAATGATGATACACGAAAATCTACTGTGGCACCAAAATGAAGAGGAAATCTAAGGTTGAGTCTAGAGGATGAATTTGAGCATTCATAGAAAAAAAAGCTAGAATGAAAAATAAACACTATTGAAATTTTTTGTTTTTCTAAATGTTGGGGTTCAAGAAATCTTCTTTCAGTTCCTATAAGTTTTTACCTCGGTAGCTATATTTTTCAAACATGTAGATATGCCAATCCAACCATTACTTTCATATTATCTATCTGAACTTGATTGTCATTTGAAAAAGTCTAATGACCAAAAGGGAGAAAATAAAAGTAAGGACTGGAAAAGGGGTTCAACTATTACTAAGAAAAATGCAAAAAATGACATTAAAACCCATTTTTAGTACATATAATTTTGCTCTTTGTTGGCTATAGCTTTTAAACTCACAAATATGCTAATCTCATACTATGCCTATATTATCTTTTTAGGCCTAATACTCATATGGAAAAGGATAGGGAACAAAAGAGAAGAAATAAAACATTTAGGGACTTGAAAGGGACTAAGAAAATGAAAAACAAAAAAAGACAAAATTAATACTAATCATTGAATAGTAACTTTGTTCCATCTTTAGAATATGGTAGTAATAATAAGTTAACCGATCTCATTAAAAAAACAAAATGAAACTGTGATATGTAAGATTTTGTATTAACCTTTTTTATGCTTAGCACTACCATATTTTTCATTTATACATTCATTATATTATTTATGTATAAAAAAATTCTTCAAAATTTTTTTATTGAAAACGAGCAGTTTGTATTCGAGTCAAGTAACTTGTCTAAATAATTTCGTTCCTAACCATTACGTACTATATCATCTAGTAAAAGATAAATGTTTTAGTAGTTCAAGATGTTAAAATTTGAACATCCTCAAGGATTACTTGTAAAATTTAGAAGCTTATCCAAAAAATATTTTTTTGAAAAATATAAATTCTGATAGATAGATAATAGATAAAAATAATAAATAATGCAATGATAATTTTAAATAAAATAATAGATAAAAATGTTATTCACAAACATAAAAATTTTTCAAGTACAATAAAGTGATAGTAATATGTGTCTTGATAGCATACGAAATAGTTTAAATAAAAATATATGATCATATAATTAATAACCATTTGTTATTAGGTAAATTAGTAAGAAATTATATTCAAAATGAATACAATATTCTACTAATGTTGCATATTATTTTAATTTTTATATAGTTCATAGTAGTAATAAAACATAAATTAGATAGGGCATTATAGAATGTCTAAATTAAGATAATTATGTAAGACATTACAAAGAAAAATTTTAATAATTAACAAATCATTGAGTATAGTTTAGAAGTTAGCAAGAGTTGCTACAAAATTTTATCTTTATGCATTATTTACAAAATTTTGAATTAGAGAGTGCGAAGAATATATACATACGGAAAAAAAAACAAATTTACTAAGGTGTGTCAAGCTACTTAAACACATACAGAAAAAACAAGAAGAATAAACATGAATATTTTAAGTATTAATTCTACAAACATAATCTCAACTCCTTAACATCGTCGGAATACACTGAACTTGACTTTACTCTCTAAGCTGTTAATTCTATCTTATATTTCTATAGGCTTTGAGAAACATGCAAGATAGTTCACATACTTTATAACAACTTATTAAAATAAGAAATATAGCTACATCTAGATGTTCAAATGGTAGGTTTTGGTATAGGTTAAATCAGATATAAGACTAAGTACAATTGATATAGCTTACCCCTACTAATGGAGATGATAAAAATAACTTTACTGACCCTACCTTACCTGATCCTAGCCACCCAAACTTGACATTACCCACAAAGCTTGTTATGAGTTTAACTAATTTTACTTGAAATGCCAAAGTTATTGTGGAGCAATTGGCTACTAAAATATGTATGGGCAAAATAAAAAAAAAAATAAAAAGATGAGTATAAGTATTTTAAGTATTAATTCTAGGAACATAGTCTCGGCCCTTTCGCATAGCTACCGCCAAAGGACACGAACTTGACTCCCACTTCCTTGAATTGCCAAGTTTTTCTCGTATGCCCTCCAATTTTTGAGAAACCAGCAAGTTACTCATCATACTTTACAACAACTTATTAAGAAAATGAACATAGCTACATCAAAATGTTCAAGTGAAAGACTTTATCATAAAATCAAATATAAGATTAAGTAAGATTGGCCGAGCTTGACCCCTACCAATAGGGATGATAGAATTACTCTATTCCCCCTACCATTCGTAAACAATGCCACTCTAACTCAACTCTTCCCACAAAACTTTAGGAAGGTTACTAGTTTAACTAATTCTACTGCAACCTACCTCTCTATAAATTAGTATATTTATTTCTAAAAATTTTTCTTTTATCTCAAAATAAAGTTATAATCTAGGGTAAATTTTTCTACGTTACCTAATTTTGTACATTTTTATTTATTAATTATTTGTGTTTGTGTGTGTGTGTGTGTGTGTATTTAAAACATACATAAAATATATAGAAAAATGATATATATATCTTATCTATCCATAGGAGCAGGGTACGAACTCACTTACATGTTGAGATGGTTTTGGATTTAACAATATCCTCCCCGAATATTCTTCTTCATATATTTATCTACCAAGAAAGACCCATGATCCATGATCGGCCTAACCCACCCTTTCAATGAACACTTAAAACAAAATTCTATCAAATAAATACATACATTATATCAAAAGATTTGTACTCCAATGAAATCGTTGTTTTTTTTTTTTTTTTGCAAAGGAAAAATGTTCATTACTTTTCAAGATGAATGTTTAAGAAACCAATTATCCGTTAAATAGTTTAAGGTTCTAATTGAGTCAAGCCAAACCTGAACACCTTTAGCTCGAGCTTGACTAAAACTTTTCATAAACATCACAGCCTAATAACAATCATATATTAGATGAATCCCAACTATTGGGCAATTTCTATTTTAAAAAGTTGATAATGATAACAATTAATAGGCGCATAAAAAAATAAAGGGGAAGTTGATTTCTAACTCTATGGTTAAGATATAAATATTTAGCTAGGCATTCAGTATTAATAATAAATTCATAAACTAATAAAGATTATTATAATTAACAAATAGAAATAAAAGAATTTGACCTATTCACCAAAGCACATGACTTAACCTAAAAAATTTAACCTGACATTACTTTTTTTATTGCATTTTATGTTTGACCATCTTCCTCATATAGTATTAGCCTATATTAATTAACCCTTAATATAGTGCTAGTGTATTTCTTTAATTATTAATTTTTTTTAAAAAACATTTAAAGAAAAAATAATGAAGGTAATGGAAGAAAATTATAATTTGAAACTAACATAAAAAAAAACTCCAATCAAGAGTCATGTATTTTTGGTAAATTAACATGATTGAGTGATGAAAATAATTAAAACACCATCTAATTTTAAATATATTTATAAATTTAAAATGAAAAAATGCAATAAAAATTAACAAAATAAATGATAAGAAAAAAATTTAATAGTAACCAACCACACAAAAAAAAAATCAAAATATTGAATGAAAAGAAAAAAAAAATGGAACCAAGAACATGTCCACTATTGTTTATTAGTTTAGATTTTGTTTTGAATATGTACTCATATATATAGGAAAATTTATAATAGGATGAGAAAAGTCTAAGATGTACTAATGGTAATAATATTAACATACACCATAATGCAGTTTACCTTTTTTGTATAATGCATAGTTGACCAAATCAATCTAAAATAAAAAAATTTTGATAATAGTTTGATGCATAGGTTCAACAAAAAAAAAAGCACAATTTTAAAAATCATACAAAAATTTTAGATTGAACTTAAGCCCTTACAATTGAATAAAAAACTAATACCTTTTACCATTGAGAATAATAAAAATATTTTTGGTAAGTGTTAAAGTATTTTTTTATATTTTCCTAAAATTAATTAAATGTTAATAAATTTTAATTTGATTTTATTTTGGAAACAATTAATGTTGACATTCCCATTTATTTTAGAAAGTGGTTTAAATTTATAATTATTTGAAAAATTATTTTTTTTCTTTTTATGAAAATGCTGCTAAGATAATAAAATGTTTCCTCGTGAAAATATTATTCTTTTTATAGAAAATATATTGTCTATTAAATTTTTATAATAGAGAAGTGGTATGGAGGTTTTAGAATAAATATTAAAGGTTATGTTATTGTTGCCAAAATTAATGTTTCCTTACTAATTACATTATATGTACAAGATTTTGAAGAGTTTCCGCTTTTGTGTGAAGTTAATGTGCAAATTTATGTGTGAAAATATGCTATAAAAATCTATTTTAAATATGTTAATATGAGAGAGATGGCAAAGAAGACAAAGGAATATTGAAAAATTTGTACCCAAAACTATTAAGATGGATGTTTTCAGTTCCAAAATTATAAAATCTTGATATTAATTAGTAAATGAAAAAGTATAAAAGAAAAATGTATTTTACGGTGACAGCATGACCATTATACATTTATGGGCTTTAAATAATTATATTTATCATAGGTTAGACTAATTAAATAGTATAATTACAATAAAAAGAATTTATGGGTTTTGCATAATGAGAATGATACACTTAGAAGATGTAAAAAATAAAAAGTAACATACTATAAAATATAAATAAAAAATTAACTTATATTATACAACATAAATTTTTTTTTTCTTTTTCCTTATCTCCCATCAACTCGTTTCCATATCTCTATCTTGTCTTTGTATCTTCTATGACATAGCTTTCAAGTTTATCCTTGAAAATAAAAATGATAAAAAAACAATAGTTTTTTAAAAAAGATTCTACAATACAAATAGAATTTAGTTAAAATTGCAATCCAAAAGATAAAATGTCATAATCAAATCTTGGAAACATACAAAATAAAAATTTCATAAGACTGAAATATATCATTATATAATAATATTTTGTTAAACAAAATAGGTTTCCAAAATAAAAGAATACATGCATACATACATACATAGAGAGAGAAGAAGAAGAAGAAGAAGAAGCCTGAATCCAAGACATCAATTACAAAGAATCATGCATAATTTCAATCTTGAAAAATTTGATTTTTCTAAATGAAAATAAGAGAGATGCTTACATTTGTGTAGGGTTTGTAAGATTATGTTGTGTTAATATATATAGAGAAAAATATAAAAGGAAATACATCAATTTTCCAAAACAGGTTATATAACATATGGCTAATAAAATAAATAGAGTATTTATTTATGGAAGTTATATATTTAAAAAATTGAGTTTTAAAATTCAATTGATATGTATAAAATTTGAAATTAATACATAGTTGACTTTTCTTTTAAATATTATGGTAATTAAAAATAAAAAATATAATTTTATAGCTAATAGAAAGACAAAATTAGAACGTTGATGTAAAAAGTGAGAGGTGACAATGTGAGAGTAAAAATATGTAAGCATGAGTTAAGGAAAAGACATTTCTAGGCATGAAAATAATCCTGCTTTAGAATATAATATTAGATGTCAGCTTATTTTGAATTTATGGCTAGCAATCGTCCGTTATTTAGGCTTAGAGTCATGAACGCAAATCCTTTGTCCCACTTTTGTGGTGTTCCCTTCCTGTCCCTTAGCCTCTCTCCTTGCCACATGTAGCACTTAACAGAAAACATAGAATGGCTATTAACCGTCTGAGGTAGGGAAACAAAGAATTTAACTCTCGTAACAAACCTTTAAAAAGAAAACAAATTTGTTTCACTCCATGCTCTCACAAAGTGTTGTTTCTCCTCTTATTTAGTGCACCTGCTAGATCTCAAACACAATCGTCGTTTGCCGCCTGCATGGAATCGCCAGCCCCATCTAAAAATCCACTTCACCATTTCAATTAGTTGCTGCTTTTTTTTACTACAACTGAAAGATGAACTTTGTTATGGCCAATCATGTTCAGTTGTTTTGCTTAATCCAACTCCCTTCACTTTTAATCATAACATTGAGTTTATTTGGTTCCAGTTTACTATTTGAAGAAATGGTGAATGGATGCCATTGTATCTTGTGATGCTAGGTATGTTTATGAACAAGATGCTTGTTGGATTGTAATCCTGCCCTGTATATAGTTAAAAGAAAGTTGTGAATTATAGGTAGACAAAAGTTGAGAAGAAAATTGTGTAGGAGTTTAATATTAATCATGGGGATGGAAAGTGAATATGATGAATTAAGTCAAGAGCTGATTTGAGAAGGGAGAACAAATTTACAGATAGACTTGAGAAGAAAAGAGACAAGATGGCAATAAGGGAAGATAGGCTCGTAAACACCAACAAGCATTAGACGTTTAGGTCAAATAATGGTGGCGTATGTATATAGTATATAACTAGCTAGACTAAAACTAAATAATATGTAGCAAATTGTTAAAAGCTAGATATACTAATACTAGCTAAAATCAAATAAGACCTTGTTGTGCTTGATCTGCGGCCTCTATTGTAGTGGCTAAATGAGCCAAGAAGAGAAGCAGGGGAGTGGAAACTCGTTTACTTGATGGTGAAAATGCTATTTTTTTTTTATTTTCTCTTGCACTCAACATTTAACATATTTACCACATCAAACTAATCGATGAATAGAATATTATTGCCACTTTTCACTTCATTAAAATGTGCAAATACTTAATGTATTCCACTGTATAAGGTTCTAGATAGTTGAGGTTCTTTGAAAAAAAATTAGAGAATTGAAACATAAGTTTTATCTTTTCCTCCTTTGATCAAAGAGATTTTTCAGACGCTAGCTTTCCAACTTTTTATAATCACATCCAAAATTGCAAATCACTCATTTGAGTATTGTGATGGCAATTCTTGAGCCTTAAAGAGAACAAAAATATGATGAGAATATAATACACACACGTGACACTTCCAATTTTTCTCTAAGTGCAAAAAAAAAATCAATATTTTTAATAAATCCATCATACTAGGGAAATGATCTTGACTCATATTTGTTGGGCATTGACCAATGTAATGTTGCTGGGTGAAAAGCAAAAAAAAGAAAATGGTAAAGATACATAGGTGTAATAATAATTAAATAAGAATATATCAAATGCATGTTATTATATTTAACTGCAAAGATGAAGTCTGATTTAACAAAGTGTCTAAATTTAAGTAAAATTAGTTCCCTGCAAATTTATACAAAAGTTATAAGCAAGAATTCTTTTAAATGATAAATAATATAATAATATTATAAAACAAATGTATACTAATTGCCTGTAAAAATTGATTTGGTTGTGCTACTTGATTATCTTCTTCATTCAAAGTTAAAGATGAAATAAAAGTACACTATTTTTGTAACTCATAGTATTTAGTGACACGATTTTGAAATATGAATTCAAAATGAAAAAATAATAATAATAATAATAATAATAATAATAACAAATATACATACCACTTAACACTAGTGACTCCTAAATTGATACCGCCTTTCTGTTTGTTTAAATATTTTGGCAATTTCTTTTCCTTGTTGCTTTTTCCAAAGCACTCTTTCTTCGACTAGATGATCCAGATTGCTTGTTCTTTTCTTTGCGCATGATTCCTCGATTAGTACAATGAGTATTTGATGGTGCACACTGATCATCTTGACAATTACTCTGAATAACATATAAGTTACCACCAGAATGTTCTTAAATTGTAACATTCTCTAATTTAACCTCCACCTCCTTAAGTATCTTTTGTCTATCAAGAATAGCTAGATTAAATGTATCCTCACTGAAAGCAGCTATAGTAGCCAAATTAGCATATGACTTCAAAAGAATCTTGTAATGTGTTGCCACATATATTTTCAGATCATTCGGGATAAATGAATGAATCATTCTTTTCTCTGCATCTTTAGTCCATCTTTTCAAGATATATTGATCAGACACACGTTTAATATTATAAAAAAAAAAAACCTTTAAAGCATGGGCACACAAAATCCCCACAAACTCAAACATCTTACAGTTACATGTCATAGTAGAAGTGAAAGACTTTAGTACAACTATATGATGACATGACTTTTTTGGAGGAGCAACTCTATATCTCGTGATACCATCATTCTTTCCCAAGCTATACAACTCAAAATTCCAAGTAAGCCAAAATTCTTGTGAAAATAATTTGAAGACATTGGGAACATAAATATTAGATGGATGCTCTAATATATCTACCTGAAATGGCAAATACGGTTTACTATTTAAAGTTTTGAAATCTGCTTTCAATTATTACCGAATGCCATCCAGTAGCTTTTGGATGTGTAAAAAAAAAAATGTCATAGATCATAGTTATAACCAACATACTGTTTGATATGCTTATTTAAGCTCTCACTTCCTTGAGCTGTAGACATATTAGCACAAAAAGTATGTCGACCATAAACTAAAGGCCATTTCTCTTTTAGCTTAAATTGTTTCTTTAACTACGCATTATCTTGAAGACCATATTTTTCAAGAATCATGTGCCACGCATTCAAGAAGTCTTCTTCCTCATCATGATCATATACACAACTACTGAAATCTTTAGAGAAAGTGCTAAAATTTTCAACCACATAACTAAGTTGTTTGGCGGCATTCTGGTATATATGCCATACACATAACCGATGATTAGTTTCTGGCCATTGTGAACTGAGAGCTTTAGCCATTGCAATGTCTTTATCAGTCAAAATATTTTTCAGCTTTTTTCCAGACCTAACTTTCACAAATTAATCAAATAATCACATGAAAGTCTCTGATATCTCATCATACAATAAAGCAATACCAAAACGTATAAATTGCTTGTAATGATTTACACCAACAAACATTGCAAAAGGTGTTCCATACTTATTTTTCCTATATATTGTGTCAAAACAAACAACATTACCAAAAGACTCGTAGTCTAATTGCATTCTACTGTCTACCCAAAATATATTAGTTATAAGGTTCTCAATATCAACTTGTAAAGCATAAGAAAAATTAGGGTCCTCAAATTGTATTTGCTTCAAGTATTCTAAAACATCACCAGTATCCCCCTACTTTCATTTTTTTGTTTGTTTAGACCTTAAATAATTCTTATAATTATCAAGAAGAAAACCAAGATTATTAACTCCCCAAACTCTCCTTGCCATATATTCAATATCTAGTCTTGGTTCTATTCCGGATTGATCAAGCACTTCCAATTCAACAGCTTGACCAATGTCAATGCTTCTTTGAGACCTTAAAATACACTTTTTTTTAGGACTAGCTAGCCAATGTAAATGCTCTGATATGAATTTCATAACACGTAACTTAGCACTAGATTTTTCATTAATTTGTATCATAGCTTTGCAGTCAAATCTTGTCTCTAGCCGATGACATTTATTATTATTATCTTTTCTGTCAACTTCCTAAGTACTTTAAGCAGAACAACAAATAATTTGGCTTGCTTATTCTTATGAAACTTACTTTTTCGAATGCTAAATCCAACTTCTTTGGCATAGGTATTATAGAAGTTATATGCATCTTCCTCACAATCAAATTCCATTCCAACTTTAGGTATGACATGTTCTGAGATATTTGAATGGATTGGACTCATAATTTTAGGATCAGAATCAATTGGGCTATCTTGATTGCCTTGTTGAAAAATCTCTTTCCCAGATGAATCATGTGGCCTAAAAACTTCATGAGTTAAAAATGACAATCTTTGATAAGATTGAGTTTTGGCTTCCCCAATTGATTGTTCGTTTTCCATGAACTTCAAAAACATATTACTTAAATATTAATTAAAAACCTGTAGGTAAAATAAATGAGAGAATTGAATGAATGTAGTTAAAACAATTGACAATAGCATAAAAAATATACAAAGTAATTAAAGAAGATATGTTGACCAAAATTCCACTATGACTTAATAGCATTAGAAACAAAGAAAACAAAAAAGAAAAGACAAATGTTATTAGACAATGTTTCTTTAAAATTCAAAGTCCATATGGTGGTCAATTGAATGGAAGCAAAAAATTTGAAGTTAACCAATAACCAATAGCATAAAAAATATTGAAAGTAATTAAAGATGATATGTTGATCGAAATTCCACTATGACTCAATAGCATCATAAACAAAGAAAACAACAAAGAGAAGACAAATATTGTCAAACAATGTTTCTTCAAAATTTGAAGTTCAAGTGATGGTCAATGGAATGGAAGCCAACAAAATTTGAAATTCATTAGTTCGCAGCGGTGACAAACAACGGCAACAAAGATGATTTGTGGTGGTGATGAATGGGAAAAACAATCTCTTCTTCAATTATCTAGCTTTAGCTACCTAATTGGGATCATGAAGTGGATTTGTAGATGAGACTGATGATTTCGGGCAAGCAGGTGTACTAAATGAGAAGACACACTCAGCGTCAATGTGGAGTGATTTTGATGCATCCCCTTCTTGTTCATTTGAGGTTTATTCTTGTGTGGATATGATTGCCAATTTAGGTATGAAGGTGATTTTGATATTTTTTGTGCTTTCGTTTACAGAGATCTTACTATTGATGTATTTTTCAGAAGTTGTTCAATGTCTATATTTGTTGGTTAGATTGTGGTGATGATGTTGAGGATTTGATATCTGCTGTGGTTGGATCTAATTTGAGAGCTTTGTTTAATTCTTTGGTCATATCTTGTGGTATTTCAGTTGAAGGTACATCTTATTTTTGGTAATATTGTTTGTTCGTATCTACATTTCTATATGTTCTTTACTAGATTTTGTGTATGTACGGGTACGTATTTGTGTTTGTTCGTTGGATTATTATATGTTCTATACTTTAATGTATAAGTTTCTTTTTGAGAAATATATGTTTATTTATTAGTAATCATATGTTCATTTATTAAGAATACTATGTTCCTTTGTTTTTTAGGTCTTTTTCAAGTCACTTATTCTAAAGATTTGTATGTTTTGAAGAGTATTATATATGTTTAGTTATTTAGGATTTTATGTTCCTTTGAATGTTAGGTGATGTTCTTTTTCTTTATGTGTTCTCATTTGCTGAAGTTTCATATGTTCTTTTGAGCAATGTGTGTGTTCCTTTATTTTATTACTATGTGTTCCCATTGCTATTAGTATATGTTCTTTTGTCAATAGTACATGTTTTTATGCTTGAATCACATTTAGGTTATTCTGAAGAAAATGTGTGTGAGAGGGTTGATATGATTGGCATAGAGTTTTTTTTTGTTGAAGATAAAGCTTATGATTATTACAAGATTGTTGTACTTAATCGTGGTTTTGATATAAGGAATATTAGATTACGTTAAAGGGTTGATGCTTCTCAGTGTGGGAGAGAGTTTTGTTATTCTTGTGCTAGTAAGAAACATAGTTATGGGAATAAAGGGAGTCATGAAAGAGTCAACTTCTGAACAAATTACAAAGCATTTGTTCAATTTAAGATTGATGTTAGTGACATTTGGAATTGTGATAGACAACATAGTCTTCCATTTGTTCCACATTATTAAAGTCATTTATTACATGTTGCAAGACATATAGATGAGAGTAAGAAAAACATGTTGTTTTCCTTTACGCGAACTATCATTCGAGCGATTGATTCATTTAGAATATTATTCCAAGAAAGTGGGGAATTGAATATGTTGGATTTACAAAGAAAGATTTATACAATTTTTTTAGTAGGGAGAAATTAATCCAAATAGGGAGTGTTGATAAGGAAAGAAATAGTTGTGTTAAGAATTTTTATTATGAATATCAAGTTGTTGAAGGTAGGTTGGGTAATTTTATTTGGAGGGATTCACTCATGTATGAAGATTATCAAACTCTTGGTGATATTATAGCTTTCGATATAATATATAGAACAAATATGTATAGTCTGATATGTGCTCCATTTATTTGAAAGAATAATCACCGACAAATAGTGATTTTTACTTGTGGATTTTTTGTTAAATGAGGATAAGGAAACATTTGGGCTGCTGTTTAATCATTTTTTGGATAGCATGGGAAGTGTACAACCATCAACATTTATGACAGATTAAGACCTTGCTATTATGTTGGCTGTTGAGAGACATTTACGCTATGCTAAGCATAGGTTGTGGTTATGGCATGTTTCACAAAATGCAAGGAAACATTTGGGATGGTTACTAAATAGTAACAAAGATTTTTCTAAAGCTTTGATTTGGTGTTTTTATGGTTGTATTGCTATTCAGAGTTTATTGACAAATGGTCAAATACAATTAAGGCTTTCGGATTAAAAGGCAACAGATAGCTGAAGAAAATATTTTCATTGAGGGAGAAGTGGTGCCCTACTTACTGTAGAGATGTGTTTTCAGTAGATATATTTTAGATATTCATTTATATGTTATTCAACAACTATTTTTATATATTGTATCTTTTATGGCTAAGTGTTCCTTTGTAGACTTATAGATGTGTGTTCATTTGTAAAGTTAAGTGTATTCTCATGTTTATTAATGTTTGTTCATTTTTATTTGCTTTGGTTGTCACTGTGTAACAATTTCTCATCTATTAATTTATATGTTCATTCTTTTCTTTTCTTATGTTTGTTTCTGCACTGTTGTTTGTTTTATTTATTAATGTGAATGTGTGTTCCTTCTTGTGTTTGTGTATGTTGGAAATTTATCTACACAAAAAAAATAAAAGTACAAATCATATGTTGAATAGGATATGCAGTAAACAGACTTCACTTTTGTCAATGTTTCATTCAATTGAGCAAAGAATTAGAGAATGGAAAGATGCTGAGGTTGGTGAAGATTTTCGTAACTAGGGTTCATTAACTGTGAAGTTTCATTGTGTACTCTTAAAGCATGTTGCTAAGGTATATATATTTCATATTTACAAAAAGTTTGAGGATGAGCTGGATATTAGGTTCATTTGTAGACTATAATTTGGCAAGTAAAGCTAATGATGCCTTTTAGTATAAAGTAGCAAATTAAGATTTGGAAGGCTGTTACTGCTTGGTATTTTTTACAAAGTGTGATTCTATCAAGGTAAATTGTTCATGCAAATATTTTGAGGAGGCAGACTAGTTTTGTTCTCATATATTTAGAATTTTTAATGTGAGACATGTTACTGTAATTCCTTATACGTATATTATTAGAAGGTGGACAAAGAATGCTGGAGCTAACAAATGTTTTGATGCTAATTGAGGGACTAGTGATAATTTTGTCAGAATGTTTTGGAGGAATAAACTAATGATGGAAGTATATGAGGTTGTGATTTTATGCTAAGACAATGAAGAGACAAGGGAAATTTGTGAACACTGGGCAACAGATTTGAGCAAAATGGTTAGACGTTGTTTATCTTTGAATTTAAAGGGGGGACCCAGTACTAGTTGTTTGTCTGTAGGTGATGATGTTGGATTACAAAACCCATTGCCTATCAGGACAAAAGGCTACATCAAGAAGTGGATTCAGAGTTATGTTGAAAAGCACTCAAAGAAAATGAAGAAATAGATCATTAATATGTCTGTTTATTTACTCATATTGATTTGTTCCTGTAATTAAGAATATATGTCCACCATTTTTATTCTAAATTACTATTCATAAAAGAATGAACATATATGAAAAAGAAGTAGAAAAGATGGGGGGGAAAAAATAGAAAAAATGTATACATTTTACAATGCAGGCACTATACAATGTTTCAAATTCAAACTAGAATGTATTCCTTTTAGTGTTAGGATCTTTTTTTTTTTTTTTACATAGAGAAAAGTTCATTTATGTAAATCTATTTCTGCATGCTATTTGGTATTAAAGGCAAATACAATTCTATTTTTTTAATATATTTTTTTATTCTTTTATGTAGTATTATTTGTTCATTTGGCATTACTGATCTTAATTTCATTTAAGAGAAAAGGGTTTTCTTCCTAGAATTAATAGTGGCAACAATACAATGTTTTGAACATGAGTTGTTTTCAATGATCCATAATGGAAAAAAAAAAAGAACATATATAAACAACTATAAAGAAATGAACATATATGAGAGAAATAACAAAACATATACAAAAACATAAAGGAAATATGTTCTTCAAGTGCTAGTAGTAATTTGAAATATCATTAATAACATCAAATTTTAGTAGTAATTGTAAATACCATCAATAACAACAGATCTTGGTATTGTGGTTTGAAAGAAACATTTGTGTAGTAATCTTTGTACAATGGATTTGCATCACATCTAATGGGTCTAAATCTAAATCAAATTGTTTTCAATGATCGAGTTCTATGTGCCTCATTGTGAAGACAGCACAATCAATGCCATTTGTCAAATACTCATCCTTCCTTCCAAATTTAAACATGTCATATTTCCATTTCAGCTACACATATGAATCATCAAAGCTTGCTATTTGCTTTTTCAAGATGTATTCATTTTTTCAGAAGTATATGTTGAGCATTAGCTTCTGTAAAAAAAAAAACAATATGTTAGTTCATTGTAGCTTTGGTGATTTGGTGCATATTTGTAATTTCTTATGACTTACAAGAGTATTTATAACTTGGGTATAGTTCTTCTGATTAATTAACAGATTGTTAATTACCTTCACAACTTGCTTCTCAAATCAAATGCAAATGCAAATGCAAACAAGTTCTTATGTTCAATGACTAGAACAATGATATAGATAAAAAGAACATACAAAAAAGAATAAAGAGCACATAAAACCAAAAAAAAATATATTACAACTAATAAAAGGAACATGTAGCAAATTATAAGGAAACATGTCCAAGAAGATGGGAAAACCTAAAAAATTGTTGGAAACAAGAACATATTACAACAATAAAAGGAACAAGTAACAATTCAAAAGGGAACATATAGAAAATTATGTAGCAAATCAGAAAGGATCATGTAATAATTCAAAAAGGAAAACATATATGATTGTGCCGCAAATTAGCAGGGAACATTTTGAAGAAGATGGGAACACCAGAGATATTATTGGTTATTAAAATATATTACTACACAAAAGGGAATATGTAACAATTCAAAAGGGAACATATCAAACCAAAAAAGTGCTTATATTCAATGACTGGAACAATGATCTAGCAAAAAAAAAAGAACATACAGAAAAGAATAGAGAACATATAAAACCAAAAAGAGGAAAATATTACAACTAATAAAAGGAACATGTAGCAAATCAGAAATGAACATATCCAAGAAGATGGGAAAACTAGAGATATTACTGGATATTAGAACATATTACAACAATAAAATGAACATGTAATAATTCAAAAGGGAACATATGGAAGATCATGGAGCAAATCAAAATGGAACATTTTGAAGAAGATGGTAACATCAGAGATATTGTTGGGCATTAGAACATATTACTACAAAAAAGGAACATGTCGAAGGAGATGGGAACACCAGAGATATTGTTGGGTATTAGAACATATTACTACAAAAAAAACATATAATAATTTAAAACAGAACATATAGAAGATAATGTTTACCAGATCATATTGATTGAAAGGATGAAGATGTTGGGTTTGAACCCAATTTCTTAAGGCTTCAATCCCTGCATTTCTCATCTCATTTAAGATAATTTGTTTCTATTTCTTTTTGGTAGCCTTTAGGTTGTTTTTCAGGCTATTCATGATATTGAACTTTGACCAAATAACAACAAAAAATTCAATAGAACAATTAAAGACAAAAAATGAACATATATAATATGATAAAGGAATATATTCTAATAAAAGGATTACAGACAACAAAGGTATGATGAAAGCTCTTTTTGGGTTGCCAGACTAATTTTTCTTTAGGTTTTGAAGTGTTGTTCATGTATGTATAACTTTCACCTTAATGTATGTAAGACCAAATACGGATACAAGTAAGTCTCATGGAAAAGATTGATTTCCAATATTTATTAGAAATTGTCCTGCATAATAAACAAATGAGTTGTCTTTTACATTACATGTTATATACAATATGAGCTTTTGATGATTCCTTTGGCATTTCAATGTCTGTTCTTGATTTTGGATCAACAACTTTAATTTGTTTATTTGTTAGCTATTTGGAGTGTTGTTTTAGTAGCAAATTCCTTAATGAAAGCACTATGGAAAAAGCTGACATCTCTCTGAATATGTATACTTTCTCCAACTTCAGCAGCAATGGGCCTAAGAATTGGAAGCTCAGTTATAAATTTTGACACGGTAGCTTGTTGGACTTTAGGTGACTCTATTCCCAATAAAAACCCTGGCACATCATCAGCCAACTTGGTACATACATCTTTGCCTTTTTCTATAACTCTTGGAAGAAGAACAGATAACAATCTATAGATGAACATATAGGAAAATAAAAAAGAACGCATACAAAATAGGTAAATAAAAAGATGTGAATGTGGAACCTTGTGGTGCTTTCATAGAACAAGGTAGTAGAAGCTTGATTTTTGTTGGCTTACTTTGCAGCTTGTCATTAGGATGTGGACATGAATCCCTGAGATTTCTTAGATGACCCGTTTAAGAGAACACAAAGCAATTAAAAGACAAACATATTGGATAAAAAGAACAAATAGACAGAAGTGTAGAAGAAATGGTGAGAAAATATATACACCTTGTTACAGTCATTGTTTTTATCCTTTGATGGGAATGTTAAAATGAACAAATAGGAAAACAAAAAAGAATATTAATAGACGAACAAATGAACATATAAAAATGAACATTATAAACATAAGAGCATATTCAACCTTGTTCTTCTTATGTAGATGGAAATTTTTTTTGTGGTGGTTCATCTATGAATAAATAAAAATAAATAAATATCAATTCATAAATGAGCATATATCAATAGATAAAGGAACAGATTAAGACAAAGATTTAACAGTGATGCAACAAAAAAGATATTATCTAACCTTGTTGCTTAACTTCAAGAGATTTAACAGTGTGTTCTTATAACATGGACAACAAAACAGAGAGAATATGCTATTGTTGTTTTACCTGCAGTAATAAGACACAACCACCAATGTTATTTTTCATTTCCCCCATCTTATAACCTTCAATTGCAACAGCCATGTTGCTGACCAAGTACTTCCATCAATTTAAATTTTTTATAACTGACATATAAGGGTTTGACTTGATAACCTTACAATTGTAGTGTTTTTGGTATTGTTGTTGGTGCAATGAAGTGTATTGTCACAAACATAATTAAATTTTGTTTAAAGTTGTCCTCGGCTTCTTTATCCTTAACCAATGCATCTAAAAGCTATTGTGGACTAGGAAGTGCACCTCCAAACTGTTCTCTCTACTACAAAAACACCTGTGCCTTAACAAAATCAATTTGATTGGATCTCTGCTTCTATACTTCTATCTTTCTAAAAGGGATGTCAAACATGAGATGACCATCTTCTGCTTCTACCTCAATATCCTTCTTGTTTGCAATGCAGAGTGTAAGTGAATTGTAGTAAAAAACAGGAATGAAGAAATGCAGTAGATCTTTTCTAACTATTATTGATTGCAATTAGAACAAGCTCTTAAATCCTAAATCAATAATTGCTTGCTTTTGTAACTCTTTATCAGCAATAAGTTTCAAAACATTATGTATTTTTGTTGCTAAACATCTAACAGTAAGCACTTGTCTAAAAGTGCTAATCAAAGAAGACATATCAAGGTCAAAAGGAATACACACAAACAAAAGAAGGAACACATATCAACGAAATAAGGAACACACACAAACAAAAAAGGGAGCATATAGAAAAAATGATAGAGATATTGAGGAACATATGCAAAAACCAAAAAAAAAAAAAAAATAAACCCAAACACAAAAGGAACATATATGAATATTACAAAACACAAACTAAAGAAAATATAGGAAAAAAACAAGCAAAGATGATGAACATATGCAAAATAAAAAAGAACATACACAAATGAATGAATGAACATATAAGTGAAAACTGTAAATAATGATATGAAGTTATGCACAAGAGAAAAAACATATGCATATAACTACATGAATAAACAGGGATTACGCAAATAGCAAACACGAACAAGTGGACAAACACTCATTACATAGAAAACATATATCAACAAAAGAATAAATAGGTAGCAATCAAAGAAATAACACCAACAGACAAGACAATCTCGCTAATAGTAGAGTGTTTACTGAGATTTAACTTTGCATGTCTAGTTTCTGGTATTTTGAGAGTATTTTATTTGGTACTAGTTTGGAAGTCGGTTCTTTTTGAATTTTAGGTTTTATGCTATTTGATTTTTTCTTCTTGTCCTATCTTCTTGTTCGGTATCAGTCTCCTTTCCCTTCGATTAATAGATTTGGTCACTATAGCAAAAATAAGGAATTAGAGGTTAAGTTTTCAAGATTGGAACTGAAAGTAAAACATACAAACCAGAGAAAGGAACAAATCAAACTTACAATTTTTGCTATAACATCATATCATCATTCGTGTCTGACATTTTCTTGGTGATTTTGATGCCTGAATTGTGCCGAAGAATCGTAGAAATTGTGGTGGTAGAAATGCCAAGGAGAAATATAAGAGATCACAAGCGAAGCAAGTTGCTGCTGCAGGAAATGAACAACGTACTGGAAAACTCAAACATCGTGAAGCCAATCGACATTAGAAGGTAAAAATTGTGATCGGAGCAAATGTTTTTTGTCAGAGAGGACTGGTTTTGGAGAGGCAGTTCGTGAGATTGTACAAATTTTGAAATTCATGCTTCGCAGGATAAGTAAATATTTGATGACATAAATCATAATTTGGTGGCAGTTGTAATGCGCCAGCCAGAATGGCCTAATTGTTCGTTTTCATAATTTTGGTTTTATAAAATCTATAAACATATAGTAGTAGGGTGGCTTATATCACAAGCCTGGTGTACATAAAAAGACTTTTATTCTAATATTAAGTTATGTTAAATAAAACTATCTTAAATGAAAATAAGAATTTTCCATCTATGCTAGAAAAAAAAGTTATTAAAATCAAGTCATAAGCCATTTTCATTAGAAGTCCAAAATGTATAGACATTCATTTGAAACAATAAATCCCTTTCAATAAAGTAGTTATTTAAAATGCGGGTAAAATTCACCATGGGTCACCTAGTTTATTTTTTTGTCCTATCCGGGTACCTTACCTTTATTTTGTCCTAGCGAGGTACCTTTGCTCCTATTGCGCATCCTGTTCAACTACTTTCCATCAAATTGGTCATTAAATTGGATGGAAAATGATGATGTGGCATTAAATAATACTAAAATAAACTTAAAATGACGACTTCAGTCCTCAAACTATTTCAATTACTAATTCTAACCCTTAAAATTTATTTTCTTGATTTTCGTGAATTGTTCATATGATGAACACAAACACACAAAACCCACATGGATCTGAATCCTTGCCTGTTTTGAATGTTCTTGTTGTTTCGATGTTACTGGATTTTTGTTGAGAACATGGATACACCGAATCAACTTTGTTTTTGAGAAAAAGAAGATCTTGTTGAGTTTTTGAAACTAACCAAAATTGCTCGATTTGATCCCGAGACTCCCCGGCCACCACCATCCGTGAAAGTCACCGGTGGATGGCTCGGTTTCGTAGCAACAAGGCCGAAGGTTAATAGCCCCATGGTTTGGAGGCTTGATTTCGCTTCAACTGGTTTGAATTTTGATTCGTTTCGAATGTGGGTTCATGAAAAGGTTTAAGAACCCTAACACTTATTTTTGAAATTAAGTGTTATGTGTGCGAAATTGATCAAAAAGAATTGTTCCATTGTGATAATCGACCTCTGGGGAACAAAACCCATATATTTTTGTTGCCGTTTGACAGCGATAGTGTCGCCGGAAAAGTCGCGACTTTCGTAGCTTGTTGAGCAGCCTGTGGACGAGAGCCAACGCCTTTAACGCGATGATCCAGTCCCGCGTCTTGCTCAGCCGCTTGGAAATGGAAGCACCAGCACAGGTGCCGAAGAGGGGGACAGTTCATTGCGAATCGCCTGTAGTCGAGTCGTCGTTCTCAGCATCGAATCCCTGGCAATAACGTAAATTCTGGGCCCGATAGCGGCGAGCCTCAGCGAGTTCAGTGGTGGCGGAAATGAAAAGGATGATGAGGGCAATTCGGCGAGGAGTAGGAGACCGAGAGAAACCAGGTTGAGTTGGCGCCAGCGAGGAGTTCAGCAGCGTCGTATGGCGGCTGGAATAGAAGAATGGTCTGGAATTGTTGGCTTAGGAGTAGCTCTGAAATTGTTCGATTAAACAATTGTACAATTGTTTCTGTGATTTTTGGACAATTACTGCGGAGGACGGGGAGGACGACGTAGAGGTCAAGGGCGGCTGGGATGGTGGGCGACAGAGGAAGAGGTTGACGGTGGCTAAAATGATTTTGGTGGAAGTTTAAAGGTTAGAATTAGTTATTAGAAAAGTTTAGGGTCCAAAGTTATTATTTTACGTTTATTGTAGCATTAATTAATGCCACATCATCAATTTCCGTGAGACTTAATGATGGAATCAACGGAAAGTACCCAGATAGGACACGCGATAAGAGGTAAGATACCTCGCTAGGACAAAATAAAGGTAAGGTACCCGGATAGGACAAAAAAATAAGCTAGGTGACCCATGGTGAATTTTACCCTTTAAAATGCTTACTTAGGATCACCAAACAAGGAAGATACAATGTTGACAAGTACTACACCGCTTTAAGTTGTTTACATCATTTTCAGATTTTTTAACTTAAATTTGACCTATATTTATTTATATTCATATCTGCTAAAAATTTTTTAAAAAAAAACTATAAATTTTATAGTTTCTAAATATAAAGTTTTTAAAAAAATTTTAAGCAAATATTAATATAAATAAATTTAAGTGAAACTTAAGTAAAAAAACTGAAATAGTGTAAAGAACTTAGGATAGAGAATCACATATTAGTAAGAATTTAATATTTTTTTATACCAAGATCCAAATTTACCATTAGCATGTTTTTGGTAATGTTTTGAATTGACATTGAATTTCATTTCCAATCAAGTACTGCATTGGTTCCAATTTAAAGGAGTTTTTCAACTAAGGGAAAGTTACAAAAACCTCCTAACATTTGGTCTAACCTACACAACCTACACTTGCCCCATTCTATTTTAGAAAACCTACATTTTGCCCCTAGTATAGTCACATCATTCAAATTCGCTACTATGTAAATGGGCCAAATTCCATGATTGCCCAATAAGATTTACAAATTGTGCAAATCAACGACAATATTCATTTCATACCACCTCCAATCCATTTTCTCTAAATATATAATATATTTCTAATAAATTTTATATTTCTAAATAATTTATATCATAGTAAGTTTACTAATAATTTCTAGATCTATAACATATTTCCATATTTATAAACCAATTGTTGATACTTGTGATTAATATTAATATTTACTTTTTTTACATTTTATTCATTTTTCAATTAGATCAAATAGAGAAGTATCATGATCTTTTTGGATAAATATATTTTAGCTAATCTCATTTTATTTTGAAAACTAATTTTCACCATATGAAAGAAATCTACACATTCTACAATTTTTTATCATTGTAAAATGTTAATAATATATTAATTAAGCACATTATTAATTACATACCATTATATCATTAATAAAGTACATTTTTTAGCTAGATGGTAATTAATGTTTTGTAATTGTTTAGCTTATCCAATGAAAAAATCAATAAGTTATTTCTTTTTTTAACAAAAAATTTAAAAGCCAAAAATTCTTAAAATATAATACTTTAATAGATGTGAAATTTAGTTGTGCATTCAGTAAATGTATTACACATTTATTTTTTTAGTTACTATTTAGTTGTGCATTCAATAAGTTTAAGACTTTTGTTCTCCATGGAAGACCTCAAGCAAATCTCCAGTTTGAGCCATAAATTAGATCATGAGGGAAGCCACCTTGAGCCTACTGAGAATAGAATTGGAATATTGGGTGGAAATTTATGGTGAAAATTCATGAGCCTCGAATTTATTTAATACACAACTAAATGGTAATTAAAAAAATAATAAATATGTAATGCATTTATTGAATGCACAACTAAATTTTACATTTGCTGAAGTAATATAGTTTATGAATTTTTTAATTTTAATTTTTTTTGTAAAAAATAAATATAAATTATAAATTTTTTCATTGGGTAGGGTAAAAAGTTCCAAAACATTAATTACCATTTAGCTAAAAATATACTTAATTAATAATATAATGTTACATAATTAATGATGTGCTTAAATTAATATATTATTTATATTATGCATTGCTAAAAAATTTTAGAATGTGTATATTTCTTTCATATGGTGAAAATTAGTTTTTAAAATAAAATGAGATTAGATAAAAATATATTTGTCCTAAAAGATGATACTTCTCTATTTGAATTAATTAAAAAGAGAATAAAAAGTTAAACAAGTATTAATATTAATCACAAGTATCAATTATTGGTTTATGAATATGGAAATATATTATAGATCTATAAATTATTAGTAAATTTACAAAGATATAAATTATTCAAGGATATATAATTTTGTAGAAATATATTATATATTTAGAGAAAATAGATTAAGTGGTATAAAATGAATATTATGAATGATTTGCATAATTTGAAAATCTTATTGGGCCATCATGGCATTTGACCCACTCCCACAACAATCAATTTAACTGATGTAACTATTTTAATGGGCAAAGTAGATTTTCTAAAATAGAAATAGGGTGAGTGTAGGTCAGATCAAATGTCAAGAGGTTTTTGTAACTTTTCCTTCGACTAAACAAGAAACATTAATAAAAAAATGCATCTTTTAACCGGAAAAAAACTGAATTATTGAAACGTTTTCAATTGATTAGGAAAATGCTGAGAGGTCTTTTTTAATGAAATCAACATCTTTAACACAATAATCATTTTTTTATTTAATTTACGCAAATTTCCATGATCTCCTTGTTTATTATTTTCCCATATACGTTTTCATACATATATTCGACTAATTGGGATTTTTTCGAAGTAAAGCATAAATCACAAATTTTTACCCGTACTTCTTTCAACTTTTAAGTTATTGTCTTGAACTTTTTTAACTCAAGAGAATGATTTCTATTTCTTATCAATTTCTGTATACAATGGAGCCTAATAAATATACACAAGGCTATGAATTATACAAGGTAATAAAATAAATATATACAAATTCAATGCTATTACACTAGGCAAATAAATCAATATTGATTCAATATTAATTTTATTCTATTAACAGCTCCCTCAAAGTCAAGGAGGTATACTTGATATCAACTTGAGTTTCAACAAGAGCTCTTGAAATCATCTAAGAAGATGAGTATTTGTAAAGATGTCAACTATTTGTTTCTTTGGGGAGATATTCAGATTCAGTGCTAACTCTAGCTAGAACAGTTTGCTTCTTACTTCTCCAAGAAATAAGAAAGTCCCCCTAGTGAAAAAAATAATCACCAGCAGTCAAATGACAATCTGTAGGATCCTAAGCCCAATCAGCATCAGAGTATCCTGATAAAACCAAAGATGAATGTGTAGAGCAAAATAATCCATGAAAGATAGTGCCTTTGATGTATTGAAGGAAATGAAGAACTGCTGAATAGTAAGAGGAGCAACAAGTAGCCATGAGTTGGCTTTGGAATCATATTTCAGTTGAGATAGAAAATAACCTTTGGAATCAAAAGAAACTTCAAGACCAAGAAAGTAATTGAGTGGTTTAAGATCCTTCATTTCAAATTGTTGACTGAGATACTCTTTTAACTCAGGGATACAAGTTGCATCATCACCTGCGATAATCATATAATCCATAAAAAAAAGAAGAAGAACAATGCCATGATCTATGTTTTGTATGAATAGAGCAAAAGTTTCCTCATAATCGATGCCATATTACTGAGTATATCCCTTTGCTGCAAAGCACACCTTATAGCATTCCACTAAGCCATCTGAGCTGGTTTTTATAAACCCATTTGCACCCAATCAGGGTTTCACATGAAGGAAGATAAACCATTTCCCAAGTATTGGTTTTCTCCAAGGCATGAATTTCTTTTTGCATAGCTTGCTGCCAAATAGGGTCAGTGCTAGCCTCATGATAAGAATGAGGTTCATTTAAATTAGCAATGGCAGAAAAACAATGGTAATTATTAAGATGGCGAGGTGCCTCTCTTACTTACGTGGAATGATAAAGTGGTGTAGATTTAGAATCAAAAGATGCTAGAACAGATTCATCAGAAGCATATGCAGTTTCAGCAGGAGAGTAATTGAGCTCATTCAAGCTATCAGTTTCAGGAAACAATTCATTGGAAGGGTATGTGAAAAATGGTAATGTTGTATAGTGGATGGGTCGGGTGAAATTTGGATAGAGAAGAAAACAAAGTATTTTCCTAAAAGTTGACATGATAAGATACTCGTAATCAATTTGAGATTAGGTCCCTAAAGCAAGAGTGAGAATGCTGGAGACAAAAACTCCAGTGTTGCATTACGTACTGATAAACGTACTTATAGAGTACAAGGAGATATCACAAGTTACAAAGGATAAATACAAAGGTACATAAATACAATGCGAGAATATTAACAATATTAACAAAATCATGTGTTCATATTTTCTCCAATATCCTTATTATGTCCCCACGAGATGGCAGCACCATTAGCAGAGGCGGAACTAAGGGGGCTAGCAGGGCCTTCACCCCCTTGAGTCTAAGAAACACATAGGGCAGTAGTATTAGTTGTAGAAATATTTAAGAGAGTTTTATATGTTGGCTCCTCCAAACTATGTTGTACATTTGGTTCTACTCTATCTCTCTTTTTTTACGTGAAGTGTTTTTTATGACTAAGATTAGTTTTTTTGAATTAAGTTTTTATATTAAATTCTATTTAAAATAAATAATTATTAAAAAAAATTTAAGTTTATTGAAAAAAAAATTTAAGTCATTTGATGCTGCAAAAATTTGCGAGCTTACCCAAAAATATTATCTTGAAGATTTTAGTGAGTAAAAGAAGGAGCATTTGCCTTATAAGCTAAGACTATATCAAATTGATGTGCCATAAAGTCTTAACTCAAGAAAATTTTCAACACTTTCAGAGTTTTATCGATAGCTAGTGCAAAGCAGGAAGTCAAAAATATATCATCTAGTTGGTAGATTGATTCGACTTGTACTTACTTTTCCAGTTTCTACAATGTTATAAAGACTTGATGTCGCAGCAAGATGGATAATGACTTTCTTAAGGATTCTTTATTAGTGTATATAGAGAAGGAGCTTGTTGCAAAAATTGATAATGATGTAATTATAGACAAATTTAATTTCCTAATAGAAAGATGAGTACAATTTAAATAAGTTATATCTATACTTTAAATTTCTTTATTACATTGAAATATTTTAAGGTCTTAGTAGTTGGCCCACTAACAAAAATTTTTGGATCCGCCTCTGACTATCAGTGATGCCAATCTTGAAGCAAAGTTCACGGAACCGTGGCTTGGTGAGAAGGTCAACCAGTTGAGTTTAACTAGGGACATAGCAAATATGAAGCACACTAGAAGCAACAAGGTCATTGACAAGGTCATCCGAGAGAGGATTCTTGCACACTTACGTAGCACCCGCTAGCATTGTCACAACGTAGAGTAAGAGGGCCACCTAGAGGAACACCATGCTCAAAGGGAAGAGAGCTAACCCACTTAGTTTTGCAGGCAGCAAGAGCAATTGCTCGATACTCAACTTCTGTAGATGACCTTGCAATTCACCAAGAAAAGGCTATATATGTAACATGACAGAGGAAGACAGTGGGGTGCCTATCTCTTTCGCTCCACTCATATTAGACCGATCCAATAAATCAAAGAATGTACTTATGTTCTGACAGAAATAAGTCAGTCGATTTAATTACCCCAGTTTTATCTTAATTACTTACTAAATGGCTAAACAACTTAAAAGTCCCCAATCATATATGTCTATTTTACCTAACCTTAAAGGATTAGTTTGGGCTTTTTTAGGTAGCCTGGTGTGCAGTGCCTATGTCTAGAATCCGAGTGCAGCTAGGAGGATGTCTGGATGTGGAATCATAATTTAACTTAACCATACTCGAACATTTATCCTTGCTTAAAAACCCATTATTTGCTTATACTACTCGTTAGTAGGCTCGTAGAATTTCTTGTTGAGACCAGCTTTGTTACCTGGGTGAGATCAGTTCCTCTATTGCCTTCATTACCTCATGACTTAGATGGTTCTTTATTGCCATTGTTAATCAGGATTAGAGATACAACTGGGTGGAAAAGGACAAAAATTTGATTCTAGGATCACTGCTCTGATACCGAAGTATATATTCATTCACATTTTTAAATCATGCATATACATCGTTACCTTATACGCACCTAGTGACCAAACATCATAAATAATCCTAGGAGATGAGGAAAAGGGGCTCTTAGGGTTCTAGTGTGAGAAACTCTCATTTCTCTCTAGACTTTGGGTATTCCAGATGAGATTTGATGTAGAAATCATTTTTTGTATTGAGAAAAAATCTTTCAAACATTTTTATTGAATGGGGGATAGACGAAGATGTGATAAGAATTGTAAAAATATAGACAGCGATGTCGAAATTCTATTGATCTAACGGGTGAGGAGATTGAGTGGTTTTTACCTTCTTAGAAGGCAAGCAGTTGTTGTTTGGGAAGCAAGGGGAGGAAGATGTATCGGAGATTGGAGGAACGGGAACTATATTTCTCATTCAAAGAAAACAAATGTGGGCGTTTTTCTGGAATTATTTAAAGTTAAAAAATTGAGTTGATCGATCGAGTATAATAGGTCTGAAAAGAACACACTCGCAGGGGTGGAATTGGTTTCATCGATTGCTATCTTCTCTGTTAGATACAGCTAAGAACCATGGTGGTGGTGGCGTGGCTGGCAGCAGTTTCAATAAGACGTGTTTCAATAAGTGACTTAGGAAAAGAGGTTTTCATGGAGGTGGTGTGGACTGTGGAGTCGAGAGTTAAGCAAGAAAGTTACCGGGAGCAACGAAAAAGAGCAGGGATGTGGCGGAGAAAACAATTCGACGGCGGCAGTGACAAAGTTAGGGTTCCTTAGAATTTGGGTTGGGTTAATGTTTCTGGTGGGCTTGACAAGGATAGTAATTCTAGTGGGCCTGAGTTTGTTTCTGGTGGGTCAAAAATTGGAGATTATGTGGATTCCATTTGGTCAAAAACTGATTAATGGGTATGAATCTTTTTGAGTGAATGTAAAATATCTTTATGATGCTTCAACAATGGGGATAAATAGTACTAATGAAGACTCCTAGTTATTTATTTTTTTCTAATGTCCCTCTTATTTTTAAAGTCGTGGTTAATCAGAAGGAATGATTTTCTAAGTTTTAAATGGCCATAAAAAACTACAGTAATGAAAGGTGTTGGATCTTCAAATCATGACAAAGAGAATATTGAAAATTTGACGTTTTTTAATATGTTTATGACATCTTTGATGATTGTGACAAATTAACATTGTGTATTCTAGATAATCTTGACAAAGCTAAAGTGTAGATAAAGAAACAAAAAAAAATGGAATTACAGACAATAGGTTTGTTGCTAAAGTGTGAATTAAAACGATTGGCAAGGGGGATTAAAGATTAGGCATTGGTTAACATGACTTCATGGGTCTTAGGTGGCGTGATTTTGGGTGCCAAAGTGTGTAATTTTTTGGTGTTTGCAGGGAGTGTTGGTTTGCAAGATAAGGGAGAGTTGTAACAAGTATTTCTGGTCTTTTATTTCAAAGGTTATCTGTAATTTAGAGATTTGGGTGTACTCTTCCTCTGTAGATGTTTTTGGGTTTTGTTTCATACTCTTTCTAGAACTGGGGTATAATTTCTAATTTATATTAATATTAGTTTTCATTGCCGTTTAAAAAAAAAAAGTCGTGCCTCTGAGATATAGATAGATACAAGAAGAAGTGGACTATTCTATTGTTTAGGATTCGCGAATATGATGTTCGAAAGAGATGTTTAACATACTTGGTTGAGATTAAAGCACACTATAATAATGATAATAGTGATGATGATGACAATGAAGATGATAATTTATCTATTGTGTACACTACTCAAAACCATACACTTTAAAAATATTATTTTGTAATAAGTAAGCATTTTTTATAAATTTTTTGTTATGCAAGTTAAGGAAAAAATAGTTGAAAATTAGTCATTAAAAAATATTATTCAAGTGATTATTATATGATATTTTTTCATATTGGTATTTAAAAATTAGGATGAAAGGACTCGAACACCGGATTAAAAGGTGAGAAAGCCCAATTATCTTGCCACTGCACCAATGATGCGGAATACTATTAAATGATTATAAAACATCTATTTTAAGTTTTGTTGACTTGAAACAATTAAATGACTTCCTGAAGGGAATCCCAAGTGCCTCAACCATACCTCCCTGCTTCTGTACTTAAACTTAAGAAAATGCATGTGGTAATTTCTTTTTCTTTGAATCCAAACTGTTGTTCGCCCAATTAGCTGGTACACTCTCCATTTCAATGCAAAATGTTATTATTTGCTATTGTTAGCGTTACTTGCAGGGATCAGTGTGAGCCGGGTTTTATCTCAATTTTCGACTCCTTGGGCTGCCACTAAATGGAAAATGGATTCGTTCACCGTAAAAAGAACTATTCTCCCTGTTCACTAGTTATTATTTGAACAAATGAAGGTTTTCCTCATGGTTAAACAAATTAATGTTATAGATCTTGGTGGGATTGGGAATGACAAGACAATTTGTCAACATCGCGGACGGGTAATAGCCGTTAAATCACATCTATCACGACAATGTTTCTTGATTATTATCCTTTTTCATGAAATTTAAAACTATATCATATCTCATGATCCTTACTATTAATAATTAACCCTCACCACGAAAGTTTGCCTTATGATTGAAGTAATCAATGTTATATTTTAATCTTAGTGGCAATAATAAAGTTATTATCACTGTTTATTAACATGATAAATATGTAACAAAGTGTTAAACCATACTTAGGAACTCACTTACTTAGTTAAGTTTGTCTTTCTTACTTAACAATATGTTAACATTGAGATACTTAATTTAAAAACACTTAAGTAAAATAAAATTAAAAAAATACTTACTTGATTAAAACCCGTCATTAACTAGGAGAGCTGCCATATTGATTGTCTCTTCCTAGGATTATGATTGTGTTTCTTTGTTTATTGAAAAGCTATGTGAGCATCAGTTTGATACTTAGTCATCAATTTTCATGGTATGTAAACTTAAAAAAGAGGAGTAAATAAAAAAATTTACCAGTAGCTGGAGACCATCAGTAATCCTATTCATTGGCCTCTAGACTGTGAAAGCCCAATGACAGCAACTATGAAAGCTCCACGACAGCAACTATTGATAGGGCTGTAAATTTCGGGTTTAGGTCTGGTTTGGGTCGGAACCCGAAATTTTCAAGTAAATTCTTCATCCGAAAATTACAACCCGACCCGATCCTATTTATTGGCTTAACCTGAACCGACCCTAACCCTATGCTTAACCCAAACCGACCCTAACCCAAAAATATAGGGTTAGGGTCGGGTTTACCCGAAATAAACCAACACCTCATTGCCAAAAGCCTCCTTTGCCACGAGCGCTCACCGGCCCCAATCCTTCATGCCACCGTCGACCACCCCATAAAGTCACAGTAGAGCGTTGCTCAACTGCTAGTGGCACTCAATCAAAGAGGAGAGCGTCGCGCGATTCAGTCCCCTTCTCCATCTGCAGTGCTCCATCGTCGTCGCTTGTCGCCCATCCTCCCGAGGGCTGCCCCAGTCGTCGTCGTCTCGGCTCAGGTTGCCAATCTCCCATCCATCGCCACCAGACAAAGAATCGAAGGACAACCCGATGCACAATCTGCTTTACAACCCAAACCTAACATGGCAAGGCAATGGAAGCCAAACGGTGGCATAAGGGCAAAAGAGCAGATTTGATTTCGAGTAGAGCAATAAGTAGGCGACGGGATGGGATGGCCTGGATGGGGATGAGAGTCGGTTACACTTAGTTTAAGGTAAGTGTAAGGTTAGGCTGGGCTTATGTGATATGGGCTCAAGCAAATTATTGTCTTGGGCTGGGCTTTATATATAGGAAAATTTTAAAATCGGGTGGTTTCGGGTTTAACCCGAACCAATCCGACTGTTGAGTTTTTGAATAGGGTTGGGTTCGGGTTGACCTAAATACTTATTTTTCACTTCATTGACCTGACCCTAACCCGACCCTATATGTCAGGTTTCGGGTTGGATTTCAGGTTAGGGTTGATGTCTTTCACCCCTAACTATTGATGGTCATGAGTTGTAGACAAATTTGCTTTTGTGTTTGTGTGTTTTCATTTTTTACTTGCTTTTACATGGCTTGGAAATGGTTGACCATGCCTTAAACTAGTGTTGACGTTCAATATTCCATTGATGTGAATGGATTTTGTCAAGAAGAGGACCAAATTGAGATGTTTTGAAAACATTAATAACTATTTAAAGGTTGGAGAGTAAAACAGGATGATAGTTGTAGGTTATTCACCCCATCTTTTGATATGCCTTTGTTTTAACTCCTCTTAACTTCAGGGTCTTGAATATTCTTTGCAATGGTAGGTACAAATCCCAGGATATTGAGGGCTAGTTTGCTTGCTGAAAAACTATTTTTTTAATTTGAAACTGATTTCCATTAAGATGATCCTAATCTTATTTGACCACAACCAGCTTTAGATTTCTTCTTTTCCTTCAATTGTAATATTTACCTTTTGTTCATCTATTCAAGAATTGAATTTGTAGAATACGTATATATTTCTTTACTGAGTTTATTTTATTAATGTGGACAATGAATTTTGAATGAATATTTTATGTTTTATTTTTATGAAATTAAAATGACAGATTTAATGTTATACGGATTACCCGCTGTTATTGATTACCTGCGGGTCATGGATATGGGTAACATTTTCTATTCGCTGGCAGATACCCGTGAAGTGACGGGTATGGAAAAAATCGCGGGCACAAATGGTGGGTAGGAGGTACCCATACTCGATCTGCCTCGTTGCCATCCCTAATTAACACCTCTTCAAACTCAAGGTGGTATAGTTGATGTCAACTTAAGTTTGGACACGAGCTCTTGAAATCATCTAATAAGATGAGTCTTTGTAAAGATGTCATATGTTTAGTTCTTTGAGAAGATGGATTTTAACTTGATAGTGTTACAAAGAACATGTTGTCGAATAAGTGACAACCATATTCAATGTGTACAGTGTGTTCCCGAAAGACATCGTTATTGCACTTCGATTATCACAATAGAGAGTTATAGTAGAGGGGTGGCAAACTCCTGTATCTTCCAACAACTAACGAAGCCAAACATGCTCAGATGTAGAATTAGCAAGAGCCCAATATTCGGATTTAGTGATAGCTTGAGCTACAACAGTTTACTTCCTACTTCACTAAGATATAAAAGGGTTCGCTAGAAAAAAAAAAAAAGTAATTACCAGCAGTCAAATGATGAACTGTAAGATCCCAAGCTCTATCAGCATTGGAGTATCTCGATAAACCAAAGATGAATGTGTAGAGAAAAATAATCCATGAGAGAGTACCTTTGATGTATTGAAATATATGGAGAACTGCTGAATAGTGACAGGAGCAATGAGAAGCCATGAATTGGCTAACTAAATGAAAAAGAATAAGTAGTATTTGAGCGAGTCACAGTAAGATAAATCAAGCTCCCAACAAGTCGTCAATAGAGAGTAGGATCAAGTAAAGGAATCCCATCAAGTGAGTTAACCTAACATTAGGCTTAAGTGGAGTCAATGTCTGAGCCAGCTCGAGCAAGCATATCAGAAGCATATTTCAGTCGACATAGAAAATAACCTTCAGGATTAGAAAAAACTTCAGGAACAAGAAAGTAAAGGAGTGGTCCAAGATCCTCCATTTCAAATTGTTGACGGACGGGAACTGTAGTTCTCATTCAAAGAAAACAAATGTGGGTGTTTTCTGGAACTGTTTGAAGTTTAAAAATCGAGTTGATCGAGTATAATAGGTCTGGAAAAAAGCACAATTGTAGGGCTGGAATTGGTTTCGTCGGTTGCCAGCTTCTCTGTTAGATACAGATAGGAACTATAGTGGTGGCGGAGTGGCTAGTAGCGGTTTCAATAAGACGTGTTTCAATAAGCAACTATTGCCCTCTGTTCCCCTAGGCTGTAATATCAGCTGCTCCGGTGCCTGAAAGCCGTAAGAGAGGAGCTGTCGAAGCCGTGGAGTTAAGAGTTACGCAAGAAGGTTGCTGGGAGCGACGGAAGACAGTGGGATGTGGCAGAGAAAACAATTCGGCGGCGGCTGTGGGGGTCAACAATGGAGGCGGCTGTGAGACGGTCAGGGGTCCTTAGAATTTGGGTTGGGTTAATGTTTCTGGTGGGCTTGACAAGGATTGTAATCCTAGTGGGCCTGAGTTTGTTTCTGGTGGGTCAAAGTTTGTTACTGGTGGGTCAAAAAATGGAGATTATATGGATTCCGTTAAGTCAAAAGCTGATTAATGGGCATGAATCTTCTTGTGTGAGTGTAAAAAATCTTTATGATGCTTCAACAATGGGGGTAAATAGTAAGTAAGGAAGACTCCTATTTAATTTCTTTCTAGGGTCCTTATTTTTAAGGTCATGGTTAATCAGAGGGAATGATTTTATGAGTTTTAAATGATCGTAAAAAACTATAGGAATGAAAGGTGCTGGATCTTCAAATCATGACAAAGAGAATATTGAAAATTTGACATCTTCCAATTCTTCTGTGACATCTTTGATGATTGTGATGCATTAGCATTGTGTATTCTAGATAATCTTGACAAGGAGAAAGTGTACACAAAGTGACAAAAAAAATGGGGTTGAAGACAATAGGTTTAGTGCTAAAGTGTGAATTAAAACGATTGGCAAAGGGGATTAAAGATTAGGCATTGGTTAACATGACCTCATGGGTCTTAGGTGTCGTGATTTTGGGTGCCAAAGTATGTAATTTTTCTATTGTTTAGGATTCATGAGTATAATGTTCGAAAGAGATGTTTAACAAACTTGGTTGAGATTAAATTGCAGTATGATAATGATGATGATAGTGAAGACAATGACGATGATAATTTATTTATCGTGTACATTACTCAAAACCATACACTTTAAAAATATCTTTTTGGGGTAAAATGCACCGGAGGGCCTTTAGCTTATTTTTTTGTCCCAAATGAGTACCCTATCTTAAGGTTGTCATATCAAAGTCTCTTATCTCATATTGCTTGTCCCAATTGAATACTTTCTATCAATTTCACCGTTAAGTTGGATGAAAAATTCTAATGTGGCATTGTTTAATACTGAAAGAAATGTAAAATAAAAAATTTAGTCCCCAAATTTTTTTAATTAATAATTTTAACATTTATACTTAGACATCTATTGTTTACATGATCTCCTTCAAACCCTCGCTGCTCTCTAACTCCTTTGCCAAGCACGATGGCAACATCACCACACCACGAACTCCAAAGCTCCACTATCGCCAGATCTGCCACAAACACTAGAGCACATTGTCTTCAAATAACGCAAGATCCGCCATATCACGAAATTGATGGCTGACAAAATCGAGGCCAAATTCGGCATTAGGAGAGGTGAAATCGATGCCTCATCCTCGTCCCTCATCTACACTAGTCATCATTCCCATTGCTGAACTGGCAAACCCAAACTGCCATCGTTGTTGTCCTTTAGAGCCCTACGTGGCACCACCATCCCCCTAAATGTCATGCAGCTGTTAGTACCAAACTGAGGGAGAGAAGCTCATGATTCGCTACATTTGGAAGCTTCTCATTGGCAATGCCCTACCCGTCGCTCCCCATCTACCTTTCCTGGAAGTCATTCGCATCATCGTCGTCAAAACCCAAACCCTGCCACTCTCTACCTACCTCTCCTAAAAGATGGCGTCTAGATCCTTGTCAAACAATTCTTTCGGTCAAAGACAATAGAATAAGGTGGTGGTTTGGAATATGGCCTAAGGATTTCGGGATATTGGGGTTAAATAGCTGATTTAGATTTTTTAGGGTTGAGATCTATTAATTGTACAAGTTTAAGGGACCCAACTTATTATTTTATATTTCTTTTAGTATTAAACAATATTACATTAGAATTTTTCATCCAATTTAATGGTAAAATTGACAGAAAATATTTAATTGGGACCCATAATTTGAGATAAGGGACTTTGATATGACAACCTTAAGGTAGGGTACTCATTTGGGACAAAAAAAATAAGTTAAAGAACCCTCAGTGGATTTTACCTAATCTTTTTGTAATAGTATTTTTTATAAATTTTTTGTTATGCAAGTTAAAGAAAAAATAGTTGAAAATTATCCATTAAAAAATAATTATTCAAGTGATTATTATATATATATTTTTCGTACTGAGAAGCATTGCAAAGTAGTATTTAAGAATTAGGATGGAAGGACTCAAACCCTAGATTAAAAGATGAAAAGGTCCATTGTCCTGCCACTACAACAAAGATGCAACAGACAATCAAATGATTATAAAACATCTATTTCAAGTTTTGTTGAGTTGAAACAAGTAAGCAAGTGACTTTTTGAAGGGAATCCTAAGTACCTGAACCATACCTCCCTGCTTCTGTGTTTAAAAAAATGCATGTAGTAATTTCTTTTTCGGAAATTCAATTGTGTCAAACGATAGACGCAACAGACGTGTCCTCGCCATCCGATGAGTGGGCCCCATATGGGACCTATAACATCAGACGTCACGAACACATCCATCGTGTCCGTCATCCGTCATGCTACAGGAGTCCTTTCTTTTTCTACGAACCCAAACTGCTATTCACCCAATTAGCTAATACACCTTACATTTCAATGCAAAATGTTATTATTTGGTATTGTTAGCATTACCGTCTAATGAGTGAGCCCCATATGAAACCCACAACATCAAATGGCATGAGCACGTCCATCATCCGTCACGCTACAAGAGTCATGTTTTTTTTTATGAACCCAAACTTTGTTCACCCAATTAGCTAATACACCCTCCATGTCAATGCAAAATGTTATTATTTGGTATTGTAAGCATTACTTGCAGCACATGGCGGCAGCATGTACCACCTCCCCACCTATAAAGGTGGGATCGGTGTGCCTGAGGCTGGTTTTATCTCAATTTCAACTCCTTAGGCTGCCACTAAATCGAAAATGGATTGGTTCACCCTATAAAGAACTATTCTTCCTTGCCCTGTTTACCGGTTATTATTTGAACAAATGAAGGTTTTTCTCATGGTTAAACAAATTAATGTTATAGATCTTGGTGGGATTGGGAATGACAAGACCATTTGTCATCATCGTGAACAGGAAATAGTCGTTGAATCACATCTATCATGATGATGTGCTTGTTATCTTTTTTCATGAAATTTAAAACTATATCATATCTTTTTTCATGAAATTTAAAACTACATCATATCTCATGATCCTTACTATTAATAATTAACCCTCACCACAGAAGTTTTCCTTATTACTGAAGTAATCAATGTTATATTTTAATCTTAGTGGCAATAATAAAGTTATTATCACTGTTTATTATTATGACAAATATGTAACAGTGTTCACGTCCATGATCCATCAAGATGACATGAGTTAATTAATGTTATCTTTTTCCTTTCTTCAAATATATTGGACAGCTAAATTGACCAGGAAGAATTAGGTGCTACCCGGTCCAGTGGCTGTCTGGTTTGTTTATTCTTTTAGCATGGCCGGTTGTACCCTATTTTTGCTACATGTGTATAAGAAATTATTAAAAAGCTATAAAATTCGAAAAAGAATTCCCATGACTAAGCATGACTCGACTTTGTCTGGAGGTTCCAAAGCAGACCGATTCAAAGCTAGCAGGTCACTTGGTTTATGGATGACATTCGATATTATCAAATAAGTCTTTGGCTTTTAAATGACATACAAAATGGCCTTCAACTATTGAAAGTGAACTTTTGGTCACTACATTAAAATCCGGCTATCAAACGACCCTTGGATTTTTTGAAAATTAAAAAAATCCTCTGGAGTTTGGTCTAACCTACACTTTACCCATCTATTTAAAAAAACCTACACTTTACCCCTTATTCGCTTTACAGTGTCCGACAATAACTTCTGAAACCCTAATTTAAATTATCTGATAATAATGTTTTAGTAATATCAAGATTTTTAATATTTTTTTCACAGCCAACCAACCTTTAAAAAATTATTGATATTTATTTACAGGAAGAAAAATATATTTATAGAAAGAAAAAATTGATAATTTAAAATATCCATTAATTATAAAAAAATATTATAGAAATTAAAATTACTGGAAAATGACTATCATATATTTTAAATATAGTTTTAAAAATTGTTATCAAACGGTATAAAAAATATAAAAATAAAGTATAAGTTTCTAAAAATAAAGGAATCAAACTGTGAGTTAGAGCATATCTCATAAAGTAATTGTAAATTTCCCTTGGATTTTTCAAATTTGTGGCCAGCGGGCTCCTGAGTGGCCACACAACGACAGCACCTCTCCAAGAGATGCTCTTGACCTTCGACCTCATTATATTTACTCCCAAGTTGTGTTCAATGACTTCAATATTAATTCAATTAGTGCATGCATGCTCTTGAAATCGAGGTGTAAACCAATTATTCAGAAGTAATTACGTTATAGAATAATGGGCATTTTACTTGCCGCACGTGAGTACTCAAAGGTTATTAGTTTTAAATGTGATTATAAGTTCAAGGAATGGGGTGTTAAGCATCCAACTCAAAATTAATTGGCAATGAATGAAGAGAATTTATCATTATATAAAGCCCTGACTGGCCCCTATTTTAGCCAAATAAAATTTTCTCACTTAACACACCTCTTCATGTATAGGTCAATTCAGCTTTATCATTTAGGTTATATTTGACAATGGCTAGGACAACTTCAATCATTGGGCTTTGATACTATATTAAACCATCCAACCCAAAATGCTATCAAACCATCAAAGCTTATAAGAATTCTAAATGTTTCTTTTTCAAGTGTAGTGGCACCACCGCGCCAATGAGTTTCCCAATAGCGGATCCACCAAGCTAGAAAAAATATCCAATTTGAAACTCGATTTACAAAAATTGCTTGAGTTTTGGAAGAAATACTAGAAAAAAAAATTAAAGAGGATAAATAAAAGCTATCACATGATGTAGGCCAATTAAAATTCTTTTTTTTTTTTTTTGGAGTGCCAAAGAGGGTGGCCGGATTATTAGGTTTCAAAGTTTTATGGTTTATTTGGTAAGGGAAAGTTTTCACAAGATTAAAACTAGCTTTCTCCCCAACAATTTTATATTGATAAACAATTTTTCATTTAAGATAACAATTTTTATCCAAAAAAGTGCTAAAATAGAGCATTTTAATGAGGTTAGGATACCTATGAATAAAATGAAAATTAGGGTTAAAACTTTAACAATAATTAAAGGTTATGATCCAATCATATAGTTAATCCTTGATTTTTTATATATTTAATCAAAACCAGCTAAAACTACCTAAAACCAGTTAAACTAGTGAATCATGAACGAAAGTGATTTTTTATTTTTAGGATGGTGAATATATATACATATATAATGAAGTTCTTTTTTTTTTTTTTGTTAACTCAAGAAATACTCTTAACATGTCAAAAGAATCGATGTCACAAACACCGACAATTTCTCTGGCCGCTTCATTGGACTGCGGAATGGATAACAAATACGGCATACGCAGGGGCGGACCTACGTAGGGGCAGGGCGGCCCCCCAAAAATTTTGAAAAAATTGAAATATAGGTACTTAATTGGTTAATTTAAGAGAAATTAGGGACTAGAAATGTATTTTTGATCCCCCGGAAATATTGAAAGAATATGAAGATGGGGGCGGTAAGGTAGGCGCTAAATAAAACAGTGACCAAATGAGTAATTATTCCCTCTAGTCTTAAACAGATATTCTAACATGGCCCAAATGCACTATTAGTCCTTCAAATTTTTCAACCTGTACGAGTTGCACCCTAATCTTTGAATTAGTACGAATTACTCCCAATCTCCAGCTTTACCTCGCCACGATGCCGTCCTCTCCTCCGGATTTAATCGACTCTCCTCCGGGCTCGCCCCCCTGAACCGAAAATCCTAGTTCCGCCACTGGGCATACGGCAGTTGTGGATTACTTTATAGAAATTGAAAAATAACAAAAAGAAAAAAGTAGATACTATTTGCTTACAGAACAATGGGAACATGAGAACATACCATATGTCCACTAGAACATATAGCAATTAAAAAGGACAAATGACAATTCATAAACAAGTATATATGAATTGAAAAAATAGAAACAAAAGAATAGATAAGAACTAAAAAAAGAAAAGAATTATAAAAGAACAAACAATAATGTATTAAAAACACATAGGAATTGAAAAAAAAAAAGAGAAACAAAAAAACATATAGGAACTGAAAAAAGGCATATATATAAAAGTACAAAAAATAATGCATAAAAAACATATGGGAACTGGGAAAAAAAACACAAACAAAAGAATATATAGGAATTAGAAAAAAATAAATTTATAAAAGAATAAACAACAATATATAAAAAAGATATAAGAACTGAAAAAAGAAAAATATTTATAAAGAACAAATAATAATACATAAAAGAACATAACAATCTATGGCAATTATCTCACCAACTATTAAGAAGATCAAGGTAAATAAATTAAAAAATAAAAAAAGGAATAAAACCGGAAACAAAATAACAGATACAATTGGAGATAATATAATAAAATAAGGAAAAATTAGAAAAAGAAAAGAAACTGAAAATAAAAAATAAAACTGAAAAAAGAAAGTAAAAAATGAAGAAGTGCAAGGAAAACTGAAATGAAAAAACCTAGGGAAAAAATGAAAAAAAAATGGAATTTTTTTCCAGGAGTCGTCAAACCCTTAACTCCATGAGTTTAAGCAGGAGCACTAACCACACCGCCAGAGTGGAGAAATAATATAAGTAATCTATTGTGTTTCGGGCATAATTGACTGTTTTTTGAAAACCAGGGCCAGGCTGATAATTCTTAAATTTTTTAAATTTAGCTTACAGTATCAGGCAGAATTAGGGATAAAATTCATTGATGGTATCTTAACATTTTGATTTTTGTTAAAGTGGTCCCTTTACTTGATCTATGTTATTAAAAAATCCTCTACCTCGTCATGTGTGTTCCACCTGAGTCCCTTCCACCAATCGTTTCCATTATCTTAGATGGAAGTTACTAATGTAGCACTTCTGGTTCGATGCGGTAATGTTTTAAACCTACATGACATCATCTTTTATAACTATAAATGACTATATAGAAAGAATAAAAACTTTGAGGATAAAATTCACACAAACAAATAACTTTAGGACTTGCAATATAGATCAACCCAAAATTTATTTCTTCCCCAAATCACCGTTGACTGCCTCCGCGTCCACCGCCTCAACCTTCATCTTCTTCCCCAGAGCGCTGCCGCTGCTCATGCTAGAACCCAGGTTCCAGCCCATTCCGGCGTCCGAGGTCGCCACCACGACCTATTCAGGCTTCCAACAGACCAGCCCACCAGACCCAATCGCCGGCGCAAAATCATCCCATCCATTCGGGCGTAATCCCATCAATTCCCATGTCGAGTTTGGATTCAAACTTGGAAACAAGCAAAGCCAATTGCGGGTTCCAGTTGAATGATTTGGCAGCCGAGCTCTAGAAAGAAGGGGAAGGGGATTTCCGCGGGCAAGAGGAGAGTTGCGGCGGCGGCAACGGGGTCCTAAAAGGGATTCCTGCCATGGCTGGCTGATGTGGTGGTGGAAAGGGTCGATGTTGATGCTGGATTTAGAACCCGAAGCAAGCAGAAAAAACGGCAAGAGAAATAGGAGGGGTGGCTGTGCAATTGATTAGAACCAAGAAATAATCGGGAATTGGGGTTTTCGTATGAGAAGGTGATGTTGAAGAGGAAGGAAATGTGGGGGGAGGAGTCGGCAGAGGTGGTGAGGTTGAGGCGGTGGAGGCGGGGGGAATCGACGGTGACCTGGGAATTTTCGGTTAATCTATTTTTTAGTACCTAAGATTATATGTTTGTATCAGTTTTAGCCTAAAAATTATTATTCTTACATTGCTGTTATGAAAAAAGAGGCTGCGTGATATTTTCGACTGCTATGTCAGCCCAGAATGTATCACATAATCAAATTTCATTTAAAATAATGAAAAAATTGATGGAAGCGACGCAGGTGGAACACACATCACGAGATAAGGGACTTATAATAGTATGAATTAGGTAAAGGAATTACTCTAAGACAATTTAAAAACCTAAGAAACCACGGTGGATTTTCCTCAACAGAATTATTAAGACTTACTCTTTCAACAAGCATAGCAATTTTTTACTTCTCCAAAATTGTAGCACTTGCTGAATCCATCACCAATTGAGAAAACAAAAGGGAATCTGATAAATTTATGACCAAAGGCCTCGTCACCTTAAACTAGCTGATTAGCCTGAGGTTATCATCAATCAAGATCGACCCAATATCGAGCCTAAAGTCAACGATCACATTCAATAACAATTGAAGAATAATTTTGGAGTAGTTTTGCTGTCACTTAAAGTCAACGATCGCTTAAATATTTTTTCCAATTATCTCTTCAAAATGCCCGCACCCTAGTTAACAAAAAGAGTCAAAACTTAAAAATAAATAAAAGTTGCACAAGTTATCGACTATCTACTGTCAGTGCATTTTAACATTTCCAACGGTTTGCCGTCGGCAACCTTAATCAGCCATTTTCCAGCAAACTGCCGTCCACATTTTCCAACGGCTAAGCCATCAGTAACCCAAATGTTAATTGGCCATTTTCTTGTAGTGTTAAGCCTCTAAGGAGGATAAAAAAAACCACCCTTTATTAGGTTATTCCTTATTTTTCTCTTTGAAATCTTGTAATTAATATCTTATGTTATATTCTGAGTAAAAAAAATATTATTTTTTTCTTTTTTAAATTTTTTTAGTGAGAGTTTAAATTAGAATTATAAAAAATTTTATTATTTAGTTTTATGTAGTGGAAGTTTAAATAAGAATGGTAAAGTAAATTGAATATTAAAAATTTTCTAGAAAAGGGAGTTTAACCATTTTCAGACAGTAAAAAATATGATTTTTAATTCTCATAATATAATTTAAGGCATTACAAAATTTTAAAGCGGGAAATGAAAGATGACTTAATTAGGGGTAAGAATTTTACATCTCGTCAAACTTGAACCCTGACAGTCAAGTTAGGAGTAATCCCAATACACTTTAAAATGGCCATTGCACAAACCTTCAAAAGCGACTCCAGCTATCTTAGACGTAACAAGTCCTTTTATTGCCTCTTTAATTTTAGTTTTTTTTTAGTTACTTAGATTCTTAAAAGAAGACTAAGGAAAAGGGAAGCTGGTGAGAGAAACATGCTAACATGGAATTATGAGCAATAAAGAGTGATCAAACCTTTTCACCGCACCAACAACTCGAGCTGCTATAGTTACCAAGGTTGGATCTAATGCCTTTTGATTATGAAAAACATCCAATACCTTAATTAGTACAATCCAAAAGAATGGTAATATATTGTATGAAGAAATATGTTGCTGTTTTAACTGCCCCATAATAGCTTCTAGCTCTACTTTTAAAGCTGAGGAGCAGAAAGACCAAAGTCTTTCATGCTGATATTTTAAGAAAGCATTCGAAGTCATCCATAACCAATACTTCTAGCTCTACTTTTAAAGCTGAGGAGCAGAAAGACCAAAGTCTTTCATGCTGATATTTTAAGAAAGCATTCGAAGTCATCCATAACCAATAGGCTACCCCAAGACTTGAGGATCTGCACCAAGTACCAACGGAAGAGGCAATAATGGGGTTGGGGGCTGCCTGCCCGGCACTCCCCCACAAAATTTTTTTGCAAACTATGTATATTATCCTTGTATATATGTAAAGATATAGCTAAAAAAATCCAATTATCTCTACTGTCGCACTCCCTAATTTTTTTACATTTTTAAAATGAAATCTGACCCTTAACTTAAAATCTTGATTTCACCCCATCCACCACAAACACAATAGGGTTTTAGTCTAGAGCCATGAATTTCCTAGCTACCCATGAGTGGTGACTTTAATGTTATTTAATAGTGCAATCAATATGCGTATATATGGTGCTTTCTTTTTATATAAATGCAATCAATATTCAGTACAATTCGCCTAATTGACCAAATACACCCGGACATTTCAATGTAAAGTGTTAGCATTTGATTGTCCTAATTAAACAACAACTAGTTTAAATACCCAACGTTGTCACGGGAGCAAAAAACAAACAAAAGTGAAGTCAAATACTGAAAAATTTAAACAGTATATGTAATAAAAATACTTTTAGCAACCTATAATGTGCACTAATTATCCACCTCAAACCGACAATCAGGTAGTAGTTCCGTTCACATCCTCAGTATCATTTTCTGTTGATATACCGTTGACAAAACTGCAACAAAATGTAATATTTATATATTTATGACTATTTACGTAAATTTAGGGGAAAAACCTTTTTTTTTTTTTTAACCTAGTTAGAGATGCTGGTATAGATTCAAGACACTGATTTATCAAATTATATATGAGGTGGTGACGAAACTATGAGCTATGAAATAAGAATTTAAATTTTATTATTGCAAAAGAAAAGATGATGTTAGATATATATATATACACTATTAGCTAACTACATATAGTATTTCAACAACTCGGATCTCCTAACTAGAAACAATAGTGGAAGATGTAAAGCATCTTGATAAATTGTGAAACATATTACACATTTCATCAGTTGTACTTGACTGACTACAAAAAAATCACAATCAACTTTTACTACATCATTACAACAATTTTAAAAAAATCATCGAAGTGAGAAATTATCATTTTCATTTTCTTTTTTTACCAAATATAATGTGCTCATTTGTTTGACATATTGGTACCATAGGCATTCCTAGATAACCTCCTTTTAGTATCGAAAGAGTGTTGTCTTTGAGATAGCTGATAGGAAAAACAATAATTATGGAGATAAAATAAAAAAAATGTAGTAGAAACATATATGGCAATGTGTGTGTGTGCAATGTAGTAGAAACATATATGGCAATGTCAAATTGTGAACAATTTTCATGCCACTAAAATTGATTGTAAAAGTAATTGAGACTCGTGTGCATAGTCAACAGGTTGCACCTTTTTTTACTATGAATCCAAAGTAAAATTTTTTTTATTATATTTGGTAACTTCAATCTGCCAAATGAATTCCATACCCTGAAAACGTCGGAATTTACTTGATAACTTTTGTTGTCCACTTTCCTGGTGGATATTTAAAGGGCTATGAGGTAAAATTTTTTTAAATAATTACGAAGTTTATGAATAGAATGCAAACTGTTTGATATATCTAGAGTAATTCAGCAGCTGAACAACGAAACAATTGTTGAGCAATAACATCAAAAAAAAAAAGTTCTTTTGTATAATGATCTTGAACCTTGATGTCCACCCTTTACCTATAAAATAAATATTCATTATGTCATTATGAATTATTCGATTAGTTTAGATGTTTGATATATAGATGTAGGAGTTTAATCAAACTAAATTAAATTTGTTAAATTGTAATAAAAGATAACAAATTAAGCACCAAGTTATAGGTGATCTGGTTGAAATCTGACAATTACTGCAATAGAATGATGGCCCCTACTTAATGACCTTCCTCAGGCAAAAGCGACATCCTGTATAATACCAAGGAAACGATTCATCAATAGAATTTATTGATGCATGGCAGATAAACACAAAATCCTAAAACAAATATAAAGAATTTGTAGGGTAGTGAAATATGCATGAGACATAGGCAAATAGGTAACAATAGGATAGAACATCTATATTTATAATCAAAAGTTGAAAATATTCTACCTTTACTGAAACACAACTACGAAGATACTCCAGTTCACAAATTATAAGACGATGAACTAACTCAAGACTTGCTGCCTCTAAAACTTGTGTTGTACTTATATAAATATTAAAAATGGGAACTTCACCAATTTCACTAATAGCAGGTCTTTCCAATGCATAAGAATGAAAAATATTTGAAAACAAGCAGTAAGAATTTTTTTCTTAATAAATAATCCTGTTAGTTTATTTTTAGTTAATTAATTATAAATAAAATTTTGCAATAATCTTAATTATTTTTCTTATAGTTTTATTTATACAAAAAACATAGTATGAAGGCTTTGGGTTAGATAAGTCCAAATTGTTTCTTAATTATGACTAATTATTTTGTGGCCAACTTTGATAATATTTTACGTACATAGATTAATCCTTTCATCCATCATCATTAACGTTGAATTATATATTTGTTCATAATAGAATTCACCGTGACCAAAGTACTGCATTGTTTATGTGGGTATTGAAGAGAATATGGGTTAAATATTTTTAAGTCGTGATTATTCTAATATTTTTTTGTTATATCTTAATATTTTTTTTAATCAAAACAAGTGATGAAATAATTAAGTCTCACGGATCCAAATCAAGACATGCGTGAGTAAAAAAATTTATTTTTAATTCTATTTTTCTTTTCAAATTTTTAACTTTTTTAAGTATTGGTTATTCTAATATTTTTTTTGTTATATCTTAATATATATTTTTTTTAATCATAACAGGTGATGAAATAATGAAGTCTCGCCAATCCAACTCAAGACCCAATCTATCATCAACATTCTAATTTAGTTGGTGAGTAACTTCATAGATTTATTGTGCCCTTATTACTATACTATTATTTTTGTTGCTTTTTAAAATACCTTTTTTTAACATGCATGAATTGTTTCACTTAGTATTTTTGAACGCCAAAAACTTTTTATACTAAAAAATTCTTTAAATTTAGTAAAGAGTGCATAAACTTTAATTTGTATTTTACTTTGTTGGACGTTTTGTAATATCTTATTTTTTAATTTTTTAAAAATTATTATTGTGAAATTCAATTACAAAAAAGTATAAATTTTTATACATTCTAGGTAAGCAATCTCCTATAGGAAATTATTATTGTGAAATTGAATTACGAAAATGCATAAATTTTTTATCTAGATTGTACCTTTTGATGTTGAAATTCAATAGTATGAATAAATAACTCCCTTGCTAACTCGTTTGCTGTGACATTGACACCACTCCCTGCAAATTTACACGAACTTGGGTTACTTTTTGTAAATAAACCACAAAAAACTAATAGAAGCATTCAGTTAAAAAAAAAACCAATATCAAGATAATGGCTAAATCACTTACACACTACTAAAAAATGGCATATTTCCAACGGCCATTTCCAACGGCTTCGCATTGGAAATTTTAAAATTTCCAACGCGAAGCCGTTGGAAATCTGATGTTGGAAATCCATTTTCCAATGGCTCAGCTGAGGGCCGTTGGAACATGAGACGTTGGAAATTTCCAACGGCTATACTTTTTTTTATTTTTTCCCAATTTCCAACGGCCGTTGGAAATTTTTCCAACTGCATGTTTTTATCTTTTGTATATTCCCGTTCTATTTCCAATGCTTTTCTTTAAACATCAAATGGCTTAGGCAGTTCAAATTTATTGTATCGTATGTAATCACATACTGAACGGGTGCACGTACATAAATGCAGTTGTAAATGTCAATAAAAACATACACAATTGAAATTACAGAATCATGTCATAAATGTAGTTATATATCCACATAAAAACATACGCAATTGAAATTACCAAATCATGACACAAATATAGTTACAAATCCACATAAAAACGTACATAATTGAAATTTCATAGTTCCATTCTCCTAAAAAGTTTTTGTTTGTTGATAAACACACAAAGTAAAGTGATATACCTGATCTAGTCTTCATCGGATCCCGAGCCATCAATATCATTGTCAGGATGCATGGGCGGAGGAATTCCAACTCGTTGACATATGTACTCCAGCTCAGCTCGTTGTCTCCTCTTCAAGCGCTCCAACTTCCGCTCATAATAGGATACTTGTTGTGCTGTATGCTCCGCAACCACTCGCTCAACTTGTTCAGTGAACTCCGGCGTGTGAGTGACATCAACATGTGCTGCAGGAGTATTCCCTGGTCGTCATCGTCCAAGCACAACATGTTGTTCTGATCCAAGACCAAATACACGCCTTTTCTTCCTTCCACCAGCAACTGCACTCATTATCGCAACCTCATCAATGTCATGTGCGACTCCTTCCTCTTCCATTTGCTGCGTTTATGAGTCGATCTCAACAGTTTCCTTTGCCTGCATAAGGGTAAAAATTCATTTATTACTAAGTCACTACTTATTGTTATGTAAAAAGGTAAATTTATATAACATTATTATTATCGCCACTTCCTCAGTCCACCTGTTGACGTATTCCCCGCTCATTTTCTTATGAGTTTGCTGTATGACCTTGAACAAGCCAGGGTCCCTCTTCTCCGGATCTTTTTCACGCTACATTTGTTCGTTAGTAAGATTAATGTTATTACACCATAAATAAGTTGAATTATGTGTAATTGAGGTCCATAAGTTTTACCATTCGCTCTCAGTGTTCAGTAATTGAAACAGAGCCTTCTACATAAGTAGTACTGTATCCACCAGTGGAGTTAGACGACTGCAATGACGATGCTTGTATTGTCTTGCCCCGAGAAGATTTCTCCTGAAACTCTACTGTAGCCCACTATTCCTCCATTTCTGCATACTATGTGTCGGTCATAAATGATGCCCGTGCTCGCCGTTTCGCTGGATTTTTCTCGCGGTGAATGTCACCCAGCGTCGATCGGTAATGATTAGCTGCCATCATATGCCAAACGCGATAAACCTCATTATGGTGGGCTGGATCCCACTCACATAATCCCTATACATCAAAATAAAATATAATGAGTCTAATAGTTATCAACATGATTTCTAAAGCTGAAAAGGTGAGATCAAAGTGCAAACCTCAAATACGCGCCACCACGCCTAAATATCTGTTGGGCTTGCGCTCGTCCAATCATGATGTCCCTTGAAGTGTGTGGTGAAGCATCTAGTCACCAACCGTGTTGCTCTTGATGGAAGAAAGCTACATGGAATGCATGTAGCAACACAATAAATATTGTTTTCATTGGAAGTAAATGAAATGCATGTAACATAAACTATGGCATGTTTATAATGATACATTACTTACATGTTACCGTGAGGTGTAATCCGTAAGCGACCCTGAATCGAGGCTTCGGATACCGCAGAATGACCAATGGAATTCCCCCCATCGGCTGAAGGTACATCTGTCGGAGTAGATCGACTAGCACTACGGCGAAGTGGAGGAATGCGAATATCATCTGTACGAGGGGTGGGATGTGGAAGAACATCTTCTTCTATTATGGGCCGCGAAGCTGAATGTCGGGAATGCGATTGGCCTGCCCTTTCATGTCTGGCAAGTGGTTTTGCTAACGCTTCTTTGAACTGCTGAAATAGGCCTTTCCCTAGGTGACGTGTATACGTTGTATCTCCTTTAGGTGGCATCTGCAATTTTATTAAAAACCATACAACATTTTACAAATGCAATATATGGGGAGTAGTATTGCTTTTGCAACTGCACCTATCACAGTCAATTTAGACTTACGATTATTATTATTATAATAATTCCACGTTCACATTACATTTTCTAAGTAATTGCACGTTAACATGACAGTCAATGGACGTCATCGTCCTCAGATTGTGCCTCTGAATCGCTATTCTCAGTATCCCTAGATTCAAATTTATCTTCTTCATCACTTGTTTCAAGGGCGTCCTTTTCCTCAGATTCATCGTCATGTTCCAAATTTTCTTTCCTGATGGACATGTCATCATCTACAGCTTTCCCCACTCTTGTTTCAGCTAAATTCTCGATTGGTTCATCCATAATTATGGGTGGATTGTTCAGGCCACCTTCAAAATCTTCCTGATATGCATCATCGACGTCATTAACATTATAATGAACGATGCGTCTAGATTTGATTTTCAAAACGGCTAACCACCCTGTTTTTTCACGTGACTTTGTTGGGTAATGCGTGTAGTAAACTTGATCAACTTGGAAGGAAAGAATGAACGGGTCAAACTTCCCATATTGGCGACCATCACGAACCTCAACTAACCCATATTGTTTATGCACCTGAGTGCCACGATCTGGAGTAGGGTCAAACCATGCACACCTAAACAATACAACATTTTTCTGTTGCCATCCAGGATGTTTGAGTTGAATGATTTCTTCTAACACCCCATAAAAATCACATTCAACCTCACTTGATCCTGAAGTCCTTATGCATACGCCACTGTCAAATGTTGCTTTGTCGCGACCCCAGTCGCTAATGTGGAACTTGTACCCATTTATGAAATAAACAGGCCAAGTCTCAACACGACGTGATGGCCCGCACCCAACATCCCACAAGAAGCGGTCTGTGATATTGTTGCGCGCATCATTCACCTAGTTACATGTCATAAAGTTTATGAATATTTCTTTCCCTTGAGAAGCAAAATATGCCTAAAATTCAAGTGTAGGTAACTTACATAATTTCTAAGTCATGTAGCAAAGTTATTCTCAATGTAGACATCCAGGTCTGACATTGCTATATTTGGTGCATGCATACGCACTTCGTCAACAAACAAACTACAAGATATACATAGAGGTCATTTTAGCATATACCTAGATGATTAAAATGTATAAAGGAAGAAAGGTATTATTATTAGAGTAGAATATATAAAGGAAATATGTGTTATGGCACTTACTCGAGGTACGTCTTCACCTCCTTACAATTCAGTAAGACATATGCAGTAGCAACCCTTAATTCATTGTCATCAAGATATCGATATCTCGAGACACCATATGGATGACCCGGGTATCTAAAGATAGACCACACCGATTCATCATATTGTCTTTGTTCGCCATCATCATTATGAGGTACTCTGGTAGCCATATGTGGAATATGAGATTCAAAGTAATGTGAGAAAAATGTTGAGGTCTCCTCAATTAGATACGCTTCACAAATTGAACCCTCTACATGAGCCTTATTTAATACCTTCATTTTTAGGTCATGCATACAACGCTCAAACTTGTACATCCACCTATACTGAACGGGTCCTCTAACCCTGGCTTCATAAGGTAGGTGAACCGGCAAATGTTCCATCGAATCGAAAAAAACAGGTGGAAAATTTTTTTCCAACTTGCAGAGTATTACAGAAATATTTGCTTCTAAGTCAACCATGTGATTCACATCTAACTTTGGAGAGCATAAATCACGGAAGAATTGACTTAACTCAGTCAACGGTTTTCAGATATTTTCAGGTATCGCTTTAAGGGCGATTGGGAGGAGCCTCTGCATCATTACATGACAATCATGACTTTTCATACCAGACATATGACTTACATTACTGTCAACACACCTCCCAAGGTTTGATGCATACCCATCTGGGAGTCTAAGTGTTTTAATCCAATTGAGCACATCAGCTCTTTGATGTGTGTTTAGTGTAAAAGTTGCTTTGGGTTTGAATGCTTGACCGTCGGCTTGAGGAATTAAATTTAGCTCTGATCGACTGCACAACATCTCAATGTCCTTATGAGCCTTAACGTTGTCTTTAGTTTTATTCCTCACATCCATCACTGTATTCCATATATTGTCAAACACATTCTTCTCTATATGCATGACATCCAAATTATGGCGGATTAAATTATTCTTCCAGTAAGGCAACTCCCAGAAAATACTTCGTTTTGACCAATTATGAGTTCTACCATAACCTGGTATGGTTATCACCTTTCCATTCTAAACTACAGATGGTAAATTTGAGATACGTGCGAATATTGTTTTAGGGGGTAAATGCTCAGGAGGCAATGATTTCTCAATTTTTCCTTTTTTAAAGGCAACTTGGTTTCGTCTATATGGGTGATCCAACTCGAGAAATTGTTGATGACAATCAAAGAATGAAGTTTTCCTCCCATGCTGAAGCTGGAAGGCTTTACTATTCTCCATGCAAATAGGACAAGATAACCTCCCATGAGTCATCCATCCTGACAATATCCCATAACCCGGGAAGTCATTTATGGTCCACAAGACTGAAGCACGGAGCTGAAAATTCTGTTTAAGCGAAACATCCCATGTTTGGACACCATCTTCCGACAACTGCTTCAATTCATCAATAAGAGGTTGTAAATAGACATCAATATTCTGACATGGACTTCGAGGGCCCGGGATCAATGAAGTCAAAAACATATATGGTTTCTTCATACATATCCACGGTGGCAACATATACGGAGTAACGATGACCGGCCAACATGAATATTGTTTACCAGAGTTTCCAAACAGAATGAAACCATCAGAACATACACCAAGGAGAACATTTCGGGGCTCTACGGCAAACCACGGGTATGTGGTATCAAAATGTTTCCATGCTTCCCCATCAGAAGGATGTTTTAAAACATTCGGCTTGGATCAATGCTTACTGTGCCACCTCATGTGCTCTGCAGTTGAAAGTGAGGCATATAGTCGCTGAAGTCGAGGAGTTAGTGGTAAATGGTGCATGGTCTTTCTTGCCTTATCTTTACCCCGTCCACCTTTTCTCGGCTTAAACCTAGATTCACCACAAAACTTGCAGTGTGTAGCATCTTTATAATTATTCCAAAACAACATGCAGTCGTTAACACAAGCATCAATTTTTAGATGAGCAAGACCAAATTGTGAAACTAATTTCTTCGTCTCATACTAATTCGACAGCATCTTGCTGTCACTTGGCTGTGTCTCTTTCATCAAGGCCGCAATACCATCATAACACCCTCTTAGTATATGATATTCTGTTTTAAGGTTTAACAAATGAACTGCAGTAGAGAGCTCAGAATGCGTCTCACATCCATCCCAAAGAGGTTTAGTGGCCGAATGCAATAAATCAGAAAACCATCTAAAACCTTCATTAGGTTGTTCATCGACTTCAGTAAAATACTGCTGGGAACTTGCTCCAATTGCATCAAATATCATTCGAGCATATGGGTTTAAATGTGAACTACACTCAGCATGCTCATACGCACCACAATTATCAAACGGCTGATCAGACGTTTCCTTAAACGGCTCCCCATGCGCTGTCCAGTTCGTGTAATAAGGCATGAATCCCCATTTATATAGATGCACTCTAACGTCATCACAATTCTTAAATCTCAAATTTTTACATCTCCTACATGGGCAACGTATTTTGTTCCCATCCATATAATCTGGATTACTACAAGCAAATGTTATGAAGAGTTGAACCCCTATCTCTCACTCCTCTTTGTACCCAACTCGCCCAGGTAGATAACGATTACTATACATCCAACTACGTTCATGTTCCATGGAGTCCTAACAGAGGAAATTATATATTTACTTTATGACATATACGAAATAATAAACACATAAAATTAATTCTGTAAATTAAATCATATTAACAATTAATTCCACGGATCGCATGCACACTTTTTAACTTAACTGTTTACGGTCTGTGAGTTCATCAACTAATGCATTCTAATACATGTCAACCAAGAAGCCCACATCTTTAAAATTTTGAAAACATCATTTTTTCATGTGTCATGCTTATTATGCACATCCAATCAGAGAGCAAATTAAACAATAAGTACTCATAACTCCAAAATATACATAGCATAAGAAGACATTCCATCCATAGTATAGATAACTATTATTACAATTACGACAAATGTTGTTGGGTTTATTATTATTATTATTATTATTATTATTATTATTATTATTATTATTATTAGTAATTTATTAGTACTCTTAGTTTAAAAATAAAGATTTTAATTATTATTATTATTATTATTATTATAGTACTCTTACTGTAATGATAATTATTTTAATTATTACTATTATTACTATTATTATTGTTATTATTATTAGTACTAATATTATAATAATAATAATTAATTATTATTATTTTAGTACTACTGTTAGTATAATAATAATTATTTTAGGTTTTAGGGTTATTATTATTATTAGTACTGTTATTATTTTTTAATTACTACTCTTACTATTACAAGTATTATAAAAATAATACTTATCATTATTATAATTATTACTCTTATTATTATTATTATCATTATTATACTACATTACAGTAGAATAATAATTACTTTAATTATTATGAATATTAATAATAATAATATTATTATTATTATTACTATTATTGTACTACTCTTACTATAATAATTATTACTTTAAATTGTAGTAAAATAATACTTATTCTTATTATTATTGTTATCATTATTATTCTTATTATTATTTTACTACTACTCTTACTATAAAAAGTATTATTTTAAATATTACTAAAATAATAATTATTATTATGATAGTTATCATTATTTTTGTTATTATTATTTTCGTACTACTCGTATTATAATAATAATAATTATTATTATTATTAGTATTACAATAACTTGTTATTATTTTTATTATTACAATTATTATAATAGAACTACTCTTCGTATATTAATAATTATTTTAATTACTATTATGAATATTACTATTATTGTTGTTATAATTATTATTATTTTTATTCTTATCAGTATTATAATTATTGTAGTCGTAATCTTTGTACAATAATTACTATTTTAATTATTATTATTACTACAATTACTACTATTATTATTGTTATTATTATTATTCTACTACAACTCTTACTAGTATAATAACTATTTTGATTATTGTAATTACTATTATTCTTGTTCTTACTACAAATTTTAAAATTAATCCCGAAACTAATAAAAAAATTAACAAAATGGCTTAAAATTTAAAATTACCATTTCACATCCAACAATCAACAACTAAAAATCATATACATTCCACTTATTTCAAACCAAAAAATCATATACATAATCCACATTTACACAATTTTAACCGAAAAAAAATTTAAAAAATTAAAAATACGAACTTACCTCAAATCCTTCCTTCAAATGCATTTATTATGATGTTGAAGCTGCCACAACAATTAAAATATGAGACCCATTACCATTATTAAACATCAAACCATGATAATAATAAAAAAAAACCAAAAACATACCGGTAAACTCACAAATATCAAGAACTTACCTACAGATTGAGTAGATTCACTACCAGATCCAACAATGCCGTCCTCGATTAACACGTATCTAGCCTTGGGAGACGAATTTTTGGTGCTGTGTGTGCGTGTGGATGGCTTTTGCAGAGAATAGGAGAGAGAGAGAGAGAGAGACAGGAGTGAAGAAGACGATCTGGGCACCGCGAGGGGGGACCTTAAATTTACATTTTCCAACGGCCAAGGCCATTGGAAAAAAATAAATGAAATGGTGCGTTTAACTTCTCCATTTTCCAACGGCTCAAGGCCGTTGGAAACCAATCTTCAGGTTACTATATTCATCTTCCAACGGCTTACGCCGTTGGAAAAAAAAGTTCACTATTACGTTTAAAATTTTTCAAAATGTTGCTTCACTAATTTTATTTTCCAACGGCCAAGGCCGTTGGAAATTGTGCCCCTTTCACATCTTCAATTCTTCCAACGGTTAGGCCATTGGTAATTAAAATTCTCTTAGCTCCAACGGCTAGTTCATTGGAAAAAGGGCATTGGAAAAATCCATTTTTCTAGTAGTGACAATTTGGTTTGAGTGAGTAAAAGAAAATTTGATGCTTTCTCTCACTGCTACGAAAGCTTGAAAAATTATCCGGAAAGCACAATATGATGATCTTTATCATGGTAATTGATGTATAGTACTTAAAGATGTTTAGACAATAAGAATATAGAAAGACTTACCTGGCTCCTTTAGTTCACAAATGATAACAAAGAAAGTTAGCAATGGGCTTTTATAGAGAAAATGTTGTATCCAGGTTAGAGGCCATTAATTTCCTTACATTAGTTGATTAATATAATTTAGGAAGTATACTTGCTAAACAACGTAATTAAAGAGATCTAATATGATAAATTAGGAATGTAGATAATTGTTGTGATTAATTTGTTATTATTTTTTTTGGAATGGTGTCGTGATTAATGGTATATTAATGGCATCCTATTGATTTTCTAAAATAATTATTTCTAGAACAGGAAAATGTTGAGTTAGGCAGAATGGTAAGTTATTTATATACAAGTTTACGAAAGCAATTAGTAGGGAAGGTGGAGAGTAGATTGGGATGGAAGTTGTATGATATCAGTTGTTATGGAAAATTTAATTACCATGAAATTATTGAACTGATATTCAAACAATTAACAATTATTCCAGACAACACTAAGGAATATTCAATTATGCTATTAATGGTATTAGTATAAAAGGAATTAGGGAAACAATTACTCTTTGATTTGAGTTATCTAAAGTATTTATCACCACTTTGAATCTATATTCAAATGCTTTGACAATGAACGTATATATTATATATGGAATACTCAACTATGCTAATAATGGTCAATAGTGGAGTAATCAAATAAAACATTAGATAATGTCTAAAAAATTATAATTATTGTTCAAATTCTAATTATTGTTTAAACTCTGTATGTTTATTTATAATTAATTAATTATAAATTAAATTCTATAATAATCTTAATCATTTTTCTTACAATCTAATTTATACAGAAAACATAGTATGAAGCCTTTGGGTCAGATAATTTTGTAAGCCTAACTAAATTCGGATTATTCTAATTATTTTATTCATTCTTTAAATTAACAAATACTTGTATTATTAACAATTATAATGGGTTTAAAATTTGAATTCATAAAATTTTTTATTTGGCGTGCATTCTAAATGCTTTTTCTATTTGATGGTCATGGGCCTCATCGTTTAGAGTCATGGTGACTGTTGGAGAGACTTCTAGGAGGAAGAACGCCTGGAGGATGGTGCGCCCAAGGGAGAGTACCTGAGATGCTCAGAAAAAGTGGGTTAGGAGGCCCCCGGAATGTGTTTCCGGGGGGGAGCCTCCGACGCCCAAGTCAGTGGTGGCTGAGAAAAAGGCAAAGGAAATAGCACAAAGAGGCTGAAGAGTCTTGCCTGGTGATTTTCTCAGAGTCTGGGAGTCAGACCTTTGCCAACCAACCTCCTGCCAAGTATTTATTTCCTGGTATTTATAGGAGTGCCTAGCCCGTTCAGATCGCGACACGTGTTCGGTTGGATGTTTCCTGAATTTCTGGGCGTAGGGGACAGATAGCTGGTAGCAGGTTGCCTTGAGCCTTGTGCTGAGATGGGCCATGATGTGATTCTGATGGCGTCAGCGTGTCAGAGCGCCTTTTGAGGCGGCTTATGACGACTGTGAAAGGACGTGTCAGAGGCTTCCTTAAATGCTTCCTTAAATGCTCCTGCCGTACTCCCGAGGTCCCTAGGCGAGGTCGTCCTTTGGTACAGACGGTGCCTCTTCGGGAAACACGCACCCAGTTCGGGGGATCCCATCTTCAGGGAGTTCCGCCTTCGGGGGAGATCATGTTCGGCCCGCAATAGCTGGTGCCTCTTTTCCGAAGGCGATCTGTTTACAACCTCGGGGGGGCAAGTAGTATGCTCAAGTTTCCTGGCGTGCCGGGCTCGGAGCTCTTCGGCTATCTCCCGAGGTGTATGATCTCACCTTTACTCGGGTAGCGCCAGTCTCTTCTGGCCATTCTTGTGGCAGGGAGTTCGGCCAGATAGAGGCGATAGCCTTTGGCTATCACATGCCCCCCTTTGGAAAGCCGAAGTGAAGACTTCGGTTTTGCATCTCTTTCCGAGGTTGTTCTTGAGAGTCTCTTAGGAAGCTCAACCTGTTCCGAGGATGCACCTTCTGCCCAAAGGGCTGTTCGGCCTTGGCCTGTTCTTTGGTGTCTTCGAGGCGGAGCCTGTGCCGAAGATACACCTCTTGCCCGAAGGTCATGGGCTGTTTGGCCATGGCCTGTCTCTTGGTGTCCTCGAGGTGGCCTGCTCTTTGTTTCTGCAGGTCTGATGGCCAAGCGTGTCAGTCTGAGCGACGCGTCCCAGCTTTTTAGGGATGTCAGAAGACGTGCTCCCTTTTTCCTAGGGATGTCAGGAGACGTGTCCCCGTTTTGGCACGGCGGCTGACACGTGGCGCTTTGCCATTGGAGGAGAGTTGCGTCGGTTACAGAGGGCGCGCCTTTTCAGGTGCAGAGGGCAGTTACGGCGACGGTTCGCCTCCAAAGGGTACTTATGACGACGTTTCGGTTACCCACCCCTGGCCTATAAATGGCTCGTTCCATCATAAGTTCCTTTTTCTTTTTCTTCTGCTCTTCTCTCTGCTTTGCCCCTGTTCTTGCACTTTCTTGCTTTCTGTGGCGGAGCTTGCCTTAATCAGAGCTTTTTCCAGCCAACTTTCACGACGGCGTCCTCAGACTTTGGCAAATCTTTTGGTGGGTTTTTGTTTTCCAGAGTGTTTTGATCTCTCTGTTCTTTGGAGTTTTTTCTAGAAACTGTTTTCTTGTCTTTTCCAAACTCGCTTTCATGTCTACAATGCCTATCCCTGAGAGCTGGCAGCCTCTTTTAGCCCATCCTTGTTGCACCACCCCATTTTCCGAGCCCAGCTGAAGGCCGGTCTTCGGTATCCTCCCCCGAAGATGGTTTGCGAGTTCTGCCAATTTCATGGCATTGCTGTGAACCAGCTTCCCCCGAACTCGTTCTGCTATTTTAACGCGTACCTCTGCATGTGTGGCCTGTTCGGGATAGAACCCCATTTTATAATCTTCATGCAGTACTACAAGCTCTCTGTGGTCCCGAAGGGTGGCTTTTATTTCATGCTACCTCGGGGATCCGGGAGCAAAAAATTCATGTTCACCTTCGCCACTAAGGACAGCTGGCGGGGGTGGCAACAGAAGTTTTTCTTCCTGAAGATGGATGAGGCCTGGTCGTACGTCCCGACCAAATGGGCTCAGGGAATACTGAATGTGGACGTCGTTGATCCGAGGATGCTGCTGACTCCAGAGTTGGCTCCCGTTTTCGCGGATTTCAACGCCCGCATTCGGGCTGTCTCTGACTGGACTCCCGAGGTCGCTCCTCGTGCCCTTTACCCTTTTCCTATCAACTGGAAGTTGATGACCGAAGAGGTCCTTCGGGAGCTAAAGGTGGTGAAGGAGCACAAGACTGACCTCAAGATGCCAGCTCCTGCCATCGCCGGGAAGGATTCCTGGTTGGTCAAGCTTCTTAAGGAGGAAATTTCTTTCGAAACGCTTGTCGAAAGTGAGTTGTCTTTCTACTCCCTTGCTATTTTTCTTCTCGGACTTACGCTGATATTTCTCTTCTTTTTCAGAGATGGGCGACGGGACTGCTTCCTATTACAAGTCCCTTTTCTCCGGCCAAGTGGAGAAGGGGGAGCAGACAAAGAAGGCAACTTCCCGAAGGCGGAAGTCTGTCGGTGCTGGTCCTTCGGCTAAACGGGCGAAGAAGACTGTTCTTTCCTCCCCTTTGGAAAGTATTGGGGAGGAAAGCGAGGACGCTGAGGCCGCTGTCGCTTCGCTGCCCGATCCTTCGGCCGAGGTTCCTGCCGCCACCGACGTCCCTCATACCAACGCCCCTCCCCAAAGTCCTACCCCGTCGCAAGTCCTTCTGGACGCCGTGGTAGAGGCACCTTCTGCCGTGGAGCGACGCAGGCAGAAGGGTGAGGGCATTTCGACCGAGGAGGCTGAGGACTCCGAGGACGTCGTTGTCGACGTCCCTCCAGGTTAGTTGCTTTCAGGACAAGTATGCTTCTTTTTGTTTTTCTAAATTTTCCTTTGTCTCTGACCCACTTCTCATTTTCACCGTGCAGGGGAGTTACTTACCCCGAACTGGGCGGCCGAACACGCGAAGGCGCGGGCCCTTCGCGACGCCAAAGTCCCGCAAGGGAAGGTTCCCAAAGAGCCTTTCTGGACATTCACGGAGGACATGAACTTGTACTCCGAGGACTGTCCAGAAATGGTGAAGCAAATTTCGAAGGGGGTGCTTACAGAGGCCTCCTTCAAGGCTATTGCGGCGGCCCATCCGGATGATGACACCCTTGCCGCCAAAGTCACCGAGCATGCTGCTCAGGTATGTTCTTCAATTTTTCCTAAGTGCCTGGCTCTTACTGACCTTGCGTTCATCTTTTTGCAGCTGCTGGGATACGTCGGCTTTCTCCGAGTTCGGGTGGCCAGGCAAGCGAAGTTCCGAGCTTCGGCCTTAGAGGCCTTAGAGAAGGCGAAGGCCACTCGCTTGGCATTGATCACCGAGAACCAGCAGCTGTCAGATGCTGCGAAGGAAGAAGTTGCTGCCCTTCGGGAGGAGTTCCGGAAGGAGAAAGAAGAACTTGAGAAGGATTCCTCCCGGAAGATTGCTGACCTCGGCGAGCAGATAAATGGAATGCTGGCCGCCAACGAGGAGCTCCTAAAGGATAAGTCAGATTCTGACAAGCTCATACTGGCGCTGACAGCTGAGAAAAACATCTTTGCAGCCGAGGTCAAGTCCTTGAAGAAGGATCCGAAGGGGAAGAAGCAGATAAAGGCGCTGGAGGAGGAGATCGCGGATCTGAAGGACGAGCTTGACGACCTTGAGCTTGACAAGGGCAAGTCTGATCAAATGGCCAAGGTCGCTTTTCAGGACGGCTTCTGCCTTGCTCGGCACCAAGTCCTCCAGAGGTTCCCAGATCTGGACCTCTCTTTTCTAGAGGCTCTAAACATTCCTGAGGGACCTCGGTGGGAATGGTCCAAGGTCGAACATTTGAAACTTCCTTCGGCGCTGGAAAAGGGTGGGCAAGCAAGTGGTTCTCGGGACGCTGCGAACCCTTAGGCTATTTTAGGGCCCCTTTTCCTTTCCTTCAATTTTGTGTTCCTTCTTCGGGCACTTCTTCATTGTAAAGCAGCTTACTCTTTAATGAAGACTTTTTGGCTAAGTCTTTTCGCAAGTTTCTTTATTTCCATTGCCCCGAATGCATTTGCTCAAGAGACTTCGGAAAACCTGCGATCAAAGAAACTTTATTACCTTCTCTTGGCCGAGCCTATTCGCTCTGGAGGCTTTTTTGGAAAGTCTGTAAAATCTGACCAAGTCTTTTTGCAGGTTTTGCATTTCCATTTTGTCCCGGACACGTTTGCTCGAGGGACTTTGAAAAACACTTAGTCAAAATTTTCCTTCTTTTCCTCCTGTCCCGAGCATGTTTGCTCAAGAGACTTAGGAAATCTTTTGAGAGTTTTTTCTGTTTTCCGTTTTTCCCTAGCGTGACAGCTCAAGGGACTTCGGAAAACTGTCTCTGCGCTTATTTCGGCGAGTACTTCTGCGATATTCTTGTTTCCCATCTTTCCCGAGCGTGATGGCTCAAGGGAATTCGGAAAGGCATATCTGCGCTTGTGATGAGCATCTTCGTGGAATTCTGTACAATTCTGCACTTAAGGAATTTTCTCAAGATACTTCTGTACTTAGAATATTTTTCGTACAGTATGATTCCTTCGCTCAAGCTTAGGCGTAGAATTTTCTCAAGGCATCTGAGTGCCATGTGTTTTTCAATTCTACGCCTTCGGCATCGCCAAGTTTGTACACGCCTTTTCGTACTTCGGCGAGGACCAGATAAGGTCCTTCCCAGTTCGCGCTAAGTACCCCGTGGGATGGCCTTCGGGGTGCAAAGTCAGCCTTTCTGAGAACGAGGTCTCCTTTCTTGATTTCTTTCGGCCTGGCTCGTAAGTTTATAGCCGCGACTACTCTTTGCTGAAAAGCTTTCCTTTTCAGCTCAGCTATTTCTCTGTGTTCGCCAACGAGGTTGAGCTTCGTTCTTAGGCCGAGGTCGTTTACACCTTCATCAAATATTTACACCCGTACTGAAGGTTGAACTATCTCTATTGGGATAATAGCCTCTGTACCGAAGACGAGTGAGAAGGGAGTCTCCCCTGTGGCTCTTCGGGGCGTCGTTCGGTAACTCCATAATACGCTTTGGAGTTCTCCTGGCCATTTCCCTTTTGCTTCCCCCAGTCTCTTTTTCAGGCCATCTTTTATGGTCCTGTTAGATACTTCCACCTGCCCGTTGCTTTGGGGGTGAGCTACTGGGGCGAAGTGTATTTTTATTCCGAGGTCGCTGATAAATTCCTGGAATCCTTTGTCTATGAACTGGGATCCATTATCAGCCACTAGTACCCTCGGTATGCCAAATCTGCATACTATGTTTTTCCATACAAACTTTTGCACTTCTTTTGCCGAGATAGTTGCTAATGGTTCTGCCTCGACCCATTTGGAGAAATAGTCTACCGCTACCACGCAGAATTTCACGCCTCCAGGCGCTGAGGGGAGTGGCCCAATAAGGTCTATGCCCTAGATTGCGAAGGGCCAAGGATAGTCAGCCGAGGATACCATTTCCGAAGGTGCCCTCTGGATGTTCGCGTGTTTCTGGTAACTACCACATTTTCGGACGAACTGCCTTGCATCCTTTCTCAGGGTAGGCCAGAAGTATCCTTGGCGAAGTATCACCGCCGCAAGGGCATCAGTTCCAATGTGTGAACCACACATGCCTTCGTGGACCTCTTCAAGGACCATTTCAGTATCCTCTTCATCCACGCATCTTTGCAGCGGGTTTGCATATCCCTGTCGGTATAATTCTTCACCAATCAGGAAGAATTGGCCTGAGAGTCTTCGCAGTTTTGCAGCGTCGCCGGGGTCTTCAGGGAGCACATTTTCTGCGAGGTATCTTTTTATGGGATCTTTCCATCCATTTCCCGAGGTCGCTATGCTTAGCACTGAGATGCTTGGGTGATCTAGCACCTCGGTGTATGTTTTTGACTTCGCCAAGCAATCTGCCTCTGTGTTATTCCGCCGAGGTACATTTTCGATCCGTACGGCATCAAACTCTTGGATGAGCTTTGCTACCAGCTCGTGGTATTTTGCCAAGATTGGGTCCTTCGCCCCACAATCTCCTGCCGTCTGCCGAACTACCAGCTGGGAATCGCTGCAAGCCTTTAAGTTTTTCACGCCAATCCTTCTGGCCAAGCGTAATCCCGCTATGAAGGCTTCATACTCTGCCACATTGTTAGTGACGCTGAAGCTGAACTTAATAGCCTTCTTTACCTCTAGGCCTTCGGGTCCTCTGATAATTACTCCAGCTCCCTGGTGTTCGGATCCCGAGGCTCCGTCAACATGTAAGGTCCACTCTGGCTCACCTCCGTTCGGATCCATGTGGCTTTCCTTAGTGGTGGGTACTTCGGCGATAAAGTCTGCCAGTGCTTGAGCTTTTATGGCCTTCCGAGGTTCATATGTGATTTCGTGTTTGCCAAGTTCTATGCACCATTTGGAGAGCCTTCCCGAATGATCAACTTTCTTCATGACATCCCGTAGCGGTAGACTACTTCGGACGATGATGGGGTGAGCCTGAAAGTACGGCCGCAGCCTTCTCCCTGCAAGCACCAAGGCGTATATAGCTTTTTGAAGCAGAGGGTACCTGACTTCGGCGCCATGCAGGGATTTGCTGACGTAATAGACTGGCCATTGCTTTGGGCCTTCTTCTTTCACGAGGACCGAGCTTACAGCTTTCTCCGTGACGGTGAGGTACAAAACGAGGGGTTCTCCCTCCCGAGGTTGTCGCAGAGTCGGCAGGCTAGCCAAGTAGACTTTGAGTTCTTCCCAGGCCTTCTGGCAATCTTCACCCCAAGGGTGATCATTCCTTCCGAGGTCGCCTTCCATTTTTGCTGCCTTTGTGAGGACTTTGAAGAAAGGTCGGCACCTATCTCCGTACCTGGAAATGAATCTGCTCAGGGAGGTTATTCTTCCGGTGAGCCTCTGCACATCTTTGACTGTGGCAGGAGTTCGGAACTCAAGCAGCGCCTTGATCTTCTCGGGGTTAGAGTCAATGCCTCTTTCGGATACCATGTACCCAAGGAATTTTCCCGAGGTTACCCCGAATATGCACTTTTCAGGATTGAGCCGAATGCCGAAGGCTCTGAGCTTTTGGAAGGTTTCCTCTAGATCTGCAACGTGATAGCTAGGCAGCTTGCTCTTGACTATCATATCATCGACATACACCTCCATGTTTCTCCCCATTTGGTCTTTAAAGACCATGTTCATCAACCTTTGGTAGGTGGCTCCTGCATTTTTGAGCCCGAAGGGCATCCTGACATAGCAGTATGTTCCTCTCTCGGTGATGAAGGCGGTTTTTTCTTCATCTTCGGGGTCCATCCTTATTTGATGGTAGCCACTGAAGGCATCTAGGAAACTTAGGAGCCCATATTCGGCAGTTGAATCTACCAGTTGATCTATTGGCGGCAGAGGGTATGAGTCTTTCGGGCAAGCATCGTTCAAGTTTCTGAAGTCGATGCACATCCGGAGTTTGCTGCTGCCTTCTTTTGTGGCAATGACCACGTTGCTTAACCATTCGGGGTACTTCACCTCCCTGATGACTTTGGCGTCTAACAGACGCTGGACCTCGGTTTTGACAAAGTTGCTCTTTGTGGGCTGAGATGCTTCGTTTCTTTTGCCGGACAGGTTTTGCTTTCAGGCTTACTTTGAGGCTATGCTGTATTATGCCAGAGTTTACTCCTGGCATATCTTTCGGCGAGTAGGCAAACAGATCTTTATTTTTCAGCAGAAAAGATACAAGGTTTTCTTTCTCACCTTCGGCCAAGCTCTTCCCTATTCGGGTAGATTGTCCTGGGATAAGTTCTACTGTTTCCATTTCCGCTTTTGTGAGATCTTCTTCTTTGCCTTTTTCTGGCGCCTTTGCCTCCATTGTTTGTGCGAAATTGCTCGCCGGGGCCTTTCGTGCTTTCACAAACACCTTTCTTACCTCGGCCTGTTCTATGAAGATCTCTGCATCTCCATCCTTGGTGGTGAATGTGACAGTCAAGTACTTCACATCAGGGCGAATGTGCAGGTTTCCCTGTGTCTGCCTTCCAAGGATGGCGTTGTACGAGGATGAGACGTCCATGACAATGAACCTCGCCATTGTGGAAGCGTACAACTCAGCTGCTCCGCCCACCGAAGTCCCTCTCATCATCAGTGGGAGGTCGATCCATCCGAGAACGGGCAGTTCGGATGGTCCCACCCCGAAGGTTGGTGAGGTGACTGGCTTAAGCTCGCTGCTGGAGATGCCCAAGCTTGGCAGTAAGTGCGAGAATAGGACGTCCGCATTTGATCCGTCATCAAGCAGCACCCTTTTGACGTCCCAGTTCCCTATCCTCGCCATGATCAGCAGCGGATCGTCGTGGGGAAAGACGATGGTGGATCCGTCTTTGCGGGCCAGTTTCTTTGCTGGATTTTGATATTCCATGACTGCAATTTCTCTGGCCTTCCGCTTTCTTTCCGAGGATGGGAGCCCCGTGGTGATTGTTTGGATAACCCCTGTCGGAGGTGGAGGGCGCCTTTTTGGACTTCGGTTTCTCCGCCTGTCAGAGTCATAGTCCTCATCTTCGGCCCTTTCTTCCTCTATTTTTCTGCCTTTCGGGGATGGCATCCGCAGGTATTTCCGAAGTTGGCCCTGCTTTATCAGCGACTCTATGTACTTCTTCAGCTGGAAGCAGTCTTCGGTGTCATGACCGTGGTCGTGATGAAACTGGCAGAACTTCTTGGCATTCTTCTTGTTATCGGCGGCCATGGCCCTTGGTCGCCGAATCTGCGTCCCTTGCCTTTCCAGCGCCATGAGGATGTTGGTCCGTGTAGTGCTCAGTGGTGTGAAACTTTGGGGTTTCCTTCCACGCATCCTCCGAGGTCGCCCCGCCTGTTCGGTCGGATGCCGAGCTTGTTGATTGGACCCTTCGGCGCGGTGGTGATCGGACTTCGGCCCAGCCATTCGTAGCTCCTCGGCGGTCATGTGCTGTTCTGCCCTTCGGTAAAATTCTCCGAGGGTCTCCGGGGGGTCCTTTGAGAACTCGTAGAACAGCTGTGAGTCTCGCCGAAGGCCCCGTGTCATGGCAAGAATGCGGACTTCAGGCCGAAAGTCGGGGACGCTAAAAGCTTCCCTGTTGAATCTTTCGACATAGTCTCGGATGGTTTCTCCATTCCTCTGCTCTATGTCGAACATTTGAACAGGCATCTTCGCAGTAGGTCGACTCCCAATGAATTGCTGCGTGAAGGCCGTGGACAACTCCTGGAACTCAGTGATGGTCCCTGAAGGCAATGAATTGTACCATGCAGTTGCTGGCCCTGTGAGGGTGACTTCGAAGCACTTACACATGGTAGCGTCGTCAGCGCCGTGCATTATCATGCTGCGTCTATACTTCGTCAGATGGGCCTGTGGATCAGTACGACCATCATAAATCTCCAACCGAGGTACTCTGAAGTCACCTGGCATGGCTGCCTCGGCCACGGTCCGGGTGAACGGGGACCCATCTTCACAGAAGGCTCCCGTGAGCCTGTCCCAAACGGGTTTTCTGGCCATTTGTTTCTCCACCCTATCTAGCCGTGCTAGTATCCTCTCCATAAGCACGGTGGCCCTAGGCCCTTCTTCAGGGAAGGGAGATCGTCGGCGCCTCTTCGGGGAGCGAGTTCGGCGCTGAGGGGATACGGACCTCACCTCAGGCGACGAACTCCTTGGCCGTGAGACTTTTGGTCGTTTGGACCCAGTTTGTCCCACAGGCCGTTTCCCGAGGGGTATACTCTCCGTGGATGACTCTTCGCGCGGGTCTACACTTCCTGAACTGCGATGGGTCGACCTCTGACTTTTCTCCCGAGGGCGTGCAGGTGAGGGAGGTCTTTGGGCCTGTGTCTGCTGTGACCACCTTCGGTCGATCTACTGTGTCATTTCGGCCACGACCAAACGCTGAAACTCCCTCATAAAGCTTATAGTGATTACTAGAGGGCGATCTTCCTCAGACGCAGAAGTCCCTGGGAGTGTTTGCTCAGCAGCCGGTTGTGTCTCAGGCACGGACGGAGACCTCGGGAGTCCCTTGTCCTTAGAACGCCGAGTTTCAATGACGGCAATCTCAGAGCGGGTTCCCACAGACGGCGCCAAATGATGGCCATGGGCCTCATCGTTTAGAGTCATGGTGACTGTTGGAAAGACTTCTAGGAGGAAGAACGCCTGGAGGATGGTGCGCCCAAGGGAGAGTACCTGAGATGCTCAGAAAAAGTGGGTTAAGAGGCCCCCGGAATGTGTTTCCGGGGGGGGAGCCTCCAACGCCCAAGTCAATGGTGGTTGAGAAAAAGGCAGAGGAAATAGCACAAAGAGGCTGAAGAGTCTTGCCTGGTGATTTTCTCAGAGTCTGGGAGTCAGACCTTTGCTAACCAACCTCCTGCCAAGTATTTATTTCCTGGTATTTATAGGAGTGCCTAGCCCGTTCAGATCGCGACACGTGTTCGGTCGGATGTTTCCTGAATTTCTGGGCGTAGGGGACAGATAGCTGGTAGCAGGTTGCCTTGAGCCTTGTGCTGAGATGGGCCATGATGTGATTTTGATGGCGTCAGCGTGTCAGAGCGCCTTTTGAGGCAGCTTATGACGACTGTGAAAGGACGTGTCAGAGGCTTCCTTAAATGCTTCCTTAAATGCTCCTGCCGTACTCCCGAGGTCCCTAGGCGAGGTCGTCCTTTGGTACGGACGGTGCCTCTTCGGGAAACACGCACCCAGTTCGGGGGATCCCATCTTCAGGGAGTTCCGCCTTCGGGGGAGATCATGTTCGGCCCGCAATAGCTGGTGCCTCTTTTCCAAAGGCGATCTGTTTACAACCTCGGGGGGGCAAGTAGTATGCTCAAGTTTCCTGGCGTGCCGGGCTCGGAGCTCTTCGGCTTCTCCCGAGGTGTATGATCTCACCTTTACTCGGGTAGCGCCAGTCTCTTCTGGCCATTCTTGTGGCAGGGAGTTCAGCCAGATAGAGGCGATAGCCTTTGGGTATCACTATTAAATTTTTTTGATATAACTAAAACGATAATTGTTTATTGAATTATAACTAAAATGATAATTGTTTCTTACATTTGTAATATTAATCAATTATAAATTATAAGTGTTTAATAACAGAAATTATATCTTTTATAAAAAATTTCATATATGATTACGTTTATATTTGGCTACTAATGAATGGATTTACCACTACAATTGATTTATGGTCAAATTTGTAAGTTTGATTTTAACAACCATAGAATGTGAATAAAAAGGAAATTAAAGTGGACACATGGTTGGCTAACATAATTTTAAAAGTGGAAAAGACCAAAATCTCCCTGCTTTATATATATATATATATATATATTAGATTAGATGAGTTGTTGCTTGGATCACTCAGCATTTCACTTGTGCTGCCTCCCACATATGAGTGAAGCGATCAAGCGAGGTAGGTCTTCGTGCTCGGGCTTTTTTGTTCTCTTGTTTCGTTTTGCATTTGGCACATTTTAGTTAGACAAGTTTTAAAAAAAATTTCTTAAGAAAATGAAAATTTATACTTAAAATGAAGCAAATATTTGGACATTAAGAAAAAAAGAGAGTTAAAGCCAAAATATGTGTCAGGGAAAACTCACTGTCAAGGCACAGTTATTACTAAGCAGCAATCCAATTTCTTTATGTCTAAGACAGTTTATTAAGGTAGATATACCAAATACAGAGTATAATGTTGATCACCCCATGAGTGTGCACAATTAATTAATATAGTAACAAAGAGATTGAGGATCTAACAGTGACCTGGGCTGTTCAAGATATTGCAACCATTTTAGCTTCCATTAAAGCCTTTCCTGAACCTGAGTAGGTCACCAAATCCTATCCATGTCCAAGCAGTGGCACAAAGACATAAGGATTGTCTCCAAGTGCCATCAACAATAAAGATTTCAAGATTAATGAAAGGAGTTAGCAACTTCTTAGCACCCCAGGATTGCCAGAAGAAAAGAGAATGATTAGACGTGAACCTAGCATAACAAAATAAGTAGCCTCTCATTGTAATGAGCTACTGAAAAAGAACATCTCTTCTAGCTATAATTGATTGTACAAGAAAATGGGTACTTAGGAAAACACACTCATTTCTCCCTTACCATATGGACCAAAGGGTGGAGACTAGAAATAAAACAAATTATGTTGCTATTTGCCTCAAGAAGTTAAAAGATTAAGTGGCCATTCCTCCTTGGAACCAAAACCTTGGGACAATGGATTGATGCAAAAAGATCCCCATGCCTCTAAGAGATTTAGGACATTTCAAAAATAAGTATAGTGTTGATTTAGTGGACTATGAACATCTTTCACAAGTGAAGCTCATAAAGCCTCCATGTCTAGAAAGATTGCTAGTATTGGGAAGAGCATTTATTAAACACATCCATAGAATACTTAGAAATTTTGATGAATATTGAAATCCCAATAATCGTCTCATAAGCCTGTGAAAATGAGGGCCATTTAGATAATTCACAACCTGGTTCTCTGAGTGAATCATATAAGCAAATTTCTTAACAATTTGTGACAAATATCCTTTCTTAGTGTTTTTATCTGAGGAATGATCACTCCATCAAATAACATCATCGCCTCTCTCATCAGATGAAAAAGTAAAAGACAAAATCTTCTACACAACAAAGTGGGGAAAATGGTACAAAAGCAAAAAAATTCCAACAAAAAATGAGCTTTAAGTGAAATATTAGAGACCCTTAGCTACAAATGTGTACTAAAAGCCAAATTATAAGCACTTAATTGATCCCGGGACAAATCTAGAGTCCAATAATATTACCAAACTCATATAGATTTACCATTGCCAAATTCACAATAATGATATGTCAACAAGGCTTGATCATATAATAGGTCACACCATATCAAGGAGGCATTACCATGATCTTTTTTACTTTCCACATGGAGTAAAAAAGACCATATTTGGCCATAAGCACATGATAGACAAGATTATTTTGGGTCATTGGTAAATTGCCAAAAAAAGTCTTGTTAAGAAAAGCTTGGTTGAAGCATATATTTCAAACCTAAGGCCCTAATACCTTTAGGCAACATTAAGACAACTTTCTACTTTAAGTGTATACCATTCGTGTTGTAGGAATAAGACCACCAAAATTGAGTATAGCTCTTTGAGAGTGAATATGATAGAGTGACTAAAACCTTAAACAATGGCATGACGTAGACATGCATAGATGTTGGAGTGGATTGGATTAGAGTTAACCTGCCAATGTTGTTCAATAACTTCCATTTCCACCTCTCTAATTGGAATTTAATTTTATCAACCAAACATTAGAAAGAAGATGATTTAGACACATCTTCTGAAAAAGGAACTCCTATGTAGTTGAAAATACCATCATTGATCTGGAATGGAAAAATTTGCATGAATAAAGATGTAATGTCTATTGCAATGTTTGTATTGCGTCCTTAGTTGATCTAAAGAAGATTAGGCAATCATCAACAAAGGAATGATGGTTAATTAAGGGATCATTCACTCAGCATAAAGCGTTTACTTTGTATGAAATTTTTTGTCCCTAGCTAGCTAGTTAGGTGGAGTTTTTTTTTTACCCTCAACTTTTTGAAACATTTGGGTTTGGTAAAAAAGTTAAGAGAAATGAAAAAAAAATTTATATGTGGCTTCCATTGTTATCATTCACTTTTTACGTGTAAATCAATAAAGATTTAAAAAAGGTAAATACTAAAATAATATAAAAATAATTTACTAGTAAATATTACAAAAATTTGAGTTTAAAACAGTAAATATTGAGAGAGAAAAATTGCTGTAACGATGGAGTAGTACTTGTGTTCACTTCGCACGTCAAAGTCAACAATTACATGAACAATAAGTGAAAAACAATCGCTTTTTACAATCCTATATACGAGGAGACCAGCATGGATTGTTTTTTGCGGTCCAAAAGCGTTTACTTATGTAATATTTTTCTCTAAAAATACTTTTTAATCCTGACATCTCAAAAAATAAAGAACTTACAAATTCCTATAATTGGGAGTACTTGTCCCTCAACCACCACCTCCGCTAACTTCAGGGGACTGGCGCCCGGTTTCAACTCCGCTTGTCCCTTTCGTGCACTTCATATCATTTGATTTAGTTCGGGTTGTTTTTTGGATTCCGAGTAATTTGATTTTTCTTAAACTATTATACGAATATCTCTTTCAAATCTCATATTTGTATATCTGACAAAAAAATTTATTAAAGAGTTCAAACGAATCCCCACTCTTAAATCACACTATAATAAAGATGATTCGGTTGTAATTTTTATTCTCAAAAAAAGCTGGTATGTCTCTTCCCCCAACTTGTAATATTAGTATATCCTTCCATGACACACTTATATGATGCTTCAAGTACCAAAAAAAAAAATGAAAGAATTATAAGTTCAAATATAATTTCTTTTTATCATTGTTCACTGTATATTTACCTTTCAAAATTTCCTGGTTTCATTTTTAAATAAAAATATGTGATTTACAAAGGTGACGTACGATTTATAACCATGACAAATGTTTCAGGTACCACCATTTGTTTTTTTATCAAATATATATTAATCTAGAGAGGTTGTTTGTATTGTATCTATAGTGGTTGTCCCTACAAATAGAGATGACAATCGCCAATCGGCCGAATCCATCAGTTTGCTCCAAAATCAGAAGCCACTTGAAGCCAAGAAAATGGCCAGCCCTCCAAAAGACAAGTACAGGGCTTTCTTAGGTGATGACGCCGGCAACATAGAGTGGCGACACGGCGGACCTCCGACGTACGACGCCGTCAATGAGCTCTTCGAGCAAGGCCGAACAAAGGTATACGGTGTCGTTTTAAGCTCAGTTAACTCAATTTTTTTTTCCCAAAAAACCCTCTCCTTCGCGGTGAGATCCAATTAATATTATTGATTTCAACCCCAGAATGAGTTAAAAATTTAAACTAGTGGATAACTGAAGCTTTTTTTGTTTTTCGTTTATGATCTTCGGTAACCAAAAAATTTTATCGAGTTCCTACTAATTTAGATTGAGCAGGTTGAAGCTCTCCTATATATTGTCACTTATTCATTCACGATAGTTTAAACCGAGACTTGACGTAAGGGAGAACAGGCTCCTTATCATTTGAATCAATGGGGTTTGAGGGGTTTGTCTGGGAAGAACTTTTTAGGATTAGTATTAGAGTTTATAATGATTTATTAACAATAGAGATTAAACTACTAAAATTAAAAGTTAAAAGTTATCTTTAGATAGTTTTTTTCAAACTTTGACACTAATTGTTAATGTTAATATCAAACAGTGTATGTTGTTTATCTTTAACAAAAATTAATTTTGTGTAGGAATGGCCTGAAGGGTCACTGGAAGAGACGGTTCAGAACGCAATCAAGACATGGGAAATGGAATTCTCGCATAAAGTTCGATTGACGGATTTTAAGACTATTAATCCTGAAAAATTCAAGCTCTTTGTTAATGGTAATGATTCTTAGTTTCCTCTTTATTATTTTAATTATATTATTAAAAAAAAAACTCGTATCAGTTTGAGATTTTTCTTTTCTTTTTTACTTTGCAAAAGTTAATTAGCTAAAAATTCAGACGAGAGCACACAAAATTTCGGAGTGGGCAAGCCAAAAAAAAAAAAAACTATGAAATTTGTAATATTCCCTATGAGATTGATTGTAAACATTAAATAAAATAAGTATAAAAAAAAAGTAATGCATTTTTCAGGATGAAGAAGAATATAGCTAAAACTGCTAAGAGAGCTTAATTTGTAGAAAAATAATTGAGAGATAAGGTCTAAAAACAGCAAAAATTTGCTAATGTCATATGCATATCATTTAGTTCGAAAATTTAATCCCTACTTGATACTAAAAAAAAGAATTATAGAAGTTGACTAAGAACATTTAAAAGGTAACTATAGTATTGAAAAGGATATTGCCATATGCATGCATGTTGGCTCTAAATTGTCATAAGCATGTGACTTGTATAATTTTTTTATTTAGTATATAATATATTTGTCATTTTGGTGTGCCAAAAAAATGTCATAAGCATTTGTGAAAAAATCCAGAATTCTCCTAAACTTTAGTTAAAATTAAATTTAGCCCCTAAAGTTTGATACTTACCCCTTTCTATTCTGGAAACCTAAACCTATATGTTTAACCTTCTTTTTTTTCGGCTAAAATATGTTTAACCTTCAAAACATAAATAACGTAGAGAAAACGAAAATAGATGAAAAAATTAATAATATTCAAATTGTCAGCTAATTATTAGAATATTTTTGTTAGCCGTACATAAATTAATAAAGTAGTTTGAGTCTTTTAAGAAAAAGAAGAAATAAAAAAGGTAGCAAACACAGGAAGAGAAGGGCTAAGCGGAGAAGAGACGCTGAAACTTGGAAGCTACAACGCCTTGCTGAAGAGTTCACTGCCGGAGGAGCTCCGGTGCTACAAGGCGGAAGAGGAGAGCTTTGAATCGTCTCACGAATGGTTCCGGTCGGCATTCCCACGAGGGTTCGCGTGGGAAGTCATCCAAGTTTACTCCGGTCCACCCACAATCGCCTTCAAGTTTAGGCACTGGGGCTTCTTCGAGGGCCCCTTCAAAGGCCACTCCCCAACAGGCCAATTGGTTCAGTTCTTCGGCTTGGGAACTCTCAAGGTACATACAATGTTGTGTGTGTGTGTGTGTGTATTAGTTAGGAATTGAAGTTAATGTAGATCTACAGTAGTGGTAGCAAGTTGGGTCATGAACAAACACTAACCGGTCTGGCCCAGTAGGCTCAGATCATAAAAATGGTAGAATAATACCAAAATTGGTCTCTCTCCATTCCCAGTGCTATCATGTTTAGTTCTCAAAATTTTCTTGATGACAATTGAACCCCTCTATTCCCAGCAAAAATTAGGGCTCCACCTAACACAGAAAAATTGCAAAATTTGAAATACGTCCATGAGATATCATGCTTTGATTTTTCAGTCCTTGAACTTTTTTATTTGACAATTGACCCCCTTAATTGCAAGTCTTTGTCATCCTTGCAATTAGGCGCCTGAATAATTAATTATCACCTAGTATATATGTGTTGATGAGTACTGTAGATCTATAGGAACCAAATTTGGCCACAGATGAATAGTGCAAGCCTGACCGCAAAAAATGCCCAGGCTAGAAAAATGGAAGATATTGAAATAGGTCTCTCAGATATCATATCTTGATTTTTGGTCCTTAAACTTTCCTAACAATTGACCGCATTAGTTTGAAAGTCTTTATCCTTTTGGTCCCCAAAACTTTATTTCCTGACAATCAGACCTTTGAACAACAAACTATTGTAGGAATGTGTAGTCTTCTACCTAGTTTACGAACTAAGTGTTAGTTAATCATGGTGTTAATCAGTTATATAAATTACTCTAAAGTTAATATCAAAGACTTCTTGAGGTTAATTGAAGGTTTCTAGCTAAGTTTTCCTTCCCTCGTGTATATCATTTATTTAGTGTCTATTCATTATTAATTTTATTCACTAATTCCTGTTCAACACTTGCCAACAGGTGGATGAATCTCTCAAGGTTGAAGAAGCTGAGATCTATTATGATCCAGGGGAGTTGTTTGGTGGCCTTCTGAAGGGGCCACCCATCTCAAACGATACAAGTGTTCCAACTACATTTGCATGCCCCTTTAACTAAAATTTAGTTCAGTATTTTGTCTTTTCATGAAACCAAAGTATTCAATGTTCATGTAATTCACTATTAGAACCTCGATTTTCACTGGAAAATGTTACCATTTGAATTATTGTAAACAATTATGAGTTTACTAGTGGAAGGCTTACACTTATCTTTAAAGAATATTTTTTGGATTGTTAGAATAGGTAGGAATGTAAATGAGTTGAGTCGAGTAAAACCCAAACATCTTAGGTTTGAGTTCAATTCAATGCGAATATAGATGAGCTCAAACTCGAGCTCAATGAGCCATTAGAATATAGGCTCGAGCTTGGCTCAATATGTTCAAATGGCTCGATAATACTAGGAGCAAACTGTAATTTTTGAAACTTTAGGGGGCCAAATATAATTCTTATCAAATTTCAGGGGAGGTAAGTGTAATTTTGATTAACTTTGGGGGAATAAGTGTAGTTAAATTTTATTATAATTAGTTTATATACTCGGTGTTACTATGAGATTCCAAGTTGTATCGAGTTCTTAAAATCTATAAAAACTTAAATGTTACGAAAATACTATGAAACATACTACAATAGAACCAACAATTCAAAAAATTTGAATAAAATATTATAACATAGTATCACCAACAAATTTCTCTTTTGCCAAACCTTTGCTTCATCTACAACAATTTCTAACACGTTAGCAATTGACATAATTATATAAGTAGTTTGAAACAAATAAAATAAGTTGTATAAAAAAAATTTGATACTATTCGCTCCTAGTGCATCCCTCCGGGAATTAAACCCATGGTGTGCTTCGGGATGGTGCCCAAATGATGGGCCACTTTTTCTAGCTTTCCTTCAGCCAGTGGTCACATAGCTAATGCCAGAGGTGCACATCGTACCTAGACGGAACGTGTAGCCACAGGAGGGTGTAGACGTGTAGTTAGGGTTGGCCCAAAAGTTTAGGACCTTATCCAATGTTTTCTTCCTCCAATGGTAGACTTTGTACCTCAATAAACTCAAGCAGCAACTAAAACGAGGCAGTGGATGTTAGCAAAGTTCCGCAAGTCCAACTGATGGTACTCCTAAAATCAATGATATTTAATAGGGAAATTCATTTTCTATCGGGCCAAAAAAGTGCATATGATAACAATTATGTTGCTTATTAAACAAAATTAAGCACTTTGCCTAGTTAGTATGTTATGATCTTACCTGCAGTTGAGATACATGCTCCTCCTATATGGGTAGGAGGATCTGCGTCCATGTGGCCCATGATTAGTTAAACAGCTTCCTGTGAATCGACGAGAATGTCTGTTGGATAGACTCATCCGTCATAATACTACAATAACTAACAACTAATGAATTATACTCCCTTTATCTTCATCTGAATTTAGATGAAACGTATTCATTTTTTTTATATCCTAAAAGGTTGAAACATTTCCTCTTTTGGAAAAGTTTAAATAATTAAATTATTTTTTTACACAAAACCTAATAAAGACTTTTTTTTTAATCTCCAATCAATCTCTCATTGCACAAAACCCAAAAAAGAATTTTTTTAATCATTATTTAAACTTTTACTACATAAAAAAATAACACAAATTACATACATCTTAATCTCCGTGCCTAGAAAAATGTTTTAAGTAAATTGAGACAGAGAGAGTATAAAACAATTATTTAACTAAGAAGCAATTTATTTAAAAATAAAATTAAGAAAATATGAATGGTTACTCCAGTGAGTCCGACAGTCAATTTATTTTAACTTAGATTAACTTAATCTAAAATGACTAATTTTTATTTTTATATCCTTTTAGCTTGAAACCAATTTTATCTGAAAGCCAATATTTTGTAAATGAGATAATTCATTGAAGATAAAATTTTTATAATGTTATTAAATTTTTCTAAATTTTTATAAATTTTTTCTTTTTAGTCTTGGGAAATTCCTCATTAAAACTCAAAACAATTACATAGCAGTTGACTGGCGTCTTGCTGAAGCTGTGACATTATTACTAGAGTACTGCAGAACACAAAAATACAAAACTACAGATTCTTTAGAATGAATCATAGATTCTATGAAACCAAACAAGAGATCAAAGCTTTGGGGAAGAAATAAGCTTTGGAGACAATCTAAACGTGGCACACAATCCTGTGCACAGCCTTTTCCAATCTCCGCGCAAACCTCGCTGACCCAATTCTGCTTCCCCAATTTCTCCACCAGGCATGTGCTTGCCTCCCTCACACCCTCCTCGCTATCATACCGTCATACGCCATGTCCACAATTTTCATTGACTTTGCCTCCGCTCCCGTGATCTTCCGCCCGTCCAGAAGCACATTGCGCCAGGTCAGAGCCGATCCTATCTAAATATATTATCTTTCAAATAAAATTAATTTTAAATTAAAAAAATATAAAAATAAAAATAAATTTAAATTAATTTAAGTTAAAGTGAATTAACTAAAAAAACATGCGTTCCACACGAGAAGAAGTATGTGAAGTTTAAAATGCTACAAAGTTTTCCGACATATATCTCCCTAATCCTAGTCCACCATGACTCGCGAACGAAAAGAGTGACTGTAATACTTTGTAAGTTAGATGGGAAACCTCTATTTGTAATTGACTGATTTTTATTGTTCAATAAAATCTGTGTTCCTTGACTAAGGCATAGTTTTTTTTTTTTAGGTCCTTGGGGGGTTTCCGGTGAGTCCAAGAGATTGAATGTTAGCAAAAGATAGTATATAATGCTTTCTCCATCCAAAGTTCTTTTCACTACTTTAGTTTATTTATTAAGTTTGATTTAAATTTATTTATATTAATATTTGCTAAAAAAAATTATATTTAGAAACTACAAGGCTTATGATTTTTAAATATAAAGTTTTTCAAAAATTTTAAGCAAATACTAATATAAGTAAATTTAAGTCAAACTTAGTTACAAAACTGAAAGAAGGAACAAAAAATTGGGACAGAGGTAGTAATTGTTAGGTGTGACGCCAATGATTAAACTAGTTGAAACTTATTCTACAACTTATAGAGCAGTTCTGATAATTTGGTTTAGGGTTTATGCACATTTTCCAATCGAAAACATATAATAGTACTTTATTAACGATGTACAACACATACATTTTCTTACAACACGTAGTTACATATTCTTACCACTCAGTATCTTCTTATTTATAACAGATTTATAACAGAGGAATAGGGTACACATAATCTAATCCAATGGCAATGGGAGATCTTGAAGTTCCAAGTTGGGACTAGGTGAAGATATAAACCTCATCATATCCCTTTCTGCAGCAAAACCATTATGTAAGCAAATTGATGATCAAATGAACTCACTTGAAGATAGATATGGAGATTCCAACTAAAAAAGCCAATGTCTATGCAGTTGAATCTGTATCAATTTGTGGTTCATTCTCATTCGATTTAGTTAAACAACGAAAAAGCAATTTAATGCAACCTCAAACCAAGTCAAATATATAACGGTCTAATCTGCAAATGCAGGGCATGTTTACGGCATTTGTGTCTGGTTGCAAACTTGCAATCCATTAAAAATCCCATCTTCAGAATGAGGCAAACTATAACAGAATCGCAATTTGAGGTAAATGTCGCCAATTAAACATGCCTTTAGTGTTTTTTGGTCAAGTTTAGATTTCTGCTGAAGAAGATTCAGAAGCTCCCATCTCTTGCTTTTATGAAAATTTTTGGCATTTTGCAAAGAGACTACTTTTAGAGAGGCTCAACATTGCCATACTTCAGCTTCTTCAAAAATAGAAGGAAAGAAAGAAACTATTTCAGATGCTTTAACCAAATGAGCAGCAAGGGACATCAGGGTCTTACCCAGCTTTGCCACAATACGTGGGGCTGTAATTATAAATGAGGCTATCAAGAACCTTTCGAGCAGGTGGTCTATTCGTGGACTTTCTAGCCTCACTGCACCAGAAAAATAAAAGATATGTGAACTTCAAATTTAATAAATGTTGAAAACAGAGGCCGGATACACTTCTGTTTTAACTTTATGATACAGCAGTGTCATGCTTTTGTGACTGAACCAAGATCTAGTTAGTCTTAAGAGTTCTTTGACCTTAGAGATTCCAACATGGCAGCCTATTCGCTAGAAAGGAAGTGACAATAAGAAAGCTTGTTGAACCTGTCTTTTCCACAATAATGGGGAAGATGCCTCATTCAAGCAGGATAATAATCAAATTATTGTTCATCATAAATATAAATCTGCAAAGAAAACTACCAACAGCTTGCTGATAAGTAAGCCCATTACCTGATAAAAAAGTTTGCAACATTTTGTGTGACGTGAATGGCGTCCTCCGAATGTGGGATCATTGACAAGCCCCATTCAAAAGCATTTTTCTGGTTGTTTGTTTTAGGTTAAGAAAAGGGGCCACTATCAGTGAGCACAGAGAAAAGACAGAAACATAAACATCACAAAGAGAACCAACATATGAGAAAAATATTACTGGATAAAACAAGACATGTAAATAGACGACGAAATCAAGGCCACAAAACAATTCGTGCTCCAGAGATTCCTATCTATTGCAAGTCCAATAATGCACTTGGTTCTAGATTAACATGACCAAAAGTTCTTTTTTTTTTTTCGCCAAAAGATGAACATAAGTTGGTCACTGAAGAATACAGCAGGCTATGCAAGTCTGAAGTTCTCTGGCAGCTGTTTTAAAGAAGTCCAATCTGTGGTCTTGAGCCCATCAACATATTTAGGAAAGATTTTTTATTATTAAATTATCTACTTCATTTATCAGTTTCAATTATCAACATTGATTATGGTCTGAACTAACTATAAACTCCTGATTAAAGTTCCACAGGGGATAGCATTCATATAAGTCATGTCAAACTAAATGAATTTTATTTTAATTCAGAAATAGAATTGTTCAAGCAAAATCCAAAAGTTATGTCATAGCGCTTTTGCCAGTCAAGAAGAATAAGAAATGCAAAACACATTGATTGTTAAAGTTAGAGTGAAAAAAGCACCTCTGGATGCCATTGGAAGCCGGTTACAGGATAGTTTTGTGCTTGTACAGTTGAGACATATGTCTGAGAGGAAAAAAAGAAATAATTAAAAAAATAAAAATCATGAGCCTTTTCTACATCTTCAGAGGAAGGGCCAGTCCTAGATTTGGATAGATAAGATTCAACAGATATAAAACCACAAAAATTATTCTTGCATTTAGTACCTCATTATTCTCATCTGTACTTGTTGTCAAGATATTGAAGAAACTAGAAAGAGCCGCATTCTCCTGAAGTTTGTTTGGTGAGATCCCATACTGTTGCATTGCAAATACAAAAATTCATTCAGAAATGAGGACTAAAGCCTAAAATCAACTTAACCACAACATCAACATTAAAAATAACACCAGCAAGAATAAGCATAAGGATATTATTGGACATAGACATGACCATCAGTCTTAAATCAGATTTTACCCCCCGGACTCATGTTGATGTTAAACCAGATGCCCTCGCTATTAGCTATTTTGCATCATAAGAATTTGGCAAACAAAAGGTCATGGTAAATACTAAACTCTGGCCTGATTCTAACAGTGTATAAAGGAGCCATGACACTCACGTGGTGGTTTTGCATGACAAGACAATCAGTGCTCAGTTTCCTCAGCAGATCATCAGGGAACCTGCATATCAGATTATTAAAAGTGAATGTCATCAACATAATCGTCTCTGTACAGTGCTATATGGGATAAACAAAGTTGTAGATGGTGCACAGTACTAACATGCATTATATCCCGGCAATGCTTAGACTTCACTATTATAAAACTAATAAAGCCACCAAAACTGCTATAAATCACATAACTTTTAAGGTAAAACATAAAATTTTTTATGCAAACTGGCTGGGATGAATCCATTTTTGTTAATATTTGCAACATCTCACAATATTGTACACGGCATATTTATTTATTTATTTCACAAACACATTGTAGCTTTATAAATGAGCTATGTAAAGAATGGTCACTGATTTTCTCCGGTTACAATGTTGTTTACTATGTTACCAATGTCAACAAAGTCTAATGAAGCAACGAAAACTTGACTTCTGAGGTTTATGCTGAAAAGGAGTTCAGGGTGCATTTGAGGGCAGGAAAACGCTGCTGCCTGGCTCACTCATATCTGCTGCATCCAGCACATACAATGTGCATTGAAATCAGGTGGAAGCATTGGTTACAGCCAAATATTTCAGAAGGTTGAAGAAGGTTTATTAACTTCAAAATTCAGCCAAACTTCAGTTGATTTAAGGTATAAATATAACCATTATCTAGGTGCATCAACAATCATCATGCTTGCTTCCAATAGAATAAGTGGATAGCAGAAAATGTGTTGAGTTTTTGTGAATGCGAGTTATAAGCTCCAGAATTCTAAATGAGGAAAAAAATAAAATGCCATGGCCATAATCATAGATAAAAAATAAGCAATACATTTACACTAAAAGAATTGGTTTTTGGAGACAAATAACAGCCCACACCCCGTCCCCAAAGCCAAACAAAACTGGTCATCTCAAAGGAAAATTACAGGTAGCTAAATAGGACTTCTTCCTTACTTTGGGAAAAGAAAAGGAACCTTTGTTTGAAGATTGCAAAATTAATCTTGGAAGTGTAATTGCTATACAACATAGATTAGAGGTGTCAATGCAGGTTTGTAAATCTAGAAAAGGGACAAAAAGTGCACAATCTATAATTGTGATCCCAAAAGCAAACAATTTTTAAGGAAGAAGTGCTTGTGATCTACTATAATCCTAATTCTTCCTATTTTATCACTTCATCCCCCATTTGTTCTTCCAATTTTCTATTATCTCAACTTCTTCATTCTGAATTCTGCCTCTAGTTTTGCTTGTTTCCCCTTAATTTTCTGATTTCTTTCCCTTCAGCCCTCATCAATTCTCTCACTATGCTGCTCACTTTGGCTCATTCCATTATTAATCCAATAGTTGGTATAGGGTAAACTAGAACAACTGACAGTTGAGGATTGAAATTTGTTGTTGCCAGAGGAGATGTTGAAAGAAAATCAGGGCAACCAACAATAGCACAGAAAGTGATAACCTCAACTTCAACAAATAGTTAATTTGCAAGTTAGACTGTACCTCTGAAACACAGTCTCTTTGATATTCAGATTGTCCATGAATTGTAGAGTAGATGCTTGATCTGCTGCATCGAACTTTTCAAGGATATTATTATCCTATCAACAAGAACAGAAAAAGTCAACAATAACAATTTCATCTAATGCATCACTGAAACAACGGAAATAAACTTGAAATCAACTAGGTATGAAGTTAGCACAAGCTACAATAAGATGAATACTTGTAGACAGAAGACTCATGAACTACATGAGCATGTTTCTCAACACAGGCTGAAGAAATAATAGCAATTGTCAAGCAAGTTGAGATTGAAGCAAGGCCATATGACCATGTCGGGGTCACAACATGCGAGATTCAACACCCGCTTTCTGCCACAAAAACACTCAGTTGAAGCACATAACAGATATTTGCAAGATATGTTAAGCCAAAAGCATCAAGCGAAAGAATTATCCTGGAAAAAAACTAAACTATTCTTACAATCTTCTGTCTCTTGACTCTCTGCTAAGTTCTACCTCAAATTTTAACTCACACTATCTGCAATATTAGAGAAGTAGTGTAGCAGCCACCTCTCTATCCCACGATAAGAGTAGTGAAAACTTTCAACCAAGAAAAGTTAACACAGAACTTCTACATTTGTACCAGCAATGCATTTACGAAATATGACAACAGGGGAGACAAAAAGTACCTCACTGATGATCATTGTTAAAAGTTCGAAACCTAAGCAAATGGCATATACTGGGAAATGCTCTCCTGCATCATTTTTTTCCAGAGCTTTCTGCAAAACAAATGTTCAAAATAAGTTGCATATATTTTGCAGCTAAAATTAGTATCAACTTCAAATAAAAATGATGGAAAAAACTAGGGCTTACGAATTAAAGATCAGACCAAGTGATCACCTTAAATAATTTTCGAACCATCTCATAGTACAAACCGGTCTTAGCCCAGCCACCAGTGAAGAGCACTCCATTAACCAATTCAAGCTTCTGCAACACAATAGCGATGTATAAAGTCAAACAAAGTCAAACACTCGGCACAGATCACCAAAACTAGGAATTCGATCAAAACAAGGCTCACCTCGAAAAGAACGTCCTCCGGCTCGTTATATATCAGAGGGATAACGCGAGCACCAGCAGACTCGACGAACTTGACGTACGAGGCAGCTATGTAGGAGGCATTCGTCGCATTACTGAGCCGGCCGGAGGCGCCATCACCAGGATGGCTGATAATCCCGATGACTGGACGGTAATTGAGGTTAGGATCACCGGCGGGGCAGCTGGAGATCGCGGGAGCGGTCGTGTCGCCGGCGCGATGACTCGGGAGAAGTATCGTTTGGGAGCGTGCGAGAGGGAGCTGTTTGGAGAAGTAGAAAAGGAAGGGGATGAGAATGTAATTCAACATCTCGCCGGAGACAGCGTCGGAATGGGGATCGGAGGCGTCGGAGAAGCGTATGCGGTTGTTGGAGGAGAAGTGGCGTCTGGGCATCGTGCGACAGATAAAGAGATGGACATAAATGAACGAAATTGAAAGATGGCGACTGTGTGAGCTGCAAAGCGGGTATGGGTGAAGCGAATAATTTAAAAACACGTGTTCAATGATATGCAAGTATTACATTTTTGTATAGTACTACCTTTTTTTTCTTTTGGCATAATATTCTAGTGTACTAGTTTCTTTTTTCGAGTGGTCCAATGATATGCAAGTATTACATATAATTTTGTAAGACTGAAAATATTTTCCCCCATTCCAAAAAAGCATTAATTTAAAAAATTTTAAGTTTTTTATAAGTGTAAAATGAGTGGAAAAAGTGAAAAATTTTAATTAATGCATTTTTAATGCATTTTGTGATAAAATAACATAACCTAAATCAACTTTGACTTTTAAAAAAGTCTGCTGTCATTTTGTTAAAGTGACAAAAAATGTGCTTTATTTTTAAGAATTATGTTACTGATTATATGAAAGTTGGTAAGATTTTGCATCAATTTTAGTGTATAATGTATAAATACATTAATCATTATCCTTTCTTAGAAAAAATTGATTGGTGAGTCATATGCATTTGCTCTCTTAAATTTGGTACAAAGTGTACTTACTCTCGCATGATTTCTAACTTCATATCTATTAGTTATTGTATAGTTGACATATATTGAATTAGACATAGTGGCCACTTCTTATACTTGTCATCAAATTGCATGCTTTGGCCTAGTTTCACTGTTAAAATGATGAAATTACCCTTTTATATGAGCTACTAAACCATGACCCCAAATTCAAAAATCTTTCAAGACCAACCCAATTCCTACCTTGAGAACTCATCTCTATCACATCGCATCTATAAAGCGGCTACAACCAAGCAAAAGCATCAAAGAAGAAGCTATGAAATCATGGATAAACTACTATCATTGTTAGATTTATCAACTCCTAGAGACGGCAATGGCAACAACTTTGCCAAGCTGTCGGAACCACAAATCTAAAGGTAAAATTTGAACTTTATTTTCATACACTTCTCTTAGTCTCCTAGGTTTTTTTTAAACCTATTTTCCTTGGATTTCTAGTTTTCCCGCTTAAATTCCAATGTCCACCATTTTCCAACTTGCTACTACAAACAAAAAATGATGGAAAGTGAAGAAGAAGAAATTGCTAGCATTGCTGGCTTTGATCCATAAGGACAATTAAGTGTCAGAACAAAAAACTAAGAGGTTAAAATTGATCTCGATCTTTGTACACTTCTTTTAGATTTCTAGGTTTTTTTTAACCTATTTTCTTAAAATTCAAGTGTTTTCCTTGCTTAAATCTTTAGTTTTCCTCCTTTTTTTTTTTCTAACATCCTACAACAAACAAGAGACAAAGAAGATGAAGTTGATTAATTTCAACATAAAAGCTCCAACAACTAAAAAAAAAAAAGCCCAAACAAGCCAAAAGCAACTGATAAAGTTTAATCCCCTGCGTAAGTAGACTAAAAGCATAGATCTCAACTTATTTTAAGACATATCTTAATATTCATATATGATATATAGTCTTATTCAAAACTTTGCAAGTGACACTAAAATATCAATGTGTTCACACTCTTTAATTAATTGGCACATCTTATACTTGTAGTAGCCATATCTTTATATTTCGTTAGACTTATCTAACCTATTCATCTAAACACTTCTTGATGGTTATAATCAACATACATAACTCCATACATGACACATCATGCATACTACAAAAATAAATCTCTATATTCCATTAGGCATATTTCTCTATTCCCTTCAACTCATTTTGGGCACTACTTACACTAGCACTCACAATTGTTTATATGTGACACTATTTCCACTTATTATAGAATAAAAACACATGCCTGAGAACATGAGCTCAACAACTAGCAACTCTAAACAAATGAAATACTTACAAATGAAGGTAGTAGCCTATTCGATCATAAGAAAAAAACAAGTTAAAAAACATAAACCTCAATAGTAGAATTCAGAGAAATAGACTCCTTAATGGCAGCATACCCAAGCAGATGTTAGAATTATTTAGCTTAAATGGCTAAATATATTCTTTAAAGTGCACTTAGATATACATTAATACATGTAATTTGTGCTATTGACCAATGGATGTGTGCTATATGGCAAAGGAGCACAATGACTTTATTACACGGGATAATTCGGAGAAATGAAATGTCCCTTGGAAGGGCATATTGCTTCGGTAATAAGAGAAGAGAAAAAGTGGTTATTGAGTTAAACACACACACACACACACACACTTTTTTCTCTCTGTTCCTCTCTCCTTTTGATATACTTTGATTCTCCTTTGTTCTTATTATCACAAAAGAAAAAGAAGCAAGGAATGTGTGTTCAAGTATGAACAATATATGGGCTCTTCACTTCATCTGGTATCGGTTTGCATCAAGGTTATACGAAGATCAATTTTTCATTTCTTCATTACTTGTTCTAAAAATAAGGTATATCCTTAATTTTCCTAATGTTCATATTTTTTTTTTGAAACTTTCAAATAGTATTAGAGCCTTAGTTATGGAAAAAAAAATTTTATCAAATAAAAAAAACATAGTAAATGATTTCCAAAAATTATGAAAATTTAACATGATGTTCCTTGGGATACTTAAGTTGGTGTAAAAATTTTCATTATTTTTAGAGTTTATTTGATTATGGTTTAAGATTAATCTTTTTCAGATAGATGGAAAATTCTTGAATGTTGACAGTTACAATTATTAAATGTTAAAATTGTTTTAACATAGTAAATGTGTTTCTAAAAAGCATGAAATTTTAACAAAACTTCCCAAACTTTTAAGGAGGTAATTTGCATAGTTTCATGATTTTTAGAATTAGTTTGGTTTGAGTTTAGGAATTCTGTGTTCGAACCAATATGGTGATTGTCAAGGAGAGATAGTTTTGTTAACTCCGAAAAGTTGTGTTGGTTAAAATAGTAAACGATATAAAAAATTTGTGAATTTTTAATATGTGTTTTCTAAACATGTTGTTTATATGTCTGGAAAATTTCATGTTTTTTTAAGCACCGTATCATTAGAGTTTAATAATTTATTTATAGAGAAGGCAATTTAACCAAAAAATGGAAAATTAAGAACATAGTTAATATTTTTGGGCTCCAAGACAATTAAAAATGATAAGAAAAAAATATCACAATATTCATAATTGTGTCTAAGATTTAAATATTAAATTTGATATTAATTAGAGTCGAATTTAATAGGGAAATGCCTTGGACATTAATGAATATTCAAGTCTACCCATTTGAGCATACTTGTGATTGAATTAAGACCATGCTTATGTGAATTAATGAAACATGTTATGACATATCTAATTGTGTGTCAGAATGCATGCTTTTGTTATGTTATAGCATGAATTAGTGGATTCATGTGTGCTTGGTGCTTGAATTTGTCTTGTTGTAGTTGAAGTGTACTTACATATTGTATATTGCATAAGATGGCTTGCAAGAACATTATTGGCAAGTTGAATAAGGACCTTAAGCTTAATAGAGATAACTGCCCCATTTGGCAACAAAAGGACCAATTCATTTTAATTGAGTAAGATGTAATTGATGTGCTCACAAAGGTGAAAGAACTACCAGCCAATGGATAGGATCTCAGTGCCTATGAGGCATATAAGAAGAAGAATACCATGGATCACATCACATTGTTGAGTACAATGGTAGATGAGCTTATGGTGGACTTCTCAAGACTTGAGTTAGCTAAGGCAATTTGGGATGTTACCAAGGCAAATTTGGGGGATTTTTTTTAGAGAAACAAAGATCCATGATTTATAGGTTTGAGAATTATAGGAGACCAGACCATACAATGGCTATTCATTTGTGAGAGATGTCACGCATGATCTCTCAACTTAAGGGGGTTGGTCATGTTCTCACAAATGAGCAGCAAGTATAGGCCATAATTCATTCCCTGTCTGATGAGGAGAAGCAGTTGATAAAAGTCAACTTGTGCCACAATAGTGAAATTAAGAATTTTGATGATTTTGCTAGACATCTGCTTTTGGAGGCGGAAGTCATGGCAATGAAAGACCACTTTAAGGCATATGTTACCGAGACTTCATTTTCTAAAAAGAACAAGAAAAAGTTCAAGAGGAAAAGGAAGAAGAATGAAGAAGGCATGGGGAATGGACCCAACAAGAAGAAATTCAAGAAGAGACACAAAAGTAAGCTCAAGTGCTTTAATTATGGGAACAATGGCACTTTGCTAAAGAGTGTAAGGACTCCCATAGGGTACTTGTTTTCAATGAGATTCCCTTTTTAGTACATGCTTTGTCATGTGCTAACTTTATTGAATCTAATTCTTTATGGATTATTAATTCAAGAGTGAGAGATTACATAGCCAAGGAAAGGACAAGGTATGTTGCCTATAGGAAGTTGCCTAGAATGGCAAGGACTGTTTCTGTGAGTAATAATACAAGTTTGGTTATGGAGGCAATTGGCACTTGTAGGGTGCCATTGGAAACACAAGATTTAATACTTATTGATGTATTATATGTACCTTCTATGGCTAGAAACTTAATTTCTATTAGTTTCCTTTTGAACTGTGGATATTCTATGAACTTCTCACATAGGCTTGTAAATATTATTTATGGTAGTAATAAGATTTGTTCTTGTTTAGTCCATAATGTCTTGTTTCAGTTAAATATGAATTTTTCCAATAATAGTTGCTACATTGCTAATGCCATAAGTCCAATGACTTGACATGATAGGTTAGGACACATTGGACAAGAAAGAATGAATAAGTTAGCTATAAGTGGCTTAATTGAGTCTTTGTCCAATGTTTCCTTGCTAAGTTGCCAATCATGCCTTATGGGAAAAGCTGCAAGAATGCCTTTTAGCAATGCAACTAAGTGTAGTGATCCTTTGCATTGATCCATTTTGACCTTTACGGCCCAATGAAAGTATCATCTAGACTTGGGTTTAGATACTTTATTGCCTTCATTGATGGCTATATTCATTATGCCCATGTATTCTTATTAATGCATAAGCATAAAACACGTAGGTGTTTCGAAACTTATGTGAACTTAATAGAGATGCAATTAGGTAAGATGTTTAAGTCTTTGAGGACTGATCATGAAGGTGAGTACTTGCCAGATGAATTCAAGGCATTTTATGATAAGAAAGACATTATAAGACAACTTACCCTTCCAAGGACACCCTAACAAAATGGAGTGGCTGAAAGGAGGAATAAAACTTTCATGGATATGATATATTCCATGATGGCTAGGGCCAACATGGACATCACCTTCTAAGTCTGTTGGTACTATACCTTATGAGTTATGGACCAAGAAATTGTTAAATCTTGGTCATTTATGCTCTTAGGGATGTGCTGCATATGTTCACATTGCAAATCATCTACTAGGAAAATTAAGACCTAGAGGAAAGAAATGTGTTTTACTTGGTTACTCAGAACACTCGAAAGGTTATATATTTTTATATATAACTCATAAAGATAGGAATGTCTTTGAGTTAAGAGATGCCAACTTTGTGGAAGATGAGTTCCCAAAACTTGATGAAGGTAATAATATGAACTTTTTGGAATAGGCCTATAAGATAGGTCAATCTAGTGCCCTAGGAACACTAGATGCCACACATCCTAGAGGTAGTGTTCCTTCCATGGCAATTCCATTACCGCCACCTGATGTGTTTGATCACCATAAAGATCAAGTATATGTTGATCATGAGGAAGATCAACATTAAGATGGAGGAATGGAACAAGAAGAGGCTCCACAATAGCCATATAATAATGAACCATAAGATGAATTAAGGGTGCATGATGATCTTGTGCCTTCTCCTCAGCCTAACTTTAGACGTTCAAGTAGGGAATTTAGACCACCTAGGCATTAGGATCAATGATGGATTCTAGATGAGAATAAAGCTAACTTGGTTTCATATATGGTAGATGAACCAAGTAATGTGCAAGAAGCTTTTGAAGGTATGGACAAGGATAAGTGGACAACTGCCATGCAAGAGGAGATGAACACCATGCATAAAATTAAGGTTTGGGACTTGACTGACCTTCTTTTCCTCCTCACTGTTAGGCAATTGGAAACAAGTGGGTTTTCAAAATTAAAACCAATTCTGATGGTTTAATTGAGAGGTACAATGCTTGTTTGGTGGCCAAAGGGTTTACATAGAATGAAGGTGTTGATTATAAAAAAACTTTCTCTCCTGCTGTGAAATTCAATTCAATAAGATTATTACTGGCTATTGTTGCACATTTGGACCTAGAGTTACATCAAATGAATGTAAAGACCGTCATTCTTAATAGAGAGTTAGGAAAGGAGATTTACATGAAACAACCATAAATTCTATTATAAAGAGTCAAGAGCAAAAATTTTGCAACTTAAAGAAGTTTGTTTATGGTCTTAAGCAAGCTTTAAGATAGTGGTACTTGAAGTTCCATCATGCCATTGCAGACTTCGGTTTTATGATGTTGCATGAAGACCATTGTGTTTATGTGCGCAATAAAAGGTTTGAATTTGTAATATTGACATTATATGTTGATTACATCCTGATAGCTAGTAGTGGCTTAAGTTTGTTAAAGACCATTAAGAAATGGCTATCTTTCATGTTTGATATGAAAGACATGGGAGAAGCTGCTTATATCCTTGGAGTTAAGATCATAAGAAATAGAAAGGCTAAGTAGTTGCTAGCGTTATCATAAAAGCCTTATATAGATAACGTCCTTGCATACTTCAACATGACAAACTCAAAGCCCATGAACTCCCATTTGGTTGTAGGTTATAAGGTCAGTGAGGCTAAGTGCCCAATTACTTCTCAAGAAAAAGAGGAAATGGAGAAGGTTCCATACCTTAGTGCTATAGGTAGCCTAATGTATGTCATACTTTGCACAAGGCCTAAAATATGTCAAGCAATGAGTCTAATGGCAAGATATTCTTCAAGCCCTGGTCCTGGGAATTGGAAGTCTCTTAAGAGAATCCTTAGTACCTTAAAGGTACAGAGGATTATTGGCTATGTTACCAGGGAAGAGAATTTAGCTTACATGGATACTCTGATGTTGATAGGGGTGGAGACAAAGATAGTAGCAAGGCCACTTCAAGTTACGTCTTTATGCTTAGAAATAGAGCCGTCTCATAGAGTAGCAAGAAATAAACTTACATAGTATTGTCAACGATAGAGGCTTAGTTTATTGCTGGTGCAACTGTTGTGCAAAAGGCTCTATGGATAGGTTTTTTCATTGAACATTTACAGTCAATAGTCTTCATCCATAGCCACTCACCATATATTGTGATAGTATAGCTGCTTTGGCTTATACCAATGGCCTTAAGTACCATGGAAAAACCAAACATATAAGTATGAAGTATGACTTTGTCAGAGATGCAATAGAAGATGGAGAAGTCAAGACGGAATATCTATCTACGGATTTGATGGTAGCTGATCCTCTCACAAAGCCTTTACCACCAATTCCTTTTACTAGATATGTTAGGGAAATAGGACTCCGTAAATTATGATAGATGTTGGTGTGATTGTTCTTTTTCTTGTGTCCACTAATATGGATTTAGATTGTATGGTATTTATTTATTAGTAAAATAAACACATGATTATTCTAAGTCAAGTACACTTCATCCAGATACGACAACAAAAATAAATTCATGAAAGACATGTTAAATCATAGGTTGAGGGTGATCTTCTCACACAGGTCATCCACCTTTGTATCTTTGTGTAGAAGCAAGGATGAGACCACTGCAGTCTTAAATATGTGTTATCTCTAAAATGTAGAGATATGTGACCTTCCAGGGTTATACATTTAAGTGGGAGTCATATCCACCAACATATGACAACTTCAGTGTAATGGTCATCTTGATTTACTTAAATAATCAAGGTAAGATGATATTGTTCATCGAGTTTGCATGTCCATTCATGCATCTTATCCTATGATTGAGAATTATTTTCTTATATGTGAGAAAGTATGATACTTCCTGGTTTAATTTTTGACATGTGCCCCCTGTTATACAGAATAATGGGAGACACACATCTACCTGTTTTAAGAGAGAAAAGTGAGACACCTCCCACAAAGTGGTATTGTAAAACATTTAAAGATGTGTAACTGGAAAGGCAATATATGATACGTCATAATTGTCTTACCATGAAATTTGACCAAAGAAGAATATGGGAAAGTTGTCTCCTGTCTTGCTCATGTGTGAGATTCTTTAATTAAAACCCTTAGTAAATATAGCCAAATATTAAGGGCTTTAGGTCATTATGGTTATTTTGATTAGTCATTTAGGGCTTGAGTTGAACAAGCCTAATGTGTCCTCTTTTTGGGTAACCATGTGGTTTTTAGAAAGTTAATATGTTGGACTAAAGGAAAGACAAGGATGTAGTTGCATGAGTTACACACTACGTAAGTAATTGCATAAGTTGCATATTACTTAAGAGATATACTATAACATTGCTCAATCATGGGCCCATAGAAAATGATTTGAGTAATAATAATGATATTCAAATATTAAAAAGTGCACTTGAGGTTTAGCAAAATTCAAGCAAACTAGAAGTGCACATAGGGACAGAGATACGGGCCGACAGGTGTCTTCCCCACTCCCCTCAGCCAACCCCTTAATATTTTGCATAATTATATATATATATATATATATATATGATGTATATTTTATAAATTATTTTAGAAAATTAAATAGTGAAAAATATAAATAACAACACAAATAGTAAAAAAAGTAAAAAATACTAATTTTTAACTTTTTATGTAAAATTATACCTAATATTAATATATTAGCCTCAATTTTTTACTTGCAGTCGAATTAGTTTTTTTATGTTTTTTTGGCCATGTCAGTCACATGGCTTGTTAAAGCTAGATTCAAATTAGCTTAGGAGGTAAGAAAAAGACAAATGGTCATGTTAGCTCACATCTAAAAGCCACATAATTTAGTTTTTAGGCATACAAAATCGAGGTAAAGAGATTTAACAACATAATGAGAAAAAAATAAATTATAACAGTAGAGAGTCATGAAATATCAATAGCAAAATTTTTTTTGATTTGTATGTTATCGATTTTATCTAGTGGGTTCGACCATAATTTTTTTGTTTGTCCAAACAATACATAATCTCTACTGCTACACTCAATTAAAAAAAGTAATATTGCTCCCATAATATTTTTTTATAAGTTGAAACTTACAATTACAACTTTTTCATTCTCCATGCTACCCATCACCTAATTTATGGGACTTAATTTTTTAATTTTTATATTTCTTTAACTTTTTATTTTTTATTATTACTTTTTGTGAATTTCATACTAAAATCACTATATGACTGTGGAGATTGAAATTAGTAAGTTTTGGTATTTTTAATTATAAGGGCTCTAACTATAATTTTATATGAATGTATGTATGTATGTATCAAAAATTCCTTAATCATGCCTCCCTCAACTTAAAATCCCGGTTTTGCCCTTGGGTTCACATGTCAAGTAACAACCTTTGAAACAAAAGGCCTCTAAAGATAACAATTCTAAGGATTCTCATCAGTGTTATGCAAATCACAATTCATTCACTAAGAAACAATTGTAAAAGCACAAATTTACACAAAACAAACATATAGGGACCCCCTGACTTGAAATTCTCATTCTTGATGATCTTTGTTACTTAGCATGATGCTTATTTGTTGATTATGTTGATCAAAGGACTTGCTTGCATAACCTATCTATTAGGTGAATTTGATCTTTGTTGCTAAATAACCCAAATGGTATCTATTGGACACCAAAGAAATGTCACCTAAGAGAATTGTCTAGTAAAAATTTGTACCAACTTGCACAACTTATTCATTGACTGAGTAACTAAATAAGTGCCTACACTCAGCTAAGAAATATCTTTCTTGAAATTGGGAAGCATTTGACATGAAATTTTGCTAGCTTGCACAAACTTATTTATTTGTTGAATATAATCATTGTTATTCAATATTTTTTATTTGTTTTGAAATAATTATTTTGGGAATTACAATACTTACATGAGCTAAAAAAATTCCAATATTGTCATATATTTATTGTTTAATATGGCTATCTATAAATGTTATTAATACTAGGCTTATTGTGTCTGGTTTATAAAGTAACCTCTTTTGCTTTTGCCTTACAAGCCAATGTACAAGAAAATATGCAAGATTGGTGAAGTGAAATATGCAATGGACTAGTTGTAAGACAAAAAAAAACATGTTAAAGCTATAAAAGAGCTTGGTTTCCTTTCATTATTTAGCTAACATTCACAAAGTTATTCCCATCCATGTCCAATGGCTTGTGGATAGATTCAATCCTAATGACGTAACACTATCAATCTCAAACCATGCATCCATCTAAATCATCATGGAAGATGTACACCAAGTGATGAGACTATTAATGTGCCTTATTATTGTTAAGAAAAACCCTTTACATTTTAATAATTCAGATCTTTGACATTGGAGGCGCCAATATAGCAACAAACCAATTAGATCACTAACAAACCAGATTGCTAGCATTGTGGCAGGCACATCAACTATAGATGATAGATTCACATCCAATTTTGTGATTTATATTGTCATAAATTTTTTTGCACCAACCAATGATCAAACCATAATTAAAGGGTTCACAAAACTATATCGGATATCACAACGTATGCTCAACTTACTTTTTGTGTCTACATACCAAATACCTTTGCTACATAGATTAGCAAGTATAAAGAAGGTAAAAACAACAACAAACGTATAGGAGCATGCCTATACTTCCTTTAGGTAAATTGCTTTACAAGGTATTTACTATCTTTAAAGTTTATGTACTCTATTGTTAATATAAAATATTTCTTCTAGTAACATAATAAGTGTCTATTAGTTTTACAGTATGTTGTTTCCCCTAAGGCACTTATGCTTTTTCTTAAACTCGATATGCTAATGTTTTAGTTGGACATAGTGATGTATGGTGGGGAACTATTATCATAAGGGTTTTCCTTATGATAAAAGGGTGGGCTAATGGCATTATCCTCAAAAGACTAAATGCAGAATAAATTAATGGTGGTTTTGGAAGAAAACAAATCATTTCTAACAAGTTACACTGCTTGATATTGTAAAAAAGGAAACTAAGTAGCTAATAGTATGAAAAAAAAGGCCAAATAACAAACCAAGTAATCGTCCAATGTTTACTCCACAACTTTAAGACAAATCTGCTAAACTTAAAAATAAATAGGCTACAGACATGGCCTTTTCCACTCATAGACATCAGCAAGAGAAAACTGTTAAGTCTAACAAAGTCAATGAACATAATAACTCTTTTACATTTAAGATAAAATAGTTGAAAAATAGTGTGCAAGGGGCAACACCTGCAATAGAAAGAATTGAAGAAAAAAAAGCAAGATTTTGTGTGTTATTTTTCTTATAAAAACATAGTTTGTGAAGCTCATCTAGAATTCAATTGAGCTAAATACTGGACCAGTTAAAGGGAACTCATGGGATAAAAATTTATACTACAAGTTTATCAAGTGCTTAAAGCTATATGTAAGGAAGCACTAATTGCCTTACAATCATAACAAAATGTGTTTTCAACACCTGAGGAAGAAAATGAACATAATTAAGTATTCAAAGACCTTGCATAGACATTTATCCTTAACCTACTAGATGAAGATAGACCATGACAAAAAATAATTGAGTTTAATATTAAGACTAACTCATCATGCAAAGGTAATATTGATGGAGCCCCAACTAAACCAAAAGCTAAAAGGCTGGCTCATGTCAAAAAGAAATATGTTGTACTCAACTTACCATGCATCTATTAATTTAAGAAAAATCTCCCTTTATACCTAACCAATAATCAATTAATCATTCTAGACTTTGCATGAAAACAAAGCATTTAGGAAATGTCTTACATTCTTTTCTTGCTATCTTTTTGTACTTAATCAACATTACAACTAGACGTATTCTTCAGAAGCTTGGGTGCTAAATATGAACCTCTACTTACTTGCATAACTTATAACTTATGTTAAGAATGATCTTTTTATGACTATTTTTCATCTCAATTATATCCAATCACAGTAAACTATTAACTAATTTTACTCATAATGTGTTCAATTTTTGTACTAAGTTCCTCAGCCTCAAAGCTAACAAGCTTGTGTGTAACTCTATCATCATGTCATATGCATCCATTTTGAACTACAAAGAGTAAAGTAAAGAGTGCCCAAAATTTTACTTCCTCCCCAGTCATGCCTCTGTATGTAAGCCATCTTCATTAGACATACAAACATATTCTGTTTGTTTATAAGTCTAACCCTTTATAAATCTTTATCTCTTTAATGCGTTCATCTACCACTTCGTTGTTGACATGAAATATGACCTAGAAATCAAAAGGAAGAATAGTTAAAAGGAAGACAATATACATAAAATGCTCGACCCTTAACTCACATGCAACAATATCAATAAGGAAATGTTACACAATTACACACTTTTACATGTCCAATAATTTATTTACAACTTTCATAAATAAATTATTCATACCAATGACGGAAATACAAGTACAGCCCTGAATCCATCTTCATGAAACAACTATTTTCCTTATCAGTAAAAAATGTCCACTTCAATGTCATTTGCATCACTACTAAATATAAGAGAGTAAAAGTCATGGACAACAGAGAAAAAGAGATGAACAAATATGAGCATTTTCTCTTCCTCATGGAAAGACACACTTAAAACTAATATGTCATATCTAAATATAACTAACACTACTAAATAAACTGAAACAACTCAATGGGAAATAGCTGCACACAATAGGCTATCCACTAGAAAATAAGCTACAACAATATCAGCCCACATTTGTGTCCTTGTGGAAAAGGAGTTACAAGCAATACTTAAACAATAGTAAAGGTTGTGAGACTTTACTATGAAGCACATATAGTTATATGAAGTAGAACTTTTTGTTTATAATCTTGAATCATAATAACTCTATTCCATGCATGAATTTCTATCTACCATGCTATACTCTATGAATTTGTTTCTTATAGATTACTTCCTTTTTCATGTAGGAAAAAAATCATGAAGAAATATAGGCTACACAGATTGTAGTAACTTTAATGATAAATGTGACAACCATGTTCAAGAATTTATTAACTAGAATGCATATGGACATTAAATGTAAAGAGGAAAAAAAGCTGCTTAACTCATGCACATGCTAACACAAGTTACCTAGTAGATTTAAACCAAGTATTAAATGTTGTTTACTCTCACTTTATTTCTATGCATATATTACATGAAATGTTTAGTGTTTACATCATACGAAAATTGAATCTTTCTCTTATTTCCACTAGTTTTTTTTTAAATTATCATCTATTTTGCTAAGATATGTCTTATGATTTATTTTGGTGTGTCTAGTATGTTATGGCATCTAAAACTCATCCTAACTAGAATTTTCAAGTAAAGAATTACAAATTTTTTGCCAATAACTTAAGAAATGTCTACTAATAGCATAATAAGCGATTGGTAATAATCTAAAAAATGTCTACTATAAGTTGAAGAAGTCTAGAAATAACCTAAGAAATGTCTACTAGAACCTATCATTGCCCTACAATATGTCTAACTAATTTTAAATTTTTTTAATTCAGAATCATGTACAAGGTATATAAAGTATAAGAGATCTGTCATGAAAAGCTGGATCAAAATCTACTTACTTTTTGAAATCCAAAGGGCATCTAGTTGCAAATTGGCAAAGAATGGTGCACAATGCACCTGGCATGATTCGATTCCCATTGATAGGGTGGATGTCCGAGTATGCTACCAACTGGGCTACATGCTGTGGACAACTAATTTTTAAAATGACCATTCCTTCAACTATCTATTAAATCCTTAAAAAGTATCTACTATCTATTTAATATATGTCTATCTACATAATTTTTTTATCCCCATGTATTTTATCCACATCATACATGATATACTAGCTATAGAAAATATGTATGCTATGTTGAGATTATAAAATTACAGTTGAAACAAACAATTTGTAATTATTGTTGAAATTAACTAGTTATTATTTAAATAATTACTATTCAAAATTTAATTTTCTCATTAAAATCATTATTAGCGTTTACAACTTATTATAGATAGTCATAAAATTAAAAAAATCAATTAAGACAATTGTTTCTTTGTTATTCATACTCCCCAATGGAATTGAAAAACAAAATGACAATAAAAACAAAACAAGTAAGCAACAAGAGGTACAAAAGAGAAAAAAAAAATTAAAACAAATATTGCCTTGTTATTATATTAGCAATTGAATGATAAGATATGAAAGGACACAAATAAAAAGGCTACTTGTTTAATAGATAAAAAATAACGGACCATACAACTCTTCATGACTTATGAAAAAACAGAAACAATGTTAAAACACAAAAACAACCAACATATCAATTTATTCAAAACCAAATATGTAATATTTTTTTTCTTATTTTCTTATCAATAACAACTGGATCATTTGAAACCAACAAATAATATATTCAAGAAAAACAAGAAAACAACAATTTATTCATTATTGCATGACATACTAGCTAATATCCTCTCACATTCAACGTGTCTTCCATCAATGAAATTATTCATCAGAATAATGCAAAGATTTTCAAAAAGCTACAAATGATGATTTGGTGTTTGAAAGGTTAAATGTAAATGACATACATTTTAGACCCTTACACCCAAATGAGAGTTATATCCTCAAACATTATATGTAAGTTGAGAATCCTGTAACTTTTTTCAGGAATATATATTTCAATTTTTATAGTTAACTATGAGAGCATAGGTCTCCAACTAAAGATACTAAATAGTCCTGGCCAGCACTCACTTGGCTGAGTCTAGATTTTATTAGAATAGGCTGATGCATGACCTACATTTTGCAGGTTTAGCCTGGGCCAAATTCTTTCTTTTTGAAAAATTATGGTGTATTTTATTTACAAAATAAAGATTTTTTTGGAAGAAACACCACCACCAACATAAATTTTATTAATTCTAAAGTCAAGTGGTGCTTACAAAGAAACCGGAAAATGTCTTATATGAGAAAATGACAAAATGTTCCAAAAATAACTGAAAAGAATACCTAATATCTATGATTAATAGCATAATTAGATCAAATACAATCTAAGAGTTGTATGGAGAAACCTAGGATCTATATCTTCCACAAAATGACATAACATTTTGAGAAATGATTGTCATATCTCATTTCTCAATTCTGCAATCCATTTCGTTGTGCTAGAAACCAAAGTCAATGCATTTATAATGTCTGGAGTTTTTTTTTTTTTGCAAAGGTTGACAGAGGTTATTGGTTATTGTTATTATTTCTTTCATCATATACATGACAAGCCTAGAATCAAATGATAATAATTGTTTGAGTATAAAAATAACATCACCTCTTTGAGAAGATGTGGTCTTTTAAATATCAGTATCTTGTTGTACTATAAAAGTGAGACAAAACAAGTTAATCAATCTACAAATGTATTTGTAATATGTGCTCCACCTAGTGAATCCTAGCCACTGTAATGTTACAATCTGATTTATTCTTCCAGTTTTAAGTTTCACGATTTCAGCTAAATATGAAAATTCAGCTATCTGTGCATTTTGTAACTAATAATTACATTTGCAAGAAGAATTAATAGCATTGACAATAAAAGGCTCGAGTTATTTAAAAATATATACACCTTAATAATATCTTTAGAGTTATAGCTAAAGCGAATTTGCAATTGATGAGCTAAAAAATGAACATAATATGCATAAGTTTTTTTTTTCAAACACTCATTTCATTCTTCTATCATATTACTACCTCCATCATATATTTGCCCTCTCATATATTGAATGTGAAGTTCATAATAAGATAAAGAAGCAAAAATCTCATTTTTAAAAATTACTGATTTTGCATCAAATATGAACCAAGTCTTAAAGCCTTGTTTTAGCATATCCATTTTGATCAACAAATCTTTGAACAATAGCTGTTTATTCCAGTTTAAATTCATCGAGAGCCCCCTCAACTATTAAACGAAACTTGGTCATACTAATGTCATGACAAATGGTATTTACACATTTATGAAAAAACTAGTAAAGTTTTCTTTTAAATATTTAGTGATGTGTACTTTGCATTTCAATAGAATTGTCTAACATAACATCATCAACGTCCTTATTATAAGATTTCAAAAGTTTTACCAATTTCAAAGTATCTCCTTAATTTCTTGAATTTGGACATTCATCATAGCCTCTAAATGTACATGCTTGAAATGTAAGGCATCTGAAAGTATCAATAGAAATTTTCTAATAAAGTATGTTACTCATCACTTGCTGGGATGTTTGTTTTTCTATGAGGCATAATTGATTCTTGATGTCTTGATCACATCTAATTGAGTAACTATAAGCTAGGAAGGTGTTTTATCTATATGAACTGAATAATACACAATCTTTATCATTGTTCACCTGTCTCCAAATGCTTAATCCTTTCACATTAGATGCATTTGGTCTGACTTGCCCAATACGCTTCTTAGTAAAAACCTGGCAGGGAAAGTAAAATATAACATCTTTATAAAAGTTACTCTAACCAAGATAAATTCTTGTATCAACCTTCTTGAAAACTTTGACAATGACCATCAGGACTAGAATGGTCATATTTTGGTTAAATATGTTGCTTTAATTCTCTCATGATCTCATTATATTGGTCACATGGATAGTCCCAAATTGAAAGCCATACTCCTGTATTAGAAATTAAGAAATTAATATTAAAAGTCCTTGGCTTAGAAGTGTGGCCTTCGAATTCAATTATTGGAAACTTTTGAGGTGGTTCTTCTTCATAAATTAAATGATCTTTGCAACTAGACTATGATATTAACTCAATTTATTGTGATTATGAGTCAATGAATTTTATCTTTTCTTTTCGAAAAAAATGAATCCGCAGTCCTTGTCTTGCCTATTGTTAATGGTTCAACTTGTAAATTATATAAATCATTTGTTATATAATATCAAGATCTATAACTAAAAAGTTTTATAAATGAATTAAATACAATAGCTACTAAATATAAACTACTAAATAATTTTTATAAGCTCTACTTTGCTACTTCAAATGAATAAGGCAATTTTCATGTTCAAACACTAAAAGTTCCATACTTGTTTTCTTCTACCCATCCATTTTACTTGAAATTTTTGTCTCCACTAAGGATAGGATGATTGACCAGACAAGTAATTTACACATGATGAAGAATCAACTTGCTTAAAGAATTTCAATTATTGTCTCTAGATTCTTTAGGTTTGAACTTTGAAGCAAAAAAAATAAATTCATGATATCAAGAATGGTAAGTAAATAGATTCAGCTAATTTATGAATAAAATTATATTATACCTTGGAATAAAGAAAGCGATTTGCTAGTTAGAAAGAATGTATTTTTTAGATAATAGTTAACGCTACAAAGTTGCAAAGGAGTGGAAATGTTATACTTTTACCTTTCTAGGCTTTTAAAATATAAGTAATTATTCCCTCATTTTCATATTCTTTGTACCATTTTTCTCTTTGGGTTGTCCCAAATTTTTTACACCATTTTTCTTATTTTGTAAATTTCTCTCATTTTATTCATCATAATACCCCAATTTCAACCCATCTATTACCTTTCTAGCCAAGCTGCCCTTCTTTCTTTCTCTTATTGTCTTTCATAGAATATCATTAATAGATCTGTTTTGATCACGATCAGATCACCTTAATCAAACTCCAAGCCTCAATGAATTGAATTAGGGGCATTAGTTGGGGCTTAAATTAGGGCTATTTTATTGAAGAACATAAATGCTTTGAAATGAGACAATGAAAGAAATGGGACAGATAAGAACAATTTTTAAAAAACAAAAAAAAATTTGGATGATGGAGGCTAAGATTAATGATGTTGGACTTTTTCTATCCCTTTCACATAAATTAACCAGATCCACTTATAGAGAATTTCAGAGAAACAAAAAATTATTTACCATTTTATGTTTATACTTTTTAGAATTATTGTTATGTTAATAGCTAAAACAGTAGGGGCCCATAGGAAAAACAATAAGATTTATTGACCTTTTTCTTTACATATATATATAGGCAACATACTTAAATTGCAAGATCCTTGGGGCAATTAGGCACCCTTAGCCACCCAATTCCCTTCACCACTGCAGATATTTGAATTTGTTAGTTGTTATACTACACTCTACTATGGTTATAAACCAATGAGATACGTATAAAATACATATATAGGTTGCAGCTACAATTTGAAAACACATGCAAGTAAAAAAATCTTATACACCTTTGCACTTGTCCATGCAAGCACCGTACTTAACATATCCAGTTGTAGTATTTACTAGAGACATGTATACTTTTAGGCCTAAATACCTCTTTGGCTCTTGAACTCAATTGACCAAGAAACTTCCCCCTTAAATTTTAACTCAGTCTGACTCAGCCTCTTAACTTTGTTAAATTTGTTAGTTAACCCTTTGACTATCATGTGTAAACCATCTGATGAAGATTCTGGTAAGCTATTTATGGATGTTTAGCAGTAATAAGCACAATAAGAAAATGCTAGGATTTCACAGGGAAACAATACGAGGCTTTTGCAAGTAAGGATAAAGAGACTAGACTCCACAGTGAAACATTTCTCTTAGAAGGCCAGGCAAGCTTACCTAAAGTGTTGCTATAATCTCAACTTGGAGGCTGATTTATAGAACTGACTTGATGGAAAACGGACAAGCTCTGAAATTGTACTAATGTGTATTCTAAAAATTTGAGCTTTAATATGATTTTCGGTATGAGTTCCCGATTCTTCATTAATTCTTTCAGAAACTTGCATAACTTAGATCTAATTGTTTTGGTTTTGTTTTAATTAAGTAATCAAAAGCTATGTCAGGAATTCCACATTTTGTAAACTTTGGAACTTCTGGATTTATGGGCTGGTAATGCAATCCTTGCTAAACATGAGGCTGCGTCTAAATGAATTGCCATAGTGCCACGAACACTTAGGGAAAGAAGAATAGTGGAGGTATGCTTTTTCACCTTTTTGTCTTAATAAGAATAAAATGGATTAAGGATATTAAAATAGTTTTACATTAAGGCTAGGGTTTTCAAGAGAAAAGAGGTTGAGAGTTTAAGTACAAGTGTGAAAATCAATTGCAAGCAAAGGCTTTTTAAATGGCAAATGCGATTGTAGTTATAAAAGAGTAGTCGCACTTTTCCCTAAGAAATAATTATAGGTTTAAACAGAAGTGAGGTCATACTTTGAAAGTGTAATCACACTTACCTCTCTTTGAACCTGTTGTACAAAATTGAAGTGTGATCATACTTTTAAAGTGTCATCACATTTTTTTATGGGTTTTGAGGTGCGGTTGCACTTTTTTCCAAAAATTTTATTTTTTGCATCATTTCACACCCTTTCTCCAGTTTTCAACTCATTTGGCCCTTAAATGAATTCAAATGCATTACCAGCATGTTCAAAAATGAAAAAAAAATACTTACCTTAATCATTAAATGATTACTAACAAAGTAGTGCTCTTTAAAATTTTCCTCTGAATGAGCTCCACATCTCACCTACACAACACAATGTCATTTTATGAACAAACTCGGATTGACACTAACTAAAAAAATGATAAGAAAGTAAATAAACCATAAAAATGATGTGTCTCCAAATGAGTGCTTAGTTTATCATCTTAAGCTAGATGACTATCGTTTTCTTCTTCAAAAGGTTGGCTCAGGCAAAACAATTTCGCCCACTTTGCATTGCTCATTACCATAGTATGACTTCAATCTTTGTCTATTGGCTTAGAACTTCATTCCATCATCCATTTTAAGGTCCACCTCACCATATGGTGTGAATTTCTCTACAATGAATGGCTTGAACCATATTAATTTGAGCTTTTTGGGAGGGAGATTGAGTGGGAGAACAACTTGTTGCAAAATTGAGCCACCTCATTGCTAATAATAGCTCTTGGAGTGTAGAATAATGAGAAGATATGCTTTTGCACAAGCTTCACAACAACTTGGGCATCATTGGTAGGAGTAGGAATCACCTTAACCTACTTGAACATAAAATCAACCACCTATAAATTGTATGAGTGCCCAAAATATGAAGTAGAAAAGACCCATGAAATCTATCCCTAACACATCAAACAACTCACTTTAAATATGTTGGTAAGGGGAAGTTCATGTATTCTAGAGATGTTCCAAACTCTTTAACATCTATGACATGTTTTAACAAAAGTTATAACATTCTTTAAAGATAAATGGCCAATAGAAGCTGGATTGCAATGCCTTGGTGGTTGTCCTATATGGACTAAAGTGACATCCACATGAGGATGCATGGCAATGATAAAGAATGCCCTCTACTTCTTCCGCTAGAACACATCTCCAAGTTACTTGATTGGCATACACCCGAAATAGAAATGGTTCATTCCAAAAGTAATGCTTGATATCCATCAAGAATTTCTTCTTTTGTTGATGCTCAAGTCTAAGGGCAAAGTTCCACAAACCAAATAGTTAACTTAGCCGACATACCAAGGCACACAAGAAATTGCACTCCACAATTGCTCATCTAGAATGGATTCTTAGATAGGTGATGGTTTGGCATTGTTTTCTAACTCCAACCTTGAAAGGTGATCAACAACCACATTTGCACTCTCATTCATATCCTTAATCTCTATATAAAATTCTTGAAAAATGAGTACTTATCTAATCAACCAGAATAGTTGTCGGTCACCATTGGCATAAAATGTTCTCTTATAGGCTTCTCATCATTTACTCCATTGCCATTTAGGCCATAAACTCCTTCCAAGTTCTCGTTGTGTTGCATACCATTTTTGTTGATTTCATTAAAATCATTTTTTTTTGCCCATGCCTTCTAAGATTATCTTCAATTTCCTCCATGTTAAGTGAAGTAGATTCAACAACTTGTAAAGTAACCCTAAGCTTCCCTAAGTACCTATCAATTTTCAAAATAATAGTTAGTAGATTAGCACCTTAAAAATGAGTTATGCACCATTGTACCTACAAAGAAGATCCAAAGCACAATCCCACAAATAAGTAGATGAAATAAAATGTTTAGTCTAAAGCTAATTGTCTAGTAATGATATTGTTCAATTCAATCAAAACAATCCCTGGTAACTGTGTAAAAACTTGTTGCGTGTGTGCAACGTGCTTTAAAGCCACACTATTCCTACAAATGCATGAAACGTTATGCAGTAAGGGAAAGTGGGTGTCGATTCCATAGGAATTGTTAATTGAATTGAATGATTACCACTACTATTGCAAGTCACCTTAGCTAAACCACTAATAAATAGAAAACTCTAGCCAACTAAGTAAATCTATGCCAATCAAAGAACTTGAATTTTTAAAGCTAAACAAACACTTAACAACTAACCAAGACAACAATTACTACATAAAGGTTTTATTAACACTAAAGATAAGCACACTTTCTATGGTGTTCATTACTTGACTAGGTTAAGTTGGTGAATTAATCCTAAGGTTATATTCCACTACTTGTTAGTAATGTGTTTGTTTTGATTTTCTTGCTCTCCCAAGCTAAGAAATTATCTCTTTTACCAAAGCTAGCAAGGACTCTCATCACTCATACTAACATAGGAAGGGGCATTAACAAAGTTACTTTCCATTGCCTTAGTAATTGAGATAAGTCTCCCAACTATGCTTATAATCACTATCTTCCTTGCCTATGTCTAATTCTTCTTTCACTCTCTTAAGCATAAAATGAAGTTTAGAGCATAAATTGATTGTGTCCATCAATTAGTTAAGCAATAATTAGGCATAATACAAGGAATGAAAAAGTGTTGAGAAGGAAATCTAAACACCAATTCATAGATTCAACCTAACAAAACAATTGCCAAGTAACTACAACCATAGAAAGTGTAAAACAACAACTTCATATCTAGACTAAAAACAAACATCATTCTTGAATCCAACTTGTTTTCACCAAACAAACAAGGAAGAGAAAGGAAGAAAAGGGCCAAGAACTCCTTGTAGAAATAATAACTTGATCTCCAAAGCAAGCCCTAGCTAATCCTCCAAAATCCAATAAATCCAAGTTGAAGAACACAAGAACTCTCAAGAACAAGTCCTAGCTTTCTCCAACGATGTACATTTAAAATATGATGGAAAACTTAGGCTAGAATGAGATTAAAAAAAATCCTAAGCCTTACCCTCTTCCATTTCTTTTAAAGCTCAAATAGCATCCTTAATAGGTGAGAAATGTCGACCTCAAAGTATGGAAATTACCTCCAAGCTTAAAGTGGTCCTTTCTTTTCCCAGATACAAAGTGTTATCCCACTTTTTTTTATAGGTCCACCAAGGATTGCGATCAGTGCGATCACACTCCCATCCCTTTGATTTGTTGTTTCCCCAGCAAGTGTCATCACACTTTTAGAGTGTGATCGGACTTCTCCCTTCATCAACTCATTTTCTTCCTTTGTTCCTATGTGTAATGACACCCCAATTTAGCGCCTTTATCCACTCTAACCCTCAAAAAATGAAAAGCAACATACAAAACTTAAACACAATTAAGTATTAGCAAATTTAATGACAAATTGGCACAAAAAATGATTGGAAAATATATAGGAATACATGTGACTATTAGCAATCACTAAGTTTAACCAACCATCCCCTAACCCAGTCTGAATAAAGGTCTCAACCGATAAAGTGCTCTCTGATTCCAATTGAGCATGCTTTCGCATTAGCCCATCCCATAGGTAATGAAGGATAAGATCTTGATTGCGCAAAGGAGGCAAGCTGACGATGGCCAAGCATGGGAGATCATTTTTTACACTAATGCAACTTTTACAACTCTAGAAAGGGACGGGGCTAGGAAGACGGTGTCATTGCAAGATACAAAGATGAAGTATGGAAGTTGTGTGAGGCAAAGGTTGCATTGAGGTGGATGTATCATGACTGCTGAAGAAGAAGCTAGCGACTATAGTGTAAAGGTAAAAGCTTTAGGATAAGTTGCCAAATTCACAAAAGTCAAGGCAATTGACCATTCTCTACACATAAATCTTGTAAACTTTAATGCCAAATATCATTTAGCTTTATAGTGGAACTAGCCCATGCCTAAGTAGTACGTTAAACATCGTCAATTAAACTCTACCAAAACTGGCCCTTCAAGCTAATTTGTTTGAATTTAATCTCACCGATTAATGTGTTTTTGCTAACTTTGTAAAAGGTAGTGTGGGACTGAATGAATTTTGTCCTTAAAGTTAATTGAAAATTACAATCAGCCTGGTCTAAAATTCCAAGTTTCCCCAACTCGTAATTGGACCTAATTTCAAGGGCAAATAGCACAAAATGTTGGACCCTAAATGAGTCTCTTAGACCGGATTAAAAAAACACTAAAACTAGCTTTCTTAAATTGAAACAAACAACTTGTCACTGCTATTCAGGTGGATTTAATTCACCCTCTATATTTTTCACATTTAATTTAGGTCAAACATACGGTCAAAAGTGAGCTATTCTACTTCAAACAAATTTACCCCTCAGGTTCCCACAATCACTCTGATACCTACCCCTATGCAGCCTCTCCCATACTCCTCTATTATTGCAATTGGCTTTAAAAATGTCATTTTTCTTGGTGGACACAAAGGCTGCCAAGATATGATGAATCTAGGATTTGGTCAGCCGGATCTGGTAATTCTTTAGTATAATGCATTTGAGCTATTACTCCTATGCTATAGACTATGAAGCACGATAAATTTATGGAGTGTTGGTCATACACTTGCATAATTGTTTTTTGGGAAGCCAAAAGCCTATCATGCTTGGAAGAACTAAGGTGGAGTAAATGCATAAGATTCTTAAGTTGTTTAGATCACCCAGTGAAAGCTACTGGAGAAAAATAAAATTTCCTCTTGCCTCTACTTTCAGACCATAGCAACGTTATACACATAACATTTATGTAATGTTCCATGGATATTATGATAAACATTGACTTGATAATGTAGTTCAAATATAATTATCATAAACATCACCAAACGTCCTAAATGTCTGCCCTATGTTGCACATTCATCTTGAATGTATAAAATGTTGCACCATTTATCCTCAAAGTATGCAATTGTTGCACCATTCATCCTTCCATCAATTCTTGCTGTTGGGGAGTATGTCTTATGTTACACCAATCATCCTAGAAGTATGTCTTATGCTGCACCAATCATACCAAAAGTATGTCTTATATTGCACCATTGGTCTTTCCAGGTCAACTTTTTGGTTCTCTCCAATGATAAGACTTGATGGAAAGGTGAATAATGCAACAACTATACTTTTGGGATGAATGGTGCTACATTTTATACTTCCAGGATGAATGTGCAACATGGGGTATACTTCAAGGATGTTCGGTGATATTTACATATATAATTATTATATTACAAATAAAATATATTTAGACAACAAAAGTTATAAAAAAAAAGGTTATGTCCAATGAGTTTCTTTCCCACTTTTCAAATCCAACTTATAGTTTTATAGGAAGAAATTTTGGTTGACCCGTTGGCCACCACTTACGAACAAAGCTCATATAGTTTTTTAGACTTTTAATATTATAATACAATACTTTCTTAAAATTATGATTAAGGGTGATCACTATTCGGGTTAAAGTAAAAAAAACTGAAAAACAGAAAAATTTCAGAAATTCAGTTTTGTTTGTTCGGTAATTCAGTTCGATTTCGGTTGTGTGAGTCAATTATTTTGATAATTGAAATAACCAAATTATAGTTTATTCATAGTTAGGTCTTCGGCTTTAGTTCGGCTATTACTTTCATCTAATTATTTATTGCTGAGCTTTAAACTATCCCTAGCCAGCTATCCCACACCTAGCAACCCTTATACCCTACTCCTTTCTCAATTCATTCATCTCTCTTATATTAGACATCAGCCTGATTTTGCTTTGCTTCCACCCAGCCCCCCATGCGCAACACTGTCAACTTTGCCCCAGCCCCGAGGCACACAGCTTCGTCCATTTATCATCATCCAACAGCAGTGGTCCACCTACACTGCAACTAAGGCTGGTGCTCATTCTACTCGTCCTGGAATTCAAAAGCCCCTCTCATGACAATGCCTTCACCTGACCTGATTCGGAAATTTGCTTTTCCTTATCACGGCTTTTCATTCACTAATATGTAAAACTTTGCCTTTTGGTTGGTATTATTATTTCTACTATTTTTGTGAGTTCATTCTTCTAGTTCATAACTTCATTTTTCTTATTTTTTGTATAAAAGTTACTAGGTACATTTTAATTAGTGTACCTCCAATGGCCGGCTATGTAGATTAAAGTGAAGGTTTTTGTTGTTGTATAGCTTAAAATGCTAGCTCAAAATGAACAAAAAATTGGATTCTTGGTCCTTAAAATGCTAGGTTAAATTGAAGGTTTTAATTGAATTCTTGATAGCTTAAAATGGTAGCTTTAAAATGCTAGATTAAAGTAAAGGTTTTAATTGGATTCCTGGTAGCTTAAAATGTCAGTTTAAAGTGAAGTTTTTTGTTGTTGTATAGCTTGCATTTTATCGGGTTTGAATTTCTTTTATTAAGGACATAGGTGTTATATAAATGAAAGGTCCAATTTTGGTTGGAGATTTATAGTTTGGTTTTCTATGGTGGTTTATAGTTTGATTTGTGTATAAGTAGAATTCTTTTAATTTGGAAGCTCTTCAAGATATTTGTTGTGTAGAACCTAACACTCAAATTGGCTTCAACAAAAGGATTAGCCATAGCCAATGTAAGATCCACGAGTTTATTTTTTTTTCATATTTATTTTAATGTTTTTATTTAATCATTCACTTATTTTATAAACAATTACTCCGTATTATGTGTTTCTAATGTGGATGTCAAATCCAATAGTCAATACCAATACTACAAGAGATGATTCGGTTAAAGAAAGTGGTCTTCTAAATCCTCCTTCATCATCCACAGTAAAAGATAAAAAGGGGATTGAAGGAAGCATCAAAACAGAAAAAGCCAGTGGCAAAATGGGAAATAATGAAGCTAAGGTTAGATGTTTGGAAGTATTTCATAATATTTGAGGATGGGGAAAGTAACAAGAAGGCTAAGTGCAAGTACTGTGTAAAAGAATATGCAACGGATCCAAAGAATAGTGGGATAAGTTTGGCTCTTGCTCATAGTCAAATATGCTGTTGGAAATAATAGAGCGAAGAGTGCTTGGTTGGTGCAAATTTAATTAAAATTTTTTTAGAAAGGCTTTATGCTTTATGATTGTTGTGGATGAGCTTCCATTCAGGTTTATGGAAAATGCAGGTTTTAAGGATATGTGTCTATTGCATGTCTTAGGTTGCACATTTCATCTTGTCATACCATTGCTAAAGATTGTTCTGATCCTTACTCTAATGAAAGAGGTAAGTTAGAGGCTTATTTTAAGTCTAGTTATCAAAAGGTTTCTCTTATTATTGATAGTTGACATCTATACAAAGGGTCAATTAAATGTGTCTTACGGCTTATTATATTGATGACAATTGGAAGCCACAAAAAAATGTTAAATTTATATCTAATCACTAGTCATAAAGGTGAAGCAAACGGTATAGCTGTTAAGAATTGTTTGAGTGAGTGGAAAATTGATAGTGTCTACATTACAGTTAATAATGATAGCTTGACTGATGTTGCTGTTGAATATTTGAAAAGAGTGATTGTTGAACATTTGGTTGTTCATGATAGATTGAAGGAATTTCATATATCTATTGTTTGTGCGAGGGATGGCGTAAGATATATTAACTTTCTAGGTTGGCCAATTTCAGAAATTGTCCTCAATTTAAAAGAATTGAAAGTAAAGTTTTATTATGTCTTGATGTGAGCACAAGATGGAGCTCAACTATTATGATCTTCGATGCGACACAAAAGTTTGAAGGAGCATTTTTTAGATATCATCATTTTTTTGATCCAAATTATATTATGAAACTTGTTGACAATAATGGGGTTCCTAAAAAATAGGATTAGAAAAATGTTAGGTCTTTAGTGAGTTTTCATGAAAACTTTTATGACCTCACATGTAAGATATCAGGCTTTCTATATGTCACTGCTAGTAAATTCCTTCATGCGATTAGTAAGATTAATGGCTTGCTAAAATAGTGGCAACGTAGTGAGGACGTTAGATTTACTTCGATGGCAAAAGGAATTAGGGAGAAGTATGAAAAATATTGGGAAAATGTTGAGAAGATGAACATGTTGATTATTGGTTTCTATTGCTATAATTCTTCAACCTCAAGATAAGTTGACTTTTCTTGAATTTGCATTGGGAGACATGCATGCTGAAAAAAAACCCGATGTGGCGACTAACATGAAAATAAAGGTCAAGAGTGTTAATTTTGAGTTATTTGAAGAGTATAAAAAAATTGTCCAACCTCAATCTGCTAAATCAAAATTGAGAACTCAAATGCCCGAGCAAGTTGGTACATGAAGTTAAATAGAAAAAGGAAAAAGGAAGTTCTTAGTGACGGAGGAAAGAATGAAGAAATTTGAAAATGTTTCTAAAAGTGTTGGGAATAAGACAGAGTTGGATAGGAATCTAAAGGAATCATTTAGAAGTTTTCTAATTCCTAAAATGATGCAAACTCTTATTTGCACACAAGATTAACTTAAAATGAGACAACGAGTTTGTGTGGAGAAAGACTCAGAGGAATGTGAAAAAATTGAAAATGGTAATATTTATTATATTTTTACTTGTCTTATTTTTTAATTTATAGTTATATTTGAATACTCTTGTTATCTCTTTAATATTAACTTTTATATGTCTTATTTGTTTTTAGCTATCCAAGAAAACTTGAGGAGATACAACTGAAGGGAGTACAATGATTAATATCTAAGAGTTAGTTAAAAATTTTAAAGTAGCTTCCAATATCATTACTAAACTTGTATTTTTTTTAAATCATAACTCTAAATAATTGATAATTGATTGGCTTTCCAACAAAATTTTGTAGGTATGATGAGACTAGAATTGTGATCAATCACTTATGTGCCTATGAGCAAAATGAAATTGCCCATATAAAAGATGGACTGTTTCATATTTGTTGCTTAAAAGATTATCTATTTAGAGCTTGTGAAGTTTAAACTCTAATGTTTGAATTGTCTATGAACTATTTTTGGATATGTTTATGTGTTATATACTTGTAATTATTAGTGTTTCATGTTTGATTACTATGCTTTGTTTGGCTATGAACTTATAAGTGTTTATATATGGATTGCTAAGTGTTTATATTTAGAAATTGAATATTTTGATATGTTGGCAACAGTGACTTGTTTTGCTAATTCAACAAAAATGCATGATGATTCAATCATTTTGCTCAGTTTTTATTTTTAATTTTCAATGACTTTCCTCAGTTTGTTGTCCTTTTTGCTTGATGTTTAAAACTTTATTTAAAGATCATCGAAAATATTATTACCATAATTACAAATATTCACTTCCTACTACCTCATTTTTGAAATATCTCCAATCTACTTGATTTTGTCCATTTATATTCATAAAACTTCTTAAAAGTGTATTAAGTCAATAATGCTTGTGCCCTCTAATTAAAATCGGCTGAAAACTATTCAGCTTACTTGCAATTTATTTTCATATTTTATTGTAGCATACCCTTTGCACCTAATTTAGTCTATTTAGAATTGGTTGAACTCATTTATAGCCATATAATAATATAGTCTAGTTTTTCCTATTTTTCATTATAAATATAATGGAAGGTTTCATATTATTAGCTTGTAAGATTTTTCTCACCCAAATATTAACAAGTTATTATATTTTTCATAGAGATATATTCCATAAAATTAAATCCAAGCCAAGTATCGCAACAAACATGACATACTTTAGGATTTACAAAACAATAGTCATCTATACATGGTTCTAGTTTTAATTTCAGTTGATAGCAAAAGTCAATTAAGCATAAGGAGATTAATTTAACTACTCTTTTGGTTGATCTTAGAGTAAGGCCGTATTAAAAGTTATCATTCTGATGAATGAGATTGATGAAATGACACATAAGTTCAATTCCCTTTAGTTTCAGATATATCCATATTAGATATAATATAGTGTAAAAAAAAGATGTAGTATTATGTCTGTGCTGTTATTTATTTAAATCTGAAATCAAAAGTCTATTTGGACCAATCGCTTTTGTTAATGAAAGGTTTAATACATGGAACAAGATTGATCAATTAAAAATTCATGCTAGGATGTGTGGTAGCATACACAACATGGTTGTTGAGAAGTGTCAAAATTGATGAAAAGATCTCAATCCATACCGTTTGTCTTTAATAAGCAAATTGACCAGGTTTAAAAAAAAAGTATAGTGCTCACTTGAATGCTTTATTGATTGTATGAGATTTTTTTCTTAAGATAAGAGTTATCTTTTCATGATGATTATGAATATAAGAGTTCAAGAAATAGAGGAAATTTTTTTAGAAATAGAAACAAGGTAGGTAACGTTGTATTACATAATGCTCATGTGAATTGACGATTGACTGCTCCTTCAATTAAAAAAAATCACTTGTATGTGTAAGTGTAGTGAAAACTACAAAGGTAATCATTCAAGACCTTGATGATGATTTTTTTTAAAATTTTGGTTAATGAATCACATGATATACCAAGTAAAGAACAATTGGTTTTCGCTTTCTATTATGTTGATATAAGGAGATTTGTTTTGGAGCATTTTATTAGTATTTTACATGTTTCAAATACTTCAGGCTTGTCGCATAAATCAATAACTTGATTTTATGCTTTCATAACATGAACAAAGTTCAACAAGGATTTATGGGCAATGGAATGTTGAGACAAGTAATATGAGAATAGAGTTAAATTGTTTAAAAACATTGATTATGAGAGAAATTGAAACTGAAATATTAAAGCATCTCTAATAGCTTTCCCATTTTACTGTTTGTCTCTGTTTTGGGAAATATTAGTCATTTTTTCATTTCAACAGCTTCTCCATCATATTCTCTAAAACAAAGAATGAGTTGAAAGCGAATAAATAATTTCTTATATCCGCAGAAACTTTAAAATTTATTATCACTTTCCTCTCTCCTCCCAATTTAATTTTTGGCTCGTTTTCTCAACCACTTATTAACTTTTATTAGTTATCCCCAATAATATTGAATTTTATCAAGTAGTCTGGCATACACATAAAGTATGTCCTCTCTGGTAGAGAGAAGTTAATTATTTTGCTATGTATGGATTGGGTGAGAAATGTAAGTCAAAAGGAAAGTAAAGGGGTGCCGATATATTGCTCTATATTTTTATTTTTCCTTTTCAATTTTTTTTATCAAAATAGTAAATATGGAAATGATATGAGAGGATTTCTATTCATATATTTTTTTCAGTCGAAAACGTTTTTTCCAACCCATAAAAAGGTTCCTGGAGAGATTAAGATCTCCTTGCATAATTATTTTTTTTACACTTGCAGCCTACTAGAAACAATTTGTTTCCTTTTTCGTCATTCAATATAAATATGTTTTTAATAATGGAATGGGTGGCAATGACATTGTTGTTGTTGATACAAATAACTATGGTGATGGGATTATTGGTGTTTAGTCTGAAATTTGGTGTAAATTTCAATTCTATTCAAAATAGTTCCATATATATTTCTTATAGGTATGCATGTAATGAACATAAATCATTCCGCATAACGAGACCTTTAGTAATAAGTAGCAAACAATACTATTTGCATTTAACTTCATTCATATGCCAATAAGATTCATACATACTTAGTACGATTCATTATTTTGTTGTTGCTCCTATTAAGCAAGCACCTATTAAAGTACTTGCTACTATCAAATGGTGTCCCCTTCTCTTGGCCAGTTTAAACTAAATTGTGATGCTAGCATTGATGGCCATAGGATTTTGGTGCAGTTGCTATAATTTGATATCATAAAGCTTAATTGGTCATTGCTTCAATAATATGTATCGGGTTAACTAACCTCTTAGAAGCTAAGTTACGAGCTTTACATGATGGTCTGCAACTAACCTCCTTAATAGGGCACATATAGCTGAAAGTGGAAAATTATAGCCAAATGACCATTCAAGCCTTCCTCTCCAACCTTATCAAAATTTGCACAAACTTTTTTTATTGTAGGTTGCAAGTTCCTCCTTAATTAAATAAAAAACATGAAGGTCTGACACATTTTTATAGGAAATGAATCAAGCTGCAAATCTTTTTTCTAAGCATGTTGTAACTTAAGATGAGAATTTTATCATTTTGAACCACATTCCAAACTTTCTTACTGGCACTATTAGAAAGGATGAGCAGGGTGTAATGTATATTAAACTAGTGTTTAAACCATCATAGGCCTCTTTTGTTTGCACTATGTTCTATAATATTGTTTCTCTTCTATTAATATTTATATTATCTGCTAAAAAAAGGCCATAATATCAATAAATATTGTAATCAAAATGTTTTGTTTCGTATTCCCTTTCTATTATTTAAGAATTAAAACCATGCATATGCAAAAAAATTCTTCAATAATGGGTGTCCACTATCCAAACGACTATGTGCATAGTACATCCTCATGGTAGCCATTGTAAACAATCAATCATAACCAATTTGAGCAGCCGCTTTCAATTCATGTAACATATCAGTACATGCTACGCATAAATAATACATTTGAAACCTAGGTACATACTACGTGTTACTAATTTTCATCACTTACATAGAAATTGTATACAAACAGTATTTGTAAACATGTATATTGGTTGCAGTTTCATAACCTATGTCATTATAATGATAAATCTAATTTACTCATAACAAAAACATGCATACTTACTTTAGTGACATGAATTATGCTTCCAAGTTTGTGCAACTCCAACTCCATACAATCCCAACTTGTTGAACACACACAAAAAAAAAATCATACTCAGATATCCACTCATATGACCAATAGTTCTACACATTTTAACTCCATCTTTAAATAATTATTAATTAATGTATGTTCAACCTACAAACAACCTATCCACACCTCTTATACAAACTTTTAATGCATATGCCACCATAACAACCCATCCACACCTCTTTTTTATATTTTTTTTATCTTTGTTAATTGTCCGTTACAAAAACTTGTGACACTTATTTTAGTCTATTAAAAAGTTCTCTAACTTCAAAAGTATGTCATCATACTAGATATTTGTAGTAGCATAATTTTGAGATATCGATTACAGTTCCAAATGGCGAACATACCATTTTCATATGGCTTAGTCCTTGGATGGATTCATATTCAGATTATCAAGTAAATTCAACCAGTACCTGTACTTACTCACTCTTTGTGTCATCACATTTAACGATTTTTCTAGTTTCATTCTAATTGGACTATTCATCCTTTTTCTTTAACTTGTATAAGATTTTTTCCTATTTTTTTAATGGGAGGTTTAGGTAGTGTGAAGTAAAACATAAAGTAAACACATTTGTATAATACTATTTTTATACTCACAAAAGTTTTTTTTTTGCAACACTTTGGATAGTGCAAGAAAAATAAATTAACATAGCATTTAAAGCCCTTGATTATTGACATAATATCTAAATTCAAATCTTCACTCTTCCCTTGATTTTTATCATACGTATTGAAAAATAAACCAACTTGACTTTCAAATTTATTACTAAATCTCTCTACATAATATTGACTTTCAAAATAAAATTGGTTTTGAATATAAAAGATATAAAAATGAAAATAAATCATTTTATCTTAAGTTGATTTAGGTTAAAATGAATTGGCTCTTAACTTTGAACTATCTACAATGGCAATCTATTATATAAACAAATTCGTCCATAACTTCTTTTTTTTTGCCTGTTAGCTTAAGCAAGTTTCTATTCAATACACCATACAATCAATTTATAATAACATATAACATTGATATACCAATGCCACTGAACAATAGGTTTCCAATTCTAACAACAATAACTTGATCCATACTTTCTTAGTTTGAGTTTTATACCTCACTTACTAGGTTCAGACTCAAGTTTTAACACCACTTCAAATTAATTTCCAAATCCAAACAACTTCATACACATCCACATCAATTTTATTAATAGAAACACAAACAATATGATACTTTCTTATTACCATTTCATTCAATATTGGTTATGATTCATACAATCATCCTACCCCAGATACACACATTATTATCAATTTCACACAATCTTACTTTAGATTCATACATGCATTTTAACTGTAATAGGTACGCAATTTTACCAACTTTATACAAATCTGAATTGAAATGCATACTAATACCCCAACATTATTTAAACTATCATCAAACTCAATAATTATAGTCTACCAACAACCAAAATCTCTCATTCCTAATTTCAAACAATTTCACCACAATCATCAACAACAACGAAACTAATAGATGACCAATATTACTAAAATTCCCCGGTTAACTGTAAAATTTACCTAGTTTTATATGGCCCACAATCAGAATAATACAAAAATTCTAAAAAAAATACAAACTTGTGTAAACCTCGCCATTATTACAAATCATATCAACTTCATGCCAAAAACCAAACATTACGTACCCATATCAATTACACAACCAACCATAAAAAAACCCAAATTAAGTAATTTACACCCAAATTAATTTGAACACTAATTCATGCATAGGTCATTCATTTTCTTAAAAAAAAAAAAAAACCTTTTTTGATCAATAACACCTCAATCAAGGAAGAATAAAAATAATGTAGTTAGGGACAACATCGATCAACGGTGAAAGTTTTTTAAGTCGATGATGACAGTGAACGAAGGTGAAAGGGAATGCTGTAGAATGAAGGTTAAATGTTAGTGGGTATAGAAATTGTGTTTCTAAACCTAGAATTCCTATCATTAATCAAAGTCTTTTTTCAAGAAAGTATAGTTTTAAGTTTTTAGGAATTAGAATATGTACGATAAAAGGAAAATTAGATTGCATGGAATCATGGGTTCTCTGCCATATCCTTATTTTCTCTCCAACAATTTTCATGACTTACATTTTGCTTCAAACTAAAAAAGGCTATGGGTTAGAAATGTTACTTAACAGATGTTAAGTAGAGTATATACTCCATGTGGACACTCTCAATTCTAGAATTTTGTTATTTTAAATATAGAATATTTAGTTATTGTAATAAATAATCTAATTATTAATTTGAATATACTTTAAATATATAATATTCAACTATTTTATAATAAATAAAAGATTAAATAAAATAGGGAAATTGTTGGAGTTAGAGTAGAAAAATCATAGAATTTTAATTTTTGCTTCCTTATTTAGCAAAAATTATAGAGAAGGTATTGGAGATGCTCTTACATTCATTGTTATAATCATCATTACAATTATCACTTATTTTTATTACAAAGAATCATTTTCATGTTAATGACTGTCTTGTCTTCGTACTCTTTTGTTGAACATGGTTGGAGCATCACGTAAAGTATGAGATAAACTAAGAGCAAAGTAGTAAAAATTGTTGTTAAATCCTTAACTCATGGAGAATTCAAAAGTGGAATACGGCTAAATCAAGAAACGAGTATTAAAAGATTAGGTGATTTTTATTACTCGTGAGTCTTCTTATGCTATTTCATTCTGTTATTGATATACTTAAAGACATAAAAAAGGATTTAATATGCCAATATCAATGAGTAGAAACACATTGATTAATAGAACAACTAGAATATTTTGAATTTGCTTCCACCTTGCATTTAATGTTGACAATATTGAAAGCCATAAATGAATTGAATTTGATATTACAACAGAAAATTTAAGATATTGTAAGTGTCATGACACTTGTTAAAATAGGAAAGAAGAGAACGCTAAAAATTATAAATAAAGTTAGGGAATCTCTTCATGCTTATGTTTGTACTTCTTCTAGAAAGTTTTGTTTTTAGATACCAAATATAAGTGATTGATATGTTCAAGGGCGACACCATGAGGCATCTACAGTAACAAATTTGCACCATTTTCAAGTTCACTTATTTAATGAAGTGTTGGATATGTAACATTGCAAACTTAATATTCATTTTAATGAGGTTAATACTAGGTTACTTTGTGTCAGTTGCTTACGTCCTTCAAATTCATCCAAAACATTTGATTATAAAAACTTGTTCAAGAAGACTAAATTCTATCTATGTGAGGTTTTTTTTTACTGATTTTGTAATGCTTAAGAATCATCTTTATTTCTATATTGTTGATTTACTCGGAGATGATAGGTTCAATAATTTGAAGGGAAAAGACAATCTTTCTAAGAACATAGTGGAAAGACCAAGATGTACATGACTTATTTGCATGTTTACTTCCTTCTTAAGTTGCCATTGATTTTTCTAGTTGATACAACCGCTTTTGATCAAGTTTTTTCTATGATAAAGCTAGTAAAAACAAGTTATGAAATAAAATAAGGGATAAGTTGTTAAATGATTGTTTGATTACTTATATTGAAAAGGAAAAATATGATAATATTAGTAATGGTGAAATCATGAAATATTTTCAAAAAGAGGAAGCTTACTAAGGTGAGTTGTAAACCATGTTTTTAGTTTATGAATGATCAAATAAATGTTTCTTTTCATTTGAATGCTTAATTTGACTACAAAGTTATAATTTTATTAGGCCTCATAGTATAAAACTTCTAGATTTGTCATTAGGCGAGCAACACTGGAGCGTGGAGCATGGAAGGAAAACACGGCATCACAGTAAATTGAATTAACTTCAAAGAGGTTGAGATATCTCTTAAAAGCGGATCATGACCTAACGTGAAAAACATGTTAATGAGTTTACATTAATTGTAAACAAACAGCGCCTTAATGCTAATTCGAATTTATTTAAAAGCACTAATCCAACCACATTAATCATTTTAGATCAGGTTGACTAATGGGTTAAATGAGGCCCTATTAGGTCAAACATGATCTAGCTTTTGGATTCTTAAGAATTACAACCCTTACAACTCCCCATACTTCCAGGCCATCTCCAATCTAAGCCCTGCCACCTTTGACCTCTCAAATTCTTTCCATTCGCTGATCACCCATTCTAGGTGATTTGCTCCCAACATCCCTTTGGACCCCATCATCCTCTTAACTAGCTTCTATCACTTCATTAATGTTGTTACCTACTTTGCCTTGGGTTTCTCCAAGTTTATTTCCCTTATATAAATCATCGACCTCACTTGTGACCAAGCCACCAAATGCTCTCATGATCAAGAAACTCCTCTAGGAAGGGGACCTTGCCATTTTGCCTTGATGAGTTTTTCTTAGCGAAGGGAATATTAGCAGCACAAACATCATAGTGGTTGATGATAAGGGCTCTGGCAAAGGGGTCCACGTCCTCATTTTTCTTATTTTCTCATCAATCTAGACTTCCTCGAGCACAACAACGGAGACATAGAGGAAAAAGTTGAATCGTGACTTTATGAAATGGTTATGAGTAAGATAGAGTCAAAATTTTGGGTGGCAATGAGTTGGTCGGAGATGAGTGATTGGCAGATTAAAAGGGTTTGATGGGTCAAAAATGGTGGTGCTGCTGGTTTAAGATGGGCTTTGGCGGCTATGGTAAGTGATAAACCTATAATTCTTGCACATCTAATGTAAAATTTAAGTGAACAACCTGGTCTTCATCAATTCAAAGCTCGCTCATATCCTCTCAATCCAAACATGAAAAAAATATTAAATTCTTTTGATATTTCAAGTCAAACAAAATGAATTGCCTGTCATGCTAGGCTAGTGGGCTATATGCCCCAACTATGTGGCTTAAAGTTAGGAAAAATTACAAAAACCGCTGAGGTTTGATGAAACCTATAACTTTGTTCTCACTGTTTCAAATACCTACAATCCTTCTGCTCCCTCCCCCCTTAACTCTATCAGAAGGGTCATTAGACAAGGAATGAAAAGTGAAAAAAACCCTTGGGAATTAGGTGCTAGTTTTCCTTCTCAACCTGTCATGCCTATGTTGGAAATTTCTAACATGGGCTAACATTAATTGTGTGTTTTATTAAAATATATTAAGATTAAATTGGTTAATTATAAGACATATGGAGCCCATAAAGGTTATGATCTAATTATTTACGGTAGTAACTCCAATTATGTAATAAAACGTGGATTATCTTAGTGTAGGCGATAGAGTCCATATGGCTGTTAATGGGTGGGTCCATGAACTTCTATATAAATATAGAGCTAGGTCTCTTCCTTAGTCAAGGTGATTAGGGCAAAAAAATTTTCACCCATTGGAAGAGTCGTCGACTAGAATAAGGGAAAAGACCTATGCATTCATCGATCATATTTCCGCTGCATTTATTGATAAAGTCTAAATTAAATCAGATCAGATCTTTTTTTTGTTACAATTTAACTTGTGTGTTCTATGCTCTCATGTATGAACTTGGTAGGCTAGAAAAATCAACATGTCGTATCAAAGTCTATCACATGATCATAGAATACATGTTTAATAAGATTTTGTTTTTCCGATCATACAATTGAATTTTATTTTTCTATGCCCAATGCATGCTTGTTTACTATTGATTCTAAGTTTCTTTTGCTTTATTGGTTTCGGTCAATGAAAGAAAGAAAAAAAGATTTATAAACATGTTAAGGGAATGAAAAATTGGGTCTTTCAAAAAGGAATCGGAAGGGAGTGGCAGCATCTTGTGGTCGCATCAAGCACCATAATCTGGCTTGTGGCAACTACTGTTTGTTTTTGACAATGCCTAGCCAAGAATCATTGCGGGTAGAGGCTGCTGGAACAATCGTCTGGGTTTTCGTCATTAGGCATTGATGAAAAGTTAAAGTCGGCGAAAGTCAGCGAAAGTTAGCGAACAAGATTGTTTATTCTTAAGATTTTGGGGTTGAAATCTTTTGTTGCTGATTAAATTAAAAAAATAATTAATTTGCTTTTGGTTCAAAAGTTACATAATGCGAACAGAGAAGAAGATTGAGATGGTTTTTTTGCAACTTTTGGCTTAATGATGACAATAGTCCTCTAAATTGCCTTTGTGACAAGTTAGGCCTTGAGCTTTCTTTTTTTGGTCATTTATGTCCTAAATGTTTGCTGAAATTTTTTCTTGGCCACCAAATTTTTCTCCTTCGTGTATTTGGGCCCCAAGCTTTCAAAATGAACCCAGAAGATGCTGATTTCATAAAAGTGACCCCAAACCTTTAATTAAAACCATACTAAAATTTATTTTCATGCAATAAAGGTTAAATTCACTTTAACTAAAAAGACACATATGGTCATGGTGGCTCATAAAGGTAAATTAAAGTGAATATGCATGATAAATAATTTTTCAAATAGATCAAAAGACACAAATAAATGCAACATATGACCAGGGAGAAATTTAAGTGTATTAATTCTCCTATTTGGTAAAGTCATGAAGGTTGAAACTAAGCCCCGTGATTGCCATTGATTGGGAAGGTAATATAAGGAATATCCTATTGTGGGATGGTTTTATGTGCTCTATTGAATTGTTGCCACTAGAGTGGTCGATTTGATGGGTCTTGTAAAATTCCATTCTCACATGATTAGGGATGTCTTTGGATTGAGTGTATGGTTATGCTGCCCAAAGGTGTTAACTATGGATGAAGTTTAAAAATGAGACAGATATGGCATATGATTGAGGATTGACTTGTCTAAGCTGTTTATACTCCCAAAGGTTGTAGATTAGTGAGGATAAGAAAATTTCTTTGATTCGCCATTATATGTGAGAATTTAATATCGCATGTTATGATTTTTTTCCAATGTTGTTTACATAATGAGGTGCTTGAATTCTCAATGTTGATACTATTTGTGGTTTTAGGTATCATGGTTACCTTACAAATTATTTATGTTTCCATTTGCTTGATCTTTTTAGTCACCTTTTTAGTTAGCAACAACTTGGTTACCATCGAGTTGCTGATTGGCTCTAACTTAAAAAAGTGGAAGCAAGATGTGGAATTTGCTCTTCAGATGGCAGACGTAAATCTAGCCATGATCCCTGACAAGCCTGCAAATCTTACTACCATGAGCAGTGATAAAGAGAAGATGGCTTATGCAGCTTGGGAGAAATCAAACATATGTGCTATCTCTCAATAAAAAGGTATATTCCTGAACACCTGCTTAGTGGTCTTTCTGAAACTAATGCAGCCAAGGATTTCCGTGATGCTATGTCCCAGAAGTATAGAGTGTTCTCTAATGCTGAGATAAGTACCCTCCTAAAGGAACTTTACTCCATGACGTATGACGGAGTAGGTGGTGTTAGGGAGTACATCATTAGGATGGTCCACACTCAGAGTACACTCAATGCGCTCAACATATCATCCCTGACGCATGTATTGTGCATCAAGCGCTAAATACTCTTCTTGTGAAGTATTGGTTTCTTGTCATTACTTATAACTCTCAGGATGAGGCTTGAGCGATCAATAACCAGATTACCAGGTGTGTCGTTGAAGAGGAGAAGCTCAAAAGTAACAAGTTCCAAACTACCTTGTTTGTATTAGGTAAACACAACAAGAAGAAGGATAAAAAGCCTAATTCTAATGTTCCAAATAATGTTTAGACTCAGGCTAATAGTCGGGCTGGAGGAGTAAGTAGTCCAAATGCAATGATTGAAAAGAAACAAAAGAAATGGTTTTTCTATAGGAAAAGAGGTTATCTTAAAAATGATTATCCTAAATTTAAAGCTTGGTTGGCTAAAAATAGGCATGAAGGTAATAACTCTTTGGTTCTTGTTTTACTTGAATCCATTTTGGCTATGGCCCCATCCAGTTCTTGGTGACTAGGCAGTGGAGCAACTGCTCATGTTGCTTTTACTTTCCAGGGGTTCATAAGTGAGAAGAAGCCAAATAAAGAGGAGTCAAAGCTCATTGTTGACAATAATGAAGAGGTGGACGTGGAATTCGTAGAAGTTGTGTGCTAAATTTAGATACTGGATTTAGATTTTTTTTGAATAACACATTCTATGTACTGTCTTTTAGACAAAATTTGGTCTTAGTTTCTGTGTTGGACAATGATAGCCATGCTTTTGAGATTAAGGATGGTTTTATTAAATTACTTTTTGACTCAAAGTATGTTGGTAGTTGTTCTTTGTTCTCCGACCTATATAGATTGTGTTTGTATCCAAATGATATCTATGCCACCTCATATAATGTTGAGAAAGTTATTGTTAAAAGGCCTTTTATAAAGCAAAAATCTTTCATGTTATGGCATAAAAGGCTTGCCCACATCTCTAGGAAAAAAGTAGAAATGTTGATAAAGGAAAACATCCTACCTATTCTTGACTTTAGTGACCTAGAGATATGTGTTAATTGTTGTAGAGGCAAGTTGACCAAGATTAAGAAAAAAGGAGCTACACATAGCTCAGACCTCTTGAAAGAAATTCACACTAAGATAAGTGGACCGTACTCATATATAGGTTGTAACTCCAAATATTTTATCACTTTTATTGATAACTATTCCCGTTAATAAGGAAAAATCTGATGCTCTTGATAAGTTTAGGATCTTCAAGACTAAAGTTGAAAAACAATTGGGAAAAGTTATCAAGATTGTGAGATCTGACTGAAGAGGTGAGTATTATGGCAAACATGGGGACAGTGGACAATTTAATAGTCCATTTTCCAGATACTTAGAAGGTTGTGGAATAATGGCTCAGTTCACTATGCTAGGTAGTCATGAGCAAAATGGTATGGTCGAAAAGCAGAATTACACCTTAAAGGACATGATGAAGAGCATGCAAAGTAGGACAAATTTTCCTGACTTTCTTTAGGACGAGGCTACTAAGAAGTGCTTGTATATCTTAAATTAAGTACCTATTAAGTCAATGCAAAATACGCCATTTGAGTTGTGAACTGGTAGGAAACCCAACTTAAACCACTCTCAACTTTAGGGCTATTCTGCTGAAGTGAGATTGTATGATCCCATGGAAAATAAATTGCAACCTCATTCTACTCATTGCTATTTTTCAGGTTACCCTAAACATTCTAAAGGGTATAGATTATATCGTAGGGATGAAAGTTCTAGAATTGTGGAATCATAAACAGCAAAGTTTCTGGAGCATGATGTGACCAATGAAAGTGATTACTTTAAAACCTTAGAGAAGGATGTGCAAACTAATACCATGTGTGTTCATCTACCAATATAGCAAGAGAATATGGATTTATTATCTGTGCTTGCTCCAATAGAGCAAGAACCTCTACAACCACTAGTTTAAGGGGTTCATTTGGCACAGGATGCGGTAGCAGAGGTTTCACTTAGATGGTCTACTAAGTAGAAAAAGTCTGCTATATCCTCTGATTATGTAGTCTATCTTGGTGAAAATGATTATAACATCAGTTATGTAACTGATCCAATGACTTTTCTAGAGGCTATATCTAGTCCTCAAAAGGATTTATGGTTAGATGCAATGAAGGATGAGATGCAATCTACGCAACAAAATCAAGTATGGGAGCTTGTTGAGCTACCTAAAGACTATAAACCCGTTGGTAACAAATGAGTGTTTAAGACTAAAAGGGATCCTAAAGGAAAAATTAAGAGGTTTAAAACTAGACTGATTGCCAAAGGATACACTTAGAGAAGGAATTGACTATGTTGATTTATTTTCTCCTGTATCCTCTAAAGACTATTTTCGAGTCATTATGGAACTTGTAGCTCATTATGATTTAGAGTTACATTAGATGGACATTAAAACCGCCTTTCTAAATTGGAACCTGAAAGAAACAGTCTACATGGAACAACTTGAAGGTTTTAAGGTAACTGGTAAAGATCATATGGTGTATAGGCTGTTAAGGTCTATTTATGGTCTATAGCAAGCTTCTAATCTTTGATGAAGTAATCACCTTATTTGGTTTTTTTGGAAAACCAAGTTGATAGATGCATATATCACAAGGTCAGTGGGAGCAAAATTATATTTCTAGTCCTTTATGTGGATGATATTTTACTCGCAACTAATGACCTAGGCATGCTACATGAGGTTAAGCAGTTTTTGTCTAGGCAATTTGACATGAAAGATCTTGGTGAAGCATATTTTGTTCTTGGAATTAAAATCGATAGGAATAGATCTCAGAACTTGTTAGGTCTCTTTAAAAAATTAGACGTTAAACGTATATTAACACGATTCAATAAGTAAGATTGTAAACCTTAGAATGTGCCACTTGCTAAGGGTGAAAACTTGAGCTCGGTACATTGTTTTAGGAATGATTATGAGAGAGAATCCATGAGGGATGTGCCATATGCTAGTGTTATTGAGAGCTTGATGTATGCTCAGGTTTGCACTAGATCGGACATCACATTTGCAATAGGTCTCTTAGGAAGATATTTATCAAATCCTGGGCATGACCATTAGGTTGCTACAAAGAAAGTCCTGAGGTACTTAAAGGGAACCAAAGACTACATGTTGACCTACAAAATGGTTGAGAATCTTAAGCTAGTTGGTTATACTGATTCTGACTATGCCGACTGCAAAAATGATGGAAAGTCCACATTAGGGTATATTTTCATGTTGACAAGTTATGCAGTTTCACGGAAAAGTGTCAAACAGACACTTGTGACCTCTTCTACCATGCATGTTGAATACATAACGTGTTTTGGAGCTTTCACACAAGCTGCATGGTTGTGGAATTTTATCACTGAGATATCTATTGTAGATTCCATCACTAAGCCCATTTGACTATACTGTCATAATCTTGCAGTAATGCTGTTTTGCAAGAATAATAAAATCATTTCTAGGGCTAAGCATTCAAAAGTCAAATCTCTGACTGTTAAGGAGAAAGTAAAAAAAAGGAGAGTTTGTGATAGAGCACATTGGGACTGGGTATATGATTGCTAATCCTTTAACTAAAGGACTTTGCCTTGAAAGTTTTAAAGGCCATGTTACTAATATGCGATTAGTAGAGTCCTTTGATGTACTTGGTTAGTGGTTCATATGTTATTGCTTTATTACTTTATTTTGAGTACACATTTGACTTGTGTAATTTTTAAAACATTTTATAATGAATGATGCTTTTCAGTCATAAAGTTTCTTCATTATGAAATGTTTTAAAGTCTTAAGATGAGTGTCAATCTTAAGTAAAGACTGGGGCATTACTGGTTATGGCCTTGTGGTTGTATGTTTTATGTGACACATAAAGGGTCATCTCAAGATGCATAAAGTTAGAAAGACATACAAGCTCGATGATGAGTAATAAAGAATTTGTCAGGCGTGCTTGTGCTACTTAAAAAAAGAAATCAATGAGACCAATAAGTAAATAGCAATGCAAAATAGATCATAAAGTGAGAATTGTTGTTACTTGCCATACAACCACATTTAGTTCATATTAACAAGGTGTATTAATGAGTGTGACCATGGAAGGTCCTATGTCATGAGTTGATATAGTTACTGCCATGATTTTTCAATAAGAACATTGTTGGACGAAATAGTTCATGGAGTTGTCTTATGACCAATTTGTTTCCAATAGCATGCACATAAAGGTTTTTAAGGTCTTAATTCAAAATATGTTTTTCAAAATCTTTCGCAATTAATGTTGCTCAAGTGGGAAAATGTTGGAAATTTTTAATGTGGGCTAACATTAATTGTATGTTTTATTAAAATGGATTAAGATTAAATTGGTCAATTATAAGACACATGAAGGCCACAAAGGTTATGATTTAATTATTTAGGCCAACAACTCCAATTATATAGTTAAATGTAGGTTATATTAAAGTGGGCCATAGAGTCCATGTGACTATTAATCTGTAGGCTCATGAACTTCTATATAAATAAAGAGCTAGGTCCCTTCCCTACCTAAGATGATTATGGCAAAAAAAATTTCACCTATTGGAAGAGCCGTTGATTGGAATTTGGGAAGAAACTTGTGCATTTATCGATCTTGTTTCCAATGCATTCATCGATAGAGCCTAAATTAGGTCAGATCTTTTATTTGTTCCAATTTAACTTGTGTGTTCTATACTCTCATGTATGACCTTATCAAGTTAGAAAAATCAACATCCTAAACTCTTCCCTAAATGTGGGTTCAACCTAAAATGAATCTGCACTTCTCTTCATTCGTTATCTTGTATATCGCTTTACCATTTTTACACAAGGCTAGAGTTTATGTGAATGAAAAATTTTATCATTGTTAGTGTTAGGGTTGAAGCAATTGTAGTAGGGTTATAATTGGAAAGCAAAATAGGTAAGGGAATTTGAATTTTTTGTTTTCCAAATTTGTTGCTTGGGTAAGGGGCTTTTGTGGTAGGTGTGTGGTGGAGTCACTATTTTGATGATTATAGGGAAAAAGTGTGAGTTTTTGGGTTGATTACATTTTCTTATGAAGTTGTATTGTTTGTTTGTCTTGTAGGGACCATGTTACATGAACTACTATTTTATATGGGTGATGATGATGTTCTTGCACTACTTCTATATGTACACAAAAGGCAGATCCTAACTATTGTTCGTACCATGACATGACTGACATGATTTGGGAGAAACTATTTTTGGAATAGTAATATTTAACTATGGAGATAAGGATTAAAAGTAGGATAAGGATTAAGAATGATGCTGACATATTGAAGATATTTAGAAATTATAAAGAGGCAATTAAAATTTCTATTTATGTGAAAACTAAACAATGTCCCCTAGTCGACGTGGAGTATAAGTGGGAAGAACATGAAAAATTTTCTGATAATGAAATGAGTGAGAGAGTGGTTATTGATGTTGAAGGTGATGGCTCAGAAGTTGAATGTGAAGAAAACAAAGGTAGGGAAAGAGGATGGTTTCGAGGTTCAAAACTAGGCTGAAAGATGATAATGAACCATATATAGGAGAGGTGATGTTCTAGTTGATAATGAGCGACACATGGGAAAAGGTCATGTGGGGGAGATGAATACTAAGGAAGACCCTCTACCTGAACTGAATGACCTAAACAGAAGTAAGGTTCAAGTGAAGACATACTCAGAAGAGCTAAAAAAAAAAGAAGAAGTATATGGAAAAGACAAGTGAAAGGGAGAAGGAAAATGAGGGGAACTAAATTAGGAAGGAATAAGGGGAAGAGGAAGAGGAGTAGTGAGAATGATGATGTGCCTAACCAAAGATGAATTAACTGTGGTTGATGATGAAGGGGTAAGCTTGAGTGGTGAAATGTTCGAGTGAAGATTTGAGTGACGATGAGTGGTTGGATGAGAGAGAAGCTGAGTGAAACTATAGGTGAAGAAAAGAAAGAGCATTCTAATGGTGAAGGGAATGAGGATGACCATGATTTGAGTGACTCGAGGAGCGAGTCATCTCATGATAAGCACATAATGTATAAGAATATGTCTGAATTTATGAAAAGGGCAGAGAAGAGTTTTGATGAAAAAAATTAAGACAATTGCTAAAGAGTTTAGGAGGAACCCAGATGGTAAGATTGTGTTTAAAAGATTTTATATCTTTAGCAATATTAACCGCTTCAGGGAAGTGTTGAAGGACTATTACATTGAGGAGGGATATGAATTAAAAAGAATTAAAAATGTACCTGACAGAATGAAAGCTATTTGTATGAGTGATGGATATACGTAGTGTATCTATTGCTTAATAAGAGGACATTTATGATGAAGACTCTAAATGGGGAGCACAAATGTCTTAGACCTTCCAAGAACTTAAACGCTAATGCTGAATTGATTGTAAGCAAACTTGACTATTTTTATTAAAGAGGAACTAGACATAAGCTATGGTTTGATTGCAAAACATTTGGAGAAACAATATGGAATTGAAGTTTCTGAGATGTAGCTATACAAGGCCAAGACATGGGCAAAGGATAAAAATGAAGGAAAATATGCTGAGGCTTACGCTAAGTTTAGAAAATGAAACCTATTAGTTTTGGAACATAACCCAGGCAATGTAGTAAATATGGAGTTTTGCCTTGGACTTGACTCAATTGTACAATAGCCCTAATTTAAAAGGTTATTTATATGTTTTGATGCATATATGAAAGGGTTCTTAAGAGGATGCACACTTTATTAAAGTTGATGAATGTTTTCTCAAAGGCCCCTGTGAAAGAGTGTGTATAGTTGTTGTGTTGGATGGAAATAATGGTATCTTCTCTTTTCCAATTGATGTTGTGGTGGCTGAGTGCAAGGGTAGTTATCTATTCTTCCTGCAAAGCCTATAAAAGGCTATCGGTGATAGGGCATACACTGTAAAGGCTTTCCAAGTGTTTCTCCAAGCTTGAATGCTGAGGTAAGTAAATCCTAAGCTACTTTTTTCAAATAAGTTTTATTGAGCAAGGAAAGCAAGCTAAGTAAGGTTAAGTTGAGTTCCAAAATGTAATTAGCATAAAAAAAGGCAAAAGGGCAAAGTGGTAATTTTGACCCAAGTAAGTGGCATGATGATAATTTCAATGGAATTAGGTTCATGCAGGTGTTTTGAGAAAAATAAATTAAGGCCATAAGTGTTTCTAGCCATTTGAACTAACAGTGGAAGTTAAGGGTGAAAAATATACTAAGTGAGAAATTGAGCTTTTATGTCTTGTAATGGCTTAAGTAACTTAAGGGCAAAGTATGTGGGTAAGAAAAACCTTTCTATGGGACCAAGGAGTGATGGTGAGAAGAGTTTAAATGGCTTACGTGAATAAAAGCTATGTTTGAGGGCCAAAGTGGCAAGTGGAGGATAAATGGGCTAAGTGCGAGTAGTTAGATATATTTAGAAAAGTTGGGAACTATTAATCATCTCCCTCATCCACCATTTTCGTAGCTCTTCTCTCTCCATACCTCCTCCTCATCAAAGCCCCCAAATCACCTAATATTTCATGGAAATTGAAGGTCCCAAAGCCAACCCAACAAGCCATTAGCTTATTTTTGGTAGATTTGGTGCATTTGAAGTTGTTGTTGCAAGTTTTTGGTTAAACCCTAAGGTAAGCATCTTTGATCCTTGTGGGTTAGTTCTAAGGTTGTTAAAAGATTAGAAATGCTCTTAATTCTGTGCCCTTGGTGTCCAATTTGGTTGAATTCAAGCTTGGAACTTAAAGGAACTTCATTGAGCTCAAGTGTACTTATTGCTTGCTTCTTGCTTTGAGGATGATTTGAGTTAAGGGATTCAAGTTAATTCAGCTCAAATAATGTATAGAATTGTGGTATTATGTGTGGGAATAAAATAGAAACAAGACCCATGTGAATTGGCTTTAGGGATTGAAAAATTGAGTAAGTTTTGTGCAAAATAGCACACAGTTGCATGATGCTGGAGGAGCATTAGCAACAGTGATGCGACTTGGAGATGCATCTCTTTGGCGACACATCATTGGTGACTTTCCAGGAAACTCAGGAACTGATACCTTTGGCAATGCATCGCCAAGGCCCAAGTCCCTCAAGCTCGGGGTATCTTAAAAATGTCTCAATCTCTTGGTTATCATCCCTAGGCCATTCTAAGATGTTCCATATCCTCGTTTGGGTCTAGAACTCATTCGTAAGTTAGAAATTATACATTATTTAGGTGGTAACTAAGTGGTGTAGTTAAGGTAGGGTAAGGAATGGTGGCTAAAGGGTTAAAGGGCTTAAGTTCTTAAGAGAGCACTATGGGGATTAAGCCAGGTTTTAGATTTTTTGTTGGCCCAATTGGGAGGTCTTAGACCTTCGGGCAATGAACAAAAAAGCTAAGAGGATCCTAACCAAACCCTGTGGTTTGGTAAGTAAGCCACTAAGGAGCCTTAAGCTAAGTTCTAAGAGCATAGCAAGTTGTACCACATAAGGCAGCCACCATATACAATAAGTTAAGGGGAAGAGATGAGTAAGAGGGGAGCAAGTGATGACTTACTCTAAGTAGCTCGTTAGAGGCGGGCAAGGGTTAAGTAAGCAATGACTTACTCTAAGGCGCTTGTAAAAGGACTTCATGAGGTTAGTTAAGTGCTAGCATAGAGTACGAGGACTAATATCCAAGTACCCCAGCTATATGATCTCATGACAAGTTTAACACCTACAAGTGTAAAGAAGTTGTAAGTACATTAGTATGTGCATATTATGTCCATCCATCCATCCATCTATCCTCTCATTATTTTGCATTGTTTGTTGTCCTAAATCTTATTTTTGGTTATGACGTTGATTGATTGTTTTGTGCATGTATTAAGTGGGTTAGTCAGGCTTAACAGTTGATAAGGGTAGCTATTAAGGCTAAATTTTATTGGTTTGAAGATATTCTTTAAGTAGGAAACTTAAAGTTTCTAAGCTACTTAAAGCTTAAGTTAGCACTGACCAAAGTGTTTGCCTTACAGTTTGAGGCTAAATGAGTACAAAAAAAATATGGCTCACTACATGAAGCTAACTAGCTTACTTGGGTGAAGAGCTAAAGATGGATCTGAGTAGATATATGTTGTTTCTCCTGTATGTAGGGTATTTTCATACAAATAGATTATCTTTACTAATGTCCATTAGTGTGTATAACACTAGGGTTATATTTGGGTGTATATAAGATTAATATGTATCCACATGTTGTTACTTGAAGTTAAAGTAACTAAAGTTTTACATCTTTTCTTGTTTTGAATTGTGTTTTTATTAATTGCCGTGGCACTATTATCAAGGTTTTAATTTATTGTTATTGTATAGCCAAGACAATGCATGCATATTTCCTATGTAGGGTAGGCTAAGTAACTAGTTGCACGTAACAATTTCAGATACTTGACAAGTAACAAATAGCCAATTATAATCATAGTAGGATCATAGTTCTCTAAGAGCCTACCAATGGTAGCAAATTCACGACCCTGGAACCTTTGTTCCGCGACATATACCTTCATCAGTAACAAACAAAAAGTTATAAACTTGTATTAATATTTTTTTTTTAGTTTATGTTATCAAATGTAAAATTTGAATGTATGTTTATTTAACTTCTTAGGGTTTAATTGATGTTGTGGCCATGATATATTCACAAGCCAAACACATATTTTGTATGAGACACTTTTATGCCAACTTCGGAACCAAGTTTACGGGTTTAGGTTTTAGGTTAGGTTTTTGGAAGGCTATAAAAGGCTACAATGTCACTTAGTTTAATATTGCAATGAAGTCTGTATGTAATTTTGGCAAAAGTAGTTCTGCCTATAAGTGGCTTAGAGAAAAACTTGGTCTAGATTAGGGTATGATTACCTCTGTAAGGTTAACAATGTCACAAAAAATATGAGTGAGTCATTTAACAACTGGATAAGAAAGATTAGACACCTCCTAGTACTGACCTTATTAAAGAGGCTAAGGTTAAAGATAATGGTTAGGTTTCACAAGAGATATGCAACTGACTGTACTTGGTCTGCCAAATTGACCCTTATCCGTAAAGGAACTTAATAGAAAGATTAAAGCCTCTCGTGGTGAATTCCTTTGTTAGCTAGTAAGGGTGAATTTTAGGTACTGGATGGTCTGGAAATGAACATTGTAAACTTGTCATTGAAGACCTAGTCATGTAATCAATAGGGAATTACTAACATAACATGTGAATATGCAATATGCTGAATGAATTTTACATGGGTAAATGTAGAGGATTTTATTAATCCATTTTACTCTATGTCAACTTATCTGCAAGCTTATGATTAGATTGTGCACCCCTTGCATCAAGTTGATCTTGATCTTAAAGATGCTGAAACTGTTATACTTCTCCCACCAATAAGAAGGAAATTTGATGTGCTTAGGAAAAACAAAAGAATAGAGGTTGGTGAAGGAGAATTAACATTAAGGTCAAGCGCACCCACCTTCAGCAAATGTCAAACAATTGGCCATAATGAAAGAACTTGCCCTAACCAATGCACTACATCTAAGAAGGTACATTTCCTGAAACCATTATGCTATAGCCAATAGTTGGCAATTGATGTCCTTGTGACTCAATCTTCATTGTTTCTGTTTGCAGAACCAAGGTAGGGGCAAAAGGCACACATTTAAAGCCAAGGTAACATATTACTCCCTTATTGTTATTTAACCAACCCCAAACAAATAAACTTATATTGATTATATATGCAGGGAAGAATATGGATGCCCTAGTAATTGAATTCTATTAGAGCACTGTACCACTTTTGCGATGATAAAATAAACCACTTTTGTAGGAGTAACATAGTCACTTCTGTTGAAGGGTTAAATTAGCATATAGGCAAAAATGATGTGAATACTAAAGTTAGATGGTAGGTGTCCAAGTTAGACAGTTGCAACACTTTTTGTGAGTGTTGAAGTTAAACCCCTGTTACAGATTGTGGTTGTCTTTTTGAATGACTAAATGCTGATATAATCCTCCTTAATGATAAGTGAAAGATTATATTTATGCACTTTATGTATGTCATTTTATTGAATTCTATAGTCACCCCTCCTTATATTTAGGTACACGAGACCATTGATGCAATTTCCAAATTCACACAGTTTTTCCATATAACAAACTTTTAATTTGCAAAAACCCCTTCAAGCAAACTAATAGGACAATCCCAGAATGCATCTTATCAAAGACAACACCGCCCTTTATTTAGGTTTTCTTCTCCAGCAACTGAGCTCCCAGGTTCTCACTAATTTTTCATACATCAAATATTTAATATTTCAAAAACCCTTATCGAGGAAGATGGCAACCAATTTGTGAATCTAGTTTATTAGTGACTTTTTCATTACCATCACAAAAACATTGAATACAATTACAAACATAATTACATTGATCTCCAAAGGTAAACACATAATTTCCCTTATTCTTCCAACAACACCTTTCACCTTATTAAGTCTGCCACAGGCACTTGCAATTGCATCCAAAAGAGTGCTTTCATTTCTCTCTTCACACCCATCTACAACAGTACAGCCCAAACCACCAACCCCTACATCTGCACTAAAGCTTGAACTTTGTCTAGCGCACTTAGTCTATCCTCGAGTTTGTGTTGGCAAGCACTAACTCTTAAATTTGAATTTTTTCTCAGCACATGCATAGTAAAGCTTGTTGGTTTTTTTCTCTAACTTTGATATTTTGACACCAGCTCACCACTCGCACCAACATCGCTTGTTCTCAAACCAAAGATGTTCAAAATCAGAATGGTTTATGTGCTTGCAAACATCTTGAAAACATCCATGACAAGATGCATCAATTAGTCATCAACCTCTTTCCTAACCCAAATGACAAATTCAAACTCAAAACCCTAAAATTGAAAAAATAAATCTGTTTAATTTAACAATTTAGCTTTACCATTAACACCAACAAATTGCGGGCAAAGTTTTAGGTTGAAATCCACATTCAGGATGGATATTAAATGGTGGCCGAATTAGAAGAAAACTAGAAGATTCAGTTGACCACAATGGACATGCAGGGTTTTGGGAACCAAACAAGCGCAGCATAAACTAACCAAAATGTTCCATGATCCAAGTAAAACAGAGTAAATCTGGTGTTCAAAATTTTTACCTAGTTGGCTTAGATCCTTTACCAAACTGTTAAGTTGAATCACAAAGACTTAAACAGTTGATGTGTTTAAGCATTATATGGTATCCATACGAATCTGTCGAATCACCATGCCTTCACCATGTCCCAGCATATGCGTTCCTCTTCCTCTCATAGTGCTAGCTTGCGTCCTACAAGGAAAGGAAAGAGAATATTGCGGCTAGAACCTTTCAGAACCCTTCTGATTTCGTCCTTCTTAAGAGGCTAAGGTTAGGATATGAAAATCCTTACTATATGATGTATATATAGTGAGGTTTAACTCTCAAGCTTAATGGGTTTCAAAACTCTAATCAAATTACATTTAATTTTGGGCTTAATAATGGCTCAACCTTTGGGCTAATTATTAATCCAAAATTATCATGAAACGAAAACCAAACATTCAGCTCATGCATTTAAATAATCCAATTGGCTCTAAGTGTGCGACCCTATAGGCTCCTACCAAATTCGCAATGATTATAAATCATATTTATGATCATAAACAATGAGCAGTGTCTAGCAGAATATCATTGCTACACAAGTGACAAGATAGTCGGTGATTCGACTAAACCTCTATGATCAATATTCATATATGTCATTGTCCTTTTGTCTAAGATATCAAAACCAAGTACGAGATATAGAATGTGTCACTCTCATATAGCCTAATTTATGGTGCCTTGATTCTGGAGTAGACTAACTTAAACTGATGGCATTGATATCGTATATCAATTCATTCGAAGATGGCCATGTATTTTCTTAGTCTCACTCTATTAATGGGCCTAGAGTTATCACTCCAATATATAGGACGAACAAATTCCATCTTGACCATATAAATCCTTCCGCATGGTATGTGACTTACTCGATGACCACTTTTATGTTCACTCAGTTACGAGCAACATACAGTAGTATTAAAGTATGTGACTTACATGTAGGGAACCTTGATAATCTCAGGTCAAAGGACTACATACATCATGATCACTATAAAAACCACTTAGGACACTCATAGAATGATCCATGTAGCGTTCTCTTGATAGGTCAGTCCAGTACACAAGTTCTCCAACCTGTACCCATATGTACATTACATATCTCATATTAGTCTCCACATATGCTAGTCTTTATGTATTATTGTAATCTACTTCACAATAATACTAGACTATGGACATTTAAGAATATCATTATTCTAGGGTTAAAACTTTGTTTGATTACATTACGCAAAAACAAAGAACAAACACAATTATTGGAATGATGCCTCAATAAAATATTACAACTTAATGTGCAAAATACAATCATCTTATGATTGGCTCTGGGCACAACACTAACAGAACAAAGGTAGCAAACAAAGGAAAGAGCTGTTAGAAGGTCCCATTTCCTGTCATTCATATGTTCAAATGATGCCATGTGTACTTTGATATGTAATGTTCCAAATTTACCCACACATATGAAATGTGTCACTCATTCATAGCTTCTTAAACCCACTTACAAGCATTTGAAGTTGATTTTTATTACCAACCGCGTTCGAATATTCAGAAATTGTTTAATTTCATCTAATTAATTTTGACTCTCATTTAGTTTAACCCTCCACCACTTCCTATTCTCCCATTTTCCTCGGTAACAGTTAATATGTTTAATCACTTCCAGCCACTACTTTTGGCAGTTTTATTATGTCTCATGGCAATTATTATCGACAACTCTCCTACTTCCCAATTAACATTCATGCGCACTCCTCCAACCACACTACTCCACTAAAACTGTCCATGACTATGTTCCGTTTCATTCTCTATGCGCATATAAATGCATTAACACAAGCCAGGTAAAACTCACAACACTTCTACCAAGAAAGAAAGGAAATTATTCCCTGAAGAGTTAAAGGCTTGCAACAGGTGTTGGCCTTCAGTGCATTAATTCCTACCATGTCTGCAAACAACAGGGTGATTCTTGTAGCTTAAGTATGTTATTACCAAATAATTATAGTACAAAATATGAGGTAACTTACAGTTTTTGCTTCAAATGCAATGTTGACTTCATCTGTGGAAACAACAACAATTACTGAATCGGCATCCTAAAGGAAGTTGGGTCCCTAATTAGTTTCAGCTTCCTTCTGAAACAAATATCATCAGTCAACAATGACTTTCATTGCTCTCATTTTCATTCATATTTTTAAACTATAAAGTAAATTGTCTTCTCCTCTACGTGTTGGACCCCTGCTCCCCAAGAAATCCTTTACTACACTATCAAGTTCATTCTAAAAATCTTACTTCGCCCATTTTTTTGGTTTCCTGAAATGTTTATTCCATGAACTATAGCAATTCGATGGATACTATGCTTTTGCCTCTCATGTTAGAATGTTAGTGTGAATTATTTTAATGAATTTAGGAAACCAAACTTACATTCTAGCTCATCAACTATCTGTTCCTTGTCAAAAGTTTTGTTGAAAGAATGCAATGTGGTTCAATTCTTTATGAATTTCACAATTGTCACGCACTAAAAACTCAGCATTCATTACGTATTTTTTCCATTTACTACCAGTAGTAAATGCTTTAGAGAAAAAAAAGGCTTACACTTTTTCATCTAATATGTTTTCCACATCTGTTTGAGAAAAAGTTTTAAGTGCTAAAATGGCTTTTTACCCATAATGGAAGTTATTTCAATCCTTATGGTTCCTACCCCAGCCTATTTGTGCACTAAGCTGAGAATTGAGTCTCCAGCTTACTTATTCACCCTAGAGAGACATAGATTTAGGTATATTGTGGATGTGCAACTGGGTAAGCTGCCTGGTGGTCAAAATAATATTGTTAAGGTCAGAGGGTTACTCTCTACAAAGGTACACATGGCTAATGAATCAACAACTAGGGCTGCAATAATTAGCGTTAAGAATTTTTATAAATTCGATGTGGATGATGTAAACCTTGATGATTCGATGGACATGAAGGAGCAGCTCAAAGAAGCATCATGGGAGATTGATGGACTCAAGTACGAACTACAGTTGCAGTAGTATAATCAACAGTGTATGAAGGCTTATTGGTTGGATCAAGTCAGGCATCTACATGCACCAGTTTTTGTGCTTAAGGCGAAGCTTAATTAGGTTAACCTAGCAGAGGAGAGCACTTCAACAACTATGGAGTCAGACCTGGAGGAGGATAATGGCCTGTAGGACTTAGGTTTTCAAATTTGGATCAACTAACGTTATTCTATGTCATACCATTATTTTTAGTTTTATGTAAGTCTAATTTCCAGTCACTCAAGTTTTCGACATTTGCCTTGCTCCTATGTGTTTACCCTATGTGGTTGAATGTTATTGTTTTCATTATTTATCTATCCGCCAAATCTTATAATTTTTTAACTTTTTTTTTTCATTTTGAAAAAAATCGAACCACATTACACTGTTCTAACTTAGTTCCCCCCCCAAAAATGGAAGTAAAGAAAAAAGAACCTACTTGTATTTTAATTCACAAGCTTGGTCATTATGACGTTTAAAGTTAGGTCATACATATAATATACTCAATCTTGCCGTAAGGAATATTTAGCTGAGAAATGTTGGAAGTTAGGTCATATGTATAATATACTCAATCTTGCCGTAAGGAATAGGTAGCTTAGAAATGTTGGAAGTTAGTTTATATGTATAATATACTAAACCAGCCTTGTCACTTATTTCTCTTTCTAGAGAACCCTTTCTAGACATTGATTAAGTGAACCTCATACTATGAAATTATCATACTATGAAAGTGCAATGTCATGATATTTTGCTTTACAGAAAACCCAAAAGGCTCTCTAAAAAATTTTCTCATCATTTTTTTCTACACATTCATTACGAGTGACGGAAAATCTCAGGTTTCAAGCTTTCCCACCACCCAAAATTAGTAAAGTTGCATGAAAAAGTAGTATGTTCAACTTTAATTTAAAATTTTTTCACATCATTCAATATCTTGCTATTACTGTTTTTTTTTTTCGCTTTTGTATGTAAAGAACGAAACTGACCAGGAATTACGCATCCCAGCATCTTTTTGTATAAACAAATTTCTAATATGCTTACTAAATGTAAGTAAATTTAGATATATAGTTTGTGCTGTGATTTGAATTATTAGAAAAATACCATATATGTATCTTAAGAATACAATCTCTCTGTTTTATTTACCTTCTCCCTTATTCAGGACACTTTTGCTACTCTAGTGTTAATTATGTTTCCTTCTCTGGGCATAGGCATTCCATTTAGTTAACTACACATTCTCTATCTATTGTTTGTGCTTACCAACTTTTCCGCAAAAAAGTTTAGAATTCTTTTAACCACTATTTCTATTCTAAAAAAATGGATCTATATTGTAGTCCTTCCCATCATTTCTTTTCAAACTATTAACCATTAAAAAACATGATTCCTTTGTCATTTTAGAAGAACATATCTTAATTTCTTCAAAATTAATGTTTAGTATTTTACTGCCTAGGCTTAGCTTAGTTTCTTCAAGCCGAATCAACAAAGTAAGACATATAGCCAAACATGATTAACTTAGATAGGGAGTTGAATAACTATGAATTGGAACATTGTTTATGTAAAGAATACTTCATGGCCAAGAACAAGCTGACGCTTTATGTGGTCGGACTGGTTTAGCCATCCCTTCTGCCTCTTACATGTAGCCTTTGTTGGTGTTGTCCTTGGTCCACAAGGAACCCGTTGATGAATACTCATAAGTGTATTGCTATTAAGGGTTTAAATCATCATTATATACTTTGAGTATGATTAATTTCTCTCTTCTGAGCATTTTTCCATCTGGTTACTATTCACACATTTTTACTATTCACTGAGTTATTATTCATCGACTTACTATTCATAAACATTTTCACTATTCATTAATATTAAATAGTTATTGTTTTTTACGTAGGTAAAATTATCACTTGGCGACTCTTTACGAGAAAAATCATATTTGGAGCTGTAGATGTCGGAACTAAGTGATTCCAGATTCATCTGAAAGTCAACATATAGATCTTCAACTTTGATTTATTCTGTGAGCTAGTTTGATCATTTTCATTGCCAAAATCTGATTACAGATGAGATCATTCATTTTTTTATGTGCTGAAGAGCAATTTCGGTAGAAAAAACATAACTTAAGCTATAGATGTCTGATTTGAATAAGCAAGCTGTCAATTCGAAGCTAAAGAAGAAATCTACAAGTCTTATGCTTTAAGGAAGAGCTGATTTGATTTTTATGATAGTCAAAAAATTAAAAAAAGTTGCACCCTGCCATTATTAATTTCTATTTACCTATATTTCAATATTTCATTTTACCATTTCACCCATCCCAAAAACTCTATAAATAGGCACCTTGGGGGGAGGGTGGAGGATGCCATTTCTTAGGCCTCATTTATGTTTTAGTATCAAAGTAAGCTTTTCTTCTTTGTTGTTGTTCTTATTTTCAATACCGAAGCTCTGTCCAAGTGTTTTATCGTTTTTCTTCTTGTTCTTCCTTTGATTTTTCAATCCATGTTCATTTCATCTTTCTACATGTTGTTTACTATTATCATGGCTAACTAATCTTTTTTTTGCTAAGGTGAAAGAGTGAAACTTTTGGTATAAAGGTTATGATTGATTTGAATGGATCACAACATTACCAGTATTTTCTTCCTAAATCTATTTAACTTCCCTCCTTGTTAAGTGAGAGTCTTGATTTAACATAGTCAATCATTGGCACAAAAACTACTTGATTCCCTCTATAGAACATGGCTTTACCGGCTATATTAGAATCTTAAGTTATTGTCGATAAAGGTTGGCATGATGGATACTTGAACCCATTAGCAAGTGTTGGCATTTTAAGATCAATGAAAGTTAATACTAACTAAATTCCCAGATTTGGACCTCCTTTATGTGTGGATCCCAAATTGAGTAGTAAGATGAGCTAAAATTTATCATAACCGAAATACTAAAAGTGGATCCCCTAACTTTAACTATTTATTTGAATTTGAATTCTTAATCAACTCCTGTTCACACCTTTCACCAAAATCGTTCCTTATTACCAAATCTATAATTTGTATTTCTTAATTCACTTCCCTGTGGTTTAATACTCAGACTCCTAAGATTTTATTATTTGTAACAACCTACACTTGCATTACAACTGCTACAATGCAGCACCCATCTTGGCAAAAATAACCGAGAAAAAAATTGAGCATTAAGGTGCTTAAAAGGAATTACTACACTAATTAACAAAAAATAATACCCATTTTATAGAGCAGATTAATAACAACCAATGATGCTTACCAGGAAAAATGAGAATGTTTAAAGGCCAGTGTATTTGAAACGGTGAGATTTTGGGGAAATTGGTTTGGACCACCAATAAACACCAGGCAATGAGTACTCTACCCCTTAGAGACCAAATTTTTTGTGGAAAAAACTATCTGAAATCAGAGAAACAAGAAACACAATAGTCAATGTAGCAAACCTTAAAAAATATTTTCAAAGTTTGAAGGCCGATCTATGAATATTTACCTAAGTTTAGTTCAACCTTGGCCTCCACCATTGCATGCATATCAGAACCTGAAAAAACAAAATGAAACAACAGTCATTAACCACAATCGGAAGAGCAAAAAATAAAGAATAGGGATAGGGATCCAAAGAAACAAAAATTAAAGTTTTAATATACTGAGTTGCCTATCCAACTCCCGCATGTCGTTGGATCTTGCAGACATAGGCTAGGATTTCAAATTACTGCCGATTTTGAAAGTCGATATAAGAAAAGAAACATGGAGTTTACAAACCTGATGTACCAAAAAACATAATCGATATAAGAAAAGAAACATGGAGTTTACAAACCCGATGTACCAAAAAACATAGGTTCAGTTATAGATTGTGCGAAATAAACCCTAGATCTAATAAAAAACGTGGACTCTAGCTTCTAAACTAAACAATTTCCCAGGCTATCACAATTTACCAGGCAATGTCCTTAATTCGCCGATCGTATCCCTCACACAGACACACCGGCGACACCACTCCAGTACAGAAGACAAGAGGAATCCGCTGGAAGTTCACCCATCTCTTTCTCCCAATCCTAACACCAGATATTTGAAAGTAGGTGCAATAGACATAACCAAATTCAGATTCGCTCTAAGATAAAGAGGGATAGGGACAGAAGGATGGAAAGACAGAGTGAGGAATCTAGATGGAGAACTATGATTTAGGGCACTAGTCTGGAAGTCTTCACTTCTGCAAAACCCATGTCTTTTGATGCCATTTGGGTTTCAGGACATTCGAGCTTACAAAAATGGTGGGCCTCTTTAAAAACTTATTGGTCCTATAACTCTATTTAGATCTTATTAGTTTATGACCTTGAAAATGTTATCTTTTCTACTTTGTTCCTTCCCTTTTTAATGTGGTGGACATGCCCAAAATTTAAATTTATCCCTACTTTTACAATTGATTCAATTTCTCCCAGTCATTATATATGTCTTCTAGATGCATTTTTTTAAAATTTAATCACTATGTGATCCTTTATTTCTTTTTCATTTGTAGTTTCTATTGTTAACATACTTTCGTATTCATTGTTGCAACAATTACTTTTTCCCTTATAAATTTTAAATGTGTGCCTTTTCTGACTCTTTATTAGTATTACATTATTTTGTTACTCCAACTTAGTGACATTATTTACTTAACAAACTTTATCATTTCCACAATGCAGTGAACTTTGCCTACCATGATCTGCTTACCTACTGAGATTATTGCTTTCATCCTGTCCAAGGTCTTGTCGGACCAACCAAGCAATGTTGCTAATTTGGTCTCTGTCCACCACTTTTTCGCCCTAGCCTTCACTATTCTGGCCATTTTTTACGACTTTGGATGTTTCATCTGTCATTTGGTATTGGTCTCCTTATATGCCATCCACTCGATTCAATAAAATTGAAGGATTTTGGCCATCCCATTGCTATGTTCCTCCATGGGGTTACTACTTATTTCAAGTATGGGGAATTTGTTGAGGGGATCTACTACATCTATCTCTCATCTCTCCGTGGTATTCCCGTGGCTAAGTACCTGTATGCCATCCTTGGTGGAGTTTATGGCCATTTCCACATGAAAAAGCATTGAATATATTCATAACCTTAAAAACCAAGAGGGAACACGTTGAGGAAGCTGTATTCAAGAGCTTCGAAATGAAGCTGATTACATAATTGGAGTAATTGTTCAAAGGTGGCCTAAGAAAAAATGTGATGTGTTTATTAAAACCATTGATCGACAACTTCTTCATCGGGAATGTGGCATGTGTGTCCAATGCATCATCACAATGCTCCATTTGAATAATTGGAGTGAGAGCTATTATGAGATAGATGATCCTAGGTTATGAGATGAGTGTGTCGTACATGATGAGCTTCGTTGCTTCCTTGTCATGCTCCATAGGTTTCAGTAGATGGTTATTTTAGTTCTATAGTTATTAGGTGTTTATTGTCTTTGGTGATCATTTTTATGGTACTACTTCATGTTTCATCCTACTTTATTTGTTTCACTTTAATATTGTTCCTTACTTTGAAAATCTTAAGTTCGTTATTATCTTATAGGGTATTTGATATTGAATTTAGTCTTCTACTTTATTTCCCTAACAAATATTATTGGATTTACACGTGAGTTTTTCTCCTTGCCCCTATGAACTCTTATGTTCGGAGAGCCCTTTGTCTACAACAACGTCATGAGCTTAGGTGTCCTCCTGGCCGAAATCCATCTTCATCCACTTCTAACACAGATCCCATAGTTCCACAAAATCAGTCTAATAACTCTCATCTACCTAATAACCATTCATCATCCAGACCTCCATTGGTTAATATAATAAATCGACTCCAGTCAACACCTCTTACACTTTCTAATGTTGTTAGTAATGGACGTGTTTGTCACACCACTGTTGTCACACCTCCTTCATCAACTGCCCATTCTACTCGAAGGACTTTTGAAATTGGTGAGACCTCGTCCACTGCTGTGGAACATCCAAAGAAGTAAGGAACAATGTCTCATCACTCGATACTTATACCAATGTCACCCATACCTAATCTACCAATGGGTAGTGGAGGTATGATTTTCACTTCACATATATGTTCCCTCCCTTATCTCAAATGTTTTGATGTCATATTTCTCAGTTACTAATTCATACTTCATCTGTTATACTTGCCCCATTTAATGACTACTATCAACGATTAGCTTCTCAATAGGAACCCTTTCACTCGACTAAGTATTAAAGTATACCGCTATACTTTACACATTAATCATAGTTTAACACTTTTTTATCATCTCCCTCACATTTCTTTTGATGACAGGAACATGTTTTCAATATGAGGATATGGGACATCCAACATACATTTGTTGTCACTATGGTGCCACTATGTGGTACGAAGAAAGAAGCAATAAGTCACTGAACCCTACCAACCCTGAATTCTCCTTGTGTTGCCAGAAAGGGAAGGTTTCTATCCCTCATTCTCCTCCACCACCGGAATTTCTTTCAAACCTTTTTAACTATAATGGAGATGCGTTGTCAAGATACTTCAGGAGGCACATTTGTGAAATTAATTCTAGATTTTCTTTCACCTTAACCGATGCTTATGTTGATTAGAGCACACATAATGGACAGGGGCGACAAACTTTTAGATCTTCTGGCATGAATTACCACCGAATTGGATCTTTGTACCCTAACGACGACAATCATCCTTGATTTGCCCAACTCTATATCTATGACAATGAAAATGAGACACACAACCGTATCATGAGTTTCAGTGATGGCAACTACACTGGGTATGATCAGACAATAATTAATGGACTCATACACTTATTTGATGCACATAATCAGTTGATTAGATTTTTTTGAATGGCAAGAGATAGATTGGCTGATACCATACTGCCTTTAGTAATGATACGACTTCTTAGTTCTCGGGCATGAGATAGACAATATAACTTGCCAACATCAAATAAGGTTGCTGGACTTTTTGATGGTATTGATGAGGATACTGGAAATCATCGAGATATACTGGTGTACCCATGGAATTCAAAACCTCGTATTATAGATTTTTTCCACCTGAAACGTTGTGCCTTACATTTTCCATTATTCTTGGTTTATAGAGAGGACGGGTACCATTTAGAGATTACCTATGTAACAACGGATGGGCGGCTTATTTCTTCAGTGACAGTTATTCCGAGGGAGTTCTATGCCTTCCAATTCTAGTACTGTACTTTTGTTCACTCTCTCATACTCTGAGGTGGTAGATTGTTCTCAAAATATGTTGTCAATGCTTACTATGTGACCCTTGAATCACGTTTTAGTTGGCTTAGAAGACATAGAGATCGATTTCATGTTAAAATTCTTTGTGGTCTACAGGATGTAGTCAATAGAGGTGACACAGATGCCTCTTTGCATGGGAAACAAACCATTCTCCCATCTTCATTTATTGGTGGCCTAAAACACATGATTCAGAATTCCCAAGACTGCATGGCATTGTGTCATGTTATAGGTTATCTTGATTTATTCATCACCTTTACTTACAATCCAAAGTGGCCAGAAATCAGTCAATTCCGTCAACTTATTCCTGGCCAACCACCTGAAGATAAACCTGATGTAATTGACTGTGTTTTCATGATGAAATTGCAACATTTTTGGAAAGATATTACAAAGGGAAAACACTTTGGACATGTTATTGGAGGTACTACACTTTTATGTACTTATAAATATCCATTTCCTTTATCTTAAAAATCTGTTCCAAATATTCCCTTCCTATAAATAATTTTATTGCAGACATTTGCATTATTGAATTCCAAAAACGTTGTCTACCGCATGCGCATATAGCTTTGTTCATTCATCCGGATGACAAGCTAAACAATCCACACAAAATTGACCACTTTATCTCCACAGAGCTCCCAAATAAAGATTCAAACCCGGTGGGATATAATGCTGTCATGCGACACATGCTTCATGGGCCATGTGGGGATGCTAACCCCCACTGCCCATGTATAATTAATAATACATGCTCAAAGCATTACCCATGCTTATTTTAAAATGAGACAATATTAAATGAAAATGGATTCCCTATGTACAGAAGAAGACAAGATAACCATTTCGTGATTGTTAATGGGGCACCTTTGGATAATCTATCAGTCATTCCCCATAATTTAGATTTGATGGCTAAGTATGACTATCATGTCAATGTTGAGTTGACAAATAAAGACATGTGGATCAAGTACTTGTGCAAATATATTTGCAAAGGACCAGATATGTCAACTATTGTCTTAGAACCTGGTTACATGGCTAATCCCGATAGGATTAGAACAAACCGGAATGACCATGATGAGATCAAGCAATATATGAATTGTAGATTTGTTTCTGCTTATGAAACATGTTGGCATTTTTTTGAGTTTCTAATACATAACCATCATCCAATCGTTGAAAGGTTATATTTCCATTTACCTGGTGACCAAAATGTCATTTATGATGAGGGTGATGACCTCCGAGATGTCGCCCATGCTCATCAAGAAAGCATGACAAAATTTAAGTTGTGGATGGATTGTAATTCTCATGATGATCTTGCAAAAACACTTATGTCCAATTCCCTGAACGGTTTGTATGGAATAGGTAGACAAAAAAGTGGACATGTCGTCAGATAGGGTGAAGTGTAGGAAGAATATATTTTATTCATCCTACTGCAGGAGAGAAATTTTACCTTCGTATGCTCCTCAACGTTGTTAAAGGGCCAACATCATATGAACAGATTTATACCATTAATGGAGTTGTGTATGATACTTTTAAAGATGCTTGTTTTGCACTGGGTCTTCTCAAGGGTGATGGAGAGTGGCACCAGTTTATTTGTGAAGCCGCGCAATGGGCTTCTGGAAATCAACTGAGGGAGCTATTTGTTACTTTTTTAATCTTTTGCAATGTTGATGATCCATTGGAGTTGTGGACTCGTAATGTTGCTTTGTTGTCTGAAGACATCTTGCAACAACAAAGGAAGATATGCAACAACTCTAAACTAATTATGATAGATGTTGAGCAATATAACTATGCACTTAATGAGATTGAGCAATCCATGAACAGAGTTGGGCAAAGTTTGAGGAAATTTAACAATATGCCTTATCCTGAGGTCGACCCTATAATGATTGGGGGAAACTCTTTACTAATTGAGAAACTAAACTATAATAGACTTGTTTTGGCTATGGAACATGACCAATTACTCAATCGTCTTAATGATGGTCAATGTCAAGTATACTTTACCTTGATTCATGCCATAGAATCACGTATTGGAGGTTTCTTTTTTGTGCATGGTAGTAAAGGGACTGGTAAGACATTCTTATGGTATACAATTATTTCAAAGCTACAGTCTTTTTGGGAAAATTGTTCTTCCCATAGCATCTTCTAGAATTGCAGCTCTCTTTTTACTGGGAGCAATAACGGTGCACTCAAGGTTAAAGATACCCATTCCTATTGATGATACATCAGTGTGCAACATAAAACAATCTACCTCATTGGCTGAGGTAATTTGTAATACTAGTTTGGTGATTTGGGATGAAGCACCTATGGCACATAGGCATGCATTTGAGACTGTGGATTGTATATTACGTGATATCCTTAGTATTGTTGATCCAACTATGATGACCAAGGTATTTGGAGGTATACTAGTTGTTCTTAGAGGTGACTTTAGGCAGATTTTACCGATTGTTTCACACGGTAGTCGTGCTAAAATTGTCCATTCTTCGGTATTGTCATCCCCATTCTGGGCATATTGCAAAATTTTAACTCTCACAGAGAACATGCGATTTCAGAATTCTTTGTCACCAGTTGTCTCCTTATTTAATGACTGAATCATAAAAATAAGGGATGGTTCACTGCCTACATGCTTGAACTAAAAGGATGAAGATGAACCTACTTGGATTGACATACCCCAAAATTCCTGATTCCTGCATCTGGGGATCCTATAGGTGACATTATCGAATCCACATATCTCAATTTAGTAGAAAGGTGTAAGAATTTGGACTATTTGAGAGAGCGAACAATTCTATCATCAACCAATAATGTCGTGGATTAGGTGAATGATCGTATAATAAGTCTCTTTCTTGGTCAAATGCAAACATTTTTAAGCGAGGATAAGGTCTCACCGATCTCTGATAATTTTAACACATATTCGGCTTTATACCCTACAAAGTACTTGAACACCTTCAAGTTTTCTGATTTTCCAAATCATGAGTTGCGTCTAGAGCCTGGTGTCCTAGTCATGTTGCTTTGAAATTTGAATCAATCACTTAGTTTATGCAATGGCACTCGACTGGTTGTGACACATTTGGCTGAGAGGGTTATTGCAGCTGAAATCATCATCGGTTTCAATTCAGGGCATCGGATTTTCATCCTTGTTGTTTAAATGGTCCCTTCTGATAGTGATCTACCTTTTTGTTTTTGTCAGCACCAGTTCTCACTAAAGGTTTGCTTCGCTATGACCATAAATAAAAGTCAGGGCAAAAAATTTAACTATGTCAGTTTGTATCTTCCACAACCAGTTTTCAGCCACGGTCAGCTTTATGGCGTTGTTTCTCGTGTAACCAGCCCATCTTGTTTTCATCTCGTATTAGAAGGAGAAGACCCCCATACCACTTCATCAACATGGAATATAGTCTACTGTGAAGTCTTCCAACATTTATGTTGGCTGCTCTCCTAAGTCAACTGTGTTTGATAATCATAAATGTCTTTACCTACATTGCATGTCCATCCTATTGCCTTACCATCATGCATTGTTTATATTTTTCATTTCATCATTTATCCCATAATATATTTTTTCCCTCTCAACTAAAATCTATGTTATATTCATTGTTTATTGTTAATACATTTTTAGATGATGTATCAGATAACATATATCAACCAATTGACCCCTCTGAGTTATAGATGGACTATAAAAGTCCGTATAACCCATATGTGGAATGCTATAAACAGTACTACTTCTGAGTCATACGGGATGGCAATGATTTTGCTCGATGAAAAGGCTTGTTATCTATTCATATTCCTCATCCTTTACTTTCAATAGTTCGTTAATTCAAATTATAATAGTATTTCAACTATGTATTTATAATGCCTTACTTCAATGTTAGAATGATCATATTCATGCGATGGCTTACAAGTCCATCACTTCTACATTTAACTCAGTGTTGCACGAGGGAAATGTTTATATAATTTCCAACTTCAGTGTCGATAGAGTTGATTAGGGCTACAGACTTGTCACAAATGAATATAGAATTCAATTTTATGCTAACACACGGGTCACTTTGGTCTCCATACCTAAACCTCAAATACCACAACACAAGTTTGAGTTCATGCCTTTTGATCAAATCCAAATGCGCTACCATGCCAATGTACAGCTCTGTGGTATGCTTATTCATTTTTGCTTTATTTTTTCTTTTTGTTATCGGCATCTTTTGTGTTGGTTGAGTAATATGTTTTACACTATTAGATGTTGTCGGAAGTTTATTCAAGTAGGCCGCGTCATAGATGTGAAAAGAATAAATGGTTATATTACAAACCAAATGCATCATTACGTTACAAAACTTGAGGTGAATCACTTACTACTCACATTTACACATTTGATTATTGTACTTTCTGATATAATATTGTGCTTCCTTTGTTACCCAATTACGATATTACAGTGGCTCGAGTATCAAAATAATTTTTTGGGGAGATCAAGCCAACCTGTTTGGTTATGACTCACTTAAGAACTCCACCCACTGCATTCTTGTCATCATTTCCACTTTTGTGAAGACATGTAATCATATCATAGTTTACCATTATAGTGACAAATATATTCTACCCTTTTACTTCATACTATATTACAACTAAATAATTTGCAGGAAAGTACAATTTGTCCTCCACTTCATGTACAAAAGTGTATCTTAACCTTAAGGTTGAAGAAGTACTCAAGTTTCTTGAATTGTAAGAACTTCCATTCTTTTCCCTTAATCTCCCTTCATTTTTTAATGCCACATGTATTTGCTTTTGATATTAATTTACTACTTCTTCTAATGTTTTGATTTTTTGCTTTTATTTGTTATATAACTCATTACATCTTAGGCCATCACTTCAACCAACTGTTGTTGCTGAGTTAACTCCTCTTCCAGTTCCACAGTGCCCACCACCTCAGTTAATTTTTGGGCGTCGTTAGATGATATCTGAGTTTAGGGATCTTCTTTCACTTGGGCCCCAACTCGTGAGTTTAAAATTGCTTTATAATTTACATGTATGTTAAGCAATATAATTTCCATAAGTATTTCACAAACCTTCTCTGAAAATTTTCACAGGATAACAAATATACGTGACATGCAATTGTTACTCAAGTCATTACTGAACGTGGGCGGTCATACCAAGCATGTCAAAAATGCTGTAGAAAGGTCGAACTGATTGGTTTGACCTTCATTTGCCACAACTGCAACAAAGTGAATCGCATACCCCCATTGCGGTATATATACGTGTTAAATAATATTAGAGGAAGAAACTGAAGGCTTGATCACATACAAGACCCTCATTGCCTTTATATAATAAGAGAAATCATCATACAAGGAAAGACAACTATAGGATTGATATCTAAATAATAAATGACAAATTTACTTTCCTATTTTACATAGTAACCTTATGTAACACTCCCCTTCAAGCTGGAGCATATATATTATAAGCTCCAAGTTTGCTACATATAGACTTTACTCGTGACCCTCCTAAAGACTTAGCAAATAAATCAGCAAGTGCATCCTCTGATTTGACATAAGGAGTCTTGATCAATCCTTCTTGAAGCTTCTCACAAATAAAGTGACAATCAACCTCAATATGTTTTGTTCTTTCATGGAAGACTGGGTTAAAAACAATGTGAGTGGCTGCCTGATTATCACACATTAACTCCATAGGCGATAAATGTTCGAAACCAAGTTCCTGGAAAAGGTGCTTTAACCATACTAACTCACATGTAGCATATGTCATTGCCCTATACTCAGATTCAGCACTAGATCGCACAACAATAGTTTGCTTCATACTCTTCCAAGACTCCAACTTTCCTCCTATGAAAACACAATAGCCTAAAGTAGACCGGCGATCATACGAACTTGCCCAATTTGCATTTGTGTATCCTTGAATCTGAGTATGACCATAATTTTGATATAAAAGGCCTCGTCTTAGAGCACCTTTAAGATACTTCAAAATTCTAATTACTGCATCCTAATGACCAGTACGTGGAGACTCCATAAACTGACTTATGACACTAGTGGCAAATGAAATGTCTGGCCGAGTGGCAGTCAAATAGTTTAATTTACCAACAAGTCTTCGATATCTACTAGGATCTCCCAAATATTCTCCCTTCTCAGCATTAAGCTTAACATTTGGTTCCATAGGGCTATCTACTGACCTGGCTCCCAATAAGCTAGTTTCTTCTAAAAGATCAAGGACATACTTCCTTTGGGATAAGTTTATCCCCATTTTGGACATTGCTACTTCGATACGCAAGAAGCATCTTAACGAACCAAGATCCTTTGTCTAGAATTTCGTTTGCAGGAAAGATTTCAAGGACTGAATACCAACATTATCATCACCAGTGATAACAATATTATCAACGTAGACAATCAAAATAATTTTACCAACTCAGGAGTGTCGATAAAAGACAGAGTAATCCACGCCACATTGCTACAATCCAAACTCTACAATAACTGCATTGAAGCGACCAAACCATGCTCGTGGTGACTGTTTCAAACCATATAGAGACTTGTCTAAGCGACATACAAGATCAGTCTCCCCCTGAGTAACAAACCAGAGTTGTTGCTCCATGAAGATAGTCTCCTCAAGATCACCGTGGAGAAAGGCATTCTTCACATCTAATTGATGTAAAGGCCACTGATTTGTGGCTACCATCGTAATGACAACGCGTACTGAAGTCATTTTGGCTATTGGAGAAAACGTCTCTGAGTAGTCTATACCGTATACTTGTGTATATCCCTTAGCCATCAAATGAGCTTTCAACTGATCAACTGTACCATTAGGACGAACTTTAACATTAAACACCCATCGGCAACCCACAACTGTCTGATCATGTGGAAGAGGAACTAAATCCTATGTATTATTAGCCCGCAAAGCTGACATCTCTTCCTCCATGGTCTACTACCATCTAGGGTGAGACAAAGCCTCTAAAATAGACTTAGGCAAGGGAATGGAAGACAAGGTAGAGACAAAAGCAAAGTATGATGGTGATAATGAATTATAAGGGATGACGTTTGGGATAGGATGAAGTGTACAAGACCTTTTTCCTTTTCGAAGGGCAATTGGATTATCTAAATCATCAACCGGTGGAGTTAAAGATGAAGCCAGTGGAGACGAGCATGAATTTTGTGGTAGTGCTTCTTGATGAGAACATCTGGTATAAACCTGTAAATTAGGACGAGAAAGACACTTTGAAGGAGCCAGATTATTATTAGGAATGAGCTCTGAAGGAATATGATCACTGACTGGAACATCAATATTGGTATGAGCCATTTGGACAGGCAGATAGTCATTAGTATCAGAAGACATGAACTGGGTATCAGAAAAATATGGTGTAACTTCAAAGAATGTAATATCAGGAGAAACAAAAAAGCAATTTAGGGAAGGATTGAAACACTTGTACCCTTTTTGCAAACGAGAGTATCCAAGAAAAACACATTTCAGAGATTTGGGGTCTAGTTTATTTGTGCCAGGCTGGTTCCGATAAACAAAGCAGACACAACCAAATATACAAGGAATAACAAGAAAGGGAGCTTCATGGGGAAAAAAGATACAAAAAGGAATTTTACCCATAAGGATAGAGGATAGCAAATGATTGATAAGAAAACATGCAGTGAGCACAGCATCTCCCTAAAAACTCTTGGGTACATTCATGTGAATTAACAGGGTACATGCAGTTTCAACAATGTGTTGGATTTTTCTCTCAACTACTTCATTTTGTTGAGATGTGTGTGAGCAAGAGGATTGGTGAAGTATACCAATGTGCTGTATGTAACCGGAGATTAAGTTAGAGAAATATTCTTTTACATTATCACTGTGAAGAATATTGATTCGGGTGTGAAACTGATTTTGAATTTTAGCACAAAAGGCATAGAAGATAGAGAATAACTCTGAACGATCTTTCATTAAATATAATCAAGTCATTCGAGAAAAATCATTAACAAAAAATTATGAAATACTGAAAACCCAATTTAGACTTGGTACAACTAGGACCCCAAATATCTGTATGAATTAATATAAAAGGTTTATCAACCCGTTTATTTACTCGGGACAAATAGGGAGCACGATGATGCTTCCTAAGCTGACAAGACTCACATTCTAAAGTAGAGGTTGAACTTAAATTTGGGACTAATTTCTTAAGATTCTCTAGAGATGGATGATCCAAGTGACTATGAATTAGAAGAGGAGAAGCTGAAATAGGACAAGCAACTGATGACTGTAATCCATCAAAATAGTACATTCCATTCGATTCACGCCCTTCTCCAATTGTCTTCTTGGTCTTCAAATACTGGATAATGACATGATCAGGAAAAAAACAAATAGAATAGTTTAGTTGTTTAGTCAGTTTACTCACAAACATAAGATTGAACGGAAAGCTTGGAACATAGAGTGTAAAGGGTAAAGTAAGAGAAGGACAAGGTCGAGTGCATCCAGCACCTCTAATGGTGGTAGTAAATCCATCAGTAATGGTGAGTTTACTATGATGTGAAGCTAGAGGAGATATTTGATAAAAAAAGGCTATTTTACCTTAAATGTGGTCAGTAGCACCAGAGTCCAACACCCAAGACTGATTTCTAGAAAGGCTAGATGAATAACAAGATGTTGGATTACCTCGATGGACGACAGATGCCATAGGAGAAGAAGTGGCCAGCTGTATAGACTGATACTGCAGGAATTTAGTGTACTCTACCTGAGATAAAGTAACAGACGGTTGTGGTGCTATAGCTAAAGAAGGGTCCTCTTTCAATGCCGTATGGGTTGCTTGCAATGATGGATCCTTAACCCAATAAGTAGCCTCAATATGACCATCTTTTCTACAGTACGTGTAATAAAGACGTGGTCCTCGACCACGTCCACCTCTGCCACCACGACTACCTCTAAGACCTCCTCTAACTTGGGAGCCGAATCTTGCGTGTGGATTGGATTGAACTGCAAGAACAAATCGATCAAAGCTGTAATTTGTCGGATTCTCCTTAGCAAAAGAATGAGAAAATTGGGAGTACACTTTAGGTAATGAAGGAAGTTCTGGGAGTACACTTCAGGTAATGAAGGAAGCTCTACTCCCCTAAGGATTTGTGCATAGACTAGTTCAAACTCTGGCTTTAGTCCAGCCAAAAACGTCATTATCACTAGATGTTCTATCTGACGATGCATCTCTTGGACATAAGATGCAATAAGTAGCAAAACATTTAACTCTTCAAACCCTTGTTTCACCTTTGTGAAGTAATTTATGAGACTTCTTTCTTGTTTAGCATGAAACAACTCAACTGAGACATCATACATGCGTAGCATATTACTAGAATAAAGAAGTTTGGCATAATCCTAAGCCTGCTTACAGGTAACGACATGAAAGAATAAATCTAATACTTCAGGTTCCATGGACTTGAAGAGCAAGTGCAATAACTATGCATCATCAGCTTGCCAATTTTCTAACTAACTTTGGTCGGTAGGAGGATCTACAGTGAGATATGACATCTTCCTTTAACCTATGAAATACAATATCACCTTTTTCGTCCAAGAAGAGTAATTATTACCATTTAAATATTGTTTGATAATTCGAATACGGTTGAATTGAGTAGAGGAACCCATTGGTGAAATGATTGCTGGAACACTCGATTGAGATTTTCTTTCGAGGTTTGACATACTTCTTGACACAATTCTGATGAGACGATCAAAGAAATCATAGACCTTGCTGATGATGCACTACAATAAACATGGGACTAACCAGATGTTGAAGAAACACAGATTCTGGTCATAATTGACATGAACCAAGACTAGAAGCTAGTTTTGTAATGCCCGGACAATCCAAAGTGATTAGGTCCCGGGTTAAATGGATTTGGAGCATAAGAATTTTTCCTTAATCGGGAATTTAGCTCAATTAAATTGAGAAGACAATATGGCATGTGCATAATTGAGTGTTGAACATCTTAAAAATAAGCTTGGCTTAGGCCAAGAGAATTAGTAATGAAAATGGTGGTTTTTAAAAATGAGGGACTAAATTGAACAAATGGATTTTTAGTGGTTGGGCTCAATTGCCCAAAAATTAGAAAGTTGGAGGACTAAAGGGGGAATTAGGCCATTTTAATGGCCTAGGATGCCTTAGCCAGCCATGCCCCTCCAATTCCCAATATTTTATGTCACCTTCCTCCAAATCCTATTATTTTAATCCACCTCTCATCCTTAGTCAAGACTTTGGATTCTTTCTTCATCAACATGTCTCCTACTTTTGACTTTTTCTACCAACTTACGCAAAAGTCTTCCAATTAGTCTTCCTTCCATTAAATCTTGTCCCCCACTCTTCCAAGCACATTATACACTCATTTTCCTTCCCAAATGGCTGGCCATCACCTTCCCACACATTAAAACATAATCAACCCACTCATTCAAAGCCATTTGCTCTCAAACTCTCTTCTTCTCTCTCCATTTTCTTCCATACCAAGTCTCACCATTCCAAACACATTTCCAACTCTTTTCCTCATCCAAATATTCGTCCATAGCTAGAAATAATCATTCCTCAAATTAAAACCAAGTATTCTTGGTTGAATTCAAGCTCTAAGACCATAAAGAGCAAGAATAAAGTGAAGAATTCAAAGAAAACCAAGGAGGAAAATTTGGCCATTTCCATTTCTTGGAGGTTTTAAACTCTACTCAATGAGCTCTTTGTGTGATTGAGTTCCTAAGTTCATTAGAAGCAAGGAATCAAGAAGAAGCTTGAAGAACATCAAGCACAAGAAATTGGCCTTACCTCTTCTGTGAGGTTCTGTAAGTGTACACCAAGTGTTCTTGGTATTTTGTGTTATTTGAGTTAATCACCAAGTGTTCTTGGTACCTTATGGTTACTAATAAAATTCAGCCCATCTTGTTTCTTATGCTAGAAAACAATTTCTAGAGTCAACAAGCAAGGAAAACGAAGGAAAATAAGCTTCTAAAGCTTTCGGTGTTGTGGGTAAGGATTCCTATACTCACTTTATTGCATGGCATAGTTCCATGGATTTTTTGTGTGAGTATTCGGGCCCCTAGGTGATGGTCAAAGAACCATGTGATCCTAGGAGTGCTAAGAGGGCTTAAGTTATGTTATTGCTTCGGCAATTCTGTTTTGCTCATGAGCTAATTTAAGTAAGCAAGCATTATGGGCTAGGAGTTAAGGCGGCCACCTTAATTCCTATGCTAAGTGAGCTCTCTGAAAACATTAAGTATATGAAATTAATGAATTAAAACTTGAGGGATGCTTGCTGCCCTTCTGTGAACAAAGTGTTAAGTGGCGTGTGTTTGTGTGCTTCTTTGATTTGTTGTGCATGCTAACCCCCGATTATGATATTATTGCTATATGCATGTATCTTTTTGTTTTCGTTGTCTTTATGTTTTCTTTGCAGGAATAAGGATTATTTTGCCATTACATTCTTGGCATATCTTAGGCCTTGGAGGCCATAAGTTAGGCATTGGATGCCACGGAATCCTTATTGAGTTTTATAACTCACCCGCCCTACTATACTTTTGTAGGTAAAGGTTTGCTTGAAAGATCAAGCTAAGAGTCTTGAGTACTCTTTCTGTATGCTAAGGTTGGATTTGTGTATGGTATTGCTCAAAATATTCTAAGTATTCTAAGTATATAAGTTGCTTGCAACCAAGCTAAAAAAAAAATATGTGGACTTTCTGTGCAGGACTTGAAGTCTTAGAATTGTGGGAACAAGGTCTATTAAGGTGGAAATTTGTATTCCATGGCTTTGTGGATTTATGGCTTGCTTTTAAGCATGTTTTTGTTGGTCTAACTTTAGTGACCAAATTATGGACTTAGCTAAAATTTGGCCAAATTTGGCTTTGGGCTTGTATTATGGACTTGGACATTTTTGGGTATTTTTATTGCTTGGTGGACTTACCAAGGCCCATGCATGAATTTATGGGTTATGTTTTCATGAAACTTGAAGCATGTTGAAATTGGGCTTAAATGTACATTTTGGGCTTAAATAAGAACTCGGAAAATTTGATTTTATTCTTGGTTAATTTTGGGCCATATGAATATTAAGTACTAAAAGGCCCATAAGCCCATGTCTATGTTGAAAGCATGCAATGTTTGGCTATGTATGCTCACTTAGTAAAGAACATGCAAGTAAACTTAGAAAAACCATGAAATTGGATGCTTGTGTAAAGTTTGGCTAATAAGAAATTTAAATGCACGTATGTGAATTAATACATGCCTAAGCATTAGTTGTATCTAAAGGCATTAAGTGAGTATGTGCACTAGTGAACACCAAAACACATAAGCATGCAAAGCATATGCATGAAAATAAGTTTTTAAACTTAAGTTGGTGTTTTGGTTGCCATGCATATTCTAGGCTAAGCTTGGTAAAGACCATGAAAATGAACACATGAAATCCACATAGGTGCTAGCTTGTTTCTGAGAGCACTTCAACTTAACCTTAATTAAAGAACTTAACGAGCTAGTACCGATAAGTATCCTGGGGTTCGTGCCCATAAGCCTTAGTGAGTTTTAAAAGCCCCTTCTGTGTAATGAAAACTTCCGCTGCATGTTTTAAGTAATTAGGCCCAAATGGGCCAGGGGCATTTTAGGGCACGACAAGTTTAGGACATGAAAGCAAGCAGACCCATCAAGACGCCGTTGCTGGAGGTTGTCGGACGGCGGTGCATGACACCTACACATCGGCGCATAGGGGGTTTTCCAGTGACCCGCCGGTGTTGTTCTGGTTGCCGGTGATTGCTGAATGTGGCTGTGTTCTTGGTTTTTGGTTTGGTTAAGTTAGAATGAAGATATTGGTCAGGGCAGTAGAAATGGAAAGATGAATTTTGGTGGCTAGCTGGTTTGAGGCAAAGGCAGGGTTAGGGTTTAGGCTCTGATACGATGTTAAATAATATCAAAGGAAGAAATTGAGGGCTTGATCATATACAAGACCCTCATTGGCTTTATATAATAAGAGAAATCATCATACAAGGAAAGACAACTATAGGATTGATATCTAAACAATAAATGTCAAATCTACTTTCCTATTTTACGTAGTAACCTTATGTAACAATACGTATTTACTCGATTTTCCTTCAAACAATTTTGCACCCTCCGTCACCAGTTCACTATATTAGTAATATTGTTTCACACAAATGTGATTTAGGTACAAAGCAGTTGTCAAAGTTGTTGATGCTTCTGATACTGCCTTATTTATAATGCTTGACACTGTTGCTGCAAAATTCTTCGGTTGTACAACATCTTCTCTTCAGACACTCATTCAATCGATTCTGTCCAACATTATTCTTCTCTAACTTCATTTCTTACCATGTACACCATACCATTCACATCTTATTATATATTCCTGCTTCTAAAGCATGACACTATATACAGGAAAATGGCCTAGGCAAAGTTGAAGAGAAATTTCAACAATCGGTCAATCGTGACCTAATTTTGGAAACTGAGTTGACTTTTTTCAAAACACGACTGCCCTTTTAACTATTAAAAATATTTATACTGTTGACCCTAGAGAGGAGGAGCTAGCCTTTTGCTTGAAGGAATGCCTCGTATTGTCCTCTCTCATTCTTTCCGATGTATCATTTTCAACCAATTTCTCGCACTTCTCTTCTTCAACCTTATGATTTCAATTTATAAGCACCTTGTCTATAAGTTGAGTCTCCATTCTCTTGTTGGCCAAACTGTCCGCCTAGTGGAAATAGTACCTCATACATGAGAACTGAAGTTCTACAAGGGTTTGTTTTCTTCATTAACTACTCATTTCATTCATTTCTTACATTATATATGTTACCATAATTTATTTCACATATTTCAGACAAACTAGTTCTACTACGACTTTACCTCATTAAACTTCATCTTTTCTGTCATTTTCCACAAATGAGATTGAAGTTGCGACCATCTTGTGTGTACATTATTTATCCTCTTCTTTCTATTATATTGCTTTAATGTTGTCACACTGCTTACATAGCTTTGCCACGGATTAGACCTTCATGACAAGCCACGAGGTTCACATCCTAAAAAATTGGACTTCCCATTTGATGCAAAGTTACTTGCCACACATGAAATGTAATTTCTTTCCTATTTTCTCTTCTTTTTACTATAATTACTATACCTGTGTCCTATGAATTCAATATTAAGCTATTACGTTTACCTACATACTAATTTCAGCTTTTCTTATTTTAACATGCTATTCTTACTCGAAGATTGTGATGTTGCGGTTGAGTTTCCAAACATAAATTAGCCCTTTAATGTATCTTGACATTAGTTTTTTATCTTAATTATAAAATTGTTATTTTTGCACAATGACCCCGTCCATTTGACAGGTTATAAAATTAATATACTAATGAAAGGGGTAAGTTCAAGTTAGTATTTTTTAATATCCACTAACCCCAATTCTCTAATAATCCTTTTGACAGAGCTGACAACAAGGTTAGAAATTGCATGTATTTGAAATAGTAAAAATAAAATTGTAGCTCACCAAATCTGTCCCTTGAAGTTATTGTAGGCTCGGAAAGCGGGGATTTTGCCGAACCGAAAGAATAGAAACAAAGGATACCATAGGGGAAAAGAAACGCTGGTCTCCTTTAGCTTGTCCAGTACTGAACTTGACCGCCATTTCGAAATTGTTTTAAGGCGGGCACCGCCAGAAACGATTCATCTGCTCTTAGCAACTCTCAGTCCTTAAAGTTTCGCTCTTCGCTTCCAATTCAATTCAGGGGCACCGAAGATGGATGTTGATGTTGATCCAGATGACGTTTTCAGGGACGAAGAAGACGACCCAGACAATGATTTCTACGAGGTCGGCTTCTCTTTTGTTTCTTTCTGACGGGTGTGACAGGAATGAATTGCAAATTTGGCGGCTGGGTCGTAACCTCTGTTGTCTGAAAATTTTTTCTCTGCAGCGAAAGGACGCCTCTAAGGAGTTTATTGTCTACCTGGTCGATGCTTCTCCTAAAATGTTCGAGACCACTGTTCCTGGGGTAATTTGTTTATTGTTTGTTGATTTTGGTACTTATGATGAGAGGCCAAGGAGGGAAGCCAAGAGTTTAAGATGAACCTTCATAAAACTGAACTGGTCCGATCTAGGGATTGTGTGGGCTGGGAGGAAGTTGCCCTTTTAACGTTGTTGTCTGTCGCCCCCCAAACCCCCCACCCCCCCCCCCTCTCTCTTTTTATTTTTTTTATTTAACAGCCAAGGTGCTAGAATCTGAGCATTTGGAATTGGATATTAATAAAGAAGGTAACTTAAATGCAAATACAAATGTATCTGCACGTGTGCATGTGGGTTCGTATGTGTGTGGTGTGTGCTCACGCATTGAAGATGGACAGGGGTTATGCTGCTGCTGATATTTTTAGCCGAGTCCCAAGTTTGATATCTGGTTGACTGAGGGTTTGACTAGGCAATTTACTTGATTGATTGTTCCGTACGTAGAGAGATTCTAAGTGGAAAAGATATCACCAGCGGAGGACCATGAAATCACCCAACCCTGTACATATATAACAGTAATGATGGTGATTGGTAAAGTTTTAAAACCCATTCAATGAGGGATTATTTCAACTAAGTAGAAAGTTGCTAAGTTTGTGGCTCAAGAATGTACCATTCAAAAGTTGATGTAGCCAACTGGCCATTATCTGATGTGAACCATTGCACTATCCTTTTCTACCAAAAGTTGATGAGCTAATTGTTGTTTCTAGCTGAGGTCCTAGAAAATAATCCCTCCATGGTTCGTGTGCAAGTTTCCAAGTATGCAAATTGGAGGTTGAAACTTGAACGCTTTTGGAAGGATCATTTTGGGAGAATGAATGGTTGGGTCAAATTGTTGCAAGCAATATAGATGGCTTGAGCTTGTCCAAGATAGATCAAAACATGCATCAACATCTAAGAGTGATAGGCTAGAGTTAGGAGGAGGGATTTTTTTTTTTTTGGGGGAGAGGGGGGGGGGGGGGGGTGTGTGGCAGGGGGAGGTGGAGGAGAGTTAAACTTGGGAGGAAGCAATGATGTTATCTGGCTCTTTTAGCTCATCAAATCATTTGCTTCCAACTGAGCAGAATGGTTGTAGCTAAATTCAACTAGTTGAGATAATCGTAGTAGATTGATTGATTGATTGATTCTTAAGGTTCAATGATTGTTTTGATAGGCTTTACTCTGGTTTACAAGCATAGGAAGATGCTGATTTAGTTGAATGATTTTAACTTCATTTTGAAGAACATACTTTGGCTCTTCAGATGCAGCAGGGAAAATTGACTGGTTGTTTTTCATTTGTGTTTTGCAGGACAATGAAAAGAATGAGAGTCATTTTCACATTGCCCTCAGTTGTATGATAGAGTCACTGAAAGCTCAAATAATAAGTCGATCTTATGACGAGGTTGCAATATGCTTCTTTAACACTGTAAGATGCTGTTCTTTTCACTAGAGTGTTTTGTTATCTTCATCTTACAATTTTGTTCTAGCAAGACATATTACTTGTTATTTTCCATTCCATAACAAATTTAATGCTGAATGTGTTGATTCTTGCTGCTTCTAGGATTCCTGAAACTTATTGTTCTCTACCTTTTTTTCGTTCAAAGGAGATAGCATTTCACCATTTCATCGTGGTTTTCAAAACCTTCGTTCCCATTCTGTGAAACATTGTAAAGCAACTTTTCACTTTGAGCCATAGAGATGAAAAATCTGTGGTTACTAGTAGAAAGCCATCATGCTATTCGAATCATAAGAATAAGTTTGTTCTTTTGAAGAAATAAACCATGGGGAAGCGTTCATCACATAAGAATGCAGTTGAAGTTACTTGCAGTTAATGTTTGGCACTAAATATAAAACAATAATGGATTTTTTTGTTTCGTGTGTGCCTTATTACTGCTTACTTGCTTGCAAGTGTTGATTATGTTCCAAATGTGTTATATGCTGAAATTGTAGATATACAGTATTTGGACATAGTTATCAAAAATGAAAGGTATTGCTCCTTTGGTCCTCGTGAATATATCCATACCTTTTGTCCTTGTGAATATATCCATACCTAGCCACACAAACACATAAAAGAATGTGTTCCTATGAGGGACACAACAGAGCAAGGTAGCACTTTGTGCTCTGCTGTGACTTTTCTATTGGTCTTCTGATTCTGATTCAACTTGTTATCTTTGTTATCTTCTACGTCATAGGTGAGAAACCCAACTTGACCTATTGAACTTGGTCCAACTTGTTAGAAACTCATGTCAACCAAACTCATCTAGAAACCCTAAACTCCAACTTGAAACTAAGAAGTATGACAATGTGCAACTTGAACCATCAGGAATCCCAACAATTAAATTTTTTTTACTCGATTGCCTGAAGTCAATGAACTTCCAAATAATTTGAACCTGGAAATTCCAAGGAAGCCTTTGTTTCTGTCTTGTGTTTGTGAACAGTTTTATAACATATATTGGCATGAACAAATGATATATCGTGATTGTTGTGCTCAACTTGTATACCAATTGAAAATTTATAAAAAAAGAAGTCAAAAAAGTATTTTTTAACCATTTTTTGAAACCCTTAGGTAACTTTTTTATTGATCTTTCTTTTTATTGGTTTGGTATGGAAAAAAATTTAAAAAATTAATTATTTTAAAAAAAAAAATTTATTTAAGTGATTATTAATTTGATAGAGTTTAGGCTTTCAAATGACATTGGTCTTAGACGAAAAATTGACAAAAGTGAAAACAATAGATTATATTTTTTAAGGGAAAAGTAAGCATATAGATCTCCTTTGTCTATAGTTTAACAAAAGTGGTTATATACTCTTTTTTTTTTGGTTTATGAAGAATTAGTTTTAGGTACAGAGATAGTTGAAACTCTTGATCTTTTATCTTGTAAATGACGGTTTTTGCATTTCTCAACTTGTATACCAATTGAAAATTTATAAAAATAGAAGTCAAAAAAGTATTTTTTCACCATTTTTTAAAAAACTTATGTAACTTTTTATTGATTTGGCATGGAAAAAAATTTAAAAAATTAATTTTTTTTAAAAAAAAAATATGTAAGTGATTATTAATTTGATAGATTTTAGGCTTTCAAATGACATTGGTTTTAGACAAAAAATTGACAAAAATGAAAACAATAGATTATTTTTTAAGGGAAAAGTAAGGATATAGATCTCCTTTGTCTGTGGTCTAACAAAAGTGGTTACAAACTCTTTTTTTTTTGTTTCTGAAGAATTAGTTTTAGGTATAGAGATAGTTGAAACTCTTGATCTTTTATCTTGTAAATGATGGTTTTTGCATTTCCATAATGCCTTCTGATAACTTTTTTCTTATCCAAAAAAAAAAAAAAAAAAAAGGAAAGCTGATTCTCACCTTGATTTGTTTTCGTTAAGGTTGAAAACAATTTGGTTTGAAAATTCTAAGGACTATCCTTAGAATGAAAAATTCCATGTTTGAAAAAGCAATCCAAGAATATGCTCTTTTTTCTTTTCAGCATGTCCCCAAGCATCTCTTGCTCCAGGCCCTGGTACATGTCCATATGTCGATTATTTTGTTTGATGTACAGCTTGTACATTTTTTACACAACCTCTTGAAGGAATATAGTGTAATTAAGTAGGTTCAGTTGAAGGTGTGAGGTTAGTATAATGATATTGATATGAAGGTCAGGGATATCTCACTTTCACTTATGATTATTAAGTAACAGGACATTTGTAGGTTCACGCATTGCATAGTGCAGTCATCTGAACAGGAAAGAAAAGATTTGAAACTTTAGTTTTATAGTTGATGCATACCCAAATATTATCTCCTAAAGTGTGCAATGGTTTTAACTGTAACTCTATTTTAGCTGATTTGCTACTGATCACTATTTTTCAATGATTTCGCTAATGCAGAGGGAAAAGAAGAATTTACAGGATCTGAATGGAGTATATGTCTATAATGTCGCTGAACGAGAGGATCTAGATCGGCCAACAGCAAGATTGATAAAAGAGTTTAGTTGCATTGAAGGTAATTCCTCAGATATAAAATGTTGTATAACTTAGTAATTGATGGTGTTGAAACGATTAGGATTGAACTGTTCTTTTCTTGGTGGCAAGTGTATCCATAGAAATGATTAGGTAGATTCTGGAAAAATATACTCTTTTCAAGTTCTGCTATAAAAAAGTCAGTAAGTCTAATAACTTTTCCAAATGTCGTCATTTAGGTTAAAGGATTGAAATAAAGTAAATGAAATTGCAAGGATAAATGCAGAAGTACCTCTGATCAATGATAAAGTTAAGATAGGTCGTCGTAGATGGTTTTGATATGTCTCATGTGAATCAATAAACCTGTTGTTATGCGAGAGTGGTCTGTTGGATCGAAAGGGGTGGAAAGATGGAAGGGTGAACATAAAAGGTTATCCGCAAAGTAATCATTCTGTTTGAGAGAAATGTCTACTATAATTGAATGAACAAATTGTGATGTTATCCTGTTGGTGTGTTTGCGTTAATTTTCAGATGCATTGAGAATTTTGTTTTTCTTTTCATATTTAATCTTTATACAATTAGCCTTATAGTTTAGAGTGATAGTAGGCTCTCTTAGTGACATTTGTGGTACAATGATTTCAGAATCATTTAAGCAACAAATTGGAAGTCAGTATGGCATAATATCTGGGGCCCGAGAGAATTCTCTTTATAACGCTCTTTGGGTAGCACAAGCTTTGCTGCGCAAAGGGTACAATCTCTTGTTGGAAATGAGCTTTGCTTCTGTGTTATCCTTTAAGCTTTTGTCTATTTACCTATCTTTTTACTAACAAGTTTCAATCCAAACATTCCTAGGTCTGCTAGGACAGCCGACAAACGTATATTTCTATTTACAAATGAAGATGATCCATTTGGAGGTCTAAAGGGTGCAGTAAAAGCTGACATGATTAGGACGACATTGCAGCGAGCTAAAGTAAAACATATAACTGAAAATGCTTCTTGGTTCAATTAGTTAATGTGTTGAACTTAGGAACTGAGGATACTTTTGTTAGTGAGTGTAAATGATGATCCATTTACTTTTTTCCCTTGCTCTTCCTTACCAGTTCTTCCTTTTCCCTTTACAGGATGCACAAGATCTCGGCATCTCAATTGAGTTACTCCCTTTGAGTTGTCCTGATGTTGAGTTTGATGTTTCTATTTTATATGATGTAATTTTTTTATTTTCACCATTAGTTTTTGAAGAAAAGGATTATTGCATGTTTTTTCACTCTTGTTTTAAAACTTATTTGCTTCAGGATTTGATTGGATTGGATGACGGTGATCATGCTCAATACATGCAATTAGCTGGACTCAGGTTTGTACCTCTCTCTCTCTCTCTCTCTCTCTCTCTCTCTCTCTCTTGCAGTGTGTGCAGAGTATGATGTGATCTTTTAACATGCCTGAAACATAGAAAGTCATACCAATTGCAATGTCTAATGTGGTGAAGCTGAGGAAGCATTTGAACATAGGCATCTGTATAAACTGTGAGAATTACATAATTGGCATGGATGTTAAATTTAATCCAAAATTATTGATAGAGCTTTTTTAAGAAAGACTAAATAAAATATAAAACATCTTTTCAGGTGGACGGTAATGAAATAATGTTTCCTGGTAGTACTCAATGAATTATTTCCTCTTCAATGATCAATTTAAACTTAATCTGAATTAAATGTGTTTAGCTACATGAATTCTGTGACTCAATTTCACTTGGTTGGATTCTACGCAAGTGACCATAGGTTCACTGTTGCCTCTTTTCTTGCCTTCTCACTGTATGACTCGCACGGACCTGTTGGAATTATTGTGGCAAAGAGTTATCTAGAATTATGTTCTCTGCCTCAAGTCCCAAAATTTCTTCCAATGCAATTACAGACTGGAATCTATGAAAGATGATCTGAGGAAACGTATGTTCACGAAGCGAGTGGTTAGAAGGATTAGGTTTTTTATTGCCAATGGATTGTCTATTGATCTGAACACGTATGCTATGATTCGTCCAACAGTGCCTGGTACACACATTTCTTGTTTGTTAACCTTGATGTTACTTCTTCTATGTATGTAGATCCTTATTCTTACAATCTTGGTTTCTAGGAACAATCACCTGGCTTGATTCTGTCAGTAATCGTCCAATAAAGGTAAAGCTGATGATTTGCTTATAACTTATTTAGCATCTGCTTTTGCAATATTTTGTGACTGTTTCCTTACAAATCTCTGTTATGCTATTGTAACCATAGCCTGTAATTAGGATTTTATATTTTAGATTCTATTGAGGATAATCTAGGATAAAGCCATTAAAAGTTTGTTAGCAGCAATAGAAACAGAGAGCAAGAATCTACTCACAACCTTTACTTTGGAACAATAGATCAGTAATTTGAGATGCAGCAGAGTCAAAATTCTGAGAGCTGATAAGTGGGATAATATTTCATTCGAATACTTATTGTGACATTTGTGGGCATCTTTTGCATTTTACCTTGCTTGCCACATATTGGTGCATATTTTTTATGCTCTTCTGCAATAAATTGCTGGTCTGCAGTAATTGGCTCTTCAGAAAGAAGGTGGTCATGTCATTATGACTGTGTTTTACCCTTCACTTTCTATGAATTTTTTTATTTGCATTGAAGAGTTATATATTATGTGAACACTTTGAAGGCATTGGTTCATGCTTTATTTGTTTATTTATTTATTTTTGTGTAGACTACTTGTCAGCTGCTGTTTCAGGTAATTTTATGTGTTTTGCAGACTGAGAGATCTTTGGTTTGTGGAGACACCGGTGCATTGATTCAGGAATCCACTCAGCGTTTTGTTCCATATAAAAAGTAAGTAAATTTGTTATTTTAAAAGAGTGGAGTTTCTGGGTTTGCTCTCTGTCTATGCTCCTAAACAAAAGTGGTTGAATTCTTCTTTTTGCAATGTGAAAATAAAGATGGTCTTGTGTGTTTTTCATTCTCTGTGCTTAGATAGCTGATATGCATATGATACATAAGAATTTGGCTACCTCTACACCACCAATGCAGAATTACCATCCTTTACTCTTAGGCTAGAGCATTTATATTACGGGTTTTAACATTGTCAGCCCCAATGATCCAGACAAAGACCTAACGAACACACTTGCTAATTTGGTTCTTAATGGTTCAATCTAACTTGGTAGTCCCTCTTATTAATTGGTTGAGCTTAATGCTTTTAACTAGGTTGTAGAGCCTGTAATTGAAGTTGCGACATTTCATTGTTAGCATTGTTTTTTACTGTCCATTACAACGTGATAGGCTTGTTCCTGGTCCATTGAGCTTCCAAGTTGAGAGGGAGGGGGGTGGGGGTGCTTTTGGGGTATGTTCAATGTAGTAGGTCTTTTTACTGAACACCTTCTGGTTTTCAGTTGGTTGTTTTAACAGTTTGTTAGTCAGATTCAGTAGTTACCCATGACATAATCTTGTTGACACAGTATGAATTCATGTTGGACACCCAGAGTTTCTCTTTGAGAGAATTGTTTTTGGAACTCAGGGTTGGTTGAGAAATTAAAAACAGTCACTGGCCATTGATTTTGAGTCGCTGGAACAGGTAAGCAGTGGCATCTCTTGGTCTGAAAGGTGAATCCATATAAGCCTGAGTAGAAAGAGTTTAAGCTCATGTTTGCCTTATGAGTAGATGGGAACTTGTGAGCTCAGTAGCAAGACAGACAACGGTTCATCCCACAAGCCCAGTTCATTTGATGTCTTTCAATTCTAACAGTGGACAGGATATTCAATTGTGAGCTCAGTGACATTTTAGTAAGGGTTACAGGCCAGGTTGCAAAAAGTACCTCCAACTGCAGCTGTGTAGAATCCTCAATTTTGAAATTCACTCCCTACTGAATGACTAATGAGAGCAACCAAAATAGAATACAAGTTATTGATCTAAGAAGAATGTGATTTATTCACAATAGGTGTTGCCTTTATATAGGCGCAGATAGGTTCAAGAAAACATAAATATTCTTGGACAGCAAGCTACAGTAACAAACTAACACGAAAAATTAAAATTTATCCTTTGTCTCTATTACGCCCCCATGAGATGGTGGAGCCAACACCAATCTTGAGCTTAGGTGCATCAAAGCGTGGCCTCAAAGGAAGGTTGGTGAGAGCATCCACTATTTGAGTCTAAGCTGGAATACGATGAACAAGCAATTTCCCTACAGTCACCTTGACTTGTACAAAGTGATAGTCCAATGCCAAGTGCTTCATTTTAGAATGAAATACCAAATTAGCACAAGCATAGGTAGTGCTAAGATTATCACAATAAAGTGTAGGTGGCAACGAAAGAAACTCCAAGTTCACTAAAAAGAGATTGAAGCTAGTCAAGCTTACAAGATGCATTGAATTGGAACGATACTCAGCTTCAATTGAAGACCTAGCAATGGTGCATTGCTTTCGGGAACTCCAAGAAATTAGTGAATTACCAAAATAAACTATAGAGGCTGAAATGGAATGAAGGTTGTCAGGATCTCCAGCCCAGTTAGAGTCTTCAAACGCAACCAAAGTAGGCATTTTTTGAGGACAAATAATGATGCCATCAGAAGTACTCTTGAAGTAGTGAAGAATAGGTTTCAGGGCAGCTAGACGCAAGATGTTGGGCTTGTGCATAAACTGAGATAGTTATTGATAGTAAAGGCAATGTTAGGCCTTGTGAAGGAAAGATATTGCAATGCACCGACTGGTTGACGAAACTCAATAGCATCTGTGGCAACAGACCCATCAACAAGATGCAGGGGGGTGGACTTGGAAAATGGCATAGCAACTCTGTTGGCATCTGCCATGTGAGCCCGTTGGAGGATGTCAAGAATATATTTCCATTGAGAGGAAATGACCCGAGCATGTGTGAATAACCTCCGTACCAAGAAAAAAATTCAGTTCACCTAAATCCTTGACCAAAAAGGTGGATGAAAGCATAAAGATAAACTGCTGCAAGGAGGTGTTGTTTCCAGCAATAATAATATTAACATAGACAAGAACATAAGAGACAATGTCACCATGGTTGTAGATAAAGAGGGAAGAGAGCCTTGGAATTCTGATAGCCTGTACAGAGAAGAAAGTTGGCAAGGATTTGTACTAGGCTCGTGGGGCTTGCTTTAAGCCATAAATGGCTTTTTGAAGGTGGCACACATAGGTTGGCCATGTGGGAGCAACACATGCCGGTGGTTGCCTTACATAAACCTCTTCAAAGAGATCACCTTGCAAAAATGCATTGTTGAAATCAACTTGATGGTGTGGCCAATTATGAGAAACAGCGATTGTAAGAACCAAGCACACTGTGGAGGGCTTGACCACAAGAGTGAAAGTTTCAGTGTACTCCAAGCTAGGCCGTTGATGAAATCCCTTAGCTGCAAGACACGGTTTGTACTTTGAGATGCTACCACTTCAACTAGAAAACCATGGCTTCTTGACTCTGGCACATCACATCTTGTTGTTGGCAAAGATATTTTCAAGTGCCTTCCATGCTTCATGGGATGATTTTGCAGTGGTAATAAGAGGAAGGACAGATTTGGATACCGAAGTGAAAATGCCATTAAGGATGAGAACATCTTGGGGCAGCCAGTCAAAGTATTATGGATTTGGAGTTGGTTCTTTTTCCTCTGCAGTAACCATATCTTTCGAAGGTTTGACAAGTTTACCGTTGACAAACTCAGGAAGATCCAAGCCAAGCAGAAGTCTGTAGAATTGCGCCTTCTATAGAGTAGTTGGACTGTAACATTGATGGGAACTTTAGCTACGGAATTGATAATCACAGGAACTTTTTCTGCCATTGCTAATAGAGAAAGAAAGAGAGATTGCAAGAAAGAAAAGAAGTAGGCTGCATAGGAAAAAAAAAAAGGCTGCAGCAAGAAGAAAAAAGAAAAAATTTAGGGTTTCTTGCAAAACAATAGCAAGAGAGATAAAGGGATCAAACCCGCTCTTCTACCATAGTTTTGAGAAGAAGAAGATTTATTTGCAATAGTTGCTTCCTTTTTATGGGAACAGATAGTTACAAGAAAACCTAGATATTATAGGATACAGTTACTTGGATGGAAAGCTACAGTAACTAAAAACATAAAAAATTAAAAATTAAAGTATTAATTTATCCTTTGTCTTTATTACAAGTTACAAGTAATGTTATGAATGAGAGTTTAACATATTGATTAGACCTTATTGTCGTCTAGCTCGAGCAATTGGTAATAGGTGAACAAGCCTTAGCACTACATAATTCATAGTGACAAAACTCCTTGACTTAAGAATTTGAGATAGAACCACTCTACTTACCCAATCATATGCATGTCGATGACAATGGGGCTAAAAACTGATAGATGGACAATTTTTAACTTTAACACCCTGTTAAAGCATTCAATACAAAACCATTTTGCAATAGGTGGCCTTGTCGTGATATAAAACTCTAACAAATCTCTTAGACCTAATAATATGGGATAGCATCAGGATATAAGTTTCTATTTTTTAATAAAAAAGAAAAATTACATGAAAGGTGTTCTTTTGTTTGCTTACAGTGAGAATGTCAAGTTTTCAATGGATGAGATATCTGAGATAAAAAGACTATCGACTGGACAGCTTCGTCTTCTAGGATTCAAGCCATTAAGTTGCTTAAAAGAGTATCACAATTTGAGGCCATCCACGTTTCTTTATCCCAGTGACCAGGTTCTTATTTTCATAACATATATGATACACGTTCAAATTTCTCTTTCAGTTTGAGCTGCATTATTTCTGCTAAATTGTAACAACGTGTATCTTTGCATATGTTTTGGGTCATGCTGAAGTTTTCGGAGATTATTCTTTGATAGGAGGGTAGATTATGTGCTGCTAAATCAAAATCTTTGTTCTTGAAATAAAAAAGTTCGTGCAAATATCATGCTTTGTTAACATTTTGTAAGTTTTTAGAAACAATAAATACAAGGTGAAAGGAACATATGGACATGCCATAAAAGGTTGACTCCAAAGACACAGTTAAAAGGAAACATGGGGTCTTGATATGAGCTCTATTATAACATGCTTGCTGATTTTCTATTGTTCAGGAAAATATTTGCATGTTCTATTATAACATGCTTTGTTCACATTTTGTAAGGTTTTGGTAGCAATAAATACAAGGTGAAAAGAACATACGGACATGCCGTAAAAGGTTGACTCCAAAGACATACTTAAAAGAAAACATGGGGTCTTGAATTCTTGATATGAGCTTTATTATAACTTGCCTGTTGATTTTTTAGTGCTCAGGAAAATATTAGCATGTTCATCTAAGCTTATTAAAAAGAAAAGATATCCGCTCATTATTAAAAGTTTAGGAAAATTATTAGAACCTCTTGAGGTTTAGTCGAACCTGCACTTTTGTCCCCAGTGTTTCAAATGCTAACACTTACCCCCTGCAAAGTTAACACTGTCATTGACCATTACCAAAGAAAAGAAAAAATGTTTATTTTACCCTCTTAGCCTTCTTCCTTAAAAACTTTGCACCCCAAACTTATGCATCTAACGAGCTACCTTGTCTTCAACTTTGCCCCTTCCTATACCTTCCCCATTTGCCTCCTCCGCCTCTTCCTTTTCTCCTTCCTTGTAAGCCTAGAACACCCAGAACCAGGACCAATTGTAAGCCCAGAAAACAGAGAAAAAAAGGAGAAAAAATTAGAGAAAAAACCAGAAAGAAGACAGAATTGATTCATATCATGATTCATGAAAAACCACAAAGGAAAAAAAGATAGAAACCAATGAACAAATCAAGCACACCAGATGCTCTTCCTATCATGATTCATATCATGTTCTCCCTTGCTTGTTGCCTCAATCGGGTTGGGCCCCATCATCCTCTTCCTGCATGGTGGAGTGGGAAGGCGTAAAGCCGTCCATAAAGAAGCGGTGTAGGGCGAGCAAGCGAGGAGCAGCAAGAACTCAATTTCAGCTTCAATTGCAACTATCTCCTTAATGCTAACAGGAATTGAGGGGGCTTTTGTCTCCTCTCTTCTCCACACCTCTCCCCTCCTCTCCACTAAGTTCAAGAGAAAGCAGGCTGCTGCCGCAATCTATAAGTCACCGGAAGCGTGTGGCTTCAAATCTGCTACTTTCATCATAAATCTTTCATTCCTGACCCAATCCCAATTTTCACCATGAGCAAAATGAAGGAACTTACCTCCAACTTTCAGAACATGCTTCCAGACAACCCAATGGATCAAATAGTGGGTTTGTCTACCATAACTCGGTATCTAGATGTTCTCTTTATCCACAAACAGCTTCCAGAAATTTTTTGCATCATTTGCCATATTCCACTCTCTCAAGCTATACAAGCTCAGTACTACTTGAATCTTTGGGATAGACAGTAGTCTCAGAGAAAATCTTTAAGCAAAAACTGATGGCTTTAGCAGATTCAACATCTCTGTAGGAAAAAAATCATAACATCATCTGCAAACAGGTGTGACAGAAATTTTGCTGGCATTTAGGATGATATCTAACATAGTTTTCATCATATAATTTATCAACTGATCTAGGTAATCCATAATGCACAAACAAAAGAGCTGATAATGGATCACCTTGCCTCTTGGGCTCAAACATCTTATTTTATTATTATTGTTGTTGTTGTTGTTGTTGCTGTTATTGTTGTTGTTGTTGTTGTTGTTGTTGTTGTTGCTGTTATTGTTGTTGTTATTATTATTATTATTTGTGATAGGCAAGTTGTCTGGCATTATAGAATTGAGCCAATCATAGAATCAGTTTGTTTTTGTATGCTAGCATGAATTGCTCTTGATTTCAATATTCAAAATTGTGAAAGAAAATGAAATAGCTGTGTGTGATCAGGATTCAAAACATCATATCCATTTGTTGTTGCACTTCAAAGAAGGTTTAAGTTTCTAAATGGGCTCAAAACAAAATAACCATTTTAGTGTGCTTGGTTGATACCATGATGTGTCAAAAATCAACTCTTTACATTATTCTACTGAAGACAACTATCAAAGGAATCGTCTAGTCAGTTTGCCATGGTCCTATATTTTCAAATGCTTGCATCTTGATACTTCTTTCTGTTGTCCGTTCCAGGAGGTTGTTGGTAGCACTTGCATCTTCATTGCCTTGCATAGATCCATGCTCCAGCTTAAGCGGTTAGTGTGCTGTAGTTTTTTTCCTCAAATTTTGTTTTGGTAGATGACTTTAAGTGCTTCAATGCACTTATGATAGTTTATTACTGATAGGTGATCAATTGGGATCTACTGTTTCAAATGTATAGCTAGATCATACAGTGTGGCAAACTTTGAAAGAACATTGCTCCCTTCATTTCCTTTTCCACTCCTAACCAGCATGTGATTAAAAACTAGAGTGTAGAGATTTTGAACAATAATAAGGGATTCACCCTTAATTCTGCTCAGAACAAGTTCAAACAAACTCAAGGTTTTGGTGGACAATGTTTCACGGTTTCCTATTGGAACAATATTGACTGAGCTGCTGTTTACAATGAAGAAAGGTGCATCCCTTTATAGCTGCAGTAGGGCATGCATAAAGCATTCACAAACCCTAAGTTTAATCTTACTAGGATTCCTAGATGTAAACTACTTAAAATTATCTAGGAGTACTATTGTAAATAATCTAGGTGTTGGAATATTCCGGAGATCGAAGATTTGATTTTTCTGTATTAGGAAAACAGTATGTACAGTGAGGAATATCTTAGTAATCTTTTATTTTTAGAATAGGATCTGATTATCTGTTTCCTAAACTGTTATACTGTAAAATAGGAAACTACCTAACATAGGTTCACACAGCCATGTATTTAAACAAGTGTAAATCTCTGTGAAATAATAAGCTCTTACTGTTTTTACATGGTATCAGAGCCAACCCTAATTTTCTAGCCATCTCTCTGCATCCTCCTCCTGCCCAACATGTCTGAAATCTCTTCTGGATCTACACCTTCCAGCAACATTCAGCCAAACAATATTACAACCCTAACTCAAGCCCCAAACACTGATTCTCATTCTGTCCAGATCACTACTATTCGCCTTAATGGTGATAATTTCCTGCGATGGTCTCAATCTGTTCGAATGTATATTCGAGGGCGAGGGAAGATTGGCTACCTTACTGGAGATAAGAAGGCACCAGCACCAGAAGACTCGACATATGCAACATGGGATGCAGAAAACTCTATGGTTATGACCTGGCTCGTCAATTCTATGGACGAGGACATTGGGTCTAACTACATGTGCTACTCCACAGCCAAGGAATTATGGGACAATGTAAATCAGATGTATTCTGATTTAGGAAACCAGTCCCAAGTCTATGAGTTAAATCTAAAACTTGGTGAAATCCGACAGGGAGATGACACCGTCACCAAGTACTTTAACTTACTAAAAAGGCTGTGGCAGGACTTGGACCCCTTCAATGACTACAAATGAAAATCTGCTGATGATACCAATCACTACAGAAAAATAGTGGAGGCTCATTGAATCTACAAGTTCCTTGCTGGACTGAATGTGGAATTTGATAAAGTAAGGGGCAGGATCATTGGTAGATCACCCCTTCCCCCAATGAGTGAAGTATTTGCAGAAGTTAGAAGAGAAGAAAGCCGAAGAAATGTCATGTTGGGAAAAAAGGACACCAGCGTGATGGCTGACACTTCTGCCTTAGTTGCCTTTGATGAAGTGGCAAATAAGGCTGTCAGATTTCAGAAAAAAACTGAGGAGAAGCCACAGGTTTGGTGTGATCACTGCAACAAACCTCACCATACACGGGGGACCTGCTGGAAGATCCATGGAAAGCTAGAAAACTGGAAGAGTAAAAGGACCAGTGACAAGTTCAGCCACACAACACCCGCTGCTAATGAGGCTGAAACAAGTCCCTTCAGCAAGGAGCAGATGGATCATCTCCTAAAACTGCTAAAGTCCAGTTCGTCTTCTGGTATTTCTCATGTTTCTCTTGCACAAACAGGTAGTGAATCTAGTGCCCGCCCTTGTTGTTCGAATCCTGCTCCATGGATCATTGATTCTGGAGCCTTTGATCATATGACTAGCCTTTCTAGACTTTTCTGCTCTTATTTCCCATGTTCTGGTAGTAAAAAAGTAAAAATTGCAGATGGTAGTTTCTCACCTATTGCAGGGAAAGGTTTGATAAAACTCTTCAAGAATATTGATCTTGAATCTGTTCTACATGTTCCCAAACTAGCCTGCAATTTGTTGTCTGTAAGCAAACTTTGTAAAGATTCTAATTATCGTGTTGTTTAACTGTGAAATTTAGGACCAGACTTCGGGGAAGAAGATTGGCAGTGCTAAGATGATAGATAGACTTTATTACTTTAATGGAGACTCTTCCGATAATAAAAAGGCTCAGGGCTTTAGTAGTGTTAGTTCTGATCCTGTTTATGAACAAATAATGCTTTGGCACTTTAGACTAGGACATCCTAGTTTTCAATATATTAAGTACTTGTTTCCTGATTTGTTTATGGGGTTCAACCTCTCTTTACTTCAATGTGAAAGTTGTTATCTAAGCGTCACCGTACTACATATTTGCCAAAACCTTATATGCCTTCAAAACCTTTTTATTTGATACACAGTGATGTCTGGTGACCTTCAAAAGTCACCACAATTTCAAGAAAAAAATGGTTTGTCACCTTTATAGATGACCATACACGTTTATGTTGGATTTACTTGATGAGTGAAAAATCTAAAGTGGAAAATCTGTTTAAGGCTTTTTACAAAATGGTTGAAACACAGTTTCAAACTAAAATTAGTATCCTTCATACTGATAATGGAATAGAGTATTTCAATAAACATTTGGGAGTTTTTTTAAAGGAAAAAGGTCTTCATCATCAATCTACATGTGTGGATACCTCCCAACAAAATGGTATTGCTGAAAAGAAGAATAGACATTTACTTGAAGTAACTCTTGCTATCATGTTTTACATGAATGTTCCAAAATATCTATGGGGAGAAGCTATTTTGACAGCCTCATACTTGATTAATAGGATGCCTACCCGGGTTTTAAAATATAGCTCACCTTTGGATTACTTCAAAACTATTTTTCCTATGTCATGGATCCATTCAGATTTACCACTCAAAATTTTTGGATGCACTGGTTTTGTCCATATTCCAAATAATTTTGGTTCAAAACTGGATCCTAGAGCTGAAAAATGCATTCCTGTAGGGTATGCACCCAATAAAAGGGGATATAAGTGCTTTAATCCTCAAACAAAAAAATTTCATGTTAGTATGGATGTCTCTTGGAAAACAAATCTTACTTTCACAAAAATTATCTTTAGGGGGAGAATGAAGTAGGGAATGATAATTTTTGGGATTTATCTCCTGTTCCACTACCAAATACAATTTTAACTTCCCCTGGCAGCCCTGAATCCATTAAACAAAATCAGGAAAATTCAGTTCCAAATAACAAAAGTAATAGGAATCCTGTTCAGACTATGCCAGATACTATTGTATCTTCAACGGGGGGAGAAACACGACAAATAAATAAAAAAAATCCAAACACTGAGCTTCTGGTTTATACTCTGAAGAAAACCCATCAAAGTAGTCAAGATCCAACCTTGATTCAAGGACCTGACCAGTCTAAATCCCAAGAGACTGGTACTCAGATTTCCACAGGTATTTCAATCCCGACTCTTAACCCTATTCCTTTGGTTTCTGATCCTTCTTTAACTTCTATTCCCAATACATCATCTGATTATGATATACCTATAGCCATTAGAAAAGGAACCAGAACTTGTACAAATTTTCCGAGATATCCTATTGCTAAATGTCTTATAAAAAGCTTTCTCATACTCATAGGGCATTTACGTAAAAAATTTCACACTTGTTTGTCCCAAGAAATATTGAAGAAGCTTTGAATGACCCAAACTGGAAGTTAGCAGTTATGGAAGAGATGAGGGCTCTGAGAAGAAGTGGCACTTGGGAGATAGTGGACTTACCCAAAGAAAAGAAAACAGTTGGGTGTAAGTGGGTTTTTACTGTGAAATGCAGAGTTGATGGTAGTGTTGAGAGATATAAGGCAAGGCTGGTTGCTAAAAGTTTTACTCAAACCTATGGAATTGACTATCAAGAAACCTTTTCCCCTGTAGCTAAAATAAACTTAATTCGAGTTTTACTGTCTCTTGCTGTTAATTTCAATTGGCCATTGTGTCAGTTGAATGTAAAAAATGCTTTCTTGAATGGAGACCTAGAAGAAGAAGTCTACATGAGCATACCACTAGGATTTGAGCGAAAACATGGACAGAATCAAGTCTGCAGATTAAAAAGGTCTTTATATGGTCTAAAGCAGTCTCCTAGAGCCTGGTTTGAGCGCTTTGGGAAAACTGTAAAGGGCTGTGGCTATCATCAAAGTCAGACCGACCATACAATATTTTACAAGCATAGCAAGGAAGGCAAGGCTGCAATTCTAATTGTTTATGTAGATGATATAATTCTGATAGGTAATGATCTTGAAGAACTGGGAAAGCTTAAGAAGAAGTTGGCTGCTATTTTTTAGATTTGAGGACCTAGGTGCACTAAAATACTTCCTTGGAATGGAAGTTAGGAGATCCAAGGAAGGTATCTTTGTCAACCAACGAAAGTATATACTTGACCTGCTTGGTGAAATAGGTCTACTCAGGTGCAAACCAGCTGAAACTCCTGTTGAACCTAATTTCAAGTTACAGCCTGCTAGGAAGTGCAGAATATAGAATAGTACCAAAGACTTGTTGGAAGACTAATTTACCTATCTCACACTTGTCTTGATATAGCTTTTGCTGTGAGTATGGTAAGCCAGTTTATGCACTCTCTTGGGCCAAGACACTTTGATGCTGTATACAGGATTTTGAGATATTTGAATGGGACACCTGGGAAAGGGTTGTTATTCAAAAAACATGGGCACCTACAAGTTGAAGCCTATGCAAATGCAGATTGGGTAGGAAGTGTTTCTGACAGACGTTCTACTTCTGGCTACCGTACATTTATTGGAGGCAATCTTGCTACCTGGCGAAGCAAAAAACAAAATGTGGTGGCTAGGAGTAGTGCTGAAGCTGAGTTCAGAGTAGTAGCCCATGGAATTTGTGAAGTCTCATGGATTAAGAGACTATTGGAAGAATTGAAAATCTCTAATTCAGCTCCCATGAAAGTCTACTGTGATAATAAGGCAGCTATCTCTATTGCTCATAATCCTGTCCTCCATGATAGAACGAGGCATGTGGAAGTTGACAAGCATTTTATCGAGGAAAAAATTGAAAGTGGACTGATTTGTATGCCTTATATCCCTACTACAGAACAGGTTGCCGACATTCTCACTAAAGGATTGCCTCAGAGACAGTTCGAGAAGCTGATTAACAAGCTGGCTATGGAAAACATCTTCAAACCAGCTTGAGGGGGAGTGTTAGAATATTCTGGAGATCGAAGATTTGATTTTTCTGTATCAGGAAAACAGTGTGTACAGCTAGGAATATCTTAGTAATCTTTTATTTTTAGAAGATTAGGATCTGATTATTTGTTTCCTAAACTGTTATACTGTAAAATAGGAAACTACCTAACATAGGTTCACACAGCCATGTATTTAAACAAGTGTAAATCTTTGTGAAATAATAAGCTCTTACTGCTTTTACACTAGGAATGATAATAATAACCAGAACTCCTAGATAATTTAGAAGTTGTACGCATCCTAGCTAAATAAAACACAAATCCTAATTAGATTAGGCTTGAGAAGCACGCAAATAGGTCCTAGTGCATTCCATGAGCGTTTGGGGTGTCCAATGCATGTCCAAGGCGTGTGTGAGCTGCTGGAAATATTCCCTGGCATATTCTGGAAATGTAGGGGCTGGAATGAAGCATGAGATATACCCCTAGACTCCTTAGACACTATCTTGCATAGACTAGGCTCTATGAAGCTATGACAGACTCCACTTGGTGTCTCGGGTGTCCTGAGGAAGCTTGCATGGAAGGTGCCGATTGCCTTGGTCTAGACACTTGAAGCTTTGACGTTGATCCTTAAAAGCTCTTGGGCTCTTGGGTGTGGGGCACGCTCGAGTATGCCTAGGAGTAGCATGCCAAGCTCCCAAGGTGGCTTGGGCAAAGGTCTCCTTAGTTCCTTGAACTCCACAGCCTCATGTAAGGCTAGACTCCAGATGGCATCCATTAAGCTCGATCTTGCTCTTGTAGGATGCCTAAAAGGTTGGGCATGGTCTTGGGTGTCCAAGGGGGTCACTCGAGTATACTCCGTGTGCATCAGGGGTCCTTGTATGAGGCTCTCAAGCATGTGGCCACTTTGATTGGGATCGGGCTTTAGGAGCATGGACATGGTTGAGGCAAGGGTGCCATGCTCGGGTGTGAGCTTTCCTTCCTTCAGAATGTGGCATGCTCAATGCAAGAGTTTCCTTAGCCCGAGTAGTACTCCATGTGGGCTTATGTAGTGGCCTGATGACCATGGGCAGGCTCCTAGCATTGAATTCCCTTGAACTCTCTACAGGGTTCTCACGGGTGCTCTTGAGGCTGCTATTAGCATTGCTTCTCACCATCTCTCTAAGGGACAAGAGATAGTATGGTGGATTCGGGCCTTTCTTGGCATTCACTTGATACCTTAATATATTTTTCTCATAAAAAACGTGAAATTTATCTAAAAGTGAGAACTTTTCAAAAACTAATGAAAGTGGGTGTGGACATGGAATAGGTTTTAACATTTTCAGTAAGGATTTTATGTCACTTGCTCACCATATGTAGGATAGTGAGATAGGTAGTCATCCTTGTGGGGATTCTTTTCCATAATCCTGTGGAAATTGTTTTCCTAGGTAAATTAAATTGAATCTCTATCCCTTCCCCTGAATTTGTCCATAGCTAGGATTAAAGGTGGACCCAGGCAATATAAGAGAAGTATTGTTGCTTTAATGGAAATAAGAATGGATTTGAGAACTAGGGTTCTAGAGTTCAATAATCCTGAAAATTTTGGTTTACCATAACAATTCTATTTCTCATTCAGTCAATCAGTAGGCCAACTGTAGGATATGATTGAAATTTCAGTTGTATCTTCTACGACGCATGCAATAGTTTCTTCAAGATAGCCAATGCATCCCAATTATGACAGGGGTGTGATATTGTATCTCTTGGATTCGACTTACCTTAAAACCTGTTCCCTCAGACTCTTGCACTGACTAAGATGAACTTAGGACTGAATTTCTTTCTGATCGCATACAGATCTTATATTGGAAGCAGGAATAATAGCAGAAATAAAACAAAAGGATTATATAAGCTATACTGGTCATAATGCTGCTTGCCATGTCTTATGTTCTCAATTGCATTCTAGCTAGCTGCGAGTTATATTGGTGAAATTCTAATCACAACAATATAGGTTCTAGGAGGATTAGGTTAATACATATTTTAGCGTGCTGATTCATAACATTATAATGTTCATTTAGTGGGCACAACAAAAGACATGGATCTCTTTTGTCTTTGCAGTTATGCAGTTGCATTCTATGGGGCTTCATCTAATCCTCGGCTAGTTGCCCTCATTGCCCAAGTAAGACATTTGTTTCTTGTTTGAATCACTTAATATTTTCTATTTATGTCGGTGGTTAACTTAAACTTGTTTAGAAAAAACTCATGGATATGTGGTTATGTATTTATTGATTTTTTGTTTTGATAACTATTCCCATGATCCTTGTTTGTGGATATGATTATGTTAGGTTTGTTTGAATGATGAAAATCTTTTCTTTTCTGAACAGCTATCTTGTCGTCATCTTTCATATTCAAGAAAGTGTTAATCCTAGTCTCAACATAATAGAGGTTTATTGTCTGAATCAGTTATAAATTGAACCATTTGTCTTGTAAAGCTCACAGATAATTTTCTAACCTAACAGGATGAGGTTGTGGAAGATGGCAGTCAAATTGAGCCGCCTGGAATGCAAATGATCTACCTTCCATATTGTGATGATATTAGAGATATTGAAGAGGCAAGGGCAGAGTTTAACGTGAGTTGAAGAATTTTCAAGTTATGATTGCGTTAATAAAATTGTATGGTTCGCTGCAGGATATTGCGGATTCAAATGATTCAGTAACTCGGGCAAGTGAAGATCAAATTAAAAATGCTTGTGCTGTGGTGAAGCGTCTTGATTTGGGAGATTTCACAGTAACGCAAGTTGCCAACCCTGGTAAGTTGCTGCATGAAACCATGTAATTCTGTAAGTTGCTGCATGAAACCATGTAATTCTCTATCCTTTTTCCTTTTTTGTATTACCTGAATTAATGTTCTATATGTACAAGTACTTTTCCATGCTAGTGCCATAAATTTGCAGATTTCTATACATCCTTCTCCAATCTGTGTGGGATTAGAATTACATAAGAGAACAACAAGACATCCCGGATTCCTCTTGCATTTTTTTTTTTGGCTAGTTTGGAGGGAGAATCAGAGGGCTTTTGATGGAAAGAAATGTTTTTTTTCCTTTAGGAAGGCAAGATGGTTGAATCTTCTCAGTTTCTGAGTGTTAGGAAGGTTCTCTCGTAAAGTACAGTTTACAGATTTTAAGAATCCATTCTTTTGTGCATAATTGTTCTACATGGGACGGAATCTGTCGGTGCTTTTGTTATTAAAAATGAAAAAGGTTATACATGGGAGTGGGAGAAATTATGTTAACATTTTTATTTCCATCATCTGAATTTATTGTTGCAGCCTTGCAGAGGCACTATGCAGTTCTGCAAGCCCTTGCTCTTGAAGAAGATGAAATTCCACAAATGAAAGATGACACACTGCCTGATGAAGAAGGCTTCTCTAGGTGAGTGCAAAAGCATTCAGATCATGCCTGGTTCACTTCTTGGGGGAAATGGTATTCTCTCTACTTTTTTTTTTGTCCCTTTTTCTGATTGATAGTTTGGTCATTCTGAGCAAAGCCTGCAATAGCTAATTTTTGGTCCACAGGGAAAATTGACCATGTCAATGTTTTGTTTATTTAACTATGTTATTTTTCTTTTATTCTAAGACATTTTAAGAGTGCATTCTAGCCCCAAAGAGATGGGAAGTACTTTGTACCCATTTTCTTCTGTGCTCAGCTCATTTTTTTGTACAGTGCCAGGGATGTTCCTGCCACTGATCTGGTCACTTTCTTTTTAATTGAGAAGTATGCATACTTTTATTCGCGTCTGTTCTTCCAATGTGGCCGCATCCATACTTACCCTTTTTAGCATGCTCTGTAGCGTCCCCCCCCTCCCTCTCTCTCTCTCTCTCTTCTTCCCCCTTTTTCTAAAATTCATGTGTGGACACTTGATGTTTGATAGCATCACAGTTGATTAAGTAAAACAGTGCAGGTGATTAGGTTCTGATAATTTATAGGATAGAATGAATGAAAGAACATCTTTATGTTTTGAATTTTTTGTAATTATCTTGCTGTTATGTAGCTTATTATTTAAGTCACCTTTAGTTGTTGGCATGCAAGATAGCGGGCACAAAGTATCATTTCCCTTTTCGGACAAAAGAATTACTCCTATTTGTTTTGGATTTTATGTTATTTCTGGATAGAGGATAAGTAGGAAGAATTACCTTAGGTGTAGAGGAATTTGCTTATGGAGTAATTTGGTTACAATATGGAAAAGGAAATTACTGGTGTCATAGGACGTGAGTTTGTCATCGGTTCTCTTTTCTAGTGGAGCTATCATGTTCCCTGGTTAAATTTTCCTTTCTTCCTGCCCTGCTTCCTCTTCAATATTGCAATTTGCAACACTATTCTCTCAAACATTACAAGCATCAATTATTTTCCATGAAGTTAGGAATGGGGAAGAGAAATGCTTGAACTGCATTTCCCTTTTTTTTTCTCTATTTTCATTTCACACTGAAAAACTAGGTATCATTTCAGTGATTCCTTTCCTTGTGCAATTTTGACTATTCAATAATCAATATGTGTGGGCTGCTAGAAGAGTTATGTGCATTCATCATATTCAGACCAGGAGTTGTTAAAGCAATAGAAGAATTCAAGTTGTCTGTGTATGGGGAGAACTATGACGAGGAATGTGACTTATTGCGTGATGGCAATGCCAAGGGTCCATCAAAGAAACGCAAAGCAGCTGGAGAAAATGCAGCCGAAGAGTGTTCAAAATATGATTGGCCTGATCTTGCTGACAATGGGAAGGTAAAAGATTAACCTTTTTCCTGTAGCTTCCGTTATTAATGGTGAAAGTACTATTGTTCTTTCGGGAAATTCAACTGACCTAGTTTTACTGAAGGTGAGAGAATAAGTTATAACGCAAAGGAGTTGTTTCCTTTGTAATTGAATCAAGAGCAGTCGCTTGGAAACAGGTGCCTTTACCGCCTGCAGAAATGGTTTAAAGACTGAAGTACCTATAAGTCTTTTATCAACAGGGTCCCGATAGAAATGTCCTTATTCCCCAAATATTCAAATTATATAATTCCATTTGAGCTTGCAAGAAAGAAAATGCACTTGAAAAAAGAGGAATAGGGACAATGCACTTGAAAGAAGAGGAATAGGGACAAAGCTATTGTGAAGATACAAAAGCAAATAAGGAATATAAACTCTGATACAAATATAACTTCAAATTTCTGAGATAATATGCAGTAAGGAATATCACCCGTCTAAATGATTTTAGGAAATTTAATTTGACTAAGCATTGGCCTAGCAGTCTCAGCACATAGACCGTGTTTTGCAATACATATAAAATAGGGGGTGGTGGGCTCTCATCTACGAGTTACTGTGTGAGGAAGGTCATTGATGAATATGATTGCGTGTGTGAAGTTTGATTAGTAGCAGTTAACTTTGGTTCCTATGTGAAGTAGATGAAGACTGGTTATAGTGTTACCTTAGTCAAGGAACTGGTTATAGTGTTACCTTCGTCAAGGAAGGAGTAAAGAGGAGTAGTACGCTTGTAAATATACTAACTTGTTGATAAAGTGATTGACTTGAACCCACTATAGGATGTTTTTGATTTGGTAGAGGTTTTTGCATTCGTAGCTGTGAGTCTTTGATGTCATTTCTCATGTTTCTCTAGTGGTGACCCTACATGGATAATTGCAATATAAATGATAATCTTTTACCATGCTTGGTTCACTTCGAAGGAGTTTCTTATCGTGCCCTGATGTCTACTATGACAGCCATCATGAGCCCCACTATAGCCAACATATCTCCAGGAAATACCAGATTTGGTAGTTGGCATTGACTATTTATTGGAACATCATGGAAGGAAGACTAGACAACTGGAGAGTAGACTTTAGCAAAGGAGAGCAACCCTAGTCATCAGGAGTGTTTCAAATTCACCATTAGATTGATCAAGAATCTAATAATCAGTAGTTTTTCCCGCTAGAGCTGATGAGTGGAAACAAGCTGGACTGAGTTTAACTTAGCTCTCCCTGGTCCATGGATGTTCAGGGACTCAAATATTTAGAAACACTTTATAATCTTTGTGAGCATCAAAAAGAAAAAAAAAAAGAAAAAAGAAAAGAAAACTTTTACAAACAAATCATTGGTTTTGTTATGGAATGTTATATTATATTTTAGGAAGGATAATATTTCTTTCTTTATTTCTAGGGATTTCTCTCTTTATTCTTAGGAATTTCTTTCCTTGTATTCCTTTCTTGTCTAATATATAAAGGTCATGTGAGGGTCTTGTATTATCAAGCCCTTAGTTTCTCCTCCCATTATTCTTTAACATGGTATCAGAGCCATAACCTAATCTCAGCACCTTCCGCAACCACTTCTTCACCCAAACTACCTTCTGCAAATTTCCGTTAGCCGCTGCCCTTTAAGAAAACCAGCAACCACCCAGCCAAATCAAAAACCAACAACACAGACACTCAGGAGGCGCCTGCGACCAGAACTACACCGGAGGTGTCACTGGAAAACCACCCACGCGCCGCCGTCCGGTGACCTCCAGCGACGGCGGTTCAATGGGTCTGATCGATTTTATGTCCTTAAACATGTTTCTGGTCTTCATTTACATTAATTATGACCAGAAGTTGAGTTTCGTCGTTCTTCAGTCGTTTTTAGTCAGTTGGTATATCATCAGCCCAGTTTTCTGTTAGTTTTTGATACTGTCAGTCATCAGCAATCAGAAACATGTCAGGACCTGATAACAAAAGTCCTCAAGGGAGTTCTCTGCCAGTCATTGTCCCACCAGCAGGCACCCCCACGCAATTCAGCAATTTGCGGATTGCCAAACAGTGTTTGAGCAGTAATAATTACTCATTCTAGGCTAGGAATGTGGAGTTGTATTTTATAGGTCAAAGAAAGATGTCTCATCTGACTGACGATCCTCAAGCATCCGAGAGTTGGAAAGCTGATCATGCACAATTGCTCTATATCCTTTTTGATTCAATGGAACCTGAAATTTCATCTCTATTTTCTCATGTTTGAACCTGTAAGCAAGCTTGGGAGTATGCTAAGCTTTTATATTCTAGTAATATCCTTTGTATATATAAGGTTTTTGTTGAAGTGTTTCAGTCCAAACAGAAAGGTAGGCTTTTTGAATATTTTGCAAAGGTCAAACATGCATTGGAAGAAATGAATTCTTTGCTTCCTATTACCCCTAATGTCAAGGAGATGCAACGTCAGAGAGAGTAGTTGGTGCTTATGACATTTTTGGCAGGGCTAAAACCTGAATTTGAACTAGTTCGGTCCCAGATTTTTGGCGGAATAGAACTTCCTTCATTACTTGAAGTTTTCGCGCGACTTTCTCGAACTATGATAAAGGAAAGTTCAGCAAGCAATAGTTCTGACTAGTCTACCCTTGTAATACAACCCAGTCCACAAGCAAAGGGAGGTCGTGGAGGACGCAGTAGTCGTGGTGGTCGTGGCCGTAGAGGTGGACGTGGTAGAGGTTCACGGTTGCACTGCACATATTGTGTGATAGAGATGGACATGAGGAGGAGACTTCTTGGGATAAGTATCAGGCTCTGCGAACAGCACATTTTGTATCACATGAGGAGTCATCTTCAGTTACAGCCCACAGCAGTCTGTCACGATACCTCAAGAAGAGTATACTAAGTACTTGCAGTAGCAGTCCGCACAGCAGGCTTCCACTTCTTCTATGGCTTCTGTTGTTCATCGAAGTAATCCAACTGCCTGTTATTCCTCTAACCTTCCTAGAAATCAACTCTGGGTACTGGATTCTGGTGCCACTAACCACATTTCAGGTAAAATAACTAATTTTGACCATATTTCCTCTTTACCAGTATCTCATAATAAACTCACCATTGCAGATGGATCTACCACCACCATTAAAGGTGTTGGACCCACCCATCCTTGTCACTCTCTCACTTTACCATCTACTTCATTCGTTCCAAATTTTCCTTTCAACCTTATGTCTATAAGTAAGCTAACCAAACAACTAAATTGCTCAATTTGTTTCTTCTCTGATCATGTCATTATCCAGGATTTGGGGAACAAGAAGACGATTGGAGGACATGAATTGAATGGAATGTACTACTTCGATAGACTACAGTCATCAGTTGCTTGTCATATATTGGTCTCACCTCAATTAGTTTATAGTCGTTTGGGGCATCCATTTTTAGTAAATCTCAAGAAGCTTGTTCCAGATTTAGTTTCTGCCTCTAATTTAGATTGTAAGTTGTGTCAATTAGGAAAACATCATCGTGTTCCCTACTTTCCTCGAGTCAATAAAAGGGTTGAAAAATCTTTTATGCTAGTTCATTCAGATATTTGGGGTCCAAGTCGTGTCAAGTCTAAATTAGGTTTTCAATATTTCGTAATTTTTGTTGATAATTTTTCTCGAATGATTTGGTTTTTTTTAATGAAAGATCGTTCTGAGTTATTCTCTATTTTTTGTACCTTTTGTGCTGAAATTCAAAATCAATGTAATTCTCGAATTAAAATTCTTCACAGTGATAATGGTAAAGAGTATTTTTCTCGCTCAATGTCTAGCTACATGCAGCAACAAAGGATTATACATCAATCTTCTTGTCCAAAAACATCTCAACAAAATGGAGTGGCCGAGAGGAAAATCCAACTGCTCGTACCCTTTTAATTCACATGAATGTTCCCAAAAGTTTTTGGGGCGATGCTATCCTTACTGCATGCTTCCTCATAAATCAGATGCCTTCCTCTATTTTGTCAGGTAAAATTCCATTCTCTGTTCTCTTTCCTTCTCAAGCTCCGTTTTCTATTCTATCTTGGATATTTGGGTGTGTTTGCTTTGTTCATCAGCACCAACCTAGCACTGACAAATTAGATCCTAGAGCTTTAAAATGTGTTTTTCTTGGATACTCTCGTCTTCAGAAAGGGTACAAATGTTTTTGTCCTTCACTAAATCGATTTTTCGTTTCTGCTGATGTTACGTTCTTTGAAAACACACTTTATTTCTCTAATACTCAATCTGTATCTGGTGATGCTGATGGCTGTTTGCTTTTACCATTTGTACCAATCCAAATAGCTCCTGATGCATCAAACACTAGTAGTACATCTTTAGAGCACATTCCTGATACTGATCTCCCACCGTTAGAGCGTCTGTCTCGTCTTGACCTGCAGGTTTATACTTGACGTCCTTGAGTTGAAGTACCACCAGGAGATTCATGCTCATCACAACCGTCTTCTTCATATTCAATACCTAATGGTGATGATTTGAATCTTCCAATTGCACTCCGCAAAGGGAAAAGGTCTTGTACTTCTCACCCAATCTCCAACTTTATTTCTTATGATTCTTTATCACTGTCATACTCTGCTTTTGTTTTCACCTTGTCCTCTATACCCTTGCTTAAGTCTGTTTTAGAAGCCATGGAAGAAGAGATGTCAGCTTTGCGGACTAATAACACGTGGGACTTGGTTTCTCTTCCGCGTGGTCAGACTGTTGTGGGTTGTCGCTGGATGTTTACTGTAAAGGTTCATCCTGATGGGACAGTTGATCGATTAAAAGCCCATTTGGTTGCAAAGGGATATTTCCAAGTATATGGCATGGACTATTTAGAAACCTTTTCTCCAGTAGCCAAATTGACATTAGTTCGTATCATCATTGCATTGGATGCTACATATGCATGACCTTTACATCAGTTAGATGTGAAAAATGTCTTTCTTCATGGAGATCTTGAGGAAACTATCTACATGGAGTAACCACCGGGGTTTGTTGTTCAGGGAAAGGTTGATCATGTATGTCGACTAAATAAGTCATTATATGGTTTGAAACAATCACCACGGGCATGGTTTGGTCGTTTCAGTTCAGTTGTTATGGAATTTGGTTTACAGTAGTGTGGTGTGAATCATTCTGTCTTTTATTGCTACTCTAAAACTGGTAAAATCCTCTTGATCGTCTATGTTGATGGTATTGTTATTACTGGTGATGATGCATCTAGTATTCAATTGTTAGAGGTTTTTCTGCAAACCAAGTTTCAGACAAAAGACCTTGGTCCATTGAAATATTTCTTGGGAATTAAGGTAGCACTATCTAAGACGGGAATGTCTTTCGCAAAGAAAGTATGTTCTAGACCTTCTAGAAGAAACTGGTTTGTTGGGAATCAAACCGGTTGACAGTCCCATGGAGCCAAATGTCAAGCTTGATGTAGATAAAGGGGAATTGTTGGAAGACCTTACCAGGTATCGAAGAATTGTTGGCAAATTAAATTATCTGGCTGTTACTCGTTCATATGTTTCATTTGCTGTAAGTGTAGTAGGTCAGTTCATGGACTCTCCCCGTACTAGCCATTGGGATGCAGTCGTTAGAATCTTGAGATATCTCAAAGGTGCACCAGGACAAGGTCTTCTTTACCAAAATTATGGTCACACTCAGATTTAAGGATACACAGATGCTGATTGGGCAGGTTCCTACGATCGATGGTCTACGTTAGGCTATTGTGTATTCATGGGAGGAAACTTGGTGTCCTAGAAAAGCAAGAAACAGAGTATTGTCGCAGGATCAATTGTTGAATCCAAGTATAGGGCAATGTCATATACTAGATGTGAACTAGTTTGGTTAAAACATCTTCTCATGGAACTTGGTTTCGGACACTCAACTCCTATGGAATTAATGTGTGATAATTAAGCAGCCATTCTCATTGCTTTTAATCTTGTTTTTCATGAGAGAACCAAATATATCGAAGTTGACTGTCACTTTGTTCATGAGAAGCTTCAAAGAAGTTTGATCAAGACCCCATATGTCAAATCAGAGGATCAACTTGCTGACTTGTTCACCAAAGCTTTAGGATGATCTAAAGTAAAGTCTATATGTGATAAGCTTGAAGTTTATGATATGTATGCTCCAGCTTGAGGGGGAGTGTTATGGAATGTTATATTATATTTTAGGAAAGATAATATTTTTTTTTTTATTCCTAGGGATTTCTCTCTTTATTCCTAGGGGTTTTTTTCCTTGTATTCCTCTTCTATATAATATATAAAGGTCATCTGAGGGTCTTGTATTATCAAGCCCTCAGTTTCTCCTCCTATTATTATTTAACAGCTTTGTTATCTTCTGATGAGGTGTCTGAAGCAGTAAACAGATAAACAATCTGTAGGCACCATAGAGGTTCTTGTACCAGGCAATGATGCCTTTCAGAATTCAAAATTCAGAACTGCGAGCAAAATCATCACATTTTTTGTCAGAGTAGATGTCAACAAGACCTCAATGCAACCAAAAGAACTGGTTAACTTGACTCGTGTAGTTTATGACAAGTCAATAAGTATTTGGCACTTGAGCTTCATGCATTGCGATGTTGGTTCTAACAAGATTGCTGGTGTGTTTGAAGAAGCAGTGAGATGAAGTTGGTTCTCCAGTTGGGTAACTGGAACTAGGCTGTGCATTTGATGGCATGCAGTTTTGTTGGGGATGTTAGGTGATTGTGGATTTTATTTGTACGATTAGGTGATAATATCATTTTAAGTCCGGTTCAAGGAGGTGATTCGAGTGCTCCAAATTTACAGCATAGGAAGGTAGTACTATAGGAAGTCAACTAAAATGAAATGACACATGCAACATTCCTGAAATAGAATATCTAACTTATTTCTTCTCATGCACAAGGGCAAGTTCCCTGGACTAGCTAACTTTTTTCTTATATTTGCAGTTGAAGAATTTGACTGTGACAGAGTTGAAGTATTACTTGACAGCGCATAATCTTCCTGTTGCGGGAAAGAAGGAAGCTTTGATTAGTAGGATACTAACCCACATGGGGAAGTAGCTGTAGCATAACATGTTTTTGAGAGGTACAGCATCGTTAGGACTTCAGGACTTCCATTATGAGCTTCAGGTACTTGTTTCATGACTGCCAATGTCGTTCTGATGTAGATTGGCTGCAAATTTTGTACCTGCAGAGGTAGATGAGTTCGTAAGTAGCAGCTTGTGCCAGTACTGTTTTATTTATGAGCTGCACATTTTGTAATTTATTTGCTATCCTAAATCGAACCCACAAAACTGAGATTCGTTTCTTCATTTGCTCTTTATATATGGTTCTGTTCGTTGATGCTGTGTTCATTCTCTTCCTTTCAATCTCTGCTTTTTTGTTTTTCAATTCCTTGGTGCGTGTTGGACCTGTTGGTGGATGACCATTAACCACTACATTAGTCGCTTCATCTCACATGCATCCACAAATTCTACGAATTGCTCACATGCATCTACCTATATATGCTCATGCCTACACGCATGTGCCTATAATGCATGCCTTATTTGTCTATGCCATGCGCAAGTGCACATCATTCAACAAATGCAAGCTCGATTTCACATGCATGCATGACATGCATATTCATCTACTCATGCATGTCAACATTCACATGTATGTTCGACTATGCACTCGATCATGTGCGCACATTTGCCTGCCCATGCACACATGCTTGCCTATTTATGTGTACATGTAATGCTCCTGTTCATGCATACATCCATACTTACATGCTTGCTTGTTCATGTGTACGTGCAGCCACGAATCACGAGCGAGGATTAATCTGGCTCATTGGATTAGGACACCTTGTGGTAGCTCTAGAAAAATGCAAAACATAGTGCATGGGCTTTAGGCAAGTATACATGTAGGTGCGTCGTGTTCATACATAGTATACGAAAGCTGCTAGACATAGGGTGATGAATTGAACAAAGGTCGTGGGCACCACGCAGCAGATAAGTTAGAGGTGAACATTGGGTTATTTCAGTTTCAACTGAAATCGGGTTGTCCAAAATAATCGGTTTTTGATCATGGATGTTAAGAACTGAAATAGATGGAATAAGAATAGGAAACTAAATAACTGGAAATTGAAACAAATTTGGTTTTTGGTTTGTAATTTGGTTAACCAAATTTTATGTACTTGCATCTAAAATTTATTATCTTTATTTCTCTTTTCCAGTTTAGGCCTAATAGCTCTAATCCATATAATCAAGGCTCATCACACAAAATAACCTAACAACCGAAATATTTTGGTTGTTTCGGACACCAAATTTCTAAAATACCTAATGAAAAATAAAACTAAAAAAATGGTTATTTGATTAATCGAGAACTAATTACCCATCTATTAATAACCGAAAAAAGAGAAAAAAAGATTCAGTTTTTTCAGTTACAATCAAATAGTTGCTCACCTCCACGGACAAGAATGTACCCAGGTTTGAAGTTGATGGCACTCTAAACAGATATTGATCATCCCCGCAAAAATTCGGAAGTATCAAAGAAGAATATAACCAATTCTTAGTTTAGATGGACTTCGCTACTTTATGTGTACGATTTCTACGAAATGAATAGGCTACTTTAACTTGATCTCAGTATAGATTCCCAGAAAGGCTGAAGCGTTGGATGGTCATTGCATGTTGAAGCATTGGATGGTCACTGCATGTTCTCCATCCCACAAGTTTTCACAAGATCTTAACATACATTTACAAAAGAGATACTATCTATATCTCAATTTCTTTGAGTCATGTCACTCATAGTAATTAATCTACATTTTTTTTTATCTTCAATATTTTGGTATGTAAGTGTAGAATTTATATTTACAAATAGTAAATGACGGCATGTAGTTTTCAAACATAATTTTTAAAATATTCTTTTGGAAGATAATCATATTAATAAATTCAATTTTTAACTTAACTCAAAAAAGGGCAAATGGCTCAATCAATTTAGAATGAAATGAGTAGCTTTAATATATCTATGTACTAAGGAGAGAAATTCACACTAAAATAGTGGCATGACACAACATTCTTAGATTTTGAAAAATTAAGAAATGTTATTTTTTTGTTTTTGGTAATTAGAAGCAGCTATTACTAGATACAGGAGTTAGGAGAAATTTATATGTAGGGAACAGGAGAAGTTTATGCCTGCTCGGGGCCTATAATGTACTCGAACCCAATGTGAAGGGCACTGAATGGGAAGAGTTAACGGAGGTTGAAGTTGAACCCCCCAACCTGATTCTTCCTAACCCCCCCAACCTCCTTCTTCCACCATTGTGCCCTTTGTCACTTGTAGGTGTGAGTATTCGGTTAGTTTTGCTTGGAACGGATCCATATATAATGATTCGATCTGTTTTTGGTTCTGACAAAAATTATCTAAATTGTCTGAATAATATGTCCAAATTGATCTGGATCATCCAAGTTAAAATTTGGTTTATTCAGGAGAAATGTACGACATCATTTAGTTTAAGTTGGAAATAATAAAAAGTTCAATAAAAAGTTTAATGTCTAATATGTTTGAAAAAAAAGTCACAATGAGATAAAGAATTAAGCATGTAGCATAGTAAGGGAATTATTGAGTTTAAGATTTAGATATGCCAATAAAAAATAGATATCATTATTATTGAATGAAAATGTTTTTTTTTTGAAAAAAAAAGCAATATATTTGCACATTTTACAACAGCTTAAGAACTAATTGTGTAATTTTGGAATGAACATTTTGTAAATCTTTGAAAAATTCAAGGACCAAATATGTAATTTTTTAGGGATAGTTTTGTCAACTTATTAAAGTTTAGGGACTAAATATATACTCACTCTGTCCCGTTTATTTTGCTCCAATTAGGTTTGCATGTAGTTTAAGAAATTCTACTGTTTTTCACACATTTTCCAACTTTGCCCTTCCATCTCAGTGCCCCATCCGCGTTTCTGTCCTTTTTCCAGCACCCGCCATCTTTGGCGATGCTTCGGGCTCGTCTTTCCCTTTGCCTCAATTGTCGTCGTCCTTCCATCTGCCGCTTCGTGGTCGTTCTTCCCTTGGCCTCAATTGTGGTCATTCAATTCACCTCAATCGTCGGTTGTTGTCGATCGCTTACTGATTGCTGCTCAATCGATCAATCGCTCAATCATCGCTCGATCGTCGTATAGTCATTGCTCGATTGCTCGCCGATTGTCGCTTGATCAGTCAATCACTCAATTGTCGCTCCATCGCCTCATGGTCATCGATCACCGCTCAGACGCCGCTCAATCGCTGCTCGAAAGCCACTCAATCACCTCTCAATCATCGTTTAATCACTGTTTGGTTGTCACTCGAATGCATTTTAATAGCCGCTTTGTTGCCGCTCGGACAGACGAAGAACAGAAATTGGGGAAAGAGAGATATTGAAAGTAGATCTGTTGGGAGGAAAGAATGAGAGAGATGAGTTAAATCAGGGGCATAATAGTAAATAAGGTGTAAAAATTACTTAAAAGGGAAATGGTGCAAGAGTTTTGGGATTACCCAAAAATAAAAATGTAGCAAAACTTTTGGGACGGAGGGAGTAATTTTTAAAGATAATTTTGTAAGCTACTGAAAAGTTTAGGGGCCAAGCATATAAATTTTGAAAAACTTTTATCCTAATAACCTTGGTATACATACCAAGGGTCTTAGAATACATAACAACTATTTCTTTACATGACGATGATTTTGAAATGTTAAAGAAACCTATATTATGTAAAAGTATCCCACTCGGAATACAAATATGGTCAATTAGTATGTAATTATTTTCATACCATTCCCTATTTTACATACTGAGAGCCTTAAATTATATATCAGTTAATTCTTTACATACTATTTTTTTTAGTTCCAGTACCCCTTGTTTTACATACCGACAACCTTAAATTACATATCAATTATTTTTTTATATACTGGTTATCTTTATTCTAGTACCCTTATTTTACATACTAGGGAGCTCAAGTTACATATCAACTATTTTTTTATAGATCTTTGATTCTCAGATGTATTACGGTATGCAAAATCAGCTCAGTTAAAATGTAAATAAGGTCTTCTGATACATGCATATTTTCATACCATTACCTTCATTTTACAGATTGGGAGCTTTAAGTTATATACCAATTTCTTTTTCATTTTAGTATTCATCATTTTATATACCAAGAGTATTAAATTACATACTAGTTATTTCTTTATATACTGGTTATTTTCATTCTAATACCACCGTTTTACATTCTGGAGAGCTTAAGTTATATACCAGCTATTTATTTAAATACCAATGATTTTCAGATGTACTACTATTTTTAAAACTAGCTCACTCAGAATGTAAATAAGGCCCCATTGTATGTAGCTATTTTCATACAATTATCTCATTTTTACATATTTGGAGCCTTAAATTACATACTAGCTATTTTTACACATACTATTTTTTTTTTCATTCCAACATCCCTCGTTTTACATATTGGAAGTCCAAAGTTGCATACCAATTATTTTTTCATGTTCTAGTAATTTTGAAATATCAAGAAAATCTCTAATATATAAAATTACTCATCTCAGTGTGTAAATTCATCTTGCTCAGTATGTAAATAAGGTCAGCCAGTAAGAGATTGTACTATCAAGATAAGTGATCGCCATCAACATGAAATCACCATATGCTGCTAAGAGATTGGACTATCAAGGCGAGTGATTGCCACTGACATTCTAATTCGAATATGCACAGACCAATTGCACCCAAAAACTCATCATTAACTCTTTTAATCAAATTGAATAAATAAATATGAACTATACGTAATAAAAGACATAACTAACGCTTCAGTTAAGAGTAACTAACATAAATTAGCATAGCCAATTTGTAACGAATTAAGTACAGAACCGGTTCATAGAATAACTACCCACATCATATGAGCTATCTTTTTTTGAAAAGAATAAGTTCTAGGCGTTTATGTTCTAGAATTTGAGCCTATATATCTATATAAAGCTTCCACTGTTTCCCTCATGTAGGATGTGATGATGTTACAAACTCCCCAACTTTATGTATCTAATGTCCTCGTTGAGGTCAACTCGGATTATTTGGTCTCCCGGAAGGTCAACTATAATATTATCTATAATGACTCAGGTATAGAATTGGTTAGTGAAGCATCTACAAACTCCCCAACTTTATGTATCTAATGTCCTCGTTGGGGTCAACTAGGATTATTTGGTCTCTCGGAAGGTTAGCTCTATTATTATCTATAACGACTCAAGTATAGAATTGGTTAGTGAAGCATTTACACATACCACATGTTCTATCTGTTGGAAAAGAAGATGGTAATAACTCAAGTTCAGAACTAGTCAACGGAATATTTACCCACACCACATGAGTTATCCTTTATGAAAAAGATAAATGCTAAGTGCTTATATTCTAGATCTTGAGCCTATACATCCACATAAAATTTCTCATATTTTCCACATGTGGGATGTTGGGGTGTTACAAAATTACCTACCTCTTTCCAAACCCTAATAGTATTCCTTATCGAAAAGCTTCACAATCCCTTATTTTTTTCTGTTGATTTTGGACCAAAATAGGTTCAAACAAAGACAAGCTATCTGGGTTTGAAGTTTGTCTTCTTCATTGAAAATTAAAACCAAAGATCAGTGTAGATTTTTTTCTTTTTCTTTCTATAGCAATTGTAATTACTTTTTCTTCTTATTTTTGTATTTTATCTTGTAACCAGGTCACATCTTTTTCAATCTAATAACCAAAATAAATATTATAAGATCCAATGGTTATCATTGTTTTTCTACACATTGAGAAGAAACTATAGTTCTCCGCTATAAAAAACCTAAAAAAAATATATCCCTATCTTTTAGAAATATCATTTTTATTTTTCAACGGGTTCCATTAGAATTGTATAAGAATGTCATGTGAGCATCACCTTGGTGAATAATTCGTATTCTAATACCACTAAGCTTAAGAAAAAAAAATGAGGATAAAATAAAGAGAAAAACTAAGACTGCGCACTAAATATTGCTAATTGTAGACAATTTATTTTTCTCTATTTATCTTTTTTAAAGAAATGTTTAGCACAGGCCCTTCTACAGATTCGGAACGAAATTTCTTTGCCTACTTTCCAAAAAAAAAAAAAAAGGTCTTCGTACACACACACATATATATATTTTCTTTACGAAAGAGCCATCGACCTGCACAAGTTTTATATCATTAAGCAAGAAAGTAGTTCACCGGTACTTAAAACAAAGAGAGAAAGAGAGAGAGAGAGAGAGAGAGAGAGAGAGAGAGAGAGAGAGCGAGCTAGGGGCCCCCAAGATTTTAATAGAAAACAGCAAAACCTGAATAAAAAAGAAATTAGGAAAATACAAAATCTAAATATTTGGGTTTTACAGACCTAACTGGATCATATTCTCTATTCAAAAAAAGATGGCAAATATTTTTATTTTATCACAAAAAAATGAGTTATTTTTCTTTTTTTGAAAATTTTTTAATATTTAATTTACTTATTATCATCATTACAAAACTCAAAAAAAAAATATTTTATTTTTTTACTTCTTATTTAGACTCTCATTACATAAAATCTATTTTTTTTATTTTAAATTTAAAGATAAACATAAAAAGTAAGATAAATTACATATATCTTAATTTTTGTGCTAATTAAAGAAATACACCATCCAAAATTTACCAGACGTATAATCTAAAATGTGCCATCAAAACTCCAACCGTTCATAATCTTGACGGAAGAAAATACCTGGCACTGAGAACTTGTCGTTTTCTCATTGGTATCTTTTTCTTTTATTTTCTTGAGCTTAACTGGCATGAAAAATATTAACTATGCAACAAATCAATGAAAATGGCCCTAAATGCGTGGTTTGTCCCTCAACTGTCCAAACTCACGTGAGTTAATCCCTTAATTATGACTCATAATAACCTAGTTCTCTAGCTTTGATAAACTATGAGCCCTAGTTTTTAAACTTTGATAATCTATGTAAGTTAGTGCATAGGTTAACAGAAAATGAACAAGTGTTCATAGACTTATCTATGTATAATCTTGCAGGGTCTACCGATCCCACTAAAACTTTTAGTTTTTTTAAAAATAGTAAATAAATTTTAAATGAACGCCACTGAAAGTTATTAAATGATTATGTTAATTTTAAAAAATAAGTAAAATGGAATAAAAATATAAATTATTAAAATTACTTTTTCCTTAAATACATTAAAATCAAATTAAACGTTCATATTCTTCTTTTATAAGTATGCTATATGCAAAAAAGTAATTGTGTGTGGACCCCATAAGATAAAATTTCTAAATCCATCCTTGCACTTGTTGTCACGTGACAATGATAGCATTGCTGAGCAAAATGGTTCTTTGTGCTGGGGAAATTGGAACCGAGGAGAAAATATTTGCGGATGCTGCCGATGAAGAGGAGGGAAGGCTGGTGATGGATTGGGGAGACCAAAGGTGACTTACTTTGCCTTTTAGCTTACCATTTCCCAATCAAATATAACAACAAACAAATTGGTCTAGTTCAACTCCAAAATATTCGACCGTCAACTATTGTAATCTATAAATTGCACCAAAATGCAACCAAATCCTTTTGTCATTACTCGCCCAGGGTGCCCATCTCCTGCTTCTGCCACCTTCTTGATGAAAATCCCTAGAGAAATTACTTTCCATCCAAGCCCACCAAAACTCTTAGTCATTCATATTGGTGGAGCTCCAATGGTGAGGATGGGTTGGGGAGGCCAATGGTGTGGAGGACGACATCAAGCCAATGGCAAGGATGGATTTGAAGGTGACAGTGAGAGTGAATTCAATGGCAACAACAAGGGCAGATTTGATGGCAAAGGCTTTGATGGTGAAGGGGTGGGTTCAATTGTGATGGCTTGGGATATGGTGAATTTGACAGCTAAAAGGGCATATTCAAAGGCAGATTGATAGATTTGGGGTAAGATCATTTTTAGATTGAATCTAGGGTTTGGTTCAATAAAGAGAGATAGATGGTGTATGGAGGAGAAAAGTTGAAAGCGTTGAGGAACAAACGCTTACAACTATAGCCCAATCACGACTAACTCGCTGTATTTTACAAAGTTCAAGGACTAAGTCACACTGAGTCAATCATAAATGACTAAGTTGTTTGAGTTGACAAAGTTAGGGGAACAAATGTACATTTTGGCCCAACTTAATGTTGACATGACATTTTCAATCAAACTTTATTATTTGAAAAATATTTTGAGCATGTTATGCACTGTGAGGAGACAAATATGAGGATAATCATGATGTGTGATGAGAGATTCTTTAAAAAAAATGAGTTATTAATGATTATTTTTATATAATGATTATTGATTAACACTCAAATCATTTTGGCTGGGGCCATTTGTTTTTTCTACTATGCACAGATCTAGTGAACCACATGTTTGTTTTTTCCCTATTATAATTTGTCAATAATTATGAAAATATCATGGCCATAACCAAACCTGTAACAATTATAGCTGGGTAGGACCAATCATATGAGGATGAATTTTTCACCTTTTTTGACCAAGACCTATGACTTAATCTCTCTCTTCCATGATGGTTGAATTATTGCTAGAGACTCCAGTAAACTGCCCAATTTGCATTTAAGGCTTGCGTTCTCCCACTAATGCATTATTACCCCCTTTATTACTCTTAAGCATTATCTAATTCACATCCAACAATTCTCATAGCAGGACAAGTCCTCTTTTTCTTATCCTAGTAAATCCGCCTCTAGCAACCGGAGCTTATCTTCATCCAATTTTTATGAAGGTAAACCAATAATTGGTTTGAAATATTATCCATATAGATGTTTAGTGATGGATAATTATAATGCCTATTTTGAAGACTAGATAATTATGACAAATGTCTTAAGGTGTTAGCCGCCAAATAACATTTTATTTTTGTCTAGAGTTTAGTGGACTTATGATTGTCTTATATAGAATATGAGTGAGCAAAGCACCGTGGTGTATATTTATGAGTTTATAGATGTAAGCTAAGACTGGATAATCATGTAATCTCAGAACCAAGCTAGTGACAAACATGCAATCACGTAGTCTTAATAGTTCAATCCAGAAATCAAGCTAGTAACAAACAAGCAATCCCAAAAAGAAAGCCTTATCGAACATGCAACAAACTAAGCCCACATAATATAATTTATTCATTCCACTGCCAGTACTTCCGCTAGTCTAATGGTCCAACCTCCACGCTGACGCCTCCAGAAACATGTTACCCTATCTATGATATGATCACGCATTGCAGCCATTGTCTGCATCTCCTTCAGTACAGCCTGCTCACTTAACACCTCTACAAGAATGTTGTTCTCATTTCTTGTATATGGCCTGAACTGTGCCTATCTTATCTCAGAATCATAAATGCCATTCAGGCATACATAATTGTATATGGCACAACATGCAATGACTAATATGCTTTGAATATTAGGGCTATATGGATTTATTCCAAGTAGGATAACCCATTTCATTTTGGTATTTCCAATAATTCTTTCGACAACATTACACATGCTAGCATGTGCAAAATTAAATTGCTTTCTAGAACCTTTAGGATTCTGTCCTCCAAAATCGTTCTGATGGTGGTTCACACCTTGATATGGCACTAGAAATCCTTTCATGTTTGCATATCCTGAATCTATGAGGTAGAAATACCCTGAAGAAGAAAATTTCCTTAACTCACATTTGGACATAAGAAAAACCTTGATAACTATTAACTCTATTGTGTACCTGGTGGTGGCTCTGGGAAACGCAAACCCGACATATTATGTGCATCATACAATACCTAGTTATTTTGTACCACACCTGGCGTCTTTGCATAAATGTGAATGAAGATCATATTAAATTCACGGGCTACCATGACATTTTGGCCCATATGGCTGAAATGAACCACGATACGTCTGTTGATCCCTATAACCATATATTCCAATAGCATGTGTCCCATCAATTGCACCAATTGCATTCTTGAATGCCAATCCATAGTGGAGCCCTCCATATATTCCACGGGACTGCTGACGCTGAGGCCCATCCAAATGTCAACATAATCATAGCTGTCATCTTAATAAAATGCCAACGACGTCTCTCTTGCAAAAAGTACTTGTTATCTATGACTCAGTAACTCGAAGGAAGGGATCTTACTAGAAATAGGGGCGGGCTATCCCTTGTAATTTCCCCACCACCACTTACTTCTGGGTGACCATCAATTTACAAATCTAACTATATACCATTTGAATCAAGGTAGGGTGACAGAGGCTAATAACATTACAAACCCAACAATCCAGTCAAATATCATCCAAACAAGCATTTAATAGCCATCATGATGTCACGATAAATAGTAATCCATCAAGCATATAATCCAACCAATAGTCGCTGTAACAATCCATCAAACATAAATAAATAACCATGTACGAAATCTAATAAGAAATAAGCAAATAGACGGTAGAACAGGAATAGGCATATCACAATCCCGTGAGGAACTCAGTTGCCCTCGCTCGTGCTTACTACCCATGGAGCATTTTCATATATGACTCTGGTGTATGACCTGAATACATAATGAGATCGCGTAGCCACTTAGTTAGTGCTATTAACATACATGCCTCAAGCCAATCATTGGTCCCCTTTTCGAACTCAGGTAGCTACATTATGAGGTCAAATACAACAGAAATATTGGTGTCCTTTAATTGAGCAGTAGAACTAGTCAAGGCCGAGTCATGGTTAGTTTCTCTTTGCTTGACGATATCCAAAACCTTCCGCTGGACATCAAGATCAATACTAACGCCAAACTTGCGCTGCTTGTACCACCAACAATGTACACCCTATTAATTGCATATTTAGCCATTGAGGGTGGAATGTGCAGCGGCAACGGGGTGGTGTGCTCAATGAATGAACCATGACCATCTCTTTTGGGCAGTGAAGCCAGATCACCTTGTGTCTCACAAGTTTGGGCTATATGCCTCTAGGTTCTGAATACTTTAGGTGAGGGGCCGGTTTGATGTGTAGTAGGTGCTGAAGTCATTGGTGATTCACAATTGTTAGTTAGACTATATGATTTAGGATGAGCAATATAGCCTCGGACAAGGGGCAGTGAAGAAACTCCGAGATCAGAGTAATCATGGTAGTCACCGAAGCTGTGAAGAAACTTCGAGATCAGAGTAATCACGGTAGTCACCAAACATTGTAAATATAACATCCTAGGAAAGTACGTTCTCGATGTGCAACCACTTCACCTTTGGGTGAACCTCTTTGTCATGTGGAAATAAGAAGCAAAATGAACAAAGTATTTCTCTCAATTATATGACCATATGAACTCTAATGAAATAAAAACTACAATATGAGAAGGAAACAACCCATAAATGATAAATGTGCCTACCAAGATATGTGCATCCTACCAGTCGGGATTGACAATAATAGTACTAGTTACCGGATCCCAAGAAATACCAGTAATTGTCTCAACAATAGATTTCCACATTCTGAGGTGTCAGCAAAGAGACTGCCACTTGTTGGTTAGTTGTTTCTTGGACTAGGAATGACCAGTGATGGCCTGAAATTTAGATAAAAAAATTTTCCATCCATTTTTCATGGGCATGTAGGCATAAACATACTCTTCCCTAATAACAGAAGCAGCTATGGAACAAAACAAGCTGGTGCATTGGGTATCCCATTTAGCTCGGGGAGATAGGTTGAAGGGGACTTGTTCATGGGAGCATTATCAGACGAGGCGGTTGATAGTTTGTATGGCATGTATAAACAGTAGAATATAGTCTCATAACAAAAAACTAATGAAACCAATCGCATATATAGAAATAAACATGAGCCATGAAAAAGCATTAAGTATTCACCACATAGATTCTTAATCCATAATCCAAGCAACTAAAAAAAATTCCACACTAGTATAATTAGACGTCCTTAGTTTTTAAATGTTATGGGAGATCACCTTGTAATGTGAAATGTAAAAAAATGGTAATGCCAGGAAATCCAAGTGCTTTGGTTGAGAGGCTGTTGTTTGGGTGTGTGTATATATATATGGAGTAACCTGGGTTAATACTTCATCTAAATTCCATGAAAACTACTTTAATGTGAGTGGGGTGAACAAATTTATTACAAATAGAAGTATATAATTGAAGGACCAGTCAGAAAAGGTTAATGTCGTGAAAGAAAATTATGCTATGTTTTAACCATGGATGCATGGACATTGTTTGAATAACTGGCTAAGAACATTAGTATTAAAATTTTACAAATATTTCCATTTATGCCTTCAATACGAGTTGGTTTTCAATAGCATTTCCAACCTTGCAATGAGCAGTTATAAATTTTACATCAACTTTACATAGTAACACATCCAATGAGTGCCTGAATGGCTACCTAAGATGATAGTGAGCAGTCTTGTAACCGAACAGAGGCAAGGAGCAAAATCCCATTTCTTTAAAGAAAAAAGGATATCTAATTACAAGCTTAATTTCAAGGCCTAGGCACTAACTATAAGTGAATCTAACTGATGACAAACAAGATATATGATTCCTAGAATTGAGCAGGAAATAGGGGACAAAGTTCATACTAACATCAATAAATTTTCACCAAATGGGAAACCAAGAAGATTTGTTCCACAACCTTCAATCCATGTAAATAACTTCAATGCCAGTGATTTGGGAACACATTACTACAAATAGTAGTATGCAGGTGACTGAATATCTAGAAATACTAATCCCAGACATCAATATTTTTTTAAATGGTTCACCTAGTGTGATTGAAGTTCATTTATAAATGCCATTAAATAATATTAAAATCAGAGGGTGCACTAGTGTTGTTGATGATACAGGGGATGAAAACAAATATGAAATCAGAATAAGCAAGGCCATCGAAATCCATTTATATCAAAACTACACCTCAAAGAAATACAATGTCTTTTTAGCCAAAGGCCTTCAATGAAGAACGGATGGTATATGAAAAATTATCTTTGCAAATGGTGTAGACTAGGAATAAAGGAATAAATTCTCGGCTGGCAAATGACGGAGAGTCAAATGGTTGGACGGGCTTACGGGGGCAGATGCTAATAAGTTGAATAATCGGGATGAATCGCCGATGCAGATCTTGCCTTGCAAAATTGTGAGACCTAAATGAGCTTAAACACACATTTAAGAGGCGATGAAAAAAAAGATGAACTCTATTTCCTATGGCACGCCTATGAGAGAGAGAGGGGGGCAAAAAAAATGAGACAAGGCACGTGAAGGTAAGAGAAAAAAAAAAGAAACAAAAAGCTAACTGTATTGGGTTTGAGAAGTCAATCATATATGCAATTTTGTAATAAACAATAAACCTGGATGGGTTATTGGGACTTATGTAAGGATAGTTTTAAGCACAGTATGAAACTTTCTTGGCTACAGCGGGATGTAGGCATAATGAATTGGGTGTAAATTATATATCAGTTGAATATATATATATATATATATATATTAAAAAGGCTGTAATCAACTTCTAAAATATTTTTTTCTGTAAAGACAAGTAACTTTTATTACCTTTTCTTTTTTGTGCTGGATAAGGAAAAAAAGCTCAAAAGAATTACTTAATTTCTAAAAATTGATTCAAGTGATTATTAATAAAAAATATTAGATTTCAAATCATTTTAGACAAAAAAGGAGTAAAAATGGAGATGGTAAATTCGTCCAAAAAATGTTTGTCATTTTAAATTTTTTTTTGTAAATATTAATATTATGAAACATAAACATAATAAATATGTTTATTCAAAATCACCCTTCACATCTCACATTGGCCAACAAAATGGTAAAGAAAAGACACCCACAGATGAGACCAGGGTTTGAGTAGTGGCACCACACTTTGCGTAAAATAGGTATAAAAAAGTGGGCTAATTGCAGCCAAGGTCTTCCAGGGTTCATGCAGCAAACTCCTGCACCCCTTAGGTTTAGGATTATTCACTCTTTTCCTTACTTTTGTAATAGATTGTATTCAATTCTGTGTATAAAAAAAAAATCACCATTTCACCAATCAGTATAATTATGACAATGAGTATTCATAAGTTTTATATAATAGTAATGATATGTTTGGAAGAATATTCATAATTAGAGAAAAATGACAAACTTTGGTTACAAAAAAAAAGTGACAAACATTTAAGAACAATGGAGTAATATATTTTTTAAAATGTGAGAACTGAAGTAGCATAAAAATGCGTTTAGATTAGTAGCATCTGCAAAGTACAAACCATAAAGGGTGGTTAGTTAGCCTACTTGACCAGGATAGGATACATTGTGGGAGTATGAGGCATTATACCATCCATTATGGTGGATATTTACCATTATAACGGTGAAACCAATGGTGTTAAATAGTTATTATTAAGGGAAGTGAATTACTGTTTTAAGTAAATTTATGTAATTATAGAGTAGATAAAGTAGGTTATTATTGGGGGAGAGACTTACCATTTATATAAATCTCTCTAATCATGGAAAAACAAGGTCAGATCCCGAACTCTTCTGGCATCATCGCCAAGCATAAATTCTTAAAGTGGTTGTGGGTTTCTAACATCCCGTTTAAGTACAAGACATTTATATGGAAATGTTGTAATAATGCTCTTTTAACTAGATCAAAGCTTGTTAAGAGGGGTATTACAAACTCAGCTAGTTGTGGCTTTTTCAATAAAGACCTTCCTCATTTATTCTTGCACTGCCTCAACTCAATAAAGGTTTGGGAAGAGATTTTAAGAGCTGTAAAATCTAATTCTAATGAGGACTTTCTCCCATGGCTAAAAATTGATGCATTCCTGATCATTCGTCTTGGCAATCAAAGGTGAGATATCAAATCATCTTTTCTATTTAGAGTATATGGCTTGCTCAAAACTCAAAGTTGATCTAAAACATGGTGATCGATGTTGCCCAAGTTATTCAAAATAAGGGTATTTTCATTCAGGAATTCAAAATAGCAGCTCATCATAAGGATTACATTATAAGATCATGTCTTCAAAGTCCCCTCATCCTCTGTTGGTTTAAATGTATACCTTTATCCCTATTGTATTCCAAGTTGATGGTGCATGGAATCCTACATTTAGTAAAGAAGCGATGTCCTGGTTTTTCCAAGATCCCTGGTCTAACCATTCTTGGGAATTTTTTGAACTATTAGGGCAAGTCTGTTTGCTCTAAGCACAAAGATCAGGGCAATTCTTACAACAATAAAGAAAGCTATTTTCAACTAGCATGGATAATGTTAAGATCTTCATAAACTATTTATTAGGGTTTCTGCAGATCATACATTGTAACCCTGTTCATTTAGATATTAAGAAGGATGTCAATACAATTCATCAATTACCTAGCCAGTTCAAGAGACTTTTTATGTTGGTAGTCCATCATTCCGTGGTCAATCAAGCTTATCAATTGGTTACCATAGCCCTTAGACTGACTTCCCATTATATTTGTTTTGTTTTTTTTTCTTTTTGCTTATTAAAAAAATATTTTAATTATTTCTTTTAAAAAAATCTCCAATTTTCAAAATGAAAGATACTAGCATCATTGAAATTTAGTGTATAGTGTTTATAGAATTGGTGTTATTTATTAGCTAAACTGGTGTCTAAAATTGTTGTTTTAATGTCTAGAACTATTATTATGGTATCTAGTACTGTGTTTCTGATGTCTAATTATATTAGATTGGTGTATAAATTAGTTAGTCTGGTATCTAGTATGGTTGTTTTGGTGTCTAGAACTACTGCTCTTGTATCTAGTAATGTTTTTCTGGTGTTTAATTATGTTTAGTTGACGTATAAATTAATTAGTCTGGTGTATAAGATTGCTGCTCTAGTGTTTAATACTCTTGTTCTGGTGTCTACGACTAGTTTTCTGGTATCTAATTGTGTTAAATTGGCATATAAATTAGTTAGTCTATAATCTTGTTTATAGTAGTATTTAATTTCGTTTGTAGTAATATCTAATCTCGTTTATAGTAATGTCTAATTTTTTTCATTGTGGTCTCCAATTTGTGTCTGTAATGGTGTGTAGTGTATATAGAATTGACATTATATATTGGCTAAACTAGTGTCTAAAACTCTTGTTCTGGTGCCTAGAACTACTGTTATAGTATCTAGTAATCATTTTCTGGTATCTAATTATATTAGGTTTGTGTATACACTAGTCAATCTCTAATCTGGCTTATAGTAGTATCCAATCTTGTTAATCGTAATATATAATCTTGCATAGGAGTGTCTAATTTCAATTATAGTAGTGTCTAATGTGTTGTGTATATTTTATGAAAATTGCACCCATCTACTCGTCATGGATTTTTATTTCACCCTATGGATAAACCCGCTATACCAGCAACCCGCCACAAGTTTCCTTTGTCTGTCAATAACTTAATTGTAACTTTTGAAAATAATAAACTAATATGAGAAAAATAAATAACTCAAGTGATTAAAGTGTAATTTACCAATAATCTTCATTCCTTTATTCCTCTATTTGGCTATCAATAATCTTCTGACCCACCAGACATCTCATCTTATCCTATCAAGCAGGCTTTTAGGTATCTGGTAGAAAGTATAAGTCACATATCTCGTTCCCATTCGTTGGAGATTCTTAACTCTAGATTCTGAAATCCGAAGGGAATTCCAAGCTAACTCAACATTTTGCTCACTTTTCATTATTTGAGTGGCTTGAGATTGTTTGGGTTTCTGCTTGGGGTTGTTTTTCGTGCAAATCTTTTTCTTAACCTTCAGATTTACTTCTGAAATCTCTTCCAAGATTTTTGTTCATTTGGCTTTTAATGGTGTCTTAGCCGATTGGTGTCTGAAGGATAATGGTATGTGCCTTTGTGGATAATCCGTGGGCAACCCGTGACCCGTAGGTGACAGACATGGGTATGGTTTTCTGCCGGTCAGCCTTGGCGGGCGGGCGACGGATATGGTGAATTATCGCCCGATCCATCTCATTGCCATCCCCAAATGTGTGTTTGCAATGGTGTGTAGTGCATGTGGAATTAGTGTTATATCTCAGCGAAATTGGTGTCTAGAACTCTTGTTCTGTTGTATAATTATGTTAGGTTGGTATATAAATTAGTTAGTCTCGTATCCAGTATTGTTGTTCTGATGTATGTGATTGGTTTTCTGGTATCTATTATACATGAAATTGGACATAAATAGTAACGTGATTATAAAATAGGCAAGTGAATGTAAAATTTTTAATATTGTTGTTCCATAATATATACAAAATCTTTTATTATCACTCATTTGTTAGGCATTCAAATCTCTCATGAATGATAATTTACCACTACAAAATCAATTAAAATTATAAGTATTGTTTTTCCCATTAATTAAAAAATTTTATTTAAAATGGTAACTTACACCCCAATAGTAACTACTTAACACCGTTAATTTTCCCGTAAGGAACAGATGTCTAATATTATGGATGTAAGAATTCCTCTACCATAAAAAAAAAAAAAAAAAAAAAAAAACAGTGTAGAAGTTTGTTAGCCCACCGCAAGTTTGTTTTGCATTGACTTTATAGATTTACTTTAATGCATTGTTGTGTAATTTTATACATACCGCAAGGGGTTAGTTAGCCCACTGCAAGTTTGTTTTGCATTAATTTCATTGTATTATTATGTATTGTTTTTATGCAATGTTATTATTTACCTAAATTGTTAATTTATTTTACATTTTAAGAAATCTAAAAAATAGTTTTGAGATCTTTGTAAAAAGTAGATATTTATTATTAATTTCTTAACTTAATCCACCAAAAAAAGAAATTAATATTCATGTAACTTTTATAGAATTATTTTTTGAAATTCTCAAAATATAGAGTTTCAATAAATTGATAATCTTTCTAAATATAAGTAATAATTAATGTACATTAATAAATTAAAACTAGTATGGAAAGATACTTCTACTTGCACGCAAAAAAGTAACAATTAATGTGGCTAATAATATTCCCATTTGGCACAAAATAGAAATAAATTTCATCACTCATTAATATTTCACCATTGTAAGCTTGCACATATTTAAGATACCATAATGAGCTTCAATAAAGTCCCTTTTGTCTGGAGAGAGAGAGAGTGAGAGAGAGGGACTTAAAAAGAAAGCTACTGCCACTTTAAATCATTTGAAAACACTCTTTCTCTCTCTACAAATCGTTGAGAAGGGGAAGAGAGAGAGAGAGGCGGATGGGCTGCTGGGTTCCATATTGCAGCGGCGTCCCTGTTCTGGTGCTCCTCGTTTTGGCTCCTCCACCACGCAAACGCAAATGCAAATGCAGATGCAGATGCAAATTCAAATGCAGGTGAAGGAGAGTGTGATATGTTCACCGGCCGATGGGTTGCAGATTCGTCCTATCCGCTCTACTCTCCCGCCGCGTGTCCCTTCATCGAGCGCGAGTTCAGTTGCCAGAAAAATGGCCGCCCCGACCAGATTTACACCCACTACCGGTGGCAGCCACTGGGCTGCAACTTATCCAGGTCACCTTCTCTCTTTTCTGTTACTTTTTGTCTTATGAAACAAATTTCAAACTAATGGGCCAGCTTTTTTATTATTTTATTTCTTAAAAATTATTATAAAAAACAAAAAAATAGATTAATTCATTTCTTTCTTATTTTTTTTTTTGGCTTTTATTGGCTGTCTAGATTATTATTTTAGAATTGTTAGTTCATTTCCACCGGTTCAATTAGAGCACATCTCTTAAATACAAACTCAGTCATAAAAGAAATTAAAATTTCTATACAAGCCAATACTAACCTAAAAAGTGTAAAAAATACTATATCATAAGTTATTAAATAAAACGATAATAGTTATTTTCCATTCACAAAATAAAAAAGTATTTTATTATCTTAATCTTTCAGTTAAAAAACTATTGTAATATATTTTTTTTGGCAGTTCCAAATCTTTAAAACGTTTCTATATTTATAAATTAGTATGTCCAAATTGTAATTTTAATATTTATTTTTTGTAATTTTCTCAATTTATATGAAAAAAATTAAAAGAGAAAAACATAAACTTCCTAAAATTTCTTAATTTTCATAATAATACAAATAGTTAAATAGATATAGTATGAAGCAAGTACTAACAATTATGGGCTGGTCACCAATGACAAATCAACCTTTATATGTGTATTATAAACATTTAAACGTTATCTGTTTAATTGGTGGGCTACAACTGAAGTTGGAGAGGCTTATGATTATTGGAGAGTTGTCGTGATTTGTCCAAATCACAAAAATTCCAACTTGGAAATTAATTAATAATAAAAGGTAAAGTTACAAAATTTTCCAATTTGGAAGGTTCTCACCTCACGGACTCAGGGGTGATGCACGGTTCTCGGTGGCCTCTGTCCTTGCCTCGTGTACCACCCGTCGAATTTGTCTTGGGTAACTCTCCCACTTAGATTGCATAATTTCTTTAGAATGTGTTTTTCCTAAAACTTTAAGATAGACCCGCATTCCCAGTTTAGCGGTAATACAATAAGATATTTGAGTGATGTCATATTTTAAAATATTAGACATCAAAAAATAATTAAATATTAAAGTCGTTTGAGATTTTGTGTAATAGACATTTATTCTCTTATTTTTGCTATATTTCATTCTACTTTTTATATTCTTATATTTGTAAAAATTGTGAGTATCAAAGAAAACTTTAATACAATACAGGAAAATAAAATAAAACATGTTTTAGGTAACGGAAATGTTTAAAATAGTCCACTTCATGCCACGGTATCATAAGAATTGAAAATTATACTAAACCATTTGTAAGAAAGCATCAGTTTGAACATCACCCTTAAATTTAAATACAATTGGAGTTATTTTATTTTAGTAGGCCGGTTCTCCCTCTAGATTCCCCTATGATATTAAACATGGCATGAAGGAAATATATTGTAGATGAGTACGGATGTGATGGTTCAATTTGGTCATCAATTTCTACAGACCCCACGTGAAATCTGCATAGATGGATGTACATATCAAATCATCGCAAGTATAATTTGTTACACAATTACAGTCCTATGAAATACAATTTGTTACATATTTTTTAATTTTGTCTAGTGCTATTCTATTTAATATAAATGTTATTCCATTAGTATTCACTTGCTTAAATGAGATATTTTATACTTCTAAGAGTATGGAAAAATGTACTGATAATATTCTATTTTTTGTTTCTTCTCTGTATATTTTGTCTTTATTTTTCCACTTGCCATTGTCTCCCACATACCTCAGGTCCATGCTTCTTCTAATAGGTCCAAGTGCCCATTGCCATGGCCTATGTCAATTGACAATTTGCACTACAAGTAATAAAACTAGTGGGTTTTTCTATTACATAATATGTCACATAATTATTAAACAATCCTCGATCCAAATTTTATCACCACAAATTCATCTTTAATTGCCCCAAAATGTTATAATATTTCCTTAAAACAGAGTTTTAGTACATTTCCTACAATACGATTTACTTAAATAATAAAATTTCACAAGAGGCCCAAACTAGTAGATCATAATTAATTCCCACATCTTTCTGATTTATCTTTATCAAATTTTTATATGGAAAAATGTAAAAAGAAAAAGCTAGCTTCATACTAAACTAATTGTTACAATGAGGCAGAGGAAGTAGTTTAAATTTCAATTGATTAGCAAGGAAGCAAGGAAGTCGTTTGAGTCTTGAACCTCTTCAGTTCATAAGTGTTCTGAAGTTTTCAACCTTGACCATTGGACCATTTTTTTTTTATTTTGAGTAAAAAATCATAATAGTCTCCAAACGTGTAATTACATTTTAATATTATGCATAAAAAATAAATCTACTGATATTATTTTTATTCTGTAAATATTTTTGTAGATTCAATGCTAGGGACATGTTGGAGATGTATAGAGGGAAGAGTATAATGTTTGTGGGTGATTCCTTAAGTCGAAATCAGTGGCAGTCCTTAACCTGCATGCTTCATTCTGAAATTCCATCTGCCAATTACACCCTCACAAGAGAAGGGGACGTCTCCACTTTCCAGTTCCTGGTAATTTCATTTACCTTCCCTTTCCTATGATGAAAACTAAAACCAAGTGCCTCAAGACCATATATTTCTTTTTATGTCCTTCTTGCGTGATTTCTATAAGATGACTGCAAAACCTGTCCCAAGGTTTAGGAAAAAGTACAGTTAGCTCCCAATTTTTCGTTTTTACAGCAGTTAGGTCCTTATGTTTGAAATCAAACTGCAGGATTATGACGTTAAAGTGATGCTTGATCGGAATGTTTACCTTGTAGATGTCGTCAGGGAGAAAATTGGTAGGTTTTCAAAATTTCTCTTAATTTTTTTTCTCCATCGAATATATGAAATCTGACTAGCTTTTTTCAATTTTAATATGAATGAAAAATGCAAAGGCAGGGTATTGAAGCTGGAGTCGATTGAGGGAGGGAAGCTGTGGAAAGGTATTGATTTGCTCATCTTCAACACCTGGCATTGGTGGAATCGGCGAGGCCCTACCCAACCGTACGTATGAAATTATACCTACTGAAAGACTTCGGATTGATAAAAAAAAATGCTCTAGTTAGTTTTTGCTTGATAGATGCGTCACAGTGTTATAGAATCGCACGTGGTCCTTCAAATAGCAAGGGACCTACCATATGTGATGTAATACGTTATTGGATGTAGGGAAGGCACAAGCCAGGTCAGGTCGGGTCGAGTATTTCAGATCATTCAGGTCTTGGTTTTATCGGGCCAATCATGAATTCTTGTTCAGGTTAAGTTATTTAAGTTCTGATTGAATGAATTTTTAATCCAACTTGGGTAAGATTGGGATTTATTTGGTTTTGGGTTTGAAACAGGTTAGGATAATTTCAGTCTTGGGTAGATCATGTTATTTGGGATTTGGGTCATATTTAGGTGGACCTATTTGGTTCATTTGGTTAAAGTCGGGTTTATCGGGTTTAGTCATTTGGTTATTTTGGGTATTGGTCATTTCGTGTTTGGGTTGTTTAGGTTTGAGCCAATTGAGTTTGAACCATTTTGGGTTTGGTTTTTACGGGTTTTGGCTTAAATTAGGTTATTGTTCGGGTTCTCGTCAGGTTTGGGTTGTTTACTTTTCTAGTTAGGTTAGGCTTAGATTCAGTTGATCACGCCAAGTCATTAGATGAGATCCAATTTTACCATCTCTAATTGGATGACTATGCCAAGTTTATCAGCGTGACTACTATCTAGGCCCATTAAATTTTAATGCATCTATTATAAGACTTTTAATTATGTCGCAGATGGGATTATGTGGAAGTAGGGGGCGAGACCAAAAAAGACATGGATCGGATGGTTGCATTTGAGACAGCACTAATGACATGGGCAAGATGGGTGGATGCCAACATAGTCCCCCAACAATCTCAAGTCTTTTTCCAGGGAATTTCTCCATCTCATTACAAGTAAGCTTTATTATTCCCTTAATTTCATAAAAAATGACAGTTTTTAATAATTAACAACTATAGCATTACAGAATGAATGACTAACATAGTCTATCAAATAGTGTTACTCTTGTTTGATGCATCAAGTTTATTGTTTGTAACGTCAGCGGCACGTTATGGGAAGAACCTAGGGCCAAGAGCTGCGTGGGGCAGAAGGAACCGTTGTTGGGCACAACGTACCCGGGAGGTCTTCCTCCAGCTCTAGATGTACTAAAGAAGGTGTTGAGCACAATTAAAGCACCTGTAACACTACTCGACATCACGAACCTTTCGCTGCTTCGGAAAGATGGGCATCCTTCCATCTATGGCCTCGGAGGTCCAATGGCTATGGATTGTAGCCATTGGTGCCTCGCGGGTGTTCCAGATACCTGGAATGAGTTACTTTACAATCTTCTTCTTTGAAGTACAGAATATGATTAACTACCATCCAATTTATTGAGAGTACATTATGTGATAAAGGATTCAATTAATAAATCGCTAAAGGTGAATTCTTTTAATAAATCTAAGTTTGAATCGATGTATGTTGGAGATGATATCATGCTTAATGTTACTTAAGATGATATATAAGTGCTCTGTTCCCTCATTGCAAGCCTAGTCCAAGACTTAGTGTGTTCAATGGAGATCATTGATCGTTATTCTTTAGTAATAGTGCCGTGAGAGCGTTCGTGTGCTTCTCTCTTACTCTCAACTTTCCTTATAATTTTCTTAATTCTGATTTTTAGAAAAGAAAGATGAAGAGGTCCGTCCAGGCAAGTCGGTCTGGGCTGGGGCAGTAGGAATGTCACACCGTTTTTGGTGCACACGAAGTATTCTCAGCCCGGCAGGAAGAAGAGAAACGCTAGAAAATGCATTAAGTAGGTGCAAGTTTAAATTGTGCGTGAAATTTCCATGTCAAATTTCAAATTTACAAGGTCAAATAGTTAATAAATTTTGATTTAACCAAGGGTTTTTATGCTAACAGTTTCCACATTAATTGAGATTTTTTTTTATATATAATCATCCCAAGAAGCTAGGATTCTATAATCCGCTAATTTTGCATGAATTGAGGAGCTATTTGTTCCCAAACCACAAAATGTTTAGCATATGATTAGTTAGCAAAACGGAAATACTTTCTCCTCTTTTGTTTAGAGATTTAGTATTAAGATGAGGGTTTCTTTAATTAGTTAGGGCTATTGGCTCTTCATTTTGAAGAGTCTCATGTGAATTTTGCAGAAGTTGCATATTGTAAGTGTTATTTACGTTGAACATCTTTAATTAGAACGAGATTTCATATTAACTTTCCACATCATTGCTTTAATTTCTCTTGCACGGGCTCAGTTTTAGTTAATTCCCCATTATCTTACTTGTATTTGATACTTTCTTCATCTTATATTCTTTGATATATTTTATTTTTTAATTTAAATTTGACTTGAATTTATTTATATTATTATTTATTAGAGAGTTTTTTTAAAAATATATTCAGAAACTATATGTTTTAATTTATTATCTATATATAAAATTTTTTCATTTATATAATAAAATGTTGAAGATAAAAACTTATATATCAATTGCTATGAATAGCAAACAATGTAAAGAATTTAAGATGAAATGAGTATTATATGAATATTGTATATAATGTATACTTTGGTGATTTATCATATTTCTGTTCTTTTTTGTGGATTTATGTTCTTAAATTGTAGATACCGTATGACTTGCTATCTAGAATAATCTTTTAACTTAAAGGAAAATATATATTTTTCTTTTTATTTTATCACTAAATGTTCCACTTTTTTTGTTTTTTTTTGTGTTTCAAAGGAAAAGGGAAATATGTTGCAAAGTGGGAGCGAGATTGCAATACAATTCTCACTTTTTGTGATTATTGCATTAACCTCCATCTGTCCCTCGTATGGTAAGTCAGAAGTAGAAGGATGTAACATTTTTGAAGGAAGGTGGGTGTACGATGAAAGCTATCCAATCTATGACTACAACACTTCTTCTTGCCCATTTTTGCAAAAAGAGTTCGATTGCCAAGGAAATGGCCGCCCCGACTCTCTTTATCGGAAGTATAGATGGAAACCAAATGCATGTGAATTGCCAAGGTAAATTTTTTAGTTTCGAAATTACAAGTATTAAGTTACGGACAAAAGTGGAAGCAACATAATAAGACTTGATTCACCTCTACTTGTAGGACAACCATATATAGGGCTGTGAGTTGAAAACTATAAGAATGGATGATTGGTGGTTAGATTATTGCCGTAGGCGTTGTAGAAGGTGGAATAATCTGTCTCAAATTCATGTTCACTATCCAGTTATATGTTAATGGGGGATTTGGAAATTTGGACTGATCTCAGAACCTATATCTTTGACTCAACCTAAGAAATGTTTCCCCAATAAAAAGAAACAATTTTGAAGCTCCCTAATTTTTTTTAAACACACTTTGGGTCTTGAAACATGAAGAAAAAGTATAGTGGCAGACTTCCTAACACAAGTTTTCAACAAGGTGAACCTTCCTCCAATAGATAAAGATTTAGCATCCTACGCATCCAACTTCCTCTTGCATTTGTCGAAAACATGTTGCCAAGATTTTTATCCATCATGAAGTGAGATGTTGGGCTCCTATTATTAAGAACAGAACAGAGATTGAGGATGATCTTAAACTGCTTATGATCCAAGCTCTCCATTTGTCTTCGATTGTGCCATAACAGAATCTAGGAAGCCCCAATTGATACAATTGTATGCCCTTTTGAAAGCTACTTTGAACATCAAAATCTTCTTTTTGTATCTTCTCACGTAGTTAAACACTTCATTCACAATTACTGCTTCATCCCAAATTTGACGCCCTTTTATAAAACATGTCTACATGTCTCTAAATATTACTTCTGAAATCACATAGCTTTTAACTTTTCAGCTAAATTTTTTACCAACACCTTGTACCAATAACCGATTAAATTAATTGGCATATAATCCTTCAAGCATATTCGATTTTTCTTCTTTACAACCAAGGTTGTAAAAAATATTTATTGCTACCCATCTCATATCTCCCATTAAGTTCAAAATCCCAGTACTGCTTAATGAAATTGAAATTAAACTAGTTAGGGTCTAGTGCTTTTGAGCCTCCACCTCTTGCACGTTTTCATATGTTATTGATCTTTCCAGAAATTTTTTCAAGCTATTTGATAATTTAGGAATTTAGGGTAAATGTACCCTAAATTAATGCCTATGTTACTTAATTGTCCCATAATTACCAATTGTTACACAAGTTATCCTCTAATCATGTCAATTTTTGCAATAATGTCCTATTATTATAGTTAACCATTAAAAAGTGATGAAAGTGGGGTGGAGTGCATAACCAATCCTAAACTTAGTAAATTTTTCTATTTTTGTTCTAAAACTTTACAATTTTCTAGTTTGGACCTAAAATTTAAGTACTATTACTGCTCTAATGCTTTGTTTAACATTTGATTAATTCGATGAGTTTATGTTGTTAATTGGGATCAATTTTCTCTATCTTGTAGCAGTTCGTAGATTTCTTAACTTGAAAGAAATATGGAAAGGAAAAGCATTTGTAATAGTAGTAATTTGCACAACTAATTTCCTCACTTCTTTTTTGTCGTCTCTGCCAACATTGGTGTGAGTTTTTCAACTACTAATCATGAAAAGAGATAAATTACAATGGATACAACAAAACTAATTGAGGCCGAAAGTTGTTGAAATGAAATGAAACTGGCATGGTTTTGAAATTTGAAAATAGGGAACAAGAATCAAGGAAAGGTAGGAGTAGGAAGCTTGGGCATCTATACAAGCTCGGGAAAGGTCAAAATCAGTGGGTGATGTGAGATTGGTGGATCTAGGAAGCAATTGGTTCCAGGAAGAAGTCATGACTAAAGGGGTTAATGACAGCTAAACTTCTGAGAAGTGTGCAGAGGAAATGGACACTACTTATTCTTTGCCATCAGCTCCTCCATATCCTGTCCCTTTAACCAATACACATACTTCAACAATTTTTCTCCTTCTCCAATGAACCTCTCTCCCAAAATCTCATCACCTCTCTTTAGAACTTTTGGGTCCCTCATAGGAAACATTTGATACCCTAAGATTAGCTCCCCTTCTTGATCTCGAAGGCCACATCATGGCTTTTCACTATCATGTCCGCGGTTTGATCATCAGTGCTTCATAGACCACAGACTTAGTCAACACCATCTTTTCTAGCAACGTAAATGTGACCAATCATCTGATCGCTTCAGCGAGCCTCCAGTGTAGGTTTTCTCCAATAGAGGTGAGCCATTTGAGCAGTGCCAGGAAGAAGATCTTCATGCCTCTTTATGTGTTGAAACAAGTGAAAAAGATCAAATTGTGGTAGGCCTCTTCTTGTTTGGTTCCATACTTCTCAACTTGATCCATAAAAAAGAAAAAAGCCAAATAATATACATGTTTTTATGATTATAGGACTCAAATAGAAAATTTTACTAAGTTTAGGATTGGTTGTGCACTCTCCCCATCCATCACTTTTTAATGGCCAACTCTAACGACAGGACATTATTACAATAATTAACAGAATTATGAGAGGATGATCAGTGTAACAATTGTTAGTTGTAGGATGATTAAATAACATGAGTATTAATTTAGGGATAATAAGTACCATTTACCCCAGGAATCTATCACTCTTAAAGTTTGGCCTGAGGATTACTTTTTTCCTTAATATTATACTTGAAATAATTAAGAACTCTTCTTTTATTGGGATAGTTTCTTTAATTCATCTACCATTAACTAACAACCTAACCATATGTTCTTTTTAACACTTCCTTTTTCCATCACATGAAACAATTTAGAATTCTCATCTCCTTCAATTACTTATCTAACTCTAGCCTTCTACTTTAGCATGTTTTTCTTTATTTTATTATTTTCCTAGTACTAAACAAAAAAAACTCTATTCTTTGTTGTTGTTCTTGCAAAATGTAGTTTTTTTCCTTTGCTTCCATATCCCATCTATCAATTACCTTTGCCAGCTGCTCAATCTCTACATTTGATTTACCAATTGTCTGACCAAACCAAATCTTCAAAGATCTTTTCAATGGATTTAGTTTCTCTTTCAAAACAAAACTCGGGTGTTATGCATCAAAGAACAAAAAAAAAGAACCGGCCCAATATCTTCTACATCAAGCTTTAACAATAAAATACAATGGTCTAAAATATTCCTTCTTAAAGTTGTAACTACCTCTCTTGGCCATACTTCAATAAAATTTTCTGAAACTAAGAACCGATCAAGCTTGTTCAGTTTTGTCCCATCTTTTTTGTATATTTTCTACCTTCATTTTAAAGATCAATCAATCCAGCCTGATTGATAAAATCATTAAAAAGGCTAGCTGTGAGGACTTAAGTCCAGAAGTGATCAACAAAACACCTGTCACATCACATGTGCTATCATTTTATGAAAAGAATAAGCTCTATGCAGTTGTGTTCTCGAATGATTCTATATATACACATAAGGATTTTCATGTTTCTCTAATGTAGGATATGGGGGGTATTATAAACTCCTTACTCATGTACTTGGTGTCCTTGTTAGGGATCTCCTAGATTACTTGGTCCCTTGGACCAGTAAGCGATCCACATTAAACCATCATTAATGATCCAAGTCCACAACTGGTCAGTATAACATCTGTCTACACCACATGAGCTATCCCTTTTGTGATAAGGATAAGCATTAGGTAGTTATGTGTGAAACTTGAGTCTATATATCCACATAAGGCTTCTCACATTTCTTTTGTGTGGGATATAAAGGTATTGCACTAGCAATAATTGCTTGAAAATTACTTCCTTTTCTGTTTTCTTTCCCATGAATCACATTAAAATCCCGACAAAGCATTGGATACATTTTTGCTGAGTTATTTGCCCAATTTATGATGATTAAGGGCTTGAATTGTAATTAGCCGTTTTGTTAGATGAATTTGACTTCTTGGAGTCCAAGAATTGTTTGAAGTTGAGGATGAAGGCTTTTGCATTTTTTGGGGAGAACTATAACTCTTATAGAGCAAGTTTAGAAGTCTTAATTAGTTTGTGATTTTGTTCTTAGTTATAGATTGTTTAGGTTTAGGTTTTATGTGTAGCATATAAAAAGGCATGTTAAGGTAAGGTTTTGACTATGAGAGGAAAACTAACATGGTAAAAAGGCTATATGTGAGGATTTTCAAAAGGAAAAATGTATGAAAGTATGGAAGAGTAGGATAAAAAACTTTTTGTGATTCTTATATTTTTTGTGAGTGCAAAACATTGGGGCTATTAATAATGTCTAAGGGATCTATAGGCCAACATAAGCACTAATGGCATACTTCTATTGCAACCTTTGTATTTTTTTTAGTGAATTTTTCTTATCTATAGATGTAGGCTAGTTAAAAGCATAACCATATTAAATTTGTCTGTACTTGTTTGATATCATTTGTTGTTCTACTGTGTGTAATGGGTGATTATGAAACTTTTTCATAACAAATGGTATCATAGCCTATGGTTTGGTCCTAGCATGGTTTGATGATGGTATGGAGTTTGAATATGGTTCGTTGTATAGTGAAGCCTAGGGAATCAATCTAGGTGGAGTGGTTTGTTCGTTTTTGAAGTAGTGAAGTATTTGTATGGTTGCAGTATAGTGGAGCCTTAGGGAATCATCCTAGGGATGGTGGTGGTTACGATGTGGCACCAATGGCTTGGTATCAGATGGATTTGCTTAGAGTGTGGTTTTGACATCTCGGTACAGTTTTGAAGATTGAAGATGTTGATGTTCATGATGTTAGTATCCATCGTTATGTTTGTGTTGTTTGTAGTTGTTTACATTTGTTACCATGTTCATGTTTTGGAAATGTTGATCACATTCATGTCCATGATTTTGTTTGTGTGTTCATAGTGCTTGTGCTTGTGTTGTTATTCATAATGTTCATTTTTGTGCTCAGAAAAATTTCAGCCAAAATGGAGATTGTTAGGTTTTTTATCAGCAAAAGAATTTGATTTAGAACAAGTCAAAATTTAGGAAGAGAATAAAGTATTAGGTATCTAGGACAAGTGACCAAGTAATTTTGAGTCAGCTAACTCACAACAAACAAAGGAATTTACAAAAAAACAGTTGAGGATTCAAACACCAAGCCTCAAATGAAGGACTAATTTGTTCCAATCTCTTTGAAATTCAAAATAAGGAAAGAGCTTTTGCCAAGAAGACATGTGTTTGTTGTCAAAAATGAACTTATTCCTAGCCATCCACAGCAACCACAACATGGCCTTCAAGGTAGCATCCCAGACCTTTTGAATGTCCCAAGCTATAGCTTTTGTTGAGGAGATTGTTAGGTTATTTAGCTCAAATTATGAAAATTAAGGACTTGGGCTATAGTTAAATTTGACTTCTTACAGTTTGAGAATTGTTTAAAGTTGGATATATAGCCTTTTTTTGGAGAATTATATTTCTTGTAGAGCAAGTTTATGGGTTTTAATTAGTTTGTGATTTTGTTTCTTAATCAGATATTGTTTAGGTTTAATTTTCCTATATGTTTAAGGTTTTTATTAGTGTGAGAGTAAAGTCAATATAGTGAATTAGGGATGATAATTGGGTGGGTCGGTTGGGTTTGGGTCAGGTCATTCAGGTTCGTGTTTAATCGGGTTAGCATCAATTCTAGTTCAAGTCAGGTTATTTGGGTTCGGATTGATTTCAAGTTGAGTAGGTTTTGGGTTCAGGTCAGTCTTATTCGGGTTCAAGTTTAATTTAGGTCGGGTCAATTTCAATCTCGGGTAACTTCAGGTCAGATTATTTGGGTTTCGGGTTAGATTCGGTTGATATTTGGGTCTAATTGGGTTATTTGTGCATAAGCTGGAATAACTAGATTAATTTAATTTTTTATTTAGATTTTGCTAAAATTTAAATTAAAGAATTTGTTTTTTGATGCAAATATTTGAAAAATTTTATAGACCCATGTTGCAATTTTTATGAGTGAATAAAATAAAAATTTTAAAATTTAGGTACCTCATAACTAAAAAATTACTAGGCATAAAAATTAATCTAAAAAATTTAATTTAACTAGATATAAATATATTAATATACAATTATTTTAATAAAAATATCTAATTCAAAACTATAAAATTGGTCATTTTGGAACTTAAGAAGTTGGTAGGATCAGATGTATTTAAATTATGTTATCACTTCAAATTATAATTTTTTAGAAATTTAGAATCATTATTTAGGGTAAAAATAGGAATTAATTTAGTTTAGGAACTAATTTGGAACCCTAGAGGTTGTTTGAGGTCAGTGTAGGCAAAATGGAAAAGTTTATGTGTAAATTAAAGATTTTAGAAAGGTCTAGGCAAATTTGAAAATTTTGGGGCAAATTTATTAACTCAAGAGAGTGTGAGATAAATATAACAATTTTTTAATGCAAAATCTGATAATCTCATAAAGTCATGGGCTAATTCAACAAATTCTAGAAATTGGGTTTTGTCAGGTTTAGACTCGGGTATTTTCAGGTTTAGACTTGGGTTTTTTCAGGTTTAGACTTAAGTCTTTTTGGGTTTGGGCCATTTCGGGTTCAATCCAATTTGGGTTCGGGTTATTCCGGGTTCGGGTATTTTAGGTTTTGGGCTTTTTTTGGTTTCACTTTAATCGGGTTTGGGTTCAGATCGGGTTGAGTGTAACCGGGTTCAGGTCATTGACTTTTCCAATCAAATCGGGTCAAGTTAGGTTTGGGTTCGGTTAGGTCGGTCCAGATTTTTTGATCGGGCCAAATTTTGCCACCCCTATAGTGAATGACGAAGATATGAGAACTTCCAAAACAGAGAGAGGTCTAAAGGCGGAGAGGAGCAAAATGAGAACTCTTCTATGATTTTTATATTTTATAATTGTGTTAAGGCAAGACATTTAGGTTGTTAATAGTGTAGAGATAATCTATAGACCAGTGTGAGCACTAACGGTATATTTGTATTATAATCTCTATATTTTATCTGAACGAATGTCTCTTATTATTAGATGTAGGTTAGTTAAGGGTCAAATCATGTTAAATTTGTGTATTCATTTGACGATGTTTATTGTTTCACTATACATGATTGGTGATTCCATTTTTTTTTCAACCACTTCTGAACTTGTTACCTCCAGTAGCTACAACCACAGCTCCTTTTAAACTAGCATCCGGAGGGCAATATACATTAACAATAATAACCTGCTTATTCAGGCCTTTCCAAGAAAACCATCACCTGATAAAAGTTTTGAACATCTAAAAAGGGTGAGGGATTAATCCATAATACAAGAAAGTTATTCTATTGAGCATAATATTTTATTTGGAACATCTCTACAATAATTATTTTAGTAGTATATTTTATCTCTATCAAAATTATTAGTGAAAGGTTTGCCGTAAAAAATATGCCGATCTTCCTTAAAAAATCTAGAAAAATTGTCTTGAAATCCTAATACTAATGGCATATTTTGCTCATTTTCTTAACATTTGATTTTCTTTGCTAACCAAAGTTGGTGGACTAGCTAGTTTTGTATATTAAACGTAAACATTTGTCCATTTTCTTTATAAAATTTTTGTAAATATAATGAGTGAAATTTCACATATTAACCCCTCTAAAAACTCTTAGTATTTCCACAAAAAAATGTATAATTTGGAACTTTGTAAATTTTATTTAAATTTCTCTTTTGAAAAGTGAAATATTAATAATTTTATTATTTTTAAAATTTTTGAATTTAATTTGACTTGATAAATCTTTTCATAAATAACTTGTATGCAAATGTTTTATTGGCTATATTCAGTATTAGAGTTAGTGATTAGTGTTATAGTTTTGAAAAAATTATCTAAAATTAGTTTTAGCGTTTAGATTTAGTGATTTGATCATCATAGTTAATAAATTATCAAAAATGCTATTGTTAATTATAAAAAATGTTTCCAAACGGGATCATCAATGTTATCTTTTATTATTTACAGTCAAAACAATATGTCTCTTTATTGGTCAACAGTATTAAAAAGCAGGGTAAATATAGATTATGACACCTTATATGAGTAAATGTAACTTTTGCTTAACTTCAGGGAGGAAATGCAATTTCCCTAATTTATTATGCATAGAAAAATCAGCTTAGTTTGTAGAAATTAATGATTTTTGTAATAAAAAAAATCATGATATTTTTCCAAAATTAAGATTAAAAAAAGACTAATTTTTTCCCCTTTTTTTATATTTGGACTTAATTTCTCGAATTGCAGATTCAATGCATTGGAATTTTTAAGGATTTTGAAGGGGAAAAAGTTATTGTTTGTTGGAGATTCTATAAGTCTTAATCAGTATCAATCTTTAACTTGTATGTTGCACATTGCGGTACCGCAGTCAAAGTATACTCTAACACGAGTTGGCCACTTCTCCAATTTTACGTTGCCGGTGAGTTTCCCGATTTACATGTAATTGTTTACTGACCGCCTAAATTCATATGCCACTCGCAAATTTTGGTGATTCGGACATATAACCCTCTAACTATAACTCAATACCACTCACCCCTCAAACTTTTCAAATTGGAACACATAAGCCCCTTGACCAAAATAAACGTTGGTTTTGCTTATTTTAGGAACCAAATTAAAATGAAAGTGAATATCAAGGACCTAGTTGGTGTTCTACCAGAGTAATGCATAAAAGAGAGTCGAGAGTTTTGCCCACAGTTGAAATGAGGTGGATTCTCCATTTCATCCTACAACCTACTAATGGCCATTGTAGATGATATTGGGACTATAGGCCCTTGATTATTTCCCCAATTCTAGCTCAATCACTCATGGAGATTTTTATATTAGCATTTACATTGAATTTTGTGTGGGGAAATAATAAATATTTATGTTGACATTTACCGGTTGAATTTTATTTTTAAGAATGAAACAACAACAATATTTATATTAAAATATATGTACCAATTATATTTTTTCTTATTTTATACATATATTTATGATACATTGATATAAATGATTTAAAATGAAATTAAAAAAATTCCTAATCCATGGAGAGAAATCTCCATAAGAGATGGAGCTCGAGCTGGAGAAATTATAAAGGGCATATCATGTAATATCATCTCCGATGAACATTACTGGGATGCAGTAAATAGAGAGTTGGAAACCTCTGCTTCTAGTACTTTTGTGAAACATAAAAAAGAGCCATATGCCAATTGGAACAAGGAACTAGAGCTTGGGCAACCCATCGGTAAGGAAGATCACTTGTGGATAGAACTCTTAGCCCTCATTAGGCATCATTATGGTAGAACGACAATTGGGTCCTTTATGTTCACTATCATTTTTGTTAAAGTCAAAAAAAATAAGCGAAAGTAACATTTCTATTGGTGTAGGGGTTTATGTGTCTCAATTTGCAAAGTTTGAGGCCTAGTGAGAACTGGGTTATAATTGGAGGGGTTGTTTCTCTGAGTCTCTAAAGTTTTAGGGTGAAATCTGAATTTAGGCCATTTACTGGCTTTAATTTGATTATTCTAAGAAAAAATAATATAAATCATAGAATAATTCAAAATTTGCACATTATTACATGCTTAAGTTACAAGCTGCAAGAAAGTTTTCTAACTTTTTATCCCCAAAAAAATTATTTATGATGGTTACCGCCACAAATTATTCACCGAAAAATTTGCAAGTCATTGGAAATTTGCTATAACTTAACGGGCCGGAAAATTGCCATTAGAATGGGGTGGCTTTTACTAATATCTTGTAATTGAAGTAATTGCTAAATATATATAAATCCATAACAAATTATCACAAATTTTAGGCTATGAGTGATGATTTTTTTTTTTTTGAGAAAATTTTTCCAAGCCCCTAAATCTAACTTTTGCAAGTTATATGGGGACAATTTTTTAAGTTTCATTTGGAAATAACGACTAAAAATTGTGATGGAGATTAGAATAAATTATTAATGGTTGTGATAGTTTTTCCAAATATCTAAGGCTAAAAGTTACTATTGGATAGTTTTTTTAATCTTTAACATAAGTTGTTCCCAAATAAAATTTTGCTAGTTCAAGGACGTATTAATTTTTCATAATTCTATATGAATCGCTTTATACCAAATATATATAACTTCAAGCAAAATACTAAGAATATTAAGTTCCAAAAGCATTAAGTTGCACATACCATAAATTAAAATGTTCACAAAAATTTGAAATGAACATTTAAGTGGCCAATTGAATACCCTGAAATATGTTTGAGATAATTATCATAATATGAACATTATTTTATATCCAAATTAACAAGCATATAGCATTAGATTAAACAATGCTCTTGGTTTCATTTTGTAGGAATATGGGCTCTCAATAATGCTGGATAGAAATGCGTTATTAGTTGATCTAGTAAATGACAAAATTGGTTGGGTTTTGAGGCTTGACTCAGTTGCAAATGGCACTTTGTGGAAAGGATATGATGTAATTATTTTCAATACGTGGCATTGGTGGAACCACAAAGGAAGTAGACAACCGTAAGGCTTATTATCATAATCCTCGTATTATACTTTGATTCACTTAATTAATTCTAAAAAGTCCCCATCATCTAGTCTAAGTGACAATGATCAGGGTCGAAACCCTTCACTCTCCCTCAGCTTCAAATGATGTCATTGAATGCTGATTTAGTTGTCTTTGAATATTAGAAAACAAGCATAATTCTCGTGTCGCATATACAATATGAATATTCAAACCCTATTATCGTATACTTGATTTTGAATATAAGAAATTCTAACATGACATTCTATTATTTTTAGAAATAATTATAAGGTTTTTTTTTCTCTCAACTTCTCTCTATAAACAAAAGTACGTGCATGTGTATCTATGTATACATGCACATAGGCATTTATGAATGTGTTTATATGAGCATATAAAAGCTTGCATATTGACTTTTTTATGTCATGATTCAATTAGGTGGCAATATGTTGAAGTAAATGGAACCATACAGAAGGATATGGATCGATTTGTTGCTTTTCAAAAAGGATTAACAACTTGGTCAAAATGGGTAGACTCAAATATTGATCCGAATGCCACTCAAGTTTTCTTTCAAGGAATCTCTCCAACACATAATGAGTAAGCACTCTTACAATTTGTCTTCGTCATCATCATCTTTACTTGTTCACGAATCATCTACACACATATATGCTATAGTTGGGAAGTTAGTGCACAACACTTATAACAAGGTAAACATGCAACACAATAACGTCATACCCTTTACCTCTAAAGTTTCACCTCACCTCAACTTTTAACAACCATAAAATTTTGAATTGAGTTACACTCTTGTGAACTTTGATGAAAGATTTTTGTTTCTATGAGAAAGTACTCACTTCGTCCTATATCTATTAAATCATTTGGTTTAGTGCAGATATTAATAAAGTAAAAAAAAAGTGCATTGTTTTCATTTTTATCCTTAACTTTTAATTTCATGTAAATCGAAAAAGTTGGAAGAACTAAATATTGAAATAATAGTTTGAAGGATATTATGATAAAGTAATTTTACTAAATATGATAATATTGCAAAGATTTATGACTAGCTACTTAAAATAGAATATGTTACAATAGTTTTCAGGTGGCGTTTGTAAGATTTTTTTAAAATTAATAAAAGAAAATACAAGCCACATTCACATTATGGAGCTCCACCATTTGATAAGAGATTTTGTTTTATAAAGAAATATTTAACTTCATGACTCAACTTTCTAACTTAGTTTATATATTGAAAGTTACAAAAATTGGAATATAAAAATATCATATATAATTATTCAAATTTTTATTCGATAAGACTATTTATTTTGAAGAAATATGATGTATTATAAAATGAATATGCATTTGGTATTTCAGAAAAAAACCCTTAATAAATTTATATGTGCATTAATTAATTGCTAAACGCATATAAACAATTTATAAAATTAATTTAGAATACAAATAAGTTTGTGAAAATGATTTAATTAAAAGAAAATTGATAGATTTTCAATTTTTTTCTGTACAATTGCACATATATATTTTTTCCATAATGCTAAAATTTTCATCTAAACTTTAATTTCAAAAGGTTAACATACTGGTCAACTTTCTTAAAAAATACAAGCTAGGAATTTTGTTTGGCTTCCTTGAAAAATGATTAGGAAATTGATTGTTTTAAGAAATTGTGCATCTTATGGTTGGTCCATTTCATCAGTTGTGGAAGATCCACAAGATCTTTTTTGAAAACTAGCCCTAGTTTTTATAGTATTTACAAACTCATGCAACTTACTTATGGATATGTTGGTGGCAATGGTGCAAACGTGTTGGAGATTGTGAGTTTTCAATTGATTTGCATGGCCTGTTTGACCCATGAAATGACCTAAGGTAAAGGGAACCAGTGTTATGCATTAATCAATTTCATAATCACAACAAAATCTGTGTAATGAAAGTTCAGTCAAGTGGGGATCTGGCTCATTGACCAGGGTCAAATCCAGCAACATATTCATTAACAGACGTTAGTAGCTTTGACATCCAACATCAGGTAGATCGCAAGCACACGTGTGTTGGTTCATTAACAGATGCTTGTCCCTTGATTAGCAACCTCAACTGCTGAAGCCATTCTCAGATGCATAAATTAACCAAGCATTATTCCAATTAGGGAATTTTAAAGAGCCAGATGAAATTCAACTAGTGGTCTTTAAAATAGTATTGTTCCTTCATGGGCCCCTCTATCCTTCATGATATCCATTCAAGCATCCAAGTGTGTTTTGTCCTAAAAGAGCTGAATGGGACCTTCATTACTATGGTATGAAAGGTCTACTGTCTAGAAACCATCAATGATTTCACCCAATTAGCCTTTACAAGACAACGCACAAAATCATTTCTAAGCTGCTAGTTAACCAAATAAAACCTCCTCTGAAATGTCTTATTTTGGATTATCAGAATATTTTCTTTTGGGACTGTCGATTCAATACAAGATAATCATTACTCAAGAGCTACTTCATGCTATAAAGTCTACTAGTAAAACCAGTGGACCGATGGGTTATATAAGGCAGTGCTAAATTAAAATATGCATATGACCTATGATAAACTTCATTAGAGCTTCACTGAAGCAGTTATGCAAGCGAAGCATTTTCTGAAACCCTGAATTTATCTTATTCTGCAATGTGTCAGCACGGTAGTGTATTTAGTCTTTGTTAACAGTGGCACAATTAAGTGGTTCAACGCTAAATGAGGCATTCGAATCAATTCGTTAACTCATGCCTATTCATCTTGTGTAATAAGGTCTTTTTTGCCTACCTCTTTTATTAACAATCATTTAGTACACTTCTTATTATCAAGGTGAGCCTTATAAGGCCTAGCATAAACCACCTTTCCTTTGCAGATGAATGCTTTATTTTCTTTGAACAAGACATCCAATCCACCTAATCTTTAGGCGATTCTCTTAATTTAATCCAGAATTTGCAGTGTAAGAAGTTAATTTTTGGAACTTTGAATAGTGCTTTACTAAGAACATTCCCAAGCATTTTATTCTAATATAAAGAACATCATTCCTTTCATAGTGAATAATGCAATCACTAGATATTTGGGAATTCCATTTGACTGTGATTTATCCAAGACTGCAATTTGTGACTTCTTAATGAACATGATCGAGTCTAGTTTATCTACTTAGAAGTTGAGGCTGTTAAATGCATTAGGGCTCATCTTTTTAGGTGTTTATTATATCCTTGTTCCATATTCCAATAATAGTGAGTGATAGAATGACTAATTGATAGTTTAGTTCTGGTGGAGAGGAGATGAGCAAGACCATGGCCTTTACTTTTGGGATAAGTTCTGCTTGTTCTTACGAAGGGCCTTAGAGGTCTTGGTATTTCTGATCTTTGGCTGTTTAATAAAGCTATCTTAGCTAGATCTTGTTGGGATATTATGCATAAGGATCCCAATTCCCTAACGGTTAAAGTCCTAAGCAAAGTATGGCAAGGATGGGTCTCTTTGGAAAGCCGAGGAAAGAAATAACCGTACTCAAGTTTGGAGGAGTTTGATTTATGGTAGGTAACTCCTCAAACCCCATCTTTGTTTGACAATAAAGGATAGGAAAACCATTGATATCTTAAGTGATTACTGGATTCTAGTAATTCCTTCAATTATGATGAGAAAAAGTGCAAGTAACACAGCTGGGACCCTACTCCAAAGATTGTGGCTGATCTTTTTTTCTCCCACTCAAATGGATGGAATGTTGATGCTCTAGATTCCTTTTTTCTAGCCAACATTGTTCAAGAAATCATTGAAAACTCAAGATAAAATGATTCAAATGGGATTGGCCAGTATGGGAAGGTTCCAAGGTTGGCTCTTACTCCACCAAAAAAAGCTATGCATTGACTCAATTGAGTAAGTTTTCTCAGGTACCTTTGTCCCCATTGAATAAGCAATTGTACGGCTGCATCAAGAAGATGTGGGTGGGAGAAATCCATCAAAATTAAAAAAATTTCTATGGAAATGTTGTTACAATGCCCTACCTATAAAGGTAGAGTTATTCAAATTGAACATAATCTATTCACCTTTATGTCCCAGATGTAATGCTACCAATAAAGAGGTAACTTATTTGCTTATCCACTGCCAGGACTCAACCACTATTTGGGGTTGCATTCCCAGTATCCTTCATCCTAGATGTGAGGATTTATTTAAGAAATGGATGACATAGGTAGTGAACTGTAACCTTGGCGGCTTACAAGATTTGTTTGAAGCCATTATATCTACGCTTTGGTGCATATGGTTAGCATGTGACTCCTAGGTTTTTCATCAAGGTGTTGGTGTCGGTTAATCAGATTATTTATAATAAAGAAATCCTTTGCAAAAAGTTTTAGTTGCGAAAAAGTGTAAAGCTTACATGGTCACCTTACACAACCTGCACCTTATTGTGATTTAAAGTCTAAGAAGCCCAAAATTGTGTTAAAGACCCTATAATCTTTATAGTGGATGAAGCTTGGTAGAATTCGTTTAAGCTAATTGCAACAGCTTAGGTGTCTTGCCCACCGCACCAAACGGAGTGCTTATTACTTGGCACTTTCACTTAGGGTGGTGTCCTTTTACTTTATTCTCAAAACTATAGGCAATTTTTTAAGCCATGAGGTTTGTTGTGGAAAATAACATTTCTAACTACACGACCTTTACTTACTGCTTGTAGGGTTTCCTCTAGATTATGGACTATTCTCTAGCCCACCTAGAGAAGAAGGTAATCTAGGATATCAAAGACCTTACTTAGTGTTTTCAACGACTTTTCTTAATTAAGGTCTACCACTCTGCCGTTGAGGAAACACACAAATTTGCCTCCTTTTGAATTCACATTTTATTATCTATTCTTAATTTCATTTGTGTACATCAACAAAATTCAATTTCATAATCATTTTTATGCAAAGTCTAATATAAATTATTTTAATAATTTTTTATTTTATTTTGAAGAAATAATATTCTTGTATGACAGTGAAATAGAAAAGAGTAAAGGTCAACAACATATTACATAATTAAACTCTTACATATAATTTAGTGTCCTTAGTTTGGAACTTAAGTCTTTCTTGAACAAAAAAGAACTCTTACTTTTATAACCAATTTTTAGTAAAGCTTGTACTTATGTTCAATAAGGCCTAAACTTAAAAGTCCTTTTCTTTTGTTTTCCTTAATTATTTTCTAATTATTTTCTTATTTTTAAAGTTCAAGTACTTTCATATTTTTGTTTGGTCTTCAGTCAAATGAATTATGTCCTTATAAAACTTCAAAACTACATTTATACGTGAAGGAATTTGGTAACTCAAACTGAATAGTAACAAATATTAACACTTAATATTAGTACATTTCCTAAAATTTTATATAACCCACTTTAATTCAATAGTAATTTTTTTTATTTGGAATCTTAAATCCTTATTTTGGATCATAAATTTAATTTAGTTACAAAAATAATTAAGATAGAATTTTTGAAGCACATAATTGGATATATTCATTTAAGATGTAATATAATTAAGTAGCTAGATAATAAATTTGTGTAATAAGAAACTAAAGATACATTTTGTGTAGTGGGGCTGAATGGAATGAGCCAAAGTCAACTTGCAAAAACCAAACAACACCAATAAGTGGGTCAACTTATCCACGAGGGATGCTGCCAGCAGCTAATGTTGTAAAACAAGTGCTAAATAATACCAAGACCCCAGTTAAGTTGCTTGACGTAACCACACTTTCACAACTGAGGAAAGATGGTCACCCTTCTATATATGGACTAAATGGTCAAAAAGGGAAGGATTGTAGTCATTGGTGTCTCCCAGGAGTTGCAGATATATGGAATCAACTTTTCTATGTCATGTTATCTTCAACCTAATATATGTCACACTACCTTCTACATAAAGTGTAAATATCATTACTGTCATGTATTAGCTTATACAAGTCATATAAATATATAACATGCCAGAAAATTAAAATGCAACTTCTTTATTATGTAAAAAAGGTCAATCTTTTGAAATTAACACAATGTGTATTTGAGTTCTGATCCTTATTAATTATGGCTTCAAATTGTTGATGCATTTTCTTTTTCTATATACACATATAAGCTAGGCTAAGTGTGGAATGAGATTTGGGACCTAGGATTTTGGGGAATCACATATATGCTTTAGCCATAATATTTAACTAATAATTGTTTTAATCCTTTTTTCTATTTTTGTTTTAAGATTTGTAACATTTAAATTGAAAGTAACTGATGAATACTATGTTGTATCCCTCAAAATTTCTTGATTACAATTGCTTGAGTTATCATTTAACAATCAAAATGTAAACTATGTTAACATAAAATATCACCCTATTGATTTAAGCATGTAGCTACAAAGAGTCTTAAGTAGATATAAAACTCCAAGTTCTAAAAATTGATGAATTAATCATAATTTGTTTCCTAAATGATGACTTGTAAATATTGGTAGGTGGTCTATCAATAGACTTTGGACTTAGGTTACGAGAAATAATATAGGGTTTGACTTAATGTGACCATGCTTTGTGATTATTCGAGGATTAAGGACTAACGTCATTCTTTAAGCATTGCCACTTTCATTAGAGTAGAGATGAGTTATCTATTAAATCAACTCAGGCCTAATCAACTTTCCAATTGACCATCAACCATCAACAATGAATTCAAAGTAACGATATTTCAATGACACCTAAAGCTCCAACACTTTGATTGATCTTTTACTGGGGGAATAAGATCCTTTAGGGCTTGAAATTAGTTTAGGCAAGTTTGGATCTATGGGAGTTTTAGTTTTGTTAAGGTTTGGGTTTGAAACTTTGATCCAATAGAGCAAAAAGACATGTAGTTAGCTTAGTGAAAAAATGTTTCATTTGGTTAAACTGAAGGGATACCAAAATCAAGAGCTCTATTTGTGTCAGTTATAAAAACTAGCCCAATTTTAGTACCCTAATTAATTTTGTAGTGGTTCTACTTGACAACTCATAGAGAATATATTCGAAACACCCTTTTCCTTTTAGTTTTTAAATGCGATCTTTATTTACTATCTACTAGGATCTCAATTTTTGATCTACTTGTGGCCTAATGAATGCATTACGATAAAACTTAGTTTATTAAAAATAGTATAAAAATCAACCTAATATTGGATCATGCTTTGTGATTCCAAGCAAACTAAGGACCAACTTCATTCTTTACGCTTGTTATTGTATATGATCCATACCCACCGTGTACTCGACTCTTGATTTTGGAACACATAAGTAAGGAGATTCTGTAACACCCTAAAATCCTTGTAAAATACATGTGAGAACCTTTATGTGCATGTAAGACTCTAAATTTTAGAAATGATCACTTAACACTTATTATTTTACTGAGGATTATACATGATTTGATCAATTGCATTGTAGGTAGTTTAAGAGTTGTAGTTGGGTGAGCACATGCATAAATGTTGCTCCTTTAATCTAAAAAATGATGAACTGTATTCCTTTTTGGAATGACCCAAAAAGGATGAAACAATTCTTTTTTTTAAAAAAGTTTTTAATATCCACTTTATCTTATTACACTCATTTAAATTCTCACTATACAAAACTCTAAAAAATATATATTTTTTTTTAATCTCCATTAAAAATTCTCACCACATAAAATTCTAAATGGAGTATTTTTTTAATTATCATTTAAATTCTTACTACAGATAACCAAAAAAAAATATTTACTTTAGTTTCAGGGAAAAAAATGAAAAAAACTATCATAAATTATACACACCTTAATCTTCGTGCCAAGAGAAACATATCATATTTTTATGGGATGGAGGGAGTATTATGCTGCATATAAGATAGAAAAAGGAAAGGAAACGAGGATCATGAGACAAATATAAGAAAATAGCGTTTATCCTAATGCTTGCCATTTAGACAATTGAAAATTATGGTTTTGTTAGAAGAAATAAGGAGGGAAGGAAATTACATTTGGTCATTGTATTTTTTGAAAAAAAAATGGTGTGAAATTTGGTTTACCTTTTTTTTCAGTTAAAAAGTAAAAAATTAGTTTCCATTACATTCTTTTTAATTTACACAAATCTAATTTACCTTTTTATAGTCAGAGTAAAATTTAAAAGACTTTGTTTGCCTCTTACCACCATAATGGGAGCTCTTGTCATTTATGTGTGAAGTTACACAATAAATCACTTATACTTCAAGAGATACATACAAGTTGATAATACAACAATAATCTATTTAAGTTAAGTCTAAGATGAATATAAGTTCACATATCCTTTTGAAGGACTATCTCCAACATAACCCCAGCAAACAATGATTTAAGGAGAATATTGAGGTTGGTTTGAAAGTTTTTTAAAGGACTGCTAAGGTAATGGGTTTATGAGAATGTTAGCAACTTGATCCTCCATGGAGATAAAACAGAAGTCTAGGTTCTTTTTAGCAACTTTTTCTTGAATGAAGTGAAAGTCAATTTCAATACCTTAGGTCTTGACATGGAAGATAAGTTTGACAGTGAGATGTTAGCACCAATGTTGTCACACAAAAAAGCATAAGGCTTTGGCAGGAACACTCTATATTCAAAGAGTAGGGGTTGTACCTAAATGGTTTCAGGTGTCCTATTGATCAAGAAGTAATATTCAACTTCAATACTTGACCAAGAAATAGTGAATTATTAGATTGAGCTCCAAGAAATTAAGTGGGAGAAAAAAATGGCATTGCCACTTGATGAGAATCCATCATCAAGGCAACCAACCCAATCCTCATCAGTAAAGGCACCTAGAAGACATGATTTGAACTTGCAAATATGAAGTCTAAGTGAGATAGTTTCTTACAAGTGTTGAACAATGTGCTTAACTATTGTCTAATGTGTTGTTATAGGACAATGCATGTATTGGCTAACCTTGTCCATAGTAAAAAAAATTCTATTGAAGACTTTTAACTTGATGTGATATTGTGTAGGATCTTGCAGTAGCTCATAACTCAGCAAATAAGCATCCATATTATTAAGAGATTTTGGATCTAAATTCCTATTATGATGGAAGTAACTAGTGGATTGTACTCTAAACTTAATATTATCAATGGATAAGATATAATTTTATATTCTTGAAGTAGCTGACCAATGGTAAATATAGTATCACCCAGACTTTTTGCATGTTGAAGTAGTGAGCAAGTAAAATATCTTTTTTTTTTTGTACTCTTAAGGGTAACCCCAATTGTAGTTCCTAAACTATATCCTATGTTACTTAATTATCTTAGAACTATCAAGCATTACACAACCGTCTTCAAACTACCTAATTGTTGCACCTGTCATTCTACCCTTATACGAGAAGTTAAAAAATTATGGAAGTGGGGGGGAATTGTACAGTCGGCTCTAAAACTTAAAAAACTTTTCTATTTGAGTCTTAAGACTTTATGATTTTCTAGTTCAACCCTAAAACTATAAAAAGAAAATAATAATAAGTGTTGGGCAAAAGCCATGTACCATCTCTTCAATTGAACACTTATTATTCTCTTCCCTTTCTTTTCATTTTCTTATTCAGCTTTATCTATCATCATGTTAGTCTTTCAGGAAAAGAAAAACAAAAATAAAAATCTATAAAAATATATAGATTAAGTTGTTACCAATAGCAAGAGAAGAAGATATAAGGGATTCAAGTTCACTAGATAATTGGCTTTTCTAAAATTATTTCATTATGGTGAATGAATATATTGGCTCATGAACAAATTAATTAACTATAGGCTATTTAATTTAATTCATATTTGTATTGTTGGAATGTTCCCAGCTTTTGTTATAGGGATCTATTTATATTCAAACATTGGTTTAACTTTTTCATTGATTTATGCAATTGATTAATTAATCAATATAAATTTTACTTTTGACACTTCTTGTAATTATTTGAGGGGAATTTAACTCACTAATACTAATGTTTACATTATCTATATTTGTGGGTGGAATGAAATATTAGTTTGATAATCACCAAGTTGAAAATATAATATCTCAACAGCTTATGTGACTTGGAATGTAAATTGTTAATTAAATGTATAGGATTTACTTTTATTATCATGGCAGTTTTTCAAATTATTAAAAATATTTTTTATTTTATTTAAATAAATATTTTATATTTTATTTTGAATCAAATTTTCCATTGTGAAATGTTTTTTGTCAAAAAAAAAAAGAGTAAGCAAAAGAAATAATAACATTCATTGAATAAAAAAGGAAAGAAAGAATAAGTAAACATTCTAAAAAGGAACATAGAAAAATAATAGAAAAGTTGAAAAAAATGTAGGAGTGACAAGAAAAAAAAAAGAAAAAAGAGTGGGAAGGATGAGGCAGCAACAAAAAATAATCAAGAAGAAAAAAAACCTTAAAAAAGAAAAAGTCTTAAAAACCAAAATGAAAAAAAAAGAAAAAAAATGAAAGGAACCATAACTAGAATTAAAAAAGTAGGACTGACAATATACACATTTTCATAGTTTTAGGACTTGATTGAAGCTTGGCTGAATCCTGAAATTGTCAGAAATGGCAAATGCTTATCAAAATCCCATCACAGAATGCTATTACAGCCTATCTCATTTCAAGAGGTGAAGAATGCCATGTGGTCTATTCTTCATGATAGTTCCCCAGGGTTGGATGGATTTACTACAAGATTCTTTAGGAAAACTTGAGATCAAATTGGTGTGCTAGTTTTTGAAGCTATTAATGAATTTTATCTTAGCTACCCAAATGAAGGCCATTTTAAATGAGATTATCAACCCTGCTCAAGTTGCTTTCATTAGTGGTAGATCAATTCAAGATAACATATTACTAGGGAGTGAATTGTTAAAACATTATTCGAGGAAAAATATCTCTCCTAGATATATGATTCAATTAGATATAAAAAAGGCCTATGAGTTTGTGTATTGGTCTATTTTGGAGGATGTTCTTCTTACTTTTAATTTTTCTCGAAGATTCATCAGCTGGATTATGAGTTGTGTTTCTAGCACTTCTTTCTTTATTTGTGTGAATGGCTCTATTGAAGGATATTTTAAAGGAGAAAATAGGCTAAGGCAGGAAGACATATTTACTTTGGTGGAGTGGATCATAATACTCAAGCTAAGATATTGAGCAAGCTGCAGATTCAAAAAGGTGTTATTCCATTTCATTACTTGGGAGTCTCCTTAAATTACTCTAGGTTAAAAATTAAGGGTTATGATGTCTTGGTTGATAAAATCACCAACGAAATTGATTCCTGGGGAGCCAAATATTTATCTTGTGCAGGAAGGTGGCAATTGATCTAATTAGTTTTATAGAGCATAACCATCTATTATATGGCCATTTTCATCCTTCCTAAAGGTGTTCTCAACAAGGTGGAGGCAAAATGTAGGAAATTTTTTTGGAAGAAGAACTAAACATTCAAGATTAGGCCTTTCATTACTTGGAGCAAAACTACTTTGCCAAAGAATAAGGGTGGTTTAGGTGCGAAGCAGTTATTGCATCGGAATCGATTCCCTAATTCTCGGGCTCTTATTGGATATCCACAAAAAAGAAAATTCTTTATAGGAAAAATAGATCCATAGTTAACATTTGAAAAACAAGGTTGTTCGGGAAACCCAATTTTTTTTTTATTTGGCCATTTGGCAAGACCTATTAAAAGTCCCGAATGACTTGGGTAAAAAGATGGACTAAGTCAGTTCAATGGTTACCTTATTAGATGCAACGGACTCTTTTGCTAGTTTTTGAAAGAAAGCTTACGATATCCTGAGAGAGAAAGCTCCTCCTGTGGTTGGTATTGACTATGCTGGGACTCATTTGCTACTCCTAAACATAATCTTAATCTATGTCAAATTTTGCAGTTTAGTTTGCCTATTCAGGAAAGATTGAAGACTTGGGGCATTAGTCTTGCCAGTAGATATTTATTGCGTGAAAGGGCAAAGGAATCATTGGATCATTTCTTCCTCCCTTGTAGCTTTTTTTTTTTTTATTGAGTTTGAAGTGCTTTGTCTTCCTGGCTTCAGTTGAAAAGAGTTTGGACCAGTGTTAGAAATTAGAGTGCTTTTGTTTTGGTGCTTAAAGGTAAGAATCTTATCCGTTGGATCAAATGTGCTACCTTCTCTGCCACTTTACGCCACATTTGGCTAGAATGCAATAGTAGGTGTGATGGCTGCAAGTAGAGATTGATTAAGGAGATAGTTGATAAGATAATGATTTATGTCTGTGTAAGAGTTCTAAGATTACCCCTGCCCTATTTATAAGCTTCTAGTTGGTGTCAGTAGTTTTTTAGGCTGTAGTGATTTTGTCCCTAGGTATGTTTGGGTGTATTTGTATTGATGTATTGTGCTTAATGTATATTTTTTATCTTTCCTAAAAAAAAAAGTTTCTAAGTTTTAGGGCTAACTGTTTGCTTTCACTTTTAATTCTTGGAATAACAGCAGTATGATGGTTGTAACAATTAGGTAGTTTGAGGACAATTGGTATAATGCTTAATAGTTCTGGAATGTTTAAGCAATATGACACATAGTTTAAGGATGATAGATGGAGTTTACCCATTTTCACTTTTACCTTTATTGTTTTGCTCACAGAGAAAACTAAAAAAAGTGAAAAATGAAATGATGATTTTAAGAGTAGTATGGCAAAGTAATTAACTAAATATAGAAATGTTGCAAAAATTTGGGACTCTTAAAATAGAATATGTTGCAATAGTTTTTGGATAGAAAGAGTATCATGAATACAATAATTTATTTATTATATTTGCAAATTTTAAAATTCAAACAAAATTGATTCAAACTAATTTTTCATTGGTTTTACAATATTTCAATTTGGTTTAGGTTGCTAAATGCAAAAACTAGGCCAAATTGAGTTGTAAGTTAATCATGTTCTACTTGATATCAAGTTTGATAGTTTGCTTATACTTAGTTTGAAAATAATATTATGAATCTTGAATGTGCATTTAGCCAATTGAGTTCGAGGTAATTGCTTAAATAAAACTAAAACCAAGTCGAGTCGAGTAACAAGTAAATTGAGTTTTATTTGTAATAGCCAAAGTGCCAACAACCAAACGAGCCAGACTAGTCTTGAAACTAGGGTGACCTAAATTGAGGAACACGTACTTAAAGATACTGTCAGAGTCTCCGGATGTGTGTCTAGAGAACCCTCTAACATTCAAGTTAGCTTCTTTTAAGAGAATAATAAAGTAGTAGTATGGATAGTGCAATAAATAATGCGTCTCTTGGGATTGTCGTGTGGTATCCTTTTATAGTGCTAGAAGGAGATCATCGGAGAATTATGTAGAAAAGGAAACCCTATAAAAGGGGGATTGAATTACCATGACAATCATTCCCTTCCTTATCAGAATCATGGAAGGCCCACTGGGCGATGAAGGTGGGAGGCTGAGTTATGATTTTGGCCCTATTTGGCCGGATCAAATAGTTTGGGCCTTCGTATGGGCCTGTAAAGAATCGATATGTCCCCCTCTATAAAAATGTAGGTGGAGGGCCCTACATTTTCATAGGCTTGTTGTCGAATGGTGCCAACAAATGGTGCGACAACACCATTTTAAGGGAAACAATGTCTCTTAATTTGACAAGTGATTTGGTGCATCCTAAGACAATGTATCTCTTGGGCCAAGCCAACAATGTCACTTAGTGGAACTTGAAGGAGTTGAGGTTTCATATTACGGAAGTTGAGGAGGCATATTCCTTGTAGAAATTGAGGCCAACTATTCTCGATGACGTACACGTGGTGCTTCTAAACTGTCAATTGAGAGGTGAAACAATGCCCGATTAATACCTGTTAGGAATGTGACTAGGCATAAGATATTTGCAATTTTTCAAGGCCATGTGTGACTTCATTAAAGGCCTACTTAGGGGATCATGATGGCAGTGGTTCCCATATGGAAGATGCAAGGGCCTCTTTTAGGGTTATAAAAAGGGTGATTTTACATTGATCTTATGTTACCATTGACCTGCTTCTTTAGAGCCACTCTACCTTTTACATTTTCTGCTCTCCACTTTGTTGTCTTTCTTTTGTTGATGTTTACTCTGCCAGATTCTTCTTTCTTCTTTGTTACCGTTCCAGTGTTGAATCACTAGGTAATTATTTTTGCCATGTATTGTTCTCCTTTTATTGTTGTTATTAAGGGTAATCACTATTCGGGCTAAATAGAAAAAACCGAAAAAACTGAAATATTTCAGAAATTTGGTTCGATTTTTTTGGTATTTCGGTTCGGTGTTGGTCAAAACCAAATAAAGGTAATTTTAATTTCGATTCGATTTCGGTTATGTGAGTCGGTTATTTTAGTAACCGAAATAATTGAATTAGAGTTTTTGGGCTTTAGCCCACTTTTCGTTTCTTGTTTATTGTTGGGCCCTAATACCTAACCCAATTATCCAGGCCCAAACCCTTACCCACTAGTTACTTACCCCCCCCTCACAGTTACCCCCTTTGCCCCATTTCATTTGCAAGTCTCAGTCTGTGACTCTGCGTGTGTCTGCCTAATAGTCCATCTTGCTTATCTCCCACTCCAGCACTCCCTGCCCCTTGCGCTGTTGACCCTGCCCTGCCCTCACCTAGCTCACTCAGTTTCCATTCGCCCTAGGTTCCCAATCCTCGCTCGCCCGCGTCTGCCCCAGCTCCCCGTCCCCCACATTCTCCCTCCACTTTGCTTCTCTGCCCATCCTACTGTCCTAGTCCTCCTGGAGTCCGGCGGCAAATCCTTCTTGGCATTCTCCTTCTAGGTGCTATCGCGGCTACCTTCTCTTTGTCAATTGTCATGAACTAAAGATTAACGGCCTTCATAGTTCACACAATAGGTAAAACTTTAGTTTGTATTTTTTATTTATATTTTATTTTCTTTTTCTTTTTTATGAGTTCAGTTAAAATGTTCTCTGAAACTATGTTGCATTTTATTGATTAGATTTTTTTTTTTATTCGCAACTAAGGTGTTGACGTGTTGTGTAGTAAAATCACTTTGAAAATCCATAATTAGATTTTACTTAGATGAATGCATAGAGCTCAAGAAATCTGCCACTAAAGACTCGATTTTTCCGTTAATAAGATTTTTGTTTATTTATGTTCAATGAGCCAAATATGCAAAGCTAAAGTTTCCTAATGTGAGTGTTATGTAAATTCTTAAGATGATTCTCATTTTCATAGTTGTTCCAAATTCGTTTGGTTTGATAGTTCTTTGCTTCTACTTTCATGAATATGCGTTAATGGGCAATGTTATTATAACTCCAAGTATCCCTTGATTTTCCCTTTTATGGTTGAAAGGAGCTCCATGAATATTTGGTTCTTTGTTGGTAATTTGATTAAACAGTCTTACCCCGGTAAATCAATGGTAAAGAATATTAAGCTTGTTGATGGCATTGAACCATTTAATTCCTAGTAGTAAATGTACTTCGACTTATTTTGTTGGTGATTTATAGTTTAGTAACTTTGGTTTGTGTATAAATGGAATTCTTTTAATTTGGAAAGTTGAAGCTCTTCAAGGTATTTGAAGTGTAAAACCTGACACTCAAAATGGCTTCCACAAAAGGATTAGCTACAGCCAATGTAAGATTAACAGATTTATTGTTTTCTCATTGATTTTAATGTTTATATTTAATCATTCACCTGTTTTGTAAAGAATATTACATGTTTCTAATGTAGATGATGGATCCAAATGCCGATATTAGTACCACAGAAGATGATTCGGTTGAAGAGAATAGTCTTCTAAATCCTCCTTCATCATCCACAATAGGAGATAAAAAAGAATCAAAGAGAACAACAGAACAAAAAAGGCCAGCTGCTAAACGAAAATCAATGAAGCCAAGATCAAATGTTTGGAAGCATTTCATAAAGTTTGATGATGGGGAAGGTAACAAGAAGGCTAAGTGCAAGTACTGTGGAAAAGAATATGCAACAGATCCAAAGAGCAATGGGACAAGTTCCTTTCTTGCTCATAGTCGAACATGCTCTCTGAATCCTGAGGTACAATCAAAATCACAACAAATCTCTTTTGCATGCTGGTAATAATGAAGGGGAATGGGTGCTTGGAAATTTGAAGATGATATTAGAAAGGCTGTTTGCTTTATGATTGTTGTGGATGAGCTTCCGTTCAAGTTTGTGTAAAATGAAGGTTGTAGGCATATGATGTTTGTTGTATGTCCTAGGTTTTGCATTCCATCTCGTCATACCATTGCCAATGATTGTTTTGATCTTTACTCTGATGAAAGAAACAAGTTGAAGGCATATTTTAAATCTAGTTATCAGAGCGTTTCTCTTACTACTAATAATTGGACTTCTATACAGAGGGTCAATTACATGTGCCTTACTGTTCATTACATTGATGACAATTGGTAGCTACAAAAAAAAAATCTTAAATTTCTGTCCAATTACCAATCATAAAGGTGAAGCAATTGGTATGACTGTTGAGAATTGTTTGCATGAGTGGGAAATTGATAGAGTGTCTACCAACACAGTTGATAATGCTAGCTCGAATGATGTTGCTATTCAATATTTGAAAAAAGTGATTGTTGGTTGGGGAACTGGAATTGCCAAATGCAAATACATTCATATGAGATACATTGCACATATTGTGAATTTGGTTATTCATGTTGGGTTGAAGGAATTTCATATATCTGTTACTCGTGTGAGGGATGCTGTAAGGTATATTATGCAATCACCTGCTAGGTTGGCTAATTTCACAAATTGTGCTCAATTTGAAAGAATTGAAAATAAAGCTTTATTATGTCTTGATGTGAGCACAAGATGGAAGTCAACTTTTCTGATGTTAGATGCGTCACAAAAGTCTGAGGGACCCTTTTCTAGACATTGTCTTTATGATCCAAATTACGTTATTGAAGTTGTTGAGAACAATGTGGTTCCTACAGAAGAAGATTGAAAGAATGTTAGGTCTTTAGTGAGTTTCTTGAAAATTTTTATGAACTTACATGTAGAATATCAGGTTCTTTATTTATCATTGCCAATAAATTCTTTCATGAGATTAGTGAGGTTGATGGCTTGCTACAACAGTGGCAAAGTAGTGAGGATGTTAACTTTGCTACAATGGCAAAGAGAATGAGGGAGAAGTATGAAAAACATTGGGGGAATGTTGAGAAAATGAACATGTTGATTTATGTTGCTGTAGTTCTTGATCCTCAATACAAGTTGGCTTTTCTTGAATTTGCATTGGAAGACATATATGCTGGAAAAAAAATGTAGGGCCTAACATGAAAATAAAGGTAAAGAGTGCCATTTCTGAGTTGTTTGAAGAGTATAAGAAAATTGTCCAATCTCAGTCTGCTGAATCAAATTTGAGAACTTAAATGCTGGATCAAGTTGATTTAGGAAGTCAAAAGAAAAGGAAATATTCGGTGATAGAGGAAAGAATGAAGAAATTTGAAAATATTTCTAGAAGTATTGGGAATAAAACAGAGTTGGACAGGTATCTAGAGAAACCAAGAGAACCAGTTTCCTTAAAATTTGAGGTGTTAGAGTGGTGGAAGTTCAATTGTCACTGTTTCCCTATACTTAGAGCTATGGCTCATGATATACTAGCTCTACCTGTCTCTACTGTTGCATTGCATCAAAGTCTGCATTTAGTATAGGAAGACGGGTTCTTGATCCATTTAAAAGCTCTCTAACTCCCAAAACGGTGCAAGCTCTTATTTGCGCACAATATTAGCTTAGAAAGAGACAAAGAGTTAATGTGGAGGAAGACTTGGAAGAACTAGAAAAAATTTAAAAGAGTAATATTTAATTATTTATTCTATTTTTACTTGCATTATTCTTAAATTTATAATTATGTTTGAATACTCTTATTATCTTTTTAATATTTTTATGTGTCTTATTTTTTAGAGTTATCCAAGAAGACTGGAGGAGATACAACTGGAGGGAATATGGTGATTAATATCTAGGAGTTAATTGGAACTTTTAAATTAAGTATCAACATCATTACTAAACTTGTATTTTTTTTAATTCATAACTTTAAATAATTGATAATTGATTGGTTTTCCAACAAAATTTTGTAAGTATGATGAGACGTAAGTTGTGATGGATCAATTATGTACCTATCATAGACCATTTGGATTGTCTGTTTGGATTGCCTATAGAAATGATGGACTGTTTGGATTGTCTATGAACTATTTTTGGATATGTTAATGTACTATGTACTTGTATTTGATTATTATGGTTTGTTTGGGCATGAACTTATATAAGCTTTTATATATGGATTTTTAAGTTTTTAGAAGTTGGATATTTTGGTGTGTTGGCATTTGGTAGCAAGAAATCGTTTGGCTAATTTGGCCAAATTGGAGCACAATTTGGCTTTAAGCTTGTTGTTAGAACTTAGAAAATGGAGCTTCTTTTGTTGGTTTTTTTTCAGTTTATTCGGTTGGAACTGAAATATTTCGGTTTGATTTCAGTTCAGTTTCCACCATCAAATCAGTTATTTCGGTTTGTTACCATCAAAAATTGAAAACAAAAAAAAAAACTTATTCGGTTCAGTTTCAACCGAAAAAACCAAACTATCACCCCTAGTTGTATTGCCCTCTTTTCTTCCTTTTTTTTTTCCTGTCGTACTCGGGGCACTTCGTGGCAGTTAGCTACCCTTGTGACAACTCTCCTAGTCAACGACTGGCTTTTACAGCGTAAGTATATTCTATTTAAGTTTTTTCACTTAATCACCTCAAATTTGCATCTTACCAAGCAAGAAAGACAAGCTAAGTTTAAGTAAGGGTGAGTTCCTATGTGTGATTTGGCACCTAAGAGTTAAAATGGCCAAATAGTAATTTTGACCCAAGTAAGTGGCATGACTATAATTTTGATGAAATTAGGGTCATGTAAGAAATTTTGACTAATTAAGTCAAGACCATAAGTTATCCTAACTATTAGAACCATCATTTGAAAGAAAAAAGCAAAAATTACACTAAGTGCTCAAATGAGCCATTTATATCTTAAGTGGCTTAAGTGTCCAAGAGGCTAAGTGTAAGAGGCTTTGAACTTTTTAGAACCAAGGAGGGATGGTTTTGGGTGTGTGTTTAGTGGCTAAAGTGGAACAAAGGAGAACTTAAGGCCCAAGAGGCAATAAATAAAGACATATGCCTTAGTGGGGCAGTTAGGATATTTTGGGCAAATTTAACTTTCTTTACCCATTTGTTCCTTTCCCAATTTCATGGCTCCCTCTTCTCCCCACCAGAATTTCTACTCCAAAACTCCCTAATTCCACAAGTTTCCATCAAATTTGAAGGTTCCAAAGTGAATCCAAGAAGCCTCAAACTTGTTTTTAGTGTTTTTGCTTCCATTTAGCTCTTTGGTGCTTATTTTGGGTTTGAAATCTAAGGTAAGCTTCTTGGTTTGGTTTGAGCTGGTTCTATGTTGTTTGAGTAGCTAGAAGTGGTATTGATTTAAGGTTCTTGGTGCCATATCACGTTGGTTTTAGGTCTGAAACTCAAGAGAGCTAAGTTGTGCTCAAGGGTGCTTTTTCTTTGTTCTTGCTTTGTGGCTGAATTTGAGGTAAGGGTTCAAGTTAATTTAGCTCAAATAATACATAAAATGTATTATTACATGTGGGAATGAAGTAGAAACAAGACCCATGTGAATTGGCTTTGGGGATTGAAAGTTTGAGCAAGTTTCGTGCAAGTTAGCACGCTGTCGCGTAATGCTGGAAGAACATTGGCGACGCATTGCCGTGGCGACACTTAATGGCAACGCATCTTCATGGTGACTTGATTTTTCGATGCGTTGCTAGAAATTTTCTAGGAAACCCAAGAACTGATGCTGTTGGTGACACGTCGCCAATGACATCGTGAATGTACAAGTTCCTCAAGCTCGGAGCATCCTAAAAGTGTCTCAATCTCTCGGTTATCATCCCTAGGCTATTCTAAGATGTTCCATAGCCTTGGTTGGGTCTAAGACTTATTCCTATATCATGAATTATACATTATTTAAGTGGTAGCTAAGTGGTGTGGTTAAGGTAAAGCTAAGTAGAATGGCAAAGGGGTATGAAGGCTCAAGTTGTCAAAAGAACACTAGAGGGATTAAGTCGGGTTTCGGAGTCTTCATTGGCCCAAGAGTTAGGTTTTAGACCCTTGGGGAGATGAGGAAAAAACCTGTAGGGATCTCAACCAAACTATGTGGTTTGGTAAGTGAGCCACTAAGGAGCTCTAAGCTAAGCTCTAAAAGCTTGGCAAGATAGACCACATAAGATGGCTACCTTGAACAATAAGTTAAGGGTAACGCGGGTAAGTTTTGAGAGGAGGTGATGACCTACTCTAGGACCCGTAAGTGGGACTTAAAGGAGGTAAAGGATTAGAGATACGAGGGCCAGTGTCTCAAGTACCTCCACAGTTTGAGCTCACGACAAGAATAAGACACCTAAGGTGTAAGAAGTCCCAAGGATTGTGTATGTTGCATATCATACATTCATGCATTGTATATCTTTTATGTTGTTCTTGTGTCGGTTGTTGGTTAGTTGCTTATTTGTTTGTATGCCATATTACTTGCTTGCTTGCTATCTTCTTTACAGTTACCCTAAGGGACCCTTACTGAGTACATTCATGTACTTACTACCTTAAGTTTGTTGTGCAGGTTCTAACATCGAGCCTAATGACTAGTGGATAGTTGTCGGCTAAGTTTCCTCTTTTTGCGGGTACTTACTCCTCATAATCCTTGAGATTCTAAATTTAGTTGTGAGTTAATCTTTGTACTAACTAAGTGTTATGTCTTTACAGCTTAAAGGTTAAGTGATGCACAAGGATAAGAGAGGGGCTTGCATTTGGAGGTTGATAGCTTAAAGGTGAAGCTCAAGTATGAATCTTAGTTAAATATTTTTGTCTTGTATATGTAAAGTACCTTGTGTACTAAGATATTGCCTAATTAGGATACATAGTGGTGTTAAACCATTGAGTTACTTTTGGGTGCATACTATTATTGTAAAGTGTACATAAACTATTACTTGAAGTTGAAGTAACTAGTATTTCATTGTCTTGGCACGGTTTAAGTACTTTTTAAATGCAATGCTTGAGCGATTTTTTTGAAATGGTTTACTTAATTGTTTGCATCTCCAAGACAAATGCATGCATATCTTCTTGCAGGGTAGGCTAAGAAACTAGTTGCATGTAAATTGTTTTAAATTTACCCACATGTAATGGTTAATCAATAATAACTAAGTGGGATCACAGTCTCATGGGCCTGCAAGTTAAGTAATCTGGGGCACTGGGACCCCACTCCGTGACAACCCTTCTTAATTTTCTTCTCATTACGCATTTTTCATTTTGTTCTTGGATGACTCCTTGCAAGCTTGTTTTAGGAAGAACAATTGAGGTTGTTCAACAACTTGCCACCATAAAGGCTCCTTTTGGAGAGGATTATTCAGTTCTTAACCTAGGGGAACTAGATGATGTTAGGGTGGCCCTAACATTGAGTCACTAGCAATTAACCTCCGACGGTGGTATTGGTTGCTACCCTGAGGAAGAGAAAGGTTACTGAAGCAGCGGGTGTCCCAAATGCTAATATTAGAAAAGGCACTCCAACTATCTTCATTGGCTAACTCATTACTAGCTTGTGCTTCCCTCTCCACCCCCTGAGTAGAGCAGTTTTATGAGTACTACAAGGTGTTTATTGCTTAACTGGCCCTCAACTACTTCACTCACTTCAACACCTTCATCATCTATTGCAAGCTCAAGGAGGTGAAGTCAATCCTTAAGGCATTCCTGCAGTTCTATACCTTGGACCTGATGAAAGGTCTTCCTTGTTTCACATTGACCCCATGTCCCGTTAGGGCACTAAGTCTTTTACATTTACTTGCTATAAGGATATATTCTCGGGGCCAATTGAAGGACCATTTTTTCTTTACTCTTAGGGACTTCATATGGGGCTTCCCATATGAGTGCACCAACACTCCCAGCACAAGGTCATCAAGTGTCCTAATTCGTTTGAAGGCCCTAAGGGTAAGGTGTCATATAATGGGCTATTACCTAGTTGGAAACCATCATCCCCAACAAAAATTACCATAATGTTTTTTATTTTTCAATAATTAATAATGGAGATGACCTTCTAATGGGTTGGCATTAGTAAGCCTTATCTAAGCTATCTAGATGTGAAAAATCTCTCAAGGTGCCTGCTTGAGAAGAGTGAAGGCTCATCAAGGGCTTTGAGAGAGCATCGATAACTTAAAAAGGTCATGTGGGTTTTGACTTAGGTATCTATTCTTCATTTTTGCTAGACTTCTTTTAAGGTGCCAATCTAACTTTTTTTCTTTATACATATATGCCATGATTAGAAAGCACTCCAAAAGAAGAAGAATCTGATAGATGGTCTTTTGGACCCCAGGAAGCACCAATGTGCAACTTTTGGTGCCATTCATGACCACCAAGTTGTGGGGGATCATCCATTGAATCAACTTATTAATAATCCCTGAGATCATGGATATGGATGGGTCATTAATGTCCAGTTCATGAAGAAGAACAGTCTAGGACTGGCTGTTGACCTCAAGGAGCCTGAGACCTTAAAACGCATGAATGATAGTATGACCTTTTATCCTAGTGACTTTCCAGGCATTTGTGAAGTTGATCCAATGATGTTTTGTGGTTTTTGTGGGTCTTTTTCAATTATTCCCATGAAAAAATCTAAGGAGGAAAGATCGTCTTCCAATTGTCCTTCCTTAGACTACATTTTCCTAAGTGTTGTCTCTAACTCTAACCCCACCGACCCCAGGGAGTGTGACCCCCATTAGGGCACCTAAGGGCGTATTTTCTATGGGGTATGTCGTTATTGGGTAGGCTAAGAGGTCTAGGGTGCCAACTGTTTGGCATACACCAACTTTGATAAATAAGCAGGACCCCCAGTTCCAACTTTTGATATGGGTGCCGAAGTGGACTCAACTTCAACAAAAGGTAATGGACGAAAAGTGAGTTGCCCCCAACCTGCTGTTTAACCCCTTTAGGCCATTACTAAAGAGAGTCAATCCTTAAGGACAAGACTAATCTCACATACTACATCATTGTGGCCCTCTGTCTTCCTCAGGACTGACACCATCTTGGTTATTTTTCTAAGGGACAAGACCACCATGCTATTCATGGCTTTAGGTAATCTAAATTTTGTTTATTTTCTCTCTGAAGAATTTTAATATACATGCCATATTAGTCTATTATTTTTATAGTAGGAGGCAATGGTGGCTATCACTATAAAAGAGAGCCCCATCATCGATGAGGGCTAGACCAAGATGATGGCACAATAAATCAACCATTTAAAGTAGGCTCAGACTGGGCTGATGCAAAACTTAGCCTTAGAGCATATTGTCCTCGCCACTTTGGAACAAACGCTAAAGGGCCAAGGGACGGTCTTAGAGGTATGCCAAAAGCTCCTTAATGAGCAGGCTATAAAGCTTTAAGAGGTAGCTAACGCTGTGTGAAAATAGTCAGAGAGGAAGAAGAAAGTAGTTGAGGAGATTAAATCCCTCAAGGAACAACTGGGGGTTCTTGACAAACATTGGCAAATATAGAGTTAGGTTTCCAGCTGGAGCCATTGGCACCCCTAGCCGAGGTAGGACCTAACCATTTATCGAACATTTCATCAAAATTGAAGCAACCTTATGAAATTTGAAGATGTAAAACTCTGATCTTTGTCAGAGGATGAATGGGCACTTGAAGAAGCTTTTTTCAGTCAATAAAAGTTTGGAGAAATGGGCTTAGTAAAGAGTTGTTCTAAGAATTCTTTAATGGATTCTTGTTTTGTTGATTTCAAATTAAGAAAGAGCACCCTAACCTTGACCTTTCTTTTCTCACTGCTTGTGTGGACCAATGCCCCTAATGAGGGCAAGCTAGGTGTCCTGCCTTTTGATGAAGAAATCTTGGCTGCCACAGACACCGAGGAGCAAATGTTGGAGGATAAGTTCTAGACCCATCTTTTTTATTGTTGTCATCTCTATAACTTTTTTATACTTTTTTATAATTTCTACCCAATTGCCAATGAAAAGTACTTTTATAAGATCAATGTCCATTTGTGTCCATCTATCTTTGGAGAGCCATCATTTTTATTTCATACAGGGAGATCATTCATTCATCTTTGTTTGGAGATATCGTACTTCTTACTTGTTCATTGAGCCATAGCTTGGCTTAGGAGTGATGTTACCATTTAAAATTCATAAATTAAACCTTATTTAGGTTTGTACATCTTGCCTTATTTGGTCATTAAGGTTTAAGTTAGGAGATGTGTGTAAGTCTCCTCCTTTGTTATTTGGGGCCCAAGGGCCAGTCTTCCCTATCTGTTTACGATTTCTACCATGTAGTGTTCATAACCTTTAGGCCGGTCTTTCCTTTAAATTTTTTATTTGTGATGTCTAAGGCTTTGTAGCCCACAACTTGGTATTTCCCTTTTGATTTTGATGTCCACTTGAAGCCTTTTTTGATCTTGAGAGCTATAAAACAAGTGTTTCACAAAGAAGAAATTGACATTGAATAATACAATATTGAATAATCAAGGCTTATGTAAAATAAGGTCATCAAAGTGATAAGTCCTAAGGAATTATAGGAATCTGTAAGCTCATAAACCATGGGCATTTTTTCACATTTCACAATATAAGGTCCATCCTAATTGGATCTTAGTGCTCTATGCCCTGGTTTCTTCTGGTTAACTTTGCCTTCACAAAGGCAAGTCATCATGTTTTAATAGGCTTCATCTTAACTTTGGAGTAGTAGGCTAGAGCAACCCTATGTCTAAAGGCCCTTATATAAACCTTAGCATCTTTTTCTTAATTCTTTTATGAGGTCCAACATAACTTTCAAGCCTTCATTATTGGCCCCGGCATTAAAGGCTTGTATTATTAATGTAGGTTAAGTGAATTATATGCTGATGAACACCTTTATGCCATAGACAAATGCAAAGGGGCTTTCTCCTGTTGGTCGTTTTGGATCATCTGGTAGTTGCAAATGATGGTCTACAATTCTTCTACCCACCTTTCCTTGTCATTGTCTATCCTCTTCTTCAAGCCATCTTTTGTGGTATGGTTAGTTATCTTCACTTGGCCTTTTGACTATGGGTGAGCTATTGGGGGGTAAAGTATAGGTGAATACCTTTTTTGGAAAATCCACCCATTTAGCATTGTCAAATTACTTTCCATTATCTGTGACAATGGCTCGTGGGCACCCAAAGCGATGGACAATGTTCTTCTAAAAGAATTTTATAACTTGAGAAGCCATATTGGCAGCCAAAGGTTCGTACTCTACCAATTTAGTAGAATAGGCCATTATTACTATGCAATACTTTACCTATCTAAGGGCCATGGGTAATTTCCCTATCAAGTCCAAACCCCACATGGTGAAGGGACATGGATAAATGGCTAATGCAGCCACAGATAATGGTAGTCTCTAGATTTAGGAGTTTAGTTGATGGGAGTATCATCATTGTATAAGTTCTCAAGCATCTTTTTGACTTATGGGCCAAAAGTAACCTTGTCTTAGTGCCTTGTGGGCAAGGGAGTTTACTCTAATATGAGCACTGTAATCCTTCTTGCATATTTCTCCAAGGTGCCCTTCAGAAGTAGTCAAGCATTTTTGAAAAGGTGCCGAGAATCCTCTTTTACATAATTGTCCACCAATTATAGTGAATCTCATTGAACAAATCCTTACTTTCTTGTGCCCTTCAGGCATCTCACTCAGAGTCCCCATTTCCATGTAGAGCTTTATTGGTCTTCTCTAGTCATCTAAGCTAAGGGCCTGTTGTTCCAAGAAGCATACTAAGGGCCGCAATAGATCCTCTTTTATAGCCTCTTCTCTGTCTTTTGACCGGGTGTGCCCTTGTGTTTCTAGCCCTCAAAATCTTTTTGACCTATTCATGGTCAAATAGTTTAATTAAATCTTTAACCAAGCTTAAGTACTTATAAAGAATGGGGTATTTCACCCCTGGCTTGCCATTCGTTTGGTTTACAATCAACTGAAAGTCACTGTATACGACCAAATGTCGTATCCCAACCTGACCAACTATTTTCAATTTAGTGATAGAGGCCTCATGTTTGGCTACATCATAACTAGGAATCGGAATCTAATCTTGAAAATGGCTTGCACGTCTAGAAGCCTTTTCAGAATGATTCTTACCCCTTGGTGATCTTAGCCTCAGGCCCCATCAATGTACATTTCTCATAAAGGGTCATTAATGACTTTCTGTTGTTTAATGGACTCTTTTTTTACTCTGTTATTTCTACGTCAAAGTCTACTAAGGCTTGTGCTTTGTTGGCCCTTTAGGGTTGATAGTGTATATTGAATTCGCCTAATTTAATACACCATTTTACTAGCTTGTTTAAGTGATCTAGTATTTGGTGGATGTTCTTTAAAATGAGCCCTATTTTGACGATAATCCTATGGGACTAAAAGTAACGTTGCAGAGTAAAATACATTCATGGTCCTCTAACTTTAACGCTTGTTCTAAAGTGGTCACTTACCTCACCTTATGTCATCATAAAGTCCCTACCTCTTAACGTGTATCCTACCATAGTCATTTCCATTAGTTTTTCCGTTATCTCAGATGGAAATTGATAATATGGCGACTTGGATGTTGATGTGGTAATCCAAAATGTTGTTTGGCTTCCAACTTTTATAAAAATAAGTGACTCTACTAAAAGAATAAAAAATTTAAGTTGAAATTGATAGAAACATATAATTTTAGACAATTAAAACATTAATTGACCAAAATTCACCTCCTTCCCCGAATCCTTTCTCTTCCCCCAAAATGTTCGTGTCCTAGCCCAGCCAGACTCCTATCATCATCATTGATAATTCCATCGCCCATGTTCCACGTCCTGCCCCAATAGAGCCCAACAAGAGGTAGTGGATCTGGCTCAAGTGATTTCGCCTATGTTGACTTACCTAGGAAGCATCGCTTCACCTTTGTCTCATCCCCACCAACATTTCCCTCCAGATTGCCATCGACTTCACCAGATTCCTTTACCTTCGTTTGTTTTTGTTCAAAATTTAACACGAAAATGATCCATACCCAATGATTTTTTAAATATATTTTTTTAAAAAAAATGGACTCTTAATGTGGGTTTGAAATTTTTCATCCTTTGGATTAATGGTAGTGCATAGATTTTTGTTACACTTGAGTGGTTTCTGATACGCTTTGGTTTTTTTCTTGTGCAATCATATTCATTTTTTTGAATGGTTTGATTTTTTTGTGGAGCTATTTGTAGTTTTGAAGGGCAAGGTGATGTGATTCTCCATGAGAATCCATGACAACCAGGAAAGAAAATGAATTAATGGACACTAATGAAGAAAGTGGTGGTTGAAGGAGGAGAAAATTAGGTTCTGGGCATTGTGAATTGGTTTTGGTAGAAAATAAGTCACAAAGGATAGCCAAACATATAGTCTTTGCATCTTCTTCTTCTACAATCTTTTCTTCATTTTTTGAGCATGTCTACCATGGAAAAAGCACAAGTTTGATCTCTATACCTTTTTCTTTTTTTTTTATGGCTTGAAGAGCTTTGAAGGCCTCTAAAACTTCTAAAACGATAGATGAGGAAGTGAGGATCATGAATCAATTTTAATCATAAAATATCTAGGAAATTTCATGTTAATCTGTATTTTAAGTCCTTAAAATTATGTGTTTATATTAATTTTGGGCCAATTCATTTTAACTTAAGTGAACTCAATAAAACATGATGTGTTTTTACTTTAATATTTTTTTTCCTGAAACTAATTTCACCTAAAAACCAATATGATATCGATTTAATAATCCATTTGAAAGAAAATATCATTAAGGCATGCATTGTTCAAGTTAGTATAGTCCACACACATATGGCAGTCACCATTTTATTTTTTTGCCAAGAGTATGTTGCCCAACCATTCGGTATACCATACGTCTTGAAGGATGCCTGCATTTATAAGTCTTTTGACTTCTCCCCTAACTAAGTCTCGCATTTCTAGGGCCATATTCTTCTTCTTCTATTAAATTGGTTGAATAAAGGGGTCAACTTATAGCTTGGTGACTCCTCTTGGTCTATCCATGGCATATCATTTGGAGACCATACAAATATACCTATATTAGCTTATAAAAATTCAATTAGTGAATCTTTTCCCTTAGCATGGAGGTCTTTACCAATTTTCACTACCTTACCAAGTGCTATCTCCACCTCCTTAAAGTCTTTGGACAAAAGGATCCTAAGTTTGTTGTTAAAGGATTCAACCTTTTTCTTTTTTAAGTTGATTTTATCCGACACCTGGTCTTCTTGGGGGCCTTGTAGACTAGGTACATATCTCCTACAAACGGATGCCTACTCAACATAATTAGTAGCATCCCCCATGAGGGTAATAAAGACTATCATTAGCCATTTAATATCACCCTAATGTAGAACTGTATCTGGGCAGATCTCTCGATAATGGTGTTGTATGATGAAAGCACATCCAAGACTAGGAATTCCAATGTAAAAGAGCCACAGATAATGCTCTCATTTGCTGCAATACCTACTAACATGAAAGGCAATCTTCATGTCTTGAGGGTAGGTACCTTGTCACGCTTGACTCCATATGTGGCTCCTAACAGGGGCTCAAGGAAGACCTATGAACCTTGATTTTGTCCAATAAAATAGCAATGAAGACATTGGAGTTAGCCCTTGAATCAAACTGGACCCGTTCAACATCAAAATTGTTAATCTTGGTAGTGACAATGATGGGGTCTACATGTAGGATTTAAATTCATGAGCCATCTCCTATAGTTAAAACAGCGTTTGAGTTGGTCACAGCCAATTTAAGCAATCTCATGTTCTTGCCACTTTTATGATGAAAATGATTCCCTTTTGGTGATCATGTGAATGACCAAGGTCGATGGCCCAAGGTTTCAGTAATTGTCCTTAGCTAGGGACAAGCTATTTCTTGGTAATGACCTGTATCCCGGTCTTGGTCATCATCTTATTTCTTCCAAGGTCTTTCCTCTGGTCATTGGCAGAGAGATTCAGTTTACACCATGTATTCACGGAGTTTTCCTGCTTGGACCATTTCTTTTATTAACTATTTTTGCTGCCAATAATCCTCCGTGGTGTGGCCTTTGTCCTTATGATAGTGAGAGTACTTCTTGGCACCTTTTTTTGTTTCTAGAGCTCATGGGTAGGGGCTATCTGGGCACCATGTTTCTCCATTCTAAGGCATACAATATATTTGTTCTAGTATCTGACAATGGTATCAACAATGCATCTAGTCCCTAACCCCTCTTTCTCAATGATTATCCACCTTATTTGGATTTGGGTTGCTCCTTCTAGAGGATTGGCTTGTTGAGCTCTTCAGCGTGCATGTGATTGCCCGATCAAGGAACTTCTTTATGGTCCTAATGAGGTTTCCATGCAGATCCAAAGCTAGCCTATAATCTCTCAGCAAACCTTGGGTTATTGCAATCAAATGTAATTTGGGTAATAGATCAGTACCTGGATAGCTTCAGCATTAAACCTTTTGACAAAGTCTATTAGGGATTCATCTTTTGCCTGTTTCATTTTCAGCATATGAGATGCCATTTTAGGAGTCGACCTACTTCCTAAGAAGTATTAAAAGAACATTCAAGAAATATCCCTAAAAGATTGGAATCAATGGCCCATGTTGGTCCTGAACCATGAGGTTGTGGCCCCTATTGTGGTAGAGCTAAATGTTCAACACATGACTGCATTAAATGCCCTTTCCAGCCTCATGGAAGTGATGTAGCATTGTAAATGGTTGATGGGATATGTGAGGCCATTGTAGGGATTAATTTTTGGCATCCTGAAGTCATTACACTTCTACGAGTTATTGATCTCATCTGTTAGTGGTTGGATCCTCATATAATCTATGTCTACCACGAGGTCTTGGGCCCTCTGAGCTTAGGCACTTTCAAGCATTCCTCCATTTAATCTAGTCTCTGTAGGTTCACGCTGGTGTCACTAGCATTTGGTTTGTCGAACTTAGCTTAAGACATCTACAGTGGATTCTTAATGGAGCCTTTTCTCGAGATGCCTGTGGTGGCTCCCTAGGGTGGGCCTTGCCTATGCCTTCCTATATTAGATGGCATCTACTGCCTCTTTTTGTGGCCTTGGGAAGGCTTTCCTAATCTCCTGTTGTATTATAGCCTTCAATTGCTCAAATATAGCATATTGAAGGGCCTGGAATTGGTTCTCGTCCAACACGGTGGGTCATTTACCCTTTTTGGGGTTGCAAGGAGGCAACGAGGGCTCAGTGTCAGCAACACTTCATCTTGCACCTGTGTTCTAAGGATCTAGGGCTTCTCCCAACCGGTTCTGAGGGTCTTGCCCACCATTACTGTTGTGTTCATTTTCATGAAGGCTTTGGCTCAGTCACAATCTCCTTGTTGTTATTATTGTCGTTCCCATAGACCACCAAATTAATATTCAAAGTGCTACCAACCAAATTGGTCGGACAGGTCTTTGAAGCTTGGGTGATCTGGACTAGGGAACCTGCATTTAAAGACACTATTAGAGCCCTAGGATGTGTACCCATGGGGAATCTTTTTACGGTCAAGTCAATTTCTTGTAAGAGAATAGCAAAGCAGTAGTATGGAGAATAGTAAATAATGCATACCTTGGGATTGCTATGAGGGTCTCATTTTATAGTATTGGGAGAAGATCATGGGAGAATCATGTAGAAGAAGAAATCCCGTGGGGGGTGAGGGGCCAGATTCAGTTATCATGACTATTGTTCCCTTCCTTATCGGAACTGTGGGAGGTATGGGTGATCATTTGGCTTATTCAGTTTAAACCGAACCGAATTAGTCGGTTTATTTCAATTTTCAGTTTTGGATGATAAAAGACTGAATAGACCAAATTATCATATAAAACCAAACTCAAATTGACCCAAAATATTTCGGTTTAGTTTGGTTCTAAATTGAACTAACCAAAAAAAAAATTAGAGTGAAATTCTATGAGAAAAGGCGTTGTTTTTCGTTTCAAATTTCATTTAATATAGAAGATTTGTTGTCCATAGAGAAAAAGAAAACAAGAATCTAAGCAAAATTGAATTGGTTTTGTTGGCTTATTGTCCATGAAAAAAATTGAAAAAAATCTAATAACAAAAATTTTGATTAATTCGGTTATCAAATTAACTAATATCCAAAATTGAAACCAAACCGAAACCAAAATTGTTGTTATTCGATTTTAATCAAAACCAAACTAAATTACCGAATTCACTGAACCGAATTCTCAAATTACTTCGGTTTTTCGGTTTAAATTGGATACTGATCACCTCTAACGGGAGACCTATTGGTAAGGATATCAAAAAATATTCTACCCAACCTTATCCTCCCCAAACCTGGCTACCCAAACTTGAACTCTACCATACCCACAAAGCCTTGAGAAGGGTATAGGTTTAACTTATCCTATCCAATCTTACTCGTGCCTCTCTTAAATTAGTATATTTATATTCAAAATATGATTTTATTTCAAAATAAAATTATAATTTAACATAAATTATTTTATATTACTTTAGTTTATGATTCTTTAAGTATTAATTAATTGTGAATACACAAATGTTTTTGAAAATGTATATAAATATATAAAAAAAATCTAAAAAAGTCAAACATATACCTTAAAATGAGTTGGTGGGTAGTATTTATCTATTTACAGAACATGTATTATCCGAATCCAATTAATTGAAAAAAAAATTTGAAATTAGCTAGACTCAACTCAAACCCTATTCATTAACATCCCTCTCAAGCTGGTTCAAATAGTCTGGGTTTTTCATATGGGCGTATGGTATTAATTTTAATTGTATATTAAACTTAAAATTTTTTCTACACTTAACTTGATAATAGTTTAAACTTTAAATAAGTGATGGATGAGTTTTAACTGAATAGAATTTTAGATTCATCTTCCATCGATAAACCGAACTTAACCGGACAGCAGGCACCCGACCTTTACTCCTTTCTTTCTGCTCAACGCTTCACGCCTGTCTCTGGAGACAGTGTAAGATTTAACAGCACTGATTTCTCCGGCGACAAAAGAGGCACAAAAGTCCGTCTGACCGCCGGCGGCCGCTATCACGGAGGAGGAAGCCATTTCTCTAATACAGAAAGCGTCGAAGACGGGAACACGCTGATGTCTTCTGCTTCTTCGCCCCCAGTTGAGTCAAATTCCGACGACCCCCCATCTACCGACGGCCGACTTCCTTGTCCTTCTTCTCCTCCCGTTTCGCTCCCTCTCTGGTGGCCTCCCGGCGGTCAGCTGAGCCTCGAATGGATCCATCATCTGATCGCCGCCTTCGAATGGTCGTCCAGAAATCTGCCTCCTTCTCACTTCCCCTCTGTCCTGCCTGTCCAAGTCTTCGACGCCCTCGTTCTTACCGCCTCTAAGATCCTCCATAAGGAGCCCAATTGCCTTACCATCGATGTCGATTCCGATTCCACTGTTGTGGTTGTCGGCGATCTCCATGGCCAGCTGCACGATGCCCTTTTTCTACTCAGAGATGCTGGTTTTCCTTCCGAGAATCGTTTGTATGTCTTTAATGGAGATTATGTAGACCGCGGAGCTTGGGGTCTCGAGACCTTCTTGCTCTTACTGGCATGGAAGGTAAGATGCCCACTTGCATCTCCTCCTCTACACGGATATTACTGGTTTGATTGGCTGCATGTTTGCATGCTTGTGTGTGAAAGTCTGTGTAATATCTTTTGAAAAATGGGATGTGAAAAATTGCAGGAGATTCTACTCCAAGTACTTTAGAGATCTTGGATCTGAGCAAAACTTAGTTAGTGCCAGTTCTGCTGGTATAGATTTGTCGTAGTTAAGATTTCATTCTGAGATATGCCAAATGTGCTAACCAATTAAATTCGTTTTTTTTTTTCTTTGTACATACTTTATACTATTGTTATTTGTGATCATTTATGCTTTCTTTGTGAACAAGGCAGAGGTTAAACTAGGTGTTTTAAATTGGGTTTATTGCATTTGTGAACAAATGCGACTTCACATGGGTAACTTTTTTTAATGGTGGAATTCAAATTTCTCTTCACAATTTGCTTTACCACTTAGTGAAGCAAATGTGTACTGCCCACTGCTTCTATAAAAATGATATACAATTGAGTCCTACGATGTTAACTTAGGTTTTCATGCCACATAAAGTCTATCTACTTCGTGGGAATCATGAATCCAAGTACTGCACATCCGTGTATGGATTTGAGAATGAAGTATTGGCAAAATATGGAGATAAAGGTAAGCATGTTTATAGGAAATGTTTGGGATGCTTCGAAGGACTTCCTTTGGCCTCTATAATTGCAGGGCATGTATACACTGCTCATGGAGGGCTTTTCCGCAGCGTTTCTGCCCCCCCTTCAAAACGATCGAAAAAAAAGAAGAGTCCTCGGATAAGCCTCAAGCCTGAAGCTAATTCTATATCCCTTGGTTCATTGGAGGAATTATCTAAAGCTCGGAGATCAGTTCTTGATCCACCATGGGAAGGATTAAATTTAATTCCAGGGGATGTATTGTGGTCAGATCCATCAATGAACCCTGGTCTTTCTCCTAATTCAGAGAGGGGCATTGGGTTGTTATGGGGTCCAGACTGCACTGAGGAGTTCTTGAAGAAGCTCCAAGTCAAGGTAGTATCACTACTTGCTGAAGTGATCTTATCCACTGAGAAACAATTATTGTATTTGTTCTATTTGTAAATTTGCAGGAAGACAGTTAATAAACCTTAACATACAAAAATGGTGTTTGCTAACTTGAGTTGCACCGATAACTGCACTATCTTGGCTTAAGTAGGTAAAGTTGATTTTGAGCTTTTTAATTTTTGAGTATTCTTCATGGGATTGAAACAAACATAACACATACAAAAAAAATTGATGTAAAGAGAAGGTTTTAATAAAAAGAGAAAAGAATGAAGAGAATTGAATCAGAATGGTTTTGTCTGACCATATTTCTTTTACATTTGTATGTGACAATTGTACTACGTTTTATCTCTTTTGTATATTCTAGTTTAACTTTATCCGGAATAAGTAGATTTCAAAGACATGATAGCCTGAGTTAACTGACTTTTTTCTAGTACTTGGTGATAGTGTGTCAAGAGGACATAGTGAACATGATTCTTTCATCACTGACATTTGTGTGTAAACTATAGTTAGGATGGCTAGATGAGATTTTAATAATGTTCAGCTAACCTTCCAACATGTAATTGCCCAACTAAAAGTCTCTAAATGAAGTGTGAGGAATAAACACCATATTGACTTAACAAAAGACTATATAGGCAAGGAACTCATGTAGTAACTAATTGCATGGTAAACTTTGCTAGAAACAAAAACCAAAGGTTTAGCCCAGTAAATCTGTGGTTGTTTACAATGCCCCAGGTTTGAATCCCTATTACCCCTTTACTGCACACACGTGTACTAAAAATGTCTTAAATCAGCACAGGTGGCAGTCTTCCTTCCTCTTAGAAAATCCGTTATGCACCTAAGCAGTGGTGGAGCTTGGGATTAATCTTTTTCTTTGGAAGAGGAGGGGGGGGGGGGGGCAAGTTAATATTGAGTTAGTACAATTCTTCTAATTTTAATTTGGAGGGGGCCAAGTCCTACAAACATAGTAATACTTTATGTATTATACTAACAAAAATAGTAATATTATATGCCCCATCTTTTAAAAATTGTCACCAGGGATGTGGTGCCAATGGGTTCACACTATCTTCTGCCACTGTACTTAAGCGTTCCCAATCATTCTGTTAATTCCATCTACTATCTTGTTCTTCTCAGTGATTTTATCTTTTTTTTTGCAACCGTACTGCATAGAAATTGATTTGGGCAGAGGATAAAGTCTTTGGGCAGGATAAGATACCTCCAACACCTAAAGATTGAACTATCACATATTGTTCAAAAGAAATTTTGTTAAGCTCTGTGTCAACAGACACCCTTAATGTATTAGAAACCAGAAGGGTACTCTTTCTTCAAATCTATGGAACAAATCCTCTTGCACTAAAAACTAATGTACGTGTCAATTATCTAGCCTTTATTCTTGACAGGCTTAGTAGTTACGATTTAAGCAGCGGCTTTCTTGGGAAATAATGAAGTGGGGCATGACTCATTTTCAGATTCCCTGTGGCCAAGCTTGCTGGGATTCAAAATGATGTTTGTCGCCACCATGGTGGTCCACATTAAAATATACTAGCAAAGGCCTATCAGAATATGGGTTGTGTACATTTGATAGATATGTTTGTTACAAGAATCCTTAAAAAAATAAAATCTTTTACTGGACATAGGCAGTAACGATTAACATGAATAAAATGTTATGTCCTAAACCTACGCCTAAAATTTGCCTAAAATCTCTTGGTGTAGCATGAACATGGTGGTGGTTTGGAAGTATATTGATTTTTTAGTTGCTATTTTGCGGCTTCAGTTAATTATCAGATCACATGAAGGCCCAGATGCAAGAGACAAGAGGCCTGGCCTTTCTGGGATGGATCATGGGTTTACTATTGATCATGATGTCGAGTCAGGGAAGCTCATTACTCTGTTTAGTGCACCAGACTATCCTCAGTTTCAGGTTTGGCCCTTTGGTCTCTGTCTTACTGGTTTTTTGTTTCCTGATTAATTATGACCGTAAAATTTTAATTTTTTATTATTTTATTTATTTTACTTTTTCTTGGTTTCTTACTTTTATTGTTTTCTTGCTGTTTCATTTGAAATCTCCCTTGACAATCTTTTTCGTGTTCTAAGTCATATTTTAAGATTAAGTTTATAAGTTCTGGGCTACCTTTGGAGTTATGTAGATAACTTTTGTGTGAGAAGTTTTGGAATACTTAGGTTGGCCCTGACCCAAAAAAAAAAAAAAGTAACAAAAAGGAATCAATATATCATGGTTGGCCTTCCGTACTTTGTCATGGATTTACCTTGCTTGCACTTGATATCTATGATTGATTCCTTCAGTCAATTAATGATGATGAAATATTGGAGTCAGATTGTAGTGTTTACTAAATATTGGAGTTGTTTTGGTCTATTTCACTCTTGATCTGTTGCTATTTGAATCGTTTGTTGTGGTCAAATTGTAACTGTGCTTTTAACCAAACTTAGCCATCATTTCAAACCCATTGAGATGCTATATTTTCTCTTGCGGGGTTTCATCTGTGTTCACTTGTTCTGCATCTGAGAATTCTTTTGTATGCTTTTATTTATCACAAGGGCTCAATGCGTTCATTTAGTTTCTGCATTCTAGAATTACACATACAAGGTTCTATGTTTGTATGAGAATTTTGTCAGGAAAATCGGAAATTATTGGGATTGATGAAAAACTGTTTGGCTCTTTCTAAGTAATACTTACCTGCAGAATATGCTAAAACTTCTGAGTTTCATGAATTTCTAACAGAAGCAGCTAGCTCCTCTGTCCTCCCACTCATACTTTATAAGATTCTAGCTGTGCATTATTTCCAGTTTCCATTTTATGGTGCAACAGATCAGCTTTCCATGTGGAGTAAATTGTGTAAAGCTCATAGACTGCAAGTTGTGGAAAACGTATGGACAAGGCTACAGTGTTTAATAGATATAATTGTATAGGCAGGTTATATCTTTGTAGTTGTGTGCATGGACGGTATACAGTTCTGGCAGGATGATATTATCTGAACCTGCTATTAGTTTTCGAATGGAGTAATCTTGGACTCTCATGTCAGTGTATTTTGTTTTAAAATTTTAAATGCAGGTAGCAGAGGAGAGATACAATAACAAAGGGGCATACATTGTGCTGAAGGCACCTGATTTTGACAATCCTGAATTTCATAGTTTTGAAGCAGTTCCAAGACCAAAGGTATATGTCTTGTCCTTAGCTTAAGAACACATGAACTCTTTCATGTAACAAAGGTAAAATTTGCTAGGTGTGGCGAAGATTATCATGGATGGAAATATAATTTATTAAAGACCAATTGTCAACTACATTGAATTAGAAAAAGAACAAATTACCACCACCAAGAAAGAAAAGAAACGGAACAAACTATGGAGTTGTGTGATTCAACAATGGAACCTCTTTCTCAGGCTACTGCATACTATGACTATAAAGAAGCGATCGATTCAGATGAAGAGCTGGACTTTGGATCATTGGACAGTGCATCAGATGGTACCTGAGATGTCATTTGATACGCTCCAAAGTTGTATGTGCATTTTGTATTTATGTTTCTGATTTTAGTCATTCAATATGATCTTCTGAAGGCATTTTCTTTCCGTCAAAATAATTTGTATGCATTAAAGTAGTCACCAGCATTCACAGGGAAATTTTTTTTTTCTTGCTTTCTTTCCTATGTTTTCCCCAAAGTACTCAGAAGAATTGCACAGAAAATACTCTAAATCATAACTCGGAAGTAATTTTAAGTACTGGCAAGTGGGTACTCCTTAAACTTGGGGAATTTGTTTTTAGAAGATGTCCATATATGTGACACCTATGTTACATCCACCTTGAAGTAAGGCCAATATTTGTTCTCTATAGACATAAGGGGGTAGCTGCAAGATTATTATTGCCCAATCCCACAAAAGTTTAAGGTTTTTCTATTGAAGTGTCTGCGGAATGCTCTTCCCACGCGTAGTAATTTTGCCTCCCATGGCAGCCTTTAGAATTACAGATGTTATCTGTGTAATGTGGAAGAGGAGACAGCTCTTCATCTTTTCCGGAGCTGTTTTGCACTTTGTGTCCTATAGATAACAGTCTCCTTTGAGGCCTGGCTATCTTCTTTCCTAACTTTATGTTATAAAAGGCCCTCGGAATGATTCATCTATTTAGTCTCTATTCTTTAGATCATCTGATCAGGGGAAAATGAGTGTGTTTTCCATAATGCGTTATTTGACTTCCGATCCTTTATATTTAGGGGAGAAGCCATTATGCACCAAATCGCATCCTCTAGAAACTTCCTATCAGCTGAAAGGGTCTTTTATGATGACCCTCCAAATAAGCTTTGTCACACATGGGGATTTAGGAAAGGATTAATATCCTATACCCGGGCAGTAAAATTTTTTTTGTCCGCCATCAGCCCATGGCCTTTTTTGGCAACCTTCATTAATTACTTAAAATTTTCATCCACAATAAGTTTAATTTTAAAATTACTTATCTAGTTTAACCTCTCCTCTCCCCGGAAAACCATCTCAATATTGCAATCGCTCATTTTCCATTCCTATTAGCAATGACTAATTGCTGTTGGAGCATGGAACACAAATCACTTGAAGAAACTATAGAGATGCAAAGACACGTGCTACGATTCTTGGTTCACCATGATTAGTTTCGTACGTTCCATTTTAATCTCATATCATCCTTAGTCTTGTTTCCTTCGCATCAGTATGAACTCTAAGAAAATAAATTAAAACAAAGACAATTGAGGTCAGCAACCATTTATACAGTCTATGAAAGGTATCAGAGTCACAGAACTCTTGAGAAGAGTAAGGTTTTTCAGTATAATTGGCCAGAGGTTGAATCGTATAAGTGATGCCAGCATTAAAATTACAATGGATGAAATTTTTAAGGAGTCAATGGAAGTTACCAAAACAGGCTGATGGTGGAAAATTAAATTTTCACTGTCGGTGGATAAGATATTAATCCTTTAGGAAAATGATAGGAAAATGATCGCTTCAAACCAAACTTCCTTTATATTTGTGGTTGATGATGCATGGCGCAAATCTTCAAGCTTTGGTACAACTGCCTGGTCATGGTCATGGATGGGAGCTAACGATCTCTAGAATATCAACAATAAAAATTGTAGCCAAACTACTTCTTGGCAATGGAAGCAGAACTGGAAGCTCTATTGGCGCAGTGAATGCTGCAGAGCTTTTTCCTTTGCAATGTATCACCATACCTTCAAAATGTTTGCAAGTCCAGGGGGTTCTTTGTGCTCAGAAGTCATCCGACCTAGGCTTGGTAAGCACCATGGGCTAGGTTGTTCATGCTATTAAGAAATTTGATCGATGTTTGATGGTTATAGTTTCACGACAATGTGTTTCTCTGACACAACCTAACCATTTCTCTATTCCTTTAAAATCCTCCCTTGATTCTAAATATCTAAAAAACAATAAAAAGGTGTAATGGGTATATTGCCATAAATAGTAACAGTAGTGGCTTATCTGCAACCGTTGTTAAACATGAGTGAGTACTTTGTCATTTTGTGCCCCCAAGTTATTATTTTTCATATCACAATGTTTCTCACATTCATCTATTTTTACAACTTCAAATCTTCGTCTTCCGCTATAAATAGCTTATACGAGGTTTTGATTATTCGCACGTTATTGCGGGACTTAATTCGATAAAATTTGCAATAAAATAAATTTTTATTATAAGTAATTAAAAAATTTTCACACATAAATTCACATTAATCAACTAAAATTTTGCTTTATTTTAATTTTGAGTTTGGTTCTTTCTACATTATATTCTTATCATTAAAATTATTAGTTACGATCAAAACATAGTACCGTGAGACAAAAAATTGTGTGTGGTTTGAATCTACATATATTTTCTTTGTTATTAAAAACAATTTACTAAAATTTTTCATCTCCTATTAATTCAAACTCAAATTTTTAACATCAACAAAAAAATTATCTAGAAAATTTTACTTTAAATTTCAGCAATTATTTTAGTGAACTATAGATCTTAAAGTAAATAATTGATGCAGCAAAATTCAACCATCAATAACAAAAAAAATGACCAAAACACAAAACTGTATTTAACTTATGTCAATCAATTAATGGTTTCATTTTAGAAAATAGCCAAATTATAATAATTAAATTTTCATTTCAGAAAGCAATAATAAAGAAAGATCAGTTAAAAAAATAGTTCAAAAAATAATAATAAAGAAAGATAATAAAAAAAATTGGACCAAGATAAAAACTGGAAAAATTTTATGTATTAAATGTTTAATAATTGATTTAATAAATTCAAAAATGATCTAACTAAAAAATAAACAAACTATAGTGACTAATGTTTTAGTTTAAAAGATAGTACATAAAACAACAAAAAAAAAAGTTTAGGGATCAAAAGAGCAAATAGAAGATCTAATTAAATAATTATAAAATTCAGGAACCAAAATATAACATGAATGTAACTTAAGGCCTAAACTGGAAAACTTAGAAAATTAGGGACTGCAACTGTCTTTTTATAGAAATAAATGTGAAATAGAGTTAAAACCGAAAAAATTGCAACATTGGCCCTCACAAAGGTGAGTGCCTTGCTAAAAGAGGATCAAACTAATAAAAGAGCAAATCGCATCCGAAAAAGGGCAAAAAAAAAAGGGACAAAAGCAAAAAAAAAAATGATGCACTGTCCATCTACTGTAGATGAATAGTAAAATCCATTCCTTTTTTAGAATATAGTATAATATGTGAAAATATCCTGAAGCCTGAGAGCAGGGGCGTATTTATATAGGGACAGGGGTAGTAGCCGCCCCCTCTAGAATTTTGGAAAATTTTATGGGCTAGGTAGTATATGTGATATAATTATGGGAAAATTAAAGTTAGGTACCTATATGTAAGTTTTAAAATTAATGGAAGACTTTTATATGGTTTAATCTTTTTTGTAAATGATTTTAATGATCCGGTACGTTTCTTTTCTTTCCCCTTTTAATTTCACAAAGACAGAGCTCCCTTGTTTGCAAAATGAGAAATTGTGATTACGCCGATTAGCGATTGCCGATTGCGATTTGCAAAGGCAAAAGGCTCCTGTGGATGCGAATGCGAATCTCGGCAATCACCAGTGGCCGACCAGCCCCCGCGCCCCCCGGCATCTTCCCTCTTCGGGCCTTTGGCTGATCTGATTTTCCATTCCATGTAAGTGAAGCTAAACTGAAGCAGCTCATCTGTCTTCTCGAGTCTTGACATTTTATTGTAACATTGTTGATTTTATTTAATTGACTTGTTTAATTGGTTTCTTGAAAAGTGAAGAGAAGAGTCAGAAGACTTGATTGTTGTTGCTGTTGGGGTATAAAGGTATCCCAAAATTTCAACGGCAACCGGCACGGCGGCATTGCCAGCGGCAGCCGCCACCAACCCAGCGACCAGCCCCCCCTCCAATTCACTCTTTCTACACTGTCCATATCTACTTTGTGCTTTCTTGGCTCTTCGGTTGATCTAATTTTCCATTCCAGGTAAGTGAACCTGAAGTAGCTCGTCTGTCTCGATGTTTCCACAATCCACTGAGTCACTGACCACTGTTTATTGTTATTGTAACATTATTGATTTCATTTAATTGACTTGTTTAATTGGTTTCTTGAAGAGTGAAGAGAAGAGTCACTGAGTCAGAAGACTTAATTGTTGTTGTTGTTAGGTTAGAGGTCCCATAAATTCAATTTGCTTTTTGCACTGTTCGTCTCTGGTTTCTTAGCTCTTCGGCTGATCTGATTTTCCAGGTAAGTGAAATAGCTTGTCTCGACGATTTTACTGTTATTATTGATTACATTTAATTGACTTGGTTAGTTGGTTTCTTAAAGAGGGAAGATAAGACTTGATTGTTGTTGATTGTTGATTTGTTGTTGGGTTAGAGTTCGTTAGTTAGAGCTTCTAAGTAGTGAGTATATTAGTTGGTACTTGGTACTTGTTGAATTGTTCTAAGTGACTTAAAATTCTTTTAAGAGGAAAAGTTTGCCACTTCTTTTTGATAAAAAATCATTCCATTTAGTTGATATTAAAAAATATTTACAAATTACAGAGCAGTAGCACTAAATTTAGGACAGATATTTACTTTGAATTAGTTAGCTTTGTTATCTTGATGTTTCAAGTGTGCTTCCACAGCTATGGGTAGTAAAAAAAAAAAACTATTCCACTTTTTTCATAAGAAGTCTCCACTGGAAGGTGAAAGCTAAACCCAAAGGGGTCAATGTCCACAAATGGTGGAAGAGGTTTCAGAATCTGTCTGAGACGCAGATTATCTTCAATCTCTAACTGTTGAATCTTCTCAACAAACTCCAGGAAATTCAAATTCTACGTATGTTTCTATAGTGCGTGATCCAAGGTTGCACCCACCAATGTGGACATATCCAGTTAACAAAAGGGATGAGATAAGAAGGGCATACTTAAATGCTGGTCCTTATCAAATCAAGTGTGATTATCCTTTTTTCAGGGTCGGAAAATAATCAACGTAAGTTTCAATATTCATGGTTTTCTGAATTCCCTTGGCTTGAGTATTCTGAAACAAAAGATGCTGTATTCTATTTTTATTGTTATCTATTTATGAAGAAATCAAAAGCACAAAATGGTTGGGATTTGTTTACTGTGAATGGTTTTTGGAAATGGAAAAAGGTTAAAGATGGGAAGAATTGTTCATTACTCAAGCATATGGGATTAGGCCCTTGTTCCCCACACAATAATGCCGTGAGTAATTGTGCAGCATTATTGAACCAATCCAGTCATATTGACAAGATAATAGAGAAACAATCAGAGGAACAGATTGAAAGTAATAGACTTCGACTTATAACTTCAATCGATGTTGCCCGGTGGTTATATTTTCGAGGGATTGCATTTAGAGGCCATGATGAGTCTATTGATTTAAGAAATTGAGAAAATTTCTTTGAGCTGCTAAAATATGTAGCATCTTATAATGATAATGTGGCAAGTGTTGTCTTAGAAAATGCTCCTTGCAATGCAAAATACACATTTCCTATAATATAAAAAGAATTCTTGCATGTATTTGCAAAGAAAGTAAGGAAGAAGATTTGTAAGGATATTGGTGATTCGATGTTCTGTATCATTGTGGATGAAGCAGGTGATGAAAGTAAAAAAGAACAAATGGCCTTTGTTCTTTGATTTGTTGATATCAAAGGTTATGTGCAGGAGCAGTTCTTTTGTATTTGACATGTGAAAGATACATCATCAACTAGTTTATACTCTGAGATTTGTAGTATTCTTTCTGATCATGAATTAAATGTTCAAAATATTCATGGCCAAGGGTATGATGGTGCTAGTAACATGCGTGGGAAATGGAAAGGATTGAAAGCATTGTTTCTCAATTACTATCCTCAAGCATATTATGTCCATTGCTTAGCTCATCGCTTACAATTGGCATTAGTTACAGTAGTAAAAGAGGTACATGTTATACATCAGTTCTTTCAAAACTTATCTCTTATTGTTAATGTTGTTATTGTCTCTTGTAAACGCCATAATGAGCTACAAGTCGTTCATGCTAATAATATTGCACACTTGATATCTATTAATGAGCTTGAAACTGAAACTGTTGCTAACCAAATTGGTATTTTGCAAAGGCTAGGTGATACTCGTTCATCGCTTACAATTGGCATTAATTACAGTAGCAAAAAAGGTACATACATCAGTTCTTTCAAAATTTATCTTTTGTTGTCAATGCTGTTACTGCCTCTTGTAAATACCATAATGAGTTGCAAGCTGTTCATACTAATAATATTGCACACTTGATATCTATTAATGAACTTGAAATTGAAACTAGTGCTAACCAAATTGGTACTTTGCAAAGGCCGGGTGATACCCATTAGAGTTCTCACTTTGCATCAGTTAGCAGTCTTCTTAATATGTTTGATACTGCTTTTAAGGTTCTTGAAAATATTAAGGAAGATGGTGCTAATTATAAGTCAAGAGGAGATGTTGCAATTGCTTTGAAAAGAATGCTTTCATTTGAGTTTATCTTCATTGCTCACTTGATGTATAAGATTTTTGGTATAACTGATGTTCTATGCTAAGCATTACAACAAAAGGGTCAAGACATTATAAAAGCAATGGACTTAGTGGAAACTACTTCATTGTGCTTACAGGAGTTAAGGAGGGATGGATGGAATTCTTTTATTCAAAAGGTCTGCTCATTTTGTTCACTACATGATATTGATGTTCCAAATATGAGTGCTTCCTATTTTGTGTGGCGTATTAGTCGCCGGCATGATGATGTTACTATGAAGCATTATTATCATTTTGATGTGTTCAATGAAACTATAGATTTTCAATTGTGCGAGGTATCTTTTAGGTTCAATGAGCGTCTTATAGAGCTTTTGAAGTTAAGCTTGTATTTGAATTCAAAAGATGGGTTCAAGTCATTTGATATTGATTCCATTTGCAGCCTTACCCAGAAATATTATCCCAATGATTTTTCAAGACATGAACATGACTTGATGCCGTTTCAATTACGGCATTTTTATGCTGATATTAGAAATTTATCATATTTTGAAGGATTGTCATCAATAGCTGAGTTATGTCAAGTTTTAGCAGCTACCGGAAAGTCAAGTTATTACTTTTTTATTGATAGATTGATCCGTTTGCTATTAACTCTTCCTGTGTCAATTGCTACTATAGAACGTGTTTTTTCAGCTATGAAAATTGTAAAGACCAGATTGAGAAACAAGATGAACAATAATTATCTTGCTGATAGTCTTCTTTTATATATTGAAAAAGATATTGCAGAGACATTCAGTTTAGATTCAATACTTAATGATTTTAGATATTTGAATGAGTATCATGTTAGATTTTGAGTTGTAAACTCTTAAATTGAACTTAATTATTGTAGATTTTTAAATTTCATAAGTTTATATGTATTACTATTTGATGTTTTCTGTTGTTAATTATAAATTTATACATTTTAACAACTCATTCATATATTCACTCTCATCCCCCGCCCCCTTAGTCTATAATCCTAGCTACGCCCTTGCGTGAGAGATTGACCGTACAAGCTAGAACTAGATTGGTTTCTAACATGTGGATTATTAAGAATAATTTTACACTTTTTATATAAATTTAATGCAACTGTATATTTAATTTCAGACGGATTCAAAAGTAATCGTGTTATTTTTTTAAAAGTAATTTAATAAAAACATATAATATACATCCCTTCCACAATATTCATAACTTTTATGAAAAATTGAAAGTGATAAATGGGAGTGCCAAAATACTTTGGTACATTATACATAAAAATTAGTTATGTCTGTTTTCTCTGTTGTTTTCTGAGTGCTGAAAATAAAGATCCAAGTATCAAATATAATTTATAATTGATGGGAAAAATGGCGCAAAAAGAAATCATTACGGAGATGCATGCCTGATTTGGTGGATGCGCAGCCCTTGTTGAAAGAAGGGAATTATATTTGTTTATGGATTGATTGGATGGGACAAAATACGCTGAACGACACTGTTTTAAGTGTACCCTACTCATTATATAGAATCTATAAATGTTGTTTATTCGAAATCAGAATCTATAAATGTTACTAATTATATACCTGTCCCAACTTTTTGTTAAAAACTATTAAGGTTAAAGTTATTAGATTTTATAAATAGATTTAATACTAATAAAGTCATTTTCTTATAGGAATAATCTTCTACTTATTTAAATACAATAAGTCTCATTTTCCTAACTCAGCTGATAATATAATGAGGCATGATAGAAAATTTAGGTTTAAGTGACACCGTATTCTAAAATATCAAATGTTCAGAAGTGGTCAAGTTGCAGTGAGAGTTCTTCAAGATTTTACATAGCAAACACTTCACCTCTTAAGTTTATTGTAGTGCCTTCTAACCCTTGTACTAAAAAAACTTTATCGTTAATAGCCAACGCTAATAAAATAACGTTTACTATTGCTATTACTATTGCTATTGTTGTTGTTATTGTTATTATTATTATTATTATTATTATTATTATTATTTCATTTACCTTTTCAACATTTTACAAATAAAATGCAATCAACCTTGCTTTTCATTTTAAATTATTTCAAAGAGTCTTATAAATGGTTAACCATTGTGTTTAATCATTGTGTTGACATGCTACATTTGACCACTATTTTTTCACATGCACCACAATACGAAACTAAGCCATAATTGTACATGCTTGTAATAGATATGATTAAAATTTTCAATTTCTTACACATAAAAAGTAGTAAAATGATTTATTTACTATATCAAAAAATACAATTTATTATTGTAATATTATTTAAATATTTTTTTGGGACACATTCAATTCCTTCAACATAAAATATAACTAATTACTTGTAGTCATGTAGTTTGGTAAATGTAATTATCATCATTTTCCTTTTATTGTACTGATTACTTAAATTGTGTTTATTTTTACAAGTTCAGTACTACACTTGTCATGCATGCTTGTCGCAGATTTTATTAAATAATATTTTTATTTTTATATTTTCGAATGTTTACTCAATAAACTTAAGTTAACTTTGAATTAAAAATAATATTTTTTCCATTTTTCTACAAAAATATAAGGAAAAAAAAAAGATAAGTGGAAAAAAAATTATATTTTTGTGATTATGAAGTGAAATTGAAATCGCATTATGATTTTTTTTTATTTTGGGTGATAATGCAATTGTGATAATTGACATAAAATTATATATTTTTATTGGTTAAACAGTTATTACATAACCAATATATTAAGTTAAATATACAATTCATAATAAAATTTATTTGTATTATTCTATGGGCCAATTTTGTTTATATAGAATCAACTGAGTAGATGATAAAATTTTTTATGATTAGAAATGAAGGAACCAGTTGCCAAAAAGAAATTTGGAGGAAACTAAAATTTTTCCATTTATTATAGGTTTATTGTTTTGTGGTCAAAATTAAGTCAACAAATTAAGGGGTAAAATTAGGGTTTCATATAAAAGTTTGAAGTGTCACTTAATTAACATATTAATTAAATTTGCAATGACTAAATCACGCTCAATTTCTGTTTTATAATATATATAATAGATTTATTGTAGTTATATTATTTGCTTACTGTAGAGAAATATACATAATATATTTATGTTACATAATATTTATAATTTTTTATGGGAAAAAAACAAAAGAGAAAATTAGGGGGTGATGTTGTTGGATTTGTTATGATTGATAGTTTATGGACAGAAGATGATCACGTTGATTTGTCAATGAAGTACCAAATTATTGGTACTTCTTAATATCGTTGAAAATGAAGGCTGAAACGGACAGATTGGAATTTTGCACAATTCATTGTATTGGTATCTTTTTGATAAATCTATTTCTCTAGGCCACAGACATGTCCAAATGACATCAATTGAATATTCTAGACAAAGGTAACTATCTTCCCAAAGAAAACTCACAAAAGCAAAGCCATAATATATATATATATATATATATATATATATATATATATATATATATATATTTAACAAACAGTATAGGAAACCATGGAACCAACCGGTAGAAAAATACGTTAGGGATGAATATGACTAAACATATACAAGATTCTATAAAAATGATTCCAGATAATGATGCGATATATAATAATTGAAGCAGAATTATGTGCAAGACTATTTGATGATTATCTATCAAATAAGTTTTGCAAAAATTACTTTCACATTTGTAGTTCTAGTATTAGTGATTGCTTTAGGTGATGAACCTCAAGAATTAAAAGAGATGTTTAGATTAATACAAGAAAGAGCTGAGATGCGTGGCACTAGTATAGCGACATAATAGCAAAAAGGGTGTTCATCCAACTTGTCAACCTAATTGAGATGAATCACCACGAACCGATTAAAAATGTGGGTTTTATGTATTTGGCATCGTTATTTGGCTAATAAGTCTCACAGTGCACATATGTGTTTCAATGGCCAAGTACTCAAAAATGATGAAATTGCAGCCGAAACTCTCCAAAGTTTCGCATAACAAACACTTCACCCTGATTATGCTAGTTTGTTTAGTTGTATTCATGTGTTTTTTGTTAACAACTGTGAACTGTGTCTTATTGTCGGCTCAGGAGTGATGATAATATTCTGATTCCAAAACTTTGCAGGCATGTGTTTTCTATAGCTGGCCAAAATGGTACAGCAAGTTCAACAAGAAGCATACAAATGCAAGCACATGGGTTTGGGGCGCTATTGCAAAGATTATTGGTTTAACTCATGGAGTTGCTGGTTCAACACCAAATCCGATTAGATGTCCATCGCCATTCAATCCACTAAGCATTAACATAGGAACTTTTGAAAACCAGTAGTGAAGCTCATCAACGACTACCCATTTCCTTCATAGACTATGGCAATTTTTTTTTTTTAATCAGAAGCATCTGTACAAGTGTAAAAGTAAAAGATACATTATAGTTAATTAAGGGGAGAATACTGCTTTTCTAGGATCCAAAAGGTCACTAAATTAGTATAACTAGTATTTTATGAGAAATTTAATGGAATTGAAGTAGGATTCAAACTATTCTAAACTCCAACCAGTTGGGTCAAGATATCGGGATGACTATGGCAACTTTTACTTTTTAATTTATCTCATGTATTTCAACTAAACAATTAGGTCATATCGAACCGACTTGAACTACTTTATTTGCAGTCCAAATTTTAATCAACCTTTGGGGTCAGGTCAAGTTAGATTCTGCCGGAATCCGGTCAAACAACAGCATGAGCAACCCTAGCTGGCCGTGAGAGCAAATGTAGAAAATAGGAAAGGCAAAAGAAAATACCAAACAAACATGAAAAATAGGGCAAAATGAAGGAGTTTTTTCGGTTGTTGTTGTTGTTTTTTTTTTTTTTTTTTTTTGCTGAAAATTTTCAAGGAGTTAATTAAAATAGGGATTTGTTTATGTCTGACTGATTAGTCTGTAAAATCAAGCCGACCATGGTAGGGACGGCGGACAGAAACAGGTATTTGTGAGAGACAGAGCTTTTCATCCCTAACACACTACATCAATTGCAATTTATTACTATCTCGGCGGTATTTGTGAGAGATAGAGCCGGCCCTGAATTTATTTATGTTATCTCTTACTAATTCTGTTAAAATTATATTTAAAAACTGATGAAGATAAAAAACAATTATATATTAAGTATCATGAATAGTAATACCCCAGAAAACTTAGAAAAAAAAGGGAGTATTCTACTATAATTGTGTGTGTATGTATGTACATATGTGTATATGTATATGTATATGTATGTATGTATGCATGTATGTATATGCAACCGTAGCTAGTATAATATATCCACCAGATACATGTCATCCTCCATTTCTTGAAATTAAAAAATAAAATTAGGGATTTATATAAATAAAGGCAGATATTAATCAAATAATGTTAGTTTTTGATAAAATGTGGGCATAGTTCTTTTCAGTATTTTATATTATTCATAAGTGCTAATATTATTTTAGGAATGTCTAATTTTATGAAATGTGGAACTACATCTCCCAGTGTACTTAAGAATCTTACAGCCAACCAATTTTTTTTTTTTTTTTGGTTTATAAAATCATTACGCACGCACGCCACAGTTACCAAAGTTTAGATCATCTCCAACGGTAAACTACTTACCGCGTGTATTTTTCTTTTTTTAGGAAAAGATGGTATTAAATTAATTCCAGCTCAAACCTAACAATAGCCACGATGGGAACGGGGCTTTCCCATGAAGTTCTAACAGAGAAATAGAGACCCAGTCTAGCAAGGCATGGGCAGCTCTGTTAGCTGTTCTCCTAGCAACTGAAAATGAACAAAAAAAAAATAAAAACTAGCAAATGGCCTAACCTCATCAATCAAAACCTTAAAATAAAATAAAGAAGGATAAGTCCCATTTTAGAGCTCAAAAATGAAGTTTAAAGAATCATAGTCAAGAATGATGGCATTCAGACCGTACCTCTTAGCCTCCTTCAAGCCCCACATCGTTGCCATGGTTTCCACGTAAAGCACATCATCCCCTTCCTAAGCCCAGCTATAGGAAACTACAAATTTGACCTCCCTAGCCGCGTCTTTAAAATAACGCCTGCCAAACCTCATTTGTCCTTCTTAAAAAATACTGCATTAATATTAACCTTCAAGAGAAGTGGATCTGAAGATTTCCACCCTATGGTCGTGTGACTGCATGCAACATGTGTCAACACTTACGGCTTGTTGAAAACATTCAAACTTTCATTCTACTCCCAGATAGAATGCACGACCTGTTTTGGAGCTTGGCAAACGGCCTCATGCACCACTTTGCTATGATTATACCAGATGCTCCACCCAAAGACCAACCATTTAAGTGGCAGCTGCTCATCTTTACCTACCCAGTCATATACTTCTTCTTGCCATAAGCCCTGTGCAATGTCGATACCAATTCCCAGCTCCTTTAGGACTCGAGTCAAGAACAGGCATTCAAAAAAAGGTGTAACACCGTTTCTTCCACTTGCATGCACATTGGGCAGTCCACAAAGACATCCAAACCCCATCAAGCAAGGTTATCCCTAGTGCATCGGCACATGCCCCCCAGAAAAATAGATGAGCATGCGGGGGCAGTGATGGGCTCCACAACCAGGTCCAAAAGTTTTGACTAAATCAATGGTTCCTCCCAAAAAAGTTTTGCATAAGCTACATAATATGCAGATTTCACCATGAAAGCTCCATTGTCGGTCATTCCCTATGTAAGAATGTCATCCATATATGTGGGTAAGAGGGGTATGATTTTGATTGCCGCGGCATCTGAGGGGTGAAAAAGAGCGTCAATAAAGGCGTAGTCCCAATGGAATCCAACATGGTCAATGAGTAAGCTAACACACTACTCTTCCATTCCTGAAATTGCTTTGATTAACAGCTTAGAGTTAGCACCTGGTAACTATTGGTAGGGGTGAAAATGGGCCAAGCCAAGCCTAAGCCCACTAGGCTCAAGCTCGGCCTCTTTGCTGCCATCACTACCCAAGCTCGAGCTTGAATTGCTCGAGCCCAAAATTTTTAGACTCAAGCTTGGTCCGAGAGCTTGTCAGGCTTGAATAACATATATAATTCTTTAGTACCATAACTGTAATTTAAATGAAAGATGGGGACTAAATGTGCAATTTTTTACTTAGATAACCAGAGAAGCAAAAATGATAGAATTGATCCTAAACTTTTTAATCCTTTGTAGATCTACCTTAAGTTTGTAAACATCATAAATGAGCAATCGTCTTTATCTCCTATCGAACCCCAACCTCTCATTTAGGTCAGTTCACCCTCACCCAATCTCGTGCCTATCTCCATCATTTTCAATTGAATTGAGGAATGACCCATCACACATACATGCACTCGAATCATCATTGTCATTCGAATTTGAAATTCCTAAATCAAATGAAGCAACAGTAAACAATTACCAATAATAGATGAAAGATTAGCAAGGCCGACCTGGGTTTCTGCCACCGATGTGGGGCTCTCATCATCATCGTTTGAATTACAGAGTTGGGGTGTCTCGACTGCGCTACCGTTGGACTTGAGGCATCGAGTGACAAGGCTTCAAGTGTTGCCGAAAGAGCAAGCAAGGCTAGTCCCTAGTCGGCAATGATCGTCGTCGATTGGTGGTGGTGTCCGACCACCAACTGGTTGTTCCTAGGGTTGAATATGGTTGATGCTGTGTGGGAGTGGGAGTCTAGGACATGAAGGAACTAAGGAAAAAAGACTAAGTCACTAAAGGGGCTTGATGAGAAAAAGGCCAAAACAAAAACTAGGGCTTGTTAAGCATGCAAACTTAAGAGGCTGAGTATCATTAGGCTTGAGCTCAGCCTAAATAAACTTAAGCTTATTTTTCAACTCAAGCTCGAGCTCGAAAAAGCCCGACTCAAAAGACCGTAACTCAAGCTCGAGCTTAAGCTATCTGAACAAAGGCCACCCCCTTTTCACCCTAACCATTGGCCCCTCTAAATAAAAATGTTACTACCCCTTCCTACTTTCCAATATGCCCCTAACCTTAAAATCTCTCTACCCACTAACAATCCTTTATATATAATCAAGAAAGAATAAGGTGCTGAGGCCTTGATGAATAGGGGAAGATGGAAGTACCATCCTTGAAAAATTTAGGCAACCAAACCAGAGCTATTTTGTTCTATCCTCCAAGCTTGTTTAGCAAGCATAACTAAATTTGAGGCATGCACATCCCAAAAACCAAGGCCACCCACCCTCTTTTCTACAAACATTCTATCCTAAGCACACCAAGTCATCTTACGATCATCCACATCTAAGGACCCAAAAAAGCTTAAGGCTAATAATCGGAGCTTGTAAAAAAATTTTGTCAAAATAAGGACATAGCTCATAAGATATGTAGGCATCACTTGAACTATAGTTTTAATTAATAAACTGTGCCTTGCTTGGGAGAGCAAATAGGCCTTCCACCATGCCATCTTCAATTTAACCCTTTCAATGAGGAACTCAAATTGAGTCATCTTCTTTCTCCCTAATAAGCTTGGGAAACCAAGATATTTATCTGCCTATAGGCTTACATTCATCCCCAACAAGTTTTTTATGCAATCCCTGATAACCTGACCATAGTTAGGATTGAAGAAAATGGATGATCATTATTTGGCTTGTGGCACATTTGTACAACTTTAAAGTAGCCAATATGTGCCTTATACCTTTTTCTTCAGTTCTGAGAAACATAATGCTATATTATGTGAAAAGTAAGTGTGAGACTAGGGGCTATACCTCTTCATTGCCACTCTTAAAATTCAGTTCAATCTATCTACATTCTTGAGCAGTGCCAATAGACCCTCCACACAAAACAGGAAAAATATATATATATAATGGGTTTCTTTGCCGTAAACCTCTTGAATGGATAAATCATCTAGATAACTTCCCGTTCACCAGAACAGAAAAAGAGGCAAACTCAATGTTGCTCTTTACTTTTGTCACCCAATACTCATCGAAACCCATCTTATACATCATGGCTTGCAAAAAGGACCATTCTACCTGATCATATGCTTTTGACATATCCAATTTCACTGCCATCGTACCAACTCCCCAACCATATAGACCATTAATGTAGTAAGAGGTCACTAATGCAACTAGCGCATTATGAGTTGAGAGTCTTCTAGGTACAAATGCACTCTGATTGACAAAGATAAGTGATGGCAAAATCGACTTTAACCGGTTCACTACACTTTTGAAATAATTTTGTATAGAATGTTACATAAGCTAATCGGTTTGAAATCTGCCATCGATGTCGAGCTCTACACCTTGGGCATAAAAAAAAATGGGGTATGATTGAGTTCCTCTGGGATAGCTCCCCTACGAAGAATGTCTAGACTAAACTCAATCACATCCTTGCTGAGTAAGTTCCAATATGTTTGAAAGAAAAATAGCAACAAACCATCTAGCCCAGGGACTTGGTTGGATACATTTGAAAAAGGGTCTTATGAATTTTCTCCCAGTAAATTATCATAATAATTCTATATTCATGCTTTTTGTAACCACTTCATCCACTAGATGAAGAACTTCATTGAACCTTGAAAGGATAGAGGACAAAAAAAGTTGCTCAAAATACTTCACTGCCTTTTTCATGATTAATTCTTGATCTGACACCTCTATACCCTCCTTTGTCCTCAATTTTTGAATTTAATTTCTTTTTCTCTTGCCATTAGCCACGTGGTGTAAAAATCGAGTGTTACAATCTCCTTCTTTCAGCCATATGGATTTCAGCCGCTGGCTCCAATACTTTTCATCTTGATTATGCAACCGAAAAAAATCCAACTCAAGCTTCCTCTTTTGTTCATTATCTCCATCCCTGGTCTTCGAGATCCTTTCTAAATTCTCCACTAGACTGATCTGTACTTTAATGTACTTTGTGTCCCTCTTCCATCTAATAACCTCCTCTTACAAACCTCTAACTTTTCTTGAAAGGATAGTGAACCAACTGAAGTGAGTCCTGAAAGTATCACCTTATCAAATTCTAAATCCAATAGCGACATTGACTAAAAAATGCCATATGTGTCCTCTCAAATGGCTTTTTTACCTATGTAAACATAAGTGAAAGCCATAATGGTCTAAAAAGGTGAAAGGAAAGTGGTGAACCTGCACCCAAGGAAAAAAATTAGACCACTTCATCGTCCCCAGTCCTCTATATAGTCATTTATAAACATGCTCACCGCTAGTACATATGTGATCCCATGTAAAGTATGAACCATTATATCTAAGGTCAATCAATCTCCCCTCTTCAACTGCCATCCATAAAGCTTTCATCTGCTCCTAGTTACAAGGGCGACCCCTCTATTTCTCAGTAAATCAAAAAAATTCATTAAAATCTCCAATGGCTAGCCATGGAAGCATGCTAAAAATAGTAAATTGATGAGTAATCTCCTAAGATTCACCACATAATTCTCTATTAGAATTACCATAAAAACCCGTCAGTTTCTAGGTAGCCCCTAATACAACAATCTTAACATCAATATAGTATTGTAAGCACAATAAAAGCTTGATTTCCTAATTTGGTCTCCACAGCAAAGCTAAACCTTGATTCCTTCCTTTGCAAAGAATCGCAAAGCATGATTGAAACCCCAATTTCCTTTGTATCCTCTCCATCTCAAAATTATTTCGTTGGGTTTCAAGTACGAAAACTACATTTGGGGTCTTTCTATAAATTGCCCTTTATAGGGCATGAACTGTCAAGGCTGACCTAAGCCTCTGATAGTTCAGGATGATAAGACTCACTGAGGATGGCAAGGTGACCCAGCAATCAACCCAGCCTGGAATAGATTAGCACCACATTTAGTCCACCTTTCCATTTGGATAGCATCAAGGGGCCAGTGTTCTTCCTATCTCATATGTTCAGTTACCTTTGAGCAGAACCCACTCCTCAAGGCCTATGTCGTCCCTTTGACCTTGTCTAAGCTCTTGTCATGCGCACACTGATAGAAGGTTGGCTTTCTTGATTAGAGCATTGCTCCCCCCTTAAGGAGAGTTAAAAATAAAAAAGAGTAAATAAAGGTTATGAACTAGCCAGTTTGGTTGGAGAAGCCTCCATATACATTATTGCACTACTGAATTCAGAACATGCTTAACCACCCTCCTAAAGAAGGTTGCAATTCCTTTTTCCACTACCAGCTCTAACTTGATAATACTTCTCCATCCATCATAGGGATCATAGAGGATGGACTAAAGATAGTTAGGACCATCTTTTGCTTCTCAATGACACCCACCTCTTTTAATGATCTTCTTATTGATTCCTGAGATGTTAAGTCTGTCTTTCCCACCTGACGTTCCACCTGTTGGCCATTTCACCCTTAACTGAGGTCGAGTAACAAAACTAGTCACCATATTGTGACACTTCCCCTTCTAAACCTGTTGGACAATCATGACACTCCATTTCAATGTGATTCTCGTCGAAATGGCCGAGAGATATCAACTAGAATTCTTATCCTCATTGATGGACTGAGAACATCCAAATGCACAACAGTGCCTAACCAGCTCCTAAGCACTTTAGCAATCTCCTCCTTGAACCATTCAAAAGGAGTATCCAGAGTATGCACAATCAAATGATTGTTAAAGGATCAAGGTCCGTTCCTGAATACTGCCAACTAGTCCTCCTCTTTCTCAAAGTTTGCAATGAATAATTTGTCCCTAGGGTTAGGGCTAGCCGACCCAAAAGTAAACGAAATATGATAACGCCAAGCCTTTCGAAAAGAATGACACATATGCTCCTAACGAACTACCTTGTTTGACAATACTTTTATAGCCACCATCAATTGGGAAAATCCCCCGCCAACCTCATCTGCCCCTACCAAATGACACGACGCTGCCTCATCCTCTGTTAGGGTCATTATAGTGAAGCATTTGTCAAGAGTCTCGATCCTACTTCGCCTCAGTACCACAAAAACAAACAAAAGCTTGTTCTACATGAACAAACAGAAGCCCATTATATGGGAAAACCTTCAATGATGAACCAAAAAAGCAGCACCAATAAATCACCGAAACCAATAAACAATAAAAAAAAAACTCCAAGAATCCTTTGTTGAATTGGAGAAGAAGTCATATGCCATTAGGAAACCAAAGTTTACAAAGAGGAAAAAACCCTAGGAGAACACATGTGGAGCAGTATTATATTTTTAAAGATAAAAAATACTTACCATGTGCATGCAGTACACCTACATATGTTTTAGCATTCTCCCATTAGTCATACAATATACTAAGGTTTATTGTCATATTTCACATACCAGCACTTCTTTGGTTTCTTGTTTTTTGCAACTAATTGATATATACCATGCACTACTCCTGTGGTATATGGTTTAAATTAAAAAATAAGTTTTTTTATTTCATTTTAAATCGCATACTATATCAATGCACCATATGTATATATAGAAAATGACAAAATATAATTTATAAGGACATTTTATTGGAGAATAGGTTTTTCATGTATCAATAATTTATTTTTTTGAATAATATTTGTTTTTCTTTATATATTATATTTTTTATAATTTTTTATATATTTTATTTACATTAGAGAAATAATTATGAAAAATAATTAAAATACATCTCTATATATATATATATATAATATTTTTCATCTTAGAATAATATTAATAATTTTTTTTGTAAGATCATTAATAATAAGGATAAATTCTACTGGTCGTCTTTAAACTATTAAATGTAACTTAATCGTCCCTAAATTATATCTAGTGTTACTGAATTGTTCTGCCATCTATCTTACCATTAAAGAAGGATAGCAAAATGATGCCACATTAGCAGCTACATTATTTTTCCATATCACGTCAGCTGCCACAACTTTTTTCCATTTATCTTTAATAGTTGTAATGGACGGCAAACTATTAAGTAACACTAGATATAATTTATGAACAATTAAGTAATATTTAATAATTTAGAAATAAATTATTAATATTTAACATAATTTAGGGATAACAGGTAGAGTTTACCCTTAAAAGAATGTATTATCCCTTAAGCATATGTATGAAAAACTTCGTCCGTGGGCCTTACGGCTGCTCGGTGGACTCCATCATGCGTGTGGGTCTATGGCACCAGTTTTTTTTTTAATTTGATTCCTCCGCCTTCACTTCAATAAATGCTTTTATGCGCTTTGAAAGTTTGAATCCCTAATTTTAGTGTTAGGATTTATATACATTTACTAATTGAGTTAAGTTCTATATACCTCACAAATGGAAAGGATATGAAACGTTTCTTTACACATTAAGATTAAGATATATGTAATTTTTTTTTAAAAAAAAATTACCTTAAAATTAAAAATTTTAAAAATATATTTTTTTAAGATTAAGCATAGTGAGAGTTTAAATGATAATTATAAAAAAATACTTTATATAGTGAGAGTTTAAATAAATATTAACTTTTTTTTTTTTTAGTTTTCTATAATGAGTGTACAAATAATAGTAGTAAGATATATTGAATGTTAAACACTTTTTAAAAGGAAAAATATATTAATTTTTTGTGACAACAAAAAAGAGAATACATTTCATCCGTGAAACTTTTGCCACATGAATTAAATTTAATTAATTGCAATTCCGATTGATCTGAGAAAAATACGATCGCATTACTTTGTCAATGAAGTAGGCGTTGAAAATGAACAGGAGGTGCTGAGGGTGGCTGGCGGCCCTGCATTTTACTCTGCTAAAGTTCCCTTTTTTTTTGGAACTCTTCCAAGAGTGGTTGGTTTGCATTAATTTTTTAAGGATAAATCTCGCATGCGGGGCCATGCGTCCACGTGTATAACATGTTTTGCTTACATGATTCTGACAATGCTAGCGGGTTTGATTTGCAACATCCCATGTTTTTTTTTTTTTCATTTTTCCAATTTTTCTTTTTTGTTTCATTTTTTGTATTTACCCCATTTTCTACTTTTATTTTTTCCATTTTTTTTTCTTTCTGTATATGATTCTCTTTTATTTCGTATTTCACTTTTATCTATCTTTTTATATTTCACTTTTTTCAAGTTTTTTTTGTTTTCCTTTTCCAGTTTAATTTTTTTTTCATTTTCTATTCTTTTTCTCTTTCCAATTTTTTTTTCATTCTATTTGTCTCCCATTTTTTCATCTTATTTTTTGTGCTTAACTTTGTTTATTTTTTTATCAATGTTTTGTATTCTTTTCCCTTCATTTTGCAAATTTGTTAATTAATAAAAGAGTGAACATCTAGCAATTAATAGTAAAAAAAACTCAAAAATTATTTAAGAATAACTTTTAATTTTAGTATTTTGATTAAAAAATCTAACATTAACTATAAAAATTGTTCCCAAACGGAATAATATCTTAATACCGCTCAGTTTGTAAGTTAACAAGTTTGGGAAAACCACTTTTTAGTCCGTAATTAATTGTTCAGTTAAGACATCAAATATCTTAATGGATGTAATTTTATGAGGAAAAAATTACGAATAAACCACTAACATTTTTATGTTGGCCTGATTCACTCATTAATGTTTTTTCTATATCAAATAAACCACTGACGTTTCTAAGTCATCTCAAATCATACACTATTGTAAATTTTGCCGTTAATTCTAATGAATCTTAGCATAAAATATCAAATTTAGTCTCTACATTTTATATTTATATTTCTAGCACCTCTGAAGTTTATTAATCTAATATTTGAACCACCTTCTTGAAGCCGATATTGATTTTCGAACTCTATTTGTGGGTAGTAATTGAGATCCTCCTGAACTTACTAATAGTAGACACAATGTTTCTATTCTTACTCTGCATTATATTGTACCTTAATCTTGAGTTAAGCAATAATATGAGCAAGACATCGGTCGGGAGTGACAATGTTGGGCAAGAGACATCCCATCTTGGGCAGCAATAATGGTACACTTTGAAGGAGCTAGAAGCAGTAATGAATAGACTGTGCTTGAAAAATATAATTGTGGAAGGTAGTTATGGAATTTTATAAATGGTAAATGTAGCCTATTTGAATTATTTTAAACCAAGTAGAGCTATTTTGTTAGTTTTAAAAAGTTAATGATGGAATTTTGTATCATTTCAAGAGCCAAATGGGTAAATTGGCCTATTTGATAATGTTAGTGGATTATTTGGTTATTTTAAATAACATCAATGGTTGATTCAGCCGAAAAAAAAAATATTAGTGGCTAATTCGAGCCGGGTCCAAAATGTTAGTTATTTATTCATTATTTTTGCCAATTTTAGAAGTTTCATTAAAGTTTGGTGCTCGTTTTGGTCAATCATATGTACCAAAAAACAAATAAAAAATCCCTTTTACCATTAACAATATATAGAATTTGTTCGTGCTTTTATGAAATTGTGTTCACATTTTTTTACTATTAACTGTTCATTCCTTATAAATTATCTAATTTGAAAAAATTCTTCTGAGCATAAAAAATGGAAAAAAAAATTACACTTCTGATCCATAATTTCAAAACTTCTCAATTAATATAGTCAATAGCTTAATAGACATAATTTGAAACATCCATTTAAATTCGATCAACTGGTTTTAAGTTCTAACCAGGTTGTAGCTCCTATTAGGGAAAAATTTATACTCTATGGATTTTCCTTTTTCCCTTTTTCGTTTATAATCAAAATCCAAGTAAATTGATAAAAAAACAAAAAAACAAAAAAAAAAAACAGGGTGAAGAAGAGGAGAAATATCCAATTGAGTTCTACTTCCAAATTCTTTATATACATAAAAGGCGTGGGGTGTTTTACTGTTCATTAAACAATAACGGCCCCAATCTTTTTGTTTGCTTTTCCAAAAAATGGTCAATTCTTCTTTTACTCCTTAAGTATGTTTTTTTTCCCTTTTAGTACCCAAAATATTTTATATAACGATTGGATCCCTGATTTGCTTCACTTTGTGACTGAAAGCCAGGTACCTAATCATCAGATAGAAGAGTTTGTGAACCAAATTAGAAAAAATAACAAACTTAGTGATTGGATAAGAAATTTTGAATTAAGATTTCTACATACCTAAAATTTAAAAAACTCTTATATAGTTCTATAAATTTTTAACTATTTATGAATCTTAATTCCTAATTTAGGGTTTTATACTAGTAAATGGGAATTAATATCTTATATATCTTAAAATTTATGAAACTCTTATCTAGTTTTTTTTTAAATGTTTTAAGGCTTTTCTCTTCTCAGTGAATGGTCAAATACTTCTTTCAGTTCTTGGATATATAATTTCTTCCCTATCCCCAAGCTTCTTTGTCTAATAATTGAATCCTCGGTTTGTTTCACTACTATGATTGGAAAAAGGGACCTGATCATCGGATGAAGAAGTTTAGGGATCAAATGAGAAAAAAATAAAATTAGGGACTGCCACAGGAATTTGACCATTTATAGGAAAAAGTCAAAAAAAAAATTAGGATGAAATTTTTCCCCGTTGCAATCTGCTGGTAGCAAAGCTAGTTGTCATTAAGTTTGTCATTAAAGTACAAGTTCAAGTGCGGCAAGAAACTCTTTTGGATAAGAATGAAAAATTAGAGTTTCCATATCTATATATACGCATTATTTGTGTTAGAGAACACTGGAAGTGGGACTGGGGGTCACGGCAAGTGTCTGGTTCCATGGAGTTCCTGGGGCTTCTGTTGGTGTCTCTGATGCCGGTGTTGAAGGTGCTTCTGGTGATCGGAGTTGGCCTCATCCTCGCCCTCGACAGCGTCGGTCTCTTGGGACACGACTCTCGGCACCATCTCAACAATGTACTGCTCTGCTATATATTCTCTAGAATATGTTTCATGGCCTAGTTTAGCTGATATCTATCCTCTCATCTTTCTCTTCTCCCACAGCTCGTTTTCTATGTCTTCGGCCCCGCTCTGGTCGCCACCAACCTTGCTGAGACCATCACAATCGAGAGTCTGCTTACACTGTACCGTCACGTATTTTTTATAATTGTTTGTAGTTAAATGAGAGATTAGAGCTTTTGGCCTGATTAAGTTTGTGTTTAGGTGGTTCATGCCCGTTAATATCCTGCTATCCTTTGTAATTGGGTCTGCACTTGCCTGGATTCTTGTCAAAATCACCAGAACTCCGCATCATCTACAGGGGATCATCATTGGTTGCTGTTCTGCTGGTTAGTTTCCCCCTTTTTTTTTTGTTTTTGGTTTCTTTCTTTTTGGCCAGAGATTAATTTGTCAATTTTTTTGCTGCAGGTAATTTAGGGGGCATGCTTCTTATAATTATTCCAGCTCTCTGTGAAGAGTCTAACAATCTTTTTGGAGATGCATCTGTTTGCTCAAGTTATGGTCTCGGATATGCTTCACTCTCCATGGCGGTACACGACTGAGTCTTCTTTTAATCCATTGTCTTCCATGGAAATTGTTTCTGTAACTCTGTCTGGTTAGACTTGTAATGGAAACTCGTTAACTGAAAGAACCGAAATCCGAAAAAACTGTACTTTAGCTTCTCTCTGGAAGTCCTCTACAGCAACTGAAACTGCTTTTGCTTCATGTTTTTACATACTGCTGCAGGTTGGGGCCATCTATATTTGGTCTTATGTGTACGTCATTGTCGAAGCATATGCGAATGTGAGCCCTGATTGTGAATGTGATGATGATGCTCCCAAGCCTGTAACATTCTCAGAAAGCGGCAGAGAAGCTCTATTGAGTCCGAGCTCAACTCGCAAAGGCGCTAAGGTATGGATCCTGTTCCCATCCCCACTTATGTATTTGTCCCTCCATGTGTTTTCATGTGTTTTCCTCTTTGGTTTTCACAGGTTTCTGTGTTAAACAATTTCATTGCGCGTGCCAAAGTAATTGCCTGTAAGATCCATCTCAAGCAGGTGCTCGCACCCCAAACAATTGCAGCGGTATGATGCAAGTTCCTTTGTACTAATAGATTGTTCTGGCCTGCGTTATCCATTGTTTCAGTTGTCTCCTTTCTTTAAATTTCTTTAGATCATCGGGTTTATCATTGGAATCGTGTCTCCAATCCGAAAGTTTCTGATCGGGGAGGGTGCTCCACTTCGAGTGCTTGATAGTTCTGCCGCCTTGTTGGGGTGTGTGATCTCCCACAACTGTCTTTCTCATTAACTTTATGGCAATAATGCTTCCCTCTTATGGTCACCTATTTTTGCAGGGAAGCAGCAATTCCATGCATGACCCTTGTTGTGGGTGCAAACCTACTCAAAGGTAGTAACTTGTCCCCCTTTTTCGACTTCCTTTGGACCGAGTTTCGATTGCCAAAGATGAGCACAACTAGTTGAACTGTAAAAGGGATTAAGAAGCAAGATTTGTTGTGCAGGTCTAAAGGGATCAGGGATCGGGCCTTCACTTGTTGTAGGGGTTATTATGGTGAGGTTCATCATAATGCCACTGATAGGGTTCGGTATCGTTAAAGCTGCAATTCACTATGGCCTCACCGGATCAGATTCGCTTTACCAGTTCGTTCTTATGCTTCAGTATGCGCTCCCACCTGCAATGGCTGTAGGTAATGAGATACACCAAATGTTCTTAATAATTCATGACTATAGTTACAATTTAGGTTCAGCTCCAGTTCTAGAGATCACTTCAAATATAGGACCTAACATTTTGGTGAGAGAAAGGGATGGAAAAGTGGGCCCTGGGGGGGTGGGTTTAGGAGACATTGTGACCCCGGGAGCACCAAATGGACCCCAAAAGGCAGCAAAAGAAGGGAGAGACCCTAAGGCCTAAAATGCTTATCATAATCCAAATCCTCATTGCTGTAACTGAATTTTGCAGGTACAATGACAGAACTTTTCGAGGTTGGGCAAACAGAGTGTTCTGTGATTATGCTCTGGAGTTATGCAGTGGCCGCAGTTGCTATTACCTTCTGGTCTACATTTTTCTTGTCGGTTGTAGTATAATTTTTTCCAATTTTTTTTCTCTATCAAACATATATATTGCAATGGAAACTGGAGCCTGTGATCGATGGTTCTCTTCTTGTTTTTGTTTCAAATGTTCCTGTCGGGTCTTGCATAGTACAAGTCAGCTGAAAAACCTGCAGACGCATGAGCATAAAAAGGGTTCACCTGCTCATATTCCCAGATTATTTACTTCTCGAACAAGTAACATCTTCTGATTATGTCAAATCTACACAGCTTGATCAGCAAGTTTAGGCGTTTCGAATCACTTCCATGTGAGGAGCATGACATTGATGGAGCATGACTTAGTCTATTTAACATGTAACAACAGAGGACAACAGGCTTGCCAATTGGCAAAAGTGTGTTCATGTTTCAATATGGAGATTAGATGAGCATCAAACTGGGGAAGAAATTAAAAGAGAAATAAGAGAGAAAAATTAAATGGATTAACGAATTGCTATGAGTGGGCCTATAAAAAAAAAAAAGCAACTGCTCCCGCTTCAGCCCAGCCTCTTTCTGGTATAAAGCTATCACATGCCCAGTTCAACTTTCTACATGAAGCTTTCTAGATCTCGTCATTTCTGTATCATTGTGATGCTGCATATTGTTCGTCTCTGATATGAGGCAAGAAACTAACAAAGGTTAGTTCGGTGTAAATCTAAACCAACAGGAGAATACAGTCACATAATTTTGTTCAACACAAATTCCTCTAACCAAGTATTTACAAGCATACAGACACAGAGCATTTGGTGTACAGCAGATTAAATATTTTACCACTGAAGTTCAGGGTGCTTCAGGAGTTACCTGATCAAAAAACATTGTACACATCCGTTAATACAGGACATAGCTGCCAATCAATCATTTTCTCAGAAAGGGTTTCTGGCAGACTAGTAGGCGCTGGTCACTGCCATTTTGAAGATCAATCACCCTTGCTTCCCAACGTATCTGTGTGGCAATTGTCCTTGCCATTTCTATAGCTCCCAGATTATCACTAATAACAACCCAGCCCTAACAAACCCAATAACAAATGCATTCTCAACATCAGTAGAATACTAAAACCTGCATATTTGGCTGTGAAATACTTTCTTTAGAACTATTGTTGATAATGGTAGATCAGAAAAGGTTATAACTAAAACACTTGCATTCTTTACCCCCCAGTCAGGGTTCGGTCAATATAAAGGAAGGACAAGGGGCATTTTCTCACATACGATAAAAGCAACCATCTTTATCAAAATACGATGCAGTTTTGGACCCTTCAATAAACAAAATGTAGAAAGTTAAAATACCAAAGTACCTCTGCCCGCAAAATTCGGTCCATCTCCAAAAGTAAGTCCATCATACTGCATCTCTCAGAGGTTATACGTGAGAGTAACCCATTTGCATGAAGCATGTCATATGTACGAGGATATGTTGGAAAGGGTTCACACCTGAACCAGCAGACACATCTGTTACTTTCTAAAATTAAGATGTAGAAAATTCATTCCTAGATGGTAATGAGTAGCAACCATGAAAGGGAAGATCTAATATAGAAACACTTGGCAATAATGACTGTTGGGATAGCTATCTGTTTTATTATGTGGCAGACAGTATATAAAACTGAAGTCCCGACTCCAGGAGATTTAAGAAATACAATAAAACAAGCCATTGCAAAAATCAAGACAACAAGAAAGAGAATACGTCCCAAGCTGACATTCAGTGAATTCCCAGATACCATATCTAGACATCACCAAGATAACTAAAAATGTTATGGGTGTACCTACATGGTTTACACAATTGGGTGAAATAAGGCTCAAGCTTTGACCATAATTTGGAAATGGACCTATTGAATTATTGTGTTCACAGAATGCACTAAAAAATTCAGTTCTAACACTGAACTTACACCGACGAAAACACACATGCACGCATATATTTTATTTTGTGGGAATATGAGAGTGTGCTATGATCTGGTAATAATGAGAACAACTAACCAATCATGTAAGACACCAGCAAGACCTTGGTCTAGTATGAGAGGAAGTGTGCTCTGGGCCCAAACAGGCACAACATTCATGACCCATACTAATTTTCTTCCCTCCATAAATGCAGCATTTAACCCCCCATAATGAGCATTCATGTCCATCACATTGCGAATCATGTTGTATGGAGGTAAAGGGTCTTCATCACCTGGCCTCTTTGGGTGGTCAGAAAAAATTAAGGGAGTTAGCAAAGACCAGTAGTTCTTTAGAGCTGATCTCCAAAACTGCAGATCTTCAAAGAAATCTTCTGGTGTAACACCTGCATGGAAAATACAATAATCAACAACAGGTAAACAGCTAAACAATATCTTAATAAAGCAATCTATTGACAAAATAGACGTCTTGAAGAAAATGAGTGATCCATATATCTGTATTTGAACAATACTTTCCATGAACTTCAAGCTCAGCAGATGTCAAATCTGAACCAGATGACCTGTTCTGAATTGGAATCCAGCGTTTGCTGAATGTACCACTTACACATGGTTTGAGGGGCTGATAATAAGGTACAGGATCATGTTCTTCTTTGCAAAGTGGTACAGCTTCATGACTTCTACATAGAAAGATATAAAAATATTGAACAGGAGTTAGTAGATAAAAGTATAGGACACAACACAAGCAAGCTGTTAAAAGTAAATATCCAAAAGCGCTAAGAAAATTAGCCCAGTGACACAAAGCCATCCTCTAGAATGAGTGGAAATCTAGTAAGCTTTATCCATATGCTCACCGTGAAGAATAGCAACCCACATCAGCAGTTTTCTGCCAGATGAATGTCTGCTCTTGCTGTGCAATAAGACTCCAACAAATTTTTTCTGTCAACTCTTCCATTGGTGTCAACATATTTCTCTTCTTTGGACTTGAGCTTTCAAATTGCTTGATTGTGGGTGAGGTTAAAACAACATAACCACCAGGTTTGAGAAGTCGGTCCAGTTCTATAAGGAACATCCCATCTGTTTCATTGTGATAAAAATCAGAGCAGCTGTCACCTTGAATGAAAGTATGCATCTGTTTCTGAAGTCACCTTAGGAAGCAATGCAACTCCAATTTATATAGTAACAAGTGAAGACAACACAGAGTGAATGTGGCACATGAGCAGTCAGTACAATTTATCTCTTTATTTTTGCAGAACCTCGCAGAACCAATAATATGAATAGTAGAGTGCTTGAGACAAGCTAATCTTAGATACAAGAGTTACCTTTTTGATCCCACACAATGCCACATTGAGCACAATGAAGCATGTCAAATGATAAAGACGGATAGGGCAGTTGTCTTGATATAAAACTGGCAATCATTGCTGGAACACCTCTCTCGAGGGCTAGCTGAACTTGGCTTGCAGTTGCTTCATATGCCGCAATACAAAGAGACATTAGCCTGAGTGATACCAAATGAGCTCCAAAACTTCCATAACCACAACCAATATCAAGCACTGTGCGCACCTGTAACAAAATAAGACAATTAATGTATCAAAAACCAACTATTTTACCTCTTTATATAGATCTAGTAGGTGGATTGGCTGCACGTTGCTGCAGCAATTCATTGTCCTAGGGGCCGATTGTAAGAACGCAATGTCTGGGGAGCAGGAGGAGAAAGTACCATATTTTTTAGGGACTCAAATATGTTGAATTGGGGGGTCAATTGGCAGAAAGAGAAGTTTTAGGACCAGTTAACCAAAGATAAAGATTTAGGAGACCTTTTCCAGGACTTATCCATTTCTTTGTTTGGACAATCTTCTTGGGCTAGGCTGAGCGCTTTTCATCTTTGGCCCACACCTAAGTTATTATAGATCTACAGTAACTTGTGCCTCCTCTTTAGCATATATCTATGATGATTGGTAACTATTTAGTATCCTGATTCAGGTTCACATGCAGTCATCCTTAGCATGCATGTTACTTCATCCCATAAGAAGTTCTATCCATAAACCACATTAATGCCAAGGAATGTGATATAACACCATGGCTACAATGGTAAGTAATTCCTTTTTCCACAATTTGCATCCTTGCAGAACTTAAACTCTGGCACGATAATAAAACTGAAATAAGATACAAAGAAGACTTACACCAGCTTGAACAAATTCAGTATCACTACCAAGTCCAATCATCTCTGCAATCTGGCGAGAGTAATCTTTAACACCATCAAATATCAGTCCATTGCCTGAGTGAAAAGCAATTTGATTATCTTCAAGCAGCATCAACCTACAGAATTAGTTGAAAGAATCTTGATATTAAATGAATATGTGTGCATGGTGTACAGACACAGATAAAAATTTAACAAGGAAAACAAGGAAATAAAGCGCATCATACATGAGCTGACACAGCAGAAGTAGATTGGAGTTTTAAAAAGCAATGTTTGTAGGAGAAGGAAGAACAGATAAGTTTCCACTTTATACAAATTGGGGCAAAAGCATACCTCTTTGTCATGGTTCCAGAAGTAAGAAAAAGATCCTTTGTTATCTTCACATTACCACCCCAGATCACATCCTTGCCAGCTGGCCAGCGTAACGGAATCTTATATTCCTTGGGAGGGCGAACCAAGCACCGCTGATGTTGCCCTGCAACTTGACAATGCCGATCGAATTCCTCCCCATCTTTATATCCTGCCAATATATTTGCCGATACATTGTAACAAGGAACATAATTTTCTCTTTCTTTGCCACATAGTTCAAACTCCTTCTGATGACCAGCTCCTAATGAGAGAGTTTTCAGCTCCAAATAATCTACGGCTGCTTGCTCCTTTAGTCGTCTATAGTTAGTAAAAATCTCAAGTGTCGGAGTGGAAGCTACAGAATCAAAGGAATTAGATGAAGATGATCCTAAGACTGCAATAAGTGCAAGGACGCTAACAAGGCACAACAACAACCAGCTGAGCGGTGGTTTGGGGCCAAAAATGATAGAGAGCTTATTCAATAAGGGGCTTCTCATGTCCAAGCTAAGCAACCCCCTTCCAGAACAAAGTTTCAAGCTTGACTACAGGAGAGATCCTTAAACCTAAATCCCCAAGAACCACAAAACCCAGAACGTATCATCACATTTAAGCTTCTACGGATAAGACCACGAGTAAGTACAATGCCCACATGCATTGAAACCACTTCCTTTATTCTTGCCGCTGTCCAGATCTTCTGTCACAAGATCGAATCATCAAGACTCCCAAATGTAACAACCTGGTATTTAAGTAAGTCATTAGCATACAAGCATCAAGGTGTTACTTTTCAATTAATTAACTTTAAAGTAATCCCTTCAACCTATGAAGCAGTGTACAATGTGAGACCTTCTTTGTCCATTTCCACAATAGGCACAATAGTAATTTCAAAGCAGTTACATAAACGGTAAATTTGCGAATGATGTCCTACATAAAATAGAATATGTGTCAGAGCATCCAACCCAAAGCCAACTGGCAATGGTGGAGATGCATTGAGGTGTAAAGCAGCATAAAATAGAATATGTATCAAAGCTTCAACCTAAAGCCAATTGACAATGGACAGTGAACCCTTGCTACAACATAAAGCACCAACAAACCCCCTGACAGTATGAGAAAACAATATTTAACACGTTTCTCACATGTGAGCTAGTGAAACAGCTGAAAATGGACCAGTCAGGTGGACCATCATGACAAAAATAGGGCTTTTACAACTGACAGAGGCGACTGACAGACCTTGGTTGGTATTGATCCAATACCAGTTGGCAATGGATGGAGAGGCTTTACACAACATTAAGTACAAACAGACCCCTCCACTTAAAATGTAGATAACACCACTTAACTCTACAATGTCTTTCAAGTTTGAGTCCACTTATTAGGCAAGCATCTTTCCTTTATGTTAACTGAAATAATCTAATTTACTTGTAAAGGTCCATTAAATTTCATTTAAAGAACCCATTGATTCTGAAAAAACTAAGGATCTTCTAGGTCCTAGAATCTAGGATTCATATCATACAATCTTTTTTTTTTCCCTATGTTTGATGAATTCCATCTTCATGTTTTAAGAACCGTTACTAAACTCTGTAATTCACAAATATACTTTTTTCAAGACCTTATAAGATTATAAGTCAATAGTTGCAAAACTATATAACCACATTCAATTAAATAAGTTGTACTACAAACAGAATTCCAAACGTTTCTTATAGGAAAAGAAAATGTCTAGCCTAACTAAGAAAGTTACCATGTGGATGCATATCATTTTGCAGCTAAGAATAACACATAACTATAGCCCTTATCCAGAATTCAGTTCTCCAAAATCTCTTTAATTTTCAGCCAGATTCTCAAGAGAAGTGACCAACTTAATGAAATTTGGCAATATCAGAATGTCACGTCCAAATTAGAACTATTTGAGGACAAACAGATATCTCAAGTTAGACTGTTGCACTGTTTTTTAACTTCAACTTCAACCTTACAATGATTTTACAGACCAAAACACTTAATCCCTTTCAAGTTTCCTGTTTTTCCAACCCTCAATAAGTGAGGTTTAATGCTCATATGTGGACAGCGATAGCACTTTGGCTTTACTTTACTTACTCCCCTAACCTACCTTGCTACACCTACGAGATAACTTCAAATAATATATAGGTCGTTATACTAAAACAATTTAAGGGTTTTTTGGATTGTTGTAAGGCCGCACAAGTCTACGAGTTAAAGACTAACATTTACACGATAAAAAACGATAAAAAGGAATTAGTGGAGTATTTTATTCTGAATTACATCACTCCAACCGTATCGCTGCCACTGCTGGTAATGTTACTGAACTTGGGTTTTCTATTATAATCCTTGCTACACCCTCAACAACCACCAAGCTTAGTAAAATCAAATGTTGAACCATGCAAATTAGACTAAATCTACCAATAACAGCCCACTAACAATCTACAAACAACAAAAGCGAAACTTACTGTGGATCAGAATCTTCTTGTTTCTGCTAATTCCCTGCAATTAGCTTAATGATCTTCACCTGATCTCTCTCACGGGGATCAGCCCACCTCAATTGGCAAGATAATTGAAGACGATCAAACAATGAAAAACAGCCACACAGCAACTAAGCAATTCCCGATCAGATAAACCTGCAGCAATCAAAGTATGATCCGCTGGGATCAAAATAAAATCTTCTTCACAACCCAATTCCCCTAATCTTACCCGCATTTCGAACAACATAAAAAGAGTCAATCACCAAGAGCATCAAATCCAAACAGGGGCATGGGATCAAAGAAAATGCAAATCAAGCGAATTTTGGGCTCTTGCAGAGAAGGAACGTACCAAATTGCAGGAGAAACGAGAATTCTCACAAGTTGGAGCTGAAGAACAAATGGAATCACAGCGGAGCAGAGGGAGGTGGGCGTGTTTGTTTGTTGTCGGGCTTGTTATAAATGCTGTGCACAAATCCAGATCCAAAGGCGCTTACTTTGAGACAGAAGAACGAACAGAAACAGGCGGCCAAATTATTAGCGCAACGATCAAAATTCCATTTTTTTCACTTTTATCCATCTGTCTTCTGCTGGTGGTGATGGTGGTGACGCTACGAGCACACGCAGGTGAAACACATGTTCTCTGGCACGCTGGATGTGATTGAGCCGTCTGATTAACTGCGCCTCTGGTTCCCGCCGCACAAATGTGCATTAGCGCACACCAAATTATCGTCACCAATTCGATGAAACATTTGAGTTAGGATCCCGCACGGATATTAGAAAAATGAAAAAACTTTTTATAATTATTTTTACTTTTACAATTTATCTTTTATTTGTAAATTAATAAATACGAAAAAAATATTGAATATTAAAAATATAATTTAAAAAATAAATTAAAATAATTTATTAAATACGAAAATATTACAAATATTTTAGACTACTCAAGACGAAAAGAATAATAATCTAAGAATTTTTTTTTCTTCTTTCTTTTTCGATATATTTTTTCGGGCTAAATTTTCATCTTTTCTCACTTAAAATTTACCCTAACTTGAAATATTATCCCTGACCTTAGAAAATAAGTTCTTAAAGTTTAACATATTTTACAATTGGCTTTTCATCTATAGATATCCATGACATCCAATTGACAAATGTAAAAGCTTATATTTCGCATATATTAGATATTTTTTATTAATAATACTTTCTTCGTCCCATGTTCCTTACAACATTCACTATTAAAAATTAATTTATAATTTTTATATTTTCAACATTTTAGTATATAAATGAAAAAATTTTATATATGAATGATAAATAAAGACCTATAATTTCTAAATATATTTTTTACAATTTTTTTCTCATAAATAATAACATGAATAAATTTAAGTTAAATTATTCAAAAAAGTCAAAAATTTTTTAAGAATATGGAACACTAAGTATTAGACTAAAAATATTTTTTCATTAAAATTTTATTTGTTGTAATAAGTTGTTATGAGCAGATTAAATAGTTACTCTGAAATCTGAATGGTGAATACAACATTAAGCAGATTTTGAAAATCTAGTAAGTGTAACTTCTATAAAAATTTATGTATTAATCAAACCTTGCCCTTTTTTATTATTTTTTTAAGATTCATACTATGTTTTAGTTTTTTATATTTGCCAGTTGAACACCTAATGGAGGTCTGCAGATAAAAGGGTAATTGTGCAATGGGCTACTTTATAAACAGTTTTGGTTTGTTACTTCAATGACAATTTTGCAACATAGTAGAGTTTAGCGACTAATGGTGTGATTTAGCCTTATTTTCAAATAGTTTCTGGGTATAATGCACTTTCGGTCCTAAAATATTAAAATCATCAACTTTTCAATCGTAACATTACTAATCTTGTTGCTAGAGACTGAACTGGCTATTTTTTTTTTATTTTTTTTAATCAAAGTTGGGGATCACTTTATAATTTTTTAAAAATCTATATTGAAACTTGAAAACATGTAGGGATCAATTTGTAATTTCTTAAAAAATTTTGGACTATATCTAAAATTCCTCAATTTTGGGAATCAAACCATTTGGAGCTTTGCAGAGTAGGAGTATAAATAAATATAATGTTCGGTGAATCGTTCGGTAAGAGTTCGTTTATTTAGTTAAACGAAGGAACACAAACATATTTTTCTGTTCGATTGGTTAAACAAATGAACACGAACAAGGTCTTGTTCGTTCATTTACGTTCATGAACCATTCGCTTATTGTTCATTTATATTCATTTATTTATTTTTCATTTATATTGATTTATTTGTTTATTTATATATTAGTTGTACATTTATTATTATATATGCTTTATAGATCATGCATTTTTATTAGTATCTACCTACTCCACTCATGTGATTATGCTCCAATTTTTCTCAAATTAATATATTATTTTTGTTTCCCTAAACATAATCAATCATTTTCCTCATAGCGTAAACCTGCTATAGCACCAAGCTGAGCCCTATTACCATAACCTATAATCTTTCTCACCATCGCTTATTGCCCTATTGGTCATTGCTAGACTCGCTTCAATTTAGACTGGTGATAGTCATCAGGTTTAAGTGTTCGTGTTCGTGTTCATTTATTAATAAACAAACGAACACGAACAGAGAAGTTATGTTCGTTTATTGTTTGTGTTAGTGTTTATTTAAAGTTAAACAAATAAACATGAATATGGCTTGTTTGTATTCGTTCGGTTTGTTTACAGCCTTATTGCAGAGTAGGGCAGGGCTTGGCCATTGAAAATAGGCCAAGATGCCCATATGATCCCTTAATTTTTCTAACTCTAACGAGTTAGTTATTTATTTTTAACTCAGTATGAGTTAGTTCCTTAACTTTGAAAAAGTTAACAAGTTAGTTCAAAATGGATAGAATGTAGGACGATGTTAAAATTTTTGCTGTTGTGGCATCGGGCATCTCCGTTTTCCTTTCTTTTTCCTTTCCTGACACCATCATCAGCTCTCTTCCCCTCGCCACCACCCACCGGCCATCTCCGTCAAATCAGCCGCATCTTCGTTGAATCTGGCCCATCTCCATTGTATCTCACTCCTCGCGCGAATCGAAGTTGTCGATGGCTTCGAAGCCCTGATCAAAGCTGACAATGGGCAACCCATTGAGGTTAAGGCACTGAGGCGTACTCCGGCAAAGTCTTTCTGGGCTGATGGCCCTGAAGGCAAAAATAGCAGCGCGTAAAAGTGGAAGCCACAATTGACACAGAAAGGAAAGGAAGGAAGCGATTCAATGATGATTTTCTCCTTCTATTGCAGAGATAGTTGTATTCAATTGTTGATTTCAGAAGTTGTTAGAATGGGATTATGTAAATAGCTTCTCCATTCACCCATGCTGGTTCAAATGCGAATTGATTGTTGCTAATTTCATCTACTCTATGTATTTCGTCATTAGCAGTCTCATCTGAAAACTCGGATGGCTGTATAAGGGATAACAGATTGAGGCGACGATGGTGCTCTAAACAACGTGCGAGATCGTCATCACAATCCTCATTTACTTCCTCCTCTGGCTTCATCTCCTACTTTTAATTGCTGAAATTCCAATAAATCTTCAGTGCAAGCATTGAAACCATTTGGACTAGGCGGAGCTATGATGGGGCTTGATGAGAACGAGCACGATGTTAGAGCTCCAGCAATAGAGCACCTCCTAGATCGATTCTTTAAGACATCCACGCATGGTGTTAAGTCACAAACTACGCACATGGACGCTTTACGTCATAGACTAGACTAATTTATTTAGTTTAGCAAAGTTGATAGACTAACACGCTTAATTTGAAAAGTTAGAAAACTAAGTTACACTGAGTCAAATAAAAAGGACTAACTCACACGAGTTTGTCAAGTTAGATAACCAATTATGCATTTCAGCCTTGAAAATACTAAAAGTTGATCCAATCATTTACGGTATTATCTCCATTCAAAAAAGTCAAATTAGAGTTTTGACAAAGCAAATCAACGTGTTCATCACCAGAAGTACTAATAGAGTACGTCAAATTGTTCAAAAATACCCAGAAATGGAGCATAAGTGGTCATGAATTGTCATTATTTGATTCACAAGTCGAGTGGATAGACTTGTTCATTATCCCTTAATTACCCAATTGTTTCTATGTGTGCCTCTCTTTCTTTTTTTTTTTTTTTTTTCCATTTCCTAGGTTATTCCCCATCATCATGGTGGAGTCTAATTTCTTAATGTACAGTTAGATGTCAGAACCAGTGACCTTACCAAACAAAGTCTTTCCATTTACAACTAAGGATGGAAACAAGCCCAACAAACCCAAACATCTTAGGTTCAAAACATAACTTGTTAAGAATTAGTCTTACTTGAACTCAAACTCAAGTTTGAGAAGCTCAATAAATTGAGCTCAAAATTTGGCTAAAAAAAACTCAGTGGTTCAATGAGCTTGAAGCTTGGCTCAAATGATGGAACTCAATTCGAGCTCAACTGAGGTTTGTTGGGCTTAATCAAAGCTCTAGTATGTTTTTATGAATTAGGTGTTATTTATTTTATCAAATTAATTATATTATATTAACATTATATGGAGTTTGTTAGATTTGATTAGAGTTCAAGTCGAATAGTATCAAATTTGAGGCTTGTTAAGCTAGATTTAGTAATGAAAAATCGAGCTCAAACTCGAATTGTTCGATTAGGACTTAGAACGTTCTTGCCCTTATTCACAACCCTTAGGACTCAAGCATTGCATGTGTTGCTTAAGGGGTCTAAGCCCTTCCACTTGGATGAACTCGTGCTGGTTGTTGCTTTTTTTTGTTTTTGAAGTCTCTATTATTTTAAGTTAAATAACTTATTATATTGTTTTCATTTTTATTAATTTTTATTTATAGTTAATGTCATTTGAAAATTAAAAATTTCTTTATTTAGTAATTACTTGAATAAATTTGTTTAGAAAGCATTTAATTTTTTATGAAATTTTGTCCATACCCAACCTAATAAAAGAAAAATTAATAAGAAGTACTTACCTTTGAAAGAAAAACGTTTCAACAACAATTTTTGAACTTCTTAAAGCATATAGTTTTTTCTATTGGAGTATAGAGTTTTAATTAGTATATAAGATAGGTACACAATTGCTAAAAATGAAATTTTCATATTAAATCATACATTATTTAATTACAAACAATAGGCAAGTTTGTTTTTCATTAGGTTTAATGAATTAATGTCAATTTTCTTATATAAAGTATTTACTTCTCCAAATTATCAATTTATTAAAATCTTGCTTTCTAAAAGGTCCAAAAAGTAACTTTAAGATATTTTGTAAAATTAAATAAAGTACTTTTTATTAATTTTTTAACTTAACCAACATAGGAAAAAATAAAAATTTATAAAAAAAAACTTACTTTTCACGAAAAAATGTTATAAAATTACTTCTTAGACCTTTTAAAATATAATATTTTAATAAATTAATAATTTTGGTAAATAATCACTTTATATTAAAATAATGTACAATACATTACGATAAATAAATTGACAAAAATATTATAAAATTACTTTTTTGGGCCTTTTAAAGTTCAGGATTTAAATAAGGTGATAATTTTGATAAAATAATAACTTTATATCAAAATAATTCACATAATATATTAAAATTAATACAAAATAAATTTACCCTAAATCCGGACTATTATTATTTTGCTTAGTCAATACAAATTACAAAAGGGTAGGGTTGATTGAATGGTTGGGGATATGTAGCACGGGGCTAAAGTTTGACTTTCCCCTTTTGAAATTTTTTACAAGCATTTATTGTTCTAGCTTTTCTTCGAACGTTATTTTGTTTGTCTTTTCTTACTACTTTTTCTCATCACCCTATTTTAGCCGCCTTAATTAGTGGCATTCGTTTCCATAAGCTGATTTTTTATCGTTACTTTCTCTCCTACACAAGCTGTAGCTACTCTAACCTATCCAAAAGTCGCTTTTTATATAAAAAAGGGGTGAAGAAAGCTCAGGACCCTCATAAGTTAAAATGGATGTTTCTCCTAACTTAACTTTACCTAAAAAATGAAACTAAAATGTTAACTAAAACACAGGAAGGATGAAAAACATAAAACTGGGGGAGAAAATGTTCTTGCAGCTGTACACAGCTGCAGCATCATTTACTGCCTCCTCAACTTCTTGTTGATTCTTGGCAGCAGTAATTTACTGCCCTGTTTCTGTACATACTCTTTTGTCTGAGATAAGAAAGATCAAAGGACATACCTCGACCCCAATTGAGAATAGTGTTTATCAATAATATTAGAGTTTTCGATAATTTATTTAACAGTTAAAAGAACGCTGAGCTAAAAATTAAAAGCTTTTCTTAGCATGTTGATGATCAAAACTTAGATGCATCGAAGAAATTCAGCGAGCTGGTTATTATGTAAAACAGACACTAAACAGAAGCCTTACATTTGCTGCATTATCTTGAGGACCAAACATAGAATAAAAGAGAGGGCGAGCAAGAGAGACGAACTGGCCGGCGGCGTATAGCTAAGCGAGGCAAGAGAAGCAAGCCATAAGAAACAACGATGTTGAAGTCTGCAAAGGTTTCGATCTCCATCGCCGATCACCTTTCATTGTCGTCGCTAAATCGCCCTTCGCTATTAAAGCTTTATCTCAAACCTGAGGTGAGGACAAGAGATCAGAATCCAGAGACGCAGATTTGTGTTGTTCCAAGATGCAAGGTATTGGCTCTGGGGGGAACATAGTAGGGCGGTGAGCTTTCAGCGGCGGTGGCACTGTTGGTTCATCCATGATTTTGTTGGTTTTTATCAATGTTCTTCGGATTAAGAGGACTAACCGATGAAATTACAGATTTAGTGAGGGCCAGAGTTGATTGGAAAAAAATTGAGGAAATTAAAGAAGATGAGCAAATAGGATTTAGGAAATCGTACAACACTGCTCGTTTTTTTTTTTTATGAAATTGAGGAAATTGGAGAAGAATTCTGAGATAATTATGCCATTCTTTTGATCAGATAAAATTTCTGTGATCCGTTAATTATCTATTCATTAATTTAAAATTTAATTTACAATTAGATGGATTAATCAGTTTAAATGGATATCTCCGGTTTTGATTTCAAATGCTGAAAAAGAAATAAACTTGTCATGTGGCAACAACGTATTCGCTAAGAGATGTGGGCTATTCTTATTTCCTAGTGTAAAATGTTGTCATTTTCCTAATAAAAAATTAAGTTCTGGCACGTGTTGTTACAGTATTCACTCTGTTATGTGAAATGTCTATATTGCCCATAAGTGTGTTTTGCTTTATATATATATAATAGATAAGATCTTATCTTTTATCTCATTTTTTATTTTAAAAAATGAAATAGGAAAGCTATTGTAGTAAAAAGAAACTTCATATTTCTCAAAATAGAAAAAATCTACAAAATGAAAACAGTGTTGGAGATGCTCTAACTTGTTTCTTGACAATTGTATAGGAGCGTTCTATAATACCCCCCATAAAAGGAGGGGCACAGATACTCCCCCAATCTAAGCCGTTAATTGCTTTATGAGTAACAAATAAAACCGGATATATAGGCAAAACCGGTAGAGGGGAGAGAGAAGAAAAAAAAATACCCGTGTGAGGTAAAACCGGTAGAGAGAAGAGAAGAGAAAGAATAAAATAGAGAGGAGGGAGGAGAAAGAAGAAAATATAGGCAAAACCAAAAAATGGCAAAAAGGGAGAAAATGAAATAATGTATTTTATTGGATATAAATTTTTAAAAAAGGGAAAAATAAATTAAAGAATTCAATTTTTATGTGATTTAATTTAGGTTAATTTTTCTTCTTTTATTATGTTGAACTAAAAACTTTCATTAAAAAATTCTTCATAATGTTCTGATGAATTTACTATGATTTCCAACATTTATTATGAGTCCAATTTTTGCATAAGCTTAAATGACTAAATTGATTCTATTTTTGATGATTTTTGTTAAAATTTAAATTAAATAATTCAATTTTTATGTGATTTAATTTAGGTTAATTTTTCTTCTTTTATTATGTTTAACTAAAAACTTTCATAAAAAAAATTCTTAATAATGTTTCGATGAATTTACTATGATTTCCAACATTTACTATGAGTCCAATTCACTATTGTCCATAATACTAAATTGCTAAATTCCAAAATTTTGAACTTACAGTATGATCATTAAAAAATATAGGAAATTTAACTTGTTTTCTCTATTTGAATTTAATGTATAATTTGTAAAGGAATTTAAGAAATGTACATACCTAAATTGTGATCAAGTCACATTGAAGGTACTTAAAGTGTGACCTGGTCACATTGAAAGTAACCTTAAAATGTGACCAGATCAAGTTGAAGGTACATTAGGTGTAACCGGGTAACTTTGAAGGTAACCTAAAAAGGTGACCGAGTCACGTTAAAAGATAACCTAAAGTGTGACTGGGTCACAATGAAGGTAACCTAAAAATGTAATCGGATCAAATTGAAGGTCACCTTAAAATGTGACCGGGTCAGGTTGAAGGTACCTTAAGTGTAACCGGCTAACTTTGAAGGTAACCTCAAAACGTGACCGGGTTACCTTGAAGGTAACCTAAAAAGGTGATCGGGTCACGTTGAAGGTAACCTAAAGTATGACCGGGTCACATTGAAAGTAACCTAAAAATGTAATCGGGTCACGTTGAAAGTACTTTAAGTGTGACCGGGCCACACTGAAGGTAACCTTAAAATGTGACCAGATCACGTTGAAGGTACCTCAAGTTTGACCGAGTAACTTTGAAGGTAACCTAAAAATGTGACCGGGGCACCTTTGAAGGTACATTAAGTGTGGCCGGGTCACATTGAAAGTTACCTAAAAATGTGATTAGGTCACATTGAAGGTTACCTAAAAATGTGATTAGGTCATATTGAAGGTAACCTAAAGTGTGACCGGGTCACATTGAAGGCAATCTAAAAATGTAACCATGTCACGTTGAAGGTACCTTAAGTGTAACCGGGTCACATTGAAGGTAACCTAAAAAAGTTACCACGTCACGTTGAAGGTACCTTAAGTGTAACCACGTCACGTTGAAGGTACCTAAAGGTGACCGGGTCACGTTGAAAATACCTTCGTTGTGACCGGGTCACATTGAAAGTAACCTAAAAAAGTGACCGAGTCATGTTGAAGGTAACCTAAAAAAGTGACCGGGTCACGGTGAAGGTACCTTCATGGTGACTCTGTCACGTTGAAGGTAACCTAAAAATGTGACCGGGCCACGGTGAAAGTACATTCGTTGTGACCAGGTCACGTTGAAGGTAACCTAAAAAGGTGACCGGGTCATATTGAAAGTACCTTCGTTGTGAAGGTAATCTAAAAGTGTGACCAGGCCACGGTAAAGGTACATTCGCTGTAACCGGATCACGTTACGTGACCCGGTCACATTGAAGGTAACCTAAAAATGTGACCAGGTTACAATGAAGGTATCTTTCTTGTGACCGGGTCACATTGAAGATAACCTAAAAAGGTGACCAGGTCACGTTGAAAGTACCTTCGTTGTAATCGGGTCACATTGAAGATAACCTAAAAATGTGACCGGATCACGTTGAATGTACCTTCGTTGTGACCGGGTCACATTTTTATGTTACCTTCAATGTGACCCGGTCGCAACGAAGGTACCTTCACCGTGACCTAATCACATTTTTAGGTTACCTTGAACGTAACCCGGTCACAATGAAGGTACCTTTAACGTGACCCGGTCACATTTTTAGGTTATCTTCAATGTGACCTGGTCACAACGAAGGTATCTTCACCATGACCCAGTCACCTTTTTAGGTTACCTTTAATGTGACCCGGTCACACTTAAGGTACTTTCAACGTGACCCGGTCACCTTTTTAGATTACCTTCAAAGTGACCCGGTCACAACGAAAATACCTTCAATGTGACCCGGTCAACTTTTTAGGTTACCTTCAATGTGACCTGGTCGCAATGAAGGTACCTTCACCGTGACCGGGTCACATTTTTATGTTACCTTAAAGTGACCCGGTCACATTTAAGGTACCTTCACTGTGACCCGATCACATTTTTAGGTTACTTTCTACGTGAACAGGCCACACTTAAGGTACCTTCAATGTGACCCTGTCAGCATTTTAGGTTACCTTTAATGTGATCCGGTTACATTTTAGGTACCTTCAAGGCAACCCGTTCACCTTTTAAGGTTATTACCTTCAATGTAACCTAATCATAATACAATCCAAGGAATTTAGTTGAAATATGGTTATAACTGTTTGGAGGCTAGTACAGCTATGCAAAAGAGAAACAGAAAAAAGCAAAAGGGAAAGGAGAAAAAAAAAAAGAAGAAAATTAAATTAGTGGCACATGGCGAGAGATGCACAATCAATAAAAGTAACAGAAAGGAATAAGGTACCTCAAGGAATGAAAAAAAACTAGATAAATAACGAAAATTTTTGTTGCTTACTACTAGGGATATACAGTCGTTTCGAAGTTGGAACTTAAAAGTCTTTTGGGTTCTGTTTTATAAGTACATAAAGAGAAGATATCGCTGGGTTATTATTATTATTATTATTTTTATACACGGAAGCATATAGAAGATACATGTATACTCGGTTACACTACTATTGCTCAATCTTGGGTTTTGGACATTTAGCATTAATTTAGTGTGTTATTGTATATTATTTTTATAGGAGGTGATTATTTGCCCAAATTATAATTTTATTGATAATTTGCACTTTAACAAGTCTAAAAAGTAATTTTTACATATTTTTTTGTCCAAATTAATTTTTTTAAAATTTTTAACTTAAATAAATTAAAATGATAAAAAATTTACAAATATTTTATTTTCATAGAAAGTGTAAATAATTTTTTGGACTTCTTTAAGTTTAAAATCTCAATAAATTGGTTTTTTTTCTAAATAATTATTTTCTATAAGATTATTGTAAGATAATGAATTAAAATTACTACATAACAAACTGTATTTTAAATTCCTTTCTATGTTACTATTACTTTGTAAATTACTTTTCATTTGCTTTACTAAGTTGATCAGTATACATGAATTTTATCTTTTGAGTATCATTGGTGTATTTTTAAAATATTATTTTAATAAATTTATTATTTAAAAAAATATATATTTTTCCTACTCTATTTGTAGTATTACATAATATATGTAAACGTCTTAAAAAGTTTGAAACATCATTTATGTGTGGATGGTCTTACTTTAAGGTACTTAAATTAATTATATAATTAAAATTTTAGGCACTTGAATAAAAAATAATAATCTCATCATCAAAGAGCTATGTTTACAAATCATCTATAATTCATTTTTTTTTATAAAATTTAAAGTAAAGAATTTGATTTTTGATGCAATGGACAGTACAATAATTTTACTTCTCTTTAATTATTTTAACAAAAAGATTCATAAAATTGTAAAAGGCTATTTCTTTTCAAGTATCTTTAAAATGAGTTGTGCATATTTTTAGGTTATTTAAAATGTGACTTAGTCACATTTTTAGGTTACTTAAAAAGTGACATGGTGTGATTGATTATGGTTTTTTATATCTACTTATATGTATTCAATTTTATGAAGTCTCTTGCATGCCCAAATTAATGAAAGAAAAAAAAAATCATGGTTTAGGGTTTATGTTATGGTTTAAAGATATGATTTAGGGTTTAGCTTTTAGTTTAAAGATTGGTTTAGGGTTTAGGCTATGGTTTAAACAATTTAGGGTTTAGGGTTAATATGTAGGTTTTCAAATTGGGATGAATGGACGGCGACACGAACAAGCGTGGTGGACTAGCTGAAAGAGATAAGAAATGAAAGTGAGAGACGAGAGTGAGATGAGAGTGAGAGGGTTGAAAGAGATGAGAGACAACCGGGTAAAGAAAAATGGAAGTAGAAGGGAAGTAGCTGGAGTGATTGAATTTTTTCAGTCGAGGTTTAGTCAAGTTGCAATCGAAGTTCAATCACGAAAGACATGAATACAGTCACTCCATACATGAGTTTAGTCAAAATTCAGTTGCTATGTTTATCATTTTTCCAGTTTTTTTACTTTATATTTTCATATATATATATATTACAATCATAAATATGTGTATAAATATGTGTGTGTGTGTGTGTGTGTGTGTGTGTGTGTGTGCATACAAAATATGATAAAAATAAATATAACAAATGTAACATTATCAATTCTACATCCCTAAATCGTAAACATTAAACCTAATTATATACCATTAACCCTAAACCCTAAATCCTAAACCATAATTAGACCGTAAAACGGATGCAAATCCTAACTACATACATAGACAAAAACCTTAAACCCTAAATCTTAAACCATAATTAAACCCTAAATTCGAATTCCGTACCCTTAAACCTTAAACACTTAATACAACCCTAATTAAAACCTAAACCCTAAACCCTAATTAAACCCTAAACCCTAATTAAAACCTAAACCTCAAATAAAAACCCTAGTAATTAAACCCTAAACCCTAACCTTAACTACCATTAATCATAAACTCTAAACCCTAAATACAAACCCTAAACCCTAATTATACCTTAAACCATAAATACAAACCCTAATTAAAACCTAAACACTAAACCTAACTACAATTAACCCGAAACCTTAAATACAAACCCTAATAAAGCCTAAACTTAACTGTAAATACAAAGTCTAATTAAATCTTAAACCCTAAATACAATGCCTAATTAAACCCTAAAACCTAAATACAAACTTTAATTAAACACTAAACCCTAATTAAACCCAAAACACTAAATACAAACCCTAATTAATGTGTCTATTTTTATATGATTTTTTGTAAAAATTATTCTTAAAGAGTTCAATTTTTATGCAATTTATTTTAGGTTAATTTTTCATGTTTTAGTATGTTTAATTAAAAAAATTCTTAATTATGTTACAGTGGATTTACTATAATTTCCAACTTTTTCTATGAACTGCAACTCCAATTCACTGTTGTCTATTGTACAAAATTCTTAAATTTCAAAATTTTTGGGTGAAAATATAAAAAATTTAAAAATTTAGGGTCATTCTGAGTTTGGGGTCAAAGTTAACATGTTCACAAAAGTTTGACATCTTTGCGAGTTTGGGGTCAAAGTTAACATGTTCACAAAATTTTGACATCTTTGTGAGTTTGGGGTCAAAGTTGACATGTTCACAAAAGTTTTTGTCAGTATGACAAACCTTGAAATATTTAGGGACTTGATTGATAACTTCTTAAAAAAAGGTAGAAATCAGCGTTTTAGTCCTGAATCGTTACAAATTATACCGTTAACACCTCATATTTTCCTTTGTGTCGTTCACCACTGCCAACCTCACTAACTCCGCCGCTGCCACAGTTTATCCATCGCGAACCCTTTCAGATGTCTGCCACCATGTCGCCAAAGCCGTCAGAACCTATGTCATGCTTCTCCAACCACCAGAAATGCGAAATAGGCTGCCGGACTTCTTGATCGGAATCTCTAGCGTTTGTCTACTATTGCTGTCCAGAAACCAACATCGAGCATCTCTCATAACCGCTGCAACATACCCATGCCAAAGGCTTTGCCAATTTTGCCTCCGATTATCGCAATCGAGAGGGAGAAGATCGAAAATCAACCGACTAATTTCACGACCCGAATGTGAGCCGGTTCGTGACCCGGAAATTTCAAAATCTTTCTTCTTTAACCTGTTCAACCGGTTACAGGTAACAGATCCAATAGCTGAGGTTACTTTGGGCATATCAAACGGCTCTAAATGGGGGAGTTTTCTTACCCCCCTTTCTTGGGGGTATTGTAGAAGGGTCCAATTGTATACAACCAGAATGTTGGTTTGAGCTTATTTTAGAATTTAAAAAAAATGATTGAGTTCAATTTTTCCTTTACAAATTTTCTTACTTCCTTTTTTTTTTTTTCTTTTCCCATTCCCTTAGCGCATCTTTCTCCTTGTTTTTTGGATCTTTTTTTTTTTTTTTGTGATTCCACAGCTATCTTTATTAATGCTGTATTTTCTTTTTATATTTTCCTAGAAATAAAGAAAAGGAATGAAACCATATGAATAATTAATAAAAACAACATGAGGCCAGGCCCAAGACAATTTTCCTTTGTTTTGACTTTAAAGCACTGGTGTTACTCTCTGTGTGTATGTAATTATATATATATAAAACAGGACAACTTCTATGGAGCTTTTAGTCTTTTCCTTAATTACCACTTTCTATGATTGCCACATGTCTTTTTTTTCGTCTCTAAATTTTTTTTGCATAGTTGTTTGCTGCTGGACAAAAACTGATATTCCAAATTTAACCTTCATTAAAGTTAATGGTTTCAATTGCACCATAACATACATTTAATAGAATGGTAACTACTAAGTTTATACTAATCCATTATTTTTGTATGGTAAGTAAATTCAATTCATATTAGGCAACTTATCAATTTGTATTAAACTAGCTAGGAAAGGGAATTGGGGCGTTTATACCATACATCAAATTGATTTTTGCAACAAAAAAACAAAGAAATGAATCAATTAAATTTCATTTTCCAAATCAGGCGAATAATAAAAGAAGGAAGTGTATCGGGAGGAGATTGAGGCCGTTAGTATAAGTTTTTCCTTAATTAATAGCAACTATTTATTTTAATCGAAAATCATTAGCTTTTATGAATTGGAGTAATAAACAACATAAGTCAAGAGAGTTAAATAAGGAAAACAAATTACAACCAGACAAAATAACAATTGAGGTGGACACAATTAACAATTCCGAAAATTCTTGGATGCACCGGGTGTATGTCCACCCGGTTAGGAAACGTGAATTTACGGTTAATGAGGCAGAATGTGGAAACATGGTTCAATTAGAAAGTCACGATTAGTTAGGAAACGTGAAAGTTAGAAAAATCAATTTACCATTTATATAATATTCAAAATGAATATTTTTCATACCAGTTTGAATTGCAGCAATTCTCTCCTTGACGAAGCTCAAACCCCTTTTTTTGCATCCAAGAATTCTCGTTATTCGAGCATTAGATAATTTTTTTGTCTGAAAGTTCATATAAAATGGTGTTTGACCTAAATGAAAGCCCAGCAGTTGAAGAAGTGTATAGTGGTGCTGAGGCGGGGAAAGGCGAGGGGGAAGTAATTTGCGGTTGTGATGAAGAAAACAATTGCGGAGTAAACGTTCAATATTTCGAAAAGGGAAAAGAGGTCGCTGATGACTGTGTGAATTATGGAGAAGAATTAGGAGGTTTTTATCTAATTTATATGCATATATGTGTTACACTGTAATTTCATAATGGCATTAAGGATGTTTTTTTTATGCAGCATTCGATGCTGAAGGAGATGAAGAAGTGGATGTCGATGGTGGTGATGAGGGAGTTAGAGTCGAGGAAGGTGAAACTGAACAGTGTTTAAATTCTCGCAATTTAGGATAGTGTGTTTGAATTCTGTGTGAAATTGTTTTCACATTTGTCTGCAATTTTGTATGTAACTGTGTGGCATATGTATTAAACTGTAAATATTATGTATTAAAATGTGATATAGTTGTACACTAATGGTTGCATGCATTATAAACCAGTATATTTTTTTATCTATTTTCAGATTATATTGTCGATTACTCTATGATAAAAGGAGATAATGGGTTCGAAGATGTATCTTTCGAAGGTGTTGGTTTTGAGAGTGTAGAAGCAGCATATTCATTTTTTAGTCGGTATACGGTGAATAATGGTTTCAAGGCTCGTCGGAATAAGCTTCGTTGGAGGCAAAATCAAGTAATTTCTGTAGAGTACTGTATACCAACAGACACTTTAGCTCCCATTCATATCACCACCACACAAAAAACTGGTAAGACAAAATGAATTCAAAGGGTTCTCCATACAGTTGGTACTGTGAATAGTCTATCTCCCCTGCTCCCTCCTCACTGGACTCACCACTTCCATCTTTCCTGGCCATTGTCAAGCTGTCATTATTTATAGAAAAAAAAAAATACCATTAACCACTATATCTCATGCACATGCTAAAATAGTAATCTATCATTCTGTATTAGTACATGTATACTATGCACATGTGAAAATACTAATGTATCATTCTGTATTAGTTATGTATTAAACTGGTTATGTAATGTACAATGACAGAATTACACAAATGTGATAGCACACGGATAGGACTTTCACATATAATGAACCTTGCTAACATCTCAGATTCAGAACAATACATGATAATTTCAAAGAACACGATTCTTGAACCTTGCTAACATAACAAAGCATAACAATATTATATACAACAGCCAAGTTATTAAACTGAAAAGGTAATGTATCATTCTGTATTAGTTATGTATTAATTTGGTTATGTAATGTACCATGACAGAATTACACAACTGTGATAGCACATTAAACATACACTAATCATAATAGAATTAATCACAACTGTAAAAGTAATGTATCATTTTGGTTATCCACTGTATTCATCTGTATGTGCACTGTGCATATCCACCCACTACTCATAATGGAAAATAGGACAATAAATTCCCAATGCATTGAACTGGAATACAAATGAATTAACGCGTAAGCCATTCAGTTTCCCATAATACATGTATCACTACTGATAATCATTATAACAGTATTCCCTAACAATGCCAATGTATTATTCAGGTAGATCCATGTATTAAACTGGAATGGAAACATATTTATCAGAAAATGCAACCTATCATTCTGGGATTCGAATGTATTAATCTGTATATGCAAAAGGAAACCTCACAAATCACATACATTACCCAACAACACCACCGTACTACCACCGTTCATGAACCTTGATAACATAAAAACACATCACAATATTATATAGAACATTCAATTTATAATACATGGAAGCTTTTGTATTAAACTGAAAATGTAATGTATCATTCTGGATATCGAATGTATTAATCTGATGATGCACTGTACCATTCCACACACTGGCTGTTCTAAATTGTGATAGCACATCAAACATACACTACTCATAATGGAAAACCCAACAATCAGATTCAGATTCAGCCAATGTAACAGAACCACATCTGTTTCTCCTTCGTCATCTTTCAGATCGATTCATATCTCACTCAGTCTCATACATGTCAGATTTAGATCATCACAAACACAAATTTTAGTCATGGTGTTCGTCCTTCCTATTTAACATCTCAGATTCAGAACAATACATACTAATTTCAAAGAAATCACAAATCTAATGGTGAGCCCATACAGTTTCTCGCTATTTAACAACTCTCAGTAGTTGACCCACCCTCACAACACAAAAATCATAAAACAAAAATCCGAATCTCACCTTGGCAAAATCGCGAACCCCTGTCCTCCCTCTCGCGACGCCTGTTCCCTTTCTCGCCGGCTCCCCAACTGTCCAGCGCCCTCGTAGATGACGAACGGAACCTTCGGAATGAAATCCCCCACCCGAGGGTAGCGTTTTCTCTGATTTCGTGACTTTCGGCGAAGCGGCAGTTGAGTTCAAGGAGGGCTCAATCGTCGGTTTTAGGTTTATGAAACAATTATGAGGTTTTTCTATGGAATTCGGACTCAAAAAAGGTAACTGCCGAGAATATGGCCCATTTTCCTCGCGCATTATCTCTGTTTTCAAATTTCCTGACGGAAGACGCGTTAACGTCGTTAATTGGTGTATATACACCAGGTGTATATTCTCTATTCTCTAACAATTCAGATGGACAAATACAATCGGATTTCAAGTTAACTAATAGTTAGAACCAATTAACTTGAATGTAATTAAAGCTTTTTAATTATATAGGTTGCTAGTCAACCATTTATAACCAAATTTTCTAAACTAAAATGTTGACGTCTTTTACCTGCCATGTTGACCTTTTATGAACAAAAAAGGCAAATAATTAGGTATAAATGGATTTAATTATATAGGTTGCTAATCAAATGTTTATAACCAGATTTTCTAACCAAAAATGTTGACCTCTATCACTGCATAAGTACAGCCCGATTTCAAGTTAATTAAGAAAGTGAATTGGACAATCTCAACATGTTGATTTCAAATCTTAAATTTTAAACATACCAAGTTGATTTCAAATTTTCCAATTAAGTTGAATTGGTAAAGGATGGAATGTAAATTGGTGAAGGATGGAATGTCAAAAATATTAATAAATGTCCTTTTACAAATTAACTAAATTTAAGGAATAACTTGGGCAAACATATCATTACAACACCTTGTACAATTGCTATAAAAATCATACCTTAGAGACATGTAGCCATTGCTCATATATATTTTTTGGCTTCTAAAACTTTTCTGCATATACAAAATGGGTTTGATTACTGTTTGCTATGTTTGCTTGCTAAAAAAAAATCTTAAATATTACAACTTGCTCTAAACAAATTTATACACTGATGAAGTTGGTGTTTTGACATTCATCACTATTGTAGAAACTTAGACCAATGATTAGAAGAAAAAACGCACAAAATTACAGTACTATAGTGAGCCCTCTATATGCAAGTTAAAGAGTAGACAAAATGTTGCTGTTGAGGCAATAAAGGTTTGTAAGTTTTTTATTCTTTCAAAATTTTAGATTTTAATTTTAATTCATGTATTCATGTTGAATGAGAATTGGCAATGTAAAAGAGCATCAACGCCTCTTTACGTGACCAATTAAAATACATGAAAACAGAGCATGTGATATTGAAATAGAAGAATTTTCAACTAATAATTAAGGTTTTCAAATTTAGTAACTATTTTCTTTCTTTACATTTTAGGATTTATACAATATAAACTATCTCTCTTATTGGTTGTAGGTCATACAACATGAAAGGAAGCCCAAATTATGATATAGGGCAGAAGGCATAAATGAGGTACAAGAATGTGTAATCCATTTTTATATTATAAAACCATTCAATTTGCTCGTAAGCCTATTAAGAGATCTTACTTAAAGAAATTTTTTTGGACACAGATTATACAACACAATAGGAATCATAACAAGTCTTCAACGATGAAAGATATTGTTGATGATGATGATTTTTATGATGTTGATAACTTAGATTTATGGGCATTCGATGGTATGATATTTAATTTCCAAGTTGGGGGAACAAGTACAATACGATCAACAACTTTTAATTTAGGTTTTCTTAATAATACGACTCAAGGTGACCGACGGATCGTAAAATCTGAAAAATCAAGATGATGTGAAAGTTGGAGATGTTGAAGAGGATGCTAACGGTGAAAAAACTCAATTATTAATCTAGACTTGAATTGATGTATTAGTTTATATGACTCCATTTTTTTTTCTATTACCTAATTATATGTAATAAAGTTCATTTGTGAATTTTTTTCCATATATCTATTGTTCTTAATATATTAAAATACTACATATTGTAGTTAATTATGCGTGTTGGTCAAAGTATAAACAATTATGGAGTGTTGTCATTAGCCTTGAAGAAAATTATTATGCACTTGTACATGTGGAAGCAAGAGAAGCTACGACCTTGTAGTAAAAGGATTTTTTCTTAGTTATAATGTTTATATTAATGAGATGCCTCAACAATAGGTCAATAAGACTTAAAAAAAGTGTAATTATAGTTTAACAATTTAGGGAATTTGATAGCATAATATTGCATAATGTTTTGGATATAGTTTCTATTGATTTTTTTTTTGTCAAAATTACTATATATCAGTATTAATGATACAAAAACAAAAACCCATTGACAATTTTTTTTCAAAAAAATTATATCAATTATAATTACCTATACTATTTAGACGGGGTTGAAGAGATAAGAAACTTGTCCCACTATAACATGTACTACCTCCGTCCCAGTTTACTTGAAACATATTCCTTTTTGGGAAGTCCCAAAAAGGTTGAAACATTTCCTCTTTTGGAAAAGTGTAAACAATTAAATAATCTTTTTACACAAAACCCAATAAAGACTCATTTTTTAATATCCACTCAATTTCTTACTGCACAAAACCCAAAAAAGAATCTTTTCTTTTTTAATCATTATTTAAACTTTTACTACATAAAAAGTTAACACAAATTACATACACCTTAATCTCCGTGTCCAGTCAAATGTTTCATCTAATTTGGGACGGAGGTAGTACTTTTTAATTTTTTTTGCACTTTAAAAATGTTGAATTTAAAATATAACATTCTTATGGTTCATGTTATTATTTACAGTTTTTGAAAAATAAAATAATTGCTGTAACTTTTTTTATGTTCTCGATTTTTTAAATTCGGTAGCAACATCAGGTATTTAAACTAGTTACTTATTGCAAAATAATATTTACTTTCAACGAAAGAATGTATATTTTTACGGCAAAACATATGAGAATTAAAAAGAATAGGTAAAAGAACATGAGCACTAGTAGCGTTTAAAAGAACAAACTAGGCCAAAAATACTATCAAAAAAATTTAAAAGACAAGACAGTATCAAGAAAATAAAAAACCTGAGAGAAAAAAAGTTCAAAAAAAAATATGTTGTGCATGCTTTTTTAGTGTGTGGGAATGGTTATGCTACAAAACTGATCCTTAGTCCAAAAAAATGTTTAGTGGTAAATGTTAATAGTAAATTTACCAGAAAAAAAAATTTAGTGAAAAAATTATTCTAACATCTATAGTTTAATTAATGGAAAATTTGTCCTTTTTGCCATAGTTACAATAATTATCACCTTCTCTTTTAACTTGTGTTGATGCTCATATATATATATATATATATATATATATATATATATATATATATATATAATTGCAGTTCTCAGTTTTTTTTTTCAATATGGTCGCACCTCCTCGATCGTATTCAGGTCGACTAGGAGGTCCAAATATGCAAAAGGGTTTTTTGTCTTTTTTGCTTCAATCTTCTCGCAATTGATTCAATTTGCACTTTTTTTTTCTGAAAGTATATTCAATTTCCACTTCATCAACACCCAGTCCAATCAAACCACTGTTTCTCAAGTTAACCTTCAACCACAAAGGCAGCTGAAAGCACTAAAACAACATATGCAACTGTAACGACTCTTCTAGTTAATGACGGGTCTTAACCAAGTAAGTATATTTTTTTATTTTATTTAAGTGTTTTTAAATTAAGTACCTCAAGTTAGCACATTGTTAAGTAAGAAAGATAAACTTAGCTAAGTAAGTGAGTTCCCAAGTGTGGTTTGGCACCTAAAAGTCAAAAAGGGGCAAAATGGTAATTTTGACCCAAATGAATAATATGACTATAATTTTGATGAAATTAGGGTCATGTAAGGGATTTGGCTTATTTAAGCCAAAACCATTAGTTATTCTAGCTATTAGAACAGTCTTTGAAGGAAAAGAGTAAAAAGTTACACTAAGTGTTCAATCGAGTCATTTATGTCTTAAGTAGCTTAAGTGTCCAAGAGGCCAAGTGTAAGAGGCTCTTGGGCATCCTTTAGGACAAAGAAAAGATGGTTTTGGGTGAGTGTTTGGTGACCAAAGTAAACAAATGAGAACTTGAGGGTCAAAGAGCAAGAAAACAAGAAGTATGCCTTAGTGGGGGAGTTAGGATATTTTTGGGTTAGTTGACTTCCTTTACTATTTGCTTTCTTTCCTAAAAATTCGTAGCTTCCTTTCCCCACTAGAATTTTTGCTCCAAAGCTCCCTAATTCTACAAATTCCCATTGAATTCGAAGGCCCCAAGGTGATTAGAAGAAGCCTCAAGCTCCATTTTGGTGTTCTTGCTTCAATCTAGCTCTTTGATGCTTGTTTTGGGACTTGAAACCTTAGGTAAGCTTCTTGGTTTTACATGAGCTGGTTCTAAGTTGTTGGCATAGCTAGAAAGGGTCTTGATTTGAGGTTCTTGGTGCCATATCACGTTGGTTTTAGAATTGGAACTCAAGAGAGCTTGGTTGAGCTCAAGTGAACATGTACTTCGATTCTTGCTTTGTGGCTGAGTTTGAGATAAGGGTTCAAGTTAATTTAGCTTAAATAATGCATAGAAATGTAATGTTATGTGTGGGAATGAAGTAGAAACAAGACCAATATGAATCGGACTTGGGATGATAAAGTTTGAGCAAGTTTCGTGCAAGTTCGCACGCTGTCGCACAATGCTGTAAATGCGTTGGCAATGTGAATTGGAGACACATCACCGTTAGACGTCAGGATTCCAGAGCGTTGATGCCTTTGGCAATGCATCACCAACGGTGTTGCCAAGGCATTAGTCCCTTAAGCTCGGGACATCCTAAGAATGCCTCAAACTCTCGGTTATCATCCTTATGCTATTTTAAGACGTCCCGTAGCCTTGGTTGGGTCTTAGACTCATTCCTAAGTTAAGAATTATGCATTATTTAAGAGGTAGCTGAGTAGGGTGGTTAAGTTATAGCTAAGTAGAGTGGCTAAGGGCTAAAAGTGCTCAAGTTGTCAAGTGGGCACTAAGGGGGATTAAGTCGGTTTCAAAGGCTACATTGGCCTAGAAGAAAAAGGTCTCAAACCTAAGAGAATTGAATAAGAAACCTAAGAGGATCCTAACCGAACCATTTGGTTTGGTAAGTGAGCCACCAAGGAGCTCTAAGCCAAACTCTAAGGATTTGGCTAGTTAAACCACATAAGATGGCTACTCTATACAATAAATTAAGGGTAAGGTGGGTAGATTTGAGATGAGGTGATGACCTACTCTAGGACCCGTAAATGGGACTTATGGGAGGTAAAGTATTCGGGATACGAGGGCCAGTGTCTCAAGTACCTCCACCATTTGGGCTCACAGCAAGTATAAGGCACTTAGAGCATAAGAAGTCCCAATGATTATGTGAATTACATACCATACATTCATGTATTGCATATCTTCCATGTTGTTGTCTTAAGTTGCTTGTTGGTTGGCTGCTTGATTGTTTGTTTGTCATGGTTGCATGCTGACTTGCTGCTATCTTCTTTGCTGGTACCCCAAGGGACCCTTACTGAGTACATTCATGTACTCACTTCCTTAAGTTTGTTGTGCAGGTTCTAACATCGGGCCTAATAACTAGTGGATAGTTGTGGGCTAAGCTTTCTCTTTTTGCAGGTATTCTTTATCTAGAATCCTTGTGATTCTAAGTTTTCTTGTGGACTAAGCTACATATTGACTAAGTTTTACGCCTTTACAGTGTAAAGGCTAAGTGGTTCACAAGGACTAAAGAAGGGCTTGCACTTGGAGCTTTAATAGCTCAAAGGTGGGGCTTAAGTAAAGGATCTTAGTTAGGTTTTTGTTTCATGTATATAGTACCTTGTGTACTAAGGTGTTACCTTTATTAGGATACATTGTGGTGTAAAACCATTAAGTTACTTTTGGGTACATGTTAGTGATGTTAAATGTGCACAGACTATTACTTGAAGCCGAAATAACTAGCATTCCACTGTCTTGGCACGATTTAAGCATGTTTTAAATGAAATGCTCTAGCAATGTTTTTAACAAATAGTTTACTTATTTGTTGCATTGCCAGGCCAAAAGCACGCATCTCTTTTGCAGGGTAGGCTAAGAAATTAGTTGCACGTAAGTTTTTTTAAATTTTATTGGCGAGTAATAGTTAGCCAATAGTAACTAAGTCAGATTCATAGTCTCTAAGGGCCTACAAGTCAAGAAATTTGGGGCACTGGGACCCCATTCCGCGACAGCAACAATTTTACAGTACAAAAAATACAGCTTTCAGTGACGAATTTTTAATGTCCATAGCTATATTTGTCACAAAAAGTAGTAGTTTTAGTGACAATACGAAATAGTTTGACACAACTATCCAAATGGTTATTATATAGTGGCGAAAAGGGTAGTCGTCACTCTTATTTGACACTGAAAGTAACATATTTATGACTAACCAATAATTTTGTGACAATTTATATTATTTTCTTGTGACCATCAACTTTTTGGTCACAACAGTTATTATAAGTGACAATCATACAAAGGTCACTAAAGCTTCGGTACTAGAGAACCAGTTACCAATGACTAGCATTGAATGAGTCACAATTTATGATACTTTTGGTGATGAATATTTGTATCATAACAACTCTAGTTTTTTTGTGAGAAGCAAGTATCATAATAATTCTAAGTCAAGAGCAAGTGTTCTCAGTGCATTATTATTTGTAAAAAACCTACTATTTATAAAAAAAAACTAATATCCATAGCAAGTAATCATATAAAAGAAAGAATGATTATAAAATTTGACAAATAATAGTTATGAAATCATAAATCATCGTTAAGATCATCTTCTGTAACATTATCACCAGGATCATCATCACTACTATCATAAAACAATAATTCATCTTCCTCATCGATTTCACAAATGTCCTCTGATGCAAAGTTTTGGGTAATAGGAGGTGCTTGAATAGCTACATTATCCAACTTAGACAAATTTAGCAATGCCCTAACATTTTCGACATGTTCAGAAAATGTTCCACCAATTTTCTGATTTTCTTAACAAGGTTCAGTTTCATTCTCAGCTTCTTCATAAGGGATATCATACAAATCTTGAGGCTTTGTATTCACCACAACTTGCCAATTTGGGTATTCTATGTTCTTAACATAGTAGACTTGCTTTACTTGAGTTGCTAGCACATAAGGCTCATTTGTATTTAACTAATGAGTTGTATTGAGAAGTATGAATCCATATTTATCTTCCTTGTAGCCTCTTCCTTTGTGATACACATCCCACCAATCACATTTGAATAGAACTACACTATATCCATGATGATATTCTACTTTGATAATGTCTGTTAAAGTACCAAAATAATCAATGGTACCTGTACTCTCATCTCCTTTAACTAGAACTCCACTGTTTTGTGTCTTCAAATTGAGATCTTATTTCTTTGTGCGAAATCTCCAACCATTAACAAGATAACTGGTGTAGTGCCAAACTCTTCTATCGGGGCCACAGGCTAATGCAAGTAATTCTTCATCAACTGTTTCATTTCGTTCCTCTTTTAATCGAAAAACCTAGACAAAGTTAAAAAAGAAAAAACCAAATATTAATGTCTTTAATTACGAAATGATGAAGGCCAAATTATGATGTAAAAGAACGTTCTTCGAGCGTAAAAAATAATGAGCAACAATTGAAAAAAATACTTACATGCCAAATAAAAAGTAATAAGAACAGCACATGATTTGAAATACTTACCTGCCTTTTAAACCATTGAAAAACATTCTTTCTCATGCCTATCTTCTATGTTACATATTCGCTCATTTTGAAGTTCCTCCTTATGCAACCTATGGATAATGATGTGAAATAAATGGAAATATTAAGTAATAAATATAAAAAAATGCACTAGGTATAATAGTTAACCATAAAAACTAACAAACTTCACTTACTTGATATAATCTGCAATATCATCACAATTCTTTAATATATAATTCCTAGCTTGCTCCTATTCAACCACGCTCAACTCTCCATATTTTTTTCCACGTAACTGCTTATCAGCCTGTGAAAATATCTGAAATCTCATAGCTGGCACATTATTAACTCCTCATAGTTTCTACCAACCTGATTCAAATGTGTTTCAACTCCATGCAAATATCTAGAACAAAATATTACAGACTCTTGTACAATATAAGCTTTAGCAATTTATCTTTTCGGACAAGCTTTGTTTCTCACAAATGATTTTAGAATTCATAAATAACTTTCAACAGAATTTGTAAATTATCACACAAATTTTTCTCAATGTGCATGATGTCTAAATTGTGTCTTATCATGAGAGTTGACCAATATGGCAATTTAAAAAATATGCTTTTCTTTTTCCAATTACCGGGTAGATTGTCCTCCCCTATTTTTCTTTTTTAATTTTCTTGCCAAATGTTACCTGTGTGTACATAAAAAAGAAAAATATATATAATTAGCTTTGGTAGCACCAAATTTTATTTAAAGGGCAAGTTTGTCAAAATCATGAATAAAATGATTAAAATAACAAGTACCGGATTGAATGTTTTTAACTATTCAACCACATTACTACCTGACAATTGTTTTGGCTACATTCGATGCTCCACTTCACCGTCAAATGATTTTGCATCATTTTTCCATGGATGGTCAATTGGTAAAAAAGGCCTTAACCTCACGTTACGACAGTCAGCAGCAAAGGAAGGATGTTTATTATCAAAATCTTTCCATGCTAAAGAATCTATAGGATGCCTCATGTATTGGTCATCTAGCAATTTTTCTTTATACCATCTTATTTCCTCTACAATTTTTAAAGAGACGTATAACCTTTGCAACCTTGGGGTTAGTGGGAAGTAACGCAAAATCTTTTGTGGAATTCTTTTACCTAACACTTGTTTCTGTGTATTTTTCCATCTAGAGGCGCCACGTACAGGACAAGATAGTGCATTAACATACTTATCACGATACAAGATGCAATCATTTACACAGGCATCAATGTTCTCATAATGCAAACCCAAATCCTTGAGAATGTTTTTTGCATCCAAGTATGATGAAGACACTTTATTTCCAGCTGGAAATGCTCTCGATAACAATAAAAAGATGGTGTCAATTGCTCTACCACTCAAACAATAAAGACATTTTATATTCAGTACTTGAACCACAAAAGATAATTTTGAGAAGTTACCACATCCAGGATATAATTCTTGCTCAGCATCTTCAAGTAATTTATAAAACTTATTAGCTTCCTCATTCGTACCAGTTGAACTAGTATTACTACTTTCTCCAGATCCAAAACGTTCATTAAAATTAATGTTTTCAGCATGTTCAATATGATGTAACATTTTATGCTTTCCATCAGATTCTGAATCATCCATATCAGCTTCCGGAGTAGATACTTGAATTGGCTCACTATGATGATGCCATTGCTTATAATCTTTTTCCATACCATGTGTAATCAAGTGTTCAAACATAATGTTATGGCTCTTAAAAAGGTTGTTCTTACACCTCCTACATGGACAACGGCGTAATCTATCATTATCAAGCCCATCAAAAGCCATTTTTAGAAATTCCTCTACACCTTTCTCATATTCAGGAAGCCTTCTAACAGTGTTGATCTAACTTTTATTCATCCTGTAAAAATAATTAGAATAAAAAATAATTTGGTATGAGGTTCTTTTGTGTGGCTAAGCAGTGGCTTAATGGTTTTCAAGTCCTGGAAGTCTAACAACTATCATAATTATTTGCTTGAACCTTTACTAATTCTACCCGACACCATTCTTGTAAAAAGAATAATCTGTTTGTGTTGTTTTATGAATTGAAACTATAAAAACCTTGATAATTTTTCCTAAGTATTGACATATAATCATCTAAAATTCCACAAATTCATACAGGTAAAGCCACCTAACTCTCTAATTTTATATATATATAATGAAAAACACCCAGCTTAAAACTTAATCAAACCTAAGAAGACTGTTTCGCAAGTGAGCGCAAGTTTATTGAAATGTGGCTTCTTCTTGTTTGTTGAATGGGAGAGAAAGAGGGCTGACGGATGAGAGACGCTTTTGTCTGGGCACCGCAAGATAGCTGCAAAACTTGAAGCTTCTATCAATTTTTAACCTGGAGAAGAAAACACACGTGGCACACCAATTGAAAAGAAAACATAGTGCACAAGGGTTTTGTTTTTAATTATTTAATGGTATGAGTTAATGTAGAGATCGGGTCCCATCGGGTAAAAAAAAATAAAAAGGCCATGTGGCCAACTCATCATCAAAGGAGTTTGAAATTTTTTATCCTAAAAAGTAAGTCTTTCAATCAATCATTTTAGTTCATTAAGCTTTTTAAAAGAATAAATTAATAAATAATTTATTAAGCTGTCTAAAAGAATAAATTAATAAATAATATTTACTTGTTACAAAAAATGCTTTGAAACATGTTTTTAATTTGGACTTTAGAATAAAAATATTTCATGTATTAAGAGCCATTGAATGAACACAAAGAAAGAGAGAAACAGTCTCTTCCGGTCATGCCAAAAACCAAAACTATGTGAATTAAAAGACTTGCCACTATATAACTATTCGAATAATGTAGAAATAAGGGCAAAATATAAAAAAAAAGAAAAAAATGAAGAGTCATGGGTATTGTTTGCCAATAAAAAAAAGTCATGGTTAAAATTGGAGATCGTCTGACTCCCCAAATTTTCGTTTATGTTTTTCTTCCAAACAAAGTTGGCTAAAATTGGAGAGCATCCAACTCCTGACAAAAGCTGGTTATCCTATTTTCGTGTAGTTTGAAATACTATTTAAATTTCATTTTTTCTTGTTTAAAAAAAAAGAAAAAAAATCAGGAAACAATGAATGGCCTAATGGGGTGGAACTTTGGAAAGCAACTTACAAGACAAAAGCTGAAGCTTCCTCATCGACTAGTGAAGATGCCACATTGGTATTTCTTAAGTTTTACTAATATATATAAAGATATATGTCATTGCTATATTTTGTAATATGTACACATGCAAACAAAAATATTGACCCATTTTTTTTTCTATGGATTATCATAAAATCATCTTCAAGAAGTGGAACAAACTCAAGTTGATGTTATTGCAGCTTCACCTCAACCTCAAGCCTTGGTTCAGCACTTTAGTCTTGCTTTAGGGAAAAATCTGGATATCTACGAGGGATGGGCATCAAAACAATTTCATCAAGCACACAAGAAAGACAAAGAATTCATGAAAAAGCTGAGACTGCAAGGAGACATGCTGAAAACTTGGAGCATGAGGTGGAAAACTTACGAGCAAAAGCAATAGAACAAGTGGAATTGAACCGTAAGCTCCAAGAAGATCTTGATGCTTAACGAGCACTGCTTAAGACACAAAATGCCGAACGCGAAGCTGAACGTATTAATTGATAGCAAGAGATGATGGAAATGATTCAACAATAACTTACTATTTACATTCCACAATTGAATAATTATAATAATGGGCAAAAAAATTAGTTCTAGGCCTATCCATTAAAGTTTTCATATTTAGGGTATTTTTCATTAGGCTATTTAGGTTTTTAATTTTCTATTTTTTTTATGGTTGTTTTATCTATTCCATGTACTTGAGTCAAGACATATCTGTCGAGGCTTATTTTTTATATAAGTAAAAGGAAGGAATTCTATGATCCTTTATTAGATTATGAAATATATGAAATATACCGCTAGTTATATGAAATATATGAAATAACTATTTAGTTTTCTGGATGCATACAATATATGAAATAGACTACTGGTTATCCTTCATTTAGATGAGCTTACTTCCGAGGTTTAGATTCGTCAGGTTTGTAGGCTTCATGTGCACTTTTTGGTGTTGCTTCATGTTTGATAGTTATAAAGTTACATTTATCTGGAGTGTGGAATCTATCCGGAGTGTGGAGCATATAAAGACAAGTGGTACCTTTTCTCATCCAGTTTGCCTCCTCAGACAAATGGTACATTTTCTCATTTTGTGTTACTTGTAGTTTTTTTATTTTTTGTGTTTGTCATGATGAAGTTCTAACATCTTAATTTGGATTTTATATGGCTTTATTTCTTGTTCCAGCTCTTGCTCTTTTCTTTTCTTATGCCATCAAAGAAAAATGACTAGAAAGGCCTTGCAATGATCACACTTTGTAGGTCCTCTCCATTAGTGCCATAGCAAACTTCTTATGTCTACATCTTTTGTAGTCCTACAACTATAGTACTTTTTTTGTCTACATTTTTTGTAGTCTTACGGCTATAGTGGAAGGAATAGATGCGAGATACGCCTGGATATGTAGACTGGATGTCCTAATCCCTCAACTATACCTGCTTAAATCATTGAGTTACTATGTTGTTTCCTATAAACTATTTGGTTTAAATTTTGGGTTTTGAAAATTTGAGTATAACAAAGTTGCTTTGGCTCAAAACAAGTTTTAGAATTTGAGCATTTTGATGCTTTATAATTCATGCTTCTTGTGTTCTCTTCATAAGTTTTTATATGTTATGTTTTTACAGTCTTATTTTATATACTGTTTCATGGGTAGGTTCTTGGAACATGGAGGTGAATGCTTAGTGTCTCAGCTGTGCCAGCAGTAATTCAGTTTTTCCTGATGTTGTGCATGCCAGAATCCCTGAGATTATTTTCTTTGTTTCTTGGTATCTAGCTTGTGCATTTGGATTCCAAAGATATTACTGTCTCTGAACTGTATGATGTTTTTACTGAACACAATAAGAGTGTCATGACAATATTCTGCTTATGTATAAGAGGTATTAATCATATAGTTAGAACATTGTGGAGTTATTGGATATTGAAATGTTGTTTTGTTTTGCTTAAGTTCAACATTGTGGTACGATAAGCTTTTGTATTTTGTAGGTTCAACATGATCCAACAAGGTACTCATATTTCTTAAGTGCAGTTGCATGGAATCCATTGTTTCTTTTATACATTCTGACGATGGAGCTTATAAACTTCAGGTCAGTGGATTTGTCTAAGACCTTTCACTCTAGTGTACCATATTGTTTTATCCTTAACATTTCAAAAAAATATTTTTATATTTGGACATTGATATGTATTTTTGGAAATTTCTTTATTTGCTGCTCTTGTGTTTGAATGAAATCTTGTTTAGGGAACTGGTTATTAGAAATTTATTATTTTTTTGTTGTGTACTGAACTTGTCAATACCCTATGATGCTTTGCCATGTAATTGGTAAGAATCATGACTCTAAGATTATTAACATATTGCATTCGAATGCCTAAATATGATGTTTATGTGTCACACTGCATGCACCTGATCATGAAGTAATTACTGCAGGATTTTGTGCTAGTGGTTGTTTAGCAATTGCAGATTTTGTTTTATAGGTTTGAATTGTTGTTTTTCTCCATCCAATAAGTTTCTTTACACTAAATATACTTACTTGAAGGCAACAAGGAATTTTCATGAGCTATAAGTCTTTTTTTTTTGTTTGATGCAGCTTACTTGCAGGTCTTCATTTGTATGCTCAAATAAAGGGCCTTTTGTTGCTTGGGCAGTGTCAACTTCCCATATTAAGGTTCCTAATGTACCTCCAATGTTCTTGGCTTGACTAGTTGAGGTGTTTCATTTCTTCAAATTTTTTTATACCTTATTTTCCTCTTCCATTTTGGCATTTTACTTGTAAGCCTTGAAGAGTTTGATGTAGATGCTGTATAGCACTTTTTGGGTGATATAAAAATTGTATATGATTCCACCATCCAGATAAATATAGATTATATGTTAAATTGGTCTATAAATGACATTACAGCGACAAAAATGCAATGATGGTGTGGCACATATTGTGACTAAGAGATTATCATTTTATCTTTATTATTTGAGACTAATGATACACTTATCAGTGACGCTAATTATTAAAGTCACACATGTCTTTCATTTTTGTGTCTACTCAATAGAAAGTCATCACAAAAGAATGTTTCATTAGTTACTAAATACATAGTTGCAGTTGTAAAGCCAAAAGTGGTTGAGCACTTTTCACACAAATAATTAAGAAATTTGTGACAAGTACTAGTGTCACAAAAAAAAAATTTAATTTGTGACAAGATTATTGTAACAAATACTTCTTCATCACTTGTGTCTAACATTCTCGTCATAGGTGTTTGAGTCTCAGTTACAACTTATTTCGTAACTAAAATCCTATTTTTTGTTAGGTGAAAAAAATGAGTCACGGTTAACATTTGTGACCCATTTATTTGTGATGTCCTTGTGACACTACCAAATTTGTCACAAAAACCATTTTGTGTCGAAAATACCTATTTATAGTGACAAGAAACCCTATAACAAAACACTTATTTTCTTGTAGTGTTTATATTGGCAACTAATTAATAAAGGTTGTAGGTGGTAACTCCTTTAAACTAATTGATTGTGCCTTTTCCAACCTTTCAAATTTCTTCAAGTCATGAAAAATAGAAATGATAACCCCAATTCTACCTAATAAATTTAAAATGAAATTGAATGAAGGCCGGTGCTTTTGGTTCTCCACATTTCCACAAAGACATTTTATCTCTTCTTTTGATATTGATTTTTCATGTTGCTCTATCACATTCTGTCAATCTTCCAATCTTGTTACTTTTAAATATTTTTGTAGTATGGAATTCTCTTGAAAGTTTTATTTGAAGAACTTATAAATTCTAACTTTTATTGGCGTTCCGCCTTCTATGTTGGAAATAACAGTGCGAGGATAGAAGGATATGAACTGAAACTTGTTCACTTATGTTCAAAAGAAGACTTGGCTCTTTATATAGAGCTTTACATATAAAAAAAAAAATAATAAAGAAGGGAAATTGACTCAACAAACTTAACAAATTGAACGTTGCCTAACAGATTTCACCAGCAACAGGACTTTTTCAACTCAAGTAGTTCATCGTCTTGATTCCTCTTAATTTTCTCTTGATTTACCTCAACAACATCAACTACTTTGAATCATTCTTTCCACACTCCTCCTTGATTCAAAGCTAGTGATACTTAACATACTGTGAAGCTTCATGAACTTGTCGAGAGGTAAAGCTTTTGTAAACATATTTGCGACCTGGTCATCAGTTTTGCAAAACTGAACTGCAATTTCTTGATTTGCTACTAATTGCCTTATGAAATGGCGCTTTATCTTTATATACTTGGTTTTACCACGCATAATAGGATTTTTTGTTAAGGCAATTGTGGACTAATTATCACAAAATAGGATTGTTGCTTCAACTTGCTTTTGATCAACTTCCTACATGATCCTTTGAAGCCAAACTGCTTGGCAGGCAGCAGTAATTGCAGCTATATATTCTGCCTCTGTAGAAGATAATGCCACAGAGTTCTGTTTCTTAGACATCTACATTATTACTCTTGATCCCAGACTAAAGCAATTACCAGTAGTACTTTTATGATCGTATTGGGAGCCTGCCCAATCACTGTCGGTATAGCCCTTGAGCATCATCTTGGAAGCTTTAAAAAACCAAATCCCATAATTGCAAGTTCCAGCTACATATTTCAGAATCCATTTGGCTGATTCAAAATGATGTTACGTGGGTGAGTGCATGAATCGTGATACCATACTTACAGAGAAAGCAATGTCGGGCCGTGTATGCGTGAGATAGATAAGTTGTCCAACCAAACTTCTAAACTTCCTTGCCTCTGTTACCTCCGTCCCATCTTGTAGCTTCAATTTTTCATTGGTGTTCATTGGAGTGGCTGCCACGATACACCTTTCCATGCCGTGTTGCTCCACTAGATCTGCAGCATATTTTTTGTTGGTATACGAAAATACCATCTTCAACTTGCTTCACTTCTAAACCTAAGAAATAATGCAATTCCCCCAAGTCTATCATTTTGAACCTCCTCATCATGGATTCTTTGAACTCAGAGATGAGATGAGTGGAAGATCCGGTGTACACAATGTCATCTACATAGAGACTCATGATAATCATACCTTCATTTATTTGCTGCTTGACATAGAGTGTTGGTTCACTTGAGCTCCTCTTGAATTTTTTGTTTAGAAAGAATTCATCAATCTGACTATACCACACTCGTGGTGCTTGTTTTAATCCATATAATGCTTTGTTTAATTTGTATACTTTGTGTTCTTCGCCTGAAACCTCAAATCCTTCCGGTTGCTGGACGAAAACCTCTTCTTTTAACTCACCATTTAAAAATGCGGACTTCACGTCAAACTGATAAATTTTCCATTTATATTGTGCTGCTAGCGCCAATATTATTCTAACAGTCTTAAACCTTGCAACTGGTGAGAAAGTTTCTTCGAAATCCACTCTATATTCTTTTGTGAATCCTCGTGCTACAAGTCTGGCCTTGTGTTTTTGAACTCCTCTATCTGAATCATATTTAGTCTTAAAGAGCCATTTAAGACCAATTATGTGTTTGCCTTCTGGAAGTTTCATGAGACTCCAAGCCTGGTTTCTTTCAATCGAGATGAGTTCTTCCTTGATGGCAGCCTTCCAGACTTCGTTATTTAATTTCGTTTGAACGTTGATCGGATCCCTGGAGAAGAGAACACAGGTTGTTGAGTAGAGCTCACTAAGCGACTTCATTTTTGACTTGATTTGTTCTGAAGATGATGATTCTTCGGTTGTTGTGGATGCAGGTGTCCTCGGTTGAGGACTAACTGGAGGCGAATTAATGTTGTTTACGGCTTCAAGTGGCTCTTCGTCATTTTCCACGCTTATGGTGGGGCCATCGTCTATAACATCTTTTTTCCAGCACTGTTCCTCAACAAACTTAACATCTCGACTGATGATTATTTTCTTATTCTTAGGATCAAAAAGTCTATAAGCCTTAGAACATAAACTGTAGCCAACAAACACATAAGCTTTCAATTTTTGCTCTAGTTTATGTTTATCTGTAGTGCTCAATGCATAACAAATACAACCAAAGACACGTAAGAGACTTACAGATGGCTTTGAATTGTACCAGGCTTTATATGGTGTCACATCCCACACAGCTTTTGTAGGAGATATATTGAGTAGATAAACTGATGTGGCCACAGCTTCTGCCTAGTACTCATCACTTAGCCTCTTTGATTTCATCATGGATCGTGCGATCTCAACAACCGTTTGATTTTTTCTCTCTACAATTCCGTTATGCTCTGGGGTGTATGGTGCTGTGAGCTCATGCCTGATTCCTTCATTTTCACAAAATTTTGCAAACTCTCTCGAACAGAATTCTCCCCCTCTATCTATTCTTAGAATTTTCAAAAAATTGCCACTTTGTTTCTCACTTAAGGCTTTTAACTTCGAAGTGTTCAAAGGCTTTAAACTTCAGTGCAAGAAAATACACCTACCACATACGAGTTAGGTCATAAATGAAGAGAAGAAAATACCTACTTCTGGCGTGCGACATGGTCCTCATTGGACCGCAGATGTCTGCATGAACAATCTCAAGTTTCTCAGTTGCATGTTTTGATTGACCCTTTGGAAATACTTTTCTTGCTTGCTTGCCCAATGTGCACCCTTCACACACTTGTGTTAATTTCTTTATTGTTGGCAACCCTGCCACCATCTCTTTGGTTGCCAACAACTGAAGCCTTTGAATGAAACATATGATTATCAGTCATACATGCCTTCAAACCTGATTCATCATTTTTGGACCTTGCAATGCATATTCCATCTTTAAACAAGATGTTGAGACCACTATCAATTAGTTGTCCCACACTGATGAGATTGTGAGCCAGGCCTAGTGCGAGGTGAACGTTGTTGATAAGCTTTCTTTTCCATCAACGTTGATTTTGACAGTGCCTCTTCCTTCTATTTTTACTTGTTCGTCATTGCCAAGATGTACCTAGGCTTTGTACGTCTCATCCAAGTCTTTAAACTTATCATTTTCTCCTGTGAAGTGTTTAGAACATCCACTATCAAGATACCATATTTCCTTTTGAGAGGGCTGAGAACTTACAATTGTCATGAAGAGGCTTCCTCAGGTTGTTCGGCAAACTTTGCTTGACTTTTTTTGTCCTAGCACACATCCTCTCTGTGGCCAAATTTTTTACAGTATTTGCATTAAATAGTGCTGCATCCACGCCCTTTTCCTTTGAAGGTTCCTCGACCTCTACCACGGTTTTGATATGAACCTCATCTTTCTAATTGTACTTGGAAGGCCTGCTCTTCTTCTTTGACGTTGTTTCGGTTAATCCTTGCTTCATGTGCTTGAAGGGACCCCATGAGTTCATCTGTGGTCATGATGGAGAGATCCTTTGACTCCTCTATGGCAGCAATGACGTGATCAAACTTTGGAGGCAGACTCCTCAAAATTTGTATGACCATAGCCTCATCTATTATTGTATCTCCGTATGCTCGCATCTGGCTAACAATGGAGATAACTTTGGCAAGATAATCTTGGACCTGCTCGTTACTTTTCATGGTAGCAGTCTCAAAGTCTCACCTCAAAGATTGAAGCTTTACAGTGATGACCTTAGTCGAGCCTTGATACTCTGTTCTAAGTGTAGTCCATGCCTGTTTTGCCATTGCTGCACCAGCTATTCTTGCAAAAATAGCTTCATCAACTGCTTGTTGGATGAAGAATAGGGCTTTTGCATCCTTCTTAATGGACTCCCTGCTAACTTGCTCGTCTGATGTCCCTTCAGGAAATCCATTCTCTACAAGGTCCCAAAGGTCCTAGGACTTGAAGAGAGTTTTCATTTTGATGCTCCAGTGTTCATATGAGTCACCCTTGAAAATTGGTATTTGTGGCTACACCACATTTGCTACTGCTGAATTATTGGCTACACTGTTAAAGGTGAATGAACAAGTTAAAGTCTAGTGTTGGCAACTTGGCTCTGATACCAAATGTTGGAAATAACAGTGCAAGGATAGAAGGATATGAACTGAAACTTGTTCACTTATCTTCAAAAGGAGACTTGGCTCTTTATATAGAGCTTTACTGATAACAACAAAAAAATAAAGAAGCAAAACTGACTCAACAAACTTAACAAATTGAATGTTGCCTAACAGATTTCAGCAGCAACATGACTTTTCAACTCAAGTAGTTCCTCGTCCTGATTCCTCTTAATTCGTGATTTATCTCAACAACATCAACTGCTTTGAATCATTCTTTCCACATTCTCGACACCTACAATTTATGCTGAAGCCATTAATCTTCTGTTTTATGATATCCTCCTCTCACAATTAATGCAAATATTTCAAGTTGTAACCATCAACTACTCATTTAGCGCTTGATTTTTGCTTCATCCTACTTCGTAATACTATTTTCTTACTCCTAATACCGAGAAATTGAGCCAGTTTGTTTTTATCCCACTTAAGTCACCCAACTTTTTTTTTTGGCTTTTGCTGGGTGAACATATGTGCGGTTAGAATTTCACCCCATAGTTGAGCCAAATGAAAAGTTTCTGCCCTCTACCAACCTACCAACCTGCTTTTTGTCAGTTCCTTATTTTTCCCAACCCCTCACTTTACTCTATCTCCCTGTTGCTCTCATGAACCAGCGCCCAAAATCTGCGTACGCCGGCCAGCTCCACCATGCATTTAATTTGCTCTACTCTTCTCCGCCTGCCTTCTTCCGCCATTGAGGTGTCTTCACCGTTCAGATCCCCCACTGTCCAGGACAATGTGGACTTTCCTTTTTTGTGCGCCCCTGTTGCTCTAGCTGGGTTCCCCATAAAAATTGGCTGAAAGACCCATGTAACATAATTATTAGGTAATAAGAATGTTAATAAGGATTATGGGTATGTAATAATATCATTTGTTGAAGTTCAAGAGAATGAGGACAGTATTAGAGATCATTAGGTTTTCAATATGTCCTGTGGGGTTTTATGTGTGCTTGCTTCTTTTTTGGGATTGTGGGTGGCTATGTTTTTACATGTTGATGCTGTTTTAGGTTCCTTTCTTAAGGTCGGAGTCTTGGGTTTAGGATGCTTTTCCTTCATCTTCTAAAGATGGAGCTTATTTCTTTTATTTTTATTTGATCAGAATGGTTGATACATTTCATTTGTTTTTGCAGTGATAAGGGAAAACCGCAGGAAACACCCTCTGCCTCCGGTCAGTACCAAAAATACTGGGTTGCATAGATATCATAGGACGTCTCCCCGGCATTGTTGAAGGGGGACATTTTGGGTGAAGGCTGCGTCATTCCTCGTACTCCATGGCACAGCCAATGATGCTGCCCGTCTTGCTTGGCTGAAACATGCGCTTCAATTTGATGACTTGGGTAAATGAATGCAATCAATGTGGTGTTTGTCTTATGTGTAAAATTAATTCGATCAAAAGTTGTTTGCATGTATTACTTGACTTTGGGGACAAGTGCGTTTGTGTTATGGGGCTAGTTTGTGCGTTTGGTGACAAAAATGGTTTTGAGCCATTGACTTTTATCATCCTTGTTATGATGCTTGCAAATGTGTTTAATCTAGAGGTCAGTATTGTGTGTGTGTGTGTGTTTGTGTTGATTTTTGCTGTTTATTATGATGTTTCGTTTGCATGGAGACTAGTAGATATATGGACATTAATGTATGTTTATTTCGGCACACAAATCACCGCAATTCATGTTGCCATGATTCTTCTCTTGTTATAACGCACAAGCCTTCGACCAGTTTACTATCACTTCAAGTTTTTTTTTTATTTTTTTGGTGTGACATATATCTGTGTTACTACAATAAGGATTCCAGCTAAGAATGAGTAAACAACACACATTATAAGTACATCCAAACCTAGGTAAAAAAAAAACACATGCTCTCGATTTTTATGATTTTCTTGTTCAAATGATAAACACAACTGGAATGTGCCTAGCTCATGACACTCTGGCCACCCCTAGTAACTCCTTGGTTTTGGAGCACGGTTGATACCTGTCTCATAATTCTGTCATAGGTTCCAGCCATTGTATGTGTCTCCTTGTGGACTGCTAGGTCGTCTAACACCTTAGCAAAGGGTGGTTCAATTGCCTTGTGTATGATCCAGCAGCCCGAATATTCGGATCATACACATCACGTATACAAACATAATTGTATAATGCACCACATTATTACACTATATTCTAAAAGCTGTGAAGTGTTATTGTTCGAACTATAGGACAAAATAGTGTGCTGCCAGTTTTGTCCTTCATTTCTTCATTGGCTGCTGGCCTTTTTTTTTTTTTTTTTTGGCTTCTTACAACTTATGGTTGTGGCAACGTCGGGTTTTCGGGAGTCGCCACCAATCTGTTTACCTAGGTCGATTGGTCACCTTAAATATTGGTCTGCGAGAGTTCGGGGGTTCGGGAGTACGGTTACGTTAAAACAACTTTGTTAAAACGCCCAAAAATTGGCACCTTAGTTGATTTTAATTTTGTTTCGCTTTGCTTTTAAATAATTTTCAGTTAATTTAGAGATTTTAACTGAATTAGTCGAAATGTGGATTTTTAAGTTAATTTGTATAAAATTTTATACTTCCGAACCATGGACTCTGCCGAGTCATTTGGACACGGAAGATTTTGATTCCGAACCATGGACTCTGCCGAGTCATTTGGACACGGAATTTGGTGAAATTTTAAACAATTTTATCCATATTGTAAATATGGATTTTTATCTTTATATTTATTTAATTTATTTAGTTAAAAAAAAGTTAATATTTTCCAAACCGTAGATCCTGCCAGATCATCCGGATGTGGAAATTACTTTAATTAATTGTTAGTTATATAATTATTATTTTTATGGAATTTATTATTACTAATTTGTAAGTATTTTGTTTATGAAAATTTTAGATTTATTAATAATCTAAAAAATTTTATTTTTTATTCTTTATATTTTCTTTTCTTTTCTTTCTTTTCTTTCTTTTCTTTCTTTCTTTTCTTTCTTATTGATTTTATCTTTCTTTTAGTTTTATTTTTCCTTTCTTTTCTTTCTTTTCTTTTCTTTTCTTTTTCTTTTCTTTCTTTTCTTTTTTTATCTTTTCTTTTTCTTTTCTTTCTTTTCTTTCTTTCTTTTCTTTTTTTTATCTTTTTCTTATCTTTCTTATCTTTCTTATCTTTTTCTTATCTTTCTTTTAGTGTTTTTTTTAGTGAAAGTTATTTATTATTTAAATAATTATTCAATTTATAAAAGAAAAATAAAAATAATTGGATTTTTGAAAAATGATTTTTATTAGGCTTAATAATTAATTAAAAAAATAATCTTCTTTTAATTTTCATTTATTTATTTATTAGTAAGGGTAAAGGTGAATTAAATAAAAAAATTATATAAAGGAAAATTAATAATAATAAAGTGGGGCTTTTTGGCCATCCACTTTAAAAATAAATAATAATAAAGGTTAGCAAAGTTAATTAAATTAATTAACAACAATAATAAAAATTAGCCAAGTTTAATTAAATTAATTGATTAACAACAATAATAAAAAGTTAGTCAAGTTAATTAAATTAATTGATTAACAACAATAATAAAAAGTTAGTCAAGTTAATTAAATTAATTAATTAACAACAATAATAAAAAGTTAGTCAAGTTAATTAAATTAATTAATTAACAACAATAATAAAAAGTTGGTCAAGTTAATTAAATTAATTAATTAACAACAATAAAAGTTAGCCAAGTTAATTAAATTAATTAATTAACAACAATAAAAGTTAGCCAAGTTAATTAATTAATTAATTAACAACAATAAAAGTTAGCCAAGTTAATTAATTAATTAACAAAAATAATAAAAAGTTAGACAAGTTAATTAAATTAATTAACAACAATAATAAAAAGTTAGCCAAGTTAATTAAATTAATTAATTAACAACAATAATAAAAAGTTAATTAATTGTTAACAACAATTATAAAAGTTAGTAATAATGCAAAAATTAAAAGGTTAGTAACAATAATAGTATTAAAAGTTAGTTGTTAGTAAGTTAATAACAACAATAAAAAAAGGGGTTAGTAATAAACAAATAATAAACAAACAAGTAAAAATTAAAAGGGTTAGTAATTAATTCTGCAAGAACAAAATAAAAGGTTAGTGACCAAAGTGAAAGAAAATTGAAAAGATGAAGGATTAAATGAGAGTTGTACCCTTAAAAACTGAATTTGAAATTCTGGAAACGTGAAGAACAGAACGCACGCGCGCGGGGGGAGAGAAAAATAAGAAAAAAAAAAAGGGTCAGAGAAGGTTTAGGTTTTTTGGAGAGGAAGAGAAGAGGGCCAGGGACCTAGGCTATAATTTTTTCTTTTTTCAAAACGGAGCTCTAAGCTTCATTTCTATTTTTTTTCTGTGTTCAGCACAAAATTTGGGGGGCTATTTATAGAGGAAGTTTAGCTGAACTGTTGATGGATAAATTAATAAAAAATTTCAAACTTATCTATTAAATTGGTAAAATGACAATTTTAGTCCTTTACGTCTCTCAGCCTCTGGATAAGTTCCTGAAGCTTCTGATTTTGACAATTTTGTCGTTTTCTGTCAATTTGAGCCAAAAACGTCGGCAGGCTCAAAATTTTATGTGACAAACTACCAAATGCTCCTGGAACTTTTAGAATTTGTCAATTTTTTCCGAAACTTCTCAATTTTGTCATTTTTACCTCAAACTTTTAATTTTTTTGTCATTTTTTCATGAAATTTTATTTTATTTCAAACATACACATATTCACACATATATCATTTTAAATCAAATTTTCACAAAACAAAAATATATTTTAAACTAATTAAATTTTTTTTAATAATAATAGTAATATATTTTTTTTTTTTTAAATTAATTTTTTTTAATAAAATTTTTTTCAAAATTTTAAAACACCCGGACGAAATTGGGTGTCAACAATGGTAATACCCCTCTTTTGGTCCCTAAATGATTCACTTTTGCCATAATGCTCCCCCACTTTCACTTTTTGTTGCCAAATTTTTGTATTTAATATGGTTAATAAAAGCATATCCTTCATTTTATTCTAGCCATGGTTCTGATTGATTCGGTTTTAATTAATTTTTTTTATTTTTTATCTTTATTAAGTTAATGGTTTAATTGTAAATTTATTAATATAAATTAAGCACAATTTTGTGTTTCAATCATATTATTTTGTTATTCATGATTGCATTTTGCAGTATAAATTTGTTCCATAATTGCTAAAATTAAAAGTCAATTTTCCTAAATAAATTTTTCATTGATATTAAAAATTAGCATTTAAGTTAATAAAAGAGGGAAATTTTTAGTGAACTATTTTTAATGAAAAAATTATACATTATTTGAAAATACATATGATGTTATATTTTCATTTACCTAATCTCAGTTATTGCTCAGGTTAATTCAGCTTTAATTAATTTTTTTTCCTATTTTTAAATTGTTTATTATTTAAATTTTTTGTAATAAATTTATTATAAAAAATATCTGCTACATCGTGCAAGCCAACATACCTTGTATATACTAAACACCAAGGTTGATAGAGCCACGAGTAACGGTACTACATTTTGCTACATTTATTTTTTTGTTCCTCTTTTGGGTCAATATATATGTCCAAGTTAGAAAATGGTAAAATTTCACAATCAATTCTCATTGTATATGATAATATCTTTTAGGCCTCAAACTTTCAAATCTGTTTTTTTTTTTTGTCACTCAATCCTAGTAGTCCAAATTTAGAAATGGTAAATTTACACAATATGTACTCTTTGTATATGATGATATCTTTTAATCCTCAAACTTTAAAATTATTTTTTTTGTCACTCTATCCTAATAAACGCAAAAGATATTTTCAATGTTTGGTTTACATTTTAAGCCCTCAAACTTGCATTAATTACAAGGAACCCATATCGTGCCTCAATTTCAAAATAAATTGGTCACCAATAACTTTGAAATGTTTCAAATTTTCAAAACCTTTAACTTGATCATGATTTCAATTTGAATTCATAACTATTTTAACATTTTTTTAATATAAATATAATTAGTTTAAAAAATTTGTCTTTGTTGAACAACTCGCAACGAAATGTGAGCCTATTACTAGTGCTGTAGCTATTTTGGGCCGGATGTTCGTATTGAACAGGTTCATTCCTTGCAAGATCCCCCATTTAATCTTTGGCATTTCCGATAATCCGCTCAACAACATTTTGCATACTCGAACATGTGAAATTGAACTGCTCTCTCATGCCCTATGGATCTCTACCACCAAAATTGTTATGATGGTAATTTACACCATGATATGGTGCAACAAAACCTTCGACGTTCACAAAGGCCGCATCAACTAGGTAATAAATATTTTATCTATCTCAAAAAAATGACAAATATTCCTTTTTGAACTGTCCTAAAAAAAATGAATTGTTTAACTTTTTGGAAAGTTTTTAATATCTATTTTACTTTACCATCCTAATTTAAACTCTCTTAGCACAAAACCAAAAAAAAAAAAAAATTAATCTTTATTTAAACTCTCACTATACAAAACTTAAAGTAGATTTTTTTTTTCTTATTGTAACTTCAGAGGTAAAAAAATAAAGAATAATATAAATTATACATATCTTAATTTTTATGTCCAAAAAAACATATCATTTATTTTGAGATGAATGAAGTAATATACTATTAGAAGATGAACTCAATGCTGGTGGGTCACGAAAGCGGAAACCATGCAAGTCAAGATTCAGATCATGCAAGTGCAATGATGCATCCATGCCATTAACGGAACACATGCAAGTAAGGCATGTTATGTAGCATAAGGTATGTTATGTAGTATACCAAACCATGCAAGTCAACAAACATAATCCATGTAACAAACAACAATAACCAAAAGAAAACCACTGGGTCACAAGCAGACTTCTCAACAAACGAGCAACAAATCCCACAGCCCAAGGTTAGTTCTCTAAAGTTACAGCTCGAGCATCCCAAAACGTAAAGAGTTTCACACGCCGGTGAAAAAACCGGTAGCGTTGGCACGCGCAATCTCGCCACGGAGCAAAAGCCCACGGCCCTCTGCAGTAGTACAGCCAGCCATCAAACACTCCCGAAGACCCTCGTTTCGATGAAGCAACATAGCAGCAGCAAGCCATTCCGGGCTTCCCTCCTCAAATCCAGGCAAGCCCCGAACCATCTCTAAACAAGGTCCAATCCCCATTGCCTGGCGTCTAGCCTGTAAACTGGCTGAGGCCTCCTCCATACTCTCGTGGCTCTGCCTCGGCATGGACAGCGCCTCACACTGTTCGTCAACGTCTACTGCACCTTGGGTGGACCTGTGGCGTGGGCTACTGCTGTTGGCCCTGTTCACTGCATTACCGGCCGTGCCTGGGGGCACACGGGCTGGCAAAGGTCTCGGCTGGTCGGCATGCTCCGAATTTCCCACCCTGTCGCCTATGGAACAAGTAACAAAGTTGTGAAAGTAATAACCAACAAAATGAGAAAAACAAACAAAACCCCACTGTTGGTTATTTTCTATTGCCACCAGTTAACACTGTTAAACAAACAACAAGTTACCAGGCCCACAATGACAGACCATAAACCCATGAGGGACTCAATCAGAACTGGAGAAAGATTATTCCAGTGCATTGACGGTACCTCTGACGACGGGGAACGGCAGAGGCACCTCGGACATGGAACGGAACTGGGGTCGAGGAGGTGCCTGGAGAGAGCAGATTTGAACCTGCTAGATCAATAGGGACGTACGGTGGAGGGAAGTCCGCGGTTGTCTCGTACAGTAGGGGGACTGACTGCTACTTCACTGGCGATGGATGGCTACAACATAAAGCACCAAACAAACCCCCCTGACAGTATGAGAAAACAATATTTAACACGTCTCTCACATGTAAGCTAGTGAAACAGCTGAAAATGGGCGAGTCAGGTGGACCATCATGACAAAAATAGGCCTTTTACAACTGACAGACCTTGATCAGTATTGATCTAATACCAATCGGCAATGGGTGGAGAGGTTTTACACAACATAAAGTACAAACAGACCCCTTCACTTAAAATGTAGGATAACACCACTTAACACTACAACGTCTTTCAAGTTTGAGTCCATGACTTATTAGGCAAGCATCTTTACATTATGTTAACTGAAATAATCTAATTTACTTGTAAAGGTCCATCAAATTTCATTCAAAGAAGCCATTGATTCTGACAAAACTAAGGATCTTCTAGGTCCTAGAATCTAGGATTCATATTATACAATCTTTTTTTTTCCCCTAAGTTTGATGGATTCCATCTTCACGTTTTAAGAACCATTACTAAACTCTGTAATTCCCAAATATACCTTTTTCGAGACCTTATAAGATTAAAAGTCAATAGTTGCAAAATTATATAACCATATTCAATCAAATAAGTTGTACTAAAAAAAGAATTCTAAAAGTTTCTTATAGAAAACAAAAAAAAAGTCTAGCCTAACAGTTACCACGTGGATGCATATCATTTTGCAGCTAAGAATAAAACATAACTATAGCCGTTCTCCAAAATTCAGTTCTCCAACATATCTCTTTAATTTTCAGCCATATTCTCAGGAGAAGTGACCAACTTAATGAAATTTGGCGATATCAGAATTTCACATCCAAATTAGAACTATTTGCGAACAAACAGGTATTTCAAGTTAGACTGTTGCACTGTTTTTCAACATCAACTTCAACCTTACAATGATTTCACAGACCAAAACACTTAACCCCTTTCAAGTTTCCTCTTCTTCCAACCCTCAATAAGTGAGGTTTAATCCTTATATGTGGACAGAGATAGCACTTTGGCTATATACTTTACTTCCCTCCACCTACCTTTGTTACGCCTACGAGATACTTTCAAATAATATGTAGGTCTTTTTTGGATTGTTGTAAGGCCGAACAAGTCTAAGACTTAAAGACTGTAACATTGACACGATAAAAAGGACTTAGTAGAGGATTTTATTCTGAATTACATCAGTCCAATTGTATCGCTGCCACAGCAGGTACTGTTACTAAACTTGGGTTTTCTATTAGTATAATCCCGCTACACCCTCAACAACTACCAGGCTTAGTGAAATCAAATGTTTAACCATGTAAATTCTACTAAATCTACCAATAACAGCTAGTAACAAACTACAAACAACAAAAGTTAAACTTACTGTGGATAATTATCTTCTCGTTTTTGCTAATTCATTGCAATTAGCTTAATGATCTTCACCTGATCTCTCTCACAGGGATCAGCCCACCCCAATTGGCAAGATAATTGAAGAGGATCAAACAACGAGAAATAATCGTACAGAAACCAAGCAATTCCCGATCAGATCAACCTGCAGCAACCAAAGTATGATCCTTTGGGATCAAAATCAAATCTTCTACACAGCCCAGTTCGCCTAATCTTACCCGCATTTCGAACAACATAAAACGAGACAATCACCGAGAGCATCAGATCCAAACAGGGGCATCGGGTCAACGACAATGCAAAGAAAGCGAATTTAGGGGTCTTGCAGGGAAGGACGTACCAAATTGCAGGAGAAACGGGAATTGTAACGAGCTGGAGCTGGAGAACAAATGGAATCGCAGTGGAGCAGAGGGAGCTGGGCGTGTTTGTTTGCTGTCGGGCTTGTTATAAATGCGTTGCACAAATCCAGAAACAAAGGCGCTTACTTGAGACAGAAGAACGAACAGAAACAGGCGGCCAAATCATTAGTGCAACGATCAAAATTCCTTTTTTTTTCACTTTTATCTATCTGTCTTCTGGTGGTGGTGGTGGTCACGCTACGAGCACGCGCAGGTGAAACGGAAACACAAGTTCTCTGGCACGCTGGATGTGATTGAGCCGTCTGATTAACTGCAACTCTGGGCCCGCCGCACAAATGTGCATAAGTGCACAGCAAATTATCGTTACCAATTTGGTGAAAATTTTGGGTTTGGATTTCGCACCGATATTATAAAAATGAAAAAAATTTTGTATATTATTTTACTTTTATAATTTATCTTTTATATGTAAATTAATAAATATGAAAAAAATTAAATATCAAAATGATAATTTGAAAAATAAGGTAAAATAATTTATTAGATGTGGAAATATTGTAAAGACTTTAAACGACTCAAAATAAAAAGAATAATAATTGAAGAATTATTTTTTTTATTCCTTTTTTGATATATTTTTCTGGGTAAATTTTAAAAATTTATCCCTGAACTTAGGAAATAATTCCTTAAAGTTTGACATATTATACAATTGGCTTGTCATGTATAGATATCCAATAGACATCCAATTGACAAATGTAAAAGTTCATATATCCTAGATTTTTTTATCTATAATATTAAACTAAAAAAAAATGCATTAAAATTTTATTAGCTGTAATAAGATGTTATCAGCAAATTAAATACTTACTCTAAATAGTCAATACAACAATGATGGTTGGTGGGATCATGCAGTGACTTGGTGTAGAGGCGTAATGAACCTTGAGGATGAATCCTGTGTATAAAGGAAATGTCAAAGCTTCGGAGTGTTATTCTAGGGGAAATACTTCAACGGTCAAGTCAGATTTTTTATGAGCTGAGAGTCGGGAGGAGTAGGAGGGTGCAAAGTCAGAAATACGTACCTTGAGATTGGTGACTGAAAGGGTTTATATAGCTGAGAAGTATTAGAATAAGTAGCTCTTATATAGGAATCTTTTAGCTAATCTCATAATTTCAAGACCTTATTTTCTTTATAAGTAGAAGTTTCTTTTATTAGCTTAATGGGCTTCCCGGTGGCAAGTCCGTGGGATAGAGACTTAATCATCTCGGGTCATGCATTGTGTTTGTTTCCTACCAAACAGTAAGAAGATTTTGAAAATTTAGTAAATAAATCACTTTTGTAAAAATTTGTGTATTAATCAAATCTTGTCCTCTTTTATTTTCTTGCAAAGTTATACTATGTTTTAATTGTTTATGTTTTCCGGTTGCACTCCTAATAGAGGTCTGCAGATAAAAGGGTAATTTTGCAATGCATGGCTACTTTATAAACAATTTTGTTTTGCTACTTTAGTGATGATTTTGCAACATAGTGGAGTTTAGGGACTAACGGTGTGATTTAGCCTTATTTTCAAACAGTTTCTGGTTATAATACACTTTCGGTCCTAGAATATTAAAATCATCAACTTCGTCAGTTCTAACATTACTAATCTTGTTGCCAGAGACTAAATTGGCTAGTTTAATTAATTCTTTTAATCAAAGTTGGAGATCACTTAATAATTTTTGAAAAACCTATATTAAAGCTTAAAATCATATGGGGACCAATTTGGAATTTCATAAAAAGTTTTGGACTATATCTAAAATTCCTCAATTTTGTAAAACAAACCATTTGGAGCTTTGCAAGAATAGGGCCATGGCTTGGCTATTACACTATATTCTAAAAGGCGTGAGGTGCTACTGTTCAAACTATAGGATAGAATAGTGTGCTGCGGTTTTATCCTTTGTCTCTCCATTGGCTGTTGGTCTTTTAATTTTTTTTCGGCTTCTTTTAACTTATGGTCAAACCCCTCTTTTGGTCCTAAATGATTCACTTATGCCATAATGCTCCTCCACTTTCACTTTCTGCCGCCAAATTTTGGTATTTAATATAGTTAATAAAAGCATGTCTTTTTTTTTTTTTTTTATTCTGGCCATGGTTCTGATTGCTTTGGCTTTAATTAATTTTTTTATTTTTTATCTTTATTAAGTTAATGGTTTAATTGTAAATTTATTAACATAAATTAAGCATAATTTTGTGTTTCAATCATATTATTTTGTTATTCATGATTGCATTTTACAGTATGAATTTACTCCATAATTGCTAAAATTGAAAGTCAATTTTCCTAAACACATTTTTCATTGATATTAAAAATTAGCATTTAAGTTAATAAAAGAGGAAAATTTTTAATGAACTATTTTTAATGAAAAAATTATACATTATTCCAAAATACATATGGTGTTATGTTTCCATTTACCTATTTTAGTTATTGTTCAAGTTAGTTCGACTTTAATCAATTTTTTTTCATATTTTTTAATTATTTATTATTGAAATTTTTGTACTAAATTTATTATAAAAAAAATATCCGCTATATCATGTGGCCAACATACCTCCTTGAAAATACTAAAAGATGATCCAATCACGGTGCTCTATCATTGAAAGTAGGGAAAACTATCAGAACCCCCCCTGAGGTTTTGAGTAACCTACAGTTATATCCTCCATTTTATAAAAACCTACAGTTACCCCCTCAACATTTAACTATTTTAATGGTTGTTATTAATGAAAGGGGTAAATGTTCCATTTTGCCCTCCTTGCTTTATTACTTTGAAACTAAGCTCCCCCAATATCTAATGAGTTTAATTGCACTCTTCCACTTATCATGCCCTAAAAACCTCTAGACGCATCCTCCTGCCCTCTGCAAACCATGGTTGTCGTTTCCTTTTCTTTTTCGATGCATAGCTCCTCCCATCGCAAACCATGGCCAGCGATCTCGATTCCGTCGCGATGTCCTCAACGCGCTGTCGTCCCCCTCACCACCACGCTGTTGTCTCCACCTCGCCACCACGATTCGACTGGGAAGCTCGATTCACCTGGGGCAATGAATCGCCTGGGAAATGAATCACCGCCGTGAGGGAGAAGCGACGGAGCGACTCGTGGATCCCCACTTCCGCCTTCTCGAAAATCCAGCAATGACTTCTCGCCAACCTTTCTCTCGCTCTCGGAAATCGCAGGACCTAGGTACTGTTTTGATCGAAGAATCTTCTAGGTCGCCCGATGCCGGTCTCAGATGCGGTCTCTTGTGGTCTCGGATGCGTTTCGATTTCATTTTGTTTTGATTTCTTTCTTGTTTATGATTTCATTCTCCAGATGCGTCATCTTCTCCAGATGAATCGTTGGAGGCAATTCGGAAGGATTTGAAATGGAGAAGGCGGGGCCTGGGAGAAGTCGATGGCGATGATTCATTTTCCGATTCGTTTCCCAAGCGTACCATGGTGGCGAATTGGGCTTTCCAGTCAAATCGGATACACCGAGGTAATCACGACGGACAAAGAGGAGGGAAGAAGGAGGAGGCGGAGATGAGGGACCGGAGAATGGCGCCGGAAGGAGACAGAGGGTAACCTCGTTAGATTTAGACATTGGGGGGCAAAGTTTATATAGAAAAAGGATATGATGGGCAAAATTAGGTTTTCTTCCTTTTTGTGTAACTGTTTCTGGCGGTGTTAAGTTTTCAGGGGGTAAATGTTGATATTTGAAAAAAGGGGGATATAACTAAAGGTTATCCCAAACCTGGCGGGGTTCTGGTAGTTTCCCCTTGAAAGTATCACCTCTATACGTCAAATTGGAGTTCTGATAGAGCAAATCAATGTGTTCACTCAAAAGTACAAATGAAGGATGTTAAATTGGAGTTTTGACCGAGCAAACTTAGCCCAGTAACTAATCTTTTTTAAAATCTTTTGAAAACAAGGTTTAATCCTGGTACGTGGCATTGTTATTCAGCCAGACCCTCCATAGAGATTTCTGAAGAATTGCTCTATGGTACGTTTTACCGTGGCACGAGACAGTTTCCAGCCCAATATACTAAGGATAAGTAGAACTGTGAAAAACGCAGGATTCTGGAAATCAACAGGAAAGATTAACTGTGATATAGTCCAATAACACACAATGAACTCATAAGCTCTAGCCAACTTTTCCATAAGCATCAGGCCCCGAGCACCAGAGTTCCAGGAGGCATTCTCCAGGACTTTCCCACACAAATAAATCTTTTCTGAAGATCATTTGAAAAACCTTTTAAAAACATATTTGAAAAACACGTTACTGGATTATCCGGACATATCACCGGGGATCGGGGCCGGTATATTACAACAATTATGATTGAAGGCAGAGGACGACTTGAAGAGAGGATCCACAGAGTGGCAACTCCTAAGTCATCATTTGCCTTCAAGCTTAATTATTATAAGCTTGAAGATGATCTAAACTTGAGAGGATCCACGAAAGTGGCAACTCAGATTATCGGACAGAGTTGAGAAACTAAGAACTTCTGCCTCACCCTTTAGCCAGAATTTTCTAGTGAGAAAATGAGAACATAGAGAGGAAGATAAGAAAGGAGTTCTATATTAGCTCCGGGATTTCTTACAAGAGAAACAAGGCCTCCTTATATAGGCGGAGGAAGGAGGAAGCAAACAAACTAAGTGACGTAAGGGCTTACGTCTAAGACTAATAATACTAGATCGGAAGTGACAGGCCACTATCCGGAATCTTATTATTACAAGCACTAACAGGCTAGCTGTTATAGTACGGTGCCAGCTGGAAAACACTAGTTCCATTTTTTTGTTGTCTCTGAAGGCAGGCTCTGGGAAAGCATATGGGTCCAGGGGCCAGTTATGGTTTGAATCTTCAGAGTCACTTTGGGTCTGTCTTTCGTGCCAAAAATATGGGTCATCAATACGTAGGTCATCCATTGATGGGTCATCCGGATCAGGTCCATTGAGACGCTTCCAGTGAATGCAAATGAAACCGCAACCACAGTCAGGCATGATAAGGTGTTTGCTTGTCTGGGTCAACGGAAGATCTTCGTCTTCTTCTTCAATGGTCAGTGGAGAAGAAGGAGTCGGAGCAGGGCAGTTGATCTAGTTAATAGCCTTTTGTGTGGCTATAGCTCGTTCTCGACGTTCTTTGTGACGGCGGAGTCGCTGAAGATCATCAAAGGACTGGAGATCTTCATGGATCATTTCTTGATAGTCCATTGGATAGGATGGCCATTCAGGAGAGTCATGAGGCCAGAGCTCCATAGAGAACACAGTGTGGTTGTATCGATAAGCTTCCCGCATAAAGGCACGGTATTCAGAATGTCGTTGCCATGGAACTTGGGCTAGGTTGAAGTCTAGGTTCTTATAATGGAAATAGGAGGGAGAATGGATAAATTTAAGGCCAGAGGGAGACTTGGTAAAGGTGATAGGCCTATGGAAGAAATAAATAACATGGCTAACCCCATAATTCATACAGGAGTTAGCGGGAGAAATATTATTTAGCTGATAGCCTATTCGGCGGTCTGGGATAGCAGGGTTGAGGGCTTTGTAGGATTTATGAAGGTGGTCAATCCATGTGCAGATTGGATCAAACCAGGAGAGGAAAACAGAGAGGTCAGAAGAGAAATCAGAATGGAAATTTGTGGAATAGGAGAGAAGCTAGTGGAGTTCTGAAATATTAAAAATAATACCTATGGTATGAACAGAGCATAGGTACCAGAAAAAGCAGAGGGCTAATGGAGGGAAGGTGAAGACATCAGGGATGGAGAAGAGATGAGCAAAAGGAAACTTGGGATGAATCCCGACAGGTTTAACAGGGCAGTCGTCGAAACCATACCTCTCAATGAGGGAGACATGATAGTGGAAGACTCGGTGTCTCTGGGTGAAGGTGAAGGATTGATGCTCATATCTTTCAACATCAACTGGGAGATTTTCATCCTTGTTAAAAACTGGGGGACTGGAAGAGGAGGAAGAGGCCATCTCAGTTTTTTGGTTTTGGAGGCTTTGGAGGTTTGAGGAAGGATTTTGAAGGTCTGCTCAGGATATCGGCAAGAGTGTTGGAGGTGCCCTTTATATGCTTGACGGCGAAGCTGAAGCGGACGAACCACTGTTGCCAGCGAAGCAGCAGATAATTAGGAAGTTGTTTCTGCCTATAGTTCAGCATACGAGGGAATGCTGACATGTCCATCTCGACAAGGAAATGGTGACCAATGAGGTGGAACTGAAACTTCTCAATCCCACGTTTAACGGCCAAGATTTCTTTGTAGGTGGAGTGGTAGTGCTTCTCTGACTCTTTGAATTCTCCACTATTGTAGCAGCACACGTGTCGAACACCATTGATCTCTTCAAGGAGGACCGCTCCCCAATATTCGTCTGATGCGTCCGTCTGGAGTATCCTTTTTCCTTTATCAGGAATCTTGAGCGGTGGCAGATTCTGAACCACTTCTTTAAGCTTGAGGATAGCTCGTCGGTGCAGGTCGGACCAGGGCGGATAGGTCTTTCTGAGGTACACGTGTAAAGGATGGAGAATGAAGGACAGCTTCGGGATGAACTCGCGGATATAGTTGACAAGGCCGAGAATTTGCTGGACTTGTCATCTCGTGAGATGATCATCCGGGAAGTTCATGATCTTGGTAGCAATATGCGGCTGAGGATGGTACTTGCTATCTTTGATCTGGACTCCAAGGAATTCGATGGAAGTCTGACCAAGGACCATCTTGCTCTGAGAGAGCATTACTCCATTATCTTTAACTATCTGGGCAAACTGTGCTAATAACTTCAAATGGGTACCTGTACAAGGGGAAAATAATAAAATATCGTCAATATAAACAAGGGCCGACTGCAGTATCGGCTCGAAGATTCGGATCATGGCCTTCTGGAACAATGAGGGTGCCGTCTTCAGACCGAAAGGAAGTACCGTCCATTGGTAATGGTGGTCTGGGATGCAGAAGGCAGTTTTGTATTTGTCTGGAGGAGAGATTGACAATTGCCAGAAGCCAGACTTAAGGTCAAACTTGGAGAAGACCTTGGCATTCGTCAGGTTGGCGAAGAGAGTGTTTTTCCGTGGTAACGGAAACTTGACGTCAGCAATGAACTCATTCAGGGGCTTGTAGTCAATAACAAGCCTGGGCTTCTTTCTTTTTTGTTCTGAATGCTTGTTGACGTAGAAGGCCTGGCAGGCCCACGAAGAGGTTGTGGGCTCAATGAGGTTTTGGGCCTTGAGCTCTTGCAGCTCTTGGATCGCCATCTTTTTCTCCTCTGGGCTCATTCCCGAATGGGTAGCCTTTGTTGGGTTAACATCCTCATTCTTCTTGAATGGAATTTCGATGAAGAATTTGGGATTCTTCCAAAGGGGAAGAGGATACTTCAGTTCAAACTCAACATGTGACTCAGCACAAGATTGCTGGATGAGAGCTTGCATGATTGTGCTGTACACTGGGTCACTTTCAGATTGTATCTGACTTGCTGAGAGAGCTTCTCCTTCAGTTGAGTAATGTCTTGGAGTTGTTGTCCATGGAAGGAAAAACTTGTGTAGCTGCAGACCTTTATCAGTCCATCTGTGAACTAATATCTTCTTGATGATGTCGAAGCCAAGGATCATATCTCTGCCATGGTTATAACCAAATACAGTAGTAACTACGTACTTTGTAGGAGAGAACTTGATCCGAATTGGCTTACTAATCTTGGTGACATAGAAGACACCATTTGCAGCTCGGAATCTTTCATTGCAAGGTCGCCACATTCTGTCTGGAAGGAGGGAAGGGTTGACAATGGTGTTTGTGGCACCAGTATCAAACAGAGCAATCACCGGGATTGGTTTTGCGTATTTATCCAGGAGAATGTTGATCTTGGCTTGAGGTATGATTTGAGCAGCAAAGAGGGAGGACTGCATCGGGGAGATCTGTATTGTGTAGATTGAAGCTTTCTCTGGATCAGAATCAGACTCTGAGGAGTAGGCTTCAATAGCAAAGAGGCTAGATGCCTCATCTTCTGTTTCCGAGAAAATGGACTCCATGTCGTCATTAGAAAGATCAGCACCAGTGACTTGGGAGATGGTGTGTGCCATTTTCTTCTTTGACTTGTTGTTCTTCTTAGGACAGTCTTTGGCAAAGTGTCCTGGTTGTCGGCAGATGAAATAGCGTTTGAATTTGCCGCTATTCTTCTTGTATCGGAAGAATCTTTTCTTCTTCTTTCTGAATCGTCGAGGGCGATCAGGAGAATAGATTCTTCATCTGTGGTGCTTTTTTTGAGGAGTGTTGCAGTTGCAAGCACCTTTGTCTTTGCACTTGATTGTTAACTCAGGTTGTTGACAGGCTTTATCAAACAGGCTCTGGGACTGGTTGAAATCCTTGAAGAAGGAGTGAGTGTTGCACAGCTTCCTGAGGGCCATTATAAGGACTTGGTGGAGCTTACCAAAAGAATAATCTTTAAGAGATTGTCCACTTTGTTGTATGATACGAAGAGTTTCCTGGCCAATTGTTTCTGGCACAGAATTTAAGTATGCTTGCTTTAGGTTGTTGTCTGCTTCATAGCCGGTGCAGATAAGGTAGAAGCGTCTGAGCATACTTTCATAGTGCTTCTCAAGATCTTTTCGGTTGTATGAGCAGCACTTCATTTTGAAGAATTCTTCTCTAGCTATATCTAGAAGAGCTTCTGGTTCACCAATGAATTCTTTGTATAGCTTGAGAACGAACTCTGTAGTTGTTGGTGTCTGGGCTAATTCGAGCTGGCGGTATTCTCCAATACTCATGAACCAATGTTTGAGGATACATGACATACCAGCAATGAAGGCACAGTTGACCTTCAGATGAGTAGCACCTTCTCGTTGTAGTTGAGTGAGACACCAGACATGAAATTCAAGAAACTTCTCATGCCACTTGGCTGTTGGAATTCCTTCAAGAGACAATGTGACATTTAGTGAAGGAGGTTGCCAAACAGAGTCAAGGTTTATCACCGGAGGATCTTCATCCATCTGGACAAAGGGTTGATGGGGAGGACCAGGTGGTGGTCCAGGAGGAGGTCCTGGCGGTGGAGCTGGAGGTGGTTGTTGCTGAGGCGGAGGCTGAGCTTATTGAGTTCCAGCATCAGTTGTAGTTGACTCAGCCGGTTGAGCATGGCTAGTCGCTCCTTGGGCCATGTAGACTTGAGCTTCTGAGGAAGAAGTTGAGAATGAATCATCTTCTTCATATTCGCTTGATGAGGTAGAACTTAGGTCTTGTTGGGCCGCATAGGCAGATGGAGAACTAGGCTACTGTATCTGCTGGTCAAGGAATCCAGGAATAGGGTTGGATTGAACCATCCATGTCTGGTGCGAAGGTTCTTGGATCTTGATGGGTTTTTGAGGATAAGCTGGGCCTTTTTGTTTTCTATCTGGAGTAGGAGTTTGGGCCGGAGTGTAACTGGACCAGGTAGGAGAGCTGGGCCAAGTAGGTTGAGGCCTGGGAGGCTGGTAGGCTGGTTTAGAAAGGAGAGCAGGTAGAGGTTTAAAAATACCTCTAGAAGAAGGAGGAGGATGATGATAAGCTGGGCTTGGGCTTGGGCTTGTTCTGAATGGGTCAGGTGAATGGAATATTGAGGAAAAGGATTCAGGATACTTAGGCTGTTGTTGCTGGGCTTGAAGATGCCTGAGTTGTTCCTTCAAGTGTTGGATCTCTTGTTCTTGGGCCATAGAGTTTTCATGTCGGGCTATAAGGCCAAGAATCTCCTGGTGGAGGTAGTTGATCCGTTGCTGACATTGTGTTAATGGATCAATGATCATCTGATCCATCTTTTGCTCCAAGCGGACTTGGTTATGCTCGATTCTGCTGAGGACTTTGTTCTGAGATACCATGTTCTCAGATTGCCAATTGAGAACTTGTTCAGCAGCTGAGGTTTCCCGTCGTCTTCCTTCTGAATCAACCGTTGAAGGTTGAGGTACCTTCCAGGTATGCTTTGTTGATGTAGAAGGATCATTGAATGCCAGAGGGGGAAAGTCTTTAGGAGCACTTTCAAACACATTAACTTCAGGAATAAAATAAAGAGGTTGTTCTTTCCTGAGTTGCTTAATAGCTTTCTTGTAGTAAGGATGACATGGCATCTTGACTTCTGGTGATGGAGGTGGAAGTTCAAACGGTTCGGCAGGAGTTGTGAAGATGTCATCCGTGGTTTGTTCCTTCTGGGAGTAGAGGACATAATAGTCATACTTGCCAGAGGGTTCTCCAAGTAATCCGACTTCAGGATTACCTTGGTTATAGCGTTGCTCGAGAAGATGTCGAGAAGATTTCTTCTTAGGCTTCTTCTTCTTCATCTTCTTGGTAGTTTCTTCATCATCATAGGGAAATTGATAGCAATCTAGACAATCACAAATATCAAAGTATTTGTGACCTTTCTCGTCTTTGAAGGAGTAGACTGGATTACCTAGAGAGTCAAAGGACTCAATTGGTATATGCAAGTATTCCACGGGCTCCCGGATGAAGGTAAGGACTGCAGGAGTGGAGAAGACATCAGTATCTTCTGAATGTTCCTCTTTTTGGAAGAAGATTTCCGTCTGCCCATTTCCTCTGTCAAGGAAAATGGGTTTCTTTGACTGGACTGGCTCTGTCTGCTGATGGAGAGATTCATATGCAGATATCCAAGAGGCAGGGATCAGTCGTTGGAGTTCCTCACGAGGTATCTGTTGAGGGACATACGTCTCGTTCGGAACATGGGTTGTATCCACAGACAGATACAAGGCATCATTGTTCATGTTGGGCATAGAAAAATCAAGTGCATGATTCTGGACTCTATATGCCATCTGATAGTGCAGGGTAGATGCCAGAGTAGTAGAGACTTGTTCTGCACCAGTTATCTGAATCTGGATCTTCAAGGCTGATGGGAGATGTGGATCTTGAAGAGCCATACAGAAATTGGGGAAGAACGTCATAAGGATTGTACCAGCATTGAAAGTGGTCTCGACAGTACCAATACAGGCATGCTTGTACTTCTTGTACCGAGAGTCAAGCAAGGCGAGACGGGCAGTAACTGGCAACCCTTTTCTCCCATGGTAGGTGAGAGCAAGGCGAACAGCACCAAAATGGAGATGGGTGTATCCTTCAGCTGTCCATTGGCGAGGAAAGTGAGGGGGAATCTCCAGTGTGACATACTGTTCTTTGGATGTTGCAGGAAGAGTATGTTGATCAAACTTCGTAGCTTGAACATACTCCTTTACATGCTTCCGAGTAGGGGAAACAATATTCTTTACAGTACGAGTAATAGAATGGGAAGGTTTGGTAAAAGCTTTATAGGGGTTGATGAGGGGAAGATCGGTGAGAGGGATCTTCTCATCATCTAAAAGGTACTTGAATTCACAGAGATAATCCAAGTGGGAAGAAGAGGTAGATCTAAAAGAGGTAGTAGGGGATAACGTAGAGGTAGAGGTTCCTAACATTTCTGGGTAGATCTGGGTCAAGGGATCAGCAAGAAATTCTTAATAACTCAACTCGTATAAAAAAAAATAGAACAATCATGGCTCTGATACCAAATGGGTTCTGAGGTAGCCCAGTAACTAATCTACGTCAAATTGTGCACAAATACCCATAAATGAAGCAAAGTGGTCATGAATGTTAGAACGATTAGAGTAATTTGCTTTGAGGCGTGAATTATATCACTAACCTAAAGACAATAATTTTTAGTAAAGAAGTTTGTCTTAGAGAATATAATAAAGCTCTTAACTTTATTGTAGAAAGTATAAAATGTGTTTTTGAATAAGAGACTTTTTATTTATAGGACACAAAAGAGCATAGGGAAAAATTGTGTTGGTTCCAACAATTGTGTTCGTTCAAACCATTGTATTGGTTCCAACAATTGTGTATTGTTTGAACCATTGTGTTTGTTCTAAAAATTGTGCTGGTTCAAACCATTATATTGTTACTAATTAATGTGTTGTTTAAAATAGACATACTTATTCACTTGAATAATCATAATATTATACCAACCAATGTGTTGTTTAGAATAGACATAAATATTCTCTCAAATAGTCATAATGCTTCTAATTAAACAACACAATGGTTTCCAACCATTATATTATTTAGAATGGACATATCTATTCATTTGAATAGATACAATGATTCTAAACAAAAATAATGGTTCAAAATTCAAAATTAAATTAAATATTAAATTCAAAAGCACAAAGTCTCATAATTAATATGGAATTTGTTTCCAAATTAAACGAGAGCTCTAACAATCCTGAACTAGGTTGGAAACAAATTTCACTTTACCCTTTAAACAAATAAATATTATGAATATAAAATGGTATCTTTTGATTTAAATCATTAATTTGTGTACATATTCAATTAGTTTTAACAAAATTGTTAATATCTGTAGATTAAACCAAGGTTGTCAAAATCACGATTCAAAATGTAGGATCGCGCGATCCTACGATCCAGATCCTATAAAACGTGTTAAATTGTAATAGGATCGCTAGTAGTATAAGATCGCATATGATCACTTGCAGAATCGTAAAATCGGTAGGATTGTTCAATCACACCGATCTTAATTTCACCTTCTTTTGCCATTGCCTACTTCTCTACTCCTCCACTTACACGGGTCATTCATGGCCAAAAAAAACATCACAATTGTCTCATCGTCTTAGTGAAATAAGTAATGGGTGTTCATGTCGATAAAGAAGAGAATGGAAATTAAAGAATAAAAAAAATCAATCATAGAGGGAAGAGATGAATAAGACGATGAGGAATAAAATAATAAATGGGCGGTTCATGACGGTGAGGAAGATGATGAACGATGAAGAACCTAGGTGCCAGAAAATGCCTATTTTGGGTGAAGTTTCATAAAAAATTGTCAATTCAGAGAAGAGAATGTAAGATCAGCGAAGAGTAGAGAATAAAGAATAAGGGGGAGAGAAAGAGAGAGAGGGAGAGAAAGAGATGAGAAGCAGAGAGAGAGAGACGGAGATGAGAGCCATGAAAGATGAAAGAGAAAGAGGAAGTTTGGTCAGAAAAAGGGAAAAGACAAAGGGCCTCAGATGGGAGCAAAGGGCATAGAGATAAGTCAAGGGGGAGAGATTCACAGATAAAAAAGAAGAAGATCGGTTAAACAAAGGGAGAGAGAGAAGACAATGAGATAATATTAAAAACTAAATTTTAATTGGATATAAATAAATAAAATTATAAAAAAAATATTACTGTAGTTTTATATGGTAATTTTTTTTATAGAGATCGCACATGTTTCAGACCTGGAGAAAGAAATAAAAAATAGTTTGGGAGAGGCAAAGTTTTTTTAATAAGTGGCAAACACATGTATTATTTTTTTTAATGAAAAAATTGTTTCCTTTTTTCTTTTGTATTGAACTTTGTCTCAACTAGAATTTTTTATGTACCTCTAAAAATTAAAATTGGAATTTGTAAAGTGGTAATATGTAGTATATTTATTAGTGTCATGACACTTAAATTTTATTTGGGTTTCCAATATAATTGACCTTTTACATGAATTATATTATTTAGACAAGAAATTTTAGATTTTAGTATGATCTTACGATCCACAATCCGATCTTATGATCTCAATCTTGCACGGCAGAAAATGATTCAGGGTAGAATCCCAATCTTGACAACTTTAGATTAAACTATAACTTCTATTGTTAAAATTTTGAATACAATACACATAATATTTATTATTTCTTTCTCAATAGGTTGATCTCAGCCTTAACACTATTATACAGGTGATGTGCTAATTCTATTTCACAAATACTTATCAGAAAGTTCTTAATTCCCTTATTGAAGTGACACCACTTCTGTATTTATATAAGTAGAGTATCAATTTTGTCCCCCTGACTAAAAACACCCTTTTTTAATTTTGAATTTAACTCCATGAATTCTAACTCCATTAAGCAACATCTGCATTCTTCTCAATAACACAACTGTCGGCACTAAACACTAATGGAACTTTATTTAGTGCAAACAAGTGCTTCACAGTGGCTTATTATTACCCATTAAACTTTTAAAACTAGTATTAACTAATTCAAAATTGGTTTACCATCATTGGCACTTTGTAATAAGGACGTCAATGGACATCCAATTAGATGGAGATTCAGTTACATCTAGCTCAATGTAGCAAATTTTTTAACAAGTGTATGGCTCTGAGTCGGATATGACTTTTTTGGTTTTTGCACCCATCATATTTGGATAAGATACGGGTTTGAAGTTCACTCATCACACATCCAACCCATATATATGTACTAATATATACATACATACATACATACATTAGTACATATGTATCAGTATATATGAGTTTATTGTACATGTGTCATGTATTAGTACATCTATTAATTAGTACATATATATTAGAGCATAAATTAGTACTTTTAATAATTATTTGTTAAACTTATGTATTAGACCAAGACATTTATGTCATCTATTATAGATGGTATACCTTAAATATATTTTTTTAACTTATGTTGATTAGTAAGCCTTGGCTTCTAGTATTGTTAGTATGAGTAAATTATTGCTAGAATTGCTTTCATGATTTGGTTATTTCTTATTTTTAGGCTACTTATAATTGCTTTTGCTATGATATTTTCCATTGAAATATTTCCAAATACTTGTGGTTGCGGAAGTATGGTGGACAAATGGCAGATGGATTTTGCCTGACCTGATCCACCAAAAAATGAATGGAATATAGATGTGAAAATTATCCACCCGAAAGGGTAATGAGTAAGATGCTAGTACAATATCTAACATAGCGGATTAGATGTGAGAATACTATCATTGGACCCAAATCCAACCCACTGACATTTCCGCCTAGTAATTAGAGAGAAGTCTCATTCTTTGTGTTGTGTTCCTAACCAAATCTCTTGGAAGAGGTTTGGTAAGAAGATCTACTAAATTATTTACGAATCAAATAAAAATTATGGTGATCACCCCACTTAGAATTAATTCATGGAAATAATCATATCTATGACTAATATGTCTAGATTTTCCATTATGGACTTCACTATAAGCTCTAGGCATTGTTGTCTCACTATCACAATGCAAAAAAATAAGTGGCATTGGTTGTGACCTCAACCATATTTCTAATAATAAAATTTTAAGTCATTATACTTTTTTGCCTCTTGTAGCTAAAGCTATAAATTTTGACTCTACTATAGAGTGTGCAATACAAATTTGTTTCTTATATGTCCAACTGATAGCACCTTCCCTTAGTGAAAATATCCAACCTAAAGTAGATTTACTTTCACTAGTACTGGTTATCCAACTTGTATTACAAAAACCTTCTTATATACAAGAGAGAACTTTTCGGTATGTTTAATATATCTAAGAACTATTTTTATAGCCCTCCAATGATCTCCACCAGGTTTACTGGTATATCTAGCCAATTTGCAAACAACAAAGGCTATATCAGGCTTGGTATTGTGTATCACATACATTTAACTTCTTATGACACTTGTATATTCTTGTCCAAATTATCAATTTTTTGTGAAAAGTAAAATTACTTGTCCAATTATCAATTTATTAAAGTATTGCATTTTAAAAAGTCCAAAAAGTAAATCTAAGACATTTTTGTAAAAATAAAGTACTTTTATTATTTTTTAACTAAACCAACATAGGGAAAAAAATTAATAAAAAATATTTACTTTTCACAAAAAAAGTTATAAAATTATATCTTAGACCTCTTAAGATATATGATTTATTAAATTTTAATAAATTGATAATTTTGGTAAATAGTCACTTTATATTATAATAATGTATAATACATTAAGATCAATAAATTGATAAAGAATAATACAAATTATTTTTTGGACTTTTTAAAGTGCAGGATTGCAATAAGGTGATGATTTTGATAAAATAATCACTTTATATAAAAATAATTCACATAATATACTAAATTAATGCAAAAATAAATTCACCGTAAATCCAGACAATTATTATTTTGCTTCCTCAAGACAAAAGGGCAGGGCGATTGAATGGTTGGGGGATATGTAGCAAGGGGCTAAAGTTTGGCTTTACCCTTTTGAAAATTTTTACAAGCGTTTATTGTTCTAGCTTTTCTTCTAACGTTATTATGTATTTTTCTAGCTTTTATTTCTTTTATAGTTTTGTTTGTCTTTTCGTACTATTTTTTTTTGCACTTTTCTCTTATAACCTTTTGATAAGAACGTTAACTAAATATATATAGTATAGTGCAAATGAATTTATTTTCATTGTAAACAATAGGCGTTCAATTATAAACGAATTGTTTCACTTGTTAATTACATGAATAAGTATAAGAAAAGATTCCATATTTTTTAAAATCAAATATTTTTTTTTTTTAGAATAAGTGTTGCGCATCACTTGTGTGCACTTGACTCATATAAATACCCAGGCAACCCACCAAATTACTAAAACGCAAAATGTTTTGTAACTCGTTTTTTGGCAGTTGTATATGATTGGAACGGTAACTTGAGTTTATGTCGGAATTTAGAAAATAATTGAGTTCAATTTCTAAATTGATTTTTTTTTCACTTCAATCTTCTCGCAATTGATTCAATTTGCACTTTTTTTTTTTCTGAAAGTAGATTCAATTTTCACTTGATCAACACCCACTCCAATCAAACCACTCGCAGCTGAAAGCAGTAATACAACATATGCATCAATTTTATATTGGCAACTAATAAAGCTTCCAGGTTGTAACTCCTTTAAACTAATTGATTGCCCTTTTCCAACCTTCAAAATTTCTTAAAGTGAAAAATAGAATTGATACCCCAATTTTACTTAATAAATTTAAAATGAAATCGATGAAGCCCAGTGCTTTGGGTCCTCCACATTTCCACAAAGACCTTCTTTTTCTCTTCTTTTGATATTGATTTCTCATGTTGCTCCATCAAATTCACTTAATCTTCAATTTATAGTGAGGCCATTAATATTGTTTTTATGATTTCTTCCTCTCACCATCAAATGCAAATATTTTAAGTTGTCATTACCATCAACTACTCATTTAGCGCTTGATTTTTGCTTCATCCTACTTCTTAATACTATTTTCTTACTCCTAATACCAAGATATTTAGCTAGTTAATCTGGACTGTTTTTATCCCACTTGAGTCACCCAGCTGTTTTTTTTTTTGGCTTTTGTTGAGTCAACATATGTGGTTAGAATCTCACACCATAGTTGACCCAAATTACAAGTGCATTTGCTCTGCTGTTCCCACCAAGGTTATTAAAGTTGGGTTTCTACCTATAGTCATTTTAGTTTTTTTACAGTTGTAAAGTTATAAAAAGTCATAGAGTCGTAAGATTCTATCAAACAAATTTTAGAAAAAGATAAAAAAAATAGAATCATCTAAATTATTTCAGGAAGTTCATATTATATAATTTTTTCACTTACTAATATTTTAATACCATAAAAATGCCATGGCATAAACATATAATACCAAAAAAAAAAATTAAATTCACAATTCATAAATGAAAAGTTGAAAACATCTCAATTATCTAATAGAACACAAGAAACATTGTAACCAATGATAGTATCAATATTATTATCTTCTAAATTCATATCTTATTATTCTTCTTTTTTAGTTTTATCATTTAATAGGTTAAACTTATTTATGCAAATATTTGCATCATCATTGACATTTTCTTTGCCTACAACCACATTTACATAAACTTGACAAACAGGATTATTAAAATCATAGTGAAGAAGAGTAATCAAACGACACTAGGAGCCTGAGGAAAAAAACAATAGATGATTTCTGTTTTTTCCGGTTATCTTTATTTATTTTTTTATTTTAATCTAAATTAGTCTAGTTTGATTGTATAAAGATTGAATTCGGTAATAAATTAATATATTTTTTGCTTGCTTTCATTTTTTAGCCTAATTTCAGGAAATTTGATATAATAACATAGAAACATAAAGTCGTAAATTTTCTAAGTTTATAAAATTAAAGTTGGGATTCTACCCTACATACATATAAATTTCTACTAAGACTTAAAATATTTTTTATTTTTAAAGTCGTATAAATATAAGTTTCTAAGGCTTAAATCAGGATTTTAATAACTATGATTCCCACCAGTCCCAAGACTCCATGGTCTGCCCACACACCCTCCTGAGTCCCAAGACTCCCAACCCCTTGCTTTACCGTATCTCCCTGTTGTTCTCACAAACCAGTTCCCAAAATCCCCGTCCGCCGGCCAGCTGCGTCGTGCATTGGCTTTGCTCTCCTCCGCCTGTCTCCTTTTGCCGTTGAGGTGTCTTCACCAGAGTGGTTCAGATCCCCCACTGTACGAGACAATGCGGACTTCCCACTGTCGTGCGCCCCTGTTACTCTAGCGGGCCTCTGCAGTGCTACAGCCGGTCACCAAATGCTCCCGAAGACCGTCGCTTCGATGATCCTAAGTTATGATCAATTCAAAAGATATAAAAAATTAAAATGTATAAAAAGTGTTGCTAACAAATTTCTGAATAGAAACTATATGGAATAAGGCCAATGTATTAAATTTTAGATTTAAAAAGAAATCAAACCTTAAGCATCACTAAAAAAATTTATGTTGATTAAAAACTAACATTCGCCGTTTCTGTCTAACTCATTCTCTTCTGCCGTTTTCCTCATCCTACTTCATTGATTTTGGTCATATTTGGACTTCAGTTGATCTAGTTGGTTCTTTTTCAATTTTTTTATTATTTGATTGATTTTATTCGATGTTTTCAATTGAATTTATGGTAGATATAATCTAATTCAAATCTTGGTGTTCAAGAGTAATTCGAGACTCTCACAAGGTAGATCTTCAATTGAAGTCAGGCAGTTATTGATCTAGATTTTCTCGTAAATTCACTGAAATCTCGGCTTCACTAGGGTGCCCCAATGCTTGAGAATAAACATGAAGGTGATTGCATGGAATAAAGTTAGCCTTAATTTTCAGGTTTTATTGGTGATATTTTTATTTTTATAGATAGTTTTATTTAGGCCTCTAATATCTGGTTAGTTCTAGTGTTTCTTGATTATTATTGAATTGGTCTGCGCTTTGTTCTAATTATTTGTGAGTTATGAACTCCAAATTTATGTTTGCTTACCTGGAAAATTTGGCTTGATCCGATTCTCTTTTCTTCATTCGGCGTCACAGGAACGAGTAGCCTTTTGTATGACCAGTTTTATGTTCCTATTGTCCCTTATAGTTTTATGCCATCATTGGTTTGTAAGATGTCGCTTGACTCAATTTTAATTAGAATGAAACATCTTTTGTCAAAAGAAAAGAAAAAGCCTTAAGTGTCACTCATAAAAGTTGAGGATCTAAAACCCAAAACCTAAAAGTTTAGTACATAGAAGTAAAATATTTACTTTCAATTTTAACATGAGAAAACATTACCACAGACAAAGAGAGAACCAATGTGTAATTTTACCCTTTTTCAGCTCCTAGAGATAGCAATTTCGGGCCAAAAAAGGCCAAAAAAATGTGGTACTATAACAGAGCCTAGTATATAATATGCATACACATGATAGATCATGTGCCCCACATTGGCCAGCATGATGCAACCTACAGGGACAACCAAGGGCAAAGCCTGAGTTTGAGAAGTGACATTACACTCTACGTAAACTTTTTACCCTAGGTTTAGGATAGTTCACTTTTATCTTTACTCTTATAATTGATTATAACAAATTATGATTACTAATAAAAGAAAAAAGAGATCATGTATATTAAGCCAGAAAAAAAACTATTAGTTCAAAAATCTAAAAGCATTTTTGAAAAAAAAATATTAGTTCAAAAATCTGAAAGCATTTTTGAATAAGTAGTAATATGAAACAAATAGATTTATTGGTTGAATTTTTCTATAGTGTTTTCATAAACTTTGGTACAAATTGCATCACGTGATTGTAAGCTTGATGTATTCAAGTTTTGCCTCAATCTAAAACTTCAATGCTAATGTGAAAAAATATTCAAAATTTGAGAGAGGGAATTAGACTCATAAAAATTTTAGTAACAAATTGTGGCAAGTTTGTTGCATAACTTGACTACAAGTTTATATTCAAGTTTTGCATCAATATATTTTCATGCTGATATGAAGAAAAAAACCAAAAATTTAGAGTGAACTAGACTCATAAAAAATTTGTAGCAGAATTGGAACGCAATAAAAACTTTGAAGGCGATGGCTAATAATGCAATCTTTAGTGATAATTCTTCAATTATACCCAGAATCATCTTCTCCCTGATTCCACGATGGAAATATCAACCGTGGAATTAGCTAACCCAATCCAGTTCTGTTGTAATGCTGGCAACCTATATGGCATGTTTTCCATCTTCATGACAAAAACAACTGCGCCAGCTTCCTTGGCACTGCCACATATCAAGTTTCAATTGTCACACATTATTTATAGGGACTCTTGAAAATTGTGGACTACTATTATGTGCATCTTGAGGCAAAGTAAGAGATTCGCAATATCCGTGATCTGGGTCACATGATCCAGCACCTCTCAATTATAAATGTTTGTCATGTTGCCGTTGAGGAAGCACACTGCTTGACATCTCATTACCTATACCCTACACTTTGTTCTTCCCTCTTAGTCTCTTTCTTTTCTTCCTTTCTACTTACAAAAAAAAAAAAAAAAGTCTAGCCCTTTGCTTTCCCAAGCCATTAGCAATAACCGGTGGCAAGCATAGTGTTAAATATCGCGGTATACCATTTATCACAGGTACGCAGTGCATGGTATAAATATTTTCATATTTTATCATTTTACCGGGCAGTATACCGATGTATATCACGATATTTCATGATATTTTACATACCGCTCACTTTTGGTATACATTTTGTCAAAATACTGCAGTATACCGTAAATACCGTGTGGTATGTATTGCTGCATTTTATTTTTCGCTACCATTTTTTTTTCATTTTACATCAAAATACCATAAATATATAAAACATTAAAATATAAATAATACACATATCATAAAATACACATTTACTTTTATTTTTTTTGTTACTTTTTTTAATTAATATAAAAATTTAATGGATAGTAGCAGCTTAAAGGTTCCTATGAAAAAAGTAGATTCAAAGTTGTAGAGTAGAGACATAATGTACTTTTGCTTTGTTTCAGTGGTATTAGAAAATGTATTGTTATTATTAAAGTGTTACTTTTTTTTTATATCAATAAATTAGTTTTTTTAGTATTATTTATTTTTCTCTATATATAACATTTTTTTTTATATTTTTTGTATTAAAAAAAATCTTCTATCATATATATTTTATTTATATTTGAAAAATTATGATGAGAAAAATTAGAATATATATAAAATGTGTAAAACTAAATTATTCAACAAATTATGTCATCTTAAAATAATATTTTAACATTTATTTTTTTTTTTTGTGAAAACGGTAATGGTATGCTGTTCGGTATACCATGCATTATACTTTTAGCGGTAATTGTATTTAACACCTTGGTAGCAAGTCAATCTTGGCAAACACTGCTAGAAATTTCTGACAGTAAGCCGTTGGAGGTTTTCGGCCAACATTTCCTCGACGATAAGCAACCAGAAAATTATTCACATCAGCTTGCTATTGGAACCATTCCAATGGTATCTAGTTAGAAAACATTTGTAATTTTCTAGTGACATTTCTTATAGTTTGATGCTGGAATTCTTCGAGCCAATGGTTGCCAAAAATCCTCCAAAGGCCATCTCTACAGTATGCCTTCAAAAGTTTTTTCAATCGCCGGTCATTGGAAATCACCCAACGGTGATATTTCCAATAGTCTAGTGCTAGTAAAATTCAAAAGCCACATTGTAGGAATGGTTTGTCGGGAATTTCCAGTGTATGGCCGTCAGAAATCCTCTAGAAGTCAACCTACATACAGTTTATTGTTGGAATTTTCCAAAAAGCCGCCCATAAGAAAATCCATGGTCCCCTTTCAAATGGCGGGTATGGGATGGGCCAAGTTAGGGGAGGGTAGAACCCGTACCCTCTCTCATCTGATGGGTACAAAATAAAGAATACCCAAACCCATCTAATCGAAGAAAAAACCCTGTCCATCTGATAGAATAGAGTAGGATACCTACAAATAAAGGTACAAATTGATATCTCTACACCTAACTAGCCCAACAGTGAGAAAACATAAACTGAAAATAATTCATATCCTTGCTAGATCATCAACTAAACTTCACTGTCTCGGTACCTCTCCAATCATGCAAACCATATAAATGACATGACATCATATGTGTCTCCTCATGGACCGCCAGGTCATCTAACACCTTAGCCAAGGGTGGTTCAGTTGCCTTGTGTATGGTCTGGTGGCCTGAATATCTGTGTCATACACATTATGCAGACGAACATATTAATGTGCAAAATTGAACTACTCTCTCATTTCCCATGGTTCTCTACCACCAAAATTGTTATGATGATAATTTACACCGCATTATGGTGTAAGAAATCTTCCATGTTCACATAGCCCGTATCAACTAGGTAATAAATAATTTCATGTTAGAAGATGACATGATGTGTGACGACATTAAAAAGTAGTGCAGGAAAAATGACTACATGCTGCTGGTGGGTCTGGAAAGCGGGAACCATGAGTGCAATGATGCATCAATGTCATTAACTGTACACATTCAAGTAAGGCATGTTATGTAGCATACCAAACCATGCAAGTCAACAAACATTCAGATCCTGCAAGTCAACACACATAATCCACGTAACAAACAACAATAACCAAAAGAAAACCACGGGGTCACCAACAGACTTCTCAACAAACATACAACAAATCCCACAACCCAAGGTTACTTCTCTAAAGTTACAGCTCGAGCATCCCAAAAGAGCATCACACGCCGGTGAAGAAACCGGTAGCCCTGGCACGCGCAATCTCCCCACGGAGCAAAATCAAGCGGCCCTCCGCAGTCCTACAGCCGGTCACCAAACACTCCCGAAGACCGTCACTTCGATGAAGCAACATAGCAGCAGCAAGCCAATCCGAGCTTCCCTCCTCAAATCCAGGCAAGGCCCGAACCATCTCTAAACAAGGTCCAATCCCCATCGCCTGGCGTCGAGCCTGTGAACTGGCTGAAGCCTCCTCCAGACTCTCGTGGCTCTGCCTAAGCATGGACAGCACCTCACGCTGTACGTCAACGTCTACCGCACCTTGGGTGGACCTGTTCAGTGCATATCTGGCCATGCCTGGTGGCAAGCGGCCTGGCAAAGGTGTGGTCTGGTCGGCATGCTCCGAATTTCTCACCATGTCGCCTATGGAAACTCCGCGAGGGTGGGAGCTAGATGGTTGAGGATCGCACCCTGTAGCGGCAATTTTCACTGTTCACAACTGAATTTGGCCAAAAGACAGATACACATGCTAATATGAGAAGAGAGACTCGTGATATCTAACTGGAGCAAGTAACAAAGTTGCGAAAGTAATAACCAACAAAAAGGAAACACAAGAAAAAAAAAACAAGGAAAGAATGCCGTTTATTTTCTACTGCCACAGCAAATTATCAAGCCCACAATGATAGACCATAAACCCAAGGGGGACTCAATCAGAACCGGAGAAAGATTATTCCAGTGCATTGAGTCATTGACCGTACCTCCGACGTCGGAGAACAGCAGAGGCAGCTCAGGCAAAGAACGGAAATGGGGTCGAGGAACCGTCTGGCGAAAGCAGATCCGAACCAGCTAAAGCAACAGGTACGTGCAACGGTGGGAAGTCCGCATTGTCTTTTACAGTGGTAGAGGTGGACTGCTACTTCACCGGCAACGTATGGCGAGGGCTGAGTTGTTTGTAGGGGAATCCGAACCACTCTGATGAAGGCACTTCAACGGTGGAAGGAGGCCGGCGGACGGAGATTTGGGCGATGGTTCGTGAGAGCGATGAGGATATAAAGTAAAGTGAGGTGTTGGGGGAAGAGTGAAGAACTCACAAAAAGCAGGTTGGTGGGTAGGGAGGTGAAATTCTAACCACACACGCAAAAGCCGAAAAAGTAAAAAAAAACAAATGGGTGACTTAAGTGGGATAAAAACAATTCAAACTGGCTCTAGATACGAAGGAATTGGATGAAGATAATCTAGGCCAGGGAGAAATGGGATTGGGCCCCAATATCCTTCGCCGGGTCCAGATGAGAGCAATCTATCCTCGGATATAAACAGGAAGTAATATTTTGTTTAGGGTAAGAGGGATAAATTTATCAATAAATTTTATGAGAAATAATAATTTTATCACTAAATTTTTTTAATAAACAAAATTTTCATTAATAGTTTAGAAGATGCAAATTTTCCATCAAAATTTTATGTTGGGAGCAAATCTACAACTGGCCATTAAAATTGGTTACATGGCAAATGTGAAAAAAATGAGAAAAAAATAAGTTTCAATTTCAAGTTTTTCTTTACCTAACACTTTGTCTCTTACATTTTTTATTCTATCATTTTCAGCATCATTTTCAATATAACTCATGCTCCGCTAAGCCTTGTACCATTCACCATCCTCCACCATTTCTACCACCGGTGCTACCTTCGCTCTTCCTTACATCCAGGAGGACCACAGTTTTAATGTAAATGATCAATGATAGTAACAACTAAGGTTTGCTCGATAACAATGAGAAATGTGAAAACAAAAATACTCAGTAATGGGAGGGTATGGTCAAATAAAACGTTTTAACTCATTTGGATGCTTTGAAAGGTTGGGGTAACTAAAGGTTAAAGAGAAAACTTTCAGAAATTAGTTTAAAAGTTGTGTTATGGAATATTCTCTAAACAAACAAAATATTTGCACAGTTTAGCGGCTAGTGGCATAATTGCAAACAATGAAAATGTTAATGATAAATTTACCTGTAAAAAAAAAAAGGTTCAGTAGCAAAATCACTCTCCCCCATAAATTTTAGTGTCAAATTTGCCACTTTTGTCTTTTGCTTAGGGACAAATTGAGCGGATTGGATCAGGTCATTTAGGTTCAGATTTAGGTGGGGTTATCATAATTTTGGGTTTGGGTTAGATTGGGTCAGATTTGTTTCAATTTGAGTTCAATACAAGTCGGCAGTGGCAGATCCATGTTGATAATATTGGGGTCTATTGACCCCATTTTTCTAGAAAAATATTTATAAGCGATGCATGGTTAAATAATTGGATCTCTTTAAATTTTTTAATAAGCCTCCATAATTTTTGTAGTATTTATTGGAACAAAATAATATGTGCCTTTTACCTTAAGAAAGCAAAAAAAAATGGGTCAGTCTTTCCACTAACAATTAGGATAATGACAAAAGTCTCATATTGATCCTTTAATTTTCACACATTTTCTTATCTAGATCTTGAAGTTTTTTTTTCACTCTTTTTTCTAATTCAAACATAGGAAAAATTGTGAAGCTAATTAGATCGGCACAAGATAAAGTTAATAAGCTAAGTGAAATATGTATATAAAGGCTAAAATGAGATTTTTTGTCTCTTAAATTCTATAAAACATAAATATCTAGTTCATCTTTTTCATAGTTTATATATTTTTCTAGAACGACAGAAAAAGAGATGTTAAATTAGAGTATGTTTTTAAATTTTCTTCTAAAACATATTTTTTTAACATTATATTTAGTATATGTGAATTTATAATCTTTATTATTTAATATTAGAGTTTAGTGGTTATACATGTATATGGACCACTTTTTGTAAAAAATTTTAGGATTTGTCACTGCAAATCAGGCTAATTTTAGTCGTTGTGACTTAACATCGAGTTATTCAAGTTTTGAGTCAAATTCAGGTTGGCCCAATTGGATTTCTACTTTTTCCATTATAATGCAGTCTAGAATGCATTAATTTAAGAAACTTTAAATTTCTTGTGAGTGTTAAACGAACAGGAAAAGTAAAAAATCTTTAATTAATGCATTCTACAATGCATTTTCGGGGAAAAGAACTGGTGTAAAAATTAATTTATTTAAAGCATTTTAGAAACAATTAAAAAAATAATAAAATGATATTCATATCTTTGTAGTTTTCCTACTCCTCTTCACCGTTTTTCATTTATTTATGAAGGTCGTACCTAGTATTTTTATCGTAAGAATCTTTTATAATTTAGAGTTGGAGGAGTTTTTTTGTCCTAACAATCTTTTTTCTGGGATTTCTACCAGTATTTTGTGATATCATTTTGGATCACAGATTTTTTTTATAGAGTGTTATTTCTTGCAAAATTTTGTGTTTAAGCTCTTTAGGTATGATTCTAGTGCCTGCTTTGTATTAACTTAGTTCTTCAACATTTTATTATCAATAGCAGGTTGCAAAAGGCGATATCACAAAGTTCATTGTTAAAGTGTTTATGCAATATTCGGATCAATTTTTGATTTTTAAGCTTAAGGATCTCAAAGTCTATGAAAAGGGTATTTGTTATGCGTGTTTTTAATGTTTCTAAATTTGCGTTATACATGAGTTAGCTCACGAATTTTTGAGATTTTCGCATATACTTTGTTATCTAGGCTCTTTTTGGCCTACAGATCCTTTGGAATTTCAAATTTTGATTTGTGAAGCAATGCGATACCTGTGCGCTTGTCTAATTATTGAAAAACATTTTTTTCATTCAATAAGTTAACAATTTCAGTGGATAAGATTCAAATATGGTCTCATTAGGGTTGTCTTACTATGGTCTTGACCATAACTCAAATTTTAACTCTTAAAGTCCCCTAAGTCAATAATCGTATCCTATTATCGTCCTAATTGTGAGTTTGGTCCCTTAGCTCTGATTCACATTGAGGGAGTTATGTATAGATCTTTTAAATGAAAGGGAGTCAAATATAATTTCACTTAATTCTCAAACATCAAAGGAAACTTTATTTATCCCAGTATATAACAAAGAGTACAAAATTAATGAAAACAAGCTTTTCATTCATTAAAAGAGTAAATTGCATGGATGGTCATTAATCTTTAATTAGGTATTGTGTTAGTCCCCAACCTATTAAATATTTATTTTGGTCCTAAATTTATTAAAATTATTTCATTTTAGTCTCTTATAAGATGAAATCTGTTTAACTCAGAATAATTTTCACAATTTTTTAAAATTTTAATTTGACATTCAGTAATCGTCTCCCACTAAATTTAAAATTTTCAATAATTTTTTTGATAGTCAATAAATAATTAAAATTAGTAGTTTTTTATTCCTAAATAAAATAAGTAAAGTCCACGAAGGCCACTTAACTTATTTTTGTGTTCTAAATAGGTACATGATCTAAAGTTTATCATACTGAAGTGTCTTACCTCTTATTATGTATCCCAATTTGGTATTTTTCATTTATTTTACCGTTAAATTTGATGAAAAAGGCTAACATGCCATAAAGAATATTGAAATAAATCTTAAAGTTACACTTCTAGTCATCAAACTTCTAAATCTATTGTTTATGCTCCTAATGTAACTATCACCCCTCTCTTTAGCTCTATCTACCCTTCCTCGCTCTTGCTTCCCTAGCACCCATGGATGGAGGAGCCAACAACACCTCGACCACTGCAATGTACCTTGTTTGTCCTTTCACTATTGCTTGCTGTCAGGAAAAAAATTCCTAAACACCCATTGCGCGTAGCGGAATAACAAATAAGAGACAAACATACATGAATTTAACATGGTTCGGCTTTTGACTAGCTTATATCTATGGATAAAAGAAATTCACTCAAACAAAATATAGAGATTACAGTAGAAGTATAACCTTAGTGCTCATACTAGCCTATGGATCCCCTACATACCATTGATACCTTTAATATCTTGCCCTCACATAATTACAAGATATGATAAATTGCAAAAGGCTTTTTGTCCTTGCCCTTTCTGGCCTCGGACCTTTCTTCTCTCTTGAAACTTTTACATCTTGCCTCTTCACTATATTGGCTTTTCTCTCACACTAAAACCCAACACAACAAGCTTTTTTATAGGCCACACACAAATCCCAACCATAACAAAATAGGAAGACCAAATCCTAAACAAATAGGAAAATGAAAATTAAATCCTAAAAAAAAATAAAATCTTAAACTTTCTTGAATTTGAGTTAACAAACCCAACAATCTTCATCTTGGCTCAAATTCTTCACCATGAATATAAAATATCACCAACACACGATCACGATTACAGACACGAACACCAAGAACATTACTAAAATACGAACATAGCAACAAACAAAAATGATTACAAACAATAGGAACAACAATGAACAGAAACGACTATGAATAGAACATCACAAACATTAACATCACGGGCATCAACACACATGAGCAAAATCTTCAATCTTCAAACTTGTACCAAGACATTGGTACCATGCAACAACCACTGTCAAATATCCCTAAGACGATTCCCTAGGACTTCATCAAACAATCCAAATGCTTCACCTTGCTAAGCTTTGAACTATACACTCCACCATACTATAATGCACCAGACGATCCACCATACCATTACCAAACCATAAGCTTTGATACCACTTGGTAGGAAAAAAATTTCTCAATCACCCATTTCGTGCAACGGAATAATAAAGATAAGACAAACACACACGAATTTAAAATGCTTAGTCTTTTGACTAGCCTACACCCAAGGATAAAAGAAATCCACTCGAACAAAATATAGAGATTATAGTAAAGATATGCCCTTAATACCTATGCTGGCCTGTGGATCTTTTACACACCACTGATAATATCAATATCTTGCTCTCACACAATTACAAGATATGAGAAATTGCAAAAGGCATTTTGTTTTAGCCTTTTCTGGCCTCCGGACCTCTCCCCCATCTTGAAACTCTTACATCTTACCTCTTCATCACATTGACTTTTTTTTCATACTAAAACCCCAACTATAACAAAATAAGAAAATCAAATTCTAAACAAATAGAAAAACCAAAATCAAATCCTAAACAAAAACAAAATCCTAAACTTTATTGAATTTGAGCTAATAAAACCAACACTTGCAATATCATGTCCTCCGCCATCTAAACAACTCACCCTCATCCGATCCTTGTATGATTCTGTCCCATCATCACCTACTCTAACGAATTGACCTAGAAACCTATTTTACAAACACTACTAAAATTCTCCCATTTACCAACACGCAGTTACCAACTGCTGCGCGTTGGTAAACTGAATTCACCAATGCGGAGCCATTGGTAAATGCATGTTAGTAATCGATTTGTTGGAAATTTTTTTACCAACGCACAAAAATTAACACGTTGGTAAATTCCAACGCGTGCACATTGGTAAAATGCACGTTGGTAATTATCAACGGTTAGGAACCTGCCTTGGTTTCCAACGCGTAGTTGTAGTTACCAACTGCCATGGCGGTTGGTAATTACCAACGCGCATGGCAGTTGGTAATTGGCAGTTGGTAATTACCAACTATCATGCGCGTTGGTAATTACCAACTGCCATGCACGTTGGTAGGAGAACGCGTTAGTAATTATCAACTTACAGCAGTCGGTAAGGGGGTTGATAATTACCAACGTGCGTCAAAGTTGGTAATTACCAACGCGTGCGAGTTGGTAGCAAGCTGTTGGTAATTACCAACTTGCATACACGTTGGTAAGTATGTTGGTAAGTACCAACACGGGTGACACTTAGTACTTACCAACTAGTGCGAGTTGGTAAACGGCGGTTGGTAGTTACCAACGCACACGCGCGTTGGTGATGTACATTTTCAGTTCCAGGCTACGGTTGTTTCGTGTTTTTCCCTGTTTGAAACAAGGTTGAAACGGACATACCAATTCCAAAGTTCCCCCAACCTTGCTCAGCAATCAAAATTACACAGATAGGCATACGTAATTTCCATCAAATATTCTCTAATACACCATAATTAAAACAAGTACATATATATCTGGAACAAATCATACAACATTCAACGGATTACACATCTTAGTAATTTTAACTGAGTCTTAGGTCTAACAATTATTGTCTAAGTCTAATAACACAAGAAATTATGAAATGATTTACCTGTTGAAGACGACTATCATGGAGTCTCGACTATCTCCTCATCCTCTGAGTTCGAGTCATCAGGATACTGTGGAACTTGTTGAGCCAGTGGGCATGGAAGGTTTAGCAAACGACAAATAATCTCCAACTGAGCCCAGTTCACTTCCAATGTGGCTCTATTCACCTCCATCTCTGCTCTCTGTCTCCTCTTAATTCTCTTGAGCTTCCTCTCGTACTTGGCATCCCTTTGCGCATTCTCCTCCGCCATCATCTTCTGTAACTGCTCGTTGAATTGCGGTGTCTGTGTGATGTCGATAAATGGGATGGCACCTAGCAGTCGGCGGCCCAGTATGACACACTGCTCAGATCCTAATCCAAAAATACGCCCTATCCTTCTCCCGCCAGATGCAGTACTAATTATTGCAAGTTCATCAATTGGCTTTAATCCATCCTTTTATTGTGTTTGCTCATCAATCTCAGCACTGATACGAGTCTACAGAAACATATTAACACATTTGAATAAGATATTATTGGTAAAACATGGTAAGTATCTTAAGAATAGTTTACAAAAAAAAAAAATTATAATACTTACAGCAACTTCTTCACATCATTTACTAACATATTTCCCGTTCTTCATTTTATGTGTTGCTTGAAGGACTTTAAACAAGCCAGGGTCCTTCTTCTCTGGATCTCTCTATCTCTCTAATTGAATGAAACGTAAGATTATTAGGTAATTTAAGTTCATCATTTACTTAAATGTAAAATGAAAGAACATTGACAAGATATATACCATTTGTTCTCGATGTGCAGACATCGAGATAGATCCCCCTGCATATGTTGCGCTGCAAGAGCCAGACTATAAATCCTCGTCACTCACTGTTGCTCAAATTGCCTTGAATCTAGCGGACTTCTAAATGAACTCCGGACTGGCCTAATATGTCTTCATTTCCGCATGTGCAGCATCGGACATAAAGTTTGCCTTTGCTCGACGTTTAACAGGATCCTTGACATCTTGGATTTCTGACATCATGCATCTGTAATGCTGTGCTCCCAAGATATTCCACACCCGATATACCTCATTATGGTGTATCGGATCCCACTCACAGCTCCTCTGTAAAGGTTAATATTTCAAAAACTATTAGCATGAAAAAAGCAAGTAGTTGTTTTAACAGTAATACATCATTATCATACTAATATACGTGTTATACCTCAAAAACACGCCACCATTGTTGAAGGTCTGATGGAGAGACGGAGGACCAATCAGAATAGGGTTTAAAATGTATGGTGAAACTGTCACTAACCGTGTCGCTGCAGCTGGAATGAATCTGTATAGTTCAAATGATTACTTAGTTATATGTTGATGATTCACAGTAATGTAAGTAATATTACTATTTTGAGAACGTTTGGAGGATATTCATCACTTACATGTTACCATGTGGGGATATCCTCATCTGAGCTCGGGCTGGTGTATGTGACATCGATGATGGGATGCCATCAATATGTATGTCATCATTTGAGGGATGAGTCATCAGTATCGGGTGCCTAACATGGCGCGCACCAAATCCATGTCCAGATGTCGTGCCTCCATCGCCGTTAGATCGGTGCTAATATGAGTGGACGTGCGTCGCTGGCACTGTTGTGTCCTACATCTGTACACCGACATCGTCTTATGCCCGGGTTGAAGAACCCATCCTTTGTCAAGTATTAAGTATTGGCTCCATGACTTCCTTAAACTACACAAGTGGTCCTTTCCTAGGTCGACGCTTATAGGTGTTATCCCCTTTACGCGGCATCTGCATTTATTATTATCTAAGTAAAAAAATTAAACATTGATATGTTTACTAACATGAATTGTGGAGTATTAGAGGTACATAAATTTACCAAATATGTTCCATACAACTAATGACTCGTGATCACTAAACATGCTAACTGTTATCTTCATTCATTTGACCCAGTGCTTCCATTATCGTGAAACTCTTCATTTTCTTCAGTGTCACTGTCATCGGATAGAAACTCATCTCCATCATCTGTATCGTCATTAGAACCCCCTCCTCAAGTATCGTCATTAGAACCCCCCTCCTCAAGTAAATATTCTTCAATATCATCACCGACACCCAGGTAAGCTAACTCCTCAACTAGGTCATCCTCAATTCTTTGACAATTCACGGATCCACTGTCTTGATAAATGTCATCCTTGTCAACAATTGCATACTGGATTATCCATTTAGGTTTTATCTTCATAACAGCTGACCACCCGTTTTTGTCACGTGACTTTGTCGGATAGAGTGTGTAGTAAACTTGGTCAGCCAGTGATGCTAGAATGAAAGGATCAAACTTCTGATATCTGCGACTATCCTGGATCTTAACTAACCCAAACTGTTTATGCATTCGAGTTCCACGTTCAGGTGTTAGGTTAAACCAGTTGCACCTAAACAAGACAACATTCTTATGTGGATAGCCAAGATATTCGAGTTGAATGACTTCTTCTAATATACCATAAAAATCACATTCGACTTCGCTTGAACCCGTGCTTCGTATGCAAACTCCACTATTAAATGTTGATTTGTCCTTACTCCATTCACTTATGTGAAACTTGTACCCATTTGTGAAATAAACCGGCCATGTCTTTACCCGACGTGAGGGTCCATATATAATATCCCACAAGATGTTATCAACTATATTGTTACCTGGGTCATCAACCTATGTAAAACAATTTCATTTTACGACAATATATCTGGAAGTTTATCACTTAACATATTGCAATACATAGTGAGTAAAATTTTGCGCACATAGTGTCGGAGCAAGCTTGAGAAATTGTTTTCAATATGTATGTCCATCTCAGACATGGTTATATCTGGTGTAGTTTCCCTTACCATGTCTACAAACATACTGTGAGCAAATGAGGAAAGGAGGAAAATATATTAGTTTCATCAGCTGATTAGTACTGAGCTTTAAAATAATCAAACTACTAGATGATCATTAACGATGACTTACTTTAGATATGGCCTGATCTCAGCACAGTTTAGAAGAACGTATGTGGTTGCAAGTCTGAGTTCATCGTTTGTGAGGAATCTATATCTACATGCACCATATGGACGTCCCGAAAAGGTGAATATGGATCACAACTCACCATTACATGGGATAGGACCACCATCATCATTTCGTGGTACTCGGTTCATCATGGAAGGAACATGGGATTCAAAGTAATGAGAGCAAAAGATGAAAGTCTCCTTTATAAGGTATGCTTCACATATCGATCCCTCAACATGAGCGGTATTAGAAACCTTCATTTTTAGGTCATGCATGCACCGCTCAAATTTATACATCCATCGGTACTGAATAGGTCCTCCAACCCTTGCTTCATATGGTAAGCGAACTGGGAGATGCTCCATGACATCAAAAAACCCCAAAGGAAAAATTCTCTCAAGCTTACAAATTATAATTGGAATATTAGCCTCCAATGCCAACAAGTGATTATCATGAAGCTCTGGAGAGCACAAGTCTTTAAAGAATAGGCTTAACTCCGTTAATGGCTTCCATATATTCTCGGGAAGCGCTTCAAGGGCAATGGGGAAAAGCCTTTGCATCATAACATGGCAATCATGACTCTTCATGCCATACATATTGCAACTAGAAGTATCAATATATCTCCCAAGATTCGAGGCATATCCATCAGGGAGTCGTAGAGATTTTACCCAAGCGATCACATCTTGCTTTTGGTTAACATCAAATGTGAACCTCGCATTTGGTTTGAATGAACGACCATCATCAAGAAGAACTATGTTTAACTCCGGCCGATTACAATAAATTTTGAGGTCCTTCCGTGCTTTAACATTATCTTTTGTTTTGTTTTTAACATCCATCACAGTATTCCATATATTCTCAAACACGTTCTTCTCAATATGCATGACATCAAGATTATAGCGGATTAAGTTCGTGGCCCAATAGGGTAACTCCCAAAAAATGCTTCACTTTGTCCAATTATGTGATTTTCCATAATCGCACGGGCGATGTTGTGGACCATCATTACCAATTAATGGAATCCAAAAGATTCTTTCAAATATAGCCTCACTTGATAACTGCTTGAGAGGCAATGACTTCTCTGATTTCCCCTTCTTAAAACAAGTACAATTTCTTCTATATGGGTGATTTCGGCCAAGAAATTGCCGGTGACAGTCGAAAAAAGAAATTTTTCCGCCATACTTAAGTTGGAATGCCTTATTTTCGCTCATACAAATAGGGCAAGACAATTGACCATGTGTCATCCATCCTGAAAGCATACCATAAGCTGGAAAGTTATTTATGGTCCACATTAATGCTGCTCGAAGAATAAAATTTTCTTTCAATGACACATCCCATGTTTCAATGCCATTAAACCACAGATGCCGTAGCTCTTCTATTAAAGGTTGTAGATAAACATCAATCTTATGATTTGGGCTATGTGGACCTGGAATCAACAATGAAAGGAACATATAGGGTTTTTTCATGCACATCCAAGGGGGCAAATTATACGGAGTAATGATAACAGGCCAACACGAGTATTATTTTCCTGATGGTCCAAAAGGGGTAAATCCACCGGCAAATAACCCCAATCGGACATTTTGTGCTTTCGAAGCGAACCATGGGTAGGTCCAATCAAAATGTTTCCAAGCTTCACCATCTGATGGATGTTTTATAACACTGGGATTTGTTTTTGGTCCTTATGCCACCTTATCTGCTCTGTTGTTGACATTGACGCAAATAAGCATTGCAGCCGAGGGCTTAGTAGTAAGTAATGCATGATTTTTCTAGGTCGATCTTTACCCCCACCACCCTTTTTTGGCTTATATCTCTTAGTTCTAAAATACTTACAAATACGAAGATTGCTTTCATCTTTCCAGAACAACATGCAATCATTAATATAGACGTTAATCTTCTGGTGAGACAGGCCCAACTGCGAAACTAATTTCTTCATTTTAAACCAATTTGATGGCATCTTACTATCTGTAGGTTGAGTCTCTTTCATCAGTTGGGTAATGCCATTAAAACATGCTCGTGACATGTGATACTCAGACTTAAGGTTAAGAAGACGGACAGCAGCAGATAACTCAGAATGATTTTTGCACCCATCCCATAGAGGGTTGATGCTGAATTCAATAGATTAAAAAAATTTTGTGCACTTTTATTTGGCTGCGCAACATTGTCTTCCGGAAATTGTGAGAAATTAGGCTCAACGGCATCTAATACCATCCTTTCGTATGGATTCGTCGAAGACCCCTGCTCAAACTGATCAAAGCCACCCATACCCAGGTCTATATCTGATGCTATATTAAATGGCTCCCAATGAGCCGTCCAATTCAAGTAAAAAGGCTTAAACCCCCATTTGTACAGATGAACTCTGACATCGTCACACTCTTTAAATCGTAAATTCTTACACTTCTGACAAGGACAACGAATGCATAACCTGCTCATTGTTAGGATGAGAGACGACAAATGATATAAATTCATCAACCCCAGACTCCCGCTCTTGTGTGTAATCCGTTCGGCCAGACAAGAAACGGTTACTGTACATCTAACTATGGCCCGAGCCCATTACAAACTAAATCTGTTCCTAATCATACAAAAGACATATATAGTCATCAAAGAACGCAATCACGAAACTATTATTAATCAAGCGTACCCTTCCCACATATTATAATTATTATTATTATGTGCCATGCATATAAGTAGAATTATTATGATGTAACAATAATAATTATATACATTATTTTTATCATTATTATTATGGGTATTATTATTAGTCAAATTTAATTACTATGGGTATTATTGTACTTGGTTCTATAATTATTTTAATTATTATGTATAATTAGTATTTTTATTATTTTAATTATTATTATTATTATTATTATTATTATTATTATTGTGCCATGCTTATAAGTAAAATTATTATGATGTTCCATGCATATAAGTAAAATTATTTTTAGTATGATTATTATTATAATCATCATCAATAATAATAATAATAATAATATTATTATTGTTCATATTATTGTTATTATTAAGCGTATTATTACATTATTATTATTCACATTCTTATTGTTCTTAGTATTAACGTTATAACATTGAACATATCATACTTAATTATTATTACTTAGGTTCATTACTATTATTTTATAAGTTACTGCTACTACTACGTACACATATTAATTAATTTTATTATTACTATTATTATTTTTATATTATTGGTACATCTTATTATTATTATTATTATTATTATTATTACACCATGACATAATATAACCATTTACACTAAATCACTCCAACTAAACCATAACTAAACCAATTAGCATCAAAATATACAAATAATCATTCCATGCAATAATCTATATCATAAAATAAAAATAACTACCTTTAACATAATTAAATACCACAAAGAAATTGCATATTCACATTTTCCATCACTAAAAATATCCACAAATAATAAATAATTAACAGGAATTAATTGATAAATACCAACAACTATGTTCAAACCATAGTCACAACACATAAATTTTATTATCAATATAAATAATTAAAAACAATTTGCTTTCAAAAATCCTGTTTTAATTAGTGTTTTTGGATTGGGAATTTCAGAGCAAAAAAAAAAAATGAAAATTACCTCCAACCACTTTCAAATGAGAGGAATAACAATGGCAACTCTTCAAGCTCACAGATGAAGGGAGGAACTGAAAAAATCGAGTTAAACAACTTAATATCAAGAAAAATAGAAGAAATTTCTGAAAATAAAACAAAAATGTAAATATAGACGTTTACCTGCTAAACTGGCACCAGATCCGTGAAATGGGGAGAGAAACGTGTCAAATAGCGGTCATCGACGTCCGATGCCGACAATGGCGATAAACGCGGTGGTAGAGAGCAGATGGAGGACAATGACGGAAATGACGCGATTGCTTCGTCTGGAGGAAAAAGATGAACTTTTTAAATTTCAATTACCAACGGCCCAGCCGTTGGTAAAAAAACAAATGAAACGCAGCGTTTCATTAAAGCATTACCAACAGCTAAATCGTTGGTAATAAAGCCCACAAAACCAGGCCCATATCCAGACATAAAACTATTAACGTTTGCACTTTAGAAATTTTAGCAACGGGTTATTTACCAATGGCTACGCAGTTGGAAAAAAAAGTCAGCCCAATTCTCAGTATCTACCAACGCGTGCACATTGGAAATAATATACCAACAGTCCTATATGTTGGTATTTACCAACGGTTAGACCGTTGGTAATTAAGCAGTTGGTAATTAGGTAATTTGTAGTAGTGAAACTTAAACAAGCCCATATGAAGTTGCTTCTGCTACAGTGTTATTCACTTTCAATAATAAGCATGGTTGAAACCCAATAATCTCACTTTGCAGGAAAAGATGAAGGGGCTCAAAACTAAACCAAGAGTGATAGCAATAACCAGTCCATGACATCTGGTCAAATAGGATAAGTTCAAATCGGAAAAAGGCCACAATAAGAAACAATTGTTCGTTTAGATTAGAACATACCAAGATGGAAATGCTGATAAGCAAAAGTTGGGGTGATAGATATTGCCACTTTGAATCAAGCAAGTTAGGAGTTCCGACTTGCTTGTTTGCTTGTTGATTGGAGAGAATGTAGATGGAAGAAGACGATGATTTTTCTTACTTTGGGCGGTTTGATTCGAGGGTCAGTGACAAGCAAGCTTCCCCAACACGAATTCAATCAACAGAATCCAAAAACTTAAACTGACATAAAAAGCTATTTGCAGTAAATCAATAAACAACCACGAATTTAGCTAACAATCGAACAATTAGAATCATGTTCCTTTTTTATTTCTTCATTGAATTAGAGTCAGAAGTGGCTCCTTTCTTCTTTGAATCACTCTTTCCAGTGCTCTTCTCTACTGATGCTGCCAAAGATTTTAACATCAGTGAGATCGGGTCATGGGTTGGCTAAGAAATCTGAGTGAAGAAGGAGTGGCAGTGGAGCAAGGGGAAGATGAGTGAGTGAGGAGCAACTAGCTAATCGAGCTGAGGGCGAGTCCGTCGTGTTTGCGTTCGGGAACGATGACTATCTTTTTGAGCCCTTTGATGATGATGACGGTCTTCTCGAGCTCGTCATGTTTGCAATCAGGAACGATGACAGTCGTACTGAGAAGTGGCAATTGTAAACCTTTGACTAATCAGGCTTAAGGCTGACGGTCTTTTTGATGTGACGTCGTATCGGTAGAGGGAGATGTAGGCAACAAATGGGTTGGAGTAGAGGACGTGATTGGTGGGGAGAGGTTGATTGCTTCTAAAAAGTGGTAGATGGCAATCAGGAAGTCGTAGGCCGAGAAGGAGGCGTTGGCTTTGGCTTTTGACTTTGTCATATTGAAGGAAAATAAAACGAGAGTGGAGTGGTGGAAGGTGTAAGGATACAAGGGTTTAGAATTACTGGAGATTAAAATAGTTATTTTAAATTAATTTTAATGTTAAAAAATGTTATGTCAACATTTTTTATTTAATTTAACACCAAAATTAGTAGAAAGTACCTAATTAAATTGTCTAATGAGAAGTAAGGTATTTCGATAGGACAACCCAAAGGTCAGATATCCATTTAGGACATGAAAATAAGTTAGATGACCTCCAATGAACTTTATCTTAAATAAAATAATTTCAATTTAAAGAGACAAAGAAGGTAATTTGATTGTCTATTAATTATAAAAAAATTATTATACAGATTAAATTTATTATAAGATAGTTACTGAATAGTATAAATTATGATTTAAAAAGTTATTATCAAACAAACACTTTAAGTTAACAAATTTCATCCATAGGGGATCAAAATGAAATGTTTTCAATAGATTTAACACTAAAATAAATTTTTTTTAATAAATTAGGGATAAAAAATAATTAATATGTTAGGGACTAAAACAAAATGATAATTAATGGTTATCAACTATGTACGTTATTTACTCTTTATTAAACACCTTCACACTTAGCATGTGATTTTGTAGAAGAGGAAACTGAGCCATACATTAATCAAGGTCCATAATATACATTGAATTCACAGACCATTGTTGGCGGCAGCAACAGTAAACATCATCATCACAGCTATAGGCGTCATCGTCAGTTCCATACCTACTTAAGATGCAATCTTCTTTGCAAATATCAGTTGTGCAAGAAATTACATCATAGACCAGAAAACGGAGACATCTAGGATTGCAGCAACATTCCTTGGCTCCCTTATCACAATAGTCATTGTTACTTCCCACTCCTAGAGTCCCGCAATATTCCAGACATTTAGCTTCATCGGCTGCAAAACAATCACCATCTGGATGCTTTACTTGTTTGAAACATGTTGGGCCTTGATCAGCCAACGTTGCTTTGAAAATTTTGCAAGGAAAAGATGGAAGAAGATCAAAACTCTTCGTTAATGAATGAAAGCCTTTCTGGCTAAATGGCTAGTGGAATCTAAATGGCGAGGAATATTGAACAAACATAATGGTAATCTATTTTGAGTGAGATATGGGCGGGTTCACTCTAATGGACGTCTACCAGAGACAGTACGCGCTATTGCCGTTTGATATCCAAGTATCCGATTCTAGGTTAAAAGTGTGACATTGTACCGAAAATGTATCCTTCTAGTATCTGGGTGTCTTGTACATGTTTGCGTATATGTTCCACCTTTGTACAGTGTTCACGTGTTAGATTGTGGCAACAAAGTGTTCATTTATGGTGGTGAAATGTTTAGTATAATAGGTTGAATTTCAAAATCTAACAAGGGAGTGTCTAGTCTGTATGTTTTTGGTATCCAAGTATCCAACTATGGTGGTTACATGTCTAGTATTATAGGTTGAGTATCTAAATATGATAAGAAAATGCCTAAAACTCATTTTTACTTGTCTAATTCTATGGATAACTAATATAAAACCTATAATATATTAGTGTCTATAATTGATATAAAAATGTTTAGAATTGATATTAAATTGGCAGTTGTCAGACTTAAATCAATAACATTTTTTCCATCATCAGAAAAATAACATATGTTAAATTCAAATAAAATATAATCAAACACGTAAACCAATTAAAAATGTTTGATGTTAAAAACAAAAATTTCTAGTTGATTTGAATTTCTTAAAAATAGGAATAAAAAAGAAATTTTCTTAAAAGAAAAAATAACATGGTTATATTCCTGCTATCATTAATAATGAGTGAGTCTTTTGTTGCTTGAAGAGAGGAATAACAGTTGTATTGTGTTGGAAGATAATCCTACTTTATAAGACTAAAATACATTCCCAAATTTTTTGTTCTTATAAGGGTAAATTTCCAAAAACATCCTAAGTTATGCTCAATGCAAAAGAATTTAAAAAATAAAAATGTATAAAAGGTGTTGCTAACAAAGTTTCTAAATAGAAACTATATGGAATAAGACTAAATGCACTAAACTTGAGATTTAAAAAGAAATTAGACCTTAAGTGTCACTGAAAAAATCTATGATGATTAACAAATCAAAGTTAGATAAACTAGCATCTGCCGTCTCTCTTTAACTTATTCCCTTTTTCCATTTTCCTTATCTTTCTCTGCCGTTCGTGGCCAGATCTAGACTTCGGTCGATCTAGCTGGCTCCTTTTCAATCTTTTTATTATTTGACTGATCTTATCCGATATTATTAATCGGATTTTATAGTGGATGCAATCTCTTTCAAATCTTGGTGTTCAATAATGATTTGAGACTCTTAGAAAACAGATCTTCAATTAGAGGAAGGCAACCTTGGATCTAGGTTTTCTCTTGGATTCACCAAAATCTCAGCTCTACTGGAATGCCCTGATACTTGGCAATAGATGGAGACCATTGCATAGAATAAAGTCAATCTTAATTTTTCAGGCCTTATTAGTATTCAGACATCTAATGCCTAGTTGGTTCTAGTGTTGCTTAGTTATTGTTGAATTGGTCTGGGCTTTATTCCAATTATTTGTGAGTTCTGTACTCTAGGTTTTTTATAACTTATATGGAAGGTTAAACTTGATCTGATTATTGTCCCTTCATTTGGTGTCGCAAGAATAAGTAGTTTTTTTTGTCTAGTTTTATGTTTCTATTGTCCCTTAGAGTTTTATGCCGTCATTAATTTATAAGATGTCGTTTGACTCACTTTTAATTAAAATGAAGCATCTTTTGTTAAAAAAAAAAACCTAAGTGTCACTCATGAGAGTTGGGAATCTTAAACGAAAAACCTAAAAGTTTAGCACATAGAGGTAAAGTGTCTACTTTCAATTTTAAGATGAGAAAACATTACTGCAGACAAATAGAGAACCAATGTGTAGATGTACCTTTTTTTGTCTCCAAAAAAAGCATTTTCGGGCCATAAAGAGCCCAAAAAAGGTGGTACTATAATAAAGCTTAGTATATAATATGCATGCACACAAGAAATCATGTGTCCCGCATTAGTCAGCATGATGGCAACCTATAGGGACACCCACGGGCAAAGCTAGAGTTTGAGGAATAGCACTACAATCTACACAAACTTGCTATCCCAAGAGTGGGCTAATTACAACTGAGATCCTTCAGATTTTTCACAATAAACCCCTTCACCTCCTAGGTTTAGGATAATTCACTTTTATCCCTACTCTTATAATAGATTATAATAAATTCTAATTACTAATAAAAGGAAAAAGAGAACATGTATATCAAGCAAGAAAAAAAATAGTTAGTTCAAAAATCTGATAGCATTTTTGAATAAGTATATAGTAATATGAAACAAAAAGATTTATTGGTTGAATTTTTCTATAGTGTCTTCATAAACTTTGTTACAGATTGCATCACTTGATTGTAAACTTGCTGTATTCATGTTTTGCCTCAATCTAAAACTTCAATGCTAATATGAAAAAATATTCAAAACTTGAGAGAGGGGATTAAACTCATTAAAACTTTAGTGACAAATTGTGGCAAGTTTGTTGCATAACTTGACTGCAAGTTTATATTCAAGTTTTGCAACAATATATTTTGATGCTAATATGAACAAAAAAAAAACAGAAGAGCGAATTAGACTCATAAAAAATTTGTGGCAGAATTGGAACGCAATAAAAACTTTGAAGGCGATGGCTAATAATGCATATCTTTAGGGATAATTCTACAATTATACCCAGAATCATCTTCTCCCTGCTTCCACGAAGGAAATTCCAACCGTGGAATTAAGCTCACCCGATCCAGTTCTGCTGTAATGCCGGCAACCTATATTGCATGTTTTCCTTCTTTATGACAAAAACAACTGGCCAGCTTCCTTGCCACTGCCACATATCAAGTTTCAATTCTCACAGATTGTCTATATGGGCTCTTGTAAATTCCGTACTACTATCCTGTGTACCTTGATGCAAAGAAAAAGATCCGGCATATTCGTAACCTGGCTTACAGGTTTCAGCACCTCTCGATTATAAACGTTCATCGTACTGCCGTTGAGGAAGCGCACTACTTGGTGTCTCATTATCTACATTCTGTTTCTCCCTCGTAGTCTCTTTCTTTTCTTCCTTTCTGCTTATCGAAAAAAAAAATTCTAGCCCTTTGCTTTCCCAAGCCACTGGCGATAACCCTCGGCAAGTCAACCTCAGCAAACACTGTTAGAAATTTCTGACAATAAACCATTGGAGGTTTCCAGCCCATAGTTACCAGAAACGGAGGTACGACCTCCGGCCCCTGTTTCCTGCACTGCGTACCCAAACACCGTATGTTTCCGTACAAAATCGCTAAATTTAGTGAATTCATCCAACTTGGCACCTCACAGCATTGTCGTCGGACCTGCAGCCCTTGGTTTGGCTGCCGTTGGCGAGCTATCCATGCTTGGATGAAAGCAATACAGAGACTTGTCCTGCTTCCTGCTCTGATTCCCAACTGCTCTTTTTAGTTTTTTAACAAATTGGCTTAACTCCAAAAGTTTCCCCCATCTTTTACCCCCTTTTCACTTGAAGTCCCAACCTTTTTATTCCACTAACTAAGTCACTGAAACTCTTTGTTATTTTAAGGTTTTTGTTAATTATTTGTTGTTAAATAACATACATATGTTCATCTTATATTGCAAATATATACATCAATGCAAAAGATGAATTCTACGTACCTTTTTAAACAAATTACATACCAAAACATCGTAGCGAAGCACACTACCCCTTATACCACATTTTATAGAAATTAGCGTACCTCATACCCGTACTAGTATCACGAACTTTACTATGCCTCATATCAGGTAACTATGCTCCAGCCAACATTTACCCGATGATAGGCAGCCATAAAATTATTCCTATTGGCTTGTTGTGGAACCATTCCGATGGTATCCAGTTAAAAAACATTTATAATTTTCTGGTGACATTTTCTATAGTTTGATGTTGGAATTCTTCAAATGGGTGGCCACCGGAAATCCTCCAAAGGCCATCTCTTTAGTGTGCCTTTGGAATTTTTTCCGATGGTTGGTCACTAGAAATCCCCTCGGTGACATTTCCGACAGTTTAGTGCCAGTAAAATTTAAAAGCCACATTGTAGGAATTGTTTCCCGAGAATTTCCGATGTCTAGCTATAAAAAATTCTCCAGAAGCCATTTTACATATAGTCTACTGTCAGAATTTTCCTGATAGTTGCCCGTCAGAAAATCTGCCGTTACCTTTTTTATGACGTGCCATCGGTAAAATTCCGGCAGCCATTTATAATGGGCCATTAAAAAAAGTTACTTCATGAGAGAAAGTGAAATCAAGGCTCCATCGGTGAAGTTATCTGTTCATCCTTAATAGTGGCTAAGATGAAATTTTGATCTTGAAATTCTAATAACAATATGAAAATGTCAATAATCTAAGTACGGAAGTTGTGAACTTACTTGTGGAGATGAAGATCGTGAAGCAAACCAAACCGATCAAAGTTGCAATTCTCAAACGAGCCATTTGCTTCAAAGATGAGATGGAAGTGCTCCAGGTGCTGGCATAAGCTTTAGCAACAACGATTATGCTGACGGGAAACTAGAGTTCTTCGGGACAAGAACAAGAAAACAATAATTAATTATAAAAGAAACCCATCCAGAGTTTTTGAATTTGAGGATGTTTTGAAAGTGAATTACTCGGTCGCTTTTATAGACATTAACTTTGTGAGCAAGAGAACAGCTCATTTCCGTAGTAATCATGTATCCCAATGATGTGTTGCCTTGTTTTAGAAATCTATGATCTTATTCCTGTATATTCATCTTTGATAGTTGTATTTTGGATAGGGACAAACTTCTGCCTTTAAACGCGGCATTTACTTGGAGAAAAAGTATTAAATAACACTGTGGGTAAAAAGTATGATATATCACGTTACATATTGTTGTTAATTTCATAAATGAATATTAGAATATTATTTAAAAATGGAACATATTATATATAATTTTCTTGCATTTTTTGTATATATTCTAATTATTTGGATTATAATTTCCTAAATATAAATAAAATATATAAGAAAGGTATTATTTTTTATATTAAAAAAATGAAAAATGGAGTATAAAAAATAAAATTAATATTTACGTCAAAATATATTTATTAATTATATTTTATCATTTTATACATTTATGTATGCCACTTTGATGTAAAATAAAAAAAAAATTACCTTACCTATACACCACAATAAACCACATACCATGATAAACTGACAAAATATAGTACATAAAAGCTTGAAGGTATGTGAAATTACATGAAATGCCACATCATAATATGATATTCGCACAAAAACTGATAAATTATAAAAACTTTTATACCTTATGCCACATATTCAAAAAAAGCGAAATGTTGCGTGAAATGGCACGAAATTTCGCTCACGGTATGAAATAAGGGTAAAATCCATATATAGTCCCCTATCTTTAAGGATCATCCTAATGTGGTCCCTTAACTCAAAAAGTGGCTCTTAAAGTCCCCTAACTCAACTTAAGTGTCCTATTTTGGTCCCTACCGTCAGTTCAGGCGTTATTTCAGACGGAAATTGCCTACGTGGCACCTAAACTGCCACATGGCATCTAAACTGCCACATGTCATCTTATTTTATGGCAATAAATGACTACATTGGAAGAATACAAAAATTTATGTTAGAATTGACCCAAACTAATAACCTTAGGAACTTAAATGTATATTAGCCAACAATCCGTCTTCTTCCCCAAATCTTTGCCCGTGGAAGCGAACCAGACAACATCTCCATCTGGCAAACCCTCACCGCCCCGATCAACTTCTCCGGTAACTTCATCGTTTCCCTCACCGCTCTTCTCCTGAATTGGAAGGAGATATAATCGGCTTCCCAAAAGGTATTGCCGACATAATCATCGGAGGCACCGTCGATGCCGCCACAGAAGTCGATACCTTCCGCCCTTGGATTTCACAAAGGAGTTTCTTTTCACCTCTCCGGAAACACTCGTTGGAAAATTCCCACCAATCGGGAACCAATTTTCTGAATCCCTGCAAATTCAAGGGCAAAAGGCACCGAAATCAGAGATCCGAAGCATATCCGGTGAAAATGGAAAGAATCAAGCAAGTAATTGAAACCAGCGTACGTAGGTATTGAGTTGGCGGACGAAGCTGGAGAAATTGTTGTGCTTGAAGTATTTGGGAAGCAAATCGCGGGCGAAAACGGTGGGATTCCAGCAAATCACCGCCTTCTTCACGATCCACAACCCTTTCACGATCCGGTTTACAATCTTGAAGCGCTGGTTCCAGAACACGTCGTCGCCGTGAATGAACCGGTGGAGAAGCGAACTGGCGGGAATCGGTTCCTCGGTGGCGAAGTAGAAGACTGTGCTGTGGTTATCCTTTCTGGGGACCTGGAGATTGATGGCCAAAACAAGGAACCGATCGGCAGCGGACGGTGAGAGTTGGGGAAGAAGATGAAATTAGGGTTATAACTTTTTAAGTCCCTGAAATTATTTGTTGTGTCAAATCTAATCTAAGGTTTATTATTCTTTCAGTCTCATCACTAATTGCCATAAAATAGGATGCCATGTGGCAGTTTACGTGCCACGTAGGCAATTTTCGTCTGAAATAACACCTGAACTGACGGTAGGGACTAAAATAGGGTAGGTGAGTTGAGTTATGGGACTTTAATAGTCACTTTTTGAGTTAAGGAACCACAATAAAATGACCTTTAAAATTAGGGGACCAAATTTGAATTTCATCCTATGAAATAATCAAGTCCTCCGTAACTTGGGACAAAAGTTAATCGTCCTTATCCGGAGCCTTGTTTGTTTTCATTATGCCAGAATCAACCGGACCGGTTCATTTGGTTTGATCAGTCCAATCTTGAATCATGGCCTTGCCGGCCCATGTTTTGACTCATATATGACTAAAGCCGAAATAGGCAAAAAACCATAAAGAATCATTGACCCGTATACCGTTTTGAGCCGTGGGTCAAATATCAGTGAAAGAAAAAATTTAAAATAGAGGAAAAAATAGGGGAAAAGGTCTCTTACCTCTTAGGTATTTAACATTGTTACTGTTAGATATATTATATCTTGTAAATTATAGGTATATTGTATAGTATACTACACCACATACTATTATCGTTTTAAAGAATATATTAAAATATTATTTTAAAAACATCAAATATAATTTTTTTTCGTACATTTTTATACATATTCTAATTATTTTTAACATATTTTTCCTAATATAAATAAAATATACATAAAAGGTGATATTTTTATAGGAAAACACAAAAAAATGGAACATATAGAATAAAATAAATAATATTTAATAAAAAAATAATTTATTAGTACATTATGAAAAAGAAATAATACCTTAGTAATAACAATAACTTGGCTCAAAGTATGATGTTCCCTTCCTAATTTATACAAAATTTGAGTCGTGCTCCCTATGTATATAATAATGCAATGGCATGAGACGTAATTTATAGGAAGTATAAGGTGCATTGCATATATATGGGCTAGGTTTTAGTAGCACGCGGGCTAAGCTAGATAAAATACAATAGCAAGTGGGGTATTTATCGGAACTGAAAGTTTTAGTCGGGACTTTCTACAATACCCACCCCCGAAAAGGGGGTACCCATGCCCCCCTGATCTTAACCGTTGATTTTGGTTTAGCGGTGAAAACGCAAACCGGTTAACTGGCGTGGCAGGTGAGGAGAGGAAAAAAATAAAAAATAGAGAGGAGGCAGGAGAGAGAAATAAATAGAGAGGAAAAAAAATAAAAAATTCGTAGAAAGGTAACCGGAGAAAGGAGAAAAAGTAAGAGAAAAAAAAAATATAAAAGAAAGTATTTTATTGAATAAAAATTTTTAAAAAGAAGGAAATTAATTTTTTTAATCACTTTTCGAAAAAAAATTGGATTTTTTTAGTTTTAATCGTTTTTTTATTTAATCACTTTTTTTAAAAAAGTTCCACTTTTTTTAGTTTTTTATCAACTTTTTTTAATCATTTTTTTAAATTATTTATTGCATTTTAGAATTATTTATCACTTTTTTTGGTTTTTAATAGCTTTTGAAAAATATTTACCAATTTTTTAACATTTATCACTTATATATATATTTTATCACTTTTTTATATTTAATCAATTTTTTTTAGTTTTAATCACTTTTTTCTTTATTTAATCACATTTTTGAAAAAATTTCACTTTTTTTTAGTTTTATATCACTTTTTTTTAATTTAATCATTTTTAAAAATTATTTATTCCATTGTAGAATTATGTATATCACTTTTTTTGGTTTTTAATAGTTTTTTAAAAATATTTACCATTTTTTTTTTACATTTATCACATTTTTTTAAAATTTTATCGCTTTTTTGAAAAAAAATTTCACTTTTTTTTTTTAATCGTTTTTTAAAGAAATTTCACTTTTTTTAATCATTTTTTAAAAAAATATTTACCGGCTCACGTGGAAGTTACCTTCGTTGTGACCGGGTCACTTTGAAGGTAATCTAAAAAAGTGACCAGGTCACCTCGAAATTACCTTCGTTGTGACCGGGTCACTTTGAAGGTAACCTAAAAATGTGACCAAGTCACGTCGAAGGTATCTTCGTTGTGACCGGGTCACTTTGAAGGTAACCTAAAAAGTAACCGGGTCACGTCGAAGGTACCTTCGTTGTGACTGGGTCACTTTGAAGGTAACCTAAAAATGTAACCGAATCAAGTCGAAGGTACTTTCGTTGTGACCGGGTCACGTGGAAGGTGCCTTAGTTGTGACCGAGTCACATTGAAAGTAACCTAAAATAGTGACCGGGTCACTTTCAAGGTATACTAAAAATGTGACCCGGTCACGTCGAAGGCACCTTCGTTGTGACCCAGTGACTTTGAAGGTAACCTAAAAATGTGACCGGGTCACGTCGAAGGTACCTTCGTTATGACCGGGTCACATTTAAGGTAACCTGAATATGTGACCGGGTCACCCCGAAAGTACCTTCATAGTGACCCGGTCACATATTTAGGTTACCTTAAATGTGACCCGGTCACAACGAAGGTACCTTCGAGGTAGCCCGGTCACTTTTTAGGTTACCTTCAAAGTGACCCGGTCACAACGAAGGTACCTTCGACGTGACCTGGTCACATTTTTAGTATACCTTCAAAGTGACCCGGTCACTACGAAGGTACCTTTAAGGTGACCCGATAACTTTTTTAGTATACCTTGAAAGTGACCCGGTTACAACGAAGGTACCTTCGAGATGACCCGGTCACTATTTTAGGTTACCTTCAAAGTGACCCCGTCACAACGAAGATACCTTCAAGGTGACCCAGTCACTTTTTTAGGTTACCTTTAAAGTCATCGGGTCACAACGAAGGTACCTTCGACGTGACTCGGTCACATTTTTAGTATACCTTAAAAGTGACCCGGTCACAACAAAGTTACCTTCGAGGTGACCCGGTCACTTTTTAAGGTTACCTTCAAAGTGACCCAGTCACAATGAAGGTACCTTCCACGTGACCCGGTCACATATTTAGATTACCTTCAAAGTGACCCGATTACAACGAAGTTACCTTCGAGGTGACCTGGTCACTTTTTTAGGTTACCTTCAAAGTGACCTGGTCACAACGAAGTTACCTTCGAGGTGACCTAGTCACTTTTTTACGTTACCTTCAATGTGACCAGGTCACTTCGAAGGTACCTGACCCGGTCACAACGAAGGTACCTTCGAAGTGACCTGGTCACTTTTTTAGGTTACCTTCAATGTGACCCGGTCACACCTAAGTTACCTTCAATGTGACCCGGTCACACCTAAGTTACTTTCAACGTGACCCGATCACTTGTTTTGGTTACCTTCAATGTGACCCGGTCACAACCAAGGTACTTTCTACGTGACCCGGTCACATCAAAGGTAACTTCAGCGATAAAATGTAAGAGAAAACAATTAAATGTAAAAAAAGCCGATACAATTTTAAAAAAAGGCGATTAAATGTATAAAAAAGTGATAAAATAAAGAAAATGTGATAAATGTTAAAAAATTGGTAAATATTTTAAAAAGGAAAATAAAAACTGAAAAAGTGATAAATAAATTTAAAATGCAATAAATAATTTAAAAAATTGATTAAATAAAAAAGTGATTAAAAAACTAAAAAAAGCAAACTTTTTTTTATAAAATCAGTTAAATAAATAAAAAGTGATTAAAACTACAACAAGTGATTAAATATAAAAAAATGATAAAATATAAAAAAATGTGATAAAAAGTGATAAAATATAAACAAACGTGATAAAAATATGGGAAATATTTTTAAAAAGTGATAAAAATTCTAAAATGCAAGAATTTTTTTTTTATAGATTTGATCAGAGGATTTATATTTAATAAATTTGATAATAATTGAAAAAGTAATATTTTTGAAAAAAATATTATTAAAGCGAATAATAATAATATTATTATTTTCGACATCAGAGGGAATAACCATGAGTTACATATAATTTTTTAAACATACGGGTAAGGTTGTCAAGTTAAATAAAATATTAGAGAGATATTGTCATTATCCCATTAATATGTGTCCCACATATTAAATTTTCGGCGACTATTTTCGATTCCCCCGACCACCACCATTATTTTCACTTCTCCAACCACCATATTAAATTTTAGCATCTACTTGCACTTCCCCAACCACTCCTTTAAATTTTACTATCTAACTATGTAACTTCATCATTTATTACGTATCCTATAACTACATTATTTAATCTTCCTCATTTCTTACAATTACAGCAAGTTACATCTTTTCCCTCTCCTCAATTTCCTTATTCCTACGTTTCTTATAGAAACAAACAATGTCTAACGGTGGTGCCAGTGATTATATTAAGCAATTACCATGCGATTTCAGAAAATCAATGATCAAGAGACTAACTCCTCACAAGAAATTTCTTCCTTCAACAAGTATCTACTTTGAACCAGAGTCTCACGTTTCTCATCCAGAGCATCCAGTGAATTTATATTTTACTGTAATTTTATTATTTCGAATTTAACTGCCAAATTTACTGTGATGTTAGTTAAATTCGTTGTCATGTTTACATTTTAATTGACAAATTTACTGGTAAATATATTGGATAGTTTATATTTAAGAGAATGTATATGTATGAAGTGAGAGAAAGAAAAAGTATGTTAGGGTATTTTGAAAAAAATTAAAAAAAGCGTTTGAAATAAAAAGTGATTAAAAATTTAAAAAAAAGATTAAAAATGTTATTAAATATAAGAAAATAAAAAAGTGAAAAAAAAGTAAGAAAAGCGTTGGGAGAAAAAAAAAGCGTTTGGAAAAAAAAAGTGATTAAAAATTAAAAAAAGTGATTAAAAATGTTATTAAATATAAGAAAATAAAAAAGCAATAAAACAGTAAAAAAAGCGTTTGGAGAAAAAAAAGCGTTTGGAAAAAAAAAGTGATTAAAAATGTTATTAAATATAAGAAAATAGAAAAGCGATAAAAAAAAGTAAAAAAAAAGCGCAAAAAAATATAAAAAAAGTCATTACATATACAAAAACCGATAAAATATAAATAAAAACATTTATCAATGTTTAAAAATTGATACCAAACCTATAAAATGCCATAAATATTAAAACACGGGAGTAAAAAAAAAGGAGCAAAATAACATAAAAAATTGAAAAATATAATTAAAAAGTGATTAAAAATAAAAAAATGAGTAAAATTGGAAAAAGGGTAAATAATTCTTAAAAAAGTTAGCAAATATAAAAAACAATGATTAAATAAATAAAAAGTGATAAAATAATAAAAAAAATTAGAAATCTTCAAAAAATTTAAAATATTTTTTTATTGCGATTGACAACAAAAAATTGATGCAAAACCTATAAAATGTAATAAATATTTAAAAACGGTAGTAAAAAATAAAAATAACGACATAATTGATGTAAAACCGATTAATTATCAAAACAAGCGACTAAATATAGAAAAGCGATAAGAGTGGGAAAAAAATTTGTAAATATTTGTGAAAAGCGTAAAATGTAATAAATATTTTAATAAAACCATTAAACACAATAAAGTGATAATAACGTACAAAAAAGGAAAAAGTATTAGACAAACTGATCATATATACAAAGTGATAAATAATTGAAAAAATGATAAGTAATTACAAATTTGTAATACGTCATAATAATTATTAATACGTGACTATTAATTTACAAAAGGGTATAATATTTACAAAAAATGATACAGATTTTAAAAATATCATAAAACATCTAAAAATGTGGTAACAATTATAAAAATCATAGAATAAAAAGGTAAGAAAATGCTATAATATTCTTTATGAAAGTGGTAACATAATTGAAAAGAATACAGGAATGTTATAAAAGCCAATAAAATATAACTACAGTGAGAATAATTTTAAATAACGAAGTAACTATGAAAAGCGATAGTATTATAAAAATGCGATAAAACTTCAAATAATGCGATATGTAAATTAATACAGGGAATATGTGATATGTAACTGAATACAGCGACTATATAATTTTAATATGTAATTTTAAAAGAGATAATGTTATCAAAAGTCTGTTTAAGAATATCTGTGTGAAACACTTGCTATTTTATGTTAGATTTCAATTTACATTCAGATTTTATAATCTTAATTGTAATTTGATATTTATAGAATAGGCTAAGTGCATACCGTGGAGATGGAAGCGTGAAGCCATTGTTGGAGTGGTTTGATGGGTTTCCAAAAACTGTGAAAGATATAATAAGAACAACGGGTATGATCAATACAGTCAAAGCATTGAAGTCCACATACTGCGACAGACACTTAATTCGTGCACTTAGTCACTTTTGGTGGGATACTACACACACATTTCACTTCCCATCTATCGGAGAGATGACCATGACACCTGTAGATTTTGCGGCAATAACCGGCTTGCGTTGCAGTGGCGATACGATTCCTATTGATATGGAAATATGTGCAGATGCCTCCCACCTGCAACTATTAGTGGGTGATGGTTGGGAGATATTCCATAAAAAAAGGAAGGTGACTTTTAAGTTAGTACTTGACATGTATAGAGGTTACAGATCAAATACCATGGAGAGAAAGAATCATTTGGTTCGTGTTTTCCTAGCAACTTTTCTTGGCACAACTATATTCTGTGATACAAGCACGAGTAGCTTTTACACATGGTGGATTTCAGCTGTAGCAGATACATCTCGACTGGCAAAGTATAATTGGGGAAGTGCCGCATTGGCTAATCTTTACTTATATATGGATGGTCTGAGCAGGGCTGCTCAAGGGAGTGGTGGGTTTTGGCAGTCATGGCAGGTAACTATTATATACGTGAAATTCTTTATTTCATTATGTACATCAGTTACATTTAAAACTGATTATTAAATGATCATGTTCAATATGAATTATTTATAATCACAGACATGGGCCTATGAGCATTTCATGGATATTGGGCCTAACCTAAATTTGAGCAGAGATGGGACATACCTTACAGCAAAGTACTATGCTGAGGGACATTTGGGGGGCATGCCATATAATACTGAAGTGTATATATAGCTATTTAAAACAGTACACAGGGCGGCGATGAAAATGTGGCCATGGGAGAAGTACATGGATGACCTACCACAGTACGTTAGTGAAAGTTTAAGGGCAACAAGGTGTCGAATTTTACTAGAAAGCTCATGTGGTCGAGCCTGGTTTTTAGGTGAGAGGGTGTTCAGACAACACATTAGCTATCGGCAAGTGCATGACAAGACAATCCCGAACCCGCCTCCAACATCTATGTTCAACCAAAAGTGGCACGGTGTAGAACTAACAGCAGCAGTTGCAGGATCATTATGGGATAATAATTCAACAATTCTGTTTTCTGGAACATTTCAGTTGTGGTGGGAAGGCATGATGAAGGAGCTTGCCGAAGCCATGCAAGGTAGGGACCCAGGTGCATCTACCAGTGGGTTTGGTGGGACATCTATGTCAACTGTTGCACGAGAAACAGACACTACAGTAGAAGGTTCTGAAATACAGCTACTAGGTACATCTATGTTGCTCCCAGATCTCAAAACAGGAGAGGCTAAACTCCTAAAAATTCCAAGCATTGAGGATGAGGATGTCGAGGGTCTACCACTTGATCTTTCGATAAAATCTGTAAGTTTATCATCTTATACGTTGTTGTTCTCAATCCCATTCCACGCTGATCTTGTGATTTAAAAATGTTATGTATAGGTGAAAAGGGACACTGTAGAGAAGTTACTGCGCTTGGTGACAGGTCTAAAGAAGGCTGTAACGGACAAAATGTGGAAGGATGCGAAGAAATTCTCTTTGAAACAGTGTGTAAGTCTATAGTCTATATAAAATTTTGTTGCCATGTATGACATATTAATGATATATTCATTTGATTGTAGGTGTCATGTGGCAGAACAACTGGAGACACTGGCTTGGAACACAAGCAACATCGTCGTCGTGCGAAAGAAGTGGTGTAGGATGAAGGTTCCATCAGTGATGGAGATGAGAGCGATGAAGTTGGAACCGAATCCTAATCAGAAGGAGATGATGCGGAGGATGATGTGCAGCATGAAGACATTGTTGGTGATGAAGGTTTAGATTCTTATGGTTTGATTGAAGAGGATGAGGAAAACAAGGAAGATGACTCAGATGCAGAGTCGGATTATGAACCTGGGTCAGAGTCAGATGAGTCTGCATCTGATGGATGCGTCGAGAGCTGTACTAAGCACAATGAAGATAGACCTGTAGCTAAGAGGGGAAGGAGAATGTAAATGGCGTTGGAACTAGGATAGTTTTGAATTTTCTTTGAAGAAAATATGCACGCGTGATGGTTTTTAACTATCTTATGTTATATCGATGTATTGTGGATGCTAAATGTTATTCCTCTATATGTTTATATAGACTGAAGTATGATATACTTATTATTACTTTCCTCTTGTTTCCATTAATATGTATTTGTATACAAAAAAATAGTTTTATCAACATGTTCTCGCATTTCAATTACCAATATTGCTTTTCTTTACATGTTAGCGTCTATTTTTTACTATTATCATTAATTTTGAACTGAAATCATCTTTTTTCCTACTTAAATTGCAAATTAGGCATCCAACTTCCTTAACCTAGATATTTCAGCTCATAATTTTGTTCAAATATATATCTATGGATGCTAAAATAAGAAAATAATATCCTTCCATAATCCCAGGCCTAAAACCTTATTTGGTATTGTTATAACGTTAACTTGGGACTATTGAAACCTTCATTTGATACCATAAAAACCATAACTAGGTACCACTAGAACCTTAAACCGGTACCATTGAACCTAACTTTGGTTCCAATATGACCTTAAGTTGGTACTAGCATAACCATAATTTCGTACCACTAGAACCTTAAACTGGTACCACTGAATTTTAAATTGGTACCAGTAAAACCATAAGTTGGTATCACAATAACCTTAAATTGGTATCACAAAACCTTAATTTGGTACCGTTATCACCTTGACTTGGGACCACTTAAACCTTAATTTGATACCATAAAAACCATAACTATGTACCACTAGAACCTTAAACCAGTACCATTGAACCTTAATTTGGTACCAATATGACCTTAAGTTGGTAGCAGCATAACCATACTTTGGTACCACTAAAAATTTTTATACATAGTAATTTTTGGCAAAAAAAAAATTGCTCACTAATTTTTATCATTTTGGGTTAGTTAAGTTAAAAAAACTTACCAAAAACTACTTCGGACAAGTATATCGTAAAATTACATTTAAGACATCTTGATGTGTAAATTTTTAAAAAATTATAATTTCGGTGAATAATCACCTTCTATAAATGGCTTCAAAATTTGTAACATCATTTCTATGTAAATAGTCTTACTATACGGTACTTAAATTAATGGTTGAATTAAAAATTAGGCACCTGAAAAAAAAATTATTAATTACTCCATCATAGAGCTTATGCTTAAAGGGCTAAACTTATGGTCTGTGTGAAGTGTAAGGTTTAAACTTTAAGGTAGGTTGAAGGTTTAGTTAGGTTGTAAGGTTTACGGTTTGAGTTTAGTGTTTAAGTTATATTTAAGGTTTAAGATTAGGGTTAGGGTTTATGTTATGGTTAAGATTTTGAGTTAAGGTTTAAGCTTAAGGTTTAGGTTAGGTTTAAGGTTTACGTTTTAAGATAGGTTTAGGGCGTACTGTTAGAGTTAAGAAAAAGTTTAGGGTTAAGGCTAAGTTAACCTTTTAAGGTTAAGAGTAGGCTTAGGGGTAATGTTTAAATTTTTTAAATTTAGGGTACTTAAAATTTAAGGTTTATGTTTTGGTTTTATGCTTTTATGAGTAGGTGTTGGGTATGAGATTTAGGGTTATAGAAAGTAATTTTTTTGAAAATTTTTAACTTAAATAAATTAAGATGATAGAAACTAATAAAAAAATGTTTTATTTTCAAAGAAAGTGTATAAGGATTTTTGGAATTGTTTCAGTTTAAAATCATAGTAAATTGATATTTATTTTTTTGTAAATAATCACTTTGAAGTAAACTGGGGTAACCCCTTGCACTTAGGCCAAAGTTCAAGCGTCTCGGAGCTAGAAAAAACCCACTAACTCCTTTTTTCTTTCAAATAAAATGGATCAATGTTTTATGTCCAATATTTGTTTTCATGAACGTTTATTTTTCTTTTTTTATAAATTTTTCAAATTCTTTCCCAAAAGGAAAAAAAATTAGTAAAAATATTTTTTCCCTCATAAAAAATTTAACGAAATTTTTTTCGCTTTCCCCATTTTAAGCTTAGAGTTGGGTTTAGGGATAAAGTTAAGTGTTGAGTTTATGGGTTGTTTCCATTTGAAGCTTAGAGTTGGGTTTAGGGATAAAGTTAAGTTTTAAGTTTATGGGTTGTTTTCATATTTAGTAAGTTTAATGATATTGGCAGGTTAATGTTACAATTACAAGATTGATACATAAACTTTTAAGTGTAGTACAATAAATTAAGTTATATTAAATTAATTTAGAAAAATGAATTTAGATTTTATTAAAATAAATAAGTATAATTTATTAATTTTTTCATTGCGTAGGCTATAAGCTTTGAAGAGGAGAAATTTCCATTTCACAAATAAATGTACATAATTAATCATATAATGATAAAAATTAATTATTTGGTTAAGTACAATATTATTTGTATTATGTGTGGTTGATCAATTGTAGAATATTTTGATTTATTTCATATGGTAAAAATTAGTTTTCAAAATAAAAATAAATTAAATAAAATATATTTACCTTTAAAGATAACACTTATGTATTTCAAGTTAATGAAATCTAATTTCGATATTTTCAAGGTATTACTAATAATAAAAAAATTACGTGGTTATGGGAATATAATACGTAACACAATTTCATAGTTAAGAATTGGAAATTGTTTTCTTTCAACCCCACTTCCAAGGAAATTGCTTGTGACGAAAAACAGAGCACAGACCGTACAAGCACAGGAGCGTAAACGGCTGGGCATTGTTGTGTTCAGTATGGTGCAAAGGCTTTGATCCGCATTCCTTGCTGCGTACAGAAGGAAGGTACATTCTTATTTACTTTTTTCATTTCAGGGGAAGGGTTTTAGTTGGTGGAAATGTCTTTTATTTCTCTCACTACACATCAACTATAACAATCGTTCTATTACAAGAAATCAATGTACTGGTCCTCCATTACTATGTCATCTTTTCCATATGGGTTTCAATGTTTGTCGTCTTGTTGTGGCAAATTGGCATTTCCGATCCCTTTGGCGAATTGCGTAGGTTGAAATGGACAGCCAGAACGTAGTCCACATTGGGCTTAGTGAGAATACAGATGCTATTTTGTGTGAGAAAGAAGGCAGTACATTACAAGGTTGTGAGATCGATCTAGAGTATGATTGGTCTGAGATAGTGATGAAGATTAAAAAACCTGTAACTGAATGGGTGTTCAGCGACTTCAAAACAATAGAATTTCAGACAGTTGATGAAGTGGAAAAATTTTATCGTAAATATGCATATGTTCTGGGATTTGGTGTGAGAAGAGATGATATAAGGATGAATACAAAGTTAAATGTAATACCACGATGAAGGTAGGTTTGTTCAAAAAAGGGTCATATGAAGCTTCAACTTACTCCTGAGAAACGGAAAAGGGAGCCTCGACGCATTTCAAGGTGTGGGTGTCATGCTACGTTTCGGGTACATATGAAGGCAAAATCGAATATGTACCAAGTGGGTGAATTCCAGCATATTCATAACCAAAAGCTAGCTTCCGAAAGTGACGTCCATTTTATACGGTCACATAGATGTGTGGTTGATTCTGCAAAAGAGCAAGCTCAACTAATGAGGAGGGCAGGTGTTGGGACTACCCGCATAATGGATTTCATGGTTATTGTAAATGGAGGATACAGTAATGTCGGTTTCCTTCGAAAAGATCTTACAATTGGGTGGACTCTGATACTAGAGTGGATGAGCTGGCAACAGATTCGGAGAGAGCTATAGCACATTTGACGAAGACTGTACAGTGTGACCCTGAGTTTTATTGTCGTTACGCCGTAGATAACTCAAATACACTTTGGGGTATGTTTTGGGCCGATGGTGGGATGCGCATGGATTATTCAATCTTCGGTGATGTCATATGTATGGATGCTACATACAACAGTAATGGATATAGGTTCCCATATGTCGTCATATTGGGGGTCAACTACCATTATATGACTTCCATATTTGGTTGTGCACTTGTAACTAGTGAGTCTGAAGAATGCTATAGATGGTTATTAAGCTGTTTTACGGATTGTATGTATGACAAGTTGCCCAAATCAGTCATAACAGATGCAGCCCCAGGCATGAAAAAGGCTATTGAGTCTGTCCTCCCAGGTGCCACACATAGAATTTGTTCATGGCACCTAATGAGAAATTGCAAGACCAATGTGAAAAAGGCAGAACATTTTGCGGGTGCATTTGCACATATGATGTTACATGTTAAAGACCCTAATGAGTTAGAAGCTAAATGGGAAGAAGCAGTGGAAAAGTTTGGACTACAGGACAATCAGTGGGTGCGTGAGACATGGGATAATCGCAAGTCATGGGCCATTGCGAACCTGAAAAGCAATTTCTTCGTGGGTATGAAAAGTACACAGAAGGCAGAGGGCATGCACTCCTTTCAAAAATGATTCTTGGGCAGCCAAATGAAGTTGTATGACTTTGTGCACCGAGTGGATGTTGCCATTGATCGTATATGTGAGGCAGAACTGCATCAGAACTTCAACAGTACACACACAGAACCACAAATGCTAACACACCTTAAATTGTTAGAGAAACATGCAGGTGATGTGTACACGCCGAATGTCTTGGTTCGTGTCCGAGAACAAATTCATGATGAGCACCTGTACAATGCGATTCGATATGATACTCTGACTGATAAAAATCAATATCTCATCTCCAAATATGCGTCGCCCACAGAAACTTACATGGTTCATTGCAATGGTGACCACAGTATCATGCATTGCACATGCACATTACTAACCTACACTGGTAAACTCAACGTAGAAGGCATGGACACTTTTTCAATTTATTTTTAAGCATTAATTCAGGAAAATATTTCTGGGTACTATGGTTTTTGGTGTGTGTACTACTGATTCGATTGAATAGTACGGTTTAATATTTGCTTTGTCGCTGGTTCAATGCAGGGCTCCCCTGTAGCCATATGTTCTCTGTGATGAAGGTAGAGAATATGATGAAAATTCCTGATAAGTTGATACTCAAAAGGTGGACGAAAAGTGCTAAGCAGGAGCCATCATACATTGCACGAGTGAGTCCCGATCCAATTAAAGCGGCATTTGCTGCGAGGCGGGCACAAATTGGGAACATATGCCAGAAGTTAACATATTTTGCATCTCGGTGTGACAATGAAGGGTACATAGAATTGAAGGGGGAGATTGGGCGGTTAACATTGAGAGCTGCTGAGTTGTTTCAAGCCCAAGAAAAACAGGCCAATAATCAGAGTGCTGCACACCCAGTCCATCCAAACGTTGTACGTGATCTTGTGAGAGTTAGAGGTAAAAAAGTTGAGGTAAGGTCCACCAAGAAAGCACCTGGGGCAAGGAAATGTAGAATGTGCGGGAAGAGTGGCCATACAAGTCGTTCATGTCCATTGAAGCAAGGAACATCCAATGTAGAAGATGAATATTTAGTTGATAAAGAGCCATATGCAAATTCTATGGGCAGTTTGGGTTATGCACCGGATAAGAAAGTATCTCCCCCCCACCTTTCACGATGGTATAGCTTTATGTCACTGAAGACTGAGGTGCCTACACCCCCGGTCGTTTCATCGTCATCCGCATGGCCATTTAAGGAACCGTTGGAAATACCTGGCGTTGGAAATACCTGGCATTTCGATTTTAGTGTGTGATACAAACACAACCGCTACATATGTTTCATCATGGCCATTTGAATCATACCCTACCTCAGTCCAGCCACATGTTTAGTGACAAGTAATGGCCATAATTGCCTGTCGCCCTGCGTTAGGGGAATGCACTCATCAAGCAAGCTAAAGTACTCTCATAAGTAAGATGTTGGAAACAAGTCACTGTCGAAGCATACAGACTTTTTGCATGATGTTTTTGCATTTGAGGTGGGTACATTGTAACCGTATGAACTGAAAAATACGTCTACGTCAAATTATGTCATAATTGGTGTAATTTTTGGACATTTTGTATATGTACCAATCTATTAAAGGTACTTGGAAAGGAATCAATGTCTGAATCTGAAATTATGTGTAATATGCCTGTTTGTTTTAACTTTGAAAGACAATATGACGAGGTTGGAGGCTTATAATATATGCGGTTGTTCATATACTAAAAATGTGACTGAAACCAAGGCTTATAATATATCATCTCAATGGTCAGTGAGTTTACTTTACAATAGAAGAAAAAATATTAGAGTTGGAGGCGTGAGTGAAGAGTTAAGTTAATTCTTGCTGGGCATCGTTGAATTGAAGGGATTGAACTGAGACAGCAAGTTCAACAATAAACTGTATCAATTCGCTGAACCAAAAATTGTGAAAAAAATATATATTATACATTGAGAAGTCTAGTTTAATAAGAATTTTACGGATTGTAATTTCAATTTTTCTACAAAAAGTTATGGTTATTGGCGTGAGAGTACACAATGCTGTTAGTTTTATTGGTAGCGGGTTTAAGATGGATGTTATAATTTTCCAATTGAATCAATCCATTTGGAGGTTAAATTAGGATCAGATAATAGTTCATACTCTTTTTTGAGTTTTAATCATTTTTTTTATATAATCACTTTTTTGAAAAAAGTTCCACTTTTTTTAGTTTTTTATCACTTTTTTTTAATCATTTGTTTACATTATTTATTACATTTTAGAATTATTTATCACTTTTTTTTATTTTTAATAGCTTTTTAAAAATATTTACCAATTTTTTAACATTTATCACTTATATATATATTTTATCACTTTTTTTATATTTAATCACTTTTTAAATATATGTAATCGTTATTAGTAATAAATTATCAAATTTTTTTATTTTTAATCACTTTTTTGAAAAAAGTTTCACTTTTTTTAAATTTTTTATTAGTTTTTTTTAATTTAATCATTTTTAAAAATTATTTATTCAATTGTAGAATTATTCACTTTTTTCGGTTATTCATAGCTTTTTAAAAATATTTACCAATTTATTTTACATTTATCATTATTTTTTTAATATTTTATCACCTTTTTTATATATTTAATCACTTTTTTAAAAAAAATTTTACTTTTTTTTTTGTTTTAATCCTTTTTTTTAGATAAAATTTCACTTCTTTTTTAGTGTTTTATCACCTTTTTACATTTACAACTTTCTTTTTTTAATATTTAATCACTTTTTTTAAAAAAAATCATTTTTTTTTTGAAAAAAAATACTTTTTTTTTTCATCACTTTTTTTTATTCAATATTTTTTTTAAAAAATGTGACCGAGTCACGTAAAATGTGACTTCCTTGTGACCGGTTCACTTTCCTGCTTAATTATCCAAATAATTTACGTTTTAGGTTTCTTATTGTGTCATCAGTAATGCAAGAGTGCACAAACTTAATTAACTTTCCTCAATTTTGATAGTAACAACTACACAATCCATTCAAAAAAGCGCGCATTTGTAATTGCACAGATGAATTGGTTTCTTTCCGGTTTAAGACCTGGTCCATATCTTTTCCTTGCTTCCTTCCAAACAACATGATATTGCAAAATGAGTTTATGCACAAGTCTAGTCAGTCAACCTACGTGTACACGTGTTGACAGTTTCTGAAAAACACAGACACTAACCGACGGCCTACAATCTGACTATGACAATATATACGACCTCTAAATAAAATTCATCTGTACACAAAAAAATACTCCTTCCTAGTCAAACACCAAAACCTATATATCCAACTGCTCCTCACTTCCTATTCCACTTTGTACCTTTTTTTGGAGTAGCAGTTATCTTCGTATCCGTACCCATCTCATCCATAGAGAGAATAAGATCCTTTCCAACATCAATATCAGGGACTTGTTCTTGCTCCGCCTCAAACCAGACCTTTGCACGTTCTTCCACCACTGTACTCAACTGGTTTTCTTCACACATAATTAGATCCAGGAGGAGTCAGCACCTTTCTTCATCCGAGTCCCACTTGTAACCAAAGTGAATGCTATATTTCAGAAAAAAAAACAATATACAAGTACATTAAAATAAATGTGAAAGAAAGTTGGGAGCAATACCTCTGTATGTGGCCGCATTGTCACTTTAGTGGGATTTTCCATGAAGTAGCAAACAAACATCCCACAGTCAAAACCATTTGGCTACTTTGGGAACGACTCACGTTTCACTTTTTTGAAGTCAGTAAAGTTAAAATTGTCAGGCTTAAGGACAACATCAAGTGCTGCACACTAAAGAAAAATGAGTTTGTAATGTAAATTCATTGAAGCATGAATTAATACACAATCAAAATGGCAATAACAAGTACAAATAAGTAGTCATCCAACTAGGATTAGAACGTACTTGTAATTCCATGCAAGGCATATATGACTCAAGTCTTCTCCCTTTACCAAGGGTGTCCCATACTGAAATTGTCAACAGTGTCGTATCCACAACCAGCAAATAAAAGTGCGCCTCTTCATGAATGGGTAAAAATATCTAATCCAATTCTAGCGTTAAGCTTACAGTAACTGGACTAAATAACCTTGTAAAGTTATTTTGCATTTCAATATGCAAAAATTTTGATACACACCTTATCACAGTTTGATATGTCATCAAACAACAGCTCCTCCACATGATGGTTTTTAACCCAGTGAAGCAAATCATCATGTGACCGCATTGCCAAAAACTGGTGGAAACCCATTTTAGGCCTGTTAAGAACTGGCACAGAACTGAAACAACACGTCCTTAGACTACGAACCCAAATAGCTAGATTCACACATAAACAAACACACAAAAAGCACAAGCCGTGTCATATACATAGGCAATAGTAAAATTTAAACAAAATGCAACACGTTCATATTGACATATAACTGTAAAATGTAAAAAAACTAACCCAACATACAATGAAGTCAATGGGTAGCCACCAATTTCTGATAGAAGATGACTTTGCACGAGCTCTATGAGTAAGGATTACAGCGCGCACATTGATAATAACATTCATCACCCACTGACCAGGGTTCAATGTTAGCATCTCAGTACGACAAATCTGATAAGGGCCACCTGGATGAACAAGAACCTCACTATCGAAACGAATTAATTTTAGGTTATTACACACATCGATTAAAGAAATATAATATTTGAGTAAACTACACGTACCAGTCATTGTTTGATGCACCAAACACATACATAAGCACTTGGAGTTCACGTTGAGAAAGAGATGGCGAATACCATAGGGTCCAACAGCAAACCGATGACATTTCGGCCCCCTCTTAGACGTCGTATATACAATGAATGGTGAGGTCTGTAGCTTCGATAGCAAAGGAATTCGTTGACGCCGGTCTTCCATTATTGGATCAACACCCTTCCGTTTCACATGCCTCCTCTGAAACATGGAATCACAATTACAAAATTTAACTGAAAAGGAAATTAGATCAATAACCTACGGGTGAAGGTACCCAGGACACATACCTTGCCTTTACCCTGAACATTTTGTTGAGACTTGGAAAATAGATCAATAACTACGACATCGGGTTTGTGGAAATGTAAATTTACTACCTCTGCATGTCCTTTACCTTGTAAACCTTTGCCTTGACTTGGTGAGATCACCTCCTCTTCAGGTGGTTGATCATCCTTATCAACTGGTGATCTGTTCATAGGCTTGTCATCACCCAATTCATTAAGAAAATCAAACTGCCCAGCTACATCATCTACTCCATCATTCTCAACTGGTACATTTTTTTCAGTGGCTCTAGTGACTGGTTGAGGGGTGCAGAACATTGTCGGAACATACGGTGCATTTGAGGCATGAGTATCCTCCCTCCGCATCTTTTGTCGTTGAGGAGTGTCCTTCACCCGCTTACTCTTCAACGCCTCAATCAATATCCCAACCTTTTCATTAATTTCCGTGAGTTGACGGCGTTGCCACTCTTGTTCTGCTTCAACATCTTCAACTGTTGATGCTAAATCTGACACTTTTGTACACAACGCACCAACAACTGCCACAAGCTTATCGAACTGCTCACTTGAAATTGGTGAGGTCCCTTTATCCTCAGATTGACTATCTGACTCTTCACTATCAGTATTGTACATTTCTTACACCGTGAGTACCATCCGCATCTTTATATCTGTGCTCTCCTTTCAATGACTGAAGTTCATGCTGCTTCAATTCATTTCCTTCATCGCCACATACCTACAGCAACAGCCGATTATTAGAAGAAACGCCCCTTTTCATACCATGGAACAATATATAACGGAAGAAAATATTTTCACATTTTACTACTATCTAACCTCATCAACTTCATTTAATACACGGCCATTGCAAATCTCTTTCATCTTGCTATCTGTGAAATAAGCTATGGGAAGAATGCTTACATCCACCATTTGTCCTCCAAGTAATACATGATGCATGTAGAAAACCTAAAACATCAATGGCCAAATAGTATGCAAGTCTCAGGTTAAACAATAAAGGGCATATAACATCAACTTTTGGTTTCTAACATCAACAATTAGATGTAATTGTCTTCTCAGACATAACACGTTCCATACTCGAAAACAAAAATGTGCCTTTAATAAACAGGTTGCATTCGATATAAACTATATGTTAACCCAGATCATTTCAGCAACAAATTTTTTTACCGCACAAGTCACCAACAATTGACTCAACCAATTGGATGACTTCAGTCATCCTAAGGACAAAAATATCACATAAAAAAAAATTTCTTCAAATCACAGCCCTTCAAACAAATGCATTCCAGCAACGCAATGTCTAAAATTGAAGGACAAATGATATTACAACAAAGAATATAGGACAAAAATTTCAGTTTTAGTTCATCCCCTTCCCCCCTCCCTCAACACAAGTCTAAATGTATATATGTGACCACTAGCCTAAACGTTATTCCTCATGAATCATTGTAAGCATAACAAGATCCTCTTATGTTCGCTTAGTTTACATTACATAATTTTATTACGAAATTGACTAATAATATATATGTTTTCAGTACCTAATGTGATCAAAGTGACTTACCTGTAAAAATAATGCACACCCACCAAGACATTTCACACCATCCTGCAACACTTTTTTCATACCAAGAAGAAGCTGCTGAAAAATAAGTGTCCCCCGCTGCCCATCATTGAATGACTCCTCATTTTCAACACAATTAACATATTATGATCGGAGATATTTTCAATTAGATGGACATAATACTGTTGCCAAGGCTAGAAATATGTACAAGCGTTTGAATTCAACACCACTGGCTTCTATCAGCTTTTCAGAGATTCCGTTCTCATCAATCACCCAGTGCTGACTCACATACTTACAATATTTATGCACCAAAGTTGATTTCTTCTTTAGATCAAATTTTGTCGATCCATCAAATACTCTCATAGCAGCTGTGACATCAGCCGCAATAATGTGAAATTTCTTACCATGAACACACAGGGTCATGCTTCCCAACTCACATGATCGCACAAGCCAACAGATGAGATCAGTCTTCAAGTTCCATACTTGGTTCTCTAATAAGCTCCCCAATCCAGTTTCATAAGCCAGCCTTTTCTGCTCTTCACTCAACCCTTTAACATGCTTACTAAAGCACCTAGGCCGACATGATATATTCCAGCAACCATCTTCAACACTGTGGCCTTAATACTACATTTAGACTCAGCCAATCTTTCCCTCTGCTCATCAGCTTCAGATTTCCACAGCTTACTCATATCCGTCCACTCCTGCAATTTATCAAAATGCATCTCCTTATCCATATTCAAACAGTACTTACACCATATGAAAGATTCTGTATAATCTTCAGACTTACATCTCGGGTCATGGGACAGCCATGAGTTTCCTCAAATCTTGCCCTTTCCCTGCTACTGCATTAAAATAGTGCAAATATTTTCAATAACTACCATATCCATTAAATGGTCATACCAAAGTTCACATAATATAGAACAAAACTTACATGAACCTGTTATAGGCATTTTTTTGCTTCAAAGAATGCCTATTTGAAGCTTTCCTACCATGTGACTCCTTTGATTGGTCATCTCCCTCCATTTTAAACACTCCACTACAGTATTTGAGTTGCTTGCCACGATTTTGCAGCTGGCCAATTTTCTGTCTACCTTCAAAAGTAAACGTCATGCTCTTTCATACAATTACTAACAAATATCTGTCCTAAATTTAGTGCTACTGCTTTGTAATTTGTAAATATTTTTTAATTTCAATTAAATGAAATGATGTTGTTATCAACCTAGAGCGCCCAAACTGTTCCTCTTAAAATGAATTTTAAGTCACTTAGAACAATTCAACACGTACCAAGTAGCAACTAATATAGTCACTACTCATAAGCTCTAACTGACGAACTCCAATCTAACCCAACAACAAATCAACAATGAACAACAATCAACTCTTCTCTTCCCTCTTCAACAAACCAACTAACTAAATCAATTCAATGTAATCAACAATAAAACCGTTGAGACAAACTGCTTCACTTACCTGGAAGGCTGGAAAATCAGAGCGGTCGAGCAATGCAAAAAGTGAATTGGATTTGGGGGACCTCTAACCCAAAACCCAACACCGCAACACCAACAGGGCCCTGCAACAGGCAACAGCAATAACAATTGATCTCTTGACTCTTACAAAAATCAATTTAACAAATCAATTAAACGAAATCAATAATTTTACAATACAATGAATACATTAAATTTGAATTTGTACTGTCAAATATACAATGTTGAGACTCGACTAGTACTCGAGAAGTAGAAGATACACGAAGGTACCTCAGTTTAGAGCTTCAGATTCACATACTAGAGTGGAATCGTGTAATTAGAAAATCAGATCACCGAAGACGCTGACAACCTGATTGCCTGAAGTCTGAAGAATGAAGACTGAAGAGTCCAAGTCTCGAAGACGCCAGGTGGGGGTGGCCAGCCGGCGGACGCTAGCGGTTGGGTTGCCTTCTTCCTTGCAAATCTCAATCGGCGACTGCCTCGCCTCCGAGTCGGCGTACAACGTACTCCTAGTCTCCTAGATTTGCAATTCAAGAGACCTCTAGACTCTGGAGTCTCTCGACCGTAGAAACTAAAAGAGGAAACAAATGAAACGCACCGTATCATCAAAATTATTTAAAAAGGGTAAACACTTTTTTTTAATCATTTGTTTAAATTATTTATTGCATTTTAGAATTATTTATCACTTTTTTTTGTTTTTAATAGCTTTTTAAAAATATTTACCAATTTTTTAACATTTATCACTTATATATATATTTTATCAATTTTTTTTATATTTAATCACTTTTTTGAATAAGTTATCACTTTTTTTTAGTTTTAATCGTTTTTTCCTTTATTTAATCACTTTTTTGAAAAATTTCACTTTTTTATAGCTTTTTATCACTTTTTTTTTAATTTAATCATTTTTAAAAATTATTTATTCAATTGTAGAATTATTTATCACTTTTTTTGGTTTTTAATAGCTTTTTAAAAATATTTACCAATTCTTTTTACATTTATCATATTTTTTTTAATATTTTATCACTTTTCTATATATTTAATCACCTTTTGAAAAAAAAATACGCTTTTTTTTTTCAATCACTTTTTTTAAAATATTTCACTTTTTTCTTTTAGTGTTTTATCACCTTTTTACATTTATCACTTTTTTTTTATATTTTCTCACTTTTTTTATATATTTAATCAATTTTTTTTAAAAAAAATTCACATTTTTTTTAAATCGGTTTTTAGAAAAATTTCACTTTTTTTTTATTCAATCAATTTTTTTTAAAAGGTGAGGGTGTCACGTGGAAGGTACCTTCGTTGTGACTGGGTTACTTTGAAGGTAACTTAAAAACGTGACCGGATCACGTGGAAGGTACCTAATTTGTGACCGGGTCATATTAAACGTAACCTAAAAAAGTGACCGGGTCACCACGAAGGTACCTTCGTTATGACCGGGTAACTTTGAAGGTATATTAAAAAATGTGACCGGGTCACATCGAAAGTACCTTCGTTGTGACCGGGTTACTTTAAAGGTAACCTAAATGTGACCCGGTCACAACGAAGGTACCTTCGACGTGACCTGGTCACATTTTTAGGTTACATTCAAAGTCACCGGGTCACAACGAAGGTACCTTCGACGTGACCCGGTCACATTTTTAGTATACCTTGAAAGTGACCCGGTTACAACGAAGGTATCTTCGAGGTGACCCGGTCACTATTTTAGGTTACCTTTAATGTGACTTGGTCACAACTAAGGTACCTTCCACGTGATCCGGTCACTTTTTTAAGTTACCTTCAAAGTGACCTGGTCACTACGAAGGTACCTTCAAAGTGACCCGGTCACTTTTTTAGGTTACCTTCAAAGTAACCCGGTCACAATGAAGGTACCTTCGACTTGACCCCGTCACATTTTTAGGTTACCTTCAAAGTGACCCGGTCACAACGAAGGTACCTTCGACGTGACTTGGTCAATTTTTAGGTTACTTTCAAAGTGACCCGGTCACAACGAAGGTACCTTCGACGTTACCCGGTCAAATTTTTAGAATACCTTCAAACTGACCCGGTCACAACAAAGGTAACTTCGAGGTGACCCGGTCACTTTTTTAGGTTACCTTCAAAGTGACTCGGTCACAACGAAGGTAACTTCCACGTGAGCCGGTAAATATTTTTTAAAAAATGATTAAAAAAAGGTGAAATTTCTTAAAAAAGCGATTAAAACAAAAAAAAAAGCACTTTTTTTTTCAAAAAAGTGATAAAATATTAAAAAAAAGTGATAAATGTAACAAAAATTGGTAAATATTTTTAAGAAGCTATTAAAAACCGAAAAAAGTGATATAAATAATTCTACAATGGAATAAATAATTTTTAAAAATGATTAAATTTAAAAAAAGTGATATAAAACTAAAAAAAAGTGAAATTTTTTCAAAAAAGTGATTAAAACTAAAAGAAAGTGATAATTTATTCAAAAAAGTGATTAAATACAAAAAAGTGATAAAATATATATATAAGTGATAAATGTTAAAAAATTGGTACATATTTTTTAAAAGGTATTAAAAACCAAAAAAAGTGATAAATAATTCTAAAATGCAATAAATAATTTAAAGAAATGATTAAAAAAAATGATAAAAAACTAAAAAAAGTGGAACTTTTTTCAAAAAAGTGATTAAATAAAAAAAATGATTAAAACTAAAAAAATCCAAATTTTTTTCAAAAAAGTGATTAAAAAAATTAATTTCCTTCTTTTTAAAAATTTTTATTCAATAAAATACTTTCTTTCATATTTTTTTTCTCTTACTTTTTGCCTTTTCTCCAGTTACCTTTCTATGAATTTTTTATTTTTTTTCCTCTCTTTTTATTTCTCTCTCCTCCCTCCTCTTTATTTTTTATTTCTTTCCTCTCCTCACCTGCCACGCTAGTTAGCCGGTTTGCGTTTTCACCGCCAAACCAAGATCAACGGTTATGATCGAGGGGGCATGGGTACCCGCTTTTCGGGAGTGGGTATTGTAGAAAGTCCCAGTTTTAGTCCATATATTAGTTTGGGCAAATGTTTAGGATAGCAGATCTCTATCCCAAGCCATAAAAAATGTGTGAAGAGAAAATGAGTGTTTGATATTCGATAATAGAAAAATTGATAAATTAACCTATTAGCTAACTAATAAAAATATTATTAACTAATCTAAGTATGTAGGGAAATAAGTATTATAATAGTTCCAATTATAATTTAAGAAGTTTATGTTAGATACTATAAAAAGAATTCCACATTTAAGTGGTTAGGTAAAGATTTTTAAAACAAAAAAGGATAAAATATAACGAAACTTTATTTATTACTATATTTTTTTTAGTAGCAACAAGAAGAAAACGTTATTAATAAGACAAATGAATTTAGAATGCTAGATCTCCAGACCAAGACTTAGTGTTTTTAAAATCAAACCATACTTCAAACTGTTAGAGTATTTGGGTCAAGGTTTTATTGATTAAATCATCTGTTCATTGTTCTTTTATATTTATATTGTATGAATACTAATTGGCATGACTAAAATGGAAAGAATATGGCTAAAATGAAACTTATATATTAAAAAAGAACTAAATTTATATTTTTCCTAAAATATTAAATTAAAAACCCTAATATAAATAGACTCCCTTTTCCCTCTTTGCTCCTACACCGTTTTCTTCCCCTCTTTTATGCTTTTCTCTCTTTTGTCTCTCTCATTGTTTTCTTCTTTGTCCCTAACATTTTCTTTCCCCCTCTCTTTATCTGGTTTTCTTTCCTAATCATCTCTTTTGTTTTCTTCTTCTCTCTTTTCTTTTTTCCTTTCCTATTGCCTTTTTTTTTCATCCTCTTCTTCATTTCTTTTTGCTCTCTATTCTTTTGTTTTATTGAGTCTTCTTTTATTTTTTTTGGCCAAAAGCCTTCTTTTTCTTTTCATTTTCTTTTTTTTATTGTTTTCATTTTTCCCCTTCTATGTGTACAACTCAGAAAATACTCCCTCCGTCTTATATTCTTTGCAACATTTTTGTTTTTAGGATGTCCCAAATTCTTTGAAACATTTCCTTATTTAGTACACTTTTTCCATCTCATTTACTATTATACCCTCATTTTAACCTTTAGCCCACTCTTTTTTTTTTCTCTCTTTCTTCATTTCATCTCTGCTCGTAATCTTCCTTTCATTCACCACAATTTTAGCCTAGCACGATGAGGCGGTAACCTCTACTACATGTTTGTGATTGGGTAAATAGGCCATGGGTCAAGGAATGGCGATCCGGTGAGGTCGTGATAAGGGGGGAGGCGACCAAAGACGGAGATGATGGATGGAGGTGGCTGCAGACGGAGACAACAAATGGACGGAGATCAACACGAAGTGGCCGAAGATTGACGTGACAAACAAGATTGACACGATAGAAATTGATGCGAAGCAGCCTAAGATTGACTTGATGACCAAAATCGATGCAATAGACAAGATTGATGCGATGAGATCAACGTGACAGAAAACGATGTAATGGACAAAAGAAACAGATCGACGTTATTCAGCGCTTAATTCAAGCAAATCGACTGATCAGTCTGACAAAGATGAGGTGAACCATTGGTGATAGAAGGTCAAAGACAGAGGTGGAGATGGAAGCCTGGCCAGGCAGTGACAGAAGGTCGAAGGAGGGGTGGAGACAGAAGATCAAAGGTAGGGAAGAGACAGAAGGTCAAAGGCAGGGTAGGGAAGAAGGCTGAGGGCCTGCCGGAGATGAAAGACAAAACATGTGAACAGACAAAGGAAGAGAAGAAGGGAAAATATGGAAAAAAGAGGCAAACAGTAGTTTGCCTCGATATGCATGCTAAACCCAAATGTTTCAAACATAACGGGATGGAGGAAGTAGTTTTTTAGACTGCCAGTTTGCTTCAGTTCAACAATTCAATGGTTTAATATAGTTTTTCCCAAGGTTGACCAATTTTTTACCAAACAGTAAATTAGTTGGTATCCAGATTGGTGAAGTGATCCGTTCATGGTTTAACCAGTTGAACAGTCTAGTTCGGTCTAATTTTGACAACTATGCCAAGACTAGTGAGAATTAAGGCTTACAAACAAGTAGATATCAGCCCCTTAATACCTGCAACAGTCAAATCTCCCCTGTTTACACCTAACTAGCCTAATAATGAGAAAACATGAACTGGAAACATAGCGTTAAATATCGTGATATACCGTTTACTACAGGTATGTGATACACGGTACAAATGTTTTCATGTTTTGTCATTTTACCGCACGGTATATCACATACCGCTCACGTTTTGTATATATTTTATCAAAAAATCGCGGTATACCGCAAATACCGTGTGGTACGTACCACAGTATTTTATTTTTCTCAGTAATTTTTTTTCATTTTACATAAAAAATATCATAAATATATAAAACATTAAAATATAAATAATACACATATCATAAAATAAACATTTACTTTTATTTTTTGTTACTTTTCTGAATTAATATAAAAATTTAATGGATGGTAGTAGCTTAAAGGTTCCTATGGTGTTAAACAATATTCCCCAATTGAATTTTTAATGCATGCTACCCTAACTGAATATCTTTTATCATATATATGTTATTTATATTTGACAAATTATGATGAGAAAATTTAGAATACATATAAAATGTGTAAAAATAAATCATTAAACAATTATGTCATCTTAAAATAATATTTTAACATTTATTTTTTTGTGAAAACGATAACGGTATATGGTGCAGTATACCATGCGGTATTCTTTAAAAATTTGGGGTGTAGTATATCTAGCGGTAACGGTATTTAACACCTTGACTGAAAATAATTCATATCCTAGTTGGATCATCACCTAAACTTCATTGCCTCGGTACCTCCCCAATCTTGCAAAACATATAAATGACATTGTCGATCTCTACTTGTGTACCTTTCTTTCTTACCAAAACATCATTGTGCTTCACCTCTTGAACATCAAATCCTATTATCATCATCATTTCAAAGCCAATAAGGTCTAGACACAAATATAACAAGGAATGCAAAATTAATGATAACAAATGTTTCCTTTATTAAAAAACTTCATTCATTTTCAAGTGATTTTGTAGAAGAGGGAACAAGCCATACATTAACAAACAAATATATTATGCTTGGCTACAAGGTCCATAACATACACTGAATTCCAAGGCCATCGTTGGCAACAACAACAGTAAACATCATCATCACAACTATAGTCATCATCTTCAGTTCCATAACCACTTAAGATACAATCTTCCTTGCAAATAGCAATTGTGCAAGAAATTTGATCATAGATCATAAAATAGAGACATCTTCGATTACAACAACATTTCTTGGCTCCCTAATCACAATAGCCATTGTTGCTTCCCACACCTAGCGTACCATAAAATGCCAGGCATTTAGCTTCATTAGTTGCGAAACAGTCACCATCTGGATACTTTAATTGTGCTATACATTTTGGGCCTTGATCAGCCAATGCTACTTTGAAAATTTTAGAAAGAAAAGATGGAACAATATTAAGCTCTTTATTAATGAATGAAAGCCTTATTGCTAAATGGCTAGAGGAATCTAACTGGTGAGGAATGTCGAACAAACATAATGATAATCTATGTTAAATGAGATATAAGAGAGTTCAATCTAGAGGACATTTGTCAAGGACTGACTATTAATGTCCTTTGACATCCATGTATCTGATTCTAGTTAAGAGTGTGACATTGCGTTGATAATGTGTATGCTTCTGGTATCTGAATGTCTTGTACATGTTTGCTTATATGTTCCAGCGTTGTATAGTGTTTGTGTGTCCAATTATGGCATCAAAGTGTCCACTTGTGGTGGTTGAATATCTAGTATAATAGGTTAAATGTCAAAATCTAGTAAGGGAAAATTTAGTCTGCATGTTTTTTGTACCTATTTGTTCGACTATGGTGGTTAAATGTCTAGTATGATAGGTTGAGTATCTAAATATAGTAAGAAAATATCTAAAACTCATTTATACTTGTATAGTTCAACGGATAACAGATACAAGAATTTATAATAATATTATTGTTTGCAATTGATATGAAAATGCCTAGAGCTGATATTAAATTGGCGGTTGTCAAATTTAAATCAATAACACTTCTTCCATCATCGGAAAAATTAACATGCCAAATTCAAATCAAATATAAAAAGAAAAGTAAACCAAACTCTGTGAGCTTATAAAATTTTCAATAACATTTAGTAAATTTATTATTGATAGTGTGACATAGTTTTCAAAATATTAATAACCAAATAAACCAAACATATAAAGTCTTTTTTTGGCTAATCACAATTTATAACTTGATGTTTATGTGAAATTATACTTTGCTCTTTCATTTTTGAAAAATACATAGTTTGCCCCTAAACTAACAAGAAAATGACTATTTGACATTTAAAGAGACAAAAACTTAGTAACTTAAACTATAAAAAATTATTCAGTAGTTTAAATTAAAATTTGAAAACTTGACATCAAACACTTTATAAAAAAGTATATCACATCTAGGGAGTAAAATGTGTATTTTTCAAAAAAAATGTGACAAAGTGTAATTAACCTTGGGAAGTAAATTGTAATATTTATTCATCTTATTTTCCCATAGATTCCATTAGATTAGAACCCGCATTTCATTGTGTGGCAACCAAAAAAGATATAAATTTTTTGTGCCAATTATATTTATAGAGAAAAAAAGTACTAAAAAATTATGAATTCAAGAATACGTTATGATGAATTCAAAATATCTTTAAAAATTGAAATGTCAAAAAGGTGTTGGTAATGGATTTTGTGAATAGAAAATATATGGCATAAGACCAATATAGTGAATCTGAGATTTAAGAGAAATTAGGGCCTTATGTGTCACTTTTTAAAGTTGAGGACCTAAAAAAAATCCAAAAGTTTAGGACGCAATGGTAAAATGCCTATTTTCAAAGTTTTAAGACGAGAAGACATTACTGTAGATAGACAGAAAACCAATGTGTAATACACAGTTTGCCTATAAGCTAACAGGAAAATGATTGTTTGACATTTAACGGGACAAAAATTTAGTAACTTAAACTATAAAAAAAATTATTAAATAGTTTAAATTAAATTTTGAAAAGTTCATATCAGATACTTCATAAAAAAAAGTATGTCACATCTAGGGTGCAAAATGTTTATTTTTCAAACAGAATGTGGCAAAGTGAAATTAACCATGGAAAGCAAATTGTAATATTTATTCATCTCATTTTCCATACATTCCATAAGATTGGAACCCACATTTCATTGTGGGGTGACCGCTAAGGATACAAATTTTTTGTGCCGATTATATTTATAGAGGAAAATGTACTAAAAAATTATGAATTCAAGAATATGTTATGATCAATTCAAAAGATTTAGAAAATTGAAATGTTAGAAAGGTGTTGGTAATAGATTTTGTAAATAGAAAACATATAGTGAATTTGAGATTTAAGAGAAATTGGGACCTTATGTGTCACTTATTAAAGTTGAGGACCTAAAACAAAAAAAAAAACAAAAGTTTAGTACATAGTGGTAAAATGCCTACTTTCAAAGTTTTAAGATGAGAAGACATTACTGTAGACAAATAGAGAACTAATGTGTAATACACTGTTAGCTTGTGAACTAACAGGAAAATGACTATTTGATATTTAAAGCGACAAAAACTTAGTAATAGAAACTATAAAAAAAATTATTGAATAGCTTAAATTAAAATTTGAAAAGTTGATGTCAGACACTTTAGAAAAATATGTCACATCTAGGGACCAAAATGTGTATTTTTCAAACAGAATGTGACAAAGTGTAATTAACCTTGGAAAACAAATTTTAATATTTGTTCATCTCATTGTTCCATACATTCCATAAGATTGGAACCCACATTTCCTTGCGAGGTGACCAACAAGGATACAAATTTTTCGTACCGATTATATTTATAAAGGGAAAAGTACTAAGAAATTATGAATTCAAGGATATGTTATGATCAATTTAAAAGATTTAAAAAAATTGAAATGTTTGAAATGTTAGAAATGTGTAGGTAACAAATTTTGTGAATAGAAAATATATGACATAAGACCAATATGGTGAATTTGAGATTGAATAGAAACTGGGGCCTTATGTGTCACTTATTAAAGTTGAGGACCTAAAATGCAAAACCCAAAAGTTTAGGACAGTGGTAAAATGCCTACTTTAAAATTTTTAAGTCAATAATTTATTATGATCAATTCAAAAGATTTAAAAAAATTGAAATGTCAGAAATGTGTAGGTAACAAACTTTGTGAATAGAAAATATATGACAAAAGACCAATATAGTGAATTTGGGATTTAATAGAAATTGGGGCATTATGTGTCACTTATTAAAGCCGAGGACCTAAAACACAAAACCCAAAAGTTTAGGACAGAGTGGTAAAATGCCTACTTTCAAAGTTTTAAGACGAGAAGATGTTATTGTAGACAAACAAAGAACCAATGTGTAATTTTACCATTTTTGGCCTAAAAGAGTATTTTCAGGCCAAAAAATGGGCCAAAAAAAGTGGTACTATAGCAGGGGTTAGTGTGTGATATGCACTCACACAAGAGATCATGCATATCAAGTGAAAAAGAAAAGCAATTAGTTCAAAAAACTGAAAGCATTTTAGAATAATTAAGTAGTAATATGAAACAAACAGATTTGTTGGTTGAATTTTTCTACAGAATCGTTTTGATGGTATCCAGTAGGAAGACATCTATCATCATCCAGCGACATTTCCAACTGTTTGAAGTCAGAATTGTTCTGACAAACAGCCGACGCAAATCCTCTAGAAGCCATTTTGAAGGTGTGCCTTTTGAATTTTTTCAACATATGGCCACTGGAAATGTCCAAGTAATATTGCCAACATTCTACTGCTTGCAATATTCAGAAACCACATTGTAGGAATGGCTTCTGCAGGATTTCCGGTGTTAAAAATTCTTCAGAAGCCATTCTATGGTCTACTATCAGAATTTTCCCGTTAGGCCACCTGTCAAAAAACCTACGATCACCTTTCCATTCCAATGATGTGGCATCGGTAAAATTATGGTGGCCATTTATACTAGGCCATTAAGAAAATATACTTCCTGAGAGCAAGTGAAATCAAAGCTCTACCGATGCAATTATCCGTTCATCCTTAATAGTGGGTAAGATGAACTTTTAAACGTAAAATTCTAATAACAATATGAAAATGTCAATAATCTAAGTAAGGAAGTTTTGGACTTACTTATGGAGATGAGGATTGTGAAGAAAACCAACGAGAATAAAGTTGCAACTTTTAGAAGAGCCATTTGCTTCAGAGATCATATGGAAGTGCTCTAGATGCTCACCTAATAAGTAGCAACAATAAGAAAAAAAATAGTTATCAAAGAAACCCATCCAAAATTGTGAATTTGAGGATGTTTTTAGACTGAATTACTTGGTATACTACTAGAAAAAAGTGATTTAGTGATAGCAAAATTAGTGACAGCAAAAAACCGTCGCTAATTAGTGACGGCAAACAGTCACTAGAATTCTAGTGAAAAATTAGTGACAACTATTTGTCGCTAAAATGTAGTAGCAGCTTGCCCTCATTAATTTAGCGATGGCTAGCCGTAGCTAAATTTAGTGACATCTTACCCTCGTTAATTTAGTGACGGTTAGCCATCACTAAATTTAGTAATGGCTTGCTCTTGCTAAAATTTTAAAAATTAGCTACTGTTAGCCTTCACTAAAAGCCGATGAAGTAAGTACAACTAATTGTCGCTAAAGTACACCCTAATTAAAAAGGACTTACTCTCAACAATTGTTCATGGACTAGTGATGACTTAGCCTTACTAGTTTGTGCAAGAGATTATAGTACAAGTTTAGATCAACTTATGTAGGTAAGTGTCTTAGTTATTTTTTAAAATTATAATTATAGTTAGTGAAGACTAGTTGTTACTAACTTATGGCCAAAGTTAGTGACGACTTTTCCTCACTAAATTAGTGAAGGCTAGCTGTCACTAATTTATGGTCAGGGTTAGTGACGGCTTGCCCTCACTAAATTAGTGAAGGCTAGCTGTCACTAACTTATGGCCAGAGTTAGTGACGGCTTGCCCTTACTAAGTTAGTGAAAACTAGCTATCATTAACTTAAGTCCAGAGTTAATGATGACTTGACTTCACTAACTTAGCGAAGGTTAGCCCTCATCAATTTTTGCTATGTGAAAATTTTATTTTATTGTTAAAAAATTATTCATCTTAGTTATTTTTCTAAAAAAGAAAAAATATAAGTTGAAATTTTTGAAATTTCAACTAATTTTTTTGCCAGACGTTAGGAATATTATTTTGTTGATCAATGTTAGTCATTTACATATAGGGAAGAATCTTAAATAGTTCATGATAAATTTTAGTAACAGCTAATCGTGATTCAATTTTTGCAGGATGTAGCAAAGGCTTGGAGTCATTGATTAACCATAGACTAGCGACAGGAAGCCGTCGCTAGTTAAAAAACTTTTAACCGCCCTTTATTCGCCCGATGAGCTGCTTGAGCTGCTTATGAATGATAAACACTGCTCCTTTGAATTTCAAAGCCTCCATCGCATCTGGTTTATCGTCACTTCCTCTCTGCCCTTCTCCTTCACTTCCTCAGTGAAACCTGATCTGAATTTCTGCCCTTTGCTGCCATCGCCAGCTGCCCCGCCGTCGCCTCGCCTTCACCTGAGCCTTGCGAAGCTTCAACAAAATCCCGATAAACCCGTCATCGCTTCTCTACCCTTTTCCTTCACTTCCTTCATTCGCAAACCGGTCCTTTCCCCGTCGCCTCTCCTCCACCAGAGACTGGAAAAGCTTCAACAAAATCCCTCCGCTTTGCTCCTGTTCTGACGCAGCGGCAGTGAACGCCGACGACGCCGTCCTGCAGAAAAACGGCACTATCTACCTTAGTTCGAAGGTGGGCATCAGGGTAGGTATCAAACTTAATTTTTCTGTTCTTTTTCTCTCAAACGAACATTTAGTTCGTCTTCATTTTAGAGTAGAATCTATTTCTTCTTAGAGTTGCTTTTTAGAGTTCAAATTCGGCAAATTCGAAGAGTTGTTTGAGCAAGAGCAATCGTCAGCGATGGATGAGGTTGTCGTAGATGAAGACGGCGATCTTGTTTTGCCTAGACGCAGTAAGCTCTTCCGTGACTTGTCCATGGCTACACTGGCCCTCTTTATGGTTTCTCAGTTTGTTTCTATCTCAGTTTAATTGTTCATTTTTCTTATTCCTTTTAAATACATCTAGACGTTGTTTTGGCGTCAAAATCCAGCATAATATCACTTCTCCCATTCCAAATGTTGGCTTGCAGGTCAAATTTCTGTTTCAATCTCTTTGTGTCTTATGTTTGGTTTTGCTGGTTACTGAATTATTTCACTGGTGCTTTTCTTTGTTCTCTTGTATATTTAGGTATGGTAAGTTGAATTAGTGCTTGCGGATTTTATATTGCATAAAATTTGTGCTTGCTGCTGGAACAGGTATGTTGATATATAAATGTATTAAGAATATACTCTAATCTTGTCATGAAAATTTCTATCTAAATTGACAGGTGTTGTTATGTCCTTATGTAGGGTTGGTTGGCGGGCATATAACTCTCTCATGTTGCTGATACTGTGTTTCTTACTGGTAAGTCATTGCTAATTGCATCTGGTTTCTTACTGCCGATTTTTCCTTGTTATATGTGTTTTGATTTTCAGTGGTTAGCATGCTTAAGAGTTACTCTGTTGCTGTACTGAACAAACTGAGTTGTTCTAAATTATGTCATAAATCGTAGGGTCTGTGTGTCTAGTTTAACCACGTTTTTATGGAATGCAATTGAGATGTCTGTGCTATGAGATGTGCTTGTTTTTGTACAGACCAGTTTGACTGGAATTTCAGCAGTGAATGTACATGAGTGTCTTGTTACAAAATTCATGGTTAATTATGTGATATGAGTTTAAGCTTGGTGGTTTAACCCTTTGTTCTCAAGGATGTCTAGTTTTGCTACAAGTTTCTAGAGTTCAATTTAGACTTTTGTGTTATTTAATAAAATTGTTGGACTGAAAGATAGTCTGTTGGGAGTTCTGTTTAAACATCTGAACATTGAGCTGACTTTCAGAAATTTTATGTGCTTTTAAGTTTTATGATTCTGGAGCTGGAACTTTGTATGGGATGTCTTGTGTGTGTATAGGTTATGTATATAATTTTGTATTATGTTTATATGGTTAATGTGGTCTCAAGTTACAGTGCTTCATTGCTGGAATTTGTTATGTTGTAAGATACTTGAATTGCTGTTTAACTAAGTTTGACAGATTAAGATGCACGATTAACAGGTTAAAACGTTCTATTAATTAGTTATACCAATAGCTTGTTAATGTGAAAGCAAGGCTTTCATGACTTATATGTTCTTTGGAGTAGTTAATGGCTGGATTATTCAAAGTGGATTTTGCCAAAGCTTGCGACGATGTAAATTGGGAATTTCTATTTAACATCATAAAGCAAATGAATTTCGGTGACAAATGGATAGGATGGATCAGAGGTTGCTTGACATCAGCAAAATTTTCTGTTTTAGTAAATGGTAGCCCAACTGGAGAGTTTTTGTTTCTGATTGTTGTGGAAGTTCTTCACCTTATGATGGATGAGGCAGTTAGTATAGGTGCAATAAAAGGTATTAAACTCGGTAGGCAGGAGATTGTCGGCTTGGAAGATGAAGTTGATGTGTGCAGGGGCTAGGATCACACTTCTCAAGTCTAGTCTCTGGGAGGTCTTGGCCTAGGAAGCCTTGAGAGCAAGAATTTAGCGACAGTTATTAGTTCCATTTACGGAGAAAATGGGGGCTTAGGGTCAGGTTCGCAGAATTCAACTTGGGGAACAATTTCAAGTGTTGGGGAGATTTTATTAGCCAAAGGAGTAAACTTAAAGGATACTTTGAATTGGTCAGTTGGAATTTGGTGTTTATGGTATGCAAGGAACGAGCTAATCTTTTCTAACAAAGATTGATCTGTTAACTGGGTCATGTACTTCTTGTTAACTTATGAAGATGGAAGCTCCAGTTAATTTTTAGTGGCTTATTTCCTTGTCATGTTTCATATTTGTGATTGGTTGCAACTGTTGACTTTTAAGTACATGTATTAGATTTGTTATCGGTTGTGTATTAGCTGCAGGAACTACTTGGTCTGTATGCTATAGTTTGTTGGTGGTTATTTTGGTCCAATGAATTTAAAGATATATATATATATATATATATATATTTCTTTTTCAGGTGTATAAACAACTTTTAATGCATATATATAAAATGAGAAGATGGTGGAAAAGTGACACAACAACTTCTTATTTTTTATGTTAGCTAGGTTTGAAATACCAAAAATATTCTTTTTGGTAGACAAGAAATTTGTATAGATGGTTATTGAACCTTTATCTGGGTTGAGGGATATCATTTTAAGGATGAGACTTATTGTTACACCCGGAAAGTGATGAATGATTAATTACCGGGTTAAGTGGATTAGTGGCATAAATAGTTTCCTAATTTGGAAACTTAGCGAAATTATTTGTAGAGACTTTGAATTATTTATGGAATGGGCATTAATGAGTGTTGTACACTCTGAGAATTATGCTTGGTTAAGGCCAAGAGTTTGGGTGATAAAAAATGGTAAGTTTGGAAGTTGAGGGACTCAATTGCACAAAGAAAAGTTGGGTGGGAGGACTCAATTGCAAAGTTGGAGAAAGATGGAGGACCAAGTGAGTAATTTGGCCATTTTTCATGAAAAATATATGCATGGCCGGCCACCCCATGTTACCAATTTAAAATTGGCCTACTACACATTCCACTCATAATTATTTAATCCCTCCACTACATCCTCCACTCACCAATTAAATATTACCCCACTTACTTTTGTCCCCCACTTTCCCAATTTGACTATTCTATTACCCATGCCTTGTCTCCCACTACAAATCCCACTCACCATATTTTAATCACCCACTTACATTGTCTCTCACTTTACATTATTTAATTCTCCCCACCATCACTTGTCCAAGCAATGCTTTAATGAGCATTTGACTTATTCTCCCACCTTTTTCATTCAAAATTCGTCCATACCTCCAAATTATGCATTTGATATGCATTTTGGGTGCATTTCACTTCATTTAGCACCATGACCGCCCACCTTCTTTGAATATACGTTTAATGCACATTTAGAATGCATTTGAGTTTCATTTCTCTTTCATTTGCAAGTGCATAAACAGCCATCACTCCCACTTTAATTTCATTTTCATTTCCACTCTCTCTCTAGCACCAAAAGCTCTCCCTTCTCTCTAAGTTTCAGCCATGGTGTTCTTCAAACTCCATCTCCTTCTTTCTTCATCTAAGATTCGGCCATAGCTAGAAATGCATGTTCTTGCACATGCAAACACATTTTCTTGAAGCTTTCAAGCTCCTAAACCCATCTAGACCAAGAACAAAGTGAGAAATCAAAGAAAACCCATGAAGAAATGCTTGTGAAGTTTCGGCCATATGGATAAAATGGTGTTCTTGAGCTCACCTCAAGAGCTCCTTACATGCATGGCATTTCTAAGCCATGAAGAGCAAGAAGATGAAGACGAACTCCAAGAAAGTGAAGCTCAAGTTTCGGCCATTTAAAGGTTGTAAGTGAACCAAGTTTTTCTTGGTAGTTTCATGTATTTTGAGCTAGATGCTACTCTCTAATGACTTGGCCATGTTGGATTTTTGCAAGGAAATCAAGTGGATATTTCGGCCATGGAAGGATATTGTTGTTCTTGAGCTCAACTCAAGAGTTCTTTATATGCATGGCACTTTTAAGCCATGGAAAGCAAGGATGGAGGTTTCGGCCATGAGTATACATGGCATTTGGAGGCATGAAACCAAGTGTTCTTAGTGCCTCGAGGCTTGTGTGGCCATTCCAAGGAAGGAAACAAGCAAAAGATGAAAGAAAAGCAAGAAAAAGAAATGATGGGGCTATTTGGGCCAAAAGTTAAATTTGAAGACCCAAATTGAAAACCAAGTGTTCTTGGTCCATAAATTATGAAATGGGCTATTTTGGGCTATAATGGCATTATTAGCAAATGGGCTAAATCCTGAAAAGGTTAATATAGGCCCAAGTCCTGAAAAGGTTAATATGGGCCTAAATGATAAGTTGGGCCAAGTCCAGAAAAGGAATTAAAAGGCCAAGTGGGCCTAAGAAAATAAACAGGCCAAGTGGGCCTGAGTTCCTGGAAAGGCCAAGTTGGGCCAGAATTCCAGAAAAGGCCAATGTAGGCCTGAGTTCACAGAAAATTGGGTCTCAGTTCACAAAAAGGCTAAGTGGGCCTTTACCTCCTTAAGTGAGGTCCATTAAGGAAATGGCAAAGTTCCAACAACAAACAAAGCAAAGCAAAGGCAATGAGCAAAAGGTTACACAAATGGTGGTAAGGATCCTTTACTCACTTATTGCATGGTGTACTTCCATGATATTGTTTGTGAGTATAAATGCCCCTATGTGATGGTCATAGAACCAAGTGACCATAGGTGTGCAGCGGGTTAGTTGTTCTTTGTGTGAGGGCTCATGTTACTTTCTTAGTTTAATAATTGGGCACGTAAGTGCAAAATTGATGAGGTATCGTTGCTTCGGCAACTTTGGGCACGTAAGTGCATATTGGACGAGGATTGTTGCTTCGGCAACTATGGATATGAATAATGGGCAATTGTGGATATATATATGGTTTGATTAGCTAATCAATATAAAGGCAAGTGTTAGAGTTTATAGTAAGAATGGCCAACTTACTATGTAACTCGGAGCTCTAGGGGAACGGGTGGTATGATTAAGAAGGAGAATTGAGGTTTAAAGCCTTGGACACTTGCCAGGGGTGCCAGTGGTGCCAGGGGTGCCATTGGTGCCAGTACTGCCAATCTGGCCAGGAGTGCCAGTAGTGGGTGGCAGTAGTGATTGCCCAGGAAAACTTGTGGTTGAGTGCGTGTGTTGTGTGCTTCTCTGAACCGTTGTTGTTTGTGCATGCTGACCCAAATTATTATTATTATTGTTGTTGCTGCTATTGTGCTGTATCTTGTGTTTTCTTTGTTTTAGTGTTTTCCTTTGCAGGAACAGGATTATTTGCCATGATATTCTTGGCTTGGATTTATTTGCCATGGTATTCTTGGCATGGGATTTAATTGCCATGACATTCTTGGCTTAAGAATAGGCTTTGGAAGCCATATGTGACTACGAAAGTCACGAGAGATTACCTCATTCTGATTTGGCATTGCCATTACGTTCTTGGCACAATTTTGGCTTTTTAAGCCGGATATGACTATGAAAGTCATGAGTTACTTACCTCACACCTGGATCCTTACTGAGTTTTATAACTCACCCGCCCTTCTTTACTTTTTTTCAGGAAGTGGATTGGATGGCTTGATAGATCAAGTAGGGAGTACTAGAGTACTCGTTATGTTTTGCTAAAGGGTTGGGTATGAGTTTAGTATTGCTTAATATATTCATTTGACTCTAAGTGACTTATGTGGTATATTTTACTTGCGGAATAAGCTAATGGTTTGGACTTCCTTGTGCAGGCTTGTGGAGTCTAGAAGTTGTGGGAACAAGGTCTATTAAGCTGGAATGAGTTCCAGGTTATGAGTTAAAGTTTGGGTAGACATAAGAACTTGGTCTGTAAAACCTAAACTTAACTAGTTATGGACATATAGCATCCTTGGTATGTTTTCCAAGTAGTAGATGCTTATTAGATGCACATTGTGATCATGATTATCTTAGGATGAATTTTGATGAAATGCCATGATGGATATTCATGTTATGTGTACTAGACTTGGCTGATGCTCATGGATATATAAATGTGGTTTTCAAAGTTGAAAATGAGATGGGCTTATTTGTTGCCATGCATTGGATTAGTACACTTGATGGACACACATCCTATGCACTTAATGGATTAAGTGTATGCTTTGCTTGAATTGCAAGTATGATTTGCTGATTATGTGTGTAACTAAGGGAAGATTTCCAGTGAATCTGGATTTATTGGATTTTGTTGAAATGGCATCTAAAGACTTGTGTGTGTAACCGGCTAAGTGGTAAAGTCCATAAATGGAACACTAGAATTCCACATAGGTATTAGCTCGTTCCTGGAGAGCACCCTGACAACACATTGAAAGCATTTAAGTAACAAGCTAGTACCAGAATAGATCTTGGAGTCACGCCGTAGGTGCTCATAACTAGCTAATAAAGCCCCTTCAGTATGAATAATTTCCGCTGCATTAATCTGATAATCGGGCCCAGATGGGCCAGGGGCAGTTTGGGGCGTGACACTTATTGTATTGGCTTTGTATTTCACCTGGTATTAATATAGTTAATTTTTTTAAATATGTTGTGAGAATATATAAATAAATAAATAAATAATGTATATTATGTATTATGTAGTATATCAACCACAACCATAATAATAATAATAATAGATTTACTAACAGACGTATTTGGAGCATTAAGAAATGAATAGGGCAAGCTATTGGTTATTGTTGCATTAATTAGTGAGGGCCAACTGTCACAAATTAGTGACGGTTGGCCCTTCACTAAATTAGCGATGGTTTATTGTTACTAAATTAGTGACGTTTAACCCTCACTAAATTAGTGACGGTTTACCATCACTAACTTAGTGACGGCCAAATGTCACTAATTTGTGACGCTCAACTCTCGCTAATTAGTGACTAACAATCTTCGCTAAGTTAGCGACAGTAAACATTCCCTAAAAACCTAAAATTAGTGACAATAAGTCTTCGCTAATCCAAACAAATTAGTGACAGTTAGCTATCGCTAAGTTAGCGATAGTCAACCGTCACTAAAATTAGTGATAGTCAATGTTTGCTAATTTATCGACTGTAAACCGTCGCTGTAACTCCGACAACACACCGATATCACCGATTAAGTGACAGTCAATTTAGCAAAGGTCAATTGTCACTAAATACCGATGATAGCTGTCACTAATAATTTAGCGGTGAGTAAATTGGATGTAAACAAATTAGCAACGGCTAGCAGCCACTAAGCTGAATTTAGCGAAGGCAGGCAGGCCGTCGCTAATGACCATCACTAAAACCATTTTTTTTTTAATAGTGGTCGCATTTATAGAGATTAGCCTCCGGCTCATTTCCATAGTAATCATGTATCCCAATGATGTGCTACCTTGTTTTAGTTACAAAAATTGAAGTGAAGAAATCGAAGTTCTTATTATGTTGTGTATTCACCTTTAACATTTGCATTTTAGGCACAAAATATATTCTAGGCCGGCATCTTACTTGGAAATAATTGAGCTCTCCGTGAGTTGGTCGAAACTCGAAAGTTAGTTGTCCTTACCCTAGTTTTGTTTGTTTTTGTTATTTTTCATTTTTTTGGTAATTAGAATAAATTCAAGACAAAATTAAATTGAATTTTATTTAGCTAGAAGGAATTTAAAGTAAAAAATAATATTAAAAAAATTTGTATAATTACTCATAGTTGATGGTGGTAGTATGTCAACAACTTTCTATCACCATTATTTTCATTTGGAATTATACCTATTTAATGGCAAAACTAAAGATAAATAAAAAAATACATAGAAATTAAAAAAAAATGTTTCCAATTATAGGGAGAGACTTGATCCAACAGAAAATAAAATGATGAAGAAGAAGAGCTAGTTGCAAAACCTCATCTTACCTTGGAAACAATAGTTTGTGTTTAGGCAAGGTAATGAGTACAAAAAAGAAAGTCATCATTAAGCTGATGTGGAGAGCACTCTGAAATAGTTCTAGATATGATCTTTTTGTTGTTATGAGGTCCGAATCCACAATGAATTTTAGAGAAAAAGAAATCAATGTGCGACATAGTGCGCAGGTTGCGAGATCTCTACTGCCCCCAAGAGGGGGTGTGTTAGCCCAATAAGATGGGCTCATGGGTTTTATGTAGTGAGAGCCAGGACCATGTTGTAATAATTTGAGCTAAACTTCATGTCGGCTTACTATGTTTAGCAACATTGTTAGCAGGGTAAGCTAACTTGGCCAACTGAGCCTTGACCTTGGCCCAACATATGTAGGTTTTTGGTTAAACTTTAGTAACTTTGACTAAACTTTTAAGCTTATTTCTCAACTTGTTTGCACGCTTCTTGCTTTATTCATTCATTTTGTTGGTTGGAAAATAAAATAAGAGCATTGGTTCCAATCAAAAGTGAGCAAAGTGAATTTTTTTTTTAAATTAGTCAATGTCATGTAGCACCACGCACTGGCGCTCAAAAACAATGAAGAAACCACTCTGCCACCTTTTCGAGGATTGGTGCTGTAACAGCAATTGCCCAGAAGCTTAAACCACCACTTTGGCACTAAAGTGCCAAGAAAAAAAAAAAGCTAATGGTGGCACTACGTGCCACTTTTTCACCTCAGCATGGTCCTCATTTGAATCAAGGCTTGCTATTAGTGGACAACTTGTTCTTGTCCATGTTGCTAACCCAAGTCCTCTTATATTATATATATGTCTCCCTAAAGATAACTATAATTATGTCGAGTCCTCCTTCATTTTGCTTCGTGGGAGCACGATTTTAGGCTATTTCTCAAGGTGAGATACTTGTTTTGTTATACTTGGATTTCCTCTTCTTTAAACAACATCCTTGTACTCATAAAAATTCTCGATTATTGAGGTTAACTTGGTAAAAAGAAGGAGAACCATGAAGCTTCAGAAATAAGTTTTTCTATAAGGTGAGGGGGTCATTTTGGTCTATATATGTGCAGTGGAAAACATCACCCCTATGCTAAAAAATATTGATTGTTCAAATGGTTATTTTACTATACATTTAAGGGACTTCAAGAGGATTAGGAAATGACTCGTGGTGCTTGTAATTTGAGTGTGCAAAGTGGTGACCTAAATAAGGCTCAGGTGTTCTAGCCATTCTCTTTTTTTAAGAAGCTCTTGTCGTGTTTTAGCTTGGTGAAAGATAAGACAAATGGTAGGAAAAAAAGGGCATAGGGTGACCTACAGAGATAAAGAGAGCTCAAGAGGCACTAGGGCCAAACCTAGCCCCTAGTTTGGACAATAGGTGGCATTTTTGGTGCATGGGTTGTACATTGGTGTGTGGACCAAGCCTTGGGTGCTTGGCAATGTGCGTAGCTAAACCTTTAAGGTTTGGCAAGCACAAAAGAGCTGTGCCTCGGTTTAAGTGGGTGTGTGTATGTTGTGACATAGCTCAAAGGCTCTGTATGTGTGTGTGTATGGTATGGGCTCCTAGGTACATAAGGATTTTGTGGTGGCCAGGAGCATGGTGATTTGGGTGTGCCAAGGGGCACTTGGGTGCACCCAAAGGGACTTACAGCTGTATGTACCCAAGGGGCAACCGACAGTGTGCTTGAGGGTGTACATCTGCTATAGATGGAAAAGAGTTGAGCCAAACTTAAACACCTAGGCTCGAAGCTCAGCTCAGGCTCAAGGTTGAGCTCAACAAGCTTGGAAAATAAAGCTCAAAGCTCGGGTCAAAAAGGTTTGGGCTCGATTTGGTGGCTTGATAGGCTCAAAGCTCAGTTCAAGGTTTGAGCTTAATTTAAACTCGATTTGCATTTTGAGCTCAATTTAAGGAAATCAGAATTTTTGCATTTTGGTATATTAAAAATAGTTTTTATATTAAAAAAATTAGGCTTATTATGCTCGATAAAAGTTCGAGCCGAATGGTACCTAGCTCAAAGCTTTGCTTGTTAAGAATTTGAACTTAAAATAAATCTCAAAGCTTGTTAGACTCGGCCCAATAACAAACAAATTAAGCTTGAGCTCTAAATGTTCTATAAAAGGCTCGACTCATTTCCACCCCTAGCATGTATATGCACCCGCGGGCTCGGGCGGTGCGCACCTAGAGGGTGTTGGCATAGCCTAAGGGCTTGGTTTCATGTAGGCCTTAGGTTGTCCTTTGGGCATAATCCATAATGGGCCCAATTAAGCATACACATTTGCCTAATGAGCCAAATGATCCAATAGGGGGCAAAAAAACTTCCAAGGGCACTATGACACACATCAAATCGAGTCAAACCACATTGCATATAATAAGAGATATTTTAGCCAGCGGAAGCTAACGAGCTTAAGGGCAAATGCAAATATGCATGCTCAAAGGAAAAAATAGACCCATGGGAGTTTTGTTCGTTCGTTCGTTCGTTTGTTTGTTTTTGCATGAGAAATATAGGGAGTCATGTACCCAAAAGGGCATGATATGATGATCATTATATAATACTCTATGTCATAAGAGCTAGTGGCACGCCCGTATAGGTTATGGGCAAAGTTCATGCACGCATAGTTTTATGTGCATATGGTCCATTATGTGTGATGTTGTTACGATTTATTTGTTTTAGAATGTCTTACTAAGTGTTTTATATACTTACCTTTACTGTTAATGTGCAAATAATGTTGTGCATGAGCCAAATAATCCACAGTGATTATTTGGTACTTGTATATTAGTACTCATAGGTACATTTTTCATACATTACATATCATTCATTTTTCATCTGTTGCATTCACTTATGATCTGAGTCTAACTCCAAACTTATTTGCCTTATACAGTAAGGTAGTCGGGCATGGACTTCTCAAGCTGCTACTCTCTTAGGTTCTTTTCTCCTAGGAAAAAGTGTGCCTACTAACCATTTAGGTGATGATTGTTTTGTAGCACAGTGGTAGTAACTAGTAGGAGGTATACTAGTATTGACTTTGACTTAGTTTAACCATGGCAAGTATTATTTTCACTTCTGGTTAAGTTTATCAACTCATGACCTTGCTTGCTTAGGTTGATAGACAAAATACTTAGATATTGTGTTGCCATAACATTTACTTGATTAAGTGTTGTTTTCATCCATGGTTTAGCTTGATATATTACTTGTGCATGCATAAGCATTAAAATGTTTTCTTATGCAATTGCACATATTTTATTCATGTTTTTTTTAACTCCAGCCGAACCACTATCTTAGTTTAGTAAACTTAAGTGCTTTATTGAAACTAAATATATTTTTTCTTAACTCACAAATAAATACTAAATGCTAAGCAAGCGGCTAGGTTTATATAGTAAGTCTTGGCAAAAAGATCCTATAAATGATGAATGATTTCTAGCTTAATTAAAAGTTTGGATTAGACAATAGAATGATCTAGTCTACTTAAAGAATTAATTAGGCATTTATTGAGATGCTTACTCACAAGTCAGGTTCCAGTTGAAATTAATTGGTCAACCCAATTTATACCTCCAGCTCTGGTACCTGAGAAAAACAAAAGATGTCATGCTGCTTGCTGCTATATCCTGCAAACACCTAGACTCAAGCCTTAAAAAAATGATGGAAAAAAAAGGGAGATTGCCAAACCATCACACACTGGTATCCATTTTATAGCGATATAAACAGCAATATTTCTAGCAGCAAATAAAAGGAAATACATATACTTTGTCTTCAACAAACACATAAACCATCCTCAATAGTCAACATACATAAGAGATCTAAATATATACCAAATTCAGGTTTAAAATTCTAACATGGCTACATTTCCCATTATATATCATCACACATAATATAAACAAACCCATATAACAAGCAAAAAAGCCAACAACACTAGCTTATTCAGTAGCTCAAGCTTCATCATCAAGGAAAGTTAATATATATTGATCACTCCATGACACAGCCCTAGGCCGCCTATGGCTGCTAACACTTCCCAGGACCGCTAGGAATCCGTGTAATTCTTGGGTTTCGGTTCGTAATTGTTGGTTTCTATGCTTGTAATAAAAATTAATACATGTGACCTAAGCTTATTAACCTATATACTAGCATTAAATAATGCATGATTTACTTCAACATGGAAATTCAAACATAAATTAAAACATTCAAAAACGGTGGTAGATCTGCACTTAAAAACAATTATAAAACTAGCCAAAGCCATAAAAACATTTTCTACAAGCATTAACCCTATGTGCATTATTCAGTTATGTACATGAATCACAAACTAAAACATAAAACTAACCAATGTTGCTAGAGGCATCTAGTACAATTAAGTACTCAAGCATAACCTACTGAGATGACCAAACTAAGTTAACCACCTGAGCTCCTCAAGTGCCTTTAGCCTCGATCTCCCATTGTGCTCCTAGATCAACCACTGCTTAAGGTTAGTCCAACATAGTTAGTACTCAACAACCAATAAACCCAAAGATGCAAACTAGCAAGTATAACTCATACCTACTCAACTAGCTCAACAACCAAGCCCGGGTTGTTAGCCAAACTCTCTAAACTTGCACAAATAAACTAAGGAGTAAGAATCATAGATCCCCAGTAAGAGGTCTTCAGGGTACCTGCAAAAGAAAACATTAGAGGATACTAGACAATAAATGTCATAAATCTACCATGAGCTCATTACGGTATGAGGCTTAATATATGTGCATATACTCAAGTCCCTTGGGACCTTTCATCATCCTAGTCCGCTCTTAGCGAGTTTTGGCCTTGAACTCACTCTAGCAAGTCTTGACTTTCCTACTATGCGAAGTTGCCACCTAAGTACGTAATAACCTCCCCTTGAATACTATGTGTAGAAGTAATCCAAGTCTACTTGGTAAAGCCAAGTTGGGTGCACTAAGGTACCACGCTAGTGCCTCAGGTCTAGGACCAAGATAGGCCACTAGGTGTTACTAACCTTTCACTCTTCCTCTGGTGAACCTTGACTAGCACATGGCCAATCTAGTTTGGGCGTACTAGGTTCCCGCTCTAGCTCCTCGTGCCTAAGACCCAAATAAGTAACTAGGCATATTGAACCTCCACCCCTAGGTGTACTAGGCTCCCACTTTAGTCCCTCATGTCTAAGACCTGACTAGGTGACCAAGTGTTACTAAGCCTCCACTTTCCTGGGTGAACCATGCATGATACTAGGCTTGGCACTTACTACACTTCAATAAGTTGGCCACTACCAGGAATCATGTATGCTCTAAGTACTCCTTGTGTTTCTTGGCACATATTAAGATCCCAAATACACTAAGGTAGCTTAACTACCTTGCAGCTAAAAAACCTATCAATGTGCCCACGTAACTTAGCTTGAGTTCTAAGTCACCTAGTTACTTAGAGCTCTTAGTGTTCATTTTGATTCCTTAGGGTAGCTTGCACTTACTTGGTTGTTAAGCAACCTCCCAAGCCATGCCTAGCTCACATTGTGCCTAAATGCACTTATGTGCCCCTATTAGCCTCATAGCGCCATCTTTGGCCCTTAGGTGTTCTCATTAACTCTTTGTAGTTCTTGTAGCTCTTGAACCAATCTAGGGTCAATGAAATACTAACCCAAATCATCTTACCAAACTACAAGAAGATGTGCCATAAGTTGTCCACACTAACCATGCCATAGTGCATATGCACTACGCTTAGTTAACTAGGCTACGGTTCTAGTTCATCAATGCTAGTTTACCATGCTCCTTGCTTAAACTACTTGGGTACTCACTATTAATGCATTTAAACTACCATGGAGATGACTGCAAGCCTTAGCTAGGGCACCAAAATACCCTTAGAAACACACATAGTTCAATTGTGCACACACCATCTTTGCCTTGCTTCATTTAATCCATTTGTCACTTGTTATTTAAATCTTGAACCATACTTAGGAACAAGTCTAAGATGTTTAGGAACCAATAAGGAAACAAAAACAACCTTTTTTGGATGAGTTTCGAAGCAATTGTGGCACTGTAACATGAGCCTGCGGCATTATAGTTGTGTGAATCTGCCTGGAAATGTGTTAGTTCACTGGCGTCGCAACGCCCTCGGTGCCGCAGCACCTAAAGCATGACCTGGAAAAACATTTCCTTGGCGCCTTAACTCCAAAACGGTGCCGCAGTGCCCAGAACTCACTTGGCTTGTTCAACCTTGCCAAATCTACACACAATTGACTCAAACTTGGTTCTAATCACTTCTAGGCTTGCAATTACTCTTCCTCGAGGCCAAATATGATGGAAATGCATTAACATAAAAAGGAAAACAAGAAATCCCCTTACCTCAAACAAAAATTATGCAACATCAAGCGAGTTGAGCACCAAAACCTTTAAGCCTCCACTAAGGATTTCCTATGGTTCCAAGACAATTTCATTACAAATGGCACCAATTCTAGCTCAACTAAGCTTGACCCAACCTCAATGAAGCTTAAGAAACCAAGAACACAAAGGGGAAAAACGTAGCTAAGCTCCCAAGAACCAAAAACGTCCCTCCAAAGCTCAATCCACAAAAAATAAGCAAGAGTAAGCTTGCTTTCACTTGGGTACTCCATTGGGCTTCCAATTTCACCAATAATTGAAGAAATGAGTGAGATTTGGGCATGAAATTTGTATGGGAAGAAATACCTACGGTTTTAAGGTGGAGAAGATGATAAACAGTGGCATTCAAGCCACCCAAAATGGTTTAAATGCCAACTCCCCTTCCATGGCTCCTCCAACTTCTTTAACTTTGCCACAAGAACCCCACTTCCAAATAGTGCCACTAACTTAGGCAACTTTATTCCCCACTTTGGTTTCTTGTCACTTAGGTCCAAATGAATTACACCCAATTCGTTTTAACTTTAGTCAATTGACTACAAAATGACTTTTTCTTATTTTTACATCTTTTTTACTTGAAACTAATTTTAATTAAAAGCCAATATTATGTAGCTACAATAATCAATTGAAAATATAATTTTTATAATCTTACTAAATTTTTATGAATTTTTCTAGTTTCAAGTCTTAAAAAAGAAAAATTCATAAAAATTTAACAACATCCTGAAAATTTACTTTCAAATTGATTATTGCATCTACATAACATTAACTTTCAAATGAAATTGGTTTCACGTAAAAAAGATGAAAAAGTTAAAAAAAGTTAGTTGACTTTAGACAAAACGAATTGGCCCTTACTTTTTAGCTTTAAAACTAGTCCTATCACCTCGGGATAGAAAATGAACATTTTGTCCCTGGTGACACCAAGGTGCCAATTGCGTTTGAGGAACCTTTCTACACCTTTTTACTTGCTTGTAATGCATAATAAATATTTAGTAAGGGATTTCCTACCTCGTAACCAACCCTTACCTAACCGTCACCGGTCTGATATCGAGAGGGTCGTAACACTCCAGGTGCTTGAGCAATGTCTCCTAGCTCTAAAAAAACATTACACAGGAAAAGAATTACAAAATTCATTATTTTATCAAATATTTTTATCAAATATTGCTAAAATAAATAAACTAACCTTAATCTATCTTCTCAATTTTAGCTAATTGATCTTCAACATTTAGAGCCTTTTTATTTGATTACAACCAATCTTGTACACAAATAAGTGCTTCAACTATCTTTGGTGATAAATAAATCCTAAAAGGATCAAGCGTTCATCCCTCTGTACTGAGTGCTTATTCTGAAGCAACAGTGGATATAGGAATAAACAAAACATCAGGTGCAATGGCTGAATGGATGTAAACCTAGGATAATTGACCCTTCAGCATTCAAGGACATCAAAATGACCATCCTCTTCCTCCAAACTCTTTTCCAAAAATACTTGTTTAATTCACTCTTTGCTTTTGCACCACCTACAGCTTTGAGCTGCTTGAACTCATTATTCAAGATGAGCCTCGACTTAGATGGGCGCTCTAAGTCTACAATAATTGAACTTGCTACTTGATCATTTTTTCTTGCTTGATCAACTGAATTTGAGTACCTCACCTTGTACTCATCAAACAACTGTTTAAGTGTTGCCTTTACCTTTTGCACAGGTTTATTAGCCACTTTCATATCATACATCTTTCTTATTTGAATTCCATATACTCCATCTTATTTTGTGGATCAAGCACAAGAGTAATAAAAATCATTGCATCCATGTTTTCAGGGTTCCCCTAATATTTATCACATTTCTCCTTCATTTTTGAACATATACTAGAAAAACTAAATCGAAACCAAATGTCCACTTTCTCAACAAACATATCAACATTACTAATCTCAATGAAATAAGAATTGGTAGTGACATACAATGAACTAGAGACATGTTTGGTAGGATCATAAAAAATTTCAAGCAACTTCATAACAAAACCCATGACAGTCAAAGTAGACTCCAAAGGCCTCCCCATGTCATCCTATTGATAAGAGCATAAATATAAAGAGGATCATAAAACACATACTTTTCAAAAGCCCTTTTAAATTTCTAGGTAGTTTCAGGTATTAGATAAGTTGAGTACTACCTAGTACAAACATCAAGGCATAACTCATTCTTCACCTGAAGTTTCTCCTCCTCAATACAAGTCTTAAACTTTAACAATCATGTAGGAGATTCCCTAATGTATCTAACAACATTGTGAACATGAATCACAGAATCAGATGCAAGCTTAAGACCATCTTGAACTATCAAGTTGACAATATGAGCAACACATCTCCTATCAAGATTTTCTTACAATGAGATGAGTTTTGAAAAGTATAATCAGATTGTTGGCAGGGAAACATCCAGATCAAATTATGATTAATGGCCTTTTTATTCGGGTACAAATTTCTTGAGCACTTGCAAACACTTGTAGTAGTATCATCTTAAACACATTAGAAACTAGCAACCCTGTTGTGTATCTCTAATGCTAAAACTTGTGTTTGGACTTTGCAAACTTTCTAGTAATCTAAAATGACTGGTCGGTCGTCGAAAGCGCTAAAAATAATTCTGGTATCACTAACAACTCAGAATAAATAAATTTATAATATAGTTGTGGAAACCAAGTCGAATCCCAAAGAAAATTCTTTATCTAAAAGTTTCCTCACAGAAAACTTAGAATAAAATATTTTGGGGATTGTTTGCAATAAAAAAAATGAAATAAAAAAAATGATTAGAGAACAAAAATTAAGAAAACTATCAAGTAAGAAACCAACAAAACAATCAAGAATTCAAACTTTGGCATCAGTCAACATCCACCACCGAATTCCTACAACAGATCATCGATACATAGATAGATCAATCAAGACTTTGAATATTCATTGTTGGAGCTATCTTCCTACCTCTCCTTAGTCGTAGTTAATCAGAAAACAAACAATCTAATTAACCCTAACTGCTAAACAACCTAAGACAAGCGCTTTGATTTAATTTAACAATTGCATTAAAAATTAAAGAGATTGATGAAACTAAATAACACAAACACATACGGCTACATTTAATTTATTTGAATATTCTCCCTAAGACCTATTGATTTCTGACGCAGTAAATTACTAAACCTCAGTTGCTTTACAGATTAGAGAAACCAAACAATTACGAATTTGATTTTTAACCCAGCAGTAGATTGAATTCGAATAACAACTAGTAGGTCTCCTAGCATATAAATGAAACAATCATGAAATTAATCATAGAAGAACATTCAATACTCAAAATATTAATTGATGAATAAAAACAACTTTGATCTCATAGTGTTGAAGAATTCGGGGTTTCAGTCTCCTTCAACCAAGGATAAAAAAACACTAAAAAGAAAATAAAACAAACAAGAAAAGAACACAAAAAGAGTTTGGGAAGGAGGGAGGGGCAGCCCCTGTGAGAGAGTGCCCACCTGCGAGAGGAGAGGGGTGGTGGCAGCCATCGGCTAGAGAGAGGGGTCATGCAGCCCTTGGTACCCTTTTATAAAATTAACCTAATATGGTTAAATCCACAAAAATCCCTAAACTTCCTATATTGTTACAAAATTACCCCGAACAAATAAAAAGATTCAAACTAATTAGAAGGTTTTAAAGTTGTCAGCCAAGCAATGCTCCAGAACGGCAGTAGCAACTTCAAGCTGAGATTCAACCTTGATGAATTCATTATTTGTCAAAACTCAAAGCATGAAAGTTTCAGAGCTCTTTCTTAGCTTTGGAATGACACCTGAATCGCATAAAACAGATACCTACAGCCAAAGATATACCCAAAATACAGCAACTGCTCCCAAACCAAGAATGACTCGCAAATCGCGATTTTGAAGCTGAATTTGACCCTCTTAACGTGCAAACTGGGTTTCATGGTCTGAATGTGACTTGTAGTTCTAGATGTTATCTTTCCAATGAATCAAGAATCACTTGATTCTGATCTATGTAGTTCAAGATATGATTTTTATACCAGAACATCGCCAATCTGTTAAAATCCTAAAAGAATAAAACCAAATTAAAACTTGTAAAACTGCAATTAAATCCACCTTCAATCAATTGAGTCCAGATATGCTCTAAGCTACAAAACATACTCAAAATATAGCTTTAAGGTTTAAAATATATTAAAACATACTAAATATGAGAGAAATAAATATAATACATATAAGCTTATCAATGACCGTTCATGTGTTCAAAATTCATGTCCATAAAACTGACTTTTTGGTCTTCTCAATTCATGATATCGGATCAATTTTGAAAATACAGCATTTACCATGTACACTATGAACATTATGCTATATGCAGACTACACATGTATTCACTAGTGCTGAGAGACATTAGAATCTTATTTCATGTGTTCCGAGTGATGTATTCGGACTACATAAACCATTCCATTATTGCTTTCTTATGAAGCTACTAGCATGGCTTGCACGCATATGTGATATTAGTGACATTCTTGAAGCAAAATAAACTAGGAATTATATAAAATGAAACCCTCAAGGACATTTTTGTTAATGATGTTTAACTTCAGTCTATTGAAAATGAAAGTTTTACATCAAAGATTGAGAATTTCAACTTTTTTTGTTTTAAGTACAAGTGTCGATTTTGAAGGAAACCTTTCAACAAGAAAGGATTCTAAAGCCTTATATTGCTCAACAGATTGATTTTCCATAAGTTATTTGAATAGCAAGGTTTAGTTCACTATATGTGAACGAAACATCATATTGTCGTAGTTCATTTCAAAACACACGTAGAATATGTTCATGGGCTTAGACAACCCCTGTCCTTCAACAGTTTGCACTAATCATTGGCAGATGGAAGGAATTCTTGGGGGTATATGAAGGCGACGACGTTTTGGCATCCTCTCCCCATCTCCCCATAGAGCATAGGCCTCCTCTCCATGCACCGCATCATCCCCAACCTCAAGGTCCTCCTCATTCATCCTCAAGTTAACAATACGGCCTATAAAAAGGCAAATGAAACTGGTAACAAATGCATTCCATACAGTGATGAATGTTGCACCAATGATCTGATATCCAATTTGTATGAGCCCGTAATGGACTTTTCCTTTGCTGTAGAATAAGCCTGTATTGTACTCCTCTTGGTCACTATACATGAGGCGTAAAAGATTGGGCTTGGCAAAGACACTGGCTAGTAATCCCCCTAAGAGGCCAGCTACAGCATGCGTGTGGAAGACCCCTAACGTGTCATCCACGCTTTGAAAGAAAGCTGATCTCCGATGAAGAACCATCATTGTGTACCAAGGGATGGAGCCTGCCATCATCCCCATGAATAATGCTGCCCATGGCTCTACAACCCCTACCACAAAAATAAACAAGTCGGGTTTGTGAACTTGAGCTTAAATTCTATATTAAACCATTGAACTTAGAACCAATAAGTTATAGGTGGAGTCGTAGAGAAGCCCTAGTATGGTATAATGTTGGGCAAATGAAATGCTAACCTGCAGCAGGGGTAATGCAAACAAGGCCAGTGATCATGCCTTGTACAGCACCAATGACAGAGCTTTTCTTGTAGACAATCATGTCCAAGAAGAGCCAGATCAACAAACTAGTGGCAGTACAGATATGGGTGTTAATGATGGCTAGAGAGGTGGTGAGACCCACTGTAAATGGAGCCCCGCCATTGAAACCTGTCCACCCAAGCCACAAAAACCCGGCACCTGCCAACACTTGAACAATGTTATTAGGCGGGAAATGTTGCCTGTCATGTGCATGCCTCGGCCCCACCTGTGTATCACTAGTTCTCATGAGTAATGCTACATGTATTAAAATCTTACCGAAAGAGTCTATTCTAAATGATATCATTACAGTCCATGATTATCACAGAGGTTTCATGCTTAGCAATTAAACGGTTATGGTGTTTTGATCACAGTTATCATGGACCGTCACATAATTACAGCCCTTACTATTTAATTTAGGAGAGGATGAGAAAGAAAAGAAGTACCCAATATGCGACAGTGAAACCGGCAACACCAGAAGAGAGATGAATGACAAAACCACCAGCATAATCAATAACAATGGGCCTAAGAAACCCATTGGGCCCCCAAATCGAATAAGCTCCGACAGAATAACTCAACGTCAACCACAATGGCACAAACAACATCCAAGCATAGAAGTTCATCCTACCAAGCAACGACCCTGCCAACAAAATCACCGTGATCGCTGCAAAAGCAAACTGAAAAAACACAAAGTTTGCCCCCGGTAGGTGTTCGGCCAGTTGCGCGGGGTCCAAGAGGAACCCATCTCCAACCGAACTAGCAGGCTTGCCCACCACAGGGCATTTAGTAGCCCCAAAGGACAACCTATGCACCCAAAGGACCCAACAAAGTAGGGTCATCGCAAAGCCATATAAGGCCATGAACGCCGAGTTGACAGCCCATTTCTTCTTCACCATGCTACCATAAAGGATTACCAGACCTGGGAAACTTTGCATTACAACCATGGTGGAGGCAGTGAGCTGCCACGCGCTGTCTGCTTTGCTGAGCCATTCTGGGGATGCTTCGTCTGGAACAAGCCCAAAAGGGATAGGCCAAACATGGAGTTGATGGCTGTTGTTGTTCATCACCATTTATTTTGGTGAATTTGGGCACCTCAATCGGGGGATGACTATAAGGAAATTAGAAAATGAGGGTGATTGGTTATTGGGGTCTTGTGGGAGGTGAGCTTTGGGGTAATCTCCAATGTAGATAAGAGAAGACGTTGCTCTCAAATTCATTTTGTCTTTTATTCTAAGATGGCTATGTGAAGATTCATTTTGATTCATGAGTATTATATAATTTTTTTGGTGCCAGGGATTCTTTTGGTAACCTGCATTAAATTATAAACAAGCGCACTAGCATAAGGTACTTTTCTTTTGTTTTGTTTTTTCAAAGGATAAATAAGCTATTATTATTATTATTATTATTATTATTATTATTATTATTATTATTATTATTATTATTATTATTATTATTAAGAAATCTAGCTTAGGTGAAAATGCACAAACAACCTAGCTTTTGGTAGAAAACAAATGTCAATTTCATTTATTCTCAAGAGACTTACTAGAATTTAAACCATTCACTAACTGCTTATTCATTTCATAATAGAAACTTTCATAATTAAAAATATTATGGTCACTATGTAAGAATAAACTAATAATATTATTTTAATTAAATATAAGAAAATTTGACGTAACATATGACTTATCTTATAATTTCACAAAGTAACCATTTGGCAAAACTTGAATTGAGTTTGAATATATAAGAGAGAGTTTATTTCCTTCATCATTAGCATATTACAAGGCTTATGGCACCACGCGTTACCTTGATTCAATTCATATTAACATTAAATATAAATATAGTCAGTGGCAATTATTGACCAAGAAAAGAAATTCACGAATATGAAAAAAGAAGGTCGATTCTTGTGTGTGTCAGGTGCACATTTGTGCCATTATGACATTCTTCCTTTTGTAATTACAAGTTTGCCATTATTTAAACCTATTCCAATTTTTTTTTGTCATTTGTTGAGAGAATTAGTTACTTTGTTTTCTTTATCTAACTTTGCTTTGAGACCTGCATGTAAAATCAATCATTCTTCGTTTGCTCAAAATTTTGTAATGCATATAGTTTTTTTTATTTTTTTTTCTTAGTTTTGATCTATCAGTTTGTGTTATGCTAGTTATACATTTTGTTTTCTTTTATCTCGTGTTTTTGGCAAATCTGAGTTTCAGAACTCTTGTTTTTTTAGATTACAATTTTTGTGAGTGCTTTTTTATCTTAGCTTTCTTTTTTCTTTGCTGTTGAATGAGGTCTTTGCTAGCGTAATGGATCTAGATCTGAATGTTTCTCCTGCTCAATCATTTGACGTTATTTGCTTTATAGGTTTGTCTGTTAACTTAGGCATAACCAAGATTTTGATGTTGATTTGGGTTTCATTTGTGTAAATTATATTTGGATTGTGTTTTTATGTTAGATTTGTGATGGAGTTTCGTTGGCTTTGATTTTTTTTATGTTAGGTTCTTCTGTCTCTATTCCTGGTGGATTAGATTGTGGAGTATATGTTCAGTCTTTGATATTTGCTATTGAGGGATTTGATTTGGGCGCATTGTCCAATTCTTTGGTGATTTTTTGTGGTATTCCTATTTAAGATACATGTTCTTTTGGATAGTAGTATATATTCTTTTTAATAATACTGTTTCTTTTTTTCTATTTTAGACAATGTTATTTTTTTTTATATTCGCTTTATAAATATGCTTTTTGGTTTAGCACATTTGCTTTTATGAGTTAGGCTTTGTTCTTTTTATGGTTAACAATATGTTCTTTTTAAGACTAATGTTTGTGTTCTTTTTTTCACTAGTGTTTGTGCATTTTTACAAAACTGTTTGTACTTTTGTGCTTTCAAACTTGTTCTTCTATTTTTCAATATTCACTTTACAGATGTTTTAGTTTTTTAGATTAATTGATATGTTCTCCTTTGTAGAAGCGTTTCGTGTATTGTGCTTTAGAGATTGTTCTTTTATCTTTTATAAAATTGTGTTACAAATGTTCTTTTAATTAATGTATATGTTTTTATAGTATGTCTTTTATGTGTTTAGCCTTGTTTTTTTTTATACTACAGAGTTTGTTCGTTTGGGTTTTGTTCATGCTACATATTTCTTTTGCAAAATGCATATGTTCTTTTGGGGATAAGTATATGATATTTTGTGTTAGACTTTGTTCATTTTAGTAATTGTATATGTTCTTTTATGTGTTAGACTTTGTTCTTTTTAGAAGTTGTATATGTTCTTATAATGGTGCTGCATGTAGGTTATTCTGAAGATGATGGATTTGAAAGGGTTGATATGACTAGTATGAAGTTTGGAAATGAGGATGAAGCATATGAGTATTACAGGAAGCATGGTCTTAGTCATGTTTTTTATGTAAGGAAGACTAGGCTCCGTCGTAAGGCAGATGGTTTTTGTTGTGGAAGGGAGTTTTGTTATGCTTGTGCTAATGAGAAACATAGTTCTGCAATTGATGGGAGTCATGAAAGGGCCAATTTTTGTTCTAATTGTAGGGTATTTATAAGGTTTAAAATTGATCTAAGTGGTGCTTGGAAGAGTGATAGACATGGTAGGTAGCATAGTCATCCATTTGTTTCACAATATTAAACTTATTTTTTGCATGCTACTAGGCATATAGATGAGAGAAAGAATAATATGTTGATACCTTTCATGCAAATTGGTATTCGAGCTATAGATGCATTCATGATAATGTACCAAGAATACGGGAGTATTGAGTCTGTTGGGTTTACAAATAGGGATTTATACAATTTTTTTACCCATGAAAAGTCAATTCAAATTGGAAATGCTGATGTGCAATCATTGCTTGATTGTTTTAAAGAAAAATGTGTTTGTCATGGAAATTTTTACTATCAATATCAAGTTGTTGATAGTCATTTGAGTAATTTTATATGAAGAGATTCACATATATATGAAGATTATCAGTGCTTTGGTGATATTGTTATTTTTTATACAACATACAGAACAAATATGTATGGTTTCAAATGTGCCCCATTTTGTTGAAGACAACAATCACATGTAGATTGTTATTTTTGGTTGAGGCTTCTTGGCCAATGAGGAGAATGAGACATTTAGGTGGTTGTTTGATCAATTTTTAGAGAGTATTGTGGTGTTCAACCATCAACATTTTTGATAGACCAAGATGCTACCATTATGCTCACTATGGAGAGACATTTACCTGGTTCTAAGCATAGGTTGTGCCTGTGGCATATTTCACAAAATGTACAGAAATATTTGGGATTGTTAATGAACTGCAACAAAGAATTTTCCAGAGCTTTGAGTCGATGTTTTTATGGTTGTATTATTGTTCAGGAGTTTATTAAAAAATGATCAATCATTATTGACGCATTTAGTTTAAAAGATAAGAGTTGGCTGGGGAGTATATTTGCATTGCAGGAGAAGTGGTGCCTTGCTTACTACAGAGATATTTTTTCAGCAGATAATTTCCCATCTCTTACTATGCTATTCTTTTATAGATTCTTGCATGTTGTTTTATATATTGATGTTTGTTCTTCCAATAATTGTCTATATTTGTTTTTGTTACCTGTATTTGTTCTTTCATGAATTAGGGCATGTTCTTTTATGTTTACTTATATGTTTGTTTTGTATTGTAAAGTTTGTTCTTTCACTACTTAGTTTATATTCTTTTACTTGCTGTATATATGTGTTGTTTTATAGATTATTGTATGTTTTTTTGTCTGTAGGTGTTTGTTCTTTCAATAAAATGTCTACAATGTTTTTGTTACTGATATATATTCTTTTATGAATTAATGCATGTTATTTCATTCATTAGTTAATGTTCTTTTATGAAATGATGTCTGTTCTTTTTGTAGAGATGTTGTCAACCAAGAAAAATGAAAGTACAAATCACGTGTTGAATGAGATATGCAGTAACTAGACATCACTTTTGAGTGCGAAGTTCTGTTGTTCACTTTTGAACCATGCTACTGAGGTATATACATTGCATATCTATAAAGAGTTTGAGCATGAGCTTGAGATTGGTTCTTTTGCTAATTACAAGTTGTTAAACAAGGTTAATGGTGTTTTTGAATATGAAGTAGCAAATCAAGATTCTAAAAGACGTTATTGCTTGGTGTCTTTTACAAATAGTGATTCGATTAAGGTAAATTGTTCATGCAAGCATTTTCAGGAGATAGGGTGGTTTTGTTTTCATATCCTCATAATTTTTTATGTGAGAAATGTTGCTACAATTCCTACTGCGTATATTGTTAGAAGGTGGACAAAGAATGTTAAAGTAGGCAAGTGTATTGATAATAAGGGTGGTGGAACTAATGATAAGTCTACTAGCATGTTTTGGAGGAATAAGCTAATGAAAGATATAGATGATGTTATGATTCATGTCAAGAAAATGATAAGACAAGGCATATATATAAACAGTGCATCACAGATTTGAGTATGAATGTGAGAGCTTGTTTAAGTTCAAACCAAGGAATAGGTCATAGCATCAGTTGTGTCCCTGGGGTTAATGAGTCTAAAATATAGAACCCATTACTTATTAGAATGAAAGGGCGCAGCAAAAAGCAGATTTAGAGTTATGTTGAAAAGCAGTCGAAGAAGTAGGTTAATTTATTTCTTTATTTTTTTATAGCCAACAATTTCTTCTTTCATGGGGAACTGTATGTTTTGCTATGAAATTGTATATGATTGTTTACTAAGGAATGACTTTTTCATACTAGTGTTATGAATAGATGGTGAAAACAAATGGTATTAGGAGAAAGCACAAATAGGTTCTGATGTAAGAGTAAAGAGTTACATTGAAATGAACAGTTGCTTTTTTCTGTTTAGGTGTTTGTTTCTTTAGATAACACTATATTTTTATTTTAATATTTTATGTTTTTTCTTTTTATAAAAAAAACAATGAGTAACTTGTAAAACAAGGAAACGCTATTTCTAAAAGAGAAAAAAGGAAACTAGAAAAGAACAGGCTATTTGCAAGAAATGAGAACTTAAAGACTGCAAAAATAAGAAATGTTAAGATTTAATACAACATGAACTTGAACCAAAAAGAATGTTGAGAGACTACTAAAAGAAAAAGAATAACTAATATCTCTGAAAAGAGCAGACAGTGCCTTGTAAAAAAAAAATAGAAGATAACATAAAAGAACAAAAACTTCATTGCCAAAAGAACAATAACTTCTTTGCCATTCATATGTTCTTCATAGAAGAATATACATAATTTGCAAAAGAACAAACAATATAAATCAAAAGACCCTATACAGAAGTATAATTGGTGAACTAAGAGTTTGCTTTTCTACTGTCCCATGGCTTGAAGCACTTGATTTCTTTTGGTGTTGTGCTGTGAAAGGACAAGTTCTACTACAATCTTAATGCAATGAATATTCATTATGTTATCTGGTCCTAAGTCATAATCAAATTGCTTCCTCTAATAAAGTTCCATGTGTCTACATGTAAAAACTCCGCAGTCAACTTCATTTAATAGATATTCATTTTTCTTGCCAGCTTTATGCATAAAATCTTTCCAAAGTAGCTTTACATGTAAATGTTTGAAGACTGATATTGGATGTTTGAGTTTGATATTATTTACGTTAAAGTAGGAATTGAATATTATCATATGAGACAACAAGAAAAGAAAAAACACAGATTTTTCAGAATAAAAGAATATGATGTAACATATAAAAAAAACAAATTGATGGATCAGGGGTTGAGTGACTTACGATGGTACTTCTTATCGTTTTGTATCTTGCTTGTACTATTTGTAGGTTGTCAATTGACTTGACTTTTCTAGCTTTCATATCAAATAGTATAATGAAGAAGTGTTCATGTTAGATGACTAGAAAAAATATCTACATCAAAGTAAAATTACACTTTAGTTAAGAATAACAAATAATATACGCTAACATGTGTGGAATATGTGTGTTAAATTCTACCAGTTCATATTCTTCGAGTGGCTATAAATTCTAGCTTGTAGTCCAGTTTGTCATCGTTTCAATTCCCGTTTGCTTAATCTCCTCAAGAACAGCTTTTTTATTCTTCTTTTTCTTCTTAGCATTATCCAGAATATTCAATGTAGTGTACTTGTGGAAATGAACAAAGAGACACAAAAGAATGAGCAAATCAAATATAGCCAACTAAAAACATAAACAATAACATGAAAAAGGACAAACGAAAGCAATAAGGAGAACAAAGAATACCATTATAAGAAAAAGACAAGAATATCGAACAGAACACACTGATAAAAGAAAGAAATGGCAGAGAAATCTAAAGGAACAAACAGTAATGTCTAAAAGAACAAACAATAAGATCAAAAAGAACAAACATGGATATAAGAAAGAACAAACATAAAATTCTAAAAGAACAAACAGTAAAATATGAGACAATCGAGTCAAGCAAAGGCTTAGGATTACTAATAAAAGATGAGTGATGAAAGCGGACTCTAGTTTTCCTTCTTTTCGAGTATGGATGTCCAGACATGTACAATTTGTACTTCAATGCAACCTTCACCAAGAAATGAGCATCCCCTGGAACCGAATCACCATAAATTTGAATCAAAGTTGAACTACATATTAAAAAAGTTATATAGTACGTTTTAGTTTCACAACTTGTTTGATGGAACAAACAGTAATGTCTAAAAGAACAAACAATAAGATCAAAAAGAACAAACATGGATATAAGAAAGAACAAACATAAAATTCTAAAAGAACAAACAGTAAAATATGAGACAATCGAGTCAAGCAAAGGCTTAGGATTACTAATAAAAGAGGAGTGATGAAAGCGGACTCTAGTTTTCCTTCTTGTCGAGTATGGATGTCCAGACATGTACAATTTGTACTTCAATGCAACCTTCACCAAGCAATGAGCATCCCCTGGAACCGAATCACCATAAATTTGAATCAAAGTTGAACTACATATTAGAAAAGTTATATAGTACGTTTTAGTTTCACAACTTGTTTGATAAAATGTTAAATTTGCAAGATTAATGCCTCATTGAGAACGCCTTATCTGTACCTTTAATTTCAAGGTTTGTAAGCTTTTTAGTAAACGCATGTGCAACATACTTTTTGATGAATTCATTCTGAATGAAGTTGATGTCTCTTGTAGGCAGGGTAGCTACTTATGGATAATTGGTTCATTCATTGAATATATTTGGTGGAGGCCTCAATATTGGGAGATCAGTCAGGAGTTTTGACATGATAGAGTTGGCAATGGGCTTAACAGTTGGATAGTCTAACAACAATGCGAAGTATGGAATTTCATCAAAGAAATTCACAGGTTTTGCAAAGAAAATGTATAGGTCATGCGTAATGCAAAAAAGGAAACAATCAGTAAAATTTAGGAAAATTAATAGTAAAAGAAAAGATCCTAACTCTATTTGTTTGTGCTTATTTCTTGGTCTAAATAGCTCTTCTTTCTCGTTTTTCTTCAATAGTTTTTCAGCATCTTGAAAAGAACATATAGGAAAAAGTATTAGAATAAGAAAATCTAAGGAAAAGAACAAATAGTAAAATTTTACCATGCTTTTCATGTTGTGCTTCATCTTTCTTTCCTTTTTGGCTCCCTTGCTTCTCTTGTTTGTTTTCATTTGGTTCCTTGTTTTATTGAACTAAGGAGTATGTTACATATAGAAAAAACATATAAAAATGAAGGAATAATAATATGTACTAGAACAAGTATTCTTCGAAAAAAGAACACATATGACCAGAATTGTGAAAAAAGATGAATGAAATCTTATATGTCTTTATATATTTACCCTCAACTGGTTTTTTCTAGATCTTGAACTAGGTTAGAAAAAGAACATAGGTTACATGGAGTAAAGCATGTTATAATAAGCATCATAACAAGTACTTGCAGAAAAAAGAACAATCAGAGAAGTCTAAAAGAACAAAAAGTAACAAATAAAAGAACACACAAAATTATAAAAAAGAAAAAACAGTGGTATAAGAAAGAACAAACAAAAAAGAACATATGTTTTTTCACTAGCCTATTCATGTTGTGTTTCATCTTTTTTCCCTTCATGGCCTCCTTGATTTGATTCATATTGTGGCACTTCCTTTGATTCATCATATGTTAGAGATAAAATGAGCAGATAATAATACGTATCAGAATAAGTATTCTTAAAAAAAAAAGAACAAATATTATTAAGCTTGTGAGAAAAGAAGAATGAAATCTTCTAGTTTGGCTCACACAAACAATCTAGTAAAGCCAATAATATGTTTATACATGAGTTTTCATGTTCTATAAGAGGTAAAGACAAATACAACAAAGGGTATATAAGTACACGAGTTTGGATAGCTGATAAACTTTGATAAATAACTGAGCTAGTTGTTGTTCTCTTAGCATTATCGCTAATATCTCCAATAAGCTCCATCAATGTCAACGATCTTGCTTGAAAGTTCAGATTGGTATAGAAATGTGTGAAAGATGACAATAGTATTGACTTGTTTAGAATATCTACAACTTGGTCCTTGTTAGAGATGAAATAAATTTGAAGAGTGCCCTTAGACACCCGTTTACAGCAAAGTGAAAATCAACTTCATATAATACTAGTTCAAATTTAAGAGAAATGAAAGAGCATGATAGAGTGATAGAGAAAAAGTGTGGGAATAGAATAGGTCAGGGAAGGAGTAGCAATGGTAAGCTAGTGGAACATGATGTCTTAAGAGGCATGAAGCTTATTGTAACCTCTTTTTTCTTTACAAACTTCCCAAATAGTTGGACTTGAATTGGCAATGATCTTTGCAAGGTGTTTGAAAGGTATGGTGTTATGGTTGGTGTTTATATGTCACAAGAAGAACTAGATTTGGCCACAAATTTGGGTATACGAAGTTCCCTAAAAATATGTTGGTGCAGACCTAGAGATGAGGCCGAATCAAATATGGATAGGCTCATACAAAGTAAACGTCAATGTTGCAAGATTTAGCAGAGTCCAAAAAGTCTAAACAAGACAAATAGTAACAAAGCACCCTATACCTGAACTGTATGAATGACCCATTATGCAATAAGCAATGAAAAAAAAGTTACAAAGAAGCATTAAAAGGGACTAGAAAGGAGATTGTGATTAATGTACCCTTGAGTGACAATGATTGGGCAAGAGTCGAGTTTTGTCCCAAGTGTACTGAAAAGGATTGCCTCAATCATTGTTTAGTGAGGATTGTAAAGAGTGTTGAACTTGTGCAAGGGTTGCAGAATATTTTTTATAACGAGGGTATTGGACCTTATAATACGAAATGATTAGGTGGGAAATAAGTCTTGATTAAATGCCAATCTAAGAAGAGGTTGTGGAGTTGTTGGAAAAGGGTTCACATTCTCTAAAGCAATGGTTAGAAGATGCCTTGAAATGAAATTGTTTAATGGAAAAAGAAAAAGAGATTGGTTTGGTTATGTATGGAAGGGATGCTTCTTCATGCATGGAACCACCAATTATTTACAATCACTATGTGTATATAGGGCTCAGTTGTTTTTTTTTATAAATTTTGACACAAGTTCAAAAAGTAGTATCAAATTTGGTCATGCCTTGATCCAAACATCTTATCTGGATTTTAATCTAATTCTAATCATGTAAGAATTCATGGAATAATTCATGTGATAAAAGTTTTTGAAGGCTTCTTGTTGATTCCTTCTTCTAGTAAGTGTAGTCTACTCTATCTTTTTGTCCTTCTCACATGCATTTTTACCAATTAACTCCCTACTAGCCAAGCTACCATCATATTAGACAAGATGGCTAAAGGGGTAAAATCCTTGGTGAGGGTCAACCACATGTCGACTAAGGAAAAGAAATGGCTCTCAAACCACGTGAGAGGTTGGTCCTGAAGGTTGAAACCTTAGGGGGAAAAAAGTCCCATGAGGAGAAGCTTCAGGCACAAGAAAGGCCATCCCTTGCCTCTACTCCCATTCATGAGTAACTCCAAAAAAGAATAGAAGCATTGAAGGTTAAGAATAAAGGCCTTTTGGAGGAAGTATAGATTGCCAGGAATAAAGTAAACAAGACGCTTATCCAACAGTATTTTAATGGCTTTACCTAGTGTCACTATCAAGTAGAGGTGGCTCTTAATGTTCTTCCTTAGAAGCTATAGCCCCCCCTTCGTAGGGTGGCGGGCTACCTAGTTTTGTAGTCTGTAGATTCGCTTTTAGGTCATTTAGTAAGAGATTTTTAGAAAATTTTAAGAAGATGTGTATGACAAAGAAATTTTTTTCTCCTTAGATCAAACTTTTTCACATTCTCAGGAATGTGGGCCCCTATTTTAGACAATTATAGGGCTGTGGAGGCTCCCACATTCTTTCTTCAGCTCATTTTGTTATAGTCTCTGGAAATTATCCTTTCGATAAAGCCACAGCAAAGGTCAAGGCTTGGAACCTCCCATTGAAATGGTATGGGCGTTTTAGCTTGCCACATCTGTAGCTAAGGTTTAAGACACCCTTTAGGTCATTAACAAGATTCTATATAATCAAAGTAACTGTTTCCAATGTAGCAAATATATAAGGCCTAGCTAAAGACCCTCTAGCTATTTTCTTGTACTAATTATATCACCTTTCACTTTGACTTCTAGTTTCAACTGATTATTAATACTAACACTTTCCTTGAAATATCATTACATTTCAAGTGCTGATCATGAATCCTATTCCTGATGATTATGTTTCCTCGATGCTGATTACGCACCTAACAACATTCCAGTCATAACTAGTGTAACAATGTTGGAATTTGTGAGGTATACCCTTATGAATGGCGTTACTAAACTTGATATCAACATGGTTGCCGATCTTGTACGTTCTTAGGTATGTGTTAAGAAGAATGTAGCCTTTTTGCTTGAAGGTCCTTAAGAATAGATCTCAAGTTTAAGACCTCATTCTATGGTTGTTCAGGCATTTTTCTGCCATTTTTCCCCTTCCACTCTGTTTTTGTGTCAAAAAAGGGTTATGCATTAATGGAGGCCAAGCCCGAGATCACACATTCGAAGGCAAGTAATCATTAAAGGTCATACCTAGAATTACACATTTGGAGACTAAATGCTCCTAAAGGCCGTGCCAAGAATCACACATTCGAACGTTGATTGTCCTTGAAGGCCGTGCTCAAAATCATACATCTGGAGGCTATGCCCGAAATTGCACATTTGGAGGCCAAATGTTCCTAGAGGCTGTGACTAGAATCATACATCCAAAGACCTCACAATCCTAGAGACCAAGCCCGAAATCACACATCTGAAGGCCTTGCCTAGAATCACAGATCTAAAGGCCGAACATTTTTGGAGGTCATGCCCAAAATCACACATCCAGATGTCGAACATTTATGATGGCCATGCCCGAAATCATACATCTGAAGGTTTAACATTTACAGAGACCATGCACGAGTCACACATATGAAGGTTGAACGCTTATGAAGGCCATGCACAAAATTACACATATGGAGGCCTAATATTCCTGAAGGCCATGCCCGAAATCACACATATGGAGGCTGAACATTTACGGAGACTATGCTTGGAATCAGACATTCAAAGGTATGGAGGCCATGCCCAGAATCATACATCTAGAGGCCAAACATTCCTAGAGGTCATGCTTGAAATCACACATCTGGAAGCTGAACATTTATGAAGGTTGTACCTAAAATCACATATCCAAAGACCATTCATTCTTGGAGGTTGTGCCCGAAGTTACAAATCCAAAGGTCAAACATTTATGAAGGCCATGCACAAGATCACCATCCAAAGGCTAAACATTCCGGGAGGCCGTGCTAGGATTCAAATATCTGAGGGTTGAACATTTTATAAAGGCCGTGCTAGAATCACCCATCCATGAGCTAAACATTTCTAGATGTCAGGATCCTTGCACTAATGACAATTTATCAAGATAAAGCTCTTCCGAAGACCTTTTGAAGTTTTATTATTTTTTGCTAGTCGAGTCTATTAATTCTCCTCCTTTTTAGTACATAATGGTTTTCGCCTTATGAGTAAGCCAAAAAGCCTATATGGTCTTTTTATATGACTTCGCACATTTCTTCAGGGGCCTTCCACCCTAGTTTGTCACGGCCATCATGTTCCCTTTTGGCCTAGTTCTCGCTCTAGGCCCTTACTTGGATATGGCCTGGCCTGCTTAAAGTTTACCTCTAAACTACGATGGTCCACTAGAAATAGTGTTCCTTGATGTTTTTGGTGCCTTGGTCGAGATTGACCTTTGGTCCTTTTCAAGATGATCCTTGGGAGTCTCTGCTGTGCTTGATGTAGGTGTCACCAATTCCTTTGTATCCTGCGCAAGATGTTTCGAGAGCTTCGGTTCCCTATTGTCTTAGGGGACTCAAAGGTTGGCAACGTATGATTTTTGGGCTGACCCTATAGCATGTAGATCCTTGTGTCCTTAATGGGCTGCTGAAGGTTAACATTAGCATGAGGAATCCATCTGAATATAAAACTGCAACTGGGTCGGCCTCTTGATAATGGCGTTGGAGGCCGAAAGTACATTGAGTACCAAAAATTCTTTCATCTGGGAATTCCTATGGTCCCCCCGCTTCCAAGGATGGTCCCTTTTAAGCATCAACGACAGTTGGATTGTTCATAGTGTAGGGATGTCTTCTTCTCCAACCACATATGTTGGTCTCATCATCACGTGATGAAGGTCCTCTGAATGTGGAGGTGCTCTGAAGCATGGCTAAAAATTACGTTCACATTCACTCATCCATTGATGTAGACCCTTGTTACATCATATTTGGTTATTCAAGCCATGATCAGCAGTGGGTTTGTATGTGGCTTCAATGTCCTGGATCCATTTTCCCTCACGACGAATAGCCTTAGGTCTGTTATCTCAACATGGGCAATCTCACACTCATTCTTTTTTCGAATAGTGGTGTATGCCCGAGAAAAGCCCTCTGATACTTAAGTCGGTAAGCAAACTTGAAAGAATGTATGAGTGAGTGGTGATGGCAAAGTATACCCATACCAAGTCTCTCTCAGTAGGGCTCCTTTTATAGGTCTTAGAGGCCACAATCATAGGGAGAGGCTTCTCCCATGGTGTGATTGACTTCGTGATTATAGGAATTTACTATAACGTGCCTTTTCCAGTTAACAATTTACCATTAACTCTACCCCAACAAGGCACACTACAAATGCGCTAGCACAGACCCAGATCTTACTTTGGGTTTGATAAGGCTCCTTGCTCTACATTTAGTAGGCCATACACCCATCAGCTCAAAAAGCCTGTTTGGGAATCACTTGCTGCATTAAGTTTGAAGTCCACTAGAGCAATTTCAAAATCTTCAAATCAAAGGGAATTTCACAATCCAATCACCATAATTTTGATTATTACACCAAGTAAAAAAAAACTAACACTCATCAAATCAATAAGTTCTACCTTCCGTTCCGTGTACAAAAAAAAAAGGCAAGTTCTGCCTTCAAACAATAACTCTTTAAACCAGTATCAGTATAAGTTGTTAGTAGTGAATACAAGTTTAACGTTGAACTCCATCAACATTAAATTTTTCTTCCCTACTAACAACTTCATTAAATTTACGCTTGACAATCCAAGGATAAAAAATCTGAGAAGACAATTCATAGATCCTTTTCCAAGCTACACACCAATTATCCAAAATATTTTCTACTTTTAAATGCATAAATTGAAAAAAAGCCGTAAGAAAATCAACATTTAATTGACTAGTATTCCCTAAAATCCAAATTCTACCATTCATAATGTAATAGTAATTGTTGAGAGCTTTCCAACGAGTAGTAGATTTATTGGCAATTTGAAAAACGTTTTCAGTTGTCACCCAAGTCCTAACCAAGAGATAACCTATGCTTGTTAATAATCTTTCTAATCTTATTTGTTTTATTTGTATATTTAAGCCTTCAGCAACACCACAACATCAACAGTAAACAAAGAACTCAGAGTTTTCATCAAACATCATATCTCCATACAAGTGTTCACATATATTATGATACCGTTATTTGTGTGGTTTATTACAAGATAACGTATATGTTCTTACAAAAGCATTGCAAGAAAGATGTAGAGCAAGTCAAGCCCCTTAATTGTGCAGTTTATTACAAGAAAGTAAATTTTCTTACAAAAGCTAAAGATTTAGCACCAAATAAAACGTAGTGTAAGTCTGGCTTATACCATAAATCATCCCCCTATAATATAAAATTGACAATTTGCCCCAGATTCTTATAAATTAGTCAATCACGCCATTGGTAAATAAGAATCCTACAAGTTTTCCTTTTTTACAAAAAAAAATTGCTTCTTTCTCTTTTCTTTTCTCTTTTTTTTTTTCTACTTTCATCAAGCAACAACCCCCCTTTGACACTTTTATGTTATTTTTTTGCCATTTTTTTCCTCTTGCAAAATAAAAATTGTCTCCTTCGTTTCCTTATAATATTTTTTGTTGCCTACACTTAAGTTATACATTCTCATGTTTCATTAGTTTGCCTTGATTTCAATTTTCCTCTTATTTCAGTTGTTTTCTAGATTTAGATATTTTTTTTTCTAATTTTATTATTTTATTAGTAGATATTTATTTTTAATCATTTTTTTATTATTATTTTTGGAAAACTAGTTTTTCATTTATTAGCAGTTATTTCTTTTAAATAAACTAACGATTCTGCTATTAGTAGCTATTTGTTCTTTTGGAACAACTTTAATTAAGATCTTTTATCAATACTTGTTTATTCTTTTATAATTTCCCAGTTGTTCTTTTAAATGTATATATTTATTTTTTTATTCATAATTATTAATTTTTTTATCAGTTAGTATATGTGCTTTTGACTTAACTTTACAGTCTTTTACTAGCATTTATCTATTCTTGTATTAGTTCTTGCTTGTTCTTTTAGTAGTAGGTATTGGTTTCTTTATTGGTAGTTGTTTATTTTTTTTATTAGTTAAAATTTGTTCTAGTATTAATTTCTGGTGATTCTTTTAGAGAAACTAGTTTTTCGTTTCATAGTAATTATTTTGTTCTTTATTGGTAGTTATTTTTTTCTTTTATCAGTTATTGTTTATTCTTTTGACTTAACTTGATGTTCTTTTACTAGCAATTATTTGTTCTTGTATTAGTTCTCAATTGTTCCTCTAATAGCAGTTATTTATTTTTTTATTGGTTAGTGTTTATTCTTATATTTCTTTTTTCTTGTTGTTTTCTTAGAAAAGCTAGTTGTTCTTTTAATTGCAGTTATTTATTTTTTTACTAGTAATTATTTGTTCTTTTACAAGTTAGTGTTTGTTCTTTTATTAGTATATGTTTGTTCTTTTACTAGTATATGTTATATAAAAATAAACATGAGGATTGAGGAGCACAATTTAGGAAAGGAAAAATACAACTTCATAAAATAGTTAAACCTGTCATTTTATTTTTTGAAATTATGGTCATATTATTTTCCTTCAACACAAATGAAGAATATAATTTTGGATAAATACCATAAGGTTTTTGGCAACTAGAATAGTCAAATCAGGAGAGAACAAATGAAGCTCAAATAAAAAAAACTGGACCAAATCATTACTGCATTTATAAGAAAGTTTAAGTCCACATAATTAGAATTGAACCAGTTCCATCTAAGCTAATAGGCATGGGTCCTTTACCATTTTAATTAACAGCCAAATATTTCATACCATTAAAAAAGTAGCACATAACCAAACATAGCAACTACTTTTCCAAGCGCATCCCTGTGCCTAACTTACATAAGAACCATCCCCAGATGAATCCTACACTGGAACAGGTGATGATGGCCAGTAATCTGGGTTCCAAGCCCACTGTTGAGCACAACAACTGTAAAAATCATCATCACAACTATTTGTATAGTCATAATATTCTGAAAAGCCAGCATTTTGGCAATCAATTTCGTGCAGATCTTGGCAGTTTCCTTGAGGATACCGTCGAGAGTAGAGGCATCTAGGAGAGCAACAACATTCACCAGCTGAAACAACACAGTAGTCATGAATACTTCCAGCGCCTCTCCTTTTACAAAAATCCTTGCATTTATCTTTATTAAGATCATAGCAATTAGGTACATCATTAACCCCTGTCTCTGTATATGCTACTTTCAAGCTACACTCTGGACCTCGTAGTCCCACTGTGATCCCTTCAAACATTTACAAAGAAAAGGAGAAAAGAATCAATCTCTTCATATATTCTATATAATGTAAGGCTTAATGCTAAGAAAATTTGAGTTTGAAAAGAAATTGGCCATGATGAACATCCGACTGCAAATGGTGAAATGCGGCACAAGTAACAGGTATCACTGAAAGTGATTTGATTCATCGAGATGGTGATGCTAGAGAGGTTGTTGGTGAAGCTGAATTTAAATGTTTGGGAGATTATGAACAACTTTGTTTTTAGAGCAAAAAATCTCCAAAGCATGAAGCTTATGGATTACAAACAAATGCAGGAAGAACAAGTGTTCACGGTTTGAATGGTAACGAAGAAGGTTATGACCCAAATGATCTCCGAGGCCCTGCAAGTGAAGTGGAAGCAAACAAGTCTATGGTCGTGGTTGATCAGAAAGTGGTTTGCTAGAGCTCATGTGGGTTAGATTAATGGCTTATCCACCATTAAGTTCCGAGGAGGTTATAGGAGTTGAAATACCCATGAAACAAGGATGAGCTCAATTCAATGAAAACGAAAAATAATTCCATCCTAAATGAATAAAGATATATATAATGAGAAACAAATAGAAATGGAGTTGGTATGTTAGCAATACAAGAGGTTTATAAACTTACTACTAGAGAGGAGGATGACACAGCAGACCAATGAAATAAGAATTGTAGTCCTTAGAAGATTCATCTGCATTCATAAATCAGTAGAATCAGTTAGAACTACTTGAGTAATTGTTTTTTTTTTTAACGGTGAAATCAATTTTATTGAGGAATAGAATCAAGGATTACAACAAATCGCAGCAAGGTACTGGAACCAAAAACCATATAGAATCTGAAAACTAAGCTAGATTCTGTTGGGAATCCGAACGAGTTTCACGCTATTAAATTAGCGTACACCAGGATCGGATTGCAGAAATAATCACACGGGTACCTTGTTTTCGAAATTCCACAAATGCAGAATTCTCCAAGCTTAACACGCTCGAATTCCTTCTCTTCCGGTTGCACTATATGAGTGTTTGTGCTATTATTGTTTCTGGACTAATTATCTCTCTTGTTCAATAATACACAACCACTCCTTTTATAGGCAAAAGGTACAATAGCTTCTCTTAGAAGCTAAAGTACAACTTCTCTTAGAAGTTTGATCGGGTAGAGTTTAGAATGTGGCGTGGGACCCTTGGGATCTCTTAATCCTGTCAAATTAGTCCTCAACTAATTTACTGTTTACAAGTCAGTACAACATTTTATACGACCTTGTAAAATCTCCCAGAATTTCAGAGACAATTCACAAGTACCCATTTTATTCTATTCCGTTCACCGTCCAATATTGTTGCACATAATCCGGACTAGACCAACCACATCCAAGTTGTGGTACTGTCAATACGGAATTAAATATGTGCACGTCTCTTCAAGTTTATTCGGACTTTAAACAATTTAGAAAAACATTTATAAAATCTATATATACCATATATATAATTTTATATATAGAAAATAATATTTCCAAAACAATATTTTTCTAAATCGACCACGTGGATTTCTTAATCCGAAAAACCAAGAGACTTACTCCACAATATTCACTCTTATTTCAAGAGCGGTGAATTCTATGTTGAATAATCATGAACTTAACATGTTACATTTATGTGATCCAACATGTCCAAGTATATCCTATAGTAGGCATCATTGGTTGACATATCAAAATCACATAAAGTATACATTTAAATTCATATTATTCTCAAGTCTACGGAATAAATAACATTTACTCTTTCTCAACAGTTGAAGGTCTAAGAGTAATTGATTTAGTCCTGTTCAAATATTTATCTCCATAAATATCCACATACACATTAGGAATCAATATTCCAGTGATTGAGACAAATCACTCTATCTCATATAGTAATGTCATATGTGCAATCTTTTATGAGTAATCAACCCATGTATATACTCATAGATTGTGAACACCTTTTAAAGAACTACAAAGATGAATTAAGTCTCATGTGACATGATCTCCATCATCCATCAATTCATATATAATATAGTTCTTATGGGTTTATCACAGTAGGAGATAAGTTGGCTTTGATGAGCACAACAAATCTTTCAATCTCCCACTTGCGATTCAAAGCCAATCAGCAACTATTCTAAGACCCATTTCCTTTACATGTTTCTCAAAAACCTTTTGAGATAACGGTTTAGTCAGTGGGTCTGCCACGTTCTCCGCTGAAGCAATCTTTATGATGCTTACATCTCCTCTTTTGACAATTTCTCTTATCAAGTGAAATTTCCTCTGTACGTGCTTCATGCGTTGATGAGCACGGGGCTCTTTGACTTGAGCAACAGCCCCAGTGTTATCACAGTACAGAGTAATTGGAGATTCTATGTTTGGAACAACTCCAAGTTCCTGAATGAACTTCTTGATCCAAACAGCCTCTTTTGCTGCTTCAGAAGCGGCAATGTATTCGGCTTCAGTTGTAGAGTCAGCCACAGTACTTTGCTTGAAGCTCCTCCAACTGAAAGCCCCACCATTTAGTCCATAAACGAATCCAGAATTCGATTTACCATCATCTGGATCAGATTGGAAGTCAGAATCAACATATCCTTTTACTTCCAATGAACCACCACCATAGACTAAGCAATAATGCTTTGTCCTGTTAAGATATTTCAAAATATGCTTAACAGCGGTCCAATGACCTTCCCCAGGGTTGGATTGGTACCTACTTACAACACTCACTGCTTGTGCTATATCGGGCCTAGTACACAACATTGCATACATGATACTGCCAACAGCAGAAGCATAAGGGCAGCGTTTCATTTTATCCAATTCCTCATCAGTCTTAGGAGACATCTTTTCGGAAAGGATGATTCCATGACGAGAAGGCACGAAGCCTTTCTTGGAATCTTGCATGTTGTACTTAGCCACGATCTTATCAATGTAAGTAGATTGAGATAACCCCAACAATCTTCGGCTTCTATCTCTACAGAGCTTAAGACCAAGGACATATGATGCCTCACCCAAATCCTTCATAGAAAAATGAGTGGACAACCATAGCTTCACTGCTGATAACATTTCTACATCATTCCCAATGAGTAGAATGTCATCAACATATAGGACAAGGAATGTGATAGCACTCCCTTGTGTCTTTTTATAGACACAAGCTTCATCCGGATTTTGTGAGAAGCCAAATTGTTTAACTGTCTCATCAAAACGGATGTTCCAACTTCTGGAAGCCTGTTTAAGTCCATAAATGGACCTATTCAGCTTACATACTGACTGTTCCTCCCCACTAGATACAAATCCTGCAGGTTGGTTCATATAGATATCTTCATCAAGATACCCATTCAAGAAGGCAGTTTTTACATCCATCTGCCATATCTCGTAGTCATAGTATGCAGCTACGGCTAACAGAATTCTGATGGATTTAAGCATGACCACTGGCGAAAAGGTTTCCTCATAATCAATTCCTTCCTTTTGATTATACCCCTTTGCCACTAATCTTGCTTTAAAGGTTTCCACCTTTCCATCAGGTCCTCGTTTTCTCTTATAAAGCCATTTACAACCAATAGTCTTAATATTGATTGGTGGATCTACAAGAGTCCAGACCTGATTCTTATGCATAGAATCCATTTCTGAATTCATAGCATCAATCCATCTATCCCTGTCAATATCCTTCATTGCCTCATCATATGTTCTAGGATCTTGTTCGCAATTTTCTGAAATCATCATGAATGATTCATTCAGAAGTGTCAACTTTTGAGGCGGACGAATGATCCTTGAACTTCTTCGAATAGGCTCTAAAGGAATATTAACTCGAGTACTATCATTAGAAGCAGTACTATCAGATGTTTCAGTTAACTCTTGTAAGATAATCCCATTATCTTTCCTAGAGTCAACCACAAAATCTTCTTCCAAGAAGACCGCATCTCTACTAATGAACACCTTTTGTTCATTTGGATTATAGAAATAATAACCCATAGTGTCTTTTGGGTATCCTACAAATAGGCATCTTTCTGTTCTAGATTCCAACTTTGTAAATTTTTGCTTCCTGACATGTGCAGGACAGCCCCAAATTTTCAAGTGTCTCACACTCGGTCTTTTGTTAGTCCATAACTCGTATGGAGTTTTTGGGACCGATTTAGTTGGAACTCTATTCAACAGATAGACAGCGGTCTCTAACGCATAACCCCAAAAAGACACTGGCAGATCGGCCATGTTTATCATTGAGCGCACCATATCCAATAAGGTACGATTTCTTCTCTCAGAAACACCATTGAGTTGTGGTGTTCCCGGTGGTGTCAATTGTGAGAGAATTCCATTATCTTTAAGATAACCTCTGAACTCATCGGAGAGGTACTCGCCTCCTCTATCGGAGCGAAGGCACTTGATACTTCTACCTTTTTGTTTCTCAACTTCATTTCGAAATTCTTTGAACTTTTCAAAGGCTTCCGATTTATGATGTAACAGGTAGATGTACCCGTATCTAGAAAAGTCATCAGTGAAAGTGATGAAATAATAGATACCACCTCTTCCCATGTGGTTCATAGGTCCACATACATCAGTATGTATGAGATCTAATACATTTGAGCTTCTTTCACCTTTTCCAGAAAAAGGTAATCTAGTCATCTTTCCCTGAATGCAAGATTCACAGGTTGGATAAGTTTCTAATGTTAAGAAACTCAAAGGACCATCCTTAACCAACCTTTGAATTCTTTTGGCGTTAATATGACCAAGTCTCAAATGCCAAAGATAAGTGGGAACTATCTCTTCTCTTTTTCTCTTTGTTGAACCATTTCCATCACATGGTTCAGATTCAACATTCATGCTGCTTTCATGAAGGGTATGCAAGAAATAAAGACCATCATTTTTTAAACCACTTGCCACAAATTTGTTACGAAATTTAATCGTAACTTTACTACGAAATAGGAATGAATATCCCATATCATCCAATTTCGAAACAGAAATCAAATTTCTCCTAACTTGCGGCACATAAAGACAATCTTTCAAATAAAGAGTGGTTCCATCTAAAAGAACTAATTTAAAAGTTCCTAAAGATATGGCTGCAACTCTTGCATCTGATCCCATCAACAATGAGATCTCTCCTTCACTCAGCCTTCTTGTTTCCTGGAACCCCTGCCATGTGTTACACACATGAGTGGTTGCCCCGGAATCAAGACACCAGGAATTCGTAATTCCATGCATTAAGTTTGTCTCAATGATAAAGACAGAAGACTTACCATCTGATGGTTTCTTGTTCACTGTAGCAATGTAATGTTTACAATTACGCTTCCAGTGACCTTTCTTTCTACAGAAATGACATTCATCTCTGGACTTGTCCTTCCCCTTCTTTTTAGACTCATTCCTAACTTGAAGAGGGTTCTTGCCCTTGTTCTTTTTGTTATTCTTGCGCCTGGTCGTGGAGGACTGTCCTTCCATGACCATGATGGGCTTATCCTTCTTAAGCAACTCTTCCGCTCTTTGCAACATATTGCGCAGTTCAGGAAGTGTCACTACCTTGTCATTCATATGAAAGTTCAAAACAAAGTTATTGAATGACTTAGGCAACGAGCACAAGATAATGTCTATCTTGGTCGTATGGTCCATCTCAGCACCAAGGGAATCCAACACATTGATATACCCAATCATGGTCATCACATGATCATGAATAGGTGTTCCCTCAACCATTTTGGTGGACATAAGCCCTTGCATGGCATTCATCCTAGCAGAACGATTCTGCATCTCAAACATCTCTTTTAGGTTATTCATAATTTCCTTAGCAGTTGGCATCTTTTCATACTGCTGCTGAAGCCTATTCTCGAGAGATGCCAAGATATAGCACTTAGCCAAAGAATCATGCTCATGCCAAACATCATATGCTTTCTTTTCCTCTTTATGATCATCATCAAGAGGAGGAAGTATAGGTGGCAACTTGTTCAAAACATGTGCCAACTTCCCTGCAGTGAGCGCAATGTCAAGGTTTCTCTTCCAATCACAATAGTTTGCCCCATTAAGGCGGTTCTCTTCCAGATTCTTAGCAAACTGAGGACTAATGTTGTTCATGATTCTATAAAAGAACACACAAACAAAATACATAAGGCATAGCGGAGAAAATCAATATTTTCTTTAAATGTATCATATACAAGAAAGTACTAATTGCATTCAAAGTCACCCTCATGACCATATCATATCACATATGAGCAATTAGAAAAACAAGAACTTCATTTAATTGCAAGACTACTCCTTTTGGCATTAATCTAACAATAATGAAGCAAATATCATGCTATATTTATCTTATAACATTTATAAGATTCTTGTTTTTTAATTTTGGCTTCTAAAGACAATATACCCGCCATCCATTTTAGATCGGCATATCTCTTTAGTCAAGTGTACACCCATTGTCTAGATGTATCATATTGCTGTGAGAAACTAAATCATTTTAATTAAGCCCCCACTTGGCTATAACACATCCATTATCACCATAAAGTAAATCAATAAGCACAAATTATCATCAACCTAGTCATCTCCTTTTGGTATCAAACTAAGCCAACAATATCCATACTTATTATTTACGACAATGGAAAGCCTTTAGAAAATTAATCTTCTAAAGATATAATTTTCTATCTCTCACACTTGATATTTAAACACTGAGGGAATTTATTTTTGTATTTTGAACAATTCAAAAACATAAATTCATTTTCACAATTATCACCATAACTGTAAAATATATTGCAACACTTGCACAAGCATGCATAATAATTCTTAACAATAAATTCAAGCAATTATCATGCATTCATCCATATTTGCAAAATTTCAATAAATGAAATAATCATGCAAATAAGCTCCCACTGAATAAAGCATCCAATTATTCAGAAATAAATTATTCCAGAAAAATAAATATTCAAAATATTTAATTTCTGAAATAAATAAATAAATTGGAACTTGGAATAAATCAAGAAAACCATTTGGGCCAGTAAAACGTTTTTACTGTTGGGTTTTAAAAGAAATGTGGCCTATTTGGGCCTTATTTAAAAGGGCCCAAAAAACCATTTTTTTTTTTTTCGGTTTGCTGGACTTGCTCCAGCCCAAAAAACAATGGGCCTGCTGGACACAGCCCAACAATTGGGCCTGTTGTATTGCTGGCGGCCCACCAGCCCCTTCTCTCTCTCCCTCTTCGCGACGCAACCAGCAGCAGGAGCTTCGTTCCCCGCCGCCAGCCTGCCGTCGCACAGCCAGCCAGCCTCCAGGCGCCGTCGGCTGGGGCGGCACTGCCTCCCAGGGGTCCGGCGATCCGTCCGGCGACGTCCCCGCGGCCGACAGCCGCCGTCAGTGGCCTCCCCGAGAACGCAGTTTTCCGTTTTCGAATCGCAACCGTCGCGATTTTCTGGCGACATGAGCGCCATCAAAACGGCAACAAAATTTATATGGGTTTTGTTCCTTGAAGGCCGATGATCACAATGGAACAATTCCTTTTGATCAATTTCGCACACACAACACTTAATTTCGAAAATTAATGTTAGGGTTCTTGAACTTTTTCATAAACCCAGATTCGAAACGAATCAAAATTCAATCCGATTGAAGCGAAATCAGGCCTCCAAACCATGGGGTTATTGACCTTCGGCCTTGATACTTCAAAACCGAGTCATCCGCCAGCGACTTTCACGGACGGTGGTGGCCGGGGAGCGTCGGGATCAAAACGGGCAATTTTTGGTTAATCTCAAAAAATCAACCAGATCTTCTTTTCTCAGTAACAGAATTGTTTTCGAAGTATTCTTGTTCTCAACAAAAAAACCAGCAGCAACGAAAACAACAAGATCATCAAAAACAAGCAAGGATTCAGATCCGTGTGGGTTTTGTGTGTTTGTGTTCATCACATGAACAGTACACGAAAATCAAGAAATTAAATTCGTGAAAAACACACAAAATATTATTCCACAATCATAAACATGCTCTGATACCACTGTTGGGAATCCGAACGAGTTTCACGCTATTAAATTAGCGTACACCAGGATCGGATTGTAGAAATAATCACACGGGTACCTTGTTTTCGAAATTCCACAAATGCAGAATTCTCCAAGCTTAACACGCTCGAATTCCTTCTCTTCCGGTTGCACTATATGAGTGTTTGTGCTATTATTGTTTCTGGACTAATTATCTCTCTTGTTCAATAATACACAACCACTCCTTTTATAGGCAAAAGGTACAATAGCTTCTCTTAGAAGCTAAAGTACAACTTCTCTTAGAAGTTTGATCGGGTAGAGTTTAGAATGTGGCGTGGGACCCTTGGGATCTCTTAATCCTGTCAAATTAGTCCTCAACTAATTTACTGTTTACAAGTCAGTACAACATTTTATACGACCTTGTAAAATCTCCCAGAATTTCAGAGACAATTCACAAGTACCCATTTTATTCTATTCCGTTCACCGTCCAATATTGTTGCACATAATCCGGACTAGACCAACCACATCCAAGTTGTGGTACTGTCAATACGGAATTAAATATGTGCACGTCTCTTCAAGTTTATTCGGACTTTAAACAATTTAGAAAAACATTTATAAAATCTATATATACCATATATATAATTTTATATATAGAAAATAATATTTCCAAAACAATATTTTTCTAAATCGACCACGTGGATTTCTTAATCCGAAAAACCAAGAGACTTACTCCACAATATTCACTCTTATTTCAAGAGCGGTGAATTCTATGTTGAATAATCATGAACTTAACATGTTACATTTATGTGATCCAACATGTCCAAGTATATCCTATAGTAGGCATCATTGGTTGACATATCAAAATCACATAAAGTATACATTTAAATTCATATTATTCTCAAGTCTACGGAATAAATAACATTTACTCTTTCTCAACAGTTGAAGGTCTAAGAGTAATTGATTTAGTCCTGTTCAAATATTTATCTCCATAAATATCCACATACACATTAGGAATCAATATTCCAGTGATTGAGACAAATCACTCTATCTCATATAGTAATGTCATATGTGCAATCTTTTATGAGTAATCAACCCATGTATATACTCATAGATTGTGAACACCTTTTAAAGAACTACAAAGATGAATTAAGTCTCATGTGACATGATCTCCATCATCCATCAATTCATATATAATATAGTTCTTATGGGTTTATCACAGTAGGAGATAAGTTGGCTTTGATGAGCACAACAAATCTTTCAATCTCCCACTTGCGATTCAAAGCCAATCAGCAACTATTCTAAGACCCATTTCCTTTACATGTTTCTCAAAAACCTTTTGAGATAACGGTTTAGTCAGTGGGTCTGCCACGTTCTCCGCTGAAGCAATCTTTATGATGCTTACATCTCCTCTTTTGACAATTTCTCTTATCAAGTGAAATTTCCTCTGTACGTGCTTCATGCGTTGATGAGCACGGGGCTCTTTGACTTGAGCAACAGCCCCAGTGTTATCACAGTACAGAGTAATTGGAGATTCTATGTTTGGAACAACTCCAAGTTCCTGAATGAACTTCTTGATCCAAACAGCCTCTTTTGCTGCTTCAGAAGCGGCAATGTATTCGGCTTCAGTTGTAGAGTCAGCCACAGTACTTTGCTTGAAGCTCCTCCAACTGAAAGCCCCACCATTTAGTCCATAAACGAATCCAGAATTCGATTTACCATCATCTGGATCAGATTGGAAGTCAGAATCAACATATCCTTTTACTTCCAATGAACCACCACCATAGACTAAGCAATAATGCTTTGTCCTGTTAAGATATTTCAAAATATGCTTAACAGCGGTCCAATGACCTTCCCCAGGGTTGGATTGGTACCTACTTACAACACTCACTGCTTGTGCTATATCGGGCCTAGTACACAACATTGCATACATGATACTGCCAACAGCAGAAGCATAAGGGCAGCGTTTCATTTTATCCAATTCCTCATCAGTCTTAGGAGACATCTTTTCGGAAAGGATGATTCCATGACGAGAAGGCACGAAGCCTTTCTTGGAATCTTGCATGTTGTACTTAGCCACGATCTTATCAATGTAAGTAGATTGAGATAACCCCAACAATCTTCGGCTTCTATCTCTACAGAGCTTAAGACCAAGGACATATGATGCCTCACCCAAATCCTTCATAGAAAAATGAGTGGACAACCATAGCTTCACTGCTGATAACATTTCTACATCATTCCCAATGAGTAGAATGTCATCAACATATAGGACAAGGAATGTGATAGCACTCCCTTGTGTCTTTTTATAGACACAAGCTTCATCCGGATTTTGTGAGAAGCCAAATTGTTTAACTGTCTCATCAAAACGGATGTTCCAACTTCTGGAAGCCTGTTTAAGTCCATAAATGGACCTATTCAGCTTACATACTGACTGTTCCTCCCCACTAGATACAAATCCTGCAGGTTGGTTCATATAGATATCTTCATCAAGATACCCATTCAAGAAGGCAGTTTTTACATCCATCTGCCATATCTCGTAGTCATAGTATGCAGCTACGGCTAACAGAATTCTGATGGATTTAAGCATGACCACTGGCGAAAAGGTTTCCTCATAATCAATTCCTTCCTTTTGATTATACCCCTTTGCCACTAATCTTGCTTTAAAGGTTTCCACCTTTCCATCAGGTCCTCGTTTTCTCTTATAAAGCCATTTACAACCAATAGTCTTAATATTGATTGGTGGATCTACAAGAGTCCAGACCTGATTCTTATGCATAGAATCCATTTCTGAATTCATAGCATCAATCCATCTATCCCTGTCAATATCCTTCATTGCCTCATCATATGTTCTAGGATCTTGTTCGCAATTTTCTGAAATCATCATGAATGATTCATTCAGAAGTGTCAACTTTTGAGGCGGACGAATGATCCTTGAACTTCTTCGAATAGGCTCTAAAGGAATATTAACTCGAGTACTATCATTAGAAGCAGTACTATCAGATGTTTCAGTTAACTCTTGTAAGATAATCCCATTATCTTTCCTAGAGTCAACCACAAAATCTTCTTCCAAGAAGACCGCATCTCTACTAATGAACACCTTTTGTTCATTTGGATTATAGAAATAATAACCCATAGTGTCTTTTGGGTATCCTACAAATAGGCATCTTTCTGTTCTAGATTCCAACTTTGTAAATTTTTGCTTCCTGACATGTGCAGGACAGCCCCAAATTTTCAAGTGTCTCACACTCGGTCTTTTGTTAGTCCATAACTCGTATGGAGTTTTTGGGACCGATTTAGTTGGAACTCTATTCAACAGATAGACAGCGGTCTCTAACGCATAACCCCAAAAAGACACTGGCAGATCGGCCATGTTTATCATTGAGCGCACCATATCCAATAAGGTACGATTTCTTCTCTCAGAAACACCATTGAGTTGTGGTGTTCCCGGTGGTGTCAATTGTGAGAGAATTCCATTATCTTTAAGATAACCTCTGAACTCATCGGAGAGGTACTCGCCTCCTCTATCGGAGCGAAGGCACTTGATACTTCTACCTTTTTGTTTCTCAACTTCATTTCGAAATTCTTTGAACTTTTCAAAGGCTTCCGATTTATGATGTAACAGGTAGATGTACCCGTATCTAGAAAAGTCATCAGTGAAAGTGATGAAATAATAGATACCACCTCTTCCCATGTGGTTCATAGGTCCACATACATCAGTATGTATGAGATCTAATACATTTGAGCTTCTTTCACCTTTTCCAGAAAAAGGTAATCTAGTCATCTTTCCCTGAATGCAAGATTCACAGGTTGGATAAGTTTCTAATGTTAAGAAACTCAAAGGACCATCCTTAACCAACCTTTGAATTCTTTTGGCGTTAATATGACCAAGTCTCAAATGCCAAAGATAAGTGGGAACTATCTCTTCTCTTTTTCTCTTTGTTGAACCATTTCCATCACATGGTTCAGATTCAACATTCATGCTGCTTTCATGAAGGGTATGCAAGAAATAAAGACCATCATTTTTTAAACCACTTGCCACAAATTTGTTACGAAATTTAATCGTAACTTTACTACGAAATAGGAATGAATATCCCATATCATCCAATTTCGAAACAGAAATCAAATTTCTCCTAACTTGCGGCACATAAAGACAATCTTTCAAATAAAGAGTGGTTCCATCTAAAAGAACTAATTTAAAAGTTCCTAAAGATATGGCTGCAACTCTTGCATCTGATCCCATCAACAATGAGATCTCTCCTTCACTCAGCCTTCTTGTTTCCTGGAACCCCTGCCATGTGTTACACACATGAGTGGTTGCCCCGGAATCAAGACACCAGGAATTCGTAATTCCATGCATTAAGTTTGTCTCAATGATAAAGACAGAAGACTTACCATCTGATGGTTTCTTGTTCACTGTAGCAATGTAATGTTTACAATTACGCTTCCAGTGACCTTTCTTTCTACAGAAATGACATTCATCTCTGGACTTGTCCTTCCCCTTCTTTTTAGACTCATTCCTAACTTGAAGAGGGTTCTTGCCCTTGTTCTTTTTGTTATTCTTGCGCCTGGTCGTGGAGGACTGTCCTTCCATGACCATGATGGGCTTATCCTTCTTAAGCAACTCTTCCGCTCTTTGCAACATATTGCGCAGTTCAGGAAGTGTCACTACCTTGTCATTCATATGAAAGTTCAAAACAAAGTTATTGAATGACTTAGGCAACGAGCACAAGATAATGTCTATCTTGGTCGTATGGTCCATCTCAGCACCAAGGGAATCCAACACATTGATATACCCAATCATGGTCATCACATGATCATGAATAGGTGTTCCCTCAACCATTTTGGTGGACATAAGCCCTTGCATGGCATTCATCCTAGCAGAACGATTCTGCATCTCAAACATCTCTTTTAGGTTATTCATAATTTCCTTAGCAGTTGGCATCTTTTCATACTGCTGCTGAAGCCTATTCTCGAGAGATGCCAAGATATAGCACTTAGCCAAAGAATCATGCTCATGCCAAACATCATATGCTTTCTTTTCCTCTTTATGATCATCATCAAGAGGAGGAAGTATAGGTGGCAACTTGTTCAAAACATGTGCCAACTTCCCTGCAGTGAGCGCAATGTCAAGGTTTCTCTTCCAATCACAATAGTTTGCCCCATTAAGGCGGTTCTCTTCCAGATTCTTAGCAAACTGAGGACTAATGTTGTTCATGATTCTATAAAAGAACACACAAACAAAATACATAAGGCATAGCGGAGAAAATCAATATTTTCTTTAAATGTATCATATACAAGAAAGTACTAATTGCATTCAAAGTCACCCTCATGACCATATCATATCACATATGAGCAATTAGAAAAACAAGAACTTCATTTAATTGCAAGACTACTCCTTTTGGCATTAATCTAACAATAATGAAGCAAATATCATGCTATATTTATCTTATAACATTTATAAGATTCTTGTTTTTTAATTTTGGCTTCTAAAGACAATATACCCGCCATCCATTTTAGATCGGCATATCTCTTTAGTCAAGTGTACACCCATTGTCTAGATGTATCATATTGCTGTGAGAAACTAAATCATTTTAATTAAGCCCCCACTTGGCTATAACACATCCATTATCACCATAAAGTAAATCAATAAGCACAAATTATCATCAACCTAGTCATCTCCTTTTGGTATCAAACTAAGCCAACAATATCCATACTTATTATTTACGACAATGGAAAGCCTTTAGAAAATTAATCTTCTAAAGATATAATTTTCTATCTCTCACACTTGATATTTAAACACTGAGGGAATTTATTTTTGTATTTTGAACAATTCAAAAACATAAATTCATTTTCACAATTATCACCATAATTGTAAAATATATTGCAACACTTGCACAAGCATGCATAATAATTCTTAACAATAAATTCAAGCAATTATCATGCATTCATCCATATTTGCAAAATTTCAATAAATGAAATAATCATGCAAATAAGCTCCCACTGAATAAAGCATCCAATTATTCAGAAATAAATTATTCCAGAAAAATAAATATTCAAAATATTTAATTTCTGAAATAAATAAATAAATTGGAACTTGGAATAAATCAAGAAAACCATTTGGGCCAGTAAAACCTTTTTACTGTTGGGTTTTAAAAGAAATGTGGCCTATTTGGGCCTTATTTAAAAGGGCCCAAAAAACCATTTTTTTTTTTTTTCGGTTTGCTGGACTTGCTCCAGCCCAAAAAACAATGGGCCTGCTGGACACAGCCCAACAATTGGGCCTGTTGTATTGCTGGCGGCCCACCAGCCCCTTCTCTCTCTCCCTCTTCGCGACGCAACCAGCAGCAGGAGCTTCGTTCCCCGCCGCCAGCCTGCCGTCGCACAGCCAGCCAGCCTCCAGGCGCCGTCGGCTGGGGCGGCACTGCCTCCCAGGGGTCCGGCGATCCGTCCGGCGACGTCCCCGCGGCCGACAGCCGCCGTCAGTGGCCTCCCCGAGAACGCAGTTTTCCGTTTTCGAATCGCAACCGTCGCGATTTTCCGGCGACATGAGCGCCATCAAAACGGCAACAAAATTTATATGGGTTTTGTTCCTTGAAGGCCGATGATCACAATGGAACAATTCCTTTTGATCAATTTCGCACACACAACACTTAATTTCGAAAATTAATGTTAGGGTTCTTGAACTTTTTCATAAACCCAGATTCGAAACGAATCAAAATTCAATCCGATTGAAGCGAAATCAGGCCTCCAAACCATGGGGTTATTGACCTTCGGCCTTGATACTTCAAAACCGAGTCATCCGCCAGCGACTTTCACGGACGGTGGTGGCCGGGGAGCGTCGGGATCAAAACGGGCAATTTTTGGTTAATCTCAAAAAATCAACCAGATCTTCTTTTCTCAGTAACAGAATTGTTTTCGAAGTATTCTTGTTCTCAACAAAAAAACCAGCAGCAACGAAAACAACAAGATCATCAAAAACAAGCAAGGATTCAGATCCGTGTGGGTTTTGTGTGTTTGTGTTCATCACATGAACAGTACACGAAAATCAAGAAATTAAATTCGTGAAAAACACACAAAATATTATTCCACAATCATAAACATGCTCTGATACCACTGTTGGGAATCCGAACGAGTTTCACGCTATTAAATTAGCGTACACCAGGATCGGATTGCAGAAATAATCACACGGGTACCTTGTTTTCGAAATTCCACAAATGCAGAATTCTCCAAGCTTAACACGCTCGAATTCCTTCTCTTCCGGTTGCACTATATGAGTGTTTGTGCTATTATTGTTTCTGGACTAATTATCTCTCTTGTTCAATAATACACAACCACTCCTTTTATAGGCAAAAGGTACAATAGCTTCTCTTAGAAGCTAAAGTACAACTTCTCTTAGAAGTTTGATCGGGTAGAGTTTAGAATGTGGCGTGGGACCCTTGGGATCTCTTAATCCTGTCAAATTAGTCCTCAACTAATTTACTGTTTACAAGTCAGTACAACATTTTATACGACCTTGTAAAATCTCCCAGAATTTCAGAGACAATTCACAAGTACCCATTTTATTCTATTCCGTTCACCGTCCAATATTGTTGCACATAATCCGGACTAGACCAACCACATCCAAGTTGTGGTACTGTCAATACGGAATTAAATATGTGCACGTCTCTTCAAGTTTATTCGGACTTTAAACAATTTAGAAAAACATTTATAAAATCTATATATACCATATATATAATTTTATATATAGAAAATAATATTTCCAAAACAATATTTTTCTAAATCGACCACGTGGATTTCTTAATCCGAAAAACCAAGAGACTTACTCCACAATATTCACTCTTATTTCAAGAGCGGTGAATTCTATGTTGAATAATCATGAACTTAACATGTTACATTTATGTGATCCAACATGTCCAAGTATATCCTATAGTATGCATCATTGGTTGACATATCAAAATCACATAAAGTATACATTTAAATTCATATTATTCTCAAGTCTACGGAATAAATAACATTTACTCTTTCTCAACAGTTGAAGGTCTAAGAGTAATTGATTTAGTCCTGTTCAAATATTTATCTCCATAAATATCCACATACACATTAGGAATCAATATTCCAGTGATTGAGACAAATCACTCTATCTCATATAGTAATGTCATATGTGCAATCTTTTATGAGTAATCAACCCATGTATATACTCATAGATTGTGAACACCTTTTAAAGAACTACAAAGATGAATTAAGTCTCATGTGACATGATCTCCATCATCCATCAATTCATATATAATATAGTTCTTATGGGTTTATCACAGTAGGAGATAAGTTGGCTTTGATGAGCACAACAAATCTTTCAGATTCACCCCTTAGCAAAATCAAGATAAATTTGCAATTGATAAATGACATCGTTCGTACCAAGTACAACTAAAATGTACATCCCCAGTTAACAATCCACAGATAAGAAAAAGACTGGTTTTGAAACAATATTTCACCCGACGAGAAATCTTCTGCTTGAAACACAAGTTTGTTCTGCTTTCTCCGAATGACCCAGGTAATGATGATGAAAATAGCTTCCAATGCTAGAGCTTGCTGTTTTGTGAGCCCTCAATTCTGCTTAAATTTCAAATATTCCGACAGCAAATTTCCTGTTGGAGATCCTATCTGACACCAATAAAAAATCCTATTCCAATGTAATTGTTGGCTTGAATTTTACTGAAAATTTCAGAGAGAAAGAGTTGTTCTGACTTTTGAGAACGCGTCTTTTCATGAAAGCCTTACTTGGATGTAGTATAAGACATAAAATTGATTCTTCCAATAGCATAGCACCTAACAAACTAACACGGAAATAAACAAGCGCTCCCTGGTAAAAATTAGTTGTTTTGATAAAGATTAGCTTTTTTTATTATACCAACAATGTCCTTCATATTTTATTTTTATAAAAGAATGGATATCAAAATTGAGTTTTCTATATGTTCTGTAATTCAACCTTATTTGTTGTATTATTAGGCATAAAATGGATTCTTCTAACAATGCCCGACAAACTTACATAGAAGTAATCAAGCCGGCCACAGGTCTCTAATTAATCGGGGCAATTGCCCCCACAGAAAATTTGTGAATCTTGGCCAATATATGTATGTTACTTTAAAGTATAGTTCCTTAATCTTTCATTTTTCAATAAATACCCCCACAAAAAATTTCGTGTGTATAAGTAATAATTTTTTAAATGAGTATTTATCCTGTCATTTTACCTTTAGTTGTTGAAAAGTAAGTAAAAGTTTAAGTACTAACTTGCAGTTAACGCGAGATCATCTTAAACACTTCGCCCAAGACCTAGCATCCACCGTTGCCCTTTTGAACCTTCGTGTTCTTCCTCTAATCCTCAATTCAGTTAATTTCCATTTATTGCTTCAAAATTTCATAGATTCTAAAGGTTGTAATGTTGTGTAGGTTATTTATTTTACTTGTTTCATTTTCTTTTTTATTTTCATTGTCTAATTTTCTTATTTAGATTTAAATTTTTTTTATTAGATGTGCTTCATTAATATTTATGAAATTTTTTCTATATGTTTGTTAGATACTTCAACTTATATGTACATTGGTTGATGAATAGATCGATATTTTATTTTTGAAAATTTTCTAGTTGTTATAAGTTACAAAGCTAGGCTGCAACTCTATTCCATCTGTTCTCTGGTTTTTTTGTGACTGTATCGTAGGCTCCTAGTCATCTTTAACTAATTTGTAGTGTGAAGTATGAACTATAAACAAAAAGAAATTGTCACCCACTCATAGAACAAATGATAAATGCTATGTGATAGTCTGTCATTGTTTTTGTAGTGACAGACACATCTAATACCATCCATCCAAATAGGACCCTTGAAACCCATGTGAATTTTATTTGCATAAATGGTTAGCAAAATATTTGTAATTTCAAAAAGTAATGACAGTCTGTCATATAATTATTGTCCTAGAAAAAATGAAGGTTAATGAAAGGTGGTGAGCTTACTACTAGAGAGGAATTGCATTCCTTAGAAGAGCCATCTACATTTCATGAATCAATAGAATCATTTAGAACTAGCTAAGTAATTGTTGACTTGAATTCTGCTAATAATTTAAGAGAGGAAGGCCTATTCTAAATTTTGAGAATGTGCTTTCTCACGGAAGCCTTACTTGGATGTAGTGAAACATTTCAGGAAGGGCTTTTAATGTCTCTTTTTATTATAATCATATATGTATGCCAACAATGTTCTTTCAAATTTTTTATTTTTATAAAAAAATTAATTTTATTAGGCATAATATTGATTCTTCTAATGATGCCTGACAAACTTCATTAAAACTATCAAGTCACCTTTATCAGCCAACAGTCACAAAACTTGTCGAATAGCCAATACTTCAACTTGGTTAGAGTCAGCAACCCCTACTGGAATAGAAAAAACATCCAAGGGGTAGCCACAATGATCCCTTAAAATAACTCCTATTGCACTAAGCCCAATCATATATGTATGCCAACAATGTTCTTCATATGAGGCATAAAATTCATTCTTATAATAATTCCTGACAACTTACATGGAAATAATCGAAATTGTCTGCCTCATAATAAAAATTAGCTGTCTTTATAAAGATTAGTTGTTTCTTTGTTTTCATTGTTTATCATTTAAGTATTTTCGCCAATAAGAATAAAAATATATTTAAGATTTTGAATCTATTCGATGAGCTTCTTGGACTAGTTAAAGGTTTACATCATTGCCTAGTGGGGGTGGAGCGCTCTTGATCCCCATGGCTCCATTCCTTGGAAATACTTTTCTGGCTAATTAATTGCACGTTGCCTATTTTATTTCGAAAATACACAGTTTCAACATTGAATGTAAGCACTTTTTATTTTTATCGTGTTTGATAGCAACGTTTTAAATTATAATTTAAACTGTGTAGTCTATGTGTACCAGTAAATTTATGATATCTGGTAATAGTTTCATTGTTAATTAATAGTTTAAATTACTGATTTTTCCTTCATCTAAATAAAAATCAGCCACTTTTCCTTCACTGCAAGAGAGAAAATATAGGTTTCGCAAACAAAAAGGGCAAACTGAAACTTCATCCAAACATTTTAGAGCATTTTTATAAGGGAAAAACTACAAATTTGTTACCCTTGTTTGCTTAATGTTGCAATTTTATCACCCTTACTTTTTTCTTGGTGCAAGACTTCCACTCATATTACATTTTGGGAGCAAATTTGTCATCTGCTCATATTACATAAGAGGCGGGTTGCACCAAAAGACCATAAGAGTGGCAAAATTGTAACTGTGACCAAACTATAGCGACAAAATTTGCCCATTTTCCCGTTTTGTAATTATGTTCTTGTCCACCATTTTTTTTAAAAATGTTAAAGTTTAGTCATCATAAGTTTTAAAAATATTCAATTTAGTCCTCAAACTTCAAAAAAATTCCATGTAAGTCACCAAAATTTGAAATTCTTCAAATTGGTCATGAGATGACAGCATTAAATGTCATATCATCACTTCCCCAAAAGCAAAAATTTTCAAACTGACTTGGCAAAACATAAAAGGTTTAGGAACTAACAGAGTTGAAACAATTTTGAGACTTGTTTGACAAGTCAACGAGTTTAAGATTGACTAAGCAAAATGCAAAAACTTTTAGGACCTAGAGTGGAATGTCCCAATTTAACTTCATGCTGATTGCGGAACTTCTCTTGAAGATTTGCCCATAAAGCTGAATATTGAATAAATATATACACGCCTTGCAATTAAATCGTGCAATTCACAACACCAGAGATGCCAACATAGTTGAGTTGAAAGTTGAGAGAAGCTTCATCTTGGTTCCCTATGTATAAAAAAAAAACAAAAATCTACAGCGACTGACTTCCATCAGCCCTCTCTTTTTTGGGACGCTCTTCTTGGACCTCTTCATGCCTCTTCATATTCTTCATCATCAACAAATTCAGCCTTCAGCAGTAGTACAAGTTGTTAGTAGTGAAGAAAAGTTTAATGTTGAACTCCATTAACATTAAACTTAATTTCCTTCATTGCTAACAACTTCATTTAAATCACCCATAACAATCCAAGGATCAAAAATCTGAAAAGACAATTCATAGATTCTCTTCCAAGCTACAGGCCAATTGTCCAAAATATTTTCCCTCTTAAATGTATAAATGATCAGACGCCTTAAGTATATCAACATTTAATTGCCTACTATTCCCCAAAATCCAAATTCTACTATTGAGAGCTTTCCAACCGGTAGAACATTTATTGGCAATTTTGAAAAATGTTGTAATTTTCACCCAAGTCTCAACCAAAGCAATAAGGGACAACCTACGCTCGTGAATAATTTGTACAAAAGCCAAGCAAGAAAGACGTAGAGCAAAGACAAGCCCCTTATTTGTGTGGTTTATTACAAGAGAGTATATATTCTTACAAAAGCTAAAGATTTAGCACCAAATAAATCCTACACTGGAACAGATGATGATGGCCAGTTATCTGGGTTCCAAGCCCACTGCTGGCCGCAACAACTGTTAAACTCATCGTCGCAACTATTGGTATAGTCATCATATTCTGAATAGCCAGCACTGAGACAATCAGGTTCGCAAAGAGCATGGCAGTTTCCTAGAGGATATTGTCGAGAATAGAGGCATCTAGGAGAGCAACAACATTCACCAACTGAAACATCACAATAGTCATGAATACTTCCAGCACCTCTCCTTCTACAAAAGTCCTGGCATTTGGTTTCATTAGGATCGTAGCAATCAGGTGTACCATTAGCCCCTGTCCCTATATATGGCTCTTTTAAGCTACACTCTGGACCTTGCCCTATTGCAATCTCTTCAAAAAAACAATTTATAAGGAAAAAGGAAAAAAAAAAAAAAAGTCAATCTCTTCATATATTCAATGTAATGAAAAAGCTTCATGCTAAGACAAACGAATTAAGTTTGAAAGAAAAAGGGCCATGATGAACATTTGACATTTTATATTTACAATTTTTTAAAGTAAACTCATATGAAACAATATTAATTGTATTATTAGTTAACTTTTTTAGTATTCATAATTTTCAAAATGTTCACATAAAAACTGAATACGCTAAACTAAAACCAAGTGAAATTTACGAGGATATAAATTAAACTCCTACAAATTCCATTAACATTTTGGTAAATTTTTCAATGACACATCTCATAGTTGTAAAAATTTTGACATGTAAACTGAATATCATAAACAAATGGGAATCAAACTCCATGAAGTTGTATATTTTGCATTAATACTTATTAAATTCTCTATTGACACATATAGTTTTTGAAGTATTTACATATAAATTGAATATATGAATAAATTAAACTGAAAGAGATTAGAACTAATATTTTCATTGATAAATGTTTGCACTTGAATAATTTCGTTTTTAACTCTATGAAATTAATTAAAGGAACAATTGTACAACTTTTGGAAATTATTTTTAACAATATTAAATTTTCTTGAAAATTTTATTCAATTCAATCTTAGGTTCATAAAATATTGGTAGAAAAAAGGAAATGAAATTTTTTTTTATTATTCCCAAATATGTAAAATCACAAAAAAGCCTACAAGTGTCCTAATTGTAAAAAAATAGTTGTGAAAGTGACAACCCCAAAAACTATAATTATTAGTGGCCTAGAGCAAAAGCAAGAAGCAGGTTATTAAGAATATGCTATATTTGAGAGCAGCATCTATAATTTTTATTTTATAATAATTTGCATAGAAGTATATGAGATAAGAAGTGAAACTTAATATATAAATCAATTCAAACAATAATTTAGAAATCAAATATTTATGAATTGTCTCCTCTAATCTTGCTTTAAGTGATTGTTTGTTTAAAATATTACGTGGGGGACTGAATTGAAAGGGAGGTTGGAGCTTGATGGCTTTTTTGTAGTTGATCCTAAAAGCAGGTCTTCTTCCTCAAGAAAGAGAAACGGAGAAACAGAAGGGGCACGCAGGGACAGAACAGATTCGATAGTCACAGAACAAAGAAACGGAAGACAGAGCTCGGGAAACCACTTAATCTTTAACCCATTACGATCTCCAGTTGAACCTTAACGGCGACAGTTGCGAGCTCATCGCTACTGCTGGCGGAGCACCAGTCGCCGACGTCGCCATAGCCGTCCGCCATCAAGCACCTCGCCGCCAGACCCATAATCGTCCTAACTCATCGGAAACCTGCTTTTTTTTCCAATAAAAAAAGCTTTTTTTGAACGTTTTCCTCAAAAAATGGAATCGGCGCTTGGAGCGTGTGAGCGGCTGCTGATTTTGGTGAATTGGGGCATCTAGGGCCTACATGATTAATGGAAGCAATAAATCCAAACAGAAACATAAAAATCTCAGAAGCCGATATCATATATACGGACAGCTTGGGAATGAAAAGATGAGCTTCTAGACGAGGTGGAGCTGTGGCGAAGGTGGGCAGAGGTCAGGCAGCTCAGGTGCTCGGCAGTGCTTGGGGGACGTCAGGGGCGGACTTATGTTTTTATAAAGGAGGGGCCAAAGCAAGTATTTTTGTAAATTATATTCCTTATATGAAAATTTGACCAATTTTAAGGAGGGACAAAATTACAGGTATTTTATAATTTTAGGGGCTACAGGCTAGTTCCACCGATGGATTTGAAAAGAGATATGAGACAACAGGAAGTTGCTGGCAACGAGAACGCCAAGCCGGTTCAAGACTCCAATGAACCAATTGAGTAAATATGAACACAATAGTCCAGTTGTGGAGATAGAGATGTAGGGAAGCTGCAGGACAATGGCCAGGATGGAAATAGCCCAATGCCGATAACCAGACTGGTGGTTCAGGTGGTGTATTTTCTGTCAGAAGGCTTGGACAAAAAGTTGAAAAGAATTTAGTTTCTCTAGGTTTCTCAGACTGCAGCAGATACAGCTGAAAGTGACTACTTTCATAGGGAAGGTGATGCTAGAGAGGTTGGCAATGAAGCTGCAGACTGCAGCCCAGAAAATACAAATGTTTGGGAGATTGGGAACAGCCTTGTTTTCAGACATGAAATCTCCAAAGCATGCATGAAGCTTATGGATCACAAGCAGAAGCAAGAAGAACAAGTGTTCATCGTTTGAATAATAGCAAAGGAGGTTGTGACTCAAATGATCTCCAATGTCCTGCAAATGAAGTGGAAGAAGACAAGTCTGTAGGCTTGGTTGATCAGAAAACTGGGTTGCTGCAGAATATGGAGTTGGAGTTCAAAAACACATGAAATGAGGACGAGCTCAATTCAATGAAAATGGAAAATAGTTTCATCCTATATATATATAAGAAACAGATATTTATGAACTTACTACTAGAGAGGAGGATGCCACAGCAGAGCAATAAAATAAGAATTGCATTCCTTAGAACAGCCATCTGCATTCATGAATCAATAGAATTGGTTAGAATTACCCAAGTAATTGTTGACTTGAACTCTGTTGAAATTTGAAGAGAGAAAAGCCTGTTTTGAATTCTGAGAATGTGTTTTTTCATAAAAGCCTTGCTTGGGTGTAGATGAAGATCTCAGGATAATCATGTATATATGCCAACAATGTTCTTCATATTTTATTTTCATAAAAAAAATAAATATCAAAACTGAATTTTCTATATGTTTTGTAATTCACCCTTATTTCTAGTACCATTCGGCATAAATTGATTCTTCTAATAATGTCTGACAAACTTACATGGAAATATTCAAGCCGTCCGCCTTCTGATAAAAATTTGCTGTCTTGATAAAGATTAGCTGTTTTTCGTTTGTATTGCTTCTCATTTAAGTATTTTCGCCAGTAATAATAAAAATATGTTTAAACGTTTTGAACCTATTCAACAAGCTACTTGGAATCGTTAAAGGTTTACATCATTACCTAATGAGGGCGGAGCTTTTGAAGTTCTAAGACCATGGCTTCATTCCTAGGCAATACTTTTCTTGTGTAATTACACTTTGCCTATTTTATTTTAGAAATACACAATTTTTAATTTTTATACTGAATGCAAACACTCTATAATTTTTATCGCATTTTATATCAATATTTTAAATTGTAAATTAAACTATGTAGTGTACGTCCCCTAGTAAATTTAGGATATCTGATAATAGTTTGATTGCTAATTAATATTTTAATTTTTTTTATTTTTCCTCCATCTAAATAAAAATCAGCCACGTTTCCTTTCCTTAAAGGTGAAATATAGTTTCCGAAAACTTTTAGCAAAAATTAAAGTTTTGTCCTCATAGCTTTTTCAAAATTTTCAATTCATGCTTCAAACCTCAAACAACCTTGCATGCAAGTCACCAAAAATTTGAAATTTGTCATTTTGATCACCGGAGATAACAGCATTAAATTAATTCCATACCTTCACTTCCCCAAAAGCAAAGATTTTCAAACTGACTTAGCAAAACACAAAACGTTTAGTACTACTAGGGTTAAAACCATTTTGAGACTTGTTCGGCAGATCAATGAGTTTAAGATTGATTTAGCAAAATGCCAAAACTTTTAGGACTTAAGAGTGCAATACCAATTTTCGCCTCCTGCTGACTGCGGAACTTCTCTTGAAGATTTGCCTATAAAGCTGGATATTGAATAAATATATACACGCCTTGCAAATAGATCGTGCAATTTACAACATCAGACATGCCAACATCGTTGGAGTTGAGACTTGAGAGAAGCCTCATCTCGGTTCTCTATATATCCAAAAAAAACAAAAATCTACAGCGACTGGCGCCCATCAGTCCTCTCTTTTGTGGGACGCTCTTCTTGGATCTCTTCATATTCTTCATCATCACCCCTCCTTCCAGCTTGCTCTTTCCAATAAGCAACCAACTTTTTCAACCGAACCACCTCCTTCGAGGCAACATTCTTGCTGGGGTCATTAACAATCGCCCGAACTCTCGAAGCATATCTGAAGTTTAAGCAACAGTTTGATGATCACTTCATTAATGGAAGCATTTCTTTCATTCAATGAACAATACACACATGAACAATAATTAAGCTACAAGTCAAAGGAAAGGATGCCAGAATATGTTGACTCGTAGAACATCGAAGGGGGATCAGCCTCGATCCACTCATAAGTAGATGTTTCTATCTGATGGAAGGATATGCCCACACCCCGCAAGATGAATGGTTTCCACACAAACATGATAAAATAATTTTCAGATATAACCCTCAGCCACAAATAGGATAGTTTGGAAGGCAAGATTTCAGGGCACTCCTATTTTCACCAAAATGTCTATATTCTTTATGCCTTGGGGTGCAAGTATGATTGGACAGCTAAAATTATACTACAATTATGAAACAAGAAGGGGAAAAATCAACACAGATAAAGAACTTACGCTAAAGAGTTGTATGTCTCATCCAAATGAGATTCAGCTGGAGACGCATTCACAAACATCAAGGTTTTTGCATTGCCACCCAGTGAATCACTCATTAACATGGTTAACTTGTGATTTCGATAAGGAATATGTTGGCTGCCGGAAGATAAAGCACTGATGACATCGCCCAGTGCCGAGAGTGATTTGTTGATACTCTGTGCTTCTTTTAGCTGGCCACCAGTTGAACCTGATTTCTTCACTCTTTCTGAACCGGCAAGATCTACAAAACTTAGCTGCACAAATTTCCAGAGGTTCAACTATCACATAAAAAACTATTTTCCAATAACAATGCTAATGTTTTGTTTAACCCGATTTAATCACATGTTCTTATTGCGAATAAAAGAATATGCATTACTTATTATTCACATCGCATAAATTAGGAAATAACTCAGTGACATATGCAGTATTTCTTGTCCCATAATACCTGACTAGATTTTGTGATGACTATATTTTATGATGTAACAAGAACATGATAGCGTCCTTAAACAACAAATATACCTTGCCCCTCGCAACAGACTGCGTCTGAAGATTTGTACTTTCAATAATGATTGAAAATATCAAATGAGACCTGGAACTTTCTTCATTCATCTGGGTCCCAGAAGTGTGCCGTCGATCAGCGCCCTTTTGAATAATGCTTTTTAACTCCTCTGATGTTGAGATCGATACAACTGTGACATTCTCAATAGAAACCATGCCCTGGCAATATTCAAAGCAAAAATGTAGAACTAACAGTGTAATTAGGCCTAGAACGAAGAGGAAAAATAGTAACATTCATTTATCTGTAGGAATAAAAGAAATATAGAAAATCACAACGTACAATTGTAACAGCAATAGTTAAAGAATCATATACCATCATCAACCAATTCAGTTTAAACCACAATGAATGGATTACAAATTATTACCTTTGAATCTTTCTTGATATCCAATTTCATAGCCTTTGTGTTCTTTGGTAACAGAAGGTCTACTAGGGTGTCTTGATAAAGCTCCACCATATATGCCTGTAACATTTCATGAACTTGAAGATGCGTCATTGGAAAAACAACTTACTACAACAGTATAAAAGAAAGACATCATAATCCCTTAAAATCATCATCTACTTGCTTATTACACCTTAACAATATTTTCCACGAATTACTGAACTGCAGAGTTGCAAGTTGAACCCAAACAAACAAGTGCACAAGAATAGTCAGAATTTGTATTCTTTTATATTTCATCTCTTATCGTAATAAAATTTATATCTAGTTGCAAGTCAGAAAAGAAATATTGGATTTTGAATAGTTCTTTTTTCCCCTTTTCTTTTGTAATAATTATTTCACCAAGGAAGTTGTGAATAGCAGCCAAATAGAACCTCTGGATGGCCATTACATAAGAATATATAACAGTTACCTTCAATGAAAACATGAATTTGTTACTATCTCGCTTCAAAATTTTGAAAAGTTCTGCAGTCGCTCGAGCAGTCAATCCAGGGTTGCTATCTGATCCATATATTGTGAATGTTTTTCCAGAGCCCGTTTGTCCATAAGCAAAAACACATACATTATACCCATCTACAGCTGATTGCACTAAATACTGCATTGAAAATACCAAAAATAAAAGAAAAGAGAGGAATAAATTAATGAACTCATATAAAATTTTTTCAATATCTGCAATCATCATAGGTGCTTTCTGTCTTACTTTTGTGTCTTCAAAAACATCTGCTTGAGTAGCACTGCCATCAAATACATGATCATATATATGTTGCTTAACTTTATCATCTTTCCACGGATGCTCAACTGTAAATTCATCTACACTAGTAACGATTCCCCTTTCACTTTCGGCCAACTCTTTCTCATTTAAAGGTCTCAGGCGACAAAAAACTCTAATCTTGCCTTTCATGTCTGAAATTTAGAACAAGACTTAAAACTATTACATTAAACAAAGAAAAGGCCTTTTGATTACAAAGATCTTTCTTAAAAAAAAATAAGGCATTAAAGCAGCATAAAATATGACAAGAACAACAGAATACGGTATTTCAACGGTTCCAACCTTCTATCATGTTGAAGTATCTTTTTCTTAAAACTTGCTCTTCTTTGTAGAGTGTTTCTAGCTCAGCAAGCTGGGCCCCTTGCATCTTTAGGATGGCAGCAGTTTGCTCATTTTTTCGGTCAATATCCTGGAGTTGCAACAAAATCAGTGACTTTAAATGATAAAGATCCATTAGAAAGAACATGGAACTGTTGAGTTACAAAATGATGGATACACAGTTCACCAGGAAAAAAAAAAGGTACCTCTTTCATTTCCCTGAGCTCCTCTAACTCCTTCAAATTATTTTGCAATGCAACCAACTCTGCAGTCTTGACTACAACAGTTGATTGAGCAATAGCCAATTCCTTTGTGGCACTTTCCAATTTCTTTTCCAATTCTGATACTAAAAGCCTTAAGGCCTTGCACTCTTTCTCACAGCTCTTTCCAAGAGCTTCAACCTACATTTCATATTATTCCACATATTAATCCTATTATGTTTTTAAATCCCTCATCACGAAAAAATATCTCAAAATTCAACAGTTCTACCTCTTCAGCTCTTTGCTTTTCAAGCCTGGAAATTCTTTCTTCCAACTTAACTTTTTCATTTGTCATTATTTTGATCTTTTCTTCTGCCACATAGAGTTCTTCTGTGCAAAGTTTTAATTTGTCATTAAGCCTTTTTGTTGCCTGCATTGTGCAATCAAGAGTTCAGAATATATTTATGTATTGATGTGGGAGCAAAAACTTTGTCACATGTAAATACTAGGTCAAAAAAAAAAAAGACTGGCTTACATAAAGGCTTCAGATGTAAATAGTATTACCTGATTATTTGTTCCTATAACATCTGCTTTCACATTGTTTTGCTGAGCTTGATTACCTAGTTGAACCAGCTTATCTTCCAACGTCCGTTTTTCCAACAAGACATCCTTAATTTTTCAGAATCAACATTAGTATATACATCACAAAATAATGACAAACAAATGTTTCCATAAAAAGAAGCACATTAAGTCATTACTAACTTGAAGAGAAGTATCTTTTTCTTCACACAAGGATCTTAGCCTAGTGCACTCGCGTGTAACCTCTGCTAAGTTTTCCTTCTCCTGTTTTAAAAGAGTTTTCATGTTCTCCAATTCCTCTCGTGTTTGTGCTTCTTGCCTTTGCTTTTCATGCAACTCCGTCGTTAACTAGAATTACAAAGTAGACTCATTAATCTAATAAAAATTGCTGAAGGCACCACAAATCAAATTCAAGGAAAACAAGCAGAAAATTTAACATCTAATTGGCAGTAATAGATCACTATTTTGTAAGCGTACTTGTGCAGCATTCTTCTGTGACTCTTCAGCAGCTTTTGTTAAATCATTCACGCGCTTCTCATAGAATTCCAAATTGGCAGGTTTCAAAGTGTTAGGAAGGTCTCCATTAACTGACCCATTTGCTGCAGAGCGAGCTTTTGAATATCGACGCAACATGACATCATTAATATGTGTTTGTAGAGCGACACAGATCTCTTCTCCCTATCAAAATGTGAAAAGTTCAATAAGAGAAAAGACAAATCAGTTAAGAGTGCAATAAAACTTCTCCAGGTAGCAAAGAGCAACAGACATAACAAGTCCTTAGACTTTCACAACAGATTCTTTTGCAGCTTTTATCACTTACTCCAGTTTAAGGACTGGAAAATTACCACTCATAATAATGACCGGATAATATAGAAGATTTACCAGACCTGTTTGGTTTCAAACTGAAATATGTGAAGAACACCTGCAACTCGCATCTTGAAGAAGACAGCAGTGTTGCTACTACCAAACTGCATTATGTCCCTTAGTTCAGCTGAATGCAAGTATTCCTTTGGAACAGGCCGGAAAAAGTGAACCTAAAATGGAATGAAAATGGAAATTAAATTCTGAGTAAATGTGTTGGATGATATTGACAGAGCACACATGCCATTGAAACAGAATGTTGCTTCAGAACTAACCCCACGCTTGTTGATGCCTAGGATTATTCTTCCTGGTAGGAGCCCAATGGGATCATCAATTTTACGTACACTAAAGAAAACTGAATTGCCATAAGGGAGTGTTCGTAATATTCGTAAAAATTGTTGTCTTGCATCATCTTTAGTCAAATGTTCCTAAAAGATACGATCAGACAAATTTTACATTAGCAAAAAATGTTCATCAAAACAACATATTTTTGGGAAATTCCAATAATCAAAGATAACCTGGAGCACTTCAAACATAGTTCTCACCATCAAACGGTAACGGGAAAGAATATCCAGCTCCCATTCTCGCTTTCCCCTAGTAATAGCAACTTGTCTGGGAAGGAATCTTTCCAGAAGAGAATTCCAATCACTGAAGAGACTAATATTCATCAGTAAAAACATTTGAAAAACAAAACCAATAACTATACAGACTGGTGGAATGCATTTAAATCCATAAAATACAGGAGGAAAAGAACCAATGTATATAAACTGGAAATAAACAATCATACATAAAGGGAACACAAGACACTTACGTGCACAATTCAGGGTTACTAACAAATCCAATCTCAACTAAGATCTGCAATGCTGATAGCTGAGCAGCATCGTCTCTTCCGACAGGATAATTGCCCAATATATAGTCATGTTGCAACTGCATGTTACAACTTCAGGAAAAGATTGTTCATATATTTCAAACTTTTCTTTTTCTTTTTGCAGATGTGTATAAGATCACATACCTGAACATATGAAAGCTGAACAAACATCTGATCTGTAACAGCTTCATCCGATTCCCGAAAGAGTTTCTTTTTGAAAACAAGCTTACAATGCAAAATTTCTCCTTTACTTCGGTCCTTGGCTGCCTTGAATTCAGCAAGCAAATCCCCAATATATTTGTTGTCGTCCAAACCAACATACTCCTCTGCATGAGAATAAAGTGCAATTAGGTAACAATTTAACCCAAAAGGAGTATATTACGTATGATCAAGCAGTTTCCAAAGAAAGTACCATTCCCAGGATCAGATGATTTAGAGCCAGTCACAACTTTTTGACATTGAAAAAGACTGAAACTAGAATATGCTGACAACTTAATTATACCTGCAAGCTCCTGAACCAGTAAATGTTCAGCAAAAACAAAGAGGAAACAAAAAGGTGAAGTAAAAATATAAATGCAACACATGAATAACATAACTAAGTCTTGGCTGATTTGTTTTCTGGACCAAAAATGAAAAGATATTTCTAAGAATATCAAGAATTACTTCTCAGCTTCCCAGCAACAGATATAACGACCAAACATAAGTAGTCAACTGATATCCAAGCCTCCTCCGTCTGTGAGCATTCAGGAGTTCAAGAACAATGCCGGAGGTGATCCCAATTAGAAGATGAAGGGGCGTTGCTAACTTGAAGCATAAATTATACTACCTCCATCCCAGTTTTATTGCACCATTTTCCTTTTCTAGATATCCCAAGATGAATGCAATATTTCTTAAAATGGAAGTAACTTTCCAATTCTACCATTACATTTTTGCGTCTTGAACCATGTAAAAGCTTGTCACGGACACTTCTGGAAAAAAGCATTACAAGATAGAAATTTCTTAAACTTTGTGCTTTTTGGAATGGGGCAATGAAAATGGGATGAAATATAATTGTTATTAGGTGGTTCCTTTGAATAATACAGAAACACTTTTCAACAAATTGATTCTTAATCCAACTATCCTGCACTAGGTAATTCCATTTTCATTGCTTCCAAGTTTTGTAACCAACTTCAGCAATGTCTAAATTAACAGGAGAGAAAGAAAAAGCTGCAAGGCACTGTTAATGTTTCACATCTTGGTCTAAGCATTTCAAGTTGTTGTGAATATTCTGAGGCAGTGTTGCTAGTTTACTTCTTTGCTTTATTACCTTTTCTTTTTTCAGGACCTTGTCTAGAAGAAACAGTATTATTCATCGCTGAATTGGTTTCCATATAGCACACTCATTCAGCCAGAGAATGCTGAAGGAATGTATGCTTAATTTTACTTATAATGATAAATGAAAGTTAAAACTACGTTGAGAAGGCTTGACATTACCTCAATGGCATCGGACACCGTTGTTGCCATGTCATATGTTATTTCTTCAAAAGTTTCATCCAAGAAAAACACAATGGTTGTCAATTTCCGCCCTGTTAGAAGAGCTTCAATCTCTTCACGTCCAGGTATTGTTTGCCTCGGTCCAGCTTTGACAGAACACTTCAAAGCATTTAGTGTGTTAAAAGCAAGACTTTTGACCTCGGAATCATTTTCCAGTCCATGTGCAACACCATGAACATACTCAGATAAAAATGCACCAAAATCCTTGCTAGGAGGCATGGAAGAAGCACACAAGTACATGAGCTCCCATGCTCTAACCAAATACTGCCTGCAGTAGCCAAGAAAAATGAAGAAGATGGGTACGACGCAAGTCAGACTTATTCCTTCTAAAACAGCAATGAATATAGAGCTTCAACATCAGACAGGCATGCTTTACCGGTCAGGGTTATTCCTTGTCTGTTTTGAAACTTGAGCAAAAAGCTCATCACGAAGTTCAGCACGTTTCAAAGCTTGCTTATAAAGCTTTCCCACAAGCTCAATTCTTTCATCTAAGCTGACCGGAGTTACCCGATCAGATGAGTCAACTCCCATATACTTCAAAATTATATGGAACATTTTCGTTGCTCGACTGGCAAGGTCACCGTTGATTTTTAGCAATGAGGTTGGTATTGGTTCCTAAAAATGCATGTAATTTAGCACTTTGTTCAGTCACCATAATAAAACAATCACTAGAACAAGTAGAAAAGGGAAAACTTTTATTTACCTTTTGGAAACATAACATGTCTTCAAACGTGAACTTATCCCGAACTTGAGGAGCAGCAGGTTTTTTTGAGAAAAAGCCACGTTTGCCGGCAGAATGAAGATGCTTCTGCATCAATCTTAGAAAACCCTCCACCTATCACATCATTGAATACCGAAGCATTAGACTTTTCATCGAACACACCATCAACAAAACAATGAAATCAAGAGTAGCTTTTTGCTGCATCTCCCACCTGGAATCTATCAATCAAGGGTATAGCGCCCGCAAGCTCGGCCGGCACAGCCATGGACAGCGGAGATGGAGTACTGCCAGAGCCAAGAACCAAACAAGTCAATTCATTTCAAAACCCAAACAACAGAGAAGCACATTACACTTACCTAGGTGCGAAATTGGAGCCATCACTGTCGTAATCATCGCCATTGGAGGTGTGAAGGGGAAGGTCGTCAGTGCCATTGTTGGAGCTGAAAGAAGAGCGGCTCGATCTCACACCCCGAGCCGGCTGAGCGTCCATTTCTCCAAAATCAGCAGCCCTAGAAGCAAATATGAGGATTAGATCCAAATGCGAATCCAAATGATTGACCCGATTGAGCAAGTTCGGACAGTAGACTGAAGAGGAAGAAGTATGAGCTGGGAAGACCAGAAACGGAAAGAAGAGAAGAATTGGTTACAGTGGAGGGAAGCGAGATCTTAGCCGGTCCTGGAAAACGGAAATGTACGAATTGCAATGGTCCCTCAATTCATAAGGGTACGAGCCAAGTCACGAGACTGGCAAGAAAAAATTGGATTTTTTTTTTTTTTGGAGATTTCGGGCCTTTTTTTTCAATTCAAACCCCGAGGCAGGGAGGAGGTAGGGAAAGGATGGGAGAGGGACACAAACGAGCCCACGTACAGATTCGGACGAGGACCCCGCAACTAGCAAGTAGCAACTAGCAGTTTTTCTTCCATCCAAAGGTATCGCTATTGCCAAGTTTTTGTTTCCATTAAATTTTACAAAAAAAACAAAACAAAACAGCCAAATCTTCGCACATTTATTTAGAAGCAAGGTTTTACTTTCTCTCGTTCAAATTATCTGACCATTGTCGCAACCCCAAATTAAGTGGCAGGTGCTTTACCATGTCATATTTATTGTTCGGGTTCGAGACACATCAAGTCTCTTCTCTTTAAAAACTATCAATTTTAGCGTAAAGATTTCTGAGTAGGAAAAAAAAATCTGAACATTTAATTTTTTATGCAAATTTAGAAAATTTTATTTTTTTTAATCCGTTTATAAATGTAACAATGGTGAATAGTAGGGTTTTATACTACTCATCACCATTCTTCATTTATCTATTCTGCAAACAGATTAAAAAAATAAGACTTTCTAAAACTACATGCAAAAAAATTCAAATTGTTAAGTAATTAGAAATGAAGATAGTAATAATATTATTGTCGGCTATACTACAATTTGTAAATTATAGGTATATGACTAAGATATTATGCCACATACTGATACCAATTTTTCATTAAAAAAATATTTAATATTATTTTAAGATTTAAAAATTAAAAAAAATTACACCTTTTTGTACATATTCTATTTATTTTCAGCATAAATTTCATAATATAAATAAATATATCTGAACGGTAATATTTTTTATATAAAACATATAGAAATGCAATATACAAAAAAGTAAATAGTATTATTAAAAAAAACTAACGCACTAATACATAAGAAAAAAAAACAATACTCAATTAATAACAGTAATGGATCAAATTTTTAGAAAAAACAAAACGAAGGAAATAACATTAATATTCATGTTAAAATATATGTATTGATTATTTTTTTTCATTTTATATATGTAGGTACGTAACATTGATATATAAGGTTTAAAATTAAATAAGAAAAAATTACCATGTACCACCATAAATTGAAAAAATATATATATATGCTGAGGATAAAACATTCTCAGATCAAGCTTTGTATCCATATTTTTATGATATTTATAAAACTGCCATCACACCTTAAATAACACATTTGTCTGAAAGAAACATCACTTTATAAAATAACACATTTGTTTGAAAAGAACACTTCACAGAATAGCACATTTGTCTGAATGGAATATCATTTCTTTTGCTGATTCAAATAATGTTATTTATGGACAACATTTCTTCCCAAACTAACAATAGTTTACAGAACACCAAATTTGTAAGAATAAAACAGCAGATAACGTCGTACTTCACAAACTCCTTTGATTATGTGGCCAATGACGAGTCCGAGTGAACGTGAATCGAACTCACCATAGAAATATGTTTGATAAATAGGAGATTGAAAAAGACGACGCAACAACATAGGCAACCCTAGCTATGGAGGTTGTCATTGGTAAGAGTTGGTTGAAGGAATACGTTAATAATAGTGCTAAATGACTCAATTTTTATTTAGAGCCAAATATAATTTTATTCTATAATACTACTCCATTTAGTGATAAATGATATTCTATTCATACAAATATGTTGTTTTATAATATGTTCTTCATTCCATAAAATGCGTTGTTCGTAATAAATGTTATTTTGTTCGGTAATAAGTGTTATTTCATTCATATAAATGTGTTGTTCTATAATATGTTGTTCATTTCGTAAGATGTGTTATTCATAATAAGTATTGTTTTATTAAGTAATAATTAATATTTCATTTAGTAATAAGTGTTATTTCAATTATACAAATATATTGTTCAATGATATGTTGTTCATTTCATAAGATATGTTATTCGTATTAAATGTTGTTTTGTTCAGTAATATGTGTTGTTTCATTCATACAAATGTGTTGTTCCGTTCAATAATAAATGTTATTCCTTTAAATTATAAGTATTGTTTCATTCTTACAAATATGATCTTTTGTAAAATATTGTTAATTTCAGAAGAAATACTATTCATAAAAAAATGTTACTCTATTCAATGAAAAATATTGTTCCATTTAGATAAATATGTTATTTTGTAACATACTGTTAATTTTGTAAGATGTACTGTTCGTAAATATTGTTATTTTGTTTAGTAAAAAGTGCTTTTCCATTCTTACAAATGTTATGTTTCTGCAAAATATTGTTAATTTTGGAAGAAATATTATTCATAAATAATTTTATTTTATTTAACAAAAAATGCTTGCTCCCTTCAAACAAATATGTTGTTCTGTGAAGTATTTTTCTCTTCGAACAAACGTGCTGCTCTCTTAGTACAAACATGTTGTTCTGTAAAAAGGTGTTTGATTCAAATAAATGTGTTATTCAGGATGCAATGATATTTTTGTAAATAATGTTATAGTTATGGAGTGCGAGCTGTACCAGAAATATGCTATAGCTACTCAAAAATATATATATACACAAAAAATCAAGATGTAAAATACCAAAGTATACAAAGCCCGATGGTGAAAAAGAGCTAAAATGGAAGATAAGGGGAATGTAGCCCACTCCATTGATCTAATCTATCTTTTTTTTACATAGCTTGGCCATAATCTACACAAGCATTAACAATTCTAGGTATGGTGTAGAATCTACAATGAGAAAAAACATCTTCGAGCTCTCTAAATATCCTCAACAATTGGCTGAATAGTCCAATCCATGTTTCTTCCTTCAATCGCATTAATGACCAACCTGCAATCTGTTTTTAACATTAGCCTTTCAATATGCTTATCCACAGCCTTCCAAATACCTACTCTTACTACTATTACTTCAGAAATAGCAACATTTCCTTCACAATAGTATATTCCTTCTACATATATGAGTTTACCCTTCTCATCCCTCAAAGTAATCCTAGCACCTTCTTGTTCTAAATTTGTGCCTCAAACTCTATATGTATTTTTTTATCTTGACATAGTTTCTTTCCAGTGCTCCTCTCCCATGCTTGATCAATGCCTATATGTGCTAGGCTATCAATTATTGCCCAATACTCTTCAATAGCTCAAGTACCCTTATAAATTATAGTTTTAGGATCCAATGGTTTGTGTTGAAATATTGCTCCATTTCTAGCTTTCCGTATATACCAACAGATGTATCCAACTCCCAAAAGAACCATCACAGCTCCTTTTCCTTTAACATTAAAACTAATCACCGAAAGCTAGTTAGTAGACTTAGAGACAAACTCCCTCCTAACCCTAACATCAAGAGCACAAAAAAATGTAGGCATTGTCCAGTCACATAGCAAAAAGGCATGTTCATCTATTTTAATCAAACCATGGAAAGCACATAATGAATCTTCCTTGCACCTACATCTATAAAGGTTTGTTTTTGTTGCTAGACCCTTCTAGTAGACCCTTCATAAAAAAAATACAAATTTGCAATGTAGGTTCGACACCAGTGTTTGAGGAACATTTGACCTATACCCTTTATATATTATTATAGATACTCTCATTTAATACTTGTAAAGATACATTTCAATACCAAAAAAACTATGAACAAGGTGATTGAAATGCCAAGGTAAGAAAATGCTTACATAAGAACTAAAACAGCTTTATATGTACAGTAAATGCCCATTTTGTTATCGGGGATTTTTCAAATAAAACATACATAAGTAATTTTTTTTATAAAAGATGTTTTATTCTATTTAAAAATAATCCAAATGACATTTTATAAATTAACAATGACATAAGACTCTAAGAAACAATAGAAACATAAAACTGGCCACAAAAAGGTTACTCATTCTTACAACACCGAATGAATGGAAGAAAATCAGGTCAAACTGAACCTTCCAAATAAACTAGAATAAATCTAGAGTGCAAAACTGGCCACAAAAAAGGTTACTTATTCTTACAACACTGAATGAATGGAAGAAAATCAGGTCAAACTGAACCTTCCAAATAAACTAGAATAAATCCAGAGTGAAAAACTTACAAAATAACTAAAACAAAGCATAAACCAAGCCAACAATAACCAAGCAACACTAGGCTTGAACCAATCAGATATCAAAGGCTTGAATAAAATTATCTATAAAAATAAAATGATTATCTATAAACCTAAAAAACAAAAGATAATGATTGACTTTATTCTAAATAATTGCCTTCATATTTGTTGTTAAGTATCGAGATACTCTAATAAAGTTAAGATTCTGGTAAATCTAAGAGAAAACCTAAATTCATTATTGCTCGCTGGTAATTGAAAATTTATCCCTTAAAAGTCTCAAATCACTCTTGAATATTAAGATTTTATTGAAAATGCATCCACAATAAAATATGATAAATAACATCAAATAAAGTCGGTCAAGTAATAAAAATAATGAAAGAGAACTAGCTAGATAACTAGACCTAAATTCATTATTGCCCGCCTCCAATTGAAGATTTATCCTATAAAAGTCTCAAATCACTCTTGAGCATCAAGATTTGAATGAAAATGGATTCACAATAAAATATGATAAATAACATCAAATAAAGTCGGTCAAGTAATAAAAAATCATAAAAGAAAACTAACTAGATAACTAAATCTAGGGCGAAGTTTGAATCTAGCCTAAAATGGTAGAAAATGATAGGGAAAACATCAGAAGAAAATTAGTTGCATGAGAGGAGGCATATTAGGGCTCTAGGTTTTTTTTTTTTTTTTGTATTTCTAGTGTTGTTCCTATTCTTTTTTTTTTTTTAACATACATAAGTAATTATGTCAATATCCACATATTTGTGGATAATACAGGAGACATTTCTATTTTTCTTTAGCCTGAAGGATCTTACTAAAAATGGGGAAACGTGGATTAGTTAATTTGTATCAATATGAATTTATTAGTCTCTGCTCACTCTATATTTTTCTCCAGAGATTCATGATAGGGTACCCAATGCATTAGCTCCCACATTATGCGGGTTGATAATAGGGATGTCAATTTGATCCCTACCCTGTGAATATCTGACCCTACCTTACCCTCCAATTAAACGAATTCGGGGTGGATCCCGATTTTTTTATAATAAAACCCGTTGGGTGCGGGTAGGATATGGGTTTAGCCAACAACCCACCGCCCAACCCGCCCCACTAAATGGTGTATGTTATGTATGTCAGTGTGTGTGTATGTGTAATTATTAAAAAATAATAAAAAAATTATATTCATTAAAACAATTGACACACGCAATAAACAAATGTAAAATGACTTTTTAATTCGGCTGGCCATAAGAAAAATTATCCTTCTCAACTCTTAGTTTGTTAGGACCATCCCTTAAATTCTTGGCTTAGGCCAAGAATATAAGGAAACACCAATTTAAAACATGAGGGACTTGATTGAAAGTAAGGATGGGGATGTAAATGAAACTATGGGAACTTGAAGGGTGAAATGCACCATGCAATTAAGTGCATGGACAAAGGTGGAATTAGACCAATTTTAGTTGACAAACAAAATGGCCGGTCAACAATTTCGGTTTCTTCCAAATTAATATTATAAGATTAGCTAAAATGGTAAAATGATGACATTGGTCATGGGTTAATTACCATTTTGGGCCATATTAATGAAAGCTTGGCAATTGGAGCCATGAGTTAAGAATAGAGCCGAAATGATCCTACATTTTAGTGATTAAAGTGTGCACATGGAAACTTAAGGGAGGAAAGTGTCACATGTAGAGTACTTTGGGGACCAGTGTTGGCATTGAACCAATTTGTAGGACATGTGTAATCGGCTGCCAAATGCTAATTAATGCGTTCAGAAATCCATTTTCTTTCATGGCTGTGCGTTGAACGTGTGGACTTGTCTGCCATATACTCATTAATGCGACTTGCCTTCGTTTTAAGTGGATTTCGTTTTGTTGATGGCCGAGAATCAAGAGAAAACAAAGATTTCAAGGCATTTAGGCTAATTAGCCGAGAGAAACAAAAGGCTTCAGGTTTCGGGTTGTGCATATTTAAGCTAGTTGGCCGAGAAAACGAAAGGGCTTCAAAGCATGTGGAAGCAAAGTTTAGAGTTCTTGCCGTGCTAGTGTTGAAGTTGAAGCTTGGAAGAGAAATCAAGCTTGGATTAAGGAGGTAAGGTTCATGATCACTTGTTTTTTTTGGTAATATTCCATGAACAAGTGACTATGATGGCTAATTGAAGGCTTATTGTGTTAGGCAATATATTTGAGCTTCAGCCTTAGTTACTTGAGCAACCGAGAGCTCAAGCTTTGATTGTGAGGTAGGGTTTTCACATTTACTTATATTCCTGGTACTTTTCCATGAACAAGTAATTATGGCAGCTAAGTGATGGTTATATGATGCTATATGATCTTAGCCTGCTAGAGGGCATATTGAGGAGATTCGGTTATGTGTTAATTGGCTAGCTAGTCAAGGTAATGGCATATGTTAAAATTCCTAGTGAGAGAGACCAACTTGCTAGTGAATTTGGAGCTCTAGTGATATGGGAGTAAAGTTGTGAAGGTGAAAGTGCAGGAAGTGCACAAACACACATGCTAGTGAATGTGGCCGAATGTATCTTATAGTGTGTGTGAGTTCTGTGTGCTTGGTTGTTTGTTTGTGCATGCTAACTCATATATGGATGGTTTATGATGATTATATATTGTGGTATTTTTTTGTGGTTTCCATGTCTTCATGTCTTTCTTGCAGGACTAGTAAGCTTGTGGAGGTTAAGTCATTGGACTTAACTAAATAGACCTTATATGGTCGTTTGTGAATCCCTACTAAGTAATTGTTACTCACTGCCCATACATTTTTGTTTCAGGAAAGGATATACAGCTTGAGTAGTTTGCTTGAGTTGCTAGTTTATGTGCTAGTTAATACACTATTTGCTTGAGGTATGTGCCAACTGAATCTTGGCTTGAATACTTACATTACAAGTCTTATGGCTTAAGGCTGAAACTTATGTTCTAAGTTTGCAGGCTTTTGTAGTTGTGGGATCAGTCTAGGTACAAGAAGGATTGGTGGACTTGGACCCTAGTTATGGTTTGTATGTTTAGGTTAGTTTTGTGGAGTGTGCTGCTGTTCTGTACACTTAGGTTTCTTCTAAAAAACTAGGGTATATGGCTTGTAAACTTAACCTTGGCTACTTTGGGCTTATAGCATCCTTGGTATGTTTCCAAGCTAGTGATGCTGGTATTTAGGCTATTTTGTGTGTGTATATATAGCCTTGCTTGTACATGGATTGTATGTACATATGATGGATGCTTATGTGCCAAGTTATGTTAAGTTTATGAGCTTATGGTTATGTTTCATGAAGCAGTCTCTTGAGTACTTATGATTGGCTAAATGTACATATGCATGGAAACTTGATTTTTCAAACTATAGAGATGTGGGCTTCTTGGTTATCATTCATTAAAGTAGCACACTTGACAAGCACACATCCTAGACACTTAACAGATTAAGTGTATGCCTTGCTTGTGTGGCAAGTTAGAGGTTGGGCCCTACTTAAGCTGCAGGTTGTTGTTCTAAATAACTCATAAGCCTCCTGGGACATATCCCAGCTCTCAGCTTTAGAGAATAAAACTTAAATATTAGGAAGTTATTAACACCCGCATTTAAGTTTAATCAAAGGAATCTTGAGTAAATTGGTGAATGGTACTTAGAGGGCACAGGCTAGGGCTTGTGTGGGATGTGACATAGTTTAAATCGACTCTATCCGCTATATCTCAGACTCCTACCCCACTCCACAATTCGTTGTCCGCTATGCCTCCGACTCTCGTTGCTTTGGCCAGATCCATTTAGCAACTACCACCATACCTAGTCGGCTAGGTCTCCTTCAACCTTCTATTCAACTCCGACAATGTTGCTCATGGTGACCGACTCACCTAGCCACCCTCCCCCTCGCTCACCTAATCAAATGACCAAAGACTTTTCTTGGGAATCATTTGTTTTTTCTCAATGATTACATATAATTGGGATGTTGTGGTATTTAAGTTGATTGTTATTTTTAAATTTTTGATATGGTTGTTACATACCATGTTTTAATTGCTTATGTTGTGATGTCTTGTTTTTTACATGTTGTAACATCTTATTTTTTCTCCTTTTGCTTATTTTTTTTCTATATTAATTGCAAGCCTTGTAAGCGGTTTTCGTAGAGATGATATTTTTATGTTTGCTTGACAGGTGCAGTTCACATTTTATTTATATTTGACTGGTTGGTATTAATGAGGATTGTATTACTAGAATTAATTGTTGTTTGGACATGGTTATTTATTATTTTTTGTTTTGTTTGAACATATTTATTGTTGTTGTGTGAGAAATTTATCATAGTTCATATGTTAGATTTCTCTTAATTTCATATATATTTCTTTTAATCTCATATGTAATAATTTGGTGGGTTTGCGGGTCAAGAACCTGCATCCTACCTGCTAGTGCAAGGGTAGGATACGGGTTTAGAAAACCCTACCCGATACGAGTTATAAGTAGGATTTGGGTTGTATGGATTATATCACGATGCGGATTCTAGAATTGCACAACCCTGCTCGAACCCGCCCCATTGACATCTCTAATTAATAGTGCCTAGTATCTATTGTTTAGGGCTAGGATTATTCACCGGACGTAGAAACTAAAAAAAAAATGAAATCAGGGGGTGGAGGGATCGAAATGTAAAATAAATAAATAATCAGGTAATATAAAATTAATCCACTTAAATATAATAATTCTAATTAAGTCTCATTTATTATGGTTTAAAAAGAAATTCATATATTCATTCATTCATATTCTTCGTCTAAATTTAATGTTATTCAAAATTTAATTATCTATCTACTTGATTACACTTGATTTAAAACAAAAGTAATTAATTTTTACTTTTTCTAGTGTGAAAAAGAAGAAAAGAATATAAAAGTGGACTACGTGCTTTTAAAAAATTAACAAAAGAATGCTTTCCAAAAGGAAGTGTTTCTGTATTCAATTAGTGCACAGGGGTTAAAATAGGTATGTAAAAATAATTTTAATTAGTCAAAAATAGTATATGAAAAACCTTTCATTTTTTTTTTATGAAAAGCGTTGAAACAGTATATTACAATTCGCAAAAAGCTACTTGTTATTGGTTTGTTTGTTGACAAAGTTGGATCTTAATCTAAGTAATCCACACTGATTGAAGACTTCAACTATAAACTACAAGTGAGTTAAATTATCTAAATGAACTCGGCAATTTTGGACCCTAACTGAATTCTATTGTTGCCTGATTTGCGCGGTCAAAACGTGTTTACGTTAATGTGCGGCCCAAAAGGCAAAATCCCAAATGTCAAAAGGACAAATACCTTTCCCTTTGTGATGATTCACTAATAATATAAAATAGATTATATTTCAGGCACTTTTGTCTGTCCACTTGTACAGCGGGGTACCAATGGTTGGGTTTCTTTCAAAGGTCACTTGTTACGGCATAACTATAATTGGATTTTTACCCTACCACATTTAATGGAGATGGGAGAGTTGAATCAAAGCAGACTTTTCAAGTAAGTTAAAATAAATTAAGAGTACAAAATTCACAAAATAACTGAGCAAAGTACAGCTAAGCCAACAATAACCAAACATTGTTTGGCTAAAACTAACAAGATATTAAAGACTTGAGCAAGACTATCTATAAAAATAAAATAATTACCTATAAAACCTAAAAAAATAAATGTTGACTTTATTCTATACAATTACATTCATAATCGGGACACCCCAGTAAAGTTGATATTCCCATGAACCTAAGAGAAAATCTAGATTTATCATTGCTCGCCTCAAATTAAAGATCTACCTTGTAAAAGTCTTAAATCACTCTTGAATACCAAGATTTAAATGATATTGCATTCACCATAAAATATGATAAATAATGTTGTATAAGGTCAGTCAAGTAATAAAAAAATTACTTTGATGAACTAGAAAGTCCTCAGTTCCTCGGTGCAAAGCTTTGTCACTGAACAATTGTCTGTTTTATCTGCCCCTAACCCTTCCTCATCATGTGGCCCTCCATCTTAACCTATCAACGCCTCTTTTTTTTAGGTGAAAAAGGAACCTTATATTAAATAAAAGCAAGTTCATATATAGTAGCAAATCTAAGGGGGCTTGCAAACCCTTATTGGCAAAGTGAAACCATCTCTATCAAATATTACAAAAGACCTAAGACTATCTGGTACAGGATCATAAATCAAAAAAGCTTTAGATTGTTGAAGAGCTAGTTTATAAAGATGATCCACAACTTGATTCTTCTCTCTATAGATGCTTCAAGTACTAGTGATTTGTACATTCTGGTAAGACACCTATAATTAGAGAGAAAAGGCATTAGTGTGGATTTTATATTAAGGTCGGAGGCTAGAGCTTAGACTGCCACCTAGTTATCACTCTTTACCTTCAACAGAATATTTCCCATAAGAGAAGCTAACCAAATACCATCCCTCAGGGCCCATAGTTCAAGTTCTAAAGGAGTGGTATACCCAATGTTGTATGTGCAGGCAATAACAAAATAGGCATGATGGTCCCTTATTTATTGTTGTAGCTGCACCCATGCCATTTTTATCAATAAAGGCATCACAATTAATCTTGAACTTTCCCTTAAAAGGAGCAATCCATTTAACGAGGGTCATGACTCTGGTGGGAGTAGTCTTAACACTAAGGTTAGCATAGTAGAATAGAACTTTAAACTTAATTTCTAAAACACATTTATCAAGAGACAAAAAAAAAATTATTAAAGCAAACATGATTTCTCCTTTCCCAAACTTGCCAAAGAATAAAAGGAAACATAATAGCATAGGGGATGTCTAGCAAACCTATTTTATGTGAAGAGGTGCAACAAAACTTTATCCACCCATTCCAGTTCTTATGGTGGTTATTAGTTATCATTTGGAACTCATTGAAAATAGGCTTAATCCAATTACAATTGGTAAAAAGATGAACCTATTTAGGCTTTTCATTGCAATTAAAACACAGGATTCTATGATCAATGCCCTAGGAATTAAGTAGAAAGTTTTTTGGGAGCTTTTCATGCATCAGCAGCCAAATGAAAGTTTTGATTTTGGGTAAATTTTGAATACTCCAAAGCTAGTTCTAGTTCTCAGATAAATCAACCCCAGCTTTCGCAAACTTGCAAGTAGACTTTAGAGAGTAGATTCCATCTTTGGTGAGTGTTTAGTAAATTTGATCAAGTAGATTGGCTAACCTAGGTGCAAGTTTTCCTTGAATGCTGAGTATTATCTTAATAGGTAGGTCAAAGAAAAGCAGGCTCCAGTCCTACTAGCCTTGATTCTTTAGGTCTGCAACAGTTAAAAGATCTTTATTTGCACTCAAGGGGTTTTAAATAAAGGATCTAATAAGGTGATTACCAAGCCAATGGTCAAATAGGGAAGAAATGAAATCCCCTCAGCCCACTAACCATCTACTACCTTATTTAATTAGATCTCTTTTCTCTTTGATTTGTTTCCCAAAAAGGGAGGTTATTTTCTTTCCAGGTGTATTTCCATATTTGGCATGAATGACTAGTTGCCAAATTTTCCCCTTCCCAAACAAGATTTCCTAGCCAGTTTTGCAAGCTCAGGCATCACTTAATGTAAGCATATCCTTGATTCCAAGACCTCATTCCTTTTTTGAAGCAGTAACCTTGTCCCAACTAAGGAGGTGGATTTTCTTTTTCCCTATAAGACTACCCTAAATGAAGTTCCTTGTGTGTTTGTTTATCTCACTTAACACGCCTTTAGGAATTTGATTTAATTGCATGTAATAGCCGGGATGGAATTGAGCATAGACTAGGACAAAGTTATCCTACTAGCCAAGAATAGATTTTTGCTTTTCCAACTAGAGAGTTTACTTTTTACCTTCACAAGGATGAAGTTACAATCATTCTTTGTCCACTTTTTATGGGACATAGGAAAACCCTATTAAAGCCTCTCATTCATCACTCTACCATCTAACACTCGCCACTGCCACCTTTTTAATCCAACTTCTATAGCCACAGTTACATGAGTCGTTAGATGGCTCCATTTTCGATCTCCAAAGTACAAAATCAGTACCTTAGAACTGATAATAAAGTCAATAAGCATTTTGTTGAACAAGATCTTAATAACTAATTAATGAAAAAAGTATATAAAGCTAAAATAACAACAAAATGGTGAATGATGTTTAATTCAAACAAAAGAAATTTTAGATTTTTTATATTATTGTAAATATAAGGTCTATCATTTCTTTAATTTAAATTCTAATAGTTATCATGGTAAGTTTTGAAAAGAAAAGTGATGAGGATACTTGTAAAGCTTCTAAGTACCAACAAAAACCAAATACAATCAATTTTTTAAATAAAAATAATATTTTTGAATTAGAGGTAATTAAAAATTTTAAACTATAAATATAAAATATATGAATAGAAAATAAAAAAAAAATCATAAAAAATATAATTGAAGAGGCCTAATCCAATATAAATTATATTCCTAATTCTCTCTCCCTTTTGTTCTATTTGTTTTTTTTAATACTAATTTCCTAAACCCCAAAATTAAAGTCCAAGGAGGCACCATTAGTAGATACTGCTTTGTAAACAAAGGCCCAATCCAACACATAGCATATTGCTATGTTTGTTTGCTTTGTTGCCCTAGCCTTACTATTCGTTGCTGTGCAAGATCGTCAGATCAAGATGGAGAGTAAGAGTGAGGTAGATACAGAGTAGAAAGAAATAAACTCAAACTCTGTTTGGGTTTGCCTATTGGAGACACTGTTCGCTACTCTTCGATTCTTCTCCATGGACCATGTGTGCCTTATTCCTTCTCAATCTTGCCTTTACCGAATAGGCATATATCCCCCTCTTTTTGAATGTTTTGATCTAGGGTTTTTTCTTATCATGTCTCATTCTTCTTTTTCGTTCGTTTCTCACCATTTTCATGGAGTGCCGTAACTTTCTCCCTTTGTTTTTCCCCTAATCCGGCTATCCAATAATAAAAATATAAAATTCCTTTTCTTTTCTTCTCTTCTTTTATCATAATCTTTTTATTTCTTATGTCTATTGATTTATGGATTGGATTGCATTTTTATTTTTGTTGTCAATGGTATGTGTTTGTATTAATTTATTTGGATTTAATCTGAAAAATTTTGGGAAATGAAAAAAACCGCAACTAAACCACTTTTATGCAGTGTTTTTTTATTCAAATTTATATACGAAGTGGTGCAGTTACTTTTTTCAAATTGTAAAACCATTTATTAAGTGGTGCAATTGCGGATTTGGCCCTAAACTACATAAAACCGTATCATGAAAACCCCTAATTGGCATAAAGTATTTTACAATTGAATAATGCTAGAGTTATAAACAAATTTAGAAAAATCATTCTACAAAAAATTCATGTGAAAGTTGTAGCCAAAATTATAACTCTCTATCCAAAAAATGATGTAACATATTTTATTTGGATTGTCTTAAAAGTCTACAACATTTTCATATTTAACAAATTACTTTACTAAATTACCTTCAAACTATCATTTTATATACACTTTTTTTTTTAAAATTTATGTGTAAAAAGTAAAGGATAAAAGTAAAAACAAAACACAATTTTTTACCACTTTCTTAACCTTGGTGTCAAAACCAATCTTTTCATCCAAAATGGAGGGAATGGTAAAATTTAAGCAGAAAATGGAAGGCTGATGGCTCCACGCTGTCAACCTATCATGCCTTAATTTAAGCTGTACCCAGCAATCTTTCATTTAATGTTTGCAATTTGGTGTGACACCTTAAGGCGCCATGACATGTAGATGGCCAAGTTGTCTGGTTTGAAGTTAGAAAAGGCATATACACGTACAGGCGGATGCCGCTGGCCACGCGCCGGCCCTGCCGGCTTCTAGCAGTGGGGCCGCGCTTCTGCTGTCCTGACTCCTGAGCGCGTGGGAGGAAGCAACCAAAAAAGTTTCTTTCTTTTTCTTTTTTTTTTCCCCAACATTTATACTTCTCACGAGAAGTGTCCCTTTATTTTGGCAAAAGAATCAAAATTACCACTAATGTTTAAGTTAGGGCTCAAATCTGCCACCATAGTTTTTTTTCCCCAATGTTACAGTAATATTTCAAAATGGGCTCAAATATGTCATCCTTATTAAAAAATAACAGAAAAAGCAAATAATAAGAAGTTTTAAAATTTTAGGATGATAACGTAATTTTTAAAAAATTACAAGAGTCATAGGTAATTAAACACACCTCCAATGTTAGGAATTTCTACGACCTTATCTCTGGCAATATCATGTTCAATCCAGCATCACCTCCGGCAACATCCCATCAGACAGAGGAAAGAGCACCAGCGGAAGGCTATAGGCATAGCATCCAGCCAATCCTTCCATTGGATTGATTTCGGGATCAAAACTGATGAAGTCTCAAGCATTTCTTCTGATTTAGTCTCTAATGTAACATTTGAAGTTTCCAGGAGCATTAGCTTAGTATTTTGTGTTGGAGATTCTAGAAGGTTTGTCTTCATTTCTGGTGGAGCAGGGAAAAGGAAAGGGAGAAGAAAAGCAACAGAGACGATAGAGGGAAGCATCGAAGACGGCGGAGGGAATGTTTTCGTGCAGAGGAAAAACAGCTCTTCCTCTCAAATCTCACAGGTGGCGAAGGGAGAGAAAAAGTTGGAAACTTTGTTATCATCGGCCGTCATGGACAGTGGCCAGAGAAGCTTCAGAAGTCGGTAGCAGTAGATAGCCTTTGATAGAGAGAGAGAGAGAGAGAGAGAGAGAGAGAGAGAGAGAGAGAGAGAGAGAGAGAGAGAGAGAGAGAGAGAGAGACTAATTACATACTTAATTTGAAGTTTGTTCAAACTTGCATTATCACTATAAAACTTCAAAGCTTATTATTTTTAACGTTTTTCGTTAACTTTTTTAACGGCGGTGACATATTTACCCAAAATCTGAAACTTTAATGGCATATTTGAGTCAATTTTGAAACATTAATGCGAGATTAGACAAAAAAAAACTATAGTGGTAGATTCAAGCCCTGACCTAAACATGAGTAGCAAATTTGACATTGTTACCCTTTATTTTTATTGACTTCATCATCATCATCATCATCATCATTTGCTGGCATTGATTTTGTACGTATCTCTTCAAACAAAAGATTAACCTAGTAATTTCACTCTCTTTGAAGTATATATCTTTTTTAAGTGGATAAGGTTTTTAATTGATGGTCAAAGAATTATTTTTTTACCATTAGGTTCTACGATTTACAATTTTTTAATTGTTATATATGAAAATAATTTTATATCCTTCAGTTTTGAGAAACAAAAAATTTTAGAGAAGTAGCATTTTTCTCGGTTGTCTCATTTCATTCCGGTGCATCAAGGGATATCAATAACATTACACTAAAAGACTTCACAAAAAGAACAAAGAAAAAAGTTAGTTTGTGACCTCTATGCACCTATATGAATTTCAAATATTTTTGGTTTAGGATGAAAAGGTCTTTTACAATATCATCATTTAATTAACCTTATGCTATTCCCGATTTCATTTTCTTATATTTGGTTTTGTGGGATAACCTAAGTACAAATCTATATATATAGGTATTCTACCGTATTATAAGTTGGTAGAAAAGAACTCAGAATTAAACCCAAAGCGACATAATCAACGAAAAGAAATAAGAAAAAAAATATATTTTGCAATGTTAATATATATATGTATATATATACAAGATAGTGAGGAAGAGGTGAAAAGTGGCGCTGAGGTGGTGGTAAAATGATAGTTTTTATCCTTTAGGTTTTTTATTTGTGGCATTGGGAACTATTAGATTTGATATAATGACAGCTACATCCAATCTTGCATGACAACACGTGTCATGGTCTGGCTTAGCTTAATTCAATTGGCATCCTTACACGTGTGGTTCTCTTGCATTAAGACCTTTGATCCATTGCATGTTGTAATTGTATCCTTGAGTGAAATTGTAATGTTACAGCCATTTTGACCTTTTTTTTTTTTGTTAGGGGTTATTGGTGTTAGTATTGTAGATTAGGAACTTATGTGCACCGTAACTTGTTCATTATCACATTTTTTTTTCCTGAAATTTGATGTGAATTTATATGTTACAGGGAAAACTTTAGGGTGCCATGAGTCTAAAAAGTTGTCTTTATTGGGTTAAATCAATTTAAGGTATTTTTTTTTGTGATTAAGGTTAGAAATTTTAAAAGTGGACAATTTGCCAACGTGGATTGGAAGTCTCTGAAGGATAAGCCAGCAGAAACTGCAATATATCAAGATGAGATATAACTTAACTTTGGTATATAAGTGTGCTTTTTTTAATTGGGAATATATCAGGTATGCTTAAAGTGTGGAAATTGATGATGGCACTCCGAAATAAGAAATGAGAAATGGATATATGGTCATAATATATCTTTGAAGACATTTGACAATAGTGAAGGATAAATGGAAACCACTATATAGCTTACGCACCTCTTGCTCGATGGCATCTACTATCGTACAAGCAGCTGGGGCTGTAAACAAACAAAATATTTTTATAAACCGTTCATGAATCAGTAGGTGAGAGTTTGATCATATCTGTTTATTAAGCAAAATAAATATAATTTTCTGTTTATTTATTTAAATGAACGAACACGAATGAACATATGTTTGTTGATTTATATTTATTAAAAATTTGATAATTATTTGTTTATTTTTAATTTATTATGTGTAGTAGTGTGTGTGTGTGTGTGTGTGTTTGTTAATTTATGATCATTTATTTATGTTCGTTTATGTTCATTTAATTTGTTCATGAACACATTCTATATATTATTTATGAACACATTCATGTTTGTGTATTATTGTTCATAAATAAATACGAATAACCATTTTGCACTAAACTTTGAAAACCTAAATGAACGAACATGAATAGCTCTCATTCATATTCGTTCAATTCACTTACAACCCTACAAGTAGCCTGCACAACCAGTTCAAAGCCACTATCCCCTTTGGTCATCAACAGCTTTCATCAACTTATGCATTGTTATAACTACACTGTTATAACACCCTCTTACCTCTATTTTCGGTTTTACTTAGTCCGGATACTTGAAAAATTGCAACTACACCCTAGAAACATGTAGCACATGTCACTTTCTTCTTTCCATGTGATTCCACCTCTTGACTTTTCAACACATGCCCATAAGCCTAGCACTTGCTTCCTTTGCAAAGTTACAAAATCATCCTTTAATGTTATAATTCTGAAAATTAAAAAATCATACTTTAATGTTTTCCATACTTTAATGTTTTCTTATTAGGAAATTCAAAGAGACTAAAATTTGTTTTTGAGGTTGATAGTCAAACTACTTAGGGTTCCAGGCTGGACAGTGAAGACCATTGATTGTCGGCCTGCTCCGGTCACCTACATACAAAGACATAAAGAGGGGTCCTAGAAAGGCCCTCCGACGCTTAAGTGAGTATAGTCAGTAAGTGGGTTTAGTGGACTTGTGCCCTAGTTTCTAAGCCTGATGGGCTTCATTAGGTCTTTATTTATTAATTAGGCATGAGACTCGATGACTCGAGAATAATGGGTCTAAATCAAGTTTTGGCTATCAAAAGCCCCTCCCCTACAGGAGTTTGTGCTGCACTCTAGCAGTTGTAACCCAGATGTAGGTTGTCGCAAGTAATAAAATCTTAAGAGTTCAAGTGTGGAACCACAAGGAAGTGAATTAAGAAATACAAATTACAGATTTGGTAATAAAGAAAGATTTTGATGCAAGGTGTGAACTGGTGTTAATTAAAAAACTCAAATTCAAATAAAATAGCTAAGGTTAGGGGATTCACTTTTAGTATATCGGTTATAATTAATTTTAGCTCATTTTACCACTCAACTGAGATCCACACATAGAGGAGGTCCCAATTGAGGAATTTAGTTAGTATTAACTTTCATTGATCTTAAAACGCCAACGCTTGCTAATGGGTTCAAGTATCCATCATGCCAACCTTTGTCTACAATAACTCAAGATTTCAATATAGCCGGCAGAGCCATGTTCTAAAGAGGGAATCAAGTAGCTTTTGTGCCAATGATTGACTATGATGAATCATGACTTCCACTTAACAATGAGGGAAATTAAATAGATTAAAGAAGAAAATACTGTTAACATTGTGATCCATTCAAATCAATCATAACCTTTATACCAAAAGCTTCACCCTTTCACCTTAGCAAAAGAAAGATTAGTTAGTCATGATAAAAGTAAACAACATGTAGAAAGATGAAATAAACATGGATTGAAAGATCAAAGGAAGAACAAGAAAAAGAATGATAAAACACTTAGACAGAGCTTCGGTATTGAAAACTATAACAAAACTAAAGAAAAAATACTAAAAATGATACAAGAATATAAAGAAGGCCTAAGAAATGGCATTGTCTTCACCCTCCCCCCAAGGTGCCTATTTATAAAGTTTTGGGGGTGGGTGAAATGGTAAAATGAAATAATGAAATATAGGTAAATACAAATCAACAATAGCGGGCTGCAACTTCTTTTAATTTTTTGATTACTATACACATCGATTCAGCTCTTCCTCAAAGCATGAGATTTGTAGATTTCTTCTTTAGCTTTGAATCAATAGCTTACTCATTCAAATCGGATATCTGTAGCTCAAGTTATGATTTTAATTCAAATTTTTATACTCATTCAAATCAATAGCTTACTCATCCAAAACACATTCATTTTAATTCTCTAAGTCTATAATCACATAAGCATCACTAGTTCAAAGGACAATAAAAAATTAAAATGAAGTGAAAGTGGTTAAATATATAGGGTTCAAACAGAGAATAAGGCTATAAGGCTCAAAGGGCCTTACTAAGGGATAATATACAAGGTTAGGCTTTTGGTAAGTAATTAGCCCTAAAATGCCATATTCTTCCTTAAATTTACATACAAGAAGTAAGGTTGCATGGGTCCTTAAGATCACCTATCCAAGCAAGGTCTAGCTCAAAACACAAAGTAAACATTCTCAACAAAAAAATTCACACATCCTAATAAACACAAAGGGCTCACACATCCTAATTAACAACCATTTCGAATTTACAAGGTATACATCCAATGATAATATTTCCATGAGTTAGGTTTCTGCATGCAACTATTTATGCTTGCAAGAAAAAAAATGTTAGGCATGTCACACAAAATAAGATGCGTCTCAAGAGTGAAAAATTACTCTTTACTCAGTCATCCTAAACTAAGTACTTTGTCTAGTGGTTTTAATATCAACATGAGAGAAACTAAACTAAAAAAGGGAAACAAATGTGTCAATTATCCCTCCCCCTAACCAAATTAAGACATTGTCCCCAATGTCAAATATAGATAAGAAGAGTGAAGAATGAATTACTTGAAATGATAATTATTGAACATGAAAACTATGAAATAACTTAAACCAAAATAAAGAAAATGCTGATAGTAAAACTAAATGACAAGATAAACAGATCCATAAATCCAATTGCTCTCTTTCATAGTGCTTCATGAAAACAAAAAAAATAAAATTACAAGCAAGGTAAAGCATACTTATGGGATGGAGCTGATTGGGAAAGACTGCCGTATCCAGTTTATCTAAATCACTGTTGGATCTGGTTCAAGAACGAAAGCTTGCATTTTGTCTAGCAATTGTTCAGCAGTTGATGTGGATATTAGGATTCGTCGTGCCGTTTCTGAGATAAATTTCTCCTGCATAGCATGATCCATAAAAGATAACAGACTTGCAAAGAAATTGTTAACATTCAATAGCCCAATGGGTTTCTGGTGCAAATTAAGTTAGGCCATAGAAGCAATTTAAAAATTTTTTCCCAATGTGCCAAACCTTCCTGGTAGAGCAATAACAGTATCAGAATTACAAAGAATTTGCAACAAACACTCTTGCAAATTTTTAACTACTAATTCTTCTCCAATCGTACCCCCAAAAATCAATTTCAAAAGTGCAGGGATGATACCCAAAACTTGGCTACCCCCTACAAATGCTGCTGTTATTACACCACCCATCAATCTGACACTGCCTCCCCCATAAACCAAATGTATTTTTTGCTTAGCTTGTACTCTACCCAAATGATTGGCTGTCCAAAAAAACTCTTTATCTTTTCCAGGGAAAGCTCCACAAAATACATAAATATTTCAGAATCTGCGAGTTAAGGTCCCTCTATTTTTATCCTTAACCCTGTGAAAAATGAAAAGAAGAACATGCATTTATAGAGATGAAAGGATAATGTAATGACTACACCTATAGGAGTAGGTAGATTATTATCAGAAGAAAATGAACATTTTAAAAAATGATAGCTTGTATGTACAGTAGTTGTGACTGTGGCTCACATCTTCCACTGGTTTTACATCCAGTAACGGCTTCAACGCCTTCTATGAGTCGGAGATTTGCTTCTTATCCAGTTTTCTTACAAACTGGCAAACAGGGTCTTTTAAAGTCAGATTCCCAAGACTATAATCCTCTCATTATTTATGAAAAATACTCCATAAAACAAGAAATTCACGTTGCACTAATCCACAAGAATACGTTTCAAGAGTCAATCGGATATCATCCAAAAAATCTTACGCAGACTATTCTTAATGAATTTTCTTTTATCTTCTCGATTATTAGACATCATCCCTAAAGAATGACATTTAGTATCACAATTCCATTGACCACATTTGTGACAGACAAGTAACCTTTTTGCTCTTCGCTTTTTGGCATAAGTGCTTTTGCCTAAGCCAAGCATGTGGGGTACAAATGCAATTGAAATTTCACCAGCCAAACGGACTTTAGCTTCAATTAATTACTGCACATTTTCAGGAATGCCTTTGTGCATCAAAACTCTGAATCTTTCACATCTAGCTTGACAAATCCTTTTAAGAACATTTATTGGGAGAGAGGGAAAGTATTTTTGTAAAGCAGAAAGAATAGAATCCATTGGTGAGAAAAAATTGAGCGAGAAGAGAAAGAAATTAGTTGTTATGGGAAACTGAGATAATCGACCTGAGAGCCACGGAGTACTATATCCGCCACTTAACTGGGAAGAAATGGATCCTACTTTTTGACAATTTTCAAAGGCTTTATAGAATGCATGTGCGTCTTTAAACAAGAGAGCTGTGTTCTTTGACAAAAAATGCCCTCCGCACGTTTTAAAATGAGCAAATTCAATGACACTTTTTACCTTATCCTCAGGTATACATCTCGTAAAAATCTGGTCAGGACAGTATTTGAAAAGATAAGAGTTATCCCAATGAAAATTTGTCACCTCATGTAGAAATTTCTTCTTATCTTGGATACCCCATTAAGTTGGCATCTGTCCTGTCATAAAAAAAATGAAAATAATAGCAAACCAATGTACTGTAGTGACAAAAAATAAAAATTTGTTAGGAAAACAATAATTTATGGATGCAGCTTCAATTGTTGAATTCGTTATTAGTCTTGAAAAATAGTTAGTGACAATATTTTTGAAGCCATTCTTATCCTTGATCACAATGTTGAATTCTTAGGGTAATTTGATCCAGCATATCAGCCTTGATTTAGCATCTTTCTTTGACATTAGGTACTTCAATTCTTTCGGTAAGAGCTTCAACTTTATTGTGTGAATTTTATTTTGCTCCTCAACTTTTGGTTTCCGATGTGTGTTACCTTCTACCTATGAAGAATCAAGTAATGCACATATGTTAGAAGTATCCTGATGCATTTGCATATTTGATTCAAATGAATTAACTAAACACTTTTCAAGAGAATCAGAGATACTCTATTCTTGGATATAGTTTTCTACAATTGCGCCAATGATGTAAACATCTTCTCTTTCATCTTCCTTTTTAAGAGGTTGCTTAAGCAAGTTAAAAACATTTAACTTTAATATCATATTCCCAAATGTCAGCTTAATTAATCCATTCCTGCAATTAATCAAAGCATTAGAAGTTGCTAAAATTGGACATCCAAAGATAACAGGTATTAAATTCTTGATTTCCACTAGTGGTGTGTCCAAAACAATAAAATCCACACGATATATGAATTTATCAATTTGGACTAATACATCTTCAATGACTCCTCTGGGCACTTTCACTGATCTGTCAGCAAGCAAAAGAGTTACTTTGGTTGGTTTTAACTCACCCAAATTTAGTTTTTGGTAAACTGAATATGGAAGTAAGTTTATACTAGCCCCAAGATCAAGTAATGCTTCCTTAATTTTATGTTCTCCAATGAAACATGAAATTGTTGGACAACCAGGATTCTTGTATTTCAAAGCAGTGTTATTTTGAATAACAGAACTTACCTGCTCCACTAAGAAGGCTTTCTTTTCACATTCAGTTTTCTTTTAACATTGTATAAATCCTTCAAAAAATTTGGCATAAGAAGGTACCTATTTAATTGTATCCAACAAAGGGATATTAATCTTTACCTATTTGAAGATATCAAAAATTTCAGGATTTTGATTTATCTTCTTAGGAACAATTAACGCCTGAGGAAATAGAGGTGCTGATGGAGATTCAATTTGTTCTTCACTTGGTATAGGTTCAACCCCTTCTTTACTCTTAGAAGTTGACTCATTGTTTTGTTTACAAGGATCAGGAATTGATTTTTCAATAACCTTACCGCTGTGGAGTGTAATGATTGACTTCACTTGATCAATGATTTGACCTTTAGGATTCGGTTGTGGTTGAGAAAGAAATTGTTCTTTCTCCTGAATGTTAAGTGCATAAGCAAATTTTGCGAGAGTATTTTTCAAATCATTTAGGTTTTGACTTGTTTGAGCATTAATGGACTCTTGGTTCTCAATGAATGAATGCAATATATCTTCAAAAAAATTTCTAAAAGGAAGAACATATAGTGCATACCATTGAGATTATTGAAACTTTTATTAAGTATGCAAAGGTGGTTATGAAGGTTGAGCATGATTATCATTTCTCTAATTGAAATTTGGATGATTCCTCCAACCAGAATTGTAAGTTTGTGAGTATGGGTTTTGGGTTGCCTTCTTGAAATTATTCAATGCATTGACTTGTTCATGGAAACATTATTTGAAAGAGGGCAATGTTGGACAATTGCTAGTAGGATGGTTATTGGTCTCACAAATGTGACAAACAATTTCTTCAACAGATTTTAATTGACTAATTTTCTTTATTTCTAAAGCTTCAACCTTTCTAGCTAGAGATGTCAATTTTGTTTTAAGGTCATTATCTTCCTTAAGATGATATATGCCTCCACTAGATGCATGAAATTGAGTCTTACTTGGAGCCTAATAGGTACCAATGGTGTCCCAATTTTGTGCATTCTCTGCTAGCATCTATAGGTAATTCATTGCCTCATCAGGATCTTTATTCTCAAATGTTCTATTGCATATCATTTCTACCATTTGTCTTTCCCTAGGTGGCAAACCTTCATAAAAATGTGAGACTAATCTCAAAGTTTCAAAACCATGGTGTAGGCATGTGTGAAGTAAATCTTTGTATCTATCCCAATACTGGTAAAAAGTTTTTCTTGATTTTTGTGTGAAAGCGGTGATTTATCTTTTGAAAGAATTTGTTCTATGGGTAGAAATTTTTTTTTTCAACAATTGTTGTTCCAATTCATCCAATGAATTAACGGAGCCTGACCTAAGATTCTGTAGCCAAGTTTTAGCTTTATCTTTTAAAGAAAAAGGAAAAAGCTTAAGCCTGATGGTGTTCATGCTACAGTTTAGGTTGTTATATGTGCGACAGACTTCCTCAAATTCCCTCAGATGCAAGTAAGGATTTTCAGAATCAAAGCCAAGAAGAGTTGACAAAAGCTGAATAATACCTGGCTTGAAATTGAAGTTAAATGCATCAGCAGAAAAAATTAGACATGCTGGTGTGCTATTTCTTATGGAGTTCATGTGTTTCCTAAGTGTCCTAGGCCGATCTTGGTCATTATGTAGAGAATGGTTATTTTCTTATCCATTAATGTGTTCAGCTATATTTGAAGAAGATAAAGATTCTTTTACCAATCTACCACATGATGTATGTGACCAAGCTTTTATGCATTAACAAAATAATAACAAGAAAAAAAATATTAAGAACAAGTTAGATAGGAGGCTCAGTCTTCCATTTAATAGTAATAAGAAAAATAAATAAAAAGAAAGCAATATGAACATAAATTAAGAGGTAAGAGGCTTAGCCTTCCATATAATTAACGAAAAGATAGGAGGCTTAGCCTTTCATATGATGAACAAAATAAAAATGAAACAAAATAAAAAAAGGAACAAAAAGAAAAAAAAAATTGAACTTGTACTCTAATTCTACTTTCCCGACAATGGCGCCAAAAACTTGCTGCACTCTGACAGTTGTAACTCAAGTGTAGGTTGTCGTAAGTAATAAAATCTCGGAAGTCTGAGTGTCGAATCACAGGGAAGTGAATTAAGAAGTACAAATTACAAATTTGGTAATAAGGAAATATTTTGGTGCAAAGTGTGAACTAGTGTTAATTAAAAAACTCAAATTCAAATAAAATAGCTAAGGTTGGGGAATCCACTTTTAATATATCGGTTATGATTAATTTTAACCCATTTTATGACTCAACAGAGATCCACACATAGAAGATGTCTCAATCGGGGAATTTAGTTAGTATTAACTTTCATTAATATTAAAACGCTAATGCTTGCTAATGGGTTCAAGTATCCGCCATGCCAACCTTTGCCTACAATAACTCAAGATTCCAATATAGCCGGCAGAACCATGTTCTAAAGAGGGAATCAAGTAGCTTTTGTACTAATGATTGACTATGATAAATCAAGACTTCCACTTAACAATGAGGAAAATTAAATAGATTAAAGAAGAAAATACCGTCAATGTTGTAATTCATTCAAATCAATCATAACCTTTATACCAAAAGCTTCACCATTTCACTTTAGCAAAAGAAAGATTAGTTAGTCACGATAAAAGCAAATAACATGTAGAAAGATGAAATAAATATGGATTGAAGAATCAAAGGAAGAACAAGAAAGAGAACTAGAAAACACTTGAATAGAAGTTCGGTATTGAAAACTAGAACAAAACTAAATAAGAAATACTAAAAATGATACAAGAACATAAAGTAGGTCTAAGAAATGGCATCCTCTTCACCCTCCCCCCAAGGTTCCTATTTATAGAGTTTTGGGGGTGGGTAAAATGGTAAAATGAAATAGTGAAATATAAATAAATACAAATCAACAATGCCAGGCTGCAACTTATTTTAATTTTTTGATCACTGTACACATCGAATCAGCTCTTCCTCAAAGCATGAGATTTTTAGATCTCTTCTTTAGCTTCGAATCGATAGCTTGCTCATTCAAATCGGATATCTGTAGCTCAAGTTATGATTTTTCTACCGAAATTGCTTTTCAGCAGACGGAAAAATGAAAGATCTCATCTATAATCAGATTTTGGCAATGAAAATGATCAAACTAGAATTTGGAATGAAGATGGATCGAAGATCTATGTGTTGACTTCCAGATGAATTTGGAATCACTCAGTTTTGATATCTACAACTTTAGATATAATTTTTCTCGTAAAGGATCGTCAAGTGATGATTTTACCTACATAAAAAAAATAATTATTTAACATATATATTTTAATATTAATGAACAGTAAATTGCGTATGTACAGTAAATACGCGTATGAACAATAAGTCGATAAATAGTAACTAACGAATAGTAAAAATGCATATGAATAGTAAAAACATGTGAATAGTAACCCGGTGGAAAAATGCTGAGAATATAGAAATTAATCATACTCAGAGTGTAAAATGATGATTTAAACCTTTAATAGTAATATACTATGAGTATTCATCAGTTTGTTTGAATAGCTAGATTCACTTTTCACTCTTCTCTCAGGTGAGTTGCTCATATTTTATTTAGTTGAGGTTTTTCTAAAGAGCATTAAGGCTTCCAAGCGCTAACGTGTCCCCTGTTTTCTTAACCAAAATAAGGTTGCTTAACAGATTGGCCCTGCTAGCCAAAATAACCCTCTGCGATGGAGTTAGTGTTCTTAAAAAAATCATCCTCGAAGTAATAAAAGATTGCGGTGTCTTCCAGGCTTCAACTTCAAAGATCATGCCTCTACAGACCTTTAGGCTTAGACCCTAGAAGGTTTAGAAGAGCTCACAATACCTGATATTTTGTCGAGTATTCCCTTGATTGCTTGAGACCTATGCAAGCAAGTTTTAGCAAATACGGGACCTCTCCAATGGTCATTATGTATCATCGATCAACTCACTCGTAAAGGGGCTCATGTAGGGCATGTAACCTAAACCTAGTAGTGCAACCAGGGTTTCAACTGCCATAGAGTAGAGAACTCGGGATGTAGTCATTTATCAGAAAGTATGACCCTATATCTATCCAAGGCTTTGGGAAGTATTGTGACTTTCTCTTATTCAAGGGCATGGAGAAAGTGAGACATCCTTGTATCAAGGCTTGGCAAAGAATGCCTACTTCTAGTCTGGTGTGTAGCATTGTTTGTTTTTATGTAGTGCCCTTGGGGCTGCTCTTCTAGTATAGATTAATTATATGTTGCTATCTTCTTGTGGATGGAACACACTTTTTAACGGTATTCCTTTTGTAGGAATATTTAGTTCTCGTTTTGCTAGATGCTTTGAGTATGTTTGATTGTCAAGAATATATGTGCTTGGAAATAGTAAAAATGATATTATTTGTAGTAGTAGCATGAGTATAGCTGTCTAAACATACACCAAAACTATAGAGATGTGTTCAAAGGTTTGAATCAAAACATACACAATGCACCAAAAAACAAATGTTAATAACGTGGCACTATGTATGATGTTTTGACTGTACAACACATATCTTAAAAAACTTAAACTTTAATAAACAAAAATATGGGCCAATTCGTTTTAATTTAAGCCAACTTAATTCAAAACAACTTATTTTTATGTTTATATCTTTTTTACTTGAAATCAAATTTATTTGAAAGTCAATATTATTTAGGTGAAATAATCCATTGATTGTAAAATTTTTATAATATTATTAATTTTTTATGAATTTTTCTTTTTTAAACATTAAAAAATAAAATTTCATAGAAATTTAATAACATGATAAAAATTTCGTTTCAAATGAATTATTACACCTATATAATATTGACTTTCAATTGAAATTGGTTCTAGGTGAAAAAGATTTAAAACCATTTTAGATTAAGTTAACTTAAGTTAAAATAAATTGGGTGATAATTTCATCTTCATTTCTTTAATCATGCTAAGGAATTCACACTGGATAAGAAAAAAAAAATACAGCAATCTCAAGCACTTAAAAGATACTACCATGAGTTTTCTCGGTATGAGATCTGATTAGGTCTGAATTAAGAATCCATTCGTTGTGATGAAAAAGTTCCTATTATCACTTTAAACGGAGAAAAAAAGTAGGCAAAGGTAAAGAAAAGGAAAGAAAATATATACTTTTAAAGAGCAAGTATCTCTTACTTGCATAATAACTTAGCAGGTGAACCTTGTTTTCTTACAGTGCTTCCAAGGCTGACCTCCTGCTGACAGACCAGACTGATTCTAACATGTAGAGCACCTGAAGATGAAATCATAAAGTACATATCGAAGAGCACTGTTCTTTAGGTATCACATATGCCATTATTATCAGCAAGCAAGTCAAGGTAGAAAGAGCTATCTCTGGTTCTGGAGATATATACTCAATAATAGGTCCTAAATATTATTGTCAGTACAATTTTTAATGCAGCCAATTGCTGGTGCAGAACATTCTGTTGGTACAACTAAATAGCTGGATTTCAATACATGGGAAACTTTTTCAAGTAACCAAGAACAGTTTTAGTTCACACATTAATTAAAGCCTAAGCATCAATAAGAGCTTGACATACTTCAAACCCAATCTACCTCTGCACATTTGCCTAAATAGAAGCATTCTTGCTCAGATAATTTTCTGTGATTTTCTGACACATAGGATACAATTAGAGTTTTGGAACAAGAATTAGGAAACAAGAACCAAACTCCATTGTAAAACCATGGAAAGCCACGAGCCAAAAGGTGAACTATACTTGGACACAGTTTGCTTACCAAATTGACTGAGGAAAAATAGACACAGTTTGCACTGAGGAGAGGCCAAAAGTTCATTTATTTGTCCCACACTAAAATTGAACTCAGCCATGCGAGAATTTCTCAATCTTTATGTGGAATTCACTATCAGACTCCAGCTTAGTGGCTAAAGACAAAGCATAAATAAAGTAACTTGGTTCAATTCTAGAGCTATGAATCCCAAATGTCCCGAGTACTTGATCACTAAGGGTTCCAGCACACAGTTTGTTGACATCAAGAATAATTGGAAGCTAGAAAATCTTTATGGTTTAATTAGAGAAAAAAGACTAGGATATTATGAGCCATTTTTCTCAGAACAGAAGCAAGGAGCAAACAAAAAGGATTAAACCTTCCTAGTTCTTAGAGAGAGGACGATGAGTCTGGCTATATTATCTCTCCAACAACCTTTTATACAACACAATGCTGCCATAAATTAGAAAAAGCTGCATATTTTTCAGGTAACCAACAAGTAGCTGGATTTCACTGGATAAGAGATCCTTTTATTTTTGAAGTAACAACAACCATTTCAAAGTGTGTAGTCCACATACTCGTAAAAGCCTGATCATCAATAATAGCTTGACATACTTCACCCAATTTGGTTCTGCACATCTACCTAAAAAGGATCATTCACACTAATTCTTTGATTTTCTTATACATAGGATACAATCAAAGTTTAGGAAGATGAATTAGCAAATAAACACCAAAATCCATTGCAAAATCATGGAAAGCCACAAGCTAAAATGTTTAGGTTTGCTTACCAAACCTACTAAGGATAAAGGGAAACACAATTTGCATGAGGCAAATGCTAGAAAGTTCATTACTTCGTCCATCCCTAAAATTGAACTCAACCAGCTTCATGCAAGATGATAGAGAACATTAGGAGAAAAAACTGAGGGCTTGATAATACAAGACCTTTATATAATAGGTATGAGAAGAATATAAGGAAAAAAATCCCTAAAAATAAAAAGGAATAAATCCCTAGGAATAAATAGAGAATATTATGTTTCCTAAAATATAAATAACATTTCATAACACTCCCCCTCAAGTTGAAGCATACATATCATAAGTTCCAAGCCTTTCACATATAGGCTTTACTTTAGATTCTCCTAAAGCTTTAGTGAATAAGTTAGCAAGTTGATCTTTTGATTTGACATACGGGGTATTGATCAAGCCTTCCTAAAGCTTTTTCACAAACAAAATAGCAGTCAACTTCGATGTTTAGTTCTTTTATGGAAGACGGGATTCAATGCAAGATGAATAGCTGCTTGATTATCACATATTAATTTTATAAGAGATGAGTGTGCGAAACCAAATTTCACAAGAAAATGCCTTAACCAAACTAGTTTACATGCAGTATACGCCATTGCCCAATACTCAGATCCAGCACTTGACCTTACAACAATACTCTGTTTCTTGCTTTTCCATGATACCACGTTTTCTCCCATGAATACACAGTAACCTAAAGTAGACCATCAATCATAGGAGCCTGCCCAATCAGCATTTGTGTATCCTCGAATCCGAGTATGACCATGGTTTTGGTAAAAGGAGATTTCGTCTCGGTGCACTTTTGAGATATCTCAAAATTCTAACTACTGCATTTTAGTGGCTAGTACAAGAAGAGTCCATGAACTGACTTACTGCTCTCACAGCAACTAAAATATCTGAATGAGTAATAGTTAGATAATTTAATTTGTCAACAAGTCTTCGATACATGATAAGATCCTCCAAGTATTTCCCTTTATCTATATCAAGCTTGACATTAACCGATTTGGTTCCTAACAAGTTAGTTTCCTCCAAAAGGTCGAGAACATATTTTCTCTAAAACAGACATATTCCCATTTTAGACCATGCTGCCTTAATCCCTAAGAAATATCTCAATGAACCAAGGTCTTTTGTTTGAAACTTGGTTTGCAGAAAAGCTTTCAATGATTGAATACTAACTACATCATCATTAGTGATAACAATATCATCAACATAGATGATCAAGAGGATTTTATTAGTTTCAAAGTGGCAATAAAAAATAAAGTGATCAACGCCATATCGTTGTAAACCAAATTCTATAACGACCGAACTAAAACAACTAAACCCTGTTTGTTGCTATTGTTTCAAACCATACAATGATATGTTTAGTCGACATACACAATCAGCCTCCTCCTGAGCAACAAACCTTGGTCGTTGCTCCATATAGATAGTTTCCTCAATATCTCCATGAAGAAAAGTGTTTTGAACATCTAGCTGATGTAAAGGCCACATATATGTAGCAGCCAATGCAATAAGAACATGAACAGACGTCATTTTGGCTACTGGAGAAAAATTCTTAGAATAGTCCATGTTATATGCCTAAGTGTATCCTTTTGCTACCAGACGGACTTTTAATCGATCAACTGTACCTTCGAGATGAACCTTTACAACGAATACCCAGCGACAACCTACAATAATTTGACCACGTGGAAGAGGAACCAAGTCCCACATGTTATTAGCCCACAAAGCCGACATTTCTTCTTCCATAACTTGCTTCCATCCAAGATGAAAAATGGCTTCTGAAATAGACTCAGGTAAGAGTATAGAGGACAAGGTGGATACAAAGGCAAAATATGACCGTGATAGAGAATCATAAAAAACAAAGTTAGAGATAGGGTGAGAAGTACAAGTCTTTTTTCCTTTGCAAAGTGCAATTGGAAGATCCAAATCATCACCATTTGGATTTGAAGATGAAGAGAACGGTGGTGATGAGCATGAATTTCCTTGCAATTTTTCAACTTGAGGACGCTAAGTATAAATCTGCAGGTTAGGATGAGACAAACGCTGTAAAGGTAGGGGATCAATATCAGGAATGTGCTCTAAAGGTACATCGTTCTTAGGAATTGTTTGAGTTGGCATAAAGGGTAAAGGCAAACAATCATCGATATCAGCAAACACAGACTGAGTATTAGAAAAATAAGGTGTATTTTCAAAGAATGTAACATTGACAGGAACAAAGAATTGATTCAATGAAGGACAAAAGCATTTGTACCATTTCTGTAGACGGGAGTATTCAAGGAAAACACATTTTAAGGCTCTGGGATCTAACTTGTCCGTGTCGGACTGATACTGATGAACAAAGCTAACACATCCAAATATTCAAGGTATAATAGAAAATGAAGCTTGAGAAGAAAAGAGAACATAGAATGGGGTTTTACTCAACAAAATGGAGGAAGACAGCCAATTTATAAGAAAACATGTAATAAAGACAACATCACCAAAAAAAATTTTGGGAACATTCATATGAATTAAAAGGGTACGAGCTGTTTCAACAATGTATTGGATTTTTCTCTCAGCCACTCCATTTTGTTAAAATGTCTTTGGATGGGAAGATTGATGTATAATTCCCTGTTGCTGCATGTAACTGGACATTGAGTTAAAGAAATACTCTTTAACATTGTCACTACGAAGAATATTAATTTGAGAATTAAACTAATTTTGAATTTCAGCGCAAAAAGAAAATAAAAGATAAAAAATAACTCAGAATGATCTTTCATTAAAAATAGTCAAGTCATTTGAGAAAAATCATCAACAAAAATTACGAAATACTGAAAACCTAACTTGGACATGACACGACTTGGGCCCCAAATATCTATATGAATTGGAATAAATGGTTTTTCAACCTTTTTATTGACTCAAGGAAAATAGCAAGCACGATGATGCTTCCCTAGTTGACATGACTCACAATCTAAAGTGGAGACTGAGCCCAAATCTGGGACAAGTTTCTTAAGATTTACCAAAGATGGATAACCCAAATGACTATAAATTAAGTGAGGTGATACCGATGCATGACAAGTAGTTGACTGCTGCAATTTAAGTGAGGTGATACTGATGCATAACAAGTAGTTGACTACTGCAATTTATCGAAGTAGTACATTCCACTGGATTTATACCCTTCTCCAATCGTCTTCTTGCTCCTCAAATCCTGAATAATGACATGATCAGAAAAGAAAGAGATTGAGCAATTTAGTTGTTTAGTTAGCTTACGTATAGACATGAGGTTGAAAGGAAAATTTGGAACAAACAGAGTTGGTGGCAAAGTGAGAAAGTGACAAAGACGGGTGGGTCCAACACCTTTGATGATAATAGTGAATCCATCTGCGATAGTGAGTTTATCATGAGATAAAGGTAAAGGAGAGATATGGTCAAAATTAATTATTTTACTTGAAATGTGGTCTGTGGCATTGGAATTCAATACTTAGAGTTGGTTTTTAGGAAGGTTAGAGGAATAACAAGCTATTAGGTTACCTTGATGAACAACAAAAGCCATAAAATAAGTGGAAGTCTACTGTGCGAACTAATATTGCAAGTACTTAGTATACTCTTCCTGAGATATCGTGACAAACTATTGTAGAGCTGCAACTGAAGATGACTCATCATGTGATGCGATATGTGCTGCCTGCAAAGCCGGATACTTGTCCCAACAAATCTCCTCCTTATGTCCATCTTTTTCACGATAGGTGCAGTCCAAACGTGAATCTCTATGTCCACCTCTACCACTACGACCACTACGTCCTCAGTGACCACCTCCATGACTACTCTTTGCTTGTGAACTGGGCTGTACTGCAAGGGCAGACCGGTTGGAATTATTGGTTGCTAAGCTTTCCTTGACCATAGTACGAGAGAGCCTTGCAAAAACTTCAAATAATGAAGGAAGCTCTGTCCCTCCAAGAATTTGGGAACGAATTAGTTCAAATTCTGGCTTTAACTTGACTAGGAATGTCTTAATCACCAATTGTTTTCTCTAACGTTGCATCTCCTTGACATCAGGAGTAATAGGCAGCAAAGAATTCATCTTCTCCAATGCATGTTTCACCTTTTCAAAATATTCAAGGAGACCGCCTTCCTAATTGGACTGAAACACTTTAACTGAAACCTCATATATATATAGAATATTACTAGAATATAAAAGCTTGGCATACTTCTAAGCTTACAGGTTTGGCCATGAGAAAATAGAGTAGAGACTTTAGGTTCCATGGAATAAAAAAGGATATGAAGTAATTGTATATCATCGGCTTTCCAACTTTCAAATGCCTGAGGATCATCAATAAGATGGGACATCTTTTTTTGACCTGTGAAATTCAATTCCACATTCCTAGCCCAGAATAAGTAGTTATTACCATTCATACATTGTTTGGCAATTCACAAATTGCTGAATTGTGTAGAGGGACCTGCTGGTGGGATGATGATCGATGAAAGACTCCCCTGAGGACTTTTATCATTAGCCCCGGACATGTTTTTGATTACTAAAGACTGACGATATCAGAAACTAGCGAAGAACTGGGCTGATGGCGTACTGCAGCAGATGATTGCTAAAACTGACTAGAGAATGAAGAAACTCAACTTCTGATCATAATTAATGTAAAAGAAGATCAGAAACTTGTTCAAGACAGAAAACCGATTGGACCCATTAAGTCGCCGTCACCGGAGGTCACTGGACGGTGGCGAGTGACGCCCATGAGCTAGCACGTGGGTGGTTTTCTGGCAACACTGCTAGTTCTGTTTTGGTCGCTGGCGCCTTCCAAGTGTCTCTGTGTTGTTGGTTTTTGATTTGGTTGGGTGGTTGTTAGGGTTTTGAAGGAGGCAACAACTAAAAGGTGGTTGCCGAAAGTGGTTTAGGAGAAGAAGAGGATGGGGATAGGGTTATGGCTCTGATACCATGTTAGAGAATATTATTAGGAGAAACTGAGGGCTTGATAATACACGACCCTCACAAGATCTTTATATAATAGATGAGAGAAGAATACAAGGAAAGAAAATTCCTAGGAATAAATAGGAGTAAATCCCTAGGAATAAAGAAAGAATATTATGTTTCCTAAAATATAAATGACATTCCATAATACAAGAATTTCTCGGTCTAACTTTGCAGGATTCATTATTAGACTCCAATTCAATTTCCCCTTAGCTCAATGGCTGGACACTGCATAAACACCAAAGCTTGGTTCAATTCCAAAGCTCGAAATCTTGAATGTCACAAGTACTTGATCATTAAGGGTTTGAACATACAGCTTGCCACTATCATGAATAATTGGAAGCAGTAGAAGCTCTCTGGTTAAATTGAGGCAAGGAAAAGGAATTTAGGAGCCATTTATCATAGCTGAAGTGGGAGCAGGGGAGCAGAGAAGGGCTTCTGCCTTCCTAGTTGTTAAGAGAGGATGATGGGTCCAGCTGTATTCCTCTCTCCAGCAACCTTTTATACTACTAGGAATCACATTCTAATGTGACCAGTAGCCTTCATGAAAGGTACCCATAAAATGTAAACCAAAGTAGACATTGAGTCACTAATAGGAATTGCATATTCGATGCAACTAGTAGCCTACTGCTAGGAATCACAATCTAATGTGACCAGTAGCCTTTTTAAAAGGTACCATCGCTAACGGAGACATTTCTTCCAGTCACTGCTAGGAATTGCATGTTTAATGCAACCAGCAGCCTACTACTAGGAATCGCGTTTCAATGTGACCAGTAGCCTTCATTGATATGAATTGACTATTCAATTCATTCAACCAGCAGCCTGAATGTGGCTTCTACTTTGAGTTTGTGCACTATAAGCCTTCACTACTTGGAAAGTTCACTTATCACCAACTAGGCAAGAGTTTTCCAGAGTAGAAGACATATCTTAGTGACAAAATTCAGCATACCCACCAAGGCAACCAATTATCAGCACTGAATTGAATATTCATATATTATTCTTCAACAACAAAGAGGGAAAAATCAATAATGTTCAGAATGATATCTTTGCCATCAGTATATCTTCTGCAACAGATCATCATTTAAATATAGAAATCATCAACAATCCCCCATATTTCTTGTTTAACCAAAATCACCAACAAAACCACAATCAACATCATCAAATATCAAGGCGGCTAATCACCAGCGATATCCACATACTTCTTGTTTAACCACCTATCAATAAAACACACACGTATAAAATCGTAGAGGAGTTCAAAAAGTATATGACCAACTCACTTCCGAATAGATCAATTCGAAATCATCATGCAAATAAAGCACAATAAAGAGAGGTCAGAGACATGAGATAATCTGCGTATTAAAATATAGAAGCAGCAAAACTATTGCAGAACCAGTACCAATTCACTTCCCTAAACCCAAATTTCAAAGCAAACCAATCACAAAACTCGTGAAAATTCAATTCCTCTAAAGAGGCGAATTTCATACTGAAATGGCAAACCAAAAAACCGAGGCAACTAACCACTGGCAAGGAACCCAGTACCGATGATCCTTGTTTAACCACAGCCCGATGAAATCATAGAAGGAAATCAAAAAGAACGCGTAAAACCCACGAATCCAGAAACCAAATTCAGACATAATCATGTAAACCCGCAAGCATAGAACGAATCTCAAGGTTATGGGGAAGCAAAACCCACAGACAAGCAAATAAACTCTCATGCCACAGGGAACATAACCGAAATCAGTACCGATTTCTTCATCGGCCGGCAACGCTTTGCTTCTCTCCGACGAGGAACCGTGCGAGTGATCTCCAGCCCCAACCAATAACAATTGATAACCGTTGGGATTTAAAATTTGAAGCGGCGTCCAATTCGGAATTAGAAGGCAATAACGAGGTTGGTTGTGATGTTGGGGGACCAATGGTGCAAGAATGAATTGTTCCAGTAATAATCCTGAAAAAAAGCGACACATTTTTTCTTTCTTTCTCTCTTTTTTTTTTTAACAAATGAGCTAACGGAATCGATGTTTGAGGGAGTTAAGTTGTGTATAACTTAAAATATGGGGCCCTAACAGTCCTAAAAGTTCTCTGCATGTTTTATAAAAGTCCTAAATGTTTTCCAGTTGCCATACAAGTTTGAAAACCTAACCAAATTTTTTATGCAAGTTGTAAATCCTTCACAAAACTTCTATTGTGTGTCCTAGAAATTACTGGCATAAATGCAATGAGTTCTTAGAGCCTTGAGCTACCCTTCGCTTATCCATTTCATACTTAAGGACCATGATTTAAAAAAATATATATAAACATTCAAATGCAAGGAACAAGCATGTAATGCAACAATATTAGTTGTGTTTTTTATAGCATGCTCGCTTCAATATCTAGATTCATAGACAAATGGCTTCATCTTGGTATTCTAAGCCGTTGGCATGTCAGTTTGCATCATAAAACTTGACTTTAAAGCTATTTTTACATTTCTAAGATTTTGTTAAATTGGTTTCAGGATTTTTTGTTCTCTTGCATTACGTTTGTACCTCGTACTTGAGAACCCAAGTACAGAACTTTTTGTTGGGTAGTTCTAATAATATTCCCTCTTGATGAAAGACAGGTTGCTAACTGGAGTCTAATTAGTTTTAATCACTGCTGTTAAATTGTTTGGAACGAAAAGCTTTAAAATATTAATCATTTCAATTGCCTTACTGAATTTCAGGCGTTTATAATGTTTAGCCTTACAAACATAAAAGGCTTACTTTAGTGACACCATGAAGCTGTTACAACATTATAATGTGATTCATTACCAGTGTACTTCTCACTTGAGTGAGGCTGCTGTTGCATCAAGCAAGTAATAACACTATTTCGTGGAGATCTTTATCCACTTCTCTACTCAATGGTGTTCTAAAAGCATGGTTGTTTACTGACAATTTTTCCCCTGGTTTCTAAAACGTTTCATTAATTACTGCTGATTTGTTTTAGTTTTCTACTGGAATGTGTGATTTAGAGATGAGGTCCCATGACGGTTGCCGGCAATTTTCAACTCCCACAACAAACAACAATGCAAATTCAACAAATTATTTAATGCAACTCGGTCCTACTACTCTTACCCTTCCACCTCCAGACCTTCCTAGATGTTACTACCACTCTTACCCTAACTATACTTGTAACATTCCGATTATCTAGAAAAAAAAAATGTTAAGCAACTTCATTACAAATAGATAAGCCTCTACCAAATTCAGATGGGTCATTTACACGGCAGGAAACTACTACTTCCCCCTCCAACTTCCAGAATCGAGAGGGCGGTTTCAGTGTAGGACGGGAGTGGTGAGTTAAGGACCTGCAAGCAAAGAATCCGGACTGCAATATCATCTCAAGAACATTCTCCGAACGACTATCTCGCAGTTGATGGGAAAATTGCACTTGCCTCTGCATAACCATATCATACAAATGAATAAGAGTCTTTACTTTCTCTTCCTTTTCCAACATTCACTTTCAACGCCTCCAAGAAGAAAATTTCCGACCTACACCTCTTCTATCTCCACCGTTAGAAAACCTACAGGTGCTACAATTCATTCTCAGGCCAAAAATAACAAACCTATGGCCTTCTCTCTCGTGGCTAGCACTTACTAAAAGTGATGGGGCAGGATACCCGAATACAGACTACAGCTGCCAAATCAGCTGGTATACAAATTATACACCGAAGCCCGCACGAATAAAGACCATGCATCTGCAAAAGATGATGGAAAGGCAAAGTCAGGTGGCATTCAATAAACATTTCATATACTACTATTTCAAGAGCCTGACATGGGGCCAAAAGGAAAAGAATGCTACTCACATACCATAACAATATCAAGCAATTGCAATTATTATTTTCCTTCAGAGAATGATTGCAGATGCTTGACAAGACTCTCCTTCAATGATTCAGGAATTTGAGAAAGAAAAGTTGCTCTTCCATCCAGGATCAACTTCTTCCTGTACGCAAGGGCATAAGATGAGTGAAGGGATTACATTTGTTATGCAAAACCGATTGTATTGGTATTCAAATTTACTTAGCTCCAGAATAGGAAGACATATACTTTCTATTCGATATTCAAATTCAAAATATTATTTCTTTACTTAGGCAAATGTCCCTTTTGGCTCTGCTAAGGAGATGCAAGACTTAATGTCACATAGAGTGTGCCTTTCATCACCTTGGGCACTGAGAGAATTTGGTGCTGTGTCCATAAAAGGTTTGGCAGGCAGGGAACTTTTGAGGTGGAAAACCCGGAAAACCCACATTGGGCATACAGGGGAACTGGCGTTCTCTAGCATTATACTAGTTTCAGCTAATACAGTAATTTTCCATTTATTGCCTAAGCCATTAGAAAAAAACTAAAAAATTTAAGAAATAAAAAAACACAAACCCTAATCTCAGAGTCTTAAACAAAGGGCATGAGAAATTCACTTCACAATCTTCTCCAAACTGGTATTCAGTCCCAGTTATGGCCTGATGATTGTAAGGGATGAATTAAAAAGGCAAGGAAAGGCAGGAACTAACTCCGAAGTATCACGCATACATCATCAGCCCATGAGTTTCTATCATCAACCAACTACGCTCTAAATGAATCTTAAGATTGACACAGACATTACAGGTAAACGGTCAGAACCACGCCCTAAAGCCATATTTTCATACTCAAACATTTGAACTACACACTTATTCAACCTCTAAAACCTTAGTTTGTTAGTCAAACACTATTACCTGTCCTCTGTCCTACAAGATTCAGTTTCTAGGGAAAAAAAGTACACCTGAATCACCTCCAATATTTTCCATTTACAATAATATGGCAGTATACATGAGTTGTCAATTGCATATTTATCACATAAAAATAAACAAAAATGATAAAAAGTAAAAACAACTTACTTCAACTCAGTATGAGTTTGACCACTTCCATCCTCTTTTGACAAAATCGGCTTTCTAGACTGCATGAAACTATTAACATTTTCATACCAGCCACAAGCTCTCAAAGCTGACCTAGCTTCCTTCTCGAGGCTTGAATATTAAAAAAAAATCAATACATAAGCCACAGAAAGATCAGCCTGTAATATCTTGGAACAAGTTTACAGGACTGAGCAGTAATTGGAAAAAAGAAAAACATTGAAACAAAATGTGGGTTGTACGTCAAGAAATACCATTTTAATGGCTTTGATCCATTAAGTTTAAACCAATTAAAAACAAGAAATATCCAAATTGGCAGGGATAAAAGATGTCGAAACTCCATATCAACATGTCCAATAAAGTTAAATCAGTTTAATTATAACAGTAGACCTCAAAAAAGTAGTTTCCTTAAGAGATTAAAACCATAGGCAGTAAAAAACAAGAATACACCTTAATATGAAGAAAAGGAATTAAATCAAATTGCAATAAAAGGCCATATCACTCACAGATCTTTAAGTTTTTCAACTTCAGCCCGGGATGCAGCATCATGAGCTAGCAGAATGCAAGAGCCCATTGAATTTCTCTTGCAATCAGTAGCAGAAGAATCAGAGCAGCCATTGACACTACTACCTGTAGAAGAATGGTGACCTGCATTCTCTACCTTCACCTGTTTACAGTTGTTTTCTTTATATGCATCAACTTTTTGGCGTTTTTCAGAAAAGTTCAGCATTTCTGATGACAAACCATTTTCATTCTTCTCCACATGAGTAGATCGTTTTACAACCCCATTGCTGATCATGTTCATTTGCTTAACAACTTTCCCATTACCGCTAGCAGAGAACTTCTCAACACCAGATTTCTCAACAATATTAAATCTAAGCTTTGGACTGGAAGATACTTTTCCAGTCTTTCCCAAGATTAGCGTATCTCTTCGTGGTAACTGTTCAACAGTTTGTTTTGATTGTCTTGTTTTAGACTGAATGTCAGTTTTCTCACTGGCTGGCTTGTCAATTCCATTGGAATTGTAAGATCTTGTACCATTGGAAGAAATTGTGGTGCGATTAGATCCAGGCCTTCTGTTTGTAAGAGCAAAAAAAAGAATATAAACCTTTTCTGATAAAACCTCCTGAACTGTTGAAAGCGAGACAAATTGATCATTACAACAATACCACCGACCGATTGCATCCTGCACACAATAAGAACATTGGCATGCATTGGCACTCTATGCTTCCCCGAGAAACTAACAAAAATTCAAAAACAGAGGACGGCTGAAGAAAGACCTTGATATATGCATAATAGTGTCCAGAATCTGGCGAGCAACCTGAGTGCACAATAGTACCAAAAAGGTTATACTCTGGTTGGGGATCCTGCATTGCATATAATAACCAAATTACAAATAATAGATAGGCAAAACACTCAACTTTTTTACATATGCAAATATAATAGCTTTTCATTTGCAATAATTCAAGAACTCTTGAAGTACAAAATATTACAGCTTGTTCACTTCTTTCACTAAAAAGAAACCCATCCCGTTATGCAGTCCCTTACTAGATGGAAGGAAAGAACAAGAAATACAATGGCATGAATATTGAAATAACAGATACATTCTCTTTTGTAAAAGAGAAAACTTATTGCAGTGTATCAAGGGGTCGCCATCCAATCTAAACAAACACATAATGAACAAGCCAGGTATAACCACCACCAAGCAGAATCAAACACCCCTTGAAATCCCCCAGGCTATCAAAAACCTCAAACAAACCCAAGAGAGCATCAAATTACACCTAAGGAGATTAATCGTTCTCCATCCTCAACTGCAATTCGTTTCTTTCTCTGTCAATTTATTTGTCTCAATTTTTGGAAACAAAGCCAAAGACTAGAAAAGTCACAGCCAGCAAATCATACACTGAGGACATCTTGTCCAGAATTTATGCATAAATCTATAGCTGTGACTCTGTCTCGGCCCCTTGGTTAAGTAAAGCAAGATTAACCAGCCTTAAGAGACTCCGACATCTCTTCGATAGCACAGTCAGATGACAGGATCGTCTTCGAATTAACATCAGTTGACGTAACTCTTTCTTCCATAATTATTTCCAGTACAGAATGAGTCAACCATCCTCTTTGGTATCTTAGTGAACAAAATTGGTGATCTTTTGCGTACTCAACCAAGGTTCAGTAGTTTTAATGATTCAATCTAATAAAGCATATGATAAATACAGCAGCATATGGAGAGAACAATTTTATTTGTATTTTAACAGATATTTCTATATCCAAATTATCAACTGCTCACTCCCCATAGAATCTACATTCTAGTTGAAAAGAATTACCATATCCTACAAAAGAAACAAAATAGATTTGAGTATCCAGAAAATTTTAAAAGCTTCCCATTTCCTGGAGTTGAATTGCATATTTCTAGGTGCAGGTGTCATACAGAGGTACCATTACGTATGAGAAATTTCATTCCTTTCTGTTTCTTTTCTTTAGTTTTCCTTCAATTTCTTAGGACTCTAGCAGTCTCTAAGCATAATACAAGGTTGACACTCATTATAGACACTAAGTATGAGAACTTCATTAGTTTCTGTTTTTGTTTCCTTTAGCTCTCCTTCAATTTCTTATGACTCTAGCAGCCTTTTAAGTGTAATACAAGGTTGACACTCACCGTAAACACTAGAAAAACTGACATCCATATCCTATCCTATACACTAAAACTCAACCCACCAAAAGCATGTGGCCATGGTCACATATCACACCTATCCTTTAATACCGCATCACCAGCCAAAAGTACCATTTTTCCTCGAGTTTCCCAATCAATTGCCTTTCTATGAGTATTTTTCTTTAATGCAGTCACTCTTGACAACATGGTTCCTTTCAAAATCTATTCTACATCTATTTTACTAGTCTACATTCTTTTCAAGGTGCTATATAAGTGAAATTCCTAATATTAATTAGAAGCTTCGACCAATTAATTACCAAATCAGTGTAAAATTAAAGATTATTCAAATAGACACAAAGCTAGGCCTTCTCATGATCCCCTTTTACTTGGGTTAAGTCACTCTTGCATCTGATTTCTTAGATTGCACACGCTTGGACAATCACTATCATTAATAGCATAAACACCAATCATTCTTTTTAAGGAATCTACTCCAAAAATTCATAAGAAAAAATAAATACTTAATGGGAAATGATGGTACCTACGATTCTAATGAAAACACCTAATACTCGAAAATTCAGAAGAACAAAAAGTAATTTAATTAATCTTATAGAAAATCTTGATACCTCAGAATGTGAAAAAGAAAAAAAAAATTAGCTGTTTCAGAAAGACTAGGCAATGAATATAAAGACCCTTTAAGATTGTGAGGAGTAAAGAACAGTTCAAAAACCAGATTGAATGGTTAAGCCAGTTTGCTTTCTCAAGAACGAATAGAGCACTATACTCTGGTGGTAGTTATCTTCAAGATTCAGTGCAAGTTTTCTTCTCCCTTTCTCTTGTTTGGTAAAAGAGCATGCAGCCAGTCGCGCCCTGAGCATCAATCTTTGGATCCTAGTTGCCCTAGTGAAGATAGAGTGTAATTCTCCCTACTTCTAATCATCTAGTCAGCAATACAAATGTCAAACTCCCCTTGATACAATGGACATTTACAATCTTTTGATTCCTCCAAGAAAAAGGCACTTGTCTAGCAGGCAATATCATTAAAACCAACTTCCATTACGCAGGTAAATTCTACCAATGAGAATCTTAGTCTTCTAATAACCCCTATGAGGTACGCTAAACCAAAAATGAAAATTGAAAAGGCTAACCATTTTTCATTCTCTTATTTGTGCACGACAGTAAACACTTAAACGCACCTTGGTGACTTTGCACATGAAATTTGAAAGAACCAAAATTTCTTCAAATGCAATAGCCTTGTCGATCTTCCCACCAAATATACCCTCAAATCTCTGCCAGATAGGCCACAGTCTCAGTTTTTTACTCGAAAAAGATAGCAAAAATCTTCCAAACAACTAATACATTAGGAAAAAAAAACTACTAGTTAAAAAATCATTTTCCCATAAAGATACCTTGAGCTGCACTACAAGAATATTAGGCGCTTGACGAATAGACATTTGCTTCCTCGCAGCCACCAATTTCTTACAACTGAAAAGCACAAATTTCTCATTCAACATACTGCAGTCCAGGCAGAAAATTTGGAGGACTGATTCAGGGCACTTACTTTTCGCACTTATATTTATTGCTTCCGTCTAATATCTCCGGCTGGAAGAACTTGTGCATGGCCTCTCTGAGCGAACTGCTGTGAAGAATATCAAGACTAATATCCATAATCTCATCCACCTTATTGGACTCCATCCCACAAGACAAGCATTTAACCTGGCTCTGCAGCGCACCCCCGAAAATCTGCTTAACAATGGTGCTCCCACCGGCCTGATCCGCTCCCTTACGGCGGAGCTTCTTGATTCGCAGACAAGAGTTGTGGCAGGCGTCGATAACGTAGCGGAGGAACTCGTGGGCGTCCTCCTGGCGGCCGCAGCGGAAATGATCCGCAAAGATACGGAGGCAGCTCTGGATCTTAAGGGGCGAATCTTGAAGGAGATCGAGGCTCAGGGAGCGAGCGATCCGGCGCTCGACGATGCAGAAGGGGCAGTCCCGGTGGGTGGTGGAGCAATCGCAGTGGTCCGAGTGCTGGGAGCGGAGGCAGAAGTTAGCAAGCGGCGGCGTGTAGGTGAGACATTGAAGGACGCTGTTGAGGTAGCAGGAGTTGCCGAGGTTACGAAGCCCTAGAGGAGGACCTTTCTTCTTCAACAGGCTCGGCTGCCAAGTCATCTCCAGTTCCATTAACGCCGTCCGCCCATCGCATCCTCAGACGGAATCTGAGCGATTGTTGAGGAAGGAAAGGCCAGGGTTTTGCTGTGGGAGCAGCATCTGCAGCGCCAGCTGATCCAGGAAGAGGAAGCAAGCATTAAGCCCCAATTTTGCTCGAGGGTTCTCTAATTTCTTAATTTTTTTTTTTTTTTTCCCTTCCGAGTGGTTCTAATTTTGGGAAAAATAACAATTATAAGCCCAAACATTTTACTGATTTTTGCAATATTGTCCCGACTGCTTGTCTGTTTCATAAAAGTTACTACAACTTCACAAGAAGCACAACTCATCTGAGTGGTTTTTCTTTTTCTTTTCTTCTGCTGTATACGAAAATTGTCATATACTGATATCATAAAAATCGTGAGAGATGATGTACGGACACAAGCGCGCATATTCCTTATCTTCGCTGTTCCACCACATTAAGACTTGTTTGCATACACTTATAATGACAGTGAGCGCGGAAGAGTATTATATTTGAAAATTTAAGTAATAATATTGTAAAAATAAAAGTAGAAGATGTAACTTAAAATAAAATGATTATATCACCTATCTATTGAATATAAAATTCAACAACATAAGATGAAATGCAAATGTTATTGTTTCAAATGAAGTAATACAAAAATTATGTGCGTTGTGTAATAAATTAAACCAGTTTACAAACCCAGCGTTGCTATGGGATTACAAAATGTATTAAATTTTAAAAAATAATAAATATTTAAATATTATAAGAATATTATTATAAAAATATGTAATCAAACCAACAGTTTAAAAAAAATCAAATTATTATAACATGGTATTGAGTTTCACCAATGAATTTATTTATTTATGTCAAACTTTTAAGTTTTAAATAACAACAATTCAAGTGGATAAATCATCATCTTTACTCCTAACTCTAAAATGAACCATTACTATCCAAAAATAATATACGAAAAGTGTTAACACGAGATTAGAAAAAATAAAGTCAAAATCATATTTTAGGGGAAATTTTTTTATATGATCATCGTTTTAGATTCTACAGAAACTAATTATGTCTTCCTATCTCTTAACACCACTAAACCTTGTTGAAACCTTCAAATTGTGTATCTTTTATATATAATAAATTTGTAAAAGAAAGATAGTAAAAATATAACATGCTTTTGAATATAAGGCCAAATGTTAGAAAATGGAAACATGGCAAATATACACTCGCACATACATACATATTTTTTTTCACATGGATTAATAGACAAAAAAAGTTTAGATCGGGCACATGTATTTGTAAAAGTATAAACTTGCAAAAAGAAAATTAAATATTTAATCACAATAAAACTATGAACAAAATCTTGAAAGAAAAACTTGAAAGAATAATTGTGCTTGGTAACATTTGAAAAATTAAATTGTTAATATTCTCACAATTCACAAACTCTCTATCTTTGAAAATTTTGTTGGATTCATTTTTCCAATTTTAAGTTAAGTATATTAAGAATCCATAAACTATATATGCTTTGGAAAATTTTAAGTCAACCATTTTCAAATTTTTTTAGTTTGATAACTAAAAATTTTTGAAAATTTTAATAAAGTCTACAAAAAAAAAACTTGTTTCACGAACTCTTAAAAATATACATAAGATAATCCCAAAACTTTTATAAATCATACAATATGTCACTAAAGTTTGAAAAATGACATTTTAATGATTGTGTTGAAAGTTTAAAGAAAGTGACAAAATTTCTTTGTAAACATAAAATTTTATTCTTATGAAACAAAATATAGAAATTTGTTTACTTCATCCTTTATGAGATGTGAACAACTATCAGAAAGTCAAAATATTATTTTTATATATCCTTGCTTTCTCAAAATCTTACTTTTAAGATATTTTTAAAATTATTGAACCACATGCATCCTTACATGAAAATTATGATGAGCAAGTATCATAGGAAAAGAAATACAAACCTAGTGATAGTTGTACTGAATTATTTTTTCAATATCTCTGTTAGTGAAGAATTAAGATAGTGTCAGTATTCCATCAGAAAGGAAATACAAAAACTTACCAACCATATAATGGTAATTGTTCCAGTGTCAAAAACTAAAGAGATAATTAAGGGGTATATAAAAACTCTAAAACAAAAATTATAATTAATAAGAAATTCAAACAAATTCATGCCCCTCTAAGAAATTAATTATTGATAACAAAATTTCAGATAAAAAATTAATGTCTACCGAATAATAATGTTATTACAAGGTAAATTGAAAACAAAAAATCTAGGCTTGTGTTTTGGGGTGGTTGACAACAAAAAAAAAAATTTTAGGTGAATAAAATAAGCCAATCAAATTAATTTTATATCTTAATTTTAATTATTATAATTGGGTACACATATATTTATAGATTTTTTTTTCTTTTAATTTGATATCGATCTTTAATTTGAATGTTAATTCTATCCCCATCTTTAATTTTAAATTTAAATAAAAGTTAATAATTGTGAATTTGACTATCACGTGTCACTGCAGTATTACTTAATAGAGTTGGGGGTATATTTGGTATATCATGTGTAAAAGATTGCAATTATCTTACTAAAAATGAAAAGTCCGCCACATGTCAGCACCACATTTCACCTGTTATGTGAAAATTCCATCATGTCCTTCATAGATGCTCTTGCTTTATATATATATATATATTAGATATGAAATTTTTAAACTCAAATAATGACTTATGAAGTTCTTAATTTAACATGTAGTTATTTTTTTTATTTAAATTGTGTACTTATTGAAACATTACATTTTAAAAAATTAAAATTTTTTGAAATATTTCTTATAAAAATAAGCAATTTTTGTTACTTTTATAGAAAAAATTCATAAAATTCAATCATTTTTTTAAAACAATATTATCAAATATATTAGGTAGATAGAATATTAGGTTTTACATGACTCTGGTCATACACAAAAAATTCTTAAAATTGACAAGCTAACTATAACAATAAACAAAATCCTAAAGATACATACTAGCTATAACAACAAAGAACAAAACATACAGATCACAACCTTGAGAGCAACCTTAGAAAGAAAAAAGGAAGAGGCAATAGAGAATCATGCCCATAATACCAAAGGAGAATTCCCAGTGACCCCAACCTTAGCTAGTTTACCATTTAAAATTATGAGAATCATTTCTACTGTGTGGAGTATCTGGTTATATATCAAGAAACAACCAAATCTTCAATAACACAATTACATAACCCTTTGCGATGTGTTGCAACAAAAAGAAAGACAAAGAGATGAGATAGCTCAATCCATACCAAAAGCCAAGCAAGTTAGGCTTCAAGTATAATGTTTTCTTTCTCTTGCCCAATTCAATCAAGTTATTATTGGGTAAGAATCATATTAGAGGCATTCCTTTGATATTTGCTATTGGTGGAGTGAGGGATCCCGTTAAATTAGGACAACTAATTGGTCGTTATTGAACAAGCTGGATGCTTTCAACTGCACTATTGGTGGCTCCAAAGTAGATATCTCTTTTACTCTTATTGATGAATTGTTTTCATTTTAGAGGCCTTAAAAATAATTTCTTCAGTTGGTGGTTCTCATTGCACAATTTTATCAAATGGAGATTGCGTACAAGCATTTGTAGTTATTATCCACCCTTCAAGTGCTAAAATGGAAACTATAACCTTAGTGAATGACATTTGTCTCATAATCAAGTGGTTTATTGGAGTTTTTTGTTGTGGTTTATTAATTATTATCAGTTGCCGCAATCCATTAGCAAACAATGCTCAGGTTACACTAACAACCACTTTATTTAAGTTAATTTAATTTAAAATAATTTTAATTCATTAAAAAAATTAAAATAAAATTAAATCCTAGAAAGAGGAAAAATTTATAAAACTTTTAATAACATCATAAAAATTTTAAGTTTAATAAATTATTATATATACATAATGTTGGTTTTGAAATAAAATTAATTCTAGGTAAAAAAAGATGTAAAAATAAAAAAAAAATCATTTTAATTGAAGCTGACTTAGGTTTAGTTCATTTTGTGGCCACACGAAGCTGACTCATGTTTAGTTCATTTTGTGGCTACACGTTATTTCTGGTCAAATATATGGGTCTTCTTAGGCCTCAACGTTTGCCAAACAAGAATGGGCTTTCTTTCTAACCAATGTTATTTCATCTGCCACTAACTCTTTTTTCACCCAAACTCGTCTTCTCTTCTTCGCTAACTGCTGACCGGCCAGACCATATCCATTATCCACCCAAATCAAGCTCCGGTGAAGGTTATTTCCACTTTTCCAGCATCTCTCTGTCTCCTCTCGTCTATGATTTGAAGTCATTGGGTGTGATAGGTGCCGACCTTTGACTTTGAATCCAGCCACCCCCTATCCCTCCATCTCCTCTCGTTTCTGATTCGAAGTTGTGCACGGCGGAGTCTTGACAAACACCGGATGGGATGGATCTGTGCGAGGGCTGTTGGGCGGCGGAAGAGATTAGCAAGAAGAGGTGAGGTCGGCAATCACCGAATGGGGGAAAAGGTTTGGGCTGCACCGTAAATATGTCCAACTTCCAGGATAGTTCATTACTTAGGACCCAAAAACCCAACTCAACTTAATGATTAAAAACGTGTTAACACAATGCTGAACACAAAAAATAAACTGGCCCTTAAGTTAAAACAAATTATAAGCGTAATTTGTTCCATTTAGCTGTAACCTTTCTCCTATGTTTTTTTTGTTGTTCTTTACTTAGATTTTCTATTTGCTCTCTTGATTCCCAAATATTTTTTCTTTGTTATTTTATGTACTATATTCTAAAGTAAGACATTGGTGATCATAATTTATTTATTTTTTAGTTAAACCATTTTTTTATTTATTAAGTCAATTGTTAAATCCTTATGACCTAAAGTTTTGTCATTTTTTTGTCTTGATCCTAAATTTTTTTATTGATTTTCTTTATTGTTGTTGTTTTTTAAGATGAAACTTTAATTATTATAATTTGCCTACTTTTGGCCTAGTTCTGGTTAATTCATCTTTAGTTAGTTTTTTTACTTTCTTATCTTTTTTATCTTTATTAAGTTAATAGTTAGACTGTTAATTCATTAACATATATTAAATATATTTTTGTGTTTTGGCCATTTTTTTATCATTATTGTTGAATTAAATTTTGTAGCATCAATTATTTACTTCAGGCTCTACAATTTAATAAATTAATTTGGCCAATAATTGTTAAAATTAAAAGTAAATTTTTGTAGATAAATTTTTTATTAATATTAAAAATTAGAGTTTGGGTTAATAAGAGATGAAAATTTTTAGTGTAATGTTTTTTAATTAACAAAAAATTTTTTTTGTTTCAAAACACATGCTGTATTTTATTTCATAGTGTTATGTTTCGATTATAACTAGTTATTTTTATGATATAAATATAACATGAAGAGAGTACAACTCAAATTTGAAATAAATCAAAATTTTAATTGATTATCATGAATTTATTGATGATAAATTTTTATTTTATTATTAAAATTTATTACAAAAAATATCTATTACCATATATGGGTTACCAAATCTTTTAATTTGTTCTCTTGGTCTGGTCTCTTTTTTTTTTTTTTTATTTACTGTCTTTAAAACAAAATGTTGGTTTCCATGGTTTTTATTTTTATTTTTTTAATCAATCATAATGATTTTTTAACCTTTTTTTGTTGGTTTTATTATTATTATTTTTAAAATAAAACATTAGTTGCTTTGAATTGTCTACCTTTTTGTATCGTTCAAGCTGATTCATTTGAACCAATGTTTTCATTTACTTTTCTTTTCTCCTTTATTAAGTTAATGGTTAAGACTTTAATTCTTGAAATATTTGTATTTGTTCTCTTGACCTGAAGACCATTTTTTTTATTTATTAATCATTAAACCTCACTTTCTTTTTTCTTCTATAAAAAAACCTCCAACTTTTTCTCACTGTAATTACACTATTTGTCTTATATTATTAACCTTTTTATATTATTTCTCTCTTTTAAAACAAAATTTTAACCACCACAGTTGATCTTTTGATACTTAGATTTTTTTTTTGGCTCTCTTAATCCTAATATTTTACTTTAACCTTTTGTCACGGTTCTTACTTTTCTTTTTTCATTTTATGAAACTTTTTTTCTTTTGTCAACGATCATTATTGTTTATATTCATATTTAATATTGATATAGATTAAACCATTGCAACATGTGAGCATCAGAATTCTCATATATACTATTTGCAATCCTTGCTAATGATTGTCAAATTACGAGTCAATTTGTTTTAACTTAAGTGAACTAACTTATTTTTTACATCTTTTTTGCCTGAAACTAATTTCATTTGAAAGTCAATATTATGTAAATATAATAATTTATTTGAAAGTAAATTTTCATAATGTTGTTAAATTTTTATGAATTTTTATTTTTTAAGACTTTAATCTACAAACTTCATAAAAAGTTAGCAAGATTACAAAAATCATATTTTCAATGGATTATTGCAACTACATAATATTGGCTTTTAATTAAAATTAGTTCCAAGTAAAAAAAATGTAAGAATAAAAATAAATAATTTTATAGTCAACTAGTTTACATATTTGATGTTGCCACGGGTTCATAATTCTAATGGGTTCTCAAATTATATAAATATTTATTAAATGTTGTAACCAACATTTCAACAACTATTACAATAAAATATTCCAATATGGTATCCTTATCAAAATTATCTATTTTTGCCAAACCTTTGACATTCCTGGCATTGCCTTAGGTTTAATTTCAAGTTATATTGAGTATCAAAAAAAGAAATATATATTTCAATATTATAATTATTGAAAAATTATTATTTTCAAAAAACTAATTTAAAAAAGTACGACAAAATATGAAAATTATTTCTTTCTTCATTCCAAAACCTTTGAAGTAGTCTCTGAACCCTTGACGGGTTGGATGGGGCTTCACCCTTCCATGACTTAGACTTAAGTTTGAGACACCCCTCCTCTTCCCTTACTCTTAAACCCTTAAACTTTGTAATGTAGTTAATTCTATATATAAAAAAAACCTAAGGTGTTTAAACTTTATCGTTTCCTTTTTAGAATTTCAAAAACCATGGATGACAGCAATGAATTTCCATTATTACTATTTAACACATTTATTGATTCAAACAACGCATTTTAAAACTACCATACAAAATAGGTTAGAGGGGCAAAATTGCGATTCCTCTTGAAAACAGCAAGAAAAAGTTTCCAAAAATGCAATTTTTGCCACGTGTCATTATGTTATGAGGCATGTTAAATGAAAGGTCATTTTTACCCTAAAATGTATCCTGCTTTTATAATATATATTAGTTTACATACCTGGCAATGTCACAGGGTTCCAAATTATATTGAGTTTCCAAAATCTATAAATATTTAAATGTTATGAAAATATTTAAATATTTACTACAAAATATATTATAATAAAACATATGAGATAAATGGATCAACCCTAAATGAATACTGGGCCCAATTGAATGAAACATAAAAAACTAATGAATTAAACCAAAGAAAAAAGTGCTAGGCCCCGTTGAATTAAACCAATGTTAATGGGCCCAATTGAATTAGATAAAAAAATTTGAATTAAACTAAGGAAAAATTGAATTGACATAATAATAAAAAAAGATGAATGGGGTTAGGCCTGCTTTTCAAGTGCACAATAGTCAAACAGATTGGGCTGACGCAATTGGTTTTAGAAAGAAGTAACAAAATAAAGGGATCAGGCCCAATTAAATGCTAAGGCCTATTAAATTATAATTAATAAAAAAAATGAATTAAACTATATAAAAAATACTACGCCAATTTTATTAAACCAATGTAAACCAATATTGGGCCCACTTGAATTAAACAACAAAATAAATTTATAAATATTGAGCGCAATTGAAATTAAAAAAAAAATAAAACTCTTGGTGGAGTTGAATTAAATGAAGGAAAATTTGAATACTGGGCCCAATTGAATAAAATTCATAAAAAAACTGATGTAAAAAATATTGTGTCCAATTGAGTTAAACAAAAAAAAATTGAATTAAAAAATTCTGAGCCCAATTCAATTAAAAAAAATTATTAGAGTCTTGGCCCAATTGAATTAAACACATCAAAAATTGGATTAAAGAAGCGGATCAGGCTTGACCCAATTGAATTAAACCAATAAATGAATACTGAGCCTAAATTAACTAAACAAAAAAATTGAGACAATGAAATAGTGTCGGGCCTAGCCCATTATCAATTGTGCATGAGTGAAACAAATAAATAAAAAGATTAAGGGGTTGTTTGCAAGCTTTCTAAAAAGTTTAGGGGCTTAGGTGTAGTTAATCCATTGTCTCCCTTAAAAATACCCTTCTACTCTTTCTTACTCTCTGTAAATTTCGGTCCCCACTCATCCAGTCGTTTCTCCTCTAGGGTTTAATTGAAACCACTAAGCAGTCGATTGCGGCGTCTCTGATGGCCAGGGAACAACAACTCTCTCTTCTTCTTACTCGCTCTCAACCCACTCATGTTCTCTCTAGTTTCATTTCAAATCTTTTCTATTCCCATAAGATCCAAACATTTTTATACTTCATCCGCATTTTGTATTTTAGATCTACACAAAACTTTCTCGTGTTTGTGTGAATATGATGTTTTCATGTTAGATCCGAGAGTGGATCCATTTTTTATCTATTCGGTGTCAACAATTTTTTTATTGTACTTCATTCTTGTTTCAGATTTGTTTTTCTTTTTGCATTTTTGTAGTATTAGGATGGGTAAATCAGTAAGATTTTGGTAGTATCAGGATGACTCCCTCTCCCCATCGCTCCCTCTCAACTCCTACTTGCTCTCTCTACCATTTCAAATCATTTTTTTTATTTGACTATGTTTTTAAAATTTTTTGTTATATCTGCACATAGTTCAATTAATCCTATTTCTGTTTATGTTTCCAAAGTTGTCAAATTTGTTTGTTTCTCAAGGTATTTACCAAGTATATATTTTTAGTCTGACATCTCTAGTTCTATGTTTCAAATAAAAACACTTTATATTTTACAGATTGATTAAATTTTAAATACTGCAATTGGGTTCTATACAGCACATGAAAACACAATGTATGTATAAATTGGAGTGTTTGTGTCCCTCACGTCTTGTTCCTCCGGATCAACTTCTTCCACGTTAATGTCATTGTCAGCATTTAGCATACTTAGCAGTAGGGCCAACTCTTAACGGGATATCATGCTTCCGAAAACCCTTCTCCTTCTATTGTCAATGGATCATACTTGCTAATCTGGTTAACTTTCACTTCCAATTGTTTTTTACATATCAATAGCAAAAAATCAATTACATGTGCATAAATTGTGTTTGAATGGTATCATAATATTTGAGACTTACAACTATTGACGTTTGAACTCCTTATTTTTTGTCTCAGGGTTAGGGGTTCAATTTTTTTTTAAGCTCAAGACTCTGAAATGTGCTGTTTGCCATTAGAATCCCTACGTAGCATGGACATGAGATGCTTACTGTCCATTGAGCAACGTCTGCTTCTCATTGAGCAAATGACGTTTATGTATACATTTATATTTATAATGTTATGCTAGCGCAATTTGAGGATGTAATTTGAGTAATTTATTTATTTGCATACATTTATTTCTCAAAGTCAAATGTCATGTGGAAAGTTACTGCCTTAAATTTAGCAAGATTTGTAGTAATTAGCAAATGGTCAATGGTTTCAATCACTAATTGCTTGCAATGGGTGATAGTTCAACAACTTAAATGGTGAGGGGGGCAAATTGGGTAGGATGGTAATTAAAAATTAAATTTTCTTTTCTAACATATAAAAGTTGTCACATGTCAAACTGTAATTTACTTTGTTAAGTAAAAAGATTATATAACCCTAAAATATATCCTATTTTTATAATATACATTAGATTAGATTGACTTAAATTTAGATGAATTAGGTAACAACGCCAAACGTGTCCTGTAAGCACCACGCCGTGACCCCCACTCACGCCAGCATTGCCCTTCCCCTCCAGGTGGCATAGCTTTTCCCCATCGGGCCCCTCTAGTCCCTCAATAGTCAAATACCCTATTTGCGTCTGTGTACCCAAAAAAATAAAAAATACTAACAGGTTGGCGGCGCTATTCCTCACTGTCCGATCTCCGGTGGTCATTCCTGGTGCCGCGCCCCGATTCCTCCCAACACGCTAACAGGTCAAGATTTTCCCTCGATTTCTCTCGCAGTCTCGCAATTCTAGGGAATTTCAACTCCAACTCCTCTTGCTCTCTCCTTCTCTGACTAATTCGGGGCGTTTTTTATACTGATAGGGTATCATGGATATCATGCACATATGTCTAATTAGACATAGGGATGATTTTACTATTTTGCCCCCAAAATTTTCTTCCTTAACCAGTCGTTTTCTCTTTCTCATCCCCGCCGGTGCCGACCACCGCCGCTCTTCGTTCCAGACAAATTGCCGGCGATCGAATCGCGTCGCCGCACTCTCTGCTCCGATCAAATCGCGCCTGGCCTCTCGTCGCGCCTGGCTTCGCCTCGCGTCGGATCAGCGCCGCCTGACTTTGCCTTGCGTCGGATCAGCGCCGCCTGACTTTGCCTCGGATCGTGTCGGATCAGCGCCTCGCATCGGATCGCGTCGGATCAGCGCCGCCTCGCGTCGTGCCTGGCTTTGCCTCGCCCCGCACCTCGCCATTTCGCCTCGTCGCTTCCTCTCCACACTCGCCTGAGACTCGCTTCCTCAAATCGTCGCGCGGTTCGCTTCACCGATCGTCCGATCGGATCCCTGTTCTCTGCCTCTCGTCGCGCCTGACTTTGCCTCTCTTCGCCTCGCCTTGGTGCCGCCTCCGATTCTTAGATCACAGTCGATTCCCTTCCTTCGGCTCCGCCATAGCAACAAATACTTAGATCTGGCGGCTTCTGCAGGGTGATGGCAGACATTGGAGGCATCAGTGATGGCCGGAGAAGATGAAGCTTTTGCGATCTCCTGAAGACGAAGACGAAGACGCAATTCAATTGAGCGACATGAATGCACCAACGACGCAACAAGCCTGATATCCGACGACTCGATGACGACAATGCCACGGCGACTATGCGATGAGCCAGGATCGGAGCAATCGGAGCAGAGGCAAAGCTGGGAGTAAATTGACATTTTGTCCCTTTTTTTTAGACACTTTTTTTAGAGACACGCTTTAGACATTTTGTCACTTTTTTTTAGACACTTTTACACATTTTATTAGACACTTTTTATTGTTTCAATTAATTATTTTTGAAAAGAATAAATTGTCTACGTATTGGTCAGACACTTCTAAATATTTCTTTAGACACTTTTACACATTCATTCAGACACTTTTTTATTATTTTAATTAGTTATTTTTAAAGAGAGTAAATTATCTACGTATTGGTCAGACACTTCTAAATATTTTTTTAGACACTTTTCGTCATCCATTCAGACACTTTTTGTCATCCATTCAGACACTTTTTATTTTTTCGAATATGACATATGACGTATACTGCGAGATCATGATGTATGACAGTTCGGCAGCAGCACCGGCGCTGGCGCCGGCACCGGCACCGGCAGCAGCAGCAAGCTAGAGTTTTTTTGTGGAGAAGAATATTTTAACTAAGGGTATTTTTGTCAATTGTTTTAATAATTTATGCCTTATATATAGAAGATTAAGGGATGGGTTACTATGTCTAATTAGACATAGGTGCATAATAAAAGAACTACTGATAGGGTGCTCGCACTTGCCAGTTTGGTAATTCGTTGCATTGTTTGATCTCGACCAGAGTCGGAAGATCGGACGGCCGCCTCTTAGATTTCAGTTGCCAACCGCAGATATCCGGCCCACTCGATCGATTCGCTAGGCCTTGTGAGTCAATTCAATTCTTTGATCATTCTAGTAATCTACTGTCTTCTAAAGGCTAGAACAATATTTGTTTAATAATCAATTGAATAAGAAACTTTTAAAATGTAATTAAATTTTTTATGATTTTTTTCATATCAACGTTAAGAAAAGTTGAATAAATCAAAATATTTCAGAAATACATGTTGGCCTTGGGGAGTTTTGATTGGTGTAAAACTGAAGTAGAAAACAACAAAATTAAATTATACTCCCTCCGTCCCAATTTACTTGAAATATATTGTTTTTTGGGATGTCCCAAAAGATTGAAACATTTTCTCTTTTGAAAAAATTTAAATAATTAAATGATTCTTTTACACAAAATTTAATAAAGAATTTTTTTTAAATATCTACTTAATCTCTCATTGCACAAAATAATAAAAAAATTAATTATTATTTAAATTTTTACTACATAAAAAATTAACACAAATTATATGCGCCTTAATCTTTATACGCAGGGAAATGTTTCAACAAAATTAGGACGGAGGAGTATTATTTAGTTTCTCTCAAACTGTCAAAACACAGCAGCCGACCATCTCTCTTGTCTGCAAAAGCCCTAAACCCTCGAAATCAGGTCACAGATCACAGCGAGCTCATCAGGGTGGCCGATGATGGAGAAAAAAAGGGCGCGACACCAGAATCCGAAGCCTTTCCTGCCCAACAACGATCATGACTCAGTCGCCTCCACTAAGAAGCGCCGCAATGCTTCGGACAGCCATCAACTGCGACAAAGGGTCCGTCTTTTCGTGTTTTTCTGTTCGTTATCTTGTTCTTCTTCTCACTTTCTTTCGTTTTCCGCAGATGATTTCCTCTAAAGTGACGGACGAGATCTTGAAGCAAGCCCTGCTTCAGCAGAAAGAGGAGGCTGATGAAGGCAATGCTAACAGCGCCTTTGCCCAGCTCGAGGAGGCTCACAATAGGGCTGATGAAGAAGAAGATGTGGATGAATTTGATGGGTTCTCTGATACGCAGAGCCAGTTTGGTAATTTTGAGGATGAGATTGATGAGGAAGACGAGAAATTGCTGGAGCAATTCCTGTCCAAGGATGCTGGACCTCAAAAGACGCTTGCAGATCTCATAATCGAAAAAATCAAACAGAATGACACTAATGTTTCGTCAGGTGATATTGTTTCCGTTCTAGTTTACAATCTGCAGCTCGTTTGGTTCCTGTTATAATTCTGGTGGTCTCTTTGTCGACAGAAATGCGGCCTATGCCTAAATTGGATGACTCCCTCGTAAAGTTGTATAAGGGGTAATTTTTTTTGCTGCCTCTCTCTTTGGATGGAGGAAACTTAAACGTAGAAGGTATATGATTCTAAGGTAAACATCGTACTATGTGCAGGGTTGGCAACTTTCTCAATAAATACACAGCAGGGAAAATGCCCAAAGCATTCAAGCACATCCCTGCCGTTCAACTCTGGGAAGATGTTTTGTATTTAACAGAACCAGAGAATTGGTCTCCGAATGCAATGTTCCAGGCTACAAGAATATTTGCTTCCAATTTTAGCGCAAAGAAAGCAGAGCGCTTTTATAGGCTCGTCTTGCTTCCTCGTGTCAGAGATGATATCAGGAAAAATAAAAGGCTTCATTTTGCTCTACATCAATCTCTAAAGAAATCTTTATACAAGCCTGCTGCATTCAACAAGGGAATATTGTTTCCATTATGCAAGGTATATGTATTCCTAAGTTTTCTGTTTCATTTTCGTGTTTATTATCTTCTATTTCTTTCTTATACATTATCAACTGACCATATTATTGAAGGCTTTAGTGTTAATACGTGCTTGGTAGATAGTTTGTTGCTTGAACCATATGCCGAATTCTTGAGTTGTCAATCAATCTGTAATTACCGTGTCTTTTGAGTTTACAATCTTTGTCTTATTGTTATATAATTATGATGGGACTTTACTTGATTGTTTCGATATACTCTTCATATTATTTTCCTTTGTGTACAGTCAGGGACATGCAGTCTGAGGGAAGCTGTTATTGTTGGCAGTGTTATTCAAAAAGTTTCCATTCCCATGCTTCACTCAAGGTATCAAAACTTTGTGATTAGTATGATTGTGAAATTGGATGATGTTTTCAATTAACTTTTAGTTTTACAGGTCCCTTGCGGCTCTGTTAAAAAATTTTAAGTCTGGAATAAAAAATTATCAGGAAAGAAAAAAATGAAAGAGAATTCATGTTGTATATCAGAAGAATGTCAGTGGATTGGTGGCTAATGAGATTGTTGCATGGTTCTTTTCCTGCACTTTTTTTTTTAACTTGTGATGTTTTTACATTTGAATTTTCTCAGTCAGTGTTAAGGGATTGCTATGGTGCTGAAGGTACTAGGACTAGGTTTTCTATTTTTCCTAATTGCCACCCTCACAGACATGCACAAGCACATGAAGCTTTACTGTGTTTTGTTTTGTGCACTAGGAATCTACATGCTTCATCAAAATCAGATATTCATGTTTGTGTTTGCGTCATTATATTTTCATAGAGTCACCCAGTCACCCTGTCTCCACTGAATTTCTCTTTCACTCACCTGATTTGTTTCTTTTCCATTTGTGCCCAAAAATAATGCATTGAGGTTACATTTGTGACAGTGAAGCTGAATTGGAATTCCATTTCTTGTATGCAATCCAATTTTTCAATTTTGGTTTGCAGTGTTGCATTGCTGAAGCTTGCGGAGATGGAGTATTGTGGTACGACAAGGTATTCAAACTTCCTTAGTTTCTAAAGAATTGCTTGCAAGTGCTCTAGTGTCCAGTTGTGGTTACATTTATGTTGGTTTTGTTTTAAGAGGGAAGAGGGGGAGAGAATCAAAAGCATCTTTGGTGATGCTTCATTGTTGTAAAATCTTGTTGCCTAGGCTCAGCTCCCTCCATTTTGGTGATCCTTAAGGGCTTCATCCCCCTATAAACTATCCTATGTGTCTCATTAATTGAATACACCTCATTTCCTTCCGCTTTGTCTCCTTGTTTACAGATGGATTGAATCCTGCTAACTCCTTATTATTTCGGTCCCACAAAAAAATATGCATCAAATTAAAAAAACCTTGAATGTATTTTGGTTAAATAATTTGCTTCTGTTGCCAATTTTTCTTGCAAATAAAGATTTTGGAAACTGCTTTTCAACTACAAATCTCCTTCATTGTGCTTGCAAATGTCAGCCCCTGTGCACTTGTACAGGTTGATGGTGTTTTATCTAAAAATGTGGTGAGAATTATTTGTTTGTTTGTATTGAAATGCAACTAAATAGGAACATGAAAGAACAAATTCATTTTTTGTCGCTGGTTAAGATATTGGTATTAGGCCATGAATAATGGAACAAATGAGCATTGATAAGCCCTACCTCTGCTAGTGGCATCTGATTGATGTATCTAACACAAAAGGACTTTGTGTTAGATGAAAATTCTTATTGTTTGGTCACATGTGTTGATGCTAGATGAAGTTTTGTTGTAGATGTTAAACTTCTTGTTTTCTACCTTCATAATATTATGCCCGGAATTGTCACAGTTATTTTATAAAGCTCCTTTTGGAGAAGAAATATGCACTCCCATATCGAGTTGTTGATGCAATGGTTGCCCACTTCATGAGATTCCTCGAGGATGAAAGGATCATGCCCGTGATATGGCACCAGTCACTTCTGGCATTTGTTCAAAGGTCAGTGCCTTCATTATTGTCATGCATATTCTGTCTTAGGTTTTGTTATTAGCTTTACAATTTTGGCATTTAGACTGGAGAGATGTTAGAGAGGAACACGTTTTGAAATCCAGCTTGTTTAATCTGCTTTATTTGTTTGTTTTTTGTTACCTCTGAAAGTAGCTAGTCTGTGTGATCTAAGAGTTGTGATGGACAAGTTAATGTTCTTTTCTGTCATTATTTTCTCTCACATGCCAATTGCCAGTATATTCCTAGTTGTGTTGCTTATACTTTATCTCGATCATTCAAAAGCACCAATATCTCGATCATTCAAAAATACACTTATCATTTCTTTTCTTTCTTTTTTTTTTTAATTTTTATTCGTGTTATGCACCAATACCATAAATACCTTTTCTAAATAATGGTACATGGTCTGTTACGGTATTTAATACCTACCAATCCTGTGCAAAAGAAAAGAACAGAGAAAAATGAAGGTACATTCCCTGATTTTCTGCAGATACAAAAATGAGTTGAGGAAGGAAGATAAAGATAATCTGAGAATTCTACTTGAGAAGCAAAAGCACTACTTAGTAAGCTGCTTTTTCCCCAGTCCATTTTGCTTTATGTGTGGATTGTGCATGTGTCAGTAATGACCTCTCTGCTTTGTTCATATAGGTTACCCCTGAAATTTTAAGGGAGCTAAATAATAGCCGCAACCGTGGTGAGAAAGAGGATGATCAGATGCAAATCTATATCCTTTCTTGAGACTCATTTATTGTTCTTTATTCTGTAATTTTCTTCTCTGTTTCTGGTGCTGCCATATTCTTGTGCTTTATTTTTCTGTGTTGCTAATCATAATTTTGCATAATGATTATAATGCATATGCGTGTGTGATTATGTTGTGTTGTGTGCATGCATGAGTTAGATGAACCTATTAAAATGACATTCCTTTTCGGGCAGTTTCAGCCTATAAGATATCAAAATGTTGAAGAAGTGCTCTTTCCAAGGAGGAGAGGAAGTTCTGAAGTTTTTTTTGGTCTCCAAAACTTTAGGATCAGGCCCAAGTTCCATCATGGCTTCAATTAAAAGTTAAATTGATAGTTACACTTTGGATTAGCTTGCCTAGTAAACTCTTAACATGTCAGTGTTCTGTACAAGAGTGTAGAAACTCAATGTGTTATAGGCATCATATTCACTTCTTTAGTAGAAAGAACAGTAGCTAGGAGTCTTAATCTCTAGGGATTCGTTATGTTCTGAATCAGCTAGAGCAGGTTTTCCTTCTTCCTAACATTATCAGGTTATGCATTTCATTTGATCAAAGCAAAGGTGGGAGTGGAGATTTTGAACCTTAGACTTTGTAGCAGTGTGATGATAAGTTTTAATTGATGGGCTAATCGTTGGTTGTTCATCGGGGAAGCTCCCATCATTTATCATATGGTGATGGATGACACATTTTTATCAATTTTTTCCTGACTCTATTTGCTCATATCTTGTTATTTGCATTTTCTTTTTTTTTCCTTAACATGATATTACCTTCTCTTTCCATAATCAATAAAAGGATCGAGGAAGACAGGTTTGATATTCCTGAGGTACCTATGGAAGAGGATTGAGTGCATATGGTTGCTAGACTAATAGATTGCTTGGTAAGTAAGCTACATGCTATTGGTAATGTTATCTATGAATTTGTCTTTTCCATTGTTATCTTTCCTGCAGTCCAATGAAATTCTGTTGATTTCTTCGTTGCTTATTAAACTTTCTGGTTAATGAACCATTTTCAGTCAGGTCGCAAGACCTTTGCTGGAAGAGACTACTCAATTCAGAATATAGGCATTCGTACATACTGGACACCACTGATGATTTGGTTATTAAGATTTCATGGAGTAGTATGGTGCTGAATAGTCATGCGGTTATTAGAGGATAAACGAAGTACCATCTGGTAGCTCCTTCGGATCCAGACCCATGTTTGTGGTTGCCTTTAGTTTTGGTGGTTTGTGTTCTTTGGTTTCCTTTGAAACATGTCACTTTGTTTTCGCATTAATTCATTTCATGTATTCTATTCTTAGCGTTTTCGAACTGGTTTCCATTATACTTATTTTCCCCCTCCCTAATTATGTGACAAACAGTTGGTAGATTTCCCAATTTTTTGAATGCCTCATATTTGTGATTCATTTTTTTGCTTTTCTTTTTTCTTGCTGCTTAAAAATTCACACATAGGGTTACAGGTTTTTAAGGAGAATGGAAAGAGGTGCCAGGCCGAAGCCCATATCATTCAGTTGGGTGTTTGGAGATATTTTTTTAGAAGTTCTTTCATTTTTATTTGCTTTTGCTATATGTCCTTCATCTATTGAAAACAAGTATTCCATTCGTCTTAAATAAATTTGCTTAATATTTGTAGAGAAAATGAGTTTTTATATAAGCTTGACGGAAGTTGGAGAAATAATGAAAGGTGGCTTGCTTTAAGGTAAATTCCATGGTGGTCACATTTTATTTTTGTGTCATAAATTGGTACCTCATATAGTACGGCTTAATCATGTTCCTTTTATTAATTTACCATTGAAGTAAATTACCATTGAAGTAAATCTTAATGTAGTGGTGGTTGTTCTCTTAACTTTTTTCACCAATAGTTTTAAATCTTAAACTTCTAAATTTATTGTTTATACTTCTATTAGTTTGAGAAAGAGAAAGGCGACTTTGCTCTTCTATCAAATTTGTCCTCTCTCAAACAAGACCACTAGAAGTGGCTGAGATTGCATTCATGTTGCTTGATGCTACCGTCTCCGTGCTCCTTGACTTCAACCAAAGTTGCCATGAACAATGTTTACAAAGAACAAATAATAGTTGATAAAAAATTAAGAACAAATAAAAAAATTGGACATCATTCATAAAACAATAAACATGATTTAAAAAAAAGCAACAACTGATAAAAGAATAAAGATGCATATTATACTCTTGGCCCACACAAGACATACTCTTTTCTTTTACTTGGGGAGCAAGCTTTTGTGTGTTAATTGGATTGCAAGTTGATTTTCTAGTTAGATGTGGTTTAGGTTGTGGGTGTAGCCTATAAATTAGGCATGTTTGTGTTAGGGTTGAGTCATGAGAGAAGTTAATGTGGTAGTTAATATGGTGAAGAGATAAGATGTTTGTGTTACAGTTTATTTTCCTATCTTGTACATTATGCGAGAACAAGATATCCGAGTTATCGGTAATGTGTTGGTGATTCATAAGCAAACATGAGTACAAAGTGTATATTTCTACTGTATTATATGTATTTTGTTCAAATTGATTTCTTTTATCGATATATGTAGGCTTACTAAGAGCTGAGTCGTACTTGTTCGATGATGTTTGTTTCTGCCGCACATGATTGGTATTTGAAGATTTTTACCACAACAATCTATTTACACAACTTTTTCCAAATTTTGCTCTTCCCCCTTAAGTAACACATACATGCGAGTGAAAGTCTTCTGAAGCAGGAGAAAAGAAGCATACAAGATTCTACAAGATTTACTTTCGAGACATATATTATTGGGCATAGTTTTAGATTTTTCATTGAAAATTAGTGTGATCGTGTTTGAAGTTTCGGAATGACTCAAAAGAAATTACTCCTTCCATCCCACGTTTTTAGCAACATTTCTGTTTGGCACGTAGTTTAAAAATATTTGTACATTTACTAATTTGTTCATGTTATCCTTTGTACATTTACTAATTTGCCCATGGTTTCCCTAAGCAATGAAGCGCAACAGAGAGGACCACCGCCGTCTGGGTCTTCATCCCCGTCGATCCGTTGCCCCGCCTTAATCGATCTCGCCGTCAATTTGTCGCCCCTGCCAGCCAGTCTTCGTCTTCGTCCCTATAGGTCTGTCTCCCCTCTTCAGTCGATCATGTCATCGATTTGTTGATTCGTTGCCTTTTTCTCATCGATTTGTCACCGCCGCCTTAGTCCATCGCTCGTCGCCGAAGTACCAATCTCTCCCCTAAGCAACTGTCTCGGCTCTAGCTTCCTAGCCTCCACCTTCGCCCTCGTGAAATCGATCATTGCTGATCATGATTCTCGGCCTAAACCTCTCAATCGAGTTCCGATCTCAGCCTGTACTTGATTTCGCTCCATCCCTCTAGCTTCGTTACAAACCCAAACGAACCTATAACATCTCGACCTTCGAGCCTCACAAACCCATGGCTATAAAATCTGAAATTATTGTCCATCAGTAGCGACGCTAGTGGTAACCCAATCGGGTGCGAGTGGTAGGGAGAAGGTTGCTTGACGATGGCGGCTGTGATGAAGGGTGAAAGCAGAAGGGTTGAGAAGTTGAGGCGGAGCTTGGAGAGAGATGTGCATATAATGCTCTGTGGAGAGAAGCGCACGTGTAAAAGTGAAATAAGGGTATAATTGTAATTTTGTTTGATGCAATTTACTAAAAAAGGAAATGTTGTAAAGAATTTAAGACAGCCCAAAACGAAATATGGTGCAAAAAATATGGGATAGAGTGAGTATATTATTCATTAGAGATAATTTTGAAAAAGAACATATAATATACTTATGTGTTCCAAAATTCATAATTCTAACAAAAAAAAAAAGTTTTAAATGTTCTGAGATAGGATCCTGTCAGGCTGTGCGCATTGTTATATAGAATACTCGATATCTTCTGTCAAATACAGGGAGAAAGCATAACCATCCTCGAAGCAACAGTCCATATTGAAGTACCTATGATCATGAGATTGATGAAACACTTGCTTTCTCAGGCTTTGAGATTTTGAAATGCAAACCATTCACTCACTAAATTACAGGCAAATGTAGAACTATAGACAAAAAGAATTGAACTTGAAAAATATCAAATTTTGGAAGATTCCTGCTGGGAAGAGAGTTCATACATTTATATTTTCGCTTCTCCTTCAGTTGCCAATTCTTCTTTGTTGTGATGAGCCATGTCATAAGTGGCATGAAGACCAACTAACAGGTAGTAAACCACCATTACTGCAGTGCAAATGACAAACCTCAGAACTGCCTGAAAACCTAATGATCCTATGAGAAACAGGTTCATGGAAATTGACAATGACGGTAACCAAGGTACAAGAGGTATCCCCCAAACCTTGGGAACATGCCGCCGAGGAAGGAACGACATCCCCAAAGTCCCTGATAACCATAATAGTCCAGCCACCAAGTACCCAACCCATCCTCTCTGACCAGAATCCCAAACCGCTGTAACCCCAATGGAAGAACCCATAATTACGAGTAAACATAGAAGAAACTTAATCAGATCACGCTTTGGGGTAGCATCTTTCACATAATATCGCCTCACAAGGAGCGCGGTAGCCATGAGCATGAATATGAAGAGAGTACTGAATGATAGAACACTTGATAGAACATCCAAACTGGAGAAAAAGGAAACAACAGAGCTCATAATTGTGACCACCAAGGTAGCATTTACAGGGGTTCCTGTCTTTGGATGAACGAGAGCGAACCAAGGAGGAATCATGTGCGCTCTCGCAATCTGAGTAGTGTACCGAGCTTGCCCCATGGATCCAACCAACAGGCTGGTTGTCATTCCTTTCAGTGCACATATACTGACCAAATACTTGGCCCACTTCATCCCAATTTGTTCAAAAGCAACCGAGAAAGCAGCATTGACGTCGATCTCAGTGTATTTTACCATCATCGTCAATGCTAAAGCCATCAAGCAGTAAACTATAGTAATCACAGACATCCCACCAACCAAACCAACGGGTATATCTCTGGAAGGGTTCTTAGTCTCCTCAGCCATATTGGCCACCATGTCAAACCCTGTATAAGACCAGTAAACCACAGCTGCAGCTGTGAAAATCCCTTTGGTTCCATAAGGGAAGAAAGGCACTAGATTGGAGGTCTTGCCATGAATGAACCCAACAACAATAATAAACACAATTATCAAAGCACTAAGCACAGAAGTAATCAAGTTCAACCAAGAAGTCCTCTTAGTTCCACTCATGGCTATACCATTAGCAACCAAAAGCACCACAACTGCAACTGGGTCAAGAAGATTAAACCCTTCAACGAAAGAATTTACCCTGATCCGGAAAAAATCAGAGTTATTGGTAATCATAGCAGCGAGATACGATGACCAGGATCGTCCCAATCCAGCAGCCCCAGCAATTGCCTCCAAGAGAATGTTCCCTGCAGCAATGAAGGCAACGAAGTCGCCCAGCTCAACGCGGAGATACGAAAACGAACCTCCTGCCACTGGAATCTCGCAGGCAAATTCCGCGTAACAGAAGACGGAGAGCAGCGCAGAAAGACCGGAAATGGCGTACGACAAGACTATGGCAGGGCCGGCGTTGTCGTGGGCCTCCTGACCAGTAATGACGAAGATGCCGGAGCCGACGACGGAGCCGAAGCTGAGCCAGACGAGATCCCACCAGGTGAGGCATTTGCGCAGTGGGTTCTCGCTCTCTCGTTGGAGGACGACGAGCTCGTTGGTGTCGGAGGAGCGAGCGAGGAGGCGGTCGGAGAGGCGAGGGCAGGTCTCTGAGAGAGCCGACTTGTAGGAGGAGAGGCTCTGGAAGGAGTTCTCAGGGAAGAAGTCTTTCTTGCTCCATCTCCAGTAGCTTCTTCGTTCCTCATGACTCCCGACAGCCATGGCTATGCAGAACGAGAAGCAGAAGCTCCAGCAGCTCCCCAGATCACCGTCGATGGCTGGCTTGGCGGCTGCCACTCTGGCGGCCCAACAACCCCGGCTTTTTAATTTCTTCCAAGATTATGGTTAGGTGCGTCCGGTTATAAAAAGAATGGTCATTGTACTTCTACTAATATGCCAATCAGCCCATAAACCTTTTCTTCACCCCCATCCATCCATTAAATTTCAAAACTATGCCTATTGGGACCTTGGGTACCTTAACTGACATATTTAAAATTGGACATGTTGACTTCATTTGGGCCGTTTGTTTCTGAAGGATCTAACTAGTTTGTATACCCGGAGTTGCCACGAGAACAAAAACAAAAAAAGAGAAAGCACAAAGTAATCACATATTTTTGTGGCTAAGAATTGATCAATTCAATGGAGCTGGCAAATTCTATGATTATACTATAAATCAAACAGTATTTTTTCAAAATATCGTCTGAATCACTGTCTTTTGATTTATTAATTAACAAAATGGTATTAGGGATAACAACAGAGTGAATTGGGAGAGAATATCCCTTACCCGTTATCTGTGCTTGTGGTTTTTTTTTTCAATGTATTGGAGACTTCGTGGATATTCTCAAATGGGTGAAAAATCTCACCTGCACCACAACCTATAGGTAATCCATACCCGCGGATAACCTGCAGTTTAAACAATGTTTTTTTTTTATTTCATACAAATAAAATATAAAATAAATATACAAGTCATTGTTCACAAATAATATAACAAAATCATGACATACATACGAGAAAATATTCAATGAGAATTAGTATAAAATATTATTTAAGTATAGGTGTTGCATCCATTATAATTAAAAAATAAAAAATTTACAATCACAGGTTTCACGAGTAGGTGGGGTAGATTTTACATGTGATGGATACCTTCTACCCACCACCAACCCGTATCCATTAGATGAGTATGATTTATAACCCATGTCCATCCCGTTGCAAGTATTTTTACCCGTTGATAAAAGCGGCTATCATCTAAATTACCGAAATACAAACCTTTTTCTCCCCATTTGTAAACAGGACGCATATGTTTATATAGACTTTCTGCTGATAGGTTTATTTGGAAACAATATAATTAGCCATAATTATAGTTTTTTTATCTTGATTTCCTATTAAATTTACAAATAAAATAGTTAATTGAATTTTTTATTCTAGGCATATATGGAAATAATATAATCGGTCATAAAGTTTATGTAATATAAATGGTAATAAGTCAATCATAATATTTTTGTACTGATTATACTCAACCTTTTCCTTAATTTTGCATAACTTTTGAAAATTATAAACCATGATTTTGTGATTAAGTTGAGTAATCTATAAATTTGATATTATAATTAATGATACAAAATTTTGATACTAATTCTGTTATATTTCTAGTTAATTAAATTAATTTAGTCAAGCTCATAAATATTTTATTATTGATTGTAGATGATTTTATCTTGATTTCTTGTTAAATTTGTAAATAAAATAGTTAAATAAATTTCTGTTTCTGGGCATATATGGAAAGAATATATTCGGTCAAGAAATTAATGTAATATAAATTGGGTAATAAGTCAGTCATAATATTTTTGTAAGAAATTAATGTATTTTTTATTCCCTAATTTTAGATTGTGTATATGTACATTAAACTATTGACTTTACATTTCATATAGTATTGTGTAGTTAAATTGTGATACATTCCATTTCAGACTATCCAATTTACATGTTATATTGCATTTAATTGATTCTTTCCTTTAACTATTGATTAATTCCAATTATGATTACATGGTCTCAAATCAGATATTCCTTTAATGATTTTATAATAGCAGAAAACTATCCACATTGAAAAAACTCATATGCTAACAGTAACAATAAATTCTCTTTAATTACTATGTCATTGATTTGACCTAACGGTGTTAAGAAAACTATTAAATTTAATAAAGGGTAAAACAATAAATGTGGCAATTAAGGAAAAAACTAAAACCTCCATAGAGATTGTCCTATATTATATATATATATATATATATATATATATATATATGAAATAGTTTACAAATTCGGCATTACCACGGAATTTCAAGTTATATTGAATCTTAAAAAAATACATATTTAAATGTTATAGAAATGTTATTATAAAAATTATTGCAATAAAACCAACAATTTAAGAAGTAACAAATTCTTCTAACATCATATTGATATCACTAGTATTTAAATTGTTGCTTTTCATACTAAGATTTTTAAAGTTATCTTATTAGGCCAAATTTAAATTTACGGCTTGCAAGTTATCTTATTATAAAGTTATCATATTATCTCTTTTTATAGTGCTAACCTTACAAGTTAATGTCTAGGTCTATAAAGAATTTACAATGTAAAATTTTCATTCGTAAAAACAATAATTTTGTAGCTGGTATCGTCAATTTGTTTCCTAATTATCAAATTGTATCGAAGGAATTAACATTTAGGGTGATTTGAAATAAAAAACTTAAAAATTTCATTTGTGGAGTATGTGGATTTCTAATTTGAACAGTAATTTTTTTCCTAGTTATCAAAATTAATATAAGTTAAAGAGGAAATATATTTTTATATTGCTAACCTTATATCTATTAATATCATTCGTGAAATTAGGGATGTTTTAAATGATATAGTTAAATTAAATAATTTTATAAATGCAATATTTAATTTGTTTCCTAATGAAAGAAATTGAAAAAATTTAAAAATTGAGGTCATGTTTTTTTTTTTAAGGCTAGACTTTTAACTGAAATAACTATATAAATTAGCACTTAAAAGTGTACTTAACAACACATTTAAAGCAATAGTTGAAAATATATGAAACGTGATTTAAAATATGTTTAAGTATTCTAATCCAATAACAATTGACAATATGCAAAGAGTAATCATAATTGTAATGTGATCCGATATTAATTGATAATATGTAAAGAATAAGCATAAATGTTTAAACTACAAATTGTTAATGGAATTCACAATACCTATTGAGGGAGATGGCTTCTCATTGCCAACAAATTCAAATTTCAAGAGGGAAAAGAGTATTATTATTTTTCTATATTATAACACCAAAACCTACTAATGTTGAAAAATGTTGAAACTATCGTAATATCTTATAGAGCTTTCAAAAATTTCACCGATTATTCAATCTACTATTCAAGAGAAGAAAAGAATACTATTTTTCTATATTATATCATACAAATATATAACTCAATCAAGCAAAGATACAAATTTGTTAATCATTGAATATTAGAAATCACAAGCTAGTAGAAATTACAATATACAATTAACAAAAGTTTGCTAGTGCACTTGTCTTGAAGTGATTACACCATGATCATCTACAAGGTCACCGGGCATGACCCGTCACTCAACTCCAAGAACACAAAAGTTTCTTTCCCTTGCTTTCTACTGGAATTTTCACCCAATTGTCGACCCTGACCTTTTGTTGGTGAGTTCTTCACTATCATCAGTCCATGTTACAATCGTTTTGATTAGAACCCGGTCAGAAAATTGGTGCCTTTGGCCAGTGTTTTTAAGGTTTGTCGCTATGAGCTTTTTGATTCCTGACAATCTACTATTATAATCACCCAGGAAAATCAACTTATTTCATCAATGAGAGAGAGAGAGAGAGAGAGAGAAAGAGAGGTCTTTACTGTGCCCCAGGGCTTTTCGTATGACAATCATTTATGATAAAATTTTTTTGATAAAATTTTTTTAATGGAACCTCCAGCATATTGTTTTATCGCACGAAGCAGCAAGAACTAAAAAACCTCTGATCCATTTTTTTTTCTTCCTAGAAATGTAATTAGATAACTATGTTATCTATTTTTTTTAAGGAGATAAAATTACCATGATTTTTATAATTTTAGATAGAAGTACAATAAAGATAAAAATCTAGCCTTTTATTTGAAATTGAAATTCTCACACTTTTCCTCTAATCCCTAAAAAGAAGTACTCGCATGCAGTCTAGAGATTCTTTACTAATTGATTGAGACCCCTTCTTTTGCAAACATCCAAAATGGTTTTCTAATTCTCCGATCGATGGTTTCAACTTTACCATTGTCATTTTTGCTTGCGTATTCATTTGCTCCTGCTGCTGGGTTGCGTCTGCAGCTTCTGACTTCATTAAATCCCATAGGAAAAAATATATTTAAATATCTTGAAAAAAGAATAAACCTATAAAAATTTACCTGTAGTAAATGGCACAAATTTGAAAAAACTTCATTTCTGAAGAGAATAGCAAATCAAATCTCATAGCATAAGACAAAAATCTAGTTCTCACGAAGAGGAATGAAAATAATCCATAAAAGTACCTGAAGCGTTGTGGATGGGGGCAATGATGTAGAGGAGGGAGAAGATGAGGAAGGTGTGAAGTAGATATTGAGGAGCGAATCTTAGAGGAGATCTAGGTAGGGGTGTAAACGAACAGAACGTTCGGTGAACCGTTTGTGAATAGTTTGATAAGAGTTCGTTTATATTCATTTATTTAGTTAAACGAACAAATACGAACATATTTTTCTGTTCGATTAGTTAAACGAAGAAACACGAACAAGGTCCCATTCATTCATTTATGTTTATGAATCATTTGGTTATTGTTCGTTTATGTTTATTTATTTATTTGTTTATTTATATTGATTTATTTGTTTATTTATATTTTAGCTATACATTTATTATTATATATGTTTTATAGATCATGTATTTTTATTAGTATCTACCTACTCCACTCATGTGATTATGCTCCAATCTTTCCCAAATTAATATATTGTTTTTGTTTCCCTGAGCATAATTAGTCATTTTCTTCATAGCGTGAACCTACTACAGCGCTAAGCTGAGTCCCATTGCTATAACCCATAATCTCTCTCACCATCACCTATTCTCCTATTGTTCATTGCTAGACTTGCTCTAATTTAGATTGGTGGTAGTTATCAGGTTTAATTGTTTGTGTTCGTGTTCGTTTAAAGTTAAACGAACGAACATGAACATGGTTTGTTCGTGTTCGTTCAGTTCGTTTACAGCCCTAGATCTAGGCCGAGGCAGAGTATCTACATGTGATTTTCATTGAATATATCTTGTTGCTTATCTAGTTTAAATAAAATCTAATCTATTATCTTTAATAAAATTTTGAATTATAGTGTGCCATGTGTCAACATCCTATTCAATTTAGTTGTTGTGGGATATTTTTGAGACTCCTGATGTAAAAAATATTCTTTCCCTATATAAAATTTAAAGCTCTGCCACATGTCAGTTACATAATTCTTTTCATTAAGGAAAAGTTAAAATCACCCTTAGATGTATCCTACTTTATATATATATATTTAGATAAAAATGAACAGCACAGATGGAGCCATCACATCAGTCATTGGTTATAAAACAATTTTCCTTTAAAATTTATCAACTAAAAATGTAATCTTTCTCAACCCAAAGACTCACAAAGGACTGATAATTCTTTAGTTATGCAAACTGCATAATTATTGTGAAAATAGAGCATTATTAATTAGCTACTACTCTCATTATGATTTTTAGGTTGAAAAAAAATTAAATTTTTGGTTCATAATTTCATAAATTTTCTAGTTGAGGTACTTAATAGTTTAATAGGCACAAGTTTGAAAATTTGATGTGTAGTTGGATATCAAGAAATTTTCAATGGGTTAACGATTCTTTGAGAGTTTGATGGAGTTTTTAAACCTCAACAAAAAATTACACTTTTGGTTCATAATTTCAGACATTTTCTAGTTAATACGCTAAGTGGCTTAACGTGATATTGTGAAAGTTTGATTGGTAAATAAGCATGAAGAAAAGCTCTATGGCAAGATGGCCATATTTGTAAACATTTAATGCCCATGTGAGCTTTTTGGCCAAAAAATATAATCACGTTTTTCATATTTTGGCTAAATGCAGCTTTGGCCCCTAAACTTGATCAACTTAGATACCCTAACCCCTCCCATTGCCAAAAAATTGAGGACAATCTACCCGTCTAACTAAACGTGCCCACCAGACGTTAAACGCCATCCCCTTCTTTCACCCTAAACGCAGTTTTCAATTGGAGCAATGGTAATTTTCCCATCACCTTGGTTTGAGGAAAAAAAAAGGGAAACAAAAGAATAAATAGAAGAATATAATTTTGTTTGCAGCTAACAGCCATCATCAATTATAGTCATCAGTGTTGGGGAGGTGAAAATCCCATGCATGTGAGAGTCTATGGTCACGAACAGCAAAAGAAATTCATTTTTCGTGCTTTCCATTCAGGGCGGAGTCAAGAAAAATTGTCAGTAGGGATAATACTTAATTATTTTATGGCACATATTTGTGAAGTTTAAAGCGTATGGGCTCAGTTTGTAAGCTAATTTAGTGCTAACATGATATTTTTTGTATTGAATAAATAAAGAAAAAAAGGTACTAGGAAAAGGGGACCAAAATGAGACATTTCCAAAGGTTGAGGATCATATCAGCACAATTTCTTGAGGGCTAAAACAGAGTAACAATAATAGACTAGACACTGTAGTCGCAATTAATTAACCCTCCAATGTTTGTATCGTTCTTTTCCTAATAAAATTCAAATTCTAACACAATGTCTAGTTTGGCGGTTAGTAAACTTGCAGAGAATCGAAATTCAAGTCTACTCATCCTGTGATAGCTAAGATGTCTAGTGAATATAAGAGAGATCTAGAGCTCGAACATTAGGCTTCTCATATCCTATATTACTATGTCGCAACAAAGATGGTCATGTATCATTTTGATTTGAATCTGAAAAAACTAACATACCCCTTTTTCTATCTTATAATTATAGCATATATCCTCCCTCAGACACCTGTATGATAGCTTCTGAATACAAAAAAAAAAAAAAAAAATCTACTACTTCCCTTCAAGCCCTGAAGGAACTCCATGTTACATTTATTTAGGTGTTACAAAATACAAGTACTAGCTCTAACAGAAGATCCACTCACAAAGTCGCGGCCTTATCATCCACATCAAATAACATCCAGATCTCATTCACCCGGTTGTCGAACTCGAACGGCGAGTTGTACTGAGCAACCGTATACACCGTAGTGCCACTGTAAGCTCCGCCAGCAGCGGCACGGCTTTTGTTGACGAGATCAGACCAGATAGTACCGGCAAGGCTGGCCTCCAGTGCTGCAGCCTCTTGGCCTACATTAGAGTCCGTCACGAACCCATCGAATTGCCGTAGCGCCACATAGGTCAGCCCCCACCTCTGGACGTGAAGACCCTTTGCCGGTGCTGGGTCTGCCTGGTTCTCCTTGGGCACGTAGAAGCTGATGGTGAAGGATGACTCGCAGAAAGGTCCGTCGCTTGGTGTGACTTGGGTTATCACCGGACCTGTCATCTCTATCTCTTGGCTGTACTCGTTCTTGCCTGATATGTAGTCAAATAGCCTTGCAGCACAAACAACAATTGGTTTTATTGTTAACTCAATCCTAATTTATAGTTTTAATTAGGAGACAGATAATTGAAATATTGTAAAGAACTTAGGACGAAGTGGAAGGGGAATAATAAAATGAAAGTGTACGTGAAAAATATAAAATGTGGTGCAAAAAGTTTATTTTATTATATTTTTTTTATTAATTAAGAAATAAATTTGACATTTGAGTAGTTAAACTAAGCTTGTTAATTAGTGGATGTTTTTATGTTCTAACAAATTTGTTTGAATTAATTTTTTTTATATAAAAATTAATTGAAAAAATGAAATAAATTTTAAAAATTAGAAACTTAATCACAGTTCTATTGTAAATAAATTATTTCAATATTGTTCGGACACAATAATGTTCTATATAAAATTGAAAAAAAAATAACTAAATTAATATTATTAGTGGCTTTTTCTTTTACAATTATATCTTTACGTATGTAATTTTTTTTTTCAAAATTGTTGGGTTGCAGGGTGACTTGAGCTCCAAAATCCAAATTCAACAATGCTCACTCCTCTAAAACTAATACTATAAATTTTGAACTTCAAATTACGTAGTTATCTCGGACTCTTAAATCAGTCACCGAAATGTTGGAGGGATTAGGAGGAGGCCAGAAGGGAAAAGAAACTTACTGGAGAAAGCCAGTTCTAGTGGCTCCGACAAGGGAGATGTCCTGGATGGGAGAAGTGGACATCCAGACAGAAGAATTGTACCAGCGGATCTCGTAGCCTTCGCCGGAATCGATGACTGAAAAGGTTGGGCATTCGATTCGCCGGCAAGTGGGTGGGAATTTGCTTTGCCCCAGACTCATCAACAGGCCGCTCACCAGCAGCACAGCCCACACCTTCCATGCGCTTCCACCACCCATAATCGCCGTCTGTTTCTGATAATTAGAGAACCCAATTCTTGTCTTGTCACCTCCGCTTTCTTCAGTTTTGAGCTCTGGGTTTTGGCCCTGATGATAAGATAGAAGGTTTTAGAAACATCCTGAGATGCTTGCTATTGCTAGCCACATAAACAGAAGAGTATTTTTTGCACCACACACATGGACAAAAGGCTAAAAAGAGGTGGTTGAATTAAAAAACTAATGTTTTAATTTAAGTTTAATTTAAAATAATTTATTTTTATTTTTATATAACTGTTACCCAAAATAATTTTATTTAAAAATTAATATTATGTAGATATAATAATTCATTTAAAAGTAAATTTTTATAATGTTATTAAATTTTTATGAATTTTATTATTTTTAGGCATTAAAAGTAAAAAAATTATAAAAATTTAATAAGATTATAAAAATTGTATTGTTAATGGATTGTTATACCTATACAATATTGACTTTCAAATGAAATTCATTTCAGGTAGAAAAAGATATAAAAATAAAAATATATTCCCCCTGTCTCATATTCTTTGCACCATTAATTTATTTTTCAGCAATTAATATATAATTTTTTATTTTCAACATTTTGGTATATAAATAAAGAAATTTTATATAAGAATGATAAATCAAGGTATATAGTTTCTCAATATATTTTTTAAGAATTTTTTCTAATAAATACTAATTTAAATAAATTTAAGTCAAACTATATGAAAAAGTTGAATGATACAAAGAATATGGGATGAAGGTAGTATCATTTTAGATTAAATTAACTTAAGTTAAAATGAATTGACTTCTTTTTTGTTAATTTTTTTGGGAATTGTTTAGTTAGTGTTTAGGATAGTTAGGATAGTTGGGAAATAATTTGGAATAATTGAAAGACTAATTTTGTAATTTGAAATAGGAAAAAGACTTAGCTGGAAGGTTTTGTTTATTTAAGGTGAAAAGAGGAGCACAAGGCTTTGTTTAGCCCATAAATTTATAGATCCTTCTGCACTTTAGCCCCTAACTTTGACCTTTTTTACTTTTCTAAATTTCTCTACAAAATATCTCTTAATTTATCATCTTTTCTTTAGATTTTTCCTAGGGTACTCTGGATTTTTTTAGTCATTAAGACATCCTAGAATCTTCTTGTTTCTTCTCCAAATTTGAACCATTATTTTAACACTTCTCCTTGATGTAAATTTGTTGAACTTCGAGCTTGGTCCATAGGTACTCAAACTTTGTTCTTGGTAATGCCTTGGTGAAAATATCGGCAACTTGCTCCTCCATTGTGCATTATTCTAGTTTGATCTCATTTTTTGCTGATTTTTACTTCCTTTGGAGCAACAGTCCTTCTCCGTGTGTCTAAACCTTTTTGCAATTGCGCATCTTAGTTGTCCTTGAAACCAACAATTCTTTTTCAAGTGATTTTGTCTTTTTGCAAATTCCACATTGAGGATTTGTTGATTTTCTCAGATTCTCTTTGATGTGAATTTCTGCTTGATATTTTCTTATTTTTTTGGAATTTCTGAGATTGATTTTTGGACTAAAAGACACTCTCACATGAATCTTCATAATGTTTATTCAACCACTTTTTTTTCCTTGCTTCGAGTAAGCCTATGAATTCAGACACAAATAATGTTGATAGATCTTTTGTTTCTTTTATCATAGAGATTATTGATTCAAATTTCTCTATGATAAAATTTAATATTTTCTAAACAATTTTCTAGTCTAGGATTTTTTCTTCATAAGCTTTCATTTGATTAACTATTTCAGTTAATGTAGAATAATATTCATTTATTATCTCAGAATTCCTCAAATTTTCATTTTTAAATTCTCATTGTACGACGCATACCTTGGAAGATCCTTGAAATTCCTCTTGCAAGATGTCCCAAGCTTGTTTTGCATTAGTTGCTTTGATAATTCTTGGAAAAATAGTATCTGTCACCGCCTGTTGTAAGGTGAACAGTGCTCATGTGTCTTTCATCTCATTGTCCTTCAAATTCACAGTTTATGTCTCATTTAATGTGAAAGTATCCTTTTAGGAATATTAATTCCTTTTGGACAATATTCAACAATTTTTGAGATGTAAAATATGTTTTCATTTTGATGCTCTAATAATCATAGTTTTCACTAGAGAAATTGACAGAGGACGACGTGGTTATTTTTTGAGGTAGCCATCAGTGATATATTTTTTGTTTATGGAGCTTATTTGGGAAGCTTTGGTTGACTTATGCCCAAGTAGATGATCAGACAATGCTCTGATAACACTGTTGATTTTTTTAGAATGGTTTAGTTGGTGTTTAGGATAGATAGGGATAATTGGGAAATAGTTTGGAATAGTTCAAGGACTTATTTTGTAATTTGAAATAGGGAAATGAATTAGTTGAAAGGTTTTTTTTATTAAAGGTGAAAAGAGGAGTACAAGGCTTTGTTTAGGCCACAATTTTATAGATCATTCCACATTTTAGTCCCTAACTTTTACTTTTTTTCATTTTTCTAGATTTTTTACAAAATATCTCTTAATTTTGTCATTATCTTTTCTCTAGATTTTTCCTAGGATATCTCTAGATTTTCTTAGTCATTAAGACATCCTAGAAACTTCTTGATTCTTCTCCAAATTCGCATCATTATTTTAACAGTTTTAACTTACATCAATGTAATCTAAAATGTCACATTATTTTTTTATCTGAAACTAAATTTATTTAAAAGTGAATAATAGATAGATCTAATAATCCATTGGAAAGTAAAATTTTATGATATTAGTAATTTTTTATAATTATTTCTATTTTTATGCATTAAAAATAAAAATTTATAAAAATTATATTTTCAATAAATTATTACATCTACATAATATTGTCTTTCAAATAAAATTGGTTCTAGGTTAAAACAATGTAAAAATAAAAAAAAAACTATTTTATATTAAATTAACTTAAGTTAAAATGTACTGACCTTTAAATTTTGATTGATATTACAATTATATTTATGATGATTGAAAATATACTTTTTTTTTCATATTTTCTTATAGTGTCCAATTTTTTTTTGGAAATATAATTTAAAATGTATGGTAACCATTTTTTTGGCTATTTAAGTCAATCTGATATTTTTTTAACAATTATTTAACATTTTAAAATTACTATTTTAAATTTAAATAAATGAAAATAGATAAAATAGATAATTTTAAATTTCCATTAATTGTAAAAAATACTAAATAGATTGAAATTATCAAAAGATAAAGAACTTACAATTTAAATTAGGATTTTAGATTTTTTCTGAATAGTATAAAAATTAAAGAGGAAAAGGTGTATTTTCAAAGCTTAGAGGATAAGTATAATATCAACTAAAGTTCAGAAAAATAACTATAAATAATCCATTTACTGTCTGAGACTATTGACCATAGAAAAATATATCATCCATTGTACAATTAGTCTTCGTCTTTAGACTTTTATTAGTTGTCCAATTAGCAAAAATAGAAGTTCATATTTAATATTTACCATATATTATTTTGAATCAACATTACTGAAAAATTTTATTATACAACAAGTTGTTATTACCATATTCAATATTAATGAATTGAATAGTCGATAGAACAATAAGTAAATTTTAAAATTTTAGTAAGTAAATCAATTCTATATAAAATAATATATACATCCAACTTTGTTTTTTTTTTTTCGTATAGAGTCTTATTCTATTTTAGTTGTTTATACTTGCTGGCTGGCTACCTAATGGGGGTTTGCAGTTCGAAGAACAAATTCATCGGTTATTTTAAGGACATATTTACGACGTTCATTACTTCAAATGCCCTTGAACTTTAGTAACAAGTCATATAATTTAGCCTAGAGAGAAAGATGGCAACGTAAAAGAAAAAAATGCTTAAATTCCAGAATGATCATTAAACTTTCATGAATATGTCTATCAACGGTCAACCTATCAAATGTTTTTTAGTGCCTGTTCTCCTATCAATTTTTTTCGGTCACGTGAAACTTAGGTGGCTTGAGTCTTTGAACAATGACTCGTATCAACCCGTCCTTGAACTTTATATAGTAGCACGTTTTGCCCCCACTCACTAACTCAATCCACGTCTTGCCACATAATATTAACTTTGCTCAATTTGTAACTACGTAGCCATCTGATTATAAGAATTTAAATCTTTAGGCTGGTGATTTTAAGATCATATAACTTTAGGGGCTTAATGACAATTACTTCACAAAGACCCATCGTCTTCCCCAGCCATGTTTATAAATAAATAGAATATTCAGTGAACTATTAAGGAATAGTTTAACAGAAATTTGTTTATATTTGATCATTTAGTTAAATGAATGAATATTAGTAAAATTTTATGTTTATTAAGATAAATATATGAGTACGAACAAAGTGTCGCTCATTCGTTTATGTTCATGTATAGTTAAATTAATACTTAATCATATTTGTTTATTTATTTGCCTATTTGTTGTTCATTTGTTTATTTACTCATTTATTTGTTGTTGTAAGTTTCTTTCTTCCTAATATTTTGCTTTTATTTGTTCATTTTTATTTGTTTTTGTTGTTCATGAATGCATTTATTCATATTGTTTGTGAATATGTTCATTTAGTTGTATTCACAAATGCAATCATGTGTTCAATTCCTTTGGTTCTTGACAATGGTATTGTTAATGTATGAGTACAAATAAACATGAACACATTCATTTATAAACAAATGAACACAAAAAGAGAAAATATGTTGATTTGTTATTCGTGCTCATTTAAAGTTAAAAGAACAAACATGAATAAGGTCTATTCATTTTTGTCTAGTTCATTTAAAACCTTGTCCCTGGCAGTCCATTACTACCTTGCCTTTATCTTCCCTCAACCACTGCATAAGTGCTTACAAAATAACATCCAATTTGAATTGGACTTTTGGTGATTAACAAGTTGGGATTAAGCAAATGTTGGTGAAAAATTTGTAAATTCTTCACCCATTTCAAAATAATGGCGACATATTTTATTTTGGACAGTTTCACATTTTTGCAATGTTTTCATATTCATATTTAGTAAATTACCTTACCATATTATCATCCAAACGATCATTTCAATATGTACTTTTTTTTAACTTTCTTGATTTACATGCAAAATATTAATGATAGAAGTGAAAATAATATAAAAGATATATTTTTTTAGGCCTAGTTCGTTAGGTTTTAATGTAGCCTGATTAGCATCTTTTTCATTTTGGGTTAGGTTGTGTGATTGGGTTGCATGTGACCTAGTTTTATAAAAGTTCAAAAACCCTTCCAGTAAATCAACCCTACCTCCCCTATCTCCCAGTTTGCCACACGCAATAGTAGGTCTACCATCAAGCACTGTTTGCTTGGTTGCAAAGAAGGCTGTGTACACTACTAAAAAATCGCATTTTTCCAACGGCCATTTCCAACGGCTTGCCGTTGGTAATTTTAAAATTTCTAATGCGAATCCGTTGGAAGTCCATTTTCCAACGGCCTAGATCAGGGCCGTTGGAATTTCCAACTGTCAGCCATTGGAATATGACAGTTGGAAAATTTTCCAACGGCTATTATTTTTTTTTATTTTTTCCCAATTTCTAACTGCTAAGGCGTTGGAAATTTTTCCAAACTGCATGTTTTTATATTTCATATATTCCTGTTTAGTTCCAATGGTTTTCTTTAAACGGCAAACGGCTTAAGCAGTTTAAATTTATTGTATCGTATGTACTCAAATACTGAATGGGTGCACGTACATAAATGCAATTGTAAATCTCAATTAAAACAAACAAAATTGAAATTATAGAATCATACCAATTAAAGGAAGTTATATATCCACATAAAAACATACACAATTGAAATTAGCAAATCATGACACAAATATAGTTACAAATCCACAGCTAAACATATATAATTGAAATTTCATAGTTCCATTCTCCTAAAAAGTGTTTGTTTGTTGATAAACACACAAAGTAAAGTGATATACCTGATTTAGTCTTCCTCAGATCCCGAGCCATCAATATCATTGTCAGGATGTGCGGGCGGAGGAATTCCAACTCGTTGACATATGTACTCCAGCTCAGCTCGTTGTCTCCTCTTCAGGCGCTCCAACTTCCGCTCATAGTAGAATGCTTGTTGTGCTGTATGCTCCGCAACCACTCACTCAACTTGTTCAGTGAACTCCGGCATCTAAGTGACATCAACATGTGCTGCAGGAGTATTCCCTGGTCGTCGTCGTCCAAGCACAACATGTTGTTCTGATCCAAGACCAAATACACGCCCTTTCTTCCTTCCACCAGCAACTTCACTCATTATCGCAACCTCATCAATCTCATGTGCGACTCCTTCCTCTTCCATTTGCTGCGTATGTGAGTCGATCTCAGCAGTTACCTTTGCCTGCATAAGGGTAAAAATTCGTTTATTACTAAGTCACTACTTATTGTTATGTAAAAAAGTAAATTTTTATAATATGATTATTACCACCACTTCCTCAGTCCGCCTGTTGACGTATTCCCCGCTCTTTTTCTTATGAGTTTGCTGCATAACCTTGAACAAACCAGGGTCCCTATTCTCCAGATCTTTTTCACGCTACATTTGGATGTTTGTAAGATTAATGTTATTACACCATAAATAAGTTGAATTTTGCGTAAAAGAGGTTCATAAGTTTTACCATTCGCTCTCGGTGTTCAGTAATTGAAACAGAGCCTCCCGCATAAGTAGCACTGTATCCACCAGTGGAGTTAGACGACTGCGATGACGATGCTCGTATTGTCTTACCCTGAGAAGATTTTTCCTGAAACTCTGCTGAAACCCACCATTCCTCCATTTCTGCATATTGTGCGTTGGTCATAAATGATGCTCGTGCTCGCCGTTTCGCTGGATTTTTCTTGCGGCGAATGTCACCCAGCGTCGATTGGTAATGATTAGCTGCCATCATATGCCAAACGCGATAGACCTCATTATGGTGGGCTGGATCCCACTCACATAATCCCTATACATAAAATAAAATATAAGGAGTCTAATAGTTATCAACATGATTTCTAAAGCTGAAAATGTGAGACCAAAGTCCAAACCTCAAATACGCGCCACCACGCCTGAATATCCGTTGGGCTTGCGCTCATCCAATCATGATGTCCCTTGAAGTGTGTGGTGAAGCATCTAGTTACCAACCGTGTTGCTCTTGATGGAAGGAAGCTACATGGAATGCATGTTCCAACACTAATTATTGTTTTCATTGGAAGTAAATGATATGCATGTAACCTAAACTATTATTGTTTATAATGATACATTACTTACGTGTTACCGTGAGGTGTAATCCGTAAGCAACCATGCATCGGGGCTTCGGATACCGCTGAATGAGCAATGGAATTCCCCCCATCGGCTGAAGGTACAGCTGTCGGAGTAGATCGACTAGCACTACGACCAAGTGGAGGAATGTGAGTATCATCTGTACGAGGAGTGGGATGTGGAAGAACATCTTCTTGAATTATGGGCTACGAAGCGGAATGTCGGGAATGCGATCCGCCTGCCCTTTCATGTCTGGCAAGTGGTTCTGCTAACGCTTCTTTGAACATCTGTACGGCCAAGTGGAGGAATGCGAGTATCATCTGTACAAGGTGTGGGATGTGGAAGAACATCTTTTTCTATTATGGGCTGCGAAGCTGAATGTCGGGAATGCGATACGCCTGCCCTTTCATGTCTGGCAAGTGGTTCTGCTAACGCTTCTTTGAACTGCTGCAATAGGCCTTTCCCTGGGCGACGTGTATACGTTGCATCTCCTTTTGGTGGCATCTGCAATTTTATTAAAAACCATACAACATTTTACAAATGCAATATATAGGGAGTAGTATTGCTCTTGCAACTACACCTATCACAGTCAATTTAGACTTAGTAGTATTATTATTATAATTATTCCATGTTCACATTACCCTTTCTAAGTCCCTATACGTTAACATGACAGTCAATGGACGTCATCGTCCTCAGATTGAGCCTCTGAATCGCTATTCTCAGTATCCTCATATTCAAATTCATCTTTTTCATCATTTGCTTCAAGGGCGTCCTCTTCCTCAGATTCATGGTCATGTTCCAAAGTTTCTTCCCTGATCGACATGTCATCATCTACAGCTTCCCCCACTCATGTTTCAGCTAAATTCTCGATTGGGTTATCCATAATTATGGGTGGATTGTTCAGGCCACCTTCAAAATCTTCCTGAAATGCATCATCGACGTCATTAACATTATAATGAACGATGCGTCTAGGTTTGATTTTCAAAACAGCTAACCACCCTGTTTTTTCACATGACTTTGTTGGGTAATGCGTGTAGTAAACTTGATCGGCTTGGGAGGCAAGAATGAACGGGTCAAACTTCGCATATCGGCGACCATCACGAACCTCAACTAAACCATATTGTTTATGCACCCGAGTGCCACAATCTGGTGTAGGGTCAAACCATGCACACCTAAACAATACAACATTTTTCTGTGGCCATCCAGGATATTCGAGTTGAATGATTTCTTCTAACACCCCATAAAAATCACATTCAACCTCACTTGATCTTGAAGTCCTTATGCATACGCCACTGTTAAATGTTGCTTTGTCGCGACCCCAGTTGCTAATGTGGAACTTTGTACCCATTTATGAAATAAACAGGCCAAGTCTCAACACGACGTGAAGGCCCGTATCCCACATCCCACAAGAAGCGGTCCGTGATATTGTTGCGCGCATCATTCACCTAGTTACTTATCATAAAGCTTATGAATATTTCTTTCCCTTGAGAAGCAAAATATGGTTAAAATTCAAATGTAGGAAACTTACATAGTTTCTAAGCCATGTAGCAAAGTTATTCTCAATGTAGACATCCAGGTTTGACATTGCTATAGTTGGTGCATGCATACACACTTCGTCAACAAACAAACTACAAGATATACATAGAGGTCGTTTTAGCATATACCTAGATGATTAAATTATATAAATGAAGAAAAATATTATTATTAGAGGAGAATATATAAATATGTGTTATGGCACTTACTCGAGGTACGTCTTCACCTCCTTACAATTCAGTAAGACATATGCAGTAGCAACCATCAATTCATTGTCATCAAGATATCGATATCTCGAGACACCATATAGACGACCCGGGTATCTAAAGATAGACCACACCGATTCATCATATTGTCTTTGTTCGCCTTCATCATTACGAGGTACTCTAGTAGCCATACGTGGAATATGAGATTCAAAGTAATGTGAGCAAAATGTTGAGGTCTCCTCAATTAGATACGCTTCACAAATTGAACCCTCTACATGAGTTTTATTTGATACCTTCATTTTTAGGTCATGCATACAACGTTCAAACTTGTACATCCACCTATACTGAACGGGTCCTCCAACCCTGGCTTCATAAGGTAGGTGAATCGGCAAATGTTCCATTGAATCAAAAAAAGATGGTGGAAAAATTCTTTCCAACTTGCAGAGTATTACAGGAATATTTGCTTCTAACTCGACCATGTGATTCACATCTAACTCTGGACAGCATATATCACGGAAGAATTGACTTAACTCAGTCAACGGTTTCCAGATATTTTCAGGTATCGCTTCAAGGGCTATTGGGAGGAGCCTCTGCATCATTACATGACAATCATGACTTTTCATACCAGACATATGACTTACATTACTGTCAACACACCTCCCAAGGTTTGATGCATACCCGTCTGGGAGTCTAAGTGTTTTAACCCAATTGAGCACATCAGCTCTTTCATGTGTGTTTAGTGTAAAAGTTGCTTTGGGTTTGAATACTTGACTGTCGGCTTGAGGAATTAAATTTAGATCTAATCGACTGCACAACATCTCAATGTCCTTACGAGCCTTAACGTTGTCCTTAGTTTTATTCCTCACATCCATAACTGTATTCCATATATTGTCAAACACATTCTTCTCTATATGCATGACATCCAAATTATGGTGGATTAAATTATTCTTCCAGTAAGGCAACTCCCAGAAAATACTTCATTTTGACCAATTATGAGTTCTACCATAACCTGGTATGGTTATCACCTCTCCATTTTGAACTACAGATGGCAAATTTGAGATACGTTCAAATATGGTTTCAGGTGGAAGACGCTCAGGAGGCAATGATTTATCAATTTTTCCTTTTTTAAAGGCCACTCGATTTCGTCTATATGGGTGATCCAACTCGAGAAATTGTCGATGACAATCAAAAAATGAAGTTTTCCTCCCATGCTGAAGCTGGAAGGCTTTACTATTCTCCATGCAAGTAAGACAAGATAGCCTCCCATGAGTCATCCATCCTGACAACATCCCATAAGCCGGGAAGTCATTTATGGTCCACAACACTGAAGCACGGAGCTGAAAATTTTGTTTAAGTGAAACATCCCATGTTTGGACACCATCTTCCCACAACTACTTCAATTCTTCAATAAGAGGTTGTAAATAAACATTAATATTCTGACGTGGACTCCAAAGGCCCGGGATCAATGAAGTCAAAAACATATATGGTTTCTTTATACACATCCACGGTGGCAAATTATACGGAGTAACGATGACCGGCCAACATGAATATTGTTTACCAGAGTTTCCAAATGGAATGAAACCATCAGAACATACACCAAGGCGAACATTTCGGGGCTCTGCGGCAAACCACGGGTACGTGGTATCAAAATGTTTCCATGCTTCCCCATCTGAAGGATGTTTTAAAACATTCGGCTCGGATCGATGCTCACTATGCCACCTCATGTGCTCTGCAGTTGAAAGTGAGACATATAGTCGCTGAAGTCGAGGAGTAAGTGGTAAATGGTGCATGGTCTTTCTTGGCCTATCTTTACCCCGTCCATCTTTTCTCGGCTTAAACATAGATTCACCATAAAACTTGCAGTGTGTAGCATCTTTATCATTATTCCAAAACAACATGCAGTCGTTAACACAAGCATCAATTTTTAGATGCGCAAGACCAAGTTGTGAAACTAATTTCTTCGTCTTATACCAATTCGACGGCACCTTGCTGTCACTTGGCTGTGTCTCTTTCATTAAGGCCGCAATACCATCATAACACCCTCTTGGTATATGATATTCTGCTTTAAGGTTTAACAAAGGAACTGCAGCAGAGAGCTCAGAATGCGTCTCACATCCATCCCAAAGAGGTGTAGTGGCCGAATACAATAAATCAAAAAACTGTCTAAAACATTCATTAGGTTGTTCATCGACTTCAGTAAAATACTACTGGGAACTTGGTCCAACTACATCAATATCATTCGAGAATATGGGTTTACATGTGAACTAGACTCAGCATGCTCATACGAACCACAATTATCAAAAGGCTGATCAGACATTTCCTTAAACAGCTCCCTATGCGCTGTCCAGTTCGTGTAATAAGGCATGAATCCCCATTTATATAGATGCACTCTAACGTTATCACAATCCTTAAACCTCAAATTTTTACATCTCCTACATGGGCAATGTATTTTTGTTCTCATCCATATAATCTGGATTACTACAAGCAAATGTTATGAAGAGTTGAACCCCTGTCTCCCACTCCTCTTTGTACCCAACTCACCCAGGTAAATAACGACTACTATACATCCAACTACGTTCATGTTCCATGGAGTCCTAACAGAACAAATTATAGATATACTTTATGACATATACGAAATAATGAACACATAAAAATAATTCTGTAAATTAAATCATATTATTGCTTTAATTCCACGGATCGCATATACACTTTTTAACTTAACTGTTTAGGGTATGTGAGTTCATCAACTAATGCATTCTAATACATGTCAACCAAGAAGTCCACATCTTTAAAATTTTGAAAACATAGTTTTTCATGTGTCATGCTTATTATGCACATCCAATCCGAGAGCAAATTAAACAGCAAGTACTCATAACTCCAAAATATACATAGCATAAGAAGGCATTCCATCCATAGTATATATAACTATTATAACAATTACGACAAATCTTGTTGGGTTTATTATTAAGCTTTATTATTATTATTATTATTAGTAATATTAGTATTATTATTATTAGTATTTTATTAGTACTCTTAGTTTAAAAATAATGATAAAAATAAATATTATTATGATTATTATTAATATATTTATTACTATTATTATTATACTACTGTTAGTATACTACTAATAAAAATAATACTAATAATAATTATTATTATAATTATTAATATTATGATTATTATAGTACTCTTACTTTAATGATAATTAAGTTAATTAATACTATTATTATTGTTATTATTATTAGTACTACTATTAGAATAATAATAATTAATTATTATTATTTTAGTACTTCTCTTAGTATAATAATTATTATTTTAGGTTTTAGGGTTATTATTATTATTAGTACTGTTATTATTTTTTAATTACTACTCTTACTATTACAATTATTATAAAAAGAATATTTATCATTAATATAATTATTAGTCTAATTATTATTATGTTCATTATTATACTACATTAGAGTAGAATTTCCAGTTACTTTAATTAATATTATTATTATTATTATTACTATTATTGTACTACTCTTAGTATAATAATTATTACTTTAAATAGTACTAAAATAATACTTATTCTTATTATTATTGTTATCATTATTATTCTTATTATTATATTAGTACTACTCTTACTATAAAAAGTATTATTTTAAATATTACTAAAAATAATAATTGTTATTATGATTGTTATCAAAATTTTTGGCCTTATTATTTTAGTACTACTCGTGACATAATAATAATAATTATGATGATGATTATTATTATTACAATAAATTGTTATTATTATTATTATTACAATTATTATAATAGAACTACTCTTCGTATATTAATAATTATTTTAATTACTATTATGAATATTACTATGATTATTGTTACAATTATTATTAATTGTATTCTTATCAGTATTATAATTATTGTACTCCTAATCTTTGTACATTAATTATTATTTTAATGATAATATTATTACTATTATTATTATTACTACAATCATAAAAATAATAATAATTATTATGATTGTTATCATTATTTTTGGCCATATTATTTTAGTAGTACTCGTATTATAATAATAATAATACTTATTATTATTATTATTACATTAACTTGTTATTATTATTATTATTACAATTATTATAATAGAACTACTCTTCGTATATTAATAATTATTTTAATTACTATTATGAATATTACTATAATAATTTTTATAATTATTATTAATTGTATTCTTGTCAGTATTATAATTATTGTACTCCTAATCTTTGTACATTAATTATTATTTTAATTATTATTAGTACTATTATTATTATTACTACAATTACTACTATTATTATTGGTATTATTATTATTCTACTACAACTCTTACAAGTATAATAATTATTTTAATTATCGTAATTACTATTATTCTTGTTCTTACTGCAAATTTTAAAATTAAACCCGAAACTAATAAACAAAATTAACAAAATGGCCTAAAATTTGAAATTACCATTTCACATCCAACAATCAACAACTAAAAATCATATACATTTCATATATTTCAAACCAAAAACTCATATACATAATCCACATTTACACAATTTCACAAAAAAAAAATTTAAAAATTTTAAAATACGAACTTACCTCAAATCGTCCTTCAAATGCGTTTATTATGTTTTGCAAGCTGCCACAACAAGTAAAATATACCACCCATTAGCATCAAATATCATCAAACCGTGATAATCAAAAGGAAAAAAAAGCAAACCAAAAACGCTGTTTTACGGCCTTAAACCACGAATTTACCTACAGATCGAGTAGATTTACGCCCAGATCTAATAATGTCGTCCTCGATTAACACGTATCTGGCCTGGGAGATGAATTTTTGGTGCTGTGTGTGCGTGTGGAGTGGAATCGCAGAGAACAGGAGAGAGAGAAAGAAAAAGTTAGAGCGAAGACAATGAACTGGGCAGCGCGAGCTGGGGGGTAATAAATTTTCACTTTCCAACAGCCTTGGCCGTTGGAAAAAATCAAATGATACGGTGTGTTTCAGTTTTCCATTTTCCAACGGCTATGGGCCATTGAACATCTCCTACAGGTCACTATTCTCTTTTAAAAAAATACACAAATACATTCAATTTTTTTCAAAAATTTCAAATTCACTATATTCATTTTCCAACGGCTTAGGCCGTTGGAAAAACTTCGCCTTCATTTTCCAATGGTCAAGGCCGTTGGAAATTGTGTTCCTGTTGACATCTTCAAGTCTTCCAACGGTTAGGCCGTTGGTAATTACATTTCTTTTAGCTCCAACGGCTTTGGCCGTTGGATATTTTCCAACAGCTTGACCGTTGGAAAAAGACCGTTGGAAAAGAGGTGTTTTTTAGTAGTGGTAGGATAGCACCATTTATACTGACGTCAACCTTAGCCTTCTGCAGCCCTTGGATTTGTCGAGCCACCACAGCAACCCACTCCAAGATTGTGTAAAAAACCAAATCCATCTGCTTTTCTTTGGGGTGAAACCATCATTATTCATCAATTGTCAATGGATGCTTACATCCCAAACTATGGAAAGCATATAATTTTCCTTTTTTTGAAAACAAACATATGCTCTTTGTAAATTGATCTATTGTTTGTTTGATTTTTCTGGGATCAATGGTCGTGACTTGATGATTCAAGGATGAGCTAGATTTTTTGAACCGTCATCATCCTTGAAATTAAAATTAGAAGGACTTTGAGTTGAATTGATTAATCTTGTAATGAGTTTGATTTCAATTTCATAGGGTTTGCTTGGTTTTTGCAATCGTCTCTCATTGCTAACCATCAATTTCCAGGATCTGCTTCTGCTCTTACAAATATGCCATCAATCCATATAGAGGGTTTTTTTTTTTCTTTTTATCTTGCAATAATTCTTTCCCCTACCATTTTCGGCCACTTTTCTAGCTTTGAGTTAACATTTGCTTTGATTAGTGGAGGTTTGCATGGTGGTGGCTGCCATCTTGCACGAGATTTGGGATCATAAAACGGTAGTCACGTAATTAAGCTTAACTTCAAGGGCAAATAAAGGTAAAAAAAATTGGACATACACATTTTATCTCATAGAGATGAAGCAAAAACATGTTAACTTGTATGAGTTAATCATACCAAATAGGCTGTTAATCTTTGTGTCAAATCTTATGCTTATGCTTTAGGCCCAGATTGTTTTAATATGATATAATTCGGTTAACATAGTTTTTTTTTTCATGGCCCACATCTACCAAATGTTCCCCAAAACATATTGCCACTTAAAGAAAGCCAATTTTATGACTTATACTAGGCAGTAAAAAAAGGTGACTTTGCTTGAAGCTCCAAGTCTGCAAGTGTTGAGGGAGAGGGAGAGGAGCGTCGATAAAGACGACAGTGTAGTGTGTAGAGGAATGTGATTTTGTGAGGGTGTCCTGAACTACTTGATCATACCACGAAGACTCGATCAACTAAGAGAAGAGGCTCACACTATGATTATCCCAGCTGGTGAATAGTTTCGGCTTAGACATGTGAATAGTTCCATCGGACTGAGGTAGTCTTAAGCACGAGTGAGAGAGGAGGCTCAAACGGGTAGACAGTGATTTTTTACACAGCTTTAAAGCTTCGGGAACGATAGAGTATGTGGGTGAATAAGGCCAAAAGCACGTCGCCACTATGTCCAACCATGAGGTACTTAGGTACATCTTCATGGGCAATTCAGAAAATAACCATGGGGACCCATTGTGTCATCTCAACTACATTGTGCAAAAATGCCAAAGCCATATCCTGTTATAGCCAGTTCATTTTTGGGCTACAAGCTGTTGTTAATGTGTTTTCCCTACATGTGGCCTATGTGTAGGTGGGGGTGACTAATAGTACTCACAAAACTAGTCCTCATTTTACATGTATTTACAATTTGCCATTATTCTTATCCTCACCCTTTGAAGCACACCACTGATGCGAAAGGGTAAGGGTTGGTGAATGCTTTCAATTCTCCCAGTTTATGAGCGTTCTCCTATTCCTGCCACCCCGTGTCAAAAGCTCGCTGCTCCAACAACTAGGTTGGCCACTAATTGGACGTTAAATGCAGTTACTCAACTGTGGTTGGCTCCTCGAGATGTCCTTTAGAAATTGTGGCCTCTACCATTATTTTCAAATATCCAGGTGGATCGGATATGCCTTCAATTTTAATCATCCCCTTTTTTATATTTTGGTAGATTTGAGGTTGGGTATATGATTTCTTGTCATTTTCTTCATATTAGTTCGTTGGTCTTGTTGCATAATACATACATTCATGGTTTGATGTTATAAGCTTTGATTGCAAAATTGAATAACAGAGAATGGAGGTTTTGGTTGTTTGCTTGGGTTTTTCGGGTACTTGTTTTTAGGATTGAAGTGTAATGTTGTGTGGGCTCTTATTACACAAAAAAACAAATATTGACCTTTGTTAATAATGTACTAGTAGAATTACATTGTTCATAAGGTATTAGACATTGCTTGTTAGTCATAAACACATTTAAGATAATAATCAATGTGCCTTCTAAATGAATTAGCATTGCAGCTGGAATTGGTGAGATGGGTCCTAAAGGTCCGAGATCATCCTTGATTCCAAGTAGATGTATTAAGCAATTGTTTGCATCCTAGGTAAAATACTTATATAATTAATAATGATAATGTTGGCTATTTGACTATGTTTATGCAAAGAGAATCTGTAAAAAGCATGCCCATTTAATGAACCATTGTACAAATAATGCAAATGAAAACACCATGATCTACGCAAATTAGAACAATTTTCAAATGAAATTAATGGGGGAATTGACATCACAAAGGGGTCTTCTTATACTTAATTTTAGTCCATTGACAAGCACATTCAATGCCTAATTTGCAACATTCACAGTAAAGGAGAAGTAGAATCTCACCTGCGTTGTCTACGATGTCATACAATGTCTCTACCTTTGTTCTCTTGAAGATGTCTGAATCCATGACAGAAGATCTAATCAGCCACGTGCGAAGAGGGGTAGCTGATGGTGGTATAATGGGGGGTTAACAGAAGCATACTTGGTGACGTCTATGGTTGGAAATCGTTGGACGGTGGCTGCACAATATAAGAAGGGGAAAGAATGGGACAACATAAAAATGAGAAGTAGACCAAAAGGAGAATGCCAATTGTGCTAGGGTGGATGCTCATTGGACTGTGACATGCGGACGAAGCATGTCAAAGGACGCAATCAACTGCACAATTGCAATAAAAACTTTTGGCCACTGAGTGTATGACAAAGAAGTGAGAAGTGACAATTGAGTGTAAATAACTCAATCCAACTCAACTCGACCCTAACTCTATATTTTCGAGGTTAGGTTTGGTTCAGATTCCCTTTCTATTTCAGGTTAATTTAGGCTATCATTTTTAAGTTATGAAAGAGTCAGTTTATTTTAAATTTTAGCCCAAATCTAACTCAAAACCCAAAACTTTCATCTCTTGCCTTGTTGTTGCACAGGGGAAGCACATTGTTCACCGTGGCAAGCTAAGAGTGGTTCGTAACAAACCCCACGCGTTCCAACTGTTGCATGGAAAAGTTTTCTCCCGTTTGACCATAAAATATTAAACGGAAAAAGGCGCTAATCGCACTTTCAAAAGCTTAGCCCGAACCCCTCCTCTCTCTCTCTCTCTCTCCTTCCCTTCCCCTTCTCACTTCACAGAGAGAAAAAGCCGACACCTAACACCATTTCCAAAAGCAAAAGCACAAGCAGCCACTAAAAAGTCCCCTCCCATCTCTTTTCCGTCCCCAATTTCTCTTCCCAAATTCCACCTCGCTAAGCAAACCCGTAGTACCCCCAACCAAAATGCTCCATATAATCCAACCTTTACTTTCCAATTGTCACTGCTGGTTTCTCCCCTTTTCCATCCCGATATGTCTCACGAGATCGTCTCCGCCGAAGCTGTCGTCGGCGACTACGAAGCTCAGGCGAGTACAAGTTATGCGGCGGCTCGCTATGATCCTGTTTCCGCGCCCTTCAGGAGGCAGCGCTCCCTCACTTACGGCGACAGAGCTGATCGGTACGCGCCGGAGCCGTTTGACAGCGAGAGGTTGCCGGCTACTTTGGCTTCCGAGATCCAGAGGTTCCTGCGTGTTGCTAACTTGCTCGACTCTGAGGAACCTCGGATTGCTTATCTCTGTATGTCTCACTTTTTCTAATTTCCACGTGTTTTTTGGAATGAGGTCGGTTTTCTTTTTCTTTTTCATTTTTTTTTTTGGACCGAGTAATTTGGCAGTAATTCTGAACCTCGACCAGAATGATTGAGGTAATGGGTTTCGTTGTCGTTTCTTAGTAATTTGGCGGTAATTCTGAACTTAAGTTATCTAAGAAATTAAGGTTTTCGTATATACATACATACATATACATGCATCCATACATATGTATGGATGCATGTATATGTATGTGTATATGTATGTATGTATGTATGTATATTGACGCTTACCTTGGGCATATTGACGATAGTTCTCTTACCAGTCATGGGATACTTCTTGTAGGCCGCTTTCATGCATTTGAAATAGCGCACAACATGGACCTCAATTCAACAGGACGTGGTGTTCGGCAATTCAAAACATCTCTGCTACAACGTCTTGAACGAGTAAGTGGCTGGAAGCTTATAATTAGAGTGCAAAGTCTCATCGCCTATGCAAGTACTTTCTTGCACGTTAAGTTACTATGAGCTACTATAATATGCATCCATATGTGCTCTTTTGTGCCAACCTTATGTTGTATTGGTGCATATGCATTTTTCCCGGTTGTTTTATCTTGCGCAAGAATGTAGCATTCTTTCTCTACTGCTTATTTGCTTGGCCTCTAAATCAGAGGTGACTGGGAGATGATGCTTGTACAGATGAACCAAACAAATTCCTCCTGTTTCTCCTAATTTGTTCTTGCAGTTGCAGCTCTTGAGATGCTTTTGTTGTTGATTGTTGTCAGTGTGTCCATCTACTGATCAAATGGCTTTGCTGGCTTTGGTTTTCCATAGGATGAAGAGATTACCATTGGAAGAAGAAAGGAAAAGAGTGATATTCGAGAACTGAAGCGTGTTCATCATAAATACAAGGATTATATTCTTAGACATGGTGGAGCATTTGATTTAGACAGCCGGTAATTGAGCTTGCTTATAGATTTTCCATTATGGATCTAACTAGAAGTTCAGTTGCTTCTTCATGAGAGATTCTGAATAAAAATTTGATGGTATATATTCTAACTGTTAATTAATTGTTGATGATTTATCCGAAACAGTCACAGAGAAAAGTTGATAAATGCACACGAAATAGCTTCTGTTCTGTATGAAGTTTTAAAGACAGTTACAGCTGCAGCAAACCCTCAGGTTCTAGCTTTTGCTTGATATATTAGTTATATAGATTTTGCAGGGAGGATATTAGTATTAATGAGCTTGTTTCTTATGGATCTATGTTTTCCCCTGAAAAGGCTATTGCTGACAGAGACAGTATCCATACAAAATCTGAGTTCTACATACCGTATAACATTCTTTCGCTCGATCATGGAGGTATTCAGCAAGCCATCATGCAGCTTCCTGAGGTTTGATATCATTGAATTAACTAGAAGTACACATTTTTGCCAGCCTCTCTTTTTTTTTTGTCCTCAATTGAGTATTTTCCTCATTTGTGAGATTCATTACCAATTTATTTAGACATGGTTGACCTTTTTGACTTTTGCACCTTGAGATTTTGGTAGTATAAGTGGTGAATGATCTTTTTCCATTTGTAGCATTATCTACATGCATACGTTTCATGATTCATCACATGCATGAATGCGAAAAGAATGGAGTGAGTCTTTCTGATATAATACTGTACTGATGCAGATTAAAGCTGCAGTTTCTGTTGTTCGCAATGTTCGTGGATTATACCTAACTTATCTTTTCCCAAGAAATCAGGCTTTCTCAGATCTGTTTGAATTCCTTCAACTCTCCTTTGGGTTCCAGGTAGTTTAGGAAATCTTCTTTGTTTTTTTTTTTTTTTGGCTTGTTTTATTGTTCTCCGTCTCTTGAACTGTCATACACAGTAAATGGAATAATGGTTGAAGAAGTTTGTTATCACTGAGAATTCAGAATTCTAGCAAAGAAAATTCTGATCTAAAAGGATAAGAAAAACTACAGTTTTTTCTTTTTTTGTTTTTCCTTTTTTTTTTTTGGCACACATTCTCATCTTACTCTTTAACATATTCTGGTTTTCTGGATCATTTGACTTTTATTATTATTATTATTATTATTATTATTATTTCGTTCTTCCCCCTTTTTTCAGGAAGGGAATGTGGCAAATCAAAGGGAGCATGTGATTCTACTGCTTGCTAATGGTATAATTCGGCTGTCGCAAAATAAGTCATCTACCTCTAAGGTTTTCTGCAACTTATCTTTGCTAATATTCAACAATAAGATGTTCATTGCATTGACATATGTGTTCATCATATTATTAGCTAGAGGATGCAGCTATTGACGAACTGATGAGAAAGCTTTTCAAGAACTATACAAACTGGTGCAAATATTTGGGGAGAAAAAGCAACATCAGGTGAGAAGATGAAGTGGATGTTGTTAATTTAGAAGAATAAAATGGAAATAAATTTTTTATTGTAGTTCAAAAAGCAATTTGTTGGTAAATTTCAGGCTCTTCTTTTGCTTTCTGGGGTATATTTTGCTGCTTATCTTACCTCTCGTTTTTGCCATTATTATTTATATTTCTTACTTGCTTTTGGTCGCAGATTGCCTTATGTCAAGCAAGAAGCACAACAGTATAAAGTTTTATATGTTGCACTTTATCTTCTTATATGGGGTGAAGCAGCTAATGTGCGGTTCATGCCAGAATGTCTCTGCTATATTTTTCATCATGTACGCCAAAACATTTAAGATGCCACCTTCAACTTGGTTGTCAGTATTTCTTTTCTGCAAAACCAGTCAATCAACTAAGTCTTAAATAATTACCATTCTAAATTCAAGTGTTATATGTCTCATTTTTATTATATTTCTGTACTAATATTAATATAGATGGTTCTATAAACAAATCAAATACTTGCGAATCTTGTTGCAGATAAGCTAGAAACTATTGATCACTTTGTCATGTGCTGTTGTGAAGAACCTGTTTATTAATATCAAAAGTATGTATAGAAAACAATCAAGGGGGAGGCAAACACATTTTCACATATTATATACAAAAGCATAACTCCATCAATTCTAACTCCATGTCATTGAAATGGCTCTCTTCTCCTCTTACTCTGAATCTAAGAGTATATCCATGAGTCATTTCTGTCTAGAACAGCTAAGATTTATTTTTCCATCAGAAGCCCTGTGCCTTTGTTCTCCCAGACTAGCCAAAAGCTTGTAAGAGGGGTCAAAGTCATGATCTTTTTGTTCTTGTGGTTGACTATGTGGGAGATTCTTAAGGTTGACTATGATATGGAAACCGGCCTGTCCATTGGTCAATTTCTTATGAATTAATTAGTATTTCACGCCCCTTCCATATAAGAGAATACAATTTCTCCTCGGGAAGAATAAGTCACCAATTAGTTTCGTTTATGATCCAACTTTTCAAATTTTGTACTTTTAGGTTCATTAAAAGTAGTATACTTATTCAGAAGTGTCAGTAGATGTCTGCTATGTTTTGCTGTTTTAGATGCTGCTACGTGCTTTTATGCACTTCAGTCTTTAGATAGTCAGCAGCCGTGCTCTAGTGAAAGATAAAATATTCCCTCCATTTTCTCTCGAATCTGGGTTTGGTGTTTCTACCAAAGTTTGATATTTGAATTTCTTAAAGATTTGATAGAGTAGAAAATATGATTTGCGAACTGTATGATCTAATATAGCTCTGTGTTAAATTTTACTTTGCATATGTAGCTCTACTTATAGGACCAATGGAATAGCTAATAGCATTTGTAATTGCCAATCTGCATACAGTAGCTATATATGCAAGCATGCTGAGAAAGAAATGGGCGTCAACTCATGTACTTGCTATAATGGCTTTGAAATCCTGCTGATACCCTGATTTGTATTTACCTTAGATGGCGTATGAGTTGCATGGTATGTTAACTGGTGCACTGAGCATGGTAACTGGTGAGCAAGTTATGCCAGCATATGGAGGTGCACCGGAGTCCTTTCTCAATAACGTAGTTACCCCGCTGTACAACGTTATATATGAGGTATGTTTTAGTTCTATTTTATAACTTTGAAGGTTTCTCTTTCTGTCTTTTATTTCTTTAACTGGAGATCTTACCTCTTGTTTGAGACAAAAGGAAGCTGAGAAAAGCAAAAATGGGACAGCTGACTATTCAACATGGAGAAATTACGATGATTTGAATGAGTTTTTCTGGTTAGTTTTTTTTTTTTTTTTTGGGGGGGGGGGGGGGGGGGGGGGGTGGGGTTAGCAACCCTTCAGCTGCCTAGAGTATGTTGTTCTTGTAACAAAACAAAATGCATGCCTAAGTAGCTGTATCTGCAGGTCTCTTGACTGTTTTGAGATTGGTTGGCCTATGCGTTCGGAACATGAATTTTTCTGCACCAAGTATTCTGAAAAGGACGGGGTTAAGAGTGGTTGGCTTTCAGTTATTACTAAAAAAATGAAAAGAAAGAAAAAAGGAAGCAAAGATGAAGAACATGACAAGATGAAGGATACGGGAATTGAGGATGAAGACCATACGGTAGTTTGCATTATGTAACTCTTATTCTTTAACTGGTTGTTGAATTATATGGGCACAAAACAACAATATTGTATCAGTAGTTTGCATTTTCTAAATTTAAGTACAATAGCTCTTTGCTTCATCTAGTTGTTGATAGGGCTGTTTTAGTATTATCCTGGCTTTATCATGATCACCTAGTATTCAGACCTCAGTTACAGAAGACAAAAAGAATCTTTCCTTTTGGGCTGGAGGGAATATAAATAGCCCATTAGTTAGAGAGGTCTTCGAACTACTACAATCTGCAGATTTCCCATCTATATCTAATCCCAACGAGAATAGAAACAAGTCACTTCTGGCTTGGGAGGCAGTCCTGGTCCTGCAAAGCTTTTGGAGAAGGGTAGCCTAGTGATAGGAATGTCAAAGAGAAACTCTCTTGACTGCATTACCATTCAGAATTGGACCACTACAAATGTCCTGGACATGGTTTTGACTTGTTTAGTTGCGCATTGCATCTGCCCTTGCCTAAAAATTCAAATGAATGTTCCTAATGCTCATGTATTTGTGGTTGGTGTGTTCGTCTGTTTCTTTTTGTTTATTCTGGTATACATATTCTGAACAGTAGCTTGGTGCTCAAAAGGTTGCTTTACTAAGTGACTCGTTTCTTATCATTGTCATCTATACATCTGACATGATTCTTTTGCTCTTGCAGGCTAATATGGAGAAAAATCATGAACCAACACGGTTGGGGAAGACAAATTTTGTAGAGATACGTTCATTTTGGCAGATCTTTAGGAGCTTTGATAGAATGTGGACTTATTTTATTTTGTCACTTCAGGTTTGTTCAGCAGCTTCTTGCTTGTTCCAATGATTTATATGGGTTGCACTGGTGTCTAAGTTACATTTTCAGGCAATGATTATTATGGCTTGCCATGACGTGGGATCTCCGCTTCAAGTTTTTGAGACCATAATATTTGAAGATATTACGAGTATTTTCATAACGTCCGCAATTCTTAAACTTATACAAGGTATGGTTCATTGCTGCATATCATATTATGAGTATTTTCATAACATCCGCAATCCTTAAACTTATACAAGGTATTGTTCATTATTGCATATCCATATCAGTGAATAAGTGAATTATCTGAGCTTGCCTGTAGTGAGGTGGATCATAAGTCCTTGCTTTTTGTTTTGGGTAAATTTCTCCATTGGGTTTAGTAGCTTATTTTTTTTTCTTAAATAAGTATTCTAACTTAAGATTATTCTATTGAAGTACATTACTTTATCATGTGCATCTTAATTAGGTACGTTCCATCTATTTCACCATTAAATTTGATGAAAATTGATAACATGTCCTATTTTTAACCTAATTAACAACGAATGATACTGATGTGGATCACATCTATTATTGATATCTATGAAATGACATTAATTAAGACTAAAATAATCATAAAATTAACAATTCAAGTCCTCTAACTTTTTCAATTAATAATTTTAAACCTAAACTCTTAAATCTACTATTTACACCTCTAATCCTATCCGAAGAACAAGAAACAACTTCTAAACCTAAACTTTTCAATTCCAACAAGATGAGCAACTCAACCACCAAATAAAATTAGATGAATGAATGAATCAGATGAAAAATAACAAAATCAGGTGAATTAGAAATAATGATTGAGTCAGATGATCAGAGTGAAAGGACCATTATCAAAGTTTCAAATTTGACAAGAACCATCACTGGAGATTCAAAACAGCCCTCCCAGAACCCTCATCACTAACCCGAATCACTGCCCTCCCAGATCGTCGCCTCATCATCGGCGAATCCCTAAACCACCAACCCAAATTGGCGCCTCGTCATTGCTGACTGGCGGCCACCAACCCGATCGCACGGCGAGCAGATTGGAGATCTCGTGGTGCCAGCGATTTCGTGGCGACGAAGTCGGAGATCTCGTGGTGACAGCGTCGTTCCTGACAATTTCATCGTCGCCTATCGCCTTAATCGTAGAAGGCCGTGTCGTTTGTGGCCTCGTCTTCTGTTTTGATTTCGCCTCGTCTTCCGCCTCCGTTTTCAATTTCGCCTCACCTCTCGATTTCGCCTTCGCCTTCTGCCTCCATTTTCACCTCGCTTCTCGTTTTCGCCTTCACCGCTATCAAACGATGCCAGATCCGGTGAGCGGAGATCTTAGAAGGAATCAGCTCTGGCGACGGTGGAGTTTGTGGCCAGGGTGGCGCTAACGCAGTGCTCGGCGGAGGAGCAGAGTTAGATAGCAGCGCTGGCGTTCCATAGGGAATCGGGACATGGAGACAAGACCCGGAGAAACTCGAATGGTGGAAAAGGATTACGGGTTTAAAAGAGTAGATGACTAAATATAAAGGTTAAAATTATTTATTTAAAAAATTTAGGGAATAAATTTATTATTTTATATTTTATTATTTAGAAAATATAATAAAAAGTAAGGAATTTTAATAAAATAATCTTAAAATAGAGTATTTATTTGAGATAAAAAAAATAAATTAAAGAACCCTGAAAAAATTTATCCTTTTCATTTTATCACTATGGCTATAATTTATAAATTTTGCTACATGGTGAGTAGGGTTAAATGGTACATTACTGGTTCATGGACATTTTGATCTAAGCGCATTATAGAGACAAAGACACTAATTAATAGTACAAATCTTCTGTAGCATTGTTATCCATGATGGAATCTTATTTAAATATTTTCTATATGGTTGTTTTTTAATATTCTACAATTGGGTAAATTTTATTTATAGTCCTTAACCTTTTCATGGCATCCTAAACAGGTTCCTAACTTTTATTCTGTTGTCTTAAAGTCTTTAACCTCCATATTTTTGTTCAATAGTGGCACTTTCATCATTTTGAGGGTTAACTTTGACATAATTTTTATGAAAAATGACAATATTGATCCTACATTTTCTTATTTCTACTCAAATTACGCTCACGCTAATATATTTGTCATTACAACCATCATCTCCCCCCCTCTCCCTTTTCACAATCTCTGGCTGTCACGATCCTAGTCTATTTACCTGAAATCACATCCTTGTATCCTCATTCCTATTTGCTACCCAAAGTTGGCCAATTTAACACTACATTTGTCCAAGTTCGCTCAAGATCAATTTAGATATCTTAATTGTACTTGTGATTTGGAGGAAGGTCTCTAGAGAAGAAGGTGACATTGTTGACCACTAGAGCCGTCGAACGGTTGATTTGGAGGAAGAAGGTCTCCAAAGAAGCAATACTTTTGGTTCTCGAACCATCAATGTAGCCGATGTTATAGTGACAAGTGCCGTCGATGTAGTTGTAGCGGCGGTCGGGGCCCTGGCAAAGAGGGTGACTGCAAGGAAGAGGCTAGTAGGTAGAAGAAGCATTTTGCGAGTATTTGGGGATCTTCTGCTGAAAGCAATTGATCCAGGACTCATACTGCTTCCAGGTAAACCCATCGCCGGTGTCTATGTACAGTAAAACGACGGCAGGATCCCTGCTTAGTTTCACTTCAACTGCAAAGTAAACTTGCTCTCGCGACACCGACAGATGGTTCATTTCGGAGCCTAAGAAGCTGGAGTTCCGAGCTTGGTCCATGGAGGATTTGATCATCCGGTTGAGATGTTCATGGTGGGTGAGATTGAGCAGGAAGAAAGGGAAGTGTACGGAGTACCTTGGGATGAGTCTAATACTAAAACCAAAACTGGTTTGAAGCAGAAGATTGGAGCTGGGAAAGTATTAGGAGGTAGAAAAGGTTTGCTACGGTTTGGATCACCATTTTGGGGATGACTTGTTGGTGAAGAAAGTTGAATTTTGTTCAGAATATTTATAATAGTTTCTATGTTTCTGACGTGAATTTTGGAATCTATTCGTGTGCATGGTGGATTTTTTCTTGTCATTTTCAGAATTTTCGACAAGTTTGGGAAAAAAATGATATATATGGGATTGATTCGGTTTTTGGTAATAGATTTATGTTTGCTATTCAATTTCATAATTAGGGCTAATTTGAGAACTTTTTATGCTAAATTTGTTCCATAGAGATAGTTTTCGTTTCAGGGTTATGATGAAGGTCTAGCCAGATGTTAATTTGAAATTATGGGTTAATTAAGGTTCCATCCGGTTGAAATTAATTTTCATTTTTTTATTATCCAACGTAAAAAATAAAAAATAAAACATAAAACATAAAACATAAAACATATATGCTTTTGTAAAAAAGAAAAAAAAATAACAGGTGCATGTAAGATATCTGAAAAATGTTTTTCCTAATTTACCACTACATTTTTTGTCGTTCCTGTCATTCAATTCAATGACTGGATGGAATTAGGTTAATGGGTTCGGGTTTAAGAAGAGAGATTTGAATTTTAAATTTGAACTTCAATAATTCTTTGTCTATGTTTGATCTAGATTGATCTTGAGCGAACTTGAAAAAATGTAGTGGTAAATTGGCCGACTTCGGGTAGCAAATGGGGATGAGGATACAAGGATGTAATTTTAGGTAAATGGGCTGGGATCGTAGCAGCCGTAAATTGTGAGAGAGCAAAAGGGGGGGAGATGATGGTTGTAGTGACAAATTTATTAGCGTGAGGGAAATTTGAGTAGTAATAAGAAAATGTAGAACCAATGTTGTCATTTTTTATAAAAATTCTATCAAAGTTTACCCTCAAAATGACGGAAGGACCATGATTGGACAAAAATATGGAGGTTAAGGACTTTAAGACGACAGAATAAAGATTGGGAACTCATTTAGGATGACGCGAAAATGTTAGGGACCATAAATAAAATTTATCCTTCTACAATTATAAGTTTCTAGTTTGTAAATTAGGCCTAGGTACACTAACACCCTTGAATGATCGGCCTAAAAATCCCCAATTTTACGAATAGTCCCACAAATTTTATATGCTTTCAGGTCAGTCTCTATTTTTGTTTTTTGAGTTCCTTATTAGGTTTACTTTTCAAATGGTTCATTTTGATCTTTTATCTATAAACCTTAGCGAGTACATTTTTGTCTAATATACCTCCAAGGGCACTCCTAGTCATGTTAGATCAGAATGGGCCACTGAACTTAACAAATACATGCATATAGAACTGCTGATGCAGGAAGCAGATCATGACTCGTCACCACCCATAAGAACGCTGAACTTAAACAAATTCATGCATATAGAGCTGCTAATGCAAGAAGCAGATCATGACTCATCACCACCCATCAGAACTTCGGTTAAACCACAGACTAAATATTGGTTAAATTACAAGATTAATCTTATGAAATGGTTCAAAAAGTGCTTGTTAGTTTCAATTTTATTCACTGTGTGAGAATTAGTTGAAAATAACGCCTCATTCCAGATATTAGCTTAAACTGTGAATCCATGAGTATTGAAAATGGTAGCTTCAATGGCCACTCATATCCTGAAGTTGTACAAGCAATCAAAATTGGATTGTTGGCAGCTCCACACCAACATTGCTAGACTGGTTATGAAATTGTGGCAGTTAAGATAGTCAATGTATTGATAAATTGATACAAGTTTGATAGGTTTCTCCAAGGTTGTTGAGACAATGTAACAAGGTACTGATGCAGGAGTGTGACAGATATTATGGGAGGGAGTGAGGGGGTTGGAGTTTTCAACTGAAAGATAGCAAGATTCCTTAAAGATACGGGATTATTTTTTCTGTTTTCTGATTCACATGCTCTCCTTGGTGTCAAATTTGGTTCATGTAAGATGTATTTTGGCTTCCATTTGGGCTCTATCGTGGGTAAGATTGTGGAAGAATACCATTACAAGAGCATCTGTACTGCATTTATAGTACTAACTTCTGATTGGCAAAGTTGTTATCGGCAACTTCTGCTTATCATAAAGATTATTACACTGGTATTTGAAAGTTGAGAAAATTTATAGTTTGAACCTCTGCAGCTTGTTAGGAAACTATAAATTTGCAGCAAAGATAATATTTGTACATATACAGAGAGGTAATGACCCATACTACTTTTTGTGTACAGCAACTCTTGATATTTGGTTTACATGGAAAGCACGAAAATCAATGGAATTTTTTGAGAAAAGGAAACAAGTACTAAGGCTTGCTATCTCAGTGGTATGGACAATTGTTCTCCCCGTTTATTATGCTCAAACTCGGAGGAAATATACTTGTTATTCCACAAAATATGGGAGCTGGCTTGGAGAATGGTGTTTTTCATCCTACATGGTTGCTGTTGCTCTATACTTGACATCTAATGCAGTGAATTTGGTGTTATTTTTTGTTCCTGCTGTAAGCAAGTATATTGAAACCTCACATTGGCGCATATTTACAACACTATCTGGGTGGACACAGGTACATGCTACATCCTACATTTTCTGGCTTTCCAAGGCTTAAGTTTTTCATCTCTCATGGATCTGTGGAGTTTTTTTTCTTCTTTGTGCTCTCTCTCTCTACCTGCCCCCCCAACGAACACTTGTACCTTATTTTTTTGTTAGTAGTCGGACCGGATTCTAGATTGTTGTGGCTACACAGAAATTCTCAATTGATGTATCTCTATAATTCCGAAGGACTTGGACGTTGAACTTCTAAATAGTGTTGGTTTTCTACACAAAATGTCAATGGAAAAATTTGTCCCGTATTCAGAGGAAGCATTGCAGTTAACTTGAACTTGCATGGGTTGTCAGGCTCACAAACTTGTCAATCATTTGTTGTTGGTTAATTTTGAAACTTGAAACTTCTTCAACTGGTTTTCCTATTCGTTTGAGGTGTAAAAGTGTTATATCCAGTTCCAAGTTTCTTTTCCGACACAGGCATGTTGATACTAAATTTAAGGGGTGGTGTAGTTTTCTTGTTAGCTACAGATTTGGATAATTTTGAATGGTGAAACTTCTTTAATTTCAAAACTCAAGCTATTTGCAGCAGGGCAAACTAACACGATTCTAGTTATCAGTCTTGTTTATAATGATTTAAAGATTGTGTTTTGTTCCAGGACTATAGTGGAATAGTTTTGATATCCTTCCTTCTACATTTGTTGATCTCCTTTCTCATTCTGTGCAATTAAGTAAAAGAAAACTTTCATTGTTTTCTGTGCTGCTTATGTTATTTGCTTACTAGGTTAACTTCTGCTTTGTTCTGTTCTGTGCTTGTTATTGATTTATTTATTTACACTTGCAACATGTCTTTTTCTTTCATGTTTTGTATTTGTTCCCCCAAAAAGTTTCTCCAAGTACAAACGTTTAATTTGTTGTTTTCCATTTTTTTAGCATAGGCTATTTGTGGGGCGTGGAATGCAGGAAAGCCAAGTTCACCTTTTCAAGTATTTTCTATCCTCTTTGGTTCTCAATTACTAAAAATGTCTATTTTTGTTATGGAAGTAATTCTGTTCTCTTTCAAAGTGTAGATACACTGTCTTCTGGGTATTGGTGCTGTCAACCAAGTTTGTGTTCAGCTACTATTTTGAGGTGAGTACCAGTGTAAGTGCACCATATAACGGAATAAGAAAATTATGCCGAAATGGTCTGTTATAGAAGTTTGTATACAAAATACATATCTATTCCTCTGAGTAGTTTACTTGGAAACTAAAGCTTAAATATTACCAATTAAGTACGGAATCAAAAAGGGGGAGATTTGCTGTTGGTTGAAAGATTGGCACTGCTAGTTGTATAAAAAAGCTCTCTTGTATGGGTTAACCCGTAGTGCCAAAACATTTTATCCATCAGAATAATAAAAAAGGTAATAAAGATGCACACATAACTTTACATGACATTTTTAAATTATCACCTTACTCATATTATATAGAACTTCATTATTCACTTAGATCGCATTTGTTCAAATATAGAAAAGGATCATTGTAATATCTGTTAAAAAAATATTGCTCCTATCATTGTTGTTGTTAATTCTTACTTTGATCCCTGTGTGTGCATATTAATAAAGCATTCTTTAGTTTTACCTTGTTCACTAGCTTGGCCTCAGTACTATGTACAGAAATTTGTAAATAGGGGTGAAAGTAAATCACCAGCAGCATGAAAAGAAAATTGGAATTAGGTGTTTTATAAAAGTTAACCTCAGTTTTTTGATGAGGCTTCTCAACCTATTATGTTAAGTTCAACTAGTAAATATTCTGTCTAATATGGTTAAATGTACCAAGGGGGATGGCTCTCTCTCTCTCTCTCTCTCTCAAAAAAGTAGAGAGACTATACTCCTAATTTTATTAACAGAAATCCCAATGGCAATTACAAAAGACTAACCGGCACCTTATATAAAAATGCAAACTGCTAGAAATATTAGTACAAACCTAAGAAGCAAAAAAACTAGCACTAACTAGAAAAAACCTGCTTAAAATTATCGCAGACTAGGACAGGTAAACAAGTCAAAATGACTCTAGTGTGTCCAGGGCAGACTTCCCATTCTCCTGATCACTGCATAGTTGATTTCTGTCCATGACTGTATCTGGTTTCCTCGCTCTTTCATCCCAAAGAGCCTTCCAGTCCTTTCTCTCTAAAGTTCATATACTGTCCCTGCTACAAAGGATCTCCTAACAGCTGAAGATATGTTTTCCCCTTTATATGTTGGCTGAACCACTGTACAATGTTATCCCATTTTTTCTGACCAAACATGAAAAGAAAACTAAGAAAGTTTATTAATCTTAAAGAACTACATATTTTTCATGATTTTATTGGGATAGTGGAATACTTTACTTAACTGGCACCAATTGTATTATAATGAACCTTCCGCTACTAATGCATCAATCATGACAAGGAAATTATTAGCGTCATTTACTCTTCATTGTGAAGAAGCACGACAAATAGTCAGCTCCATAGTAAGTGCTGCGATCATGTTAAAGCATGTAAGTACAAACCAACTGGCAAAGGATTGAGAGGCCTTACCACAATATAATAATGCCTCTAGCTAACCCCTTAACTTAACCATGCGGGATTCTGCCGCTTAATAGACCAACATGTTCAACTACAGTTGTTATTAAGTAGATTTAGATTGCGGTAATACAAAGTAGAATAGATACATCAAGAAAGAGATTCCATAATAGGAGAATCAGTAGAGACAGACAGACATGGGCTGCAGTAAGCAGATCTATGCAGCAGAAAGAATAGAACAAGATGAAGCATTAAAATTTTAGTCTATCTATTATGCTATCAGTGCTTGCATTTTGCCTCTTTTAGTTTTGTCATCCATTTGATAGTCTCATTCTTAGTTGTACCATCAGGCCTGTATTGAGTGGTGTTTGAGTGGTGTTGTCCCACATGGTTAAGTTAAGAGGTGTTTAGTAGCTTTATTGTTGTAGGACCTGTCTACAGTTTTGAGTTGGACGCTTTAAACATGTAAAAGTCTCCTACCTGTGTTTTGGGTTTGATGTGTTGAGAAATTTACCTTAGCAAAAAACAAAAATTTACTGCATGATAGTTTCTCTGTGCATTGGAACCAATCTAGACTCAATTGTGTTTCTGGAAAATGCAGATAAGGCCTCTTATTGCCCCGACAAGATTGATCATGCAAATTGGCGTAGAAAATTATGAATGGCATGAGCCTTTCCCTAGGGGTATTTTTCTGAACTTCACTACAGAAACTTTCAACAGCTACTGCTAAGTTTGGTTTATGCTGACAAGTATGCGATGGGTTTTGCTGTTCTTTTTTTTTTTCCCCATCTCTGGCAGTGAATAGTAATTTTGGTGCGATTGTGGCAGTGTGGGCTCCAATAATAGTTGTGAGTTTCTGATAGTGAATGAATAAAATTTGAGTTTGTTATTTAACGTTCAGTTGTTTATGCTGGATATTGTAATCAGTAGTTCGAAATTAAGAACAGAGAATCAAATATCAATCTGTTAAATATCAAAGCCTTACCTTGTGGAATTCTTGGATTATGGCATATAACTTATTATTTAACTCCCATAGTTCACTTTGGATATTGAAATTTCAGGTATATTTCATGGACACTCAAATCTGGTATTCTGTGTATTGCACAATGTTTGGTGGTCTTTATGGAATTTTGCATCATCTGGGAGAGGTATGATCTGCTTTATGCTATAAGTAGTGTGATGCCTTGCTGAACGTTGTTGTTATGATGTAGATCCGCACACTAGGAATGTTGAGAAGCAGGTTTCATTCATTGCCTTTAGCATTCAATATTTGTCTCATCCCACGCTCATCAAAAAATTCCCAGAGGGGTGTAAGTGACGGTTTCTTGCACAGATTGTTCTTTAAGGTACAGGGGTTCTAGTTCAACACAATTTGTCAGTTACATATATTATCTCATCTTACTACTATGTTGGCATTTATATAGGATTCAGGAATTGATGATAAGGGTCTAGCAAAGTTTGTTCTTGTCTGGAACCAAATTGTCAGCAGTTTCAGATCTGAAGACTTGATTAGTAACAGGTGTATGTTTCTTTTCTTCCCCCTCCCTCCCTCCCTCTCTCTCTCTCTCTCTCTCTCTCTCTCTCTCTCTCTCTCTCTTCTATTTCCTTTTCCCTGAGAGGAATAGGTTTTTTTCTTTTTCTCTTGTTATGTTTTCTGGATAGCAGCAGGTTTATGTTTTAGATGTTAAGCATCCTTGTAGGAATATTCTTCATTTAGTGTCTAAACAAGTAAAATTGCTAGGACAGGGAAATGGATTTGATGACAATGCCTATGTCATCAGAATTATTTTCGGGAACTATTCGGTGGCCTATTTTCCTCCTAGCAAATAAGGTACAGTATTTTCAATTGAATAACTACACACACACACACACACATTCTTGTCATGGACTTCCGAATAACCACTCTGTACTCTGATTAGTTTTCTACAGCGGTAAGCATATCAAAGGATTTTGTGGGGACAGACGAAAGCCTACTTAAAAGGATAAGAAGAGATGAGTACATGTATTCTGCTGTGAAGGAATGCTATGAGTCATTGAAGTACATCCTTGAACTTCTTATTGTTGGTAGCCTTGAAAAGAGGTTAGAGAAAATTTGATTTTATTAATTAAAATTTGTCCTATAGATATTTTAGTTGTGCAACTACTTTCAGGATTATCTGGTCTTACAGTATTTTTGATAGACCTGTACTTATATTTGAAATGTTGTCTTGTAGACGCTTCTCACTGTAAACTTATCATTTTCAGGATTGTATCTACCATAATCAATGAAATTGAAGAAAGCATTGGAAGGTCAAGTTTGCTTGAAGAATTTAGGATGAGCGAGCTACCAACTTTGCAGGAGAAATGTTTTCTGCTAGTTGAACTTCTAGTAAGGGTCAACAGTAGAACTTGCCTCAAGTGGTTTTCATGTGTTTGTGTGTATTGTAATCTGATTTTGTAATCATTATATAAATTTATTTATTTTCCTTATATTTGAAGATCGAGGGAAATGAAATTCACCGTGGGAAGGTCACAACAGTTCTTCAAGATATTTTTGAACTTGTAACAAATGATATGATGGTCAATGGGTTCAGGTTTGCCATCCTAAATTTTTGTTTATTATTTTTCCTAAAAGATTGTTTTTTATGCTTCATTTTTGAGGAGACAAATCTTATGTGCATGCAGGATAGTAAGCTCAGTAGACACTTCACAAGCAACTACAGAAAACCATATTTTCTTTTCTAGAAAAATTGAACCGCAGCTGTTTGAATCTGTGTCTGGCAATAATCCTATCCATTTTCCTTTGCCAGACAGTGGCCCATTGAATGGACAGGTGATTTTCCTGACTGGCTTGGCTTTGTCTTAGTTATGATCCCCTAATGTTGTTGTTCTCTTCAGCAGACTTGGACTTTGTGACACATAAAATAGATTCCGCCAATGGTGAAAACAGATGCAATTGCTTTTGTGGCTTATTGGTGATGAGTTTTATTTGTGGAATTAATATAGGGCAAAGGATTTGTATAATTGGATAGGTGAGCCTCTCAGTTCCTGCAAAATGGGGAGGGTAATGTGCTAAAGAAAATTTTTAACACTGTAAAATTGATGTCAGACTACTTGAAGGGAATGAGGTTTGAGACTAGTGACCAGACATGTAGGAAAAGAATGTTTGAGGTGAAAGTCCAGGACATAACTATAACAGTACATTGAACCATGTTGAAACCTGGATAAAGGAAATTTTTCATTCACAGAAGCTCACATATGTGAAAGTTATATTTACAATTGTAACCATGCATGCTTAAAAAAGCGAAATTGCTCTTTCCGGTCTCAACACCATTTCTAACAAGAAACCTGATTGGGATATTTTTATTATAGATGAGACGCTTTCTTTTGCTGCTTACTGCCAAAGACAAGGCAATGGATATACCGACGAACTTAGAGGCTCGAAGGCGCATTTCATTCTTTGCAACTTCACTATTTATGAATCTACCTAGTCCTCCAAAAGTATGCAACATGCTGTCTTTCAGGTTATGTCACCATCTCCTTCACCTTTCTATGAATTAATTGCGCTTTCAGATTTTTTTCCCCTTTTCCACTTTCTAGTGATTTGGGCTCATGTTGCAAAATTGTTGTCAGAAATGCCATCTGACAAATTCACAAATAGAACAGTTGAATTTTTTAATGGATTAGAACCAGCTGTCTGACATTGGCTGCCCCAGCCATAAAAAAATATTAGGAGTGATCAATGACCTGTAGAATATACTGATAAGGTTATATCTTGGCAGTAATTTGAAAACAGTCACCTGCTTGTTTGAATTACTAAAAGCAGCCTTTTTTTGATAAGACTGAAAATGCAACGCATCTTCATTTTTGTGATTGCAAAGCTTTTTCTATTTTCCTGGAATGCATAATTGCCACCCTACGGAAGTGTTGATTCTCCAGAATTAATATTTATTTTCTCTATTTCGATATGTTGAGATTAAGAGATCACTTGCTGAAAAACGGTGCTTCTGTCATATCATCCTCTACAAAGACTACATAAAATCTCTACGTCATTGTCATCTCCACATCTCAGAATAATCTTGAGAAGAAAACTTACGAAGCAAAATATCAGTAAATCAAAGCCAATTCTGAAGTGATCTCTAATGAGAGCAACAATCACAAGAGTTTAATTTTCTTTACTTGCTGATATTTGTGCTTTGTCAAAATTTATTGTTTCAATAGTGTTATGACTCCACACTACTTGGAAGACATTAATTTCTCAAAGAAGGAGCTGGATTCAAGTGAAGAGCACGTTCCTATAATCTTCTATATGCAGAAGATATATCCGGGTAATAAAATACTAGAATAATAATCCCCTCAGAAAACTGGGCAACTCTATCTGAATGCAAGTTCTTTTGTGTTCTCAGATGAATGGAACAACTTTTTGGAGCGTATGGGGTGTGAAAATATTGATGACTTGAAAGATGAAAAGGGGGAGGAAGAGCTAAGAAATTGGGCATCATTCCGGGGCCAAACACTAAGCAGAACTGGTAACCGAGTTAAGCATATCTTTAGCTAACTAGATTACCTCACTTATTCATTCCAAGTTTCTAACACCTGATTTGTTCTTTCCTTGATTTATTCTAGTTAGAGGAATGATGTACCATAGAGATGCCTTGAAATTACAAGCATTTCTTGAAATGGCTGAAGTTGAAGGTTTGCTTCCTCAATCTACCACAACTACAGTTCTTGTCTAATCATGTCTCATGCATCATGTTCTTGTTTTACTGTGCTTCATTTTGCTAGAGTGAAATTGCGTCAGGAGAACTGGCTGTATCAATTTTCTGGATTCTGATGAGAATGATTTGAAATGTAGATATTCTGGAAGGTTATGATGCTGTTGAAAGAAAAAACCGCACATTGGCTGCTCGATTAAATGCATTGGCCGACTTGAAATTTACATATGTCATTTCCTGTCAAATGTTTGGATCGCAAAAATTGACTGGTGACCCTCATGCAAAAGACATACTTAATTTGATGATAAGGTATTCTCGTGAATGATTAGTGGAAAAATTGGAAGTCTCAATTGAATTCATAAAATGCAGGTCTGAAATCCAATAAATAACCAGGTGTATATATTTTTTCCTAGATATCCATCTCTTCGAGTTGCTTATGTTGAAGAGAAAGAAGTCATTCAAGCAGACAAGCCTCGAAAAGTTTATTCTCCTCGAAAAGTTTATTCTTCTGTGTTGGTGAAAGCTGTTAATGGTCTTGATCAGGTAATAATGGAATTTACGTTCATAGTCTTTTACGGAGTAGTTTCAATATTACTGGGACTCAACCACAACGCATTTGGACTTGACCATTATTATGATTGGGCAATGGGACTCGGCTAGAATCAATTGCGATCTCCACTTTTTTCTCCCCAGGGTTTGCTATCTTCTTCACTTAGATGCACATAGTCACTAGATCACACTATTCCAATTACAGATAATCTAAAGACACTGATCAATGACCACACCAAATTAACCAACACTTGAGAAATAAATCAGGAGGAATGGTTAGCCTTCTTGCTTGAACTTGGCATGAAAAATTACCAGAACACAAATCAGCACACTGAGACCTAGCACCAAGAGGTTCGCTGTTGATAGCAGCCATCATCTGGTGGCATGCTAGCCTTGGCAATTTGTTTGGCCTTTCTTAGGAACAACATTTATTGGGGTATATTTGCTGGGTTCTCCAGAGTTATGTGGGTTCCTTATTTTTGAGTTGAAAGACCAGAAGAGCAGCACCTAATACTATCTAGGTTCTGGTACCATGGTAATGGTACCCAGAACCATTAGAAGGCTTTTTTTGTGCAGCTCTAGTTTACTTTAGACAGGAGACTTTGCATAGGTAAGTTAACACCAATAGGAATGCAGCAGGTCTGATTTGCTTGTTCTACTAATCCATTTAGCACGCACCTGACATTGCAACACCCATGATAAACTTAAATCACAATATACATGGCTGGTTGTTACAAAATCAAACAATTTCATATCTTGATACTTTTATATTGCCACAGTTGGTCAATGACAAGTGTTCCACTGCAGGAAATATATCGAATTAAGCTCCCAGGTCCTCCAAATATTGGAGAAGGGAAGCCTGAAAACCAAAATCATGCCATTATCTTTACACGTGGTGAAGCTCTCCAAGCAATTGATATGAACCAAGTACGTCTTGAACCAATGTTTACTGCTTGAGTGATTTTTAATATGCAATTATGTAACGCTGATCAATATTTTTTAGGATAACTATCTAGAGGAAGCTCTAAAAATGAGAAATCTTCTGCAAGAGTTTCTTCACAGCCATGGACGGGTGCCTCCTACAATACTTGGTTTAAGGGAGCACATATTTACGGGAAGGTCTGGCCCACTCAACTTTTGTGTGATCACAAAGACTCATAATTTAGTGATCGTCAGAATTCTTATGTTTCAATTAACTTTCAAAGAAGCATTTGTAAAGAATTGCACAGAGAATCGTCAAGTAAAACTTTTACTAAACATAAAAGGCCACTATCAAAGAATCAAATGATGCAGGATTAGCTAAAGCTGAAAATTTCACATCTTCATGGGTCCAAATCAGTCAACTGCGAATTATGGTAGTTTAAAGCCATCTAGCTGAAATGTGTTGCATCCATGGACCTGTACCCCCTTGGACTGTTACCCTTTAATAAATATTTTAAGTCATTTTATCTATTTGATTTGGCCAGATTGTAGACGCCTTTTCACATAAAAAAATAACTGAAAATCAAATAATCATGTCATAATACCTGATGAAAAGGAGACAATCTATCTGTAGACATCTTGGTTTTGTCACTTATTGGGCTTTGTCCTCTTTAGGGGTTCAGCAGTGGAGAAAACTGTATTATAGCATCATTGATCTCATTGTTGTTGTTGTCATCATCATGTTGTACCTTAGTCCCACTGCATTGGATTAGCATCATAGAAATCATAATGTTAGACCAACTGTGAAAAGTCACTTCAATGTTAGAAACCCATGCAAGAAGAACAAAGTTGGGAGGTTTTTCACTGAAGGCCCTTGTTGATATAATCTCTGCTAGAGTAATGAGACAAACTTCCAGAAACTGCTGTCATCATAAGTTTTATTCTACTTGCATTTGTTTGGAGCCTATGTTTTTCTTGACCTTGAATGATGGCTACCATAACTTGTTCTTCTAAACTGCAGTGTTTCCTCATTAGCGCGGTTCATGTCCTATCAAGAAAGCAGCTTTGTCACCATTGGTCAAAGGCTTCTTGCTAATCCTCTCAGGTAGCACACTATTTTTCCAGCACCATTCAAACTTCAATGATGCTTAACACGCATCAGTTTGATGCAATAGCAATGCCATGTATCCTATAGACCCATTTGTAGATGGGTGCTTAAATTACTGTCATATAATGTGTCACCGAATCTTTTGTATTCAAATGCTTTATACATGCATTACAGGTTGCACCCTTTGGAGCTTTCTTTGATATGACTTTCCAATTCCTTGAAAATAACCTTGTTAAAAGCAGCTCTCATGCTGAGAGCTACAATTGCATTGATTTTCAGCTTAGTGGATGCTTAAGTAACAAATGCCTTTTGCCATTCATTACTGGTTGTGCCTTCAATGCAGAGTACGCTTCCACTATGGCCACCCCGATGTATTTGACAGGATGTTTCATATAACTAGAGGTGGCATAAGCAAAGCATCAAGAACAATCAACCTGAGTGAGGATGTTTTTGCAGGTAGAAATGTGCTACTCATGATATTATAACCTTCCATTTTTTTGCCCAATTTGTAGTTTCTTTAACATGTATTTCTTCCCAATGTTTTCTAGGATTTAATTCTACACTACGGCGTGGATCTGTTACATATCATGAGTATGTACAAGTTGGGAAAGGTCGCGATGTAGGCCTGAATCAGATCTCGAAGTTTGAAGCCAAAGTAGCAAACGGGAATAGTGAGCAAACCCTTAGCCGGGACATATACCGGCTTGGACATCGATTTGATTTTTTCCGTTCACTGTCATGTTACTTCACAACCATTGGGTTTTACTTCAGTAGCCTGGTAATTCTCGAACCTATATGAAACTCGAAAACCTTTTTTCTTAAATTGATTTTTAAGATATATTGCCTTTTTGGTTATCATGAGCGGCAATAATATAGTTTAATGCAGGCTTTTGGTTATAAGCATTATTTATCTAAAGACTAGCTTTGATTCTAAAGAATAACCCATTCTACTTTTTTTCTCTTTTTTATTGTCCTAAATGAATGAAATAGGTAAAAAATATTTTCTAGTTTCATGACCAATATACCATATAATTGATTGTCAGTTTTTTGTAAAATCTGTTCTGTTCTATTCCAATACAGTAAGCGAATTTATACAAGTTGCTTAGGGATTTACAAGGAAAAAATCCCTGTAAATCAATCCCTATAATTTAGGGATTCAATCCCTATAACTAAGGAATTCTACCGGCTATAGTAATCCCTGTAAATCAGGGATTATTTACACAATCCTATATTTACATAACTACCAAATAAAAAATCTTCCAATTTCATACTTTCCAACACTCCCCCTCAAGCTGGTGAATAGAGATCTTCCATTCCCAGCTTGGCTACAATTCTATGAAAGTCTGTACTGTTGAGTCCTTTGGTAAATATATCCGCCAGCTGTCCTTTTGTAGATATATAAGGAGTGCAAATCACCTTGCTGTCCAGTTTCTCTTTAATGAAGTATCTATCAATTTCGATGTGCTTCGTCCTGTCATGTTGAACTGGATTATGGGCAATACTGATGGCTGATTTGTTGTCACAATACAGTCTCATAGATCCCTCTTGTGGAATCTTCAAGTCTTCTAAAATTATCTTCAGCCAAAGTAGTTCACACTCCCCTTGCGCCATAGCTCTGAATTCTGCTTCTGCACTTGACCGAGCAACTACATTCTGCTTCTTACTCCTCCAAGTCACTAAGTTTCCTCCCAAGAAGGTGCAATAGCTAGAGGTGGACCGTCTGTCTACTGGGGATCCTGCATAATCTGCATCTGTATATGCTTCAAGAACCAGCCTCCCATTTCTTCTAAATAAAATTCCTTTCCTTGGATTGGCCTTTAAATAGTGAAGAATTTGATGGGCAGCTTGCAAATGAACTTCTTTAGGGTCATGCATGAACTGACTTATTATACTTACAGCATATGCGATATCTGGTCGTGTATGTGCAAGATAAATCAGTTTTCCAACAAGTCTCTGGAACATCTCCTTATTTACACTTGCATCTCCACTGGCTTCTCCAAGTTTATGATTCGGATCTATAAGAGTAGAGGCTGGTTTACAGGCCATCTTTCCTGTTTCTCTCAGAAGATCAACCACATATTTTTGTTGAGAGATAAAAATGTCTTGTTTGGAATGTGCAACTTCAATTCCAAGGAAATACTTCAGTCTCCCCAACTCTTTTATCTCAAATTTTTTGGCAAGGCAGTTCTTTAATGCTTTTTTCTCTTTTTCATCATTCCCAGTAACAATTATATCATCCACATAGACTAACAAAACAGTAACTCCCCCTGAGGCTGTGTGTTTAATAAATAAAGTGTGGTCACCTTGGCTTTGCTTGTGGCCTGAATTCAGCATCACATTTGTAAACCTACCGAACCATGCCCTTGGAGACTGCTTGAGACCATACAATGCTTTCTTCAACTTGCACACTTTGTTCCTCTTAATGCCTTCTCCAAAACCTGGTGGAATGTCCATGTATATCTCCTCTTCTAAATCACCATGGAGGAACGCATTTTTTACATCAAACTGTTGCAAATCCCAACTGTAATTGGGAGCCAAAGACAGCAGCACCCTTACTGTGTTCATTTTTGCTACTGGAGCAAAAGTCTCCTGATAATCTACCCCATAAGTTTGTGTATATCCTTTGGCTACTAGCCTCGCTTTGTACCTTTCTACTGACCCATCAGATCTGTATTTAATTGTAAATACCTATTTACAGCCAACTGCCTTCTTATTTTTAGGCAGATCCACAAGTTCCCACGTTCTGTTTTTTTCCAGCGCCTCTATTTTCACTCTCATGGCTTCTCTCCACTCCTTATTGGAAAGTGCCTTAGCTAGTGTTTCAGGAATTGGAATGGTGTCAAGGCTGGCTAGAAAACTCCTATGAGATTGGGAGAATCTTTGGAATGTTACTGATTTGGCTAGGGGATAGAGTGGATGTTTAATACATTCTCTGGTTCCCTTTCTCAGGGCAATAGGCAGTTCATCTTTATTAATAGAAGAAATAGGTTCTGGACGTACCTCAGTTCCAGGATTAAGAGCTGAATCTTGGACTTGCTTAAGTTCAGAATTTGGATTTTTCCTCCTTGAGTAAACCTGCATATATCTCATATTATCATGCACATCATTGGTGGGGTTGCTTGAATTCTGGTGAGGCTCGGATGTGCAAGATTCTGAGGCATCAGAAGGTTTTGATTGCTGGTGGTTAGGCGGTGGTAAAGAGGATAATACTTCCAGAGGAAGTAGATTCGAGGCCTTATCTTCTATTAATGAAGGCTCCCTCGAAAGAGAAGGTTGAGAAAAAAAGGATAGTCCTTCCTCAAATGTGACATCAATAGAGGTGTAGAATTTTTTTGTGACTGGATGATAACATTTATAACCTTTTTAGGTTGGAGAATATCCCAAGAAAACACATTTTATTGCTCGTGGGTCTAATTTTCCCTTATTGTGAACATGAACAAAGGCAGGGCAACCAAAGATTCTTGATGTGAGATTGTTTGAGTTTCGAATATCAGGGTAAAACTGAGAGAGAGTTTGCATTGGGGTTTGATTGTCAAGGACTTTAGATGGCAGTCTATTTATTGTGTATGCAGCAGTAAGGACAGCTTCTCCCCAATATTGTTTTGGGACCTGGTTTTGAAAGAGAAAGGCTCGTGTGGTCTACAGTAAATGACCATTATTCCTTTCAGCCACCCCATTTTGTTGGGGTGTGTTAACACAGGAAGATTTATGCACAATTCCTTCTTTTTGGAAAAATGATGACAAGGTCTGATTGAAATAATCTGTTGCATTATCAGACCGAAACCTTTTGATTCTCACACCAAACTGATTTTTGATCATATTGTGAAAAATGGGAAGAATGTTGCTTAAATCTGATTTCGATCTAAGAAGAAAAACCCATGTGACTCTTGTGCAGTCATCAATAAATGTGACAAACCATCTAGAACCAGTAATGTTGGGAATTCAAAAAGGGCCCCATATATCTGAATGAATCAAATAAAAAGGGGTTGATGATTTTTTATTGTTGGATGGAAATGACACTCTTTTGTGTTTAGTAAACTCACAAACATCACAATGAAAGGTCTCAATATCAATACTCTTAAATAGGGAAGGAAACATGGTTTTCAAAACAGAAAAAGAAGGATGGCCAAAATGAAAATGCTGCTGCCTAATTAAATCTTTATTGGAGGTAGTAAGGAATGACTCATGTGTGACATGCATAATATTTTGAGATGTTTTGCTGATTTCTTCAAGATAGTAAAGCCCATTCCTTTCCTTAGCAAGTCCAATCTTCTTCCCCAAAGCCTGGTTCTGAAATACACAGTAAGAAGGGAAGAACACAACATGACAGTTCATGTCTTGGGTAAGTTTGTTTATAGAAATAAGGCTAGTAGATAACTTGGGAACATGAAGGACATTTTTAAGCAACAGTGATGGAGTAATCTGTATATTTCCAATTCCTGCTACTGTGATGAGAGAACCATCAGCAACAGAAATTTTCTTGTTGCTAGGACAGGGTGTATATGTAATGAAGTGTAGTGAAGAGGGTGTCATGTGATCAGTGGCTCCAGAGTCAAGAATCCATGGAAAAACACTAGCCGAGGCATGTAATCCTAGGGGTAGAGATTCACCTGAGAGAGCAACAGAGGCAGGGCCACTTTCTGGTTTCAAAGTTCCCAACAAACCTCTCAGCCTTTCAATTTCTTCTTCATTAATTGGCCCCTAATTTTGCTGTGAAATTGTGGAGACATTGTGGACTTGTTGAACTGCTCTTGGATCTCCTCGATTGCCCCATTCCTTGCTGGATGTTGAAGGCTTCCCATGGAGTTTCCAGCAGCGATCTTTTGTGTGTCTAGGCTTCTTGCAATAGGTGCACCAGAGGTTGTCTTTAGAGTCTCTACCTTTTGGGGCACTATAATTTCCTTCCCTTGCCACTATAGCAGATCCTTCGAGATCTTTAGGCTCAAGCATGATCCCACGGCGGCTTTCCTCAGCTTTGACAAGAGCTATAACCTCGTTCAATGGAGGTACCTCTTCTTTGCCAAGGATTTGTATTCGGACTTGATCAAACTCAGTATTCAGTCTGACCAAAAAATCATAAACCCTATCTCTTTCAATGAAATTCTTCAAGATCACAGCATCATCTGAGCACTTAGGCTCAAGAACTCGATAATGATCAAGTTCATGCCATAGGTTCTGCAACAGATTTGCATACTCAGTAACACTCCTGCTCCCTTGTTTGGCTGCTAGTGTCTTTACTTTGACCTCATAGACACGGGCAGCATCATGGGCTCTGGAATATGTTTGTTGGACAGCATCCCAGATGCCCTTTGCAGAAGGGAGGAACATGCAAGTGTCACTGATTTCTGGTGTCATTGAACTCCACAACCATGACATAATCATGGAGTCCTCTTCATCCCAAGCATCAAAACTTGGGTCGTCCAACTCAGGCCCTGATCCAAGAATATGGCTGATTTTTCCTTTTCCCTTCAAATAGGTACGCACTAGTTGTGACCACTTCAAATAGTTCTGGCCATTGAGTCTGTAGGTGGCTTGAATTATCTGCAGGTCGCCTGTGGGCAGATGGGAATCAACTTGGGCAGGAGCACTTGTCACAGTCTCGCCAGACATTGTCAGGATAGTGGGTAAGGAAAATAAAGAATGAGGAACTAGTACTAGTTATAGATCAGCACTAGAGGCCAGAAGGAAAAAAAGACTTGGCAATGAAAGCCAGAAAAAAACAGAGCAATGATTTGGCAATGAAGGCCAGAAGAAAAGACTATCTCAAGGCAAACCTAAAGCTCTGATACCATGTCAGTTTTTGGTAAAATCTGTTCTATTCTATTCTATTCCAATACAGTAAGCGAATTTATACAAGTTGCTTAGGGATTTACAAGGAAAAAATCCCTGTAAATCAATCCCTATAATTTAGGGATTCAATCCCTATAATTAAGGAATTCTACCAGCTATAGTAATCCCTGTAAATCAGGGATTATTCACACAATCCTATATTTACATAACTACCAAATAAAAAATCTTCCAATTTCATGCTTTCCAACATTGACAAGGGTTCACTTGATGATAGTTGGAGAGGAAGGAATAAAATATGTCTTCATTTGGAACAATTTTTGCGATTAGTGTTAGAGTTTTAGATAATTTATTTAATGGTTAAGATAAAATCGCTAACGCTAAAGCTAAAAGCTATCCTTCAAGACTTTAACGCTAAGCATGACACTAATACTAAACAGGGCCATTATGTGGCTCTAGTACCTTGTTTTGTGTGGAACTTGTGGATTTTTTATTCTTAGGAGAAAGGAATCCTAGCAATTGGACCTTATCCATAATCAAAGTAATGTTTGGTCAATGACGCAAAACTGAGTTTCTAATTCACTACAACCGGAGCTTACTGAGATGGTGGAGAACATATGATTGCAATTCATTAAATTCAATCCCTTGATAGTTCAGCTTCTTTACAATTGTGGTTTGACTATAGTAATGGGTGAAAAGTAGCTATATAATAACCATGGTCAAAACTTAAAACAGTAATCGTTTTCATTTATTGTATATACCATTTAATCAACATGCTAACTTTTAATTGGCAAGTGTGTGTCAGCATAGTGAAAAGGTATGTCCGCTTTTCATAAGGTAAATATGGGTTGGTCTATGCATGAGAACTGTAAATGTTACCCTTGAGTAGCTTATTGTTCATAGTTGAGTGGCTTTCATACAAACTTGGTGCGTTATTCTTCAGTTTTCCTTTTTTCTTTCATCTGGTATAGTCAACTAACTTGCTCTTTTGAAATCTGCAGATTGCTATAGTTGGGATTTATGTGTTTCTTTACGGACAGCTATACCTGGTTCTCAGTGGGCTCCAGAAAGCCCTCCTCGTTGAGGCTAGAATGCAAAACATAGAATCGTTGGAGACAGCTCTTGCTTCCCAATCGTTTTTACAACTCGGGCTGTTAACCGGCTTACCAATGGTGATGGAAATTGGCCTTGAAAGAGGATTTCTTACATCTCTTAAAGACTTCATACTCATGCAGCTGCAGCTTGCGGCTGTTTTCTTCACGTTCTCGCTTGGAACCAAAATTCACCACTATGGTCGCACCCTCTTGCATGGAGGAGCTAAATACAGACCAACCGGGCGAAAAGTTGTGGTGTTTCATGCCAGCTTTGCTGAGAACTACAGATTATATTCACGAAGCCATTTTGTTAAAGGATTTGAACTACTGCTCCTTTTGGTTGTTTATGATCTGTTCAGAAGATCCTACCAAAGCAGCATGGCCTATGTGCTAACCACCTGCTCCATCTGGTTCATGACAGTAACTTGGTTGTTCGCACCTTTTTTGTTCAATCCTTCTGGATTCACCTGGGAGAAGATTGTAGATGACTGGAAAGACTGGAACAAGTGGATCAAGGAGCAGGGAGGCATAGGAATTCAACAGGACAAAAGTTGGCAGTCCTGGTGGAACGATGAGCAATGTCACCTTCGTCGTTCAGGATTTGGTTCCAGGCTGATTGAGATTATTCTGTCTCTTCGGTTCTTTTTGTACCAGTATGGCCTTGTCTATCACCTGGACATCTCCCAACAGAACAAAAACTTTCTTGTTTATTTGCTTTCCTGGGTAGTTATTCTTGCTGTTTTCCTGACAGTAAAGGTGAGTTCTTGTTTACTTCTCATCAAAAACCAAATCCTTGTGAAAGTATGTGCTTAACTTCTGACATTTTGTCTAATATGCAGGCAGTGAACATGGGACGACAACTATTCAGCGCGAATTACCATTTGATGTTCAGATTCTTCAAGGCATTCCTCTTCCTCAGTGTTCTTGGCATTATAATTACTCTTTCGATTATCTGTCAACTGTCGCTGATGGATCTAATTGTATGCATTCTAGCATTTCTGCCAACAGGCTGGGGTCTCATACTGGTAAGGCACTTTTTTCTTTTTCCTCCCAGGCCCAGAGTTTAATATGATGATGCTGAGAGTAAATCAATTACTCGTCACCCGGCCTTTTCATCTGAGAAACGCAGAAGTGTTCATCTAGTTATTGTTTTCTGTTTCAGATTGCTCAAGCCGTGAGGCCCAAGATAGATGGAACTGGTCTATGGCACTTCACTCAAGTGCTGGCTAAAGCATATGATTATGGAATGGGTGTAATTCTTTTTGCTCCAGTAGCTGTTCTTGCATGGCTGCCCATCATGTCCGCATTCCAAACCCAGGTGCTCTTCAACGAGGCCTTCAACAGGCACTTGCAAATCCAGCCAATTCTTGCAGGGAAGAAAAAGCATAGATGATTTTGTTTCCAATAAAAAAAGAAATTTTTATTTCGCAGAGCTCATTTTATACCTACAATATACAAATTCGTGTACAGATTCATTTGTATGTACAATCAAATACCCCATTACTGTCTATAGTTCATTTCTTTGTAAATTATGAAGTACTTTTTAAAGTGAATGACATTGTCGTTATATCCTAGACCTCCATGTTCCTCATATGATGACCAAATGCTGATTTCAGTGCTTTTTGAATCCTGATAAAAAGCTAGAATTTGCCCTTTCCTTACATATGAGTACCTCTTAATTATTACACATCATAAAATGCTTTTGATTATTAAAAAAAAAAAATCTTCTCGATTTTACTAAATTCAGCATTTAGTGTTTAGTTCCCTTTCATCTCATTCATTGCATACATTTTATATAATTAATGGTTTGTGCTTCTCAAAATAAAAATGGATAAGAACTCCTTATTTTTTACATATTGCGTGTGAGCCTTATATTTGAGTATATTATCTCTATTTTATTAAAGAGAGGTTAAGGAAATGAAAATTTTCTGTCTAAGACTTTATTCCCGCTTCACCTTGTCCATATTGTATATGTTCATCTCCTAATTCCATTATAGTAGATATAAGGTAAGTTAGTGTTTAACTTTCTTTTCGTAAACTTGAAGGATAATCTCCATAGATAATAAATCCTTTTACAAAACTCTTATTTTATAATTTTTAATTAATTAAAAAATAAACTTTTTTAAACAGTAATTATTTATTTTTAATTTTATAAGCTTTTTAATTTTTTTAAAAATAGTCCCTCCATCTCATATTGTTTGAAACAGTTGACTTTTGGCCATCGTTTGATTTGAATTTATTTATATTATTGGTTGTTAGAAAAAAATTAAAAAAAATATATTTAAAAAATATAAGTTTTATTTATCATTTATATATATTTTTTATTTATATACTAAAAATTAAAAATTAATTATTAAAAAATAAATATTTTAAAAAATATAGGACATGGGAGTAATTTTTTTATACATTTTGTTAAGTAAAGTTAGACCCACCTTGAGACAGGCTCATGTGAAGCTCAGGCCTGTCATTATCATTTGTAATACCTTCTTATCAACCATTTAGAAATTAGTATTCCGATGAATAAACCATTCTTCCTCGATGGACAGCTCCGACGAACGAGATCCAAATCCCTTGACTGGCGTTGACCCCTCCTATTTGGCGCAAATCCTCCTAATCGCTAAGGTTCTTTTCTTTCCGTTGTTCCCCTGTTTCTCTTTGTCCTGTTTTCCTTTGCTTGTCCGTCTTATTCTCGTCCCCAATCCAACTCCACAGCTAACTCTTCAGCGATGGACAGCCCTGACGCCTGGAACTCGAAAGGTTCGCTTGTGCAACTGCCGATCTTTTTAATCGCTAAGTTCTTTCTCTTCCCCTTACTTCTCTATTTCTATTTGTCAAGGTATTTCTTTTCCGTTTCGTTCTCTATCGTTTGATCTCTTCGTTTGTCATTAATACTCTTGTTGCCTGCATATTATCTTGCTGGTTGTGGCTTGCCTATCATTTCTCCAATTTTAGGATTCTGGTATTGTTCTCTTTCCTTGCTAGTTGCTATCACTTGGTCCACTTTATTTGTTCGTGTTTTTGTGTGCATCTTTCTGGTGTTATCTTTGACGAGTCTTGACACTATACTAATTCAAAATATAATGTTAAATCTCTCTATCTTATGAAAACTCCAAGGCAAAAGCAGCTATTAGGATTTGAAAACCTACTAAAAAAATGTTATGGCTAACATACCAATTAGGATTTGAAAACCTACTAAAAAAAATGTTATGGCTAACATATCTATTAGGATGCACCTCAAGAGTAAAATTATTCTTTATTCAGCAATCCTAAACGAATAGTTCTGTCTAATTGTTTTAATATCAATATAAGAAAAACTACCCAAAATGTAAAAGAAAAAAAATTCAAATGTCAACTATCATTTTCTCTAATCAGATTAAGACATTGTCATTAATGTTAAAATATAGATAGGAAGAGTGAAGAAGAATTTACCTAAAATGATAGTTATTGAAAATGAAAATCCTAAAATAATTTAAATCAAAATAAAGAGAATCTTGATAGCTGTAGCAACGTGAAAATTCGTGGAGTCGCCACCAATCCGTTTACTTAGGTCGATTGGATACCTGAAAATGGTCTGCGAGAGATTCTAAGATCGTGAGTCGGTTACGCTAAAATAACTCTATTAAAGCGCTCGGAAATCGGTACCATGAGTTCAGTTTTTATCTTTTTCTAACTATTCATTTCTTGAATTGATCTTTGGTTGAGAATAATTTTAATGAGTTTAATTCTAAACCGTGAATCTTATCAGATCAAGCGGATATGGAATTCTTAATTTTTTTGATTACTTGATTTTATGAAGTATTTTCCAAATCACGGATCCTATCGGACCACTTCGATATGAAAATTAATGAAAAATTTAATTAATTTTATGTTTTTAATTAATCCATATAAAAAATTCTACCGAATTATTTGAATATGGATTTTGGCCACGTGAAAAATACACTTGCTAGTGGCCTTTGGCCGAATATGGGAAGTGGTGTGTGTGAGTTTGTGTGCTTTTGTTGATTGATTGTGCATGCTAACCAACTTATTATTGATATATGTTGAATATAGGCTTTGGCCAAATTGTATTTTCTTTGTCTTTGTGTCTTTGGATGTAGGTACAAGCTTGATTATGGAGGTTAAGCTTATGCTTAACTAAATAGACTCCTTTGGAGTTGTAGTGAATCCTTACTGAGTTGTAAAACTCACTGCCCTTATTGGTTGATTTTTCAGGAAAGGGTAACGAGCTTGAGTAGTTGTGCTTGTGTTTGGACTTCTTGGTTTTTGTGTACCAAGTTTGCTTATTGTCCAAGGTATGTGTGCCAACTTAATCTTGGCTTGAAATGTGCATATATATCTAAGGTCTTATGTAGGCCAAATTTAATGGCTTAAGTTTTGCAGGAGTTTAGCTGTGGGACTTGTGCTAGGAGGAGTTGGTTGTGAGGACTTATGGCATTTGAGTTTGTGTGTACTTTGGAGACCATTAGTTTGGTCATTTGGACTTGTACCTATAGTGCACCTTTGTAGTAACTTTGAGCATTATGGGTAGTTTGTGTATATATTGGTTGTGAGATTTGGACTTGTAAGTTTTGGACCATTTTGCATCCTTGGCATGTTGCCATGTAGTTGATGCTAGGTTGTTGGACTTATGCACTTTTGGGCCTTGGAAGGCTTTTATATGTTGGACTTATGTTGGCTGCTTGTTTGCCAAGTTTCCTTGGCTTTATGGCTATGAGTATGTTGTTATGAGATTGGAATCCTTGTGTACTATACTTGGCCGAATGCTCATGAACATATATGTATGTGTTTTCAAGCTTGAAAATGGATATGGGCTTCTTTGTTGCCATGCATATGACTAGTACACTTGATGTGCACACAAGATAAGCACTTAAAGGAAAAAGTGCAAGTTTTGCTTGTTTTGCAAGTTAATGGGTTAGGCTTGCTTAAGCTGCAAGTAACTAAACAAGAATAAAGCAGGCCCTCCTGGGCCACCTCCCAAGCCCATAAAAAGAATGCCCAAACTCTACCTGAAGAAAGTTGGCTAATTAAACTCTGATAACAACACTTAGAAACTTAAGTGTCCTGGACTTTCTGGGTAGTGGATAGAGAGTGGTAGTAAGTGTGCATGGGCTGGGGCCTGTGTGGGGTGTGACAGTATTAGCTGAGCGAAAAATACATTTAGTTTATGGGGGAGGTAGTGCCGGATTAATGGAAGGTGTAGCATCAGCAGCATCTCTAGGAAGAAGTAAAGTTTTGGGTATTATCTCTGCACCTTTGAAATTGATTTCTAGGGGCAGAATTGGAGAAGAATTAGTGGTTAAAAATTTGCAAGAGCGTTTGTTACAAATGATTTTTAATTCTGATGCTTTTATTACTCTACCAGGAGGTTTTGGCACATTGGGAGAAATCTTCCAAATTGCTTCCATGGCCCAACTTAATTTGCATAAGAAACCCATCGGGCTGTTGAATGTTAACAATTTCTTCACAGGTCTGATATATTTTATGGATCACGCTGTGCAGAAGAAATTTATCTCAAAAGCAGCACGACGAATCCTAATATCCGCAACAACTGATTAAGAATTGCAAGATAAAATGCAAGCTTTTGTTCCTGAACCAGATCCAGCAGTGATTCAGATAGACTGGACACGACAGTCTTTCCCGATTAGTTTCATCCCATAAATGTCCTTTACCCTGCTTGTTGAAGCACTGTGGAAGAAAAAGCAATCGGACTTGTGAATCTGTTTATCTTGTCCTTTAGTTTTATTATCAGTATTTTTTTTTCTTTCCAGTTTTTTTATTATTTTCAATTTAGGGAATTTCATCTTTCTTCTTCATCTTTTAGGATAGTTTTTTTTTCATGCTGATATTAAAACCATTAGACAATGCCCTTAGATTAGAATGGCTGAGTAAGGAGTAATTTTGCTCTTGAGACGCATCCTACTAGGTATGCTAGTCATAACATTTTGGGGTAGCTAAGCTTCAACCCTATTTGGATAACATATCTCACAAGGGAATCTATATTTTCTAAAGAAAATATTAGATGAAACCTGGATATTGATTCCAAACATCCATTCCCTTGCATAATTTATCAGCTTTATTGCCATTTTATGGAATTTCTCACTTTCAAGATTCACTCATTTCATGGAATTTCAAAATTTTGCACTCACCTATTATGAAAATTCACACTTTCGAAGAAACTATTCCAAGTTTGATTGCCTTCATAGAAATTTTTGCTTGAGGTACTAAGGAATGTTCCTTAACCTCACAAAGAAGAAAAAGGTTTTTCTTCTTAAGATTGGAAGCAATATGAGAGTTCATATTGCGAAAAGTCTAGGAGAAAAGAGTTTTTCTCCTTTGACGCTTATACGATAGGAAAGTTCCTGTCGTAGAGGAAATAAGGAGAGTTCCTTAACCCCAAAGAGGAGGAGAAGGTGGTTTTTCTCCTCAGGGTTTAGGCGATGAAAAGGCTCTCAACGCCTAGTTAAGGTCGGACGAAATTTGGTAACGGCTTTGCATGTGTCATGTCCCACGACACATGCAAAGGGGGGCAGCTGTTGACACCCAATTTCGTCCGGTTATTTTTTTTTAAAAGAAAAATTAAAAAAAATTAGTTTAGGGGGGCATTTTGTTTCGTAGGTTAGTTAAAAAATAATAATAATTAAATAAATAATATAAAAATTTAAAAAAATGTAAAAAATGGGAATTTAAAAAAAATTTACAAAATTGAGAAGTTTGGGAAAAATCTGACAAAATCTTAAAATTCTAGGGAAATCTGGTAATTATTCACAAGGTTTTGGGCTAAGTTGACAAAATAGACAAATTTGGGCCATTTTGTAATTTCACAAAAAAAAGGGACCAGAATAATAATCAGTGAAAGGTGAAGGACTAAAACTGTAATTTTGACCAAATTATGTTTAAATCTGTTTTTAATTAAATTTTAAATTCTTTTAATTAAGGGAATCCAATGCTCCCACTACTATAAATAGGGGTCCAAATATGCAAAGAAACACATGAAATTAGCAAGATTTTAGCTCCCAACTTAAAAAGGCAAAACTATAGCTTTAGTCTCTGGCCACTCCTCCCTTACCCAGAAAAGTCCTAAACTTCTACCCCTGTTCCCTGCTGCCGGACAACTCGACGTTTTGTTTTTTTTCGTTTGTCCTCACACCGTCGCTGCCTCCAGCCCTCGCTGTTTCTCCTTCCCCGTCGTGACTTTCGTCCGCCATCGCCCGACGTCGTTCCCTCACCGCCTCGCCGTCTTCCACACCGCCAGCCACCATACTCACCTCCCTGGAGTCGCCCTAGCCGCCGCCGCCAAGCCCAACTGCCGATTGCGTCACTGTCGCCGGAGAAAAAAAAAGAATCAGAGACGAAACCCGTTCAAAAATTGTGACCCGATCCATCATACTCAAATTACGTCCCTTTTTGGTATAACCCCCCTTTAATCTTTGATCTTTTTTATTTTATTCATTTTAGCCACTAACTTTCTTGTTCTTGCAGATAGGCCATTAACAATAACTTTTTTTTTTCTCTTTTCTTTTCTTTCTTTTCCTTTTTTTTTATGGAAGGTTATACCTCCTACTCTTACATGGACAGCCAAAATGCTCCACCTTACTTATTTTTCAGTATCTTTATTAATTCTTTTACGTGCATGGCCAAGCGCCCCACTTTATCTATTTATTTACCATTTTTATTTAATTTCTGCACTTTATTATTCCTTTACGTGGATGGCCAAGTGCCCTATTTTATTTATTTTATTTACTTTCTGCATTTTATTATTTTCTGTCATATGGATGGCTAAGCGCCCCACTTCATTTATTTAATTACTTTTTATTTACTTTCTACACTTTATTATTTTTTATGTGGATGGCCAAGAGCCCCACTTTATTTATTTTTATTTACTTTTTCTGCATTTTATTATTTTCTGTCATGTGGATGGTTAAGCGCCCCACTTCATTTATTTATTTACTTTTTATTTACTTTCTGCACTTTATTATTTTTTATGTGGATGGCCAATAGCCCCACTTTATTTATTTTTATTTACTTTCTGCATTTTATTATTTTCTGTCAAGTGGATGGCTAAGCGCCCCACTTCATTTATTTATTTATTTTTATTTACTTTCTGCACATTATTATTTTTTATGTGGATAGCCAAGAGCCCAACTTTATTTATTTTTATTTACTTTTTCTGTATTTTATTATTCTCTGTCATGTGGATGGCCAGGCGCCCAACTTTATTTATTTATTTACTTTTTATTTACTTTCTACACTTTATTTTTTTTTACGTGAATGGCCAAGCATCCCACTTTCTTTATTTATTTACTTTCTATTTAATTTCTGCATCTTATTATTTCTTTGTGTGGATGGTTAACCTTACTTTTTATTTACCTTTTTTTATTTTTTTTATATGGCTGGCCAAGAGCCCCATTTTATTTCTTTATTTATTATTTGTGTAGTTTATTTTATTATTTCTATTATGACCAAGCCTCCAGTCTTTTATTTTTCCGTCATCTTATCTTATTTAACATTATTAGTTATTTGGAATGTCGAGTCACTTACTTTTTTTCTTTAAATGACAAAGTCCAACCTCTTATGCCGTTCATTTAAATAATTTCAAAATTCACAGCTAGATGATCCAATAAAAGCAACGCTTTGAATAAGAATTTTTTTTCTTCTTTTTTTTTCTTAAAAAAAATATATAATATAAAAAAATTTAGGATCCACATCCGGCTGATCTAAAATATAATAAAAAAGGGTAAAAAAATATAATAAAAAATAATATTAAAATTATTAAAATCCATATTCAGATGATTCGGTAGAATTTATGATGTGGATTGATAATTAATTAAAATATTTAATAAAAAATTAAAATTCATTAGATTCCTCATCCGGGTGACTCGATAGAGTCAATGGTTTGGAAATATCAAATTTATTATAAACATGAATAAAAATCAAGTACTAAGATTTAGAAGTCCATATCCGGGTGATTTGGTTAGAATCCATGGTTTGAAAATTAACTGAAGTTATTTTAAAGCAAGCAAAACAAAATTAAAATCAACTAAGGTGCCAATTTTGGGCTTTATAATAAAGTTATTTTAACGTAACCATACTCCCGAACCCTCGAACTCTCGTAGACCATTTTTAGGTGTCCAATCGACCTAGGTGAAACTGATTGGTGGCGACTCCCAAAAAAACACGTTGCCACAGAAGGTGTTTAATTCTTTACTGAGAATTTATAATTCTCATTCCCTTAAGTATCACATTGTGCAGATACTAGTAGTGTGAAGCCTAACACCCACCAAAGGGTTGTTAAGAAAGGTTTTGGTGCAGGTATTTAAAATACCATGAATCTTTAATAATTCTAAGTTATTGGTTAGTAATATTTTTGTACTAACTATGTTATTTAAAATAGCCTTGATAGATACAGGCAAAGCGCACAAGGAGAAGTTGGACCTCTCATTTTTTGGAGCTTCTATGCTCAGGTGGGAGTTAATTTGATAGTCTCAAACTTTGTACATATTGGGTATGTAGGTACCAAGTAAATGCCTCTAGTTTGACTAGTGTGTATGGACTTGCTTAGTATATATATCTGTATATACACTATGGTTGCTCATGGATGTGCATAAGTTAAGTGTTATGTGTACATAAATTAATGCTTGTAGTTAAACAACGCAAGTATTAGCTTAGCCATTTGCAACTAAGAGCAGGAATACTAAATCCTGATTATCCTAAGATCCTAGGAACACCCTATATCAGGGTAAGCGAGAAGTTTACCTCACACATATGGGTATGAGCATATATAATTTTATTTGGAAGGAAAAGGGATTAATTTTTTTTTAGACTGTCATAAAACAAAACGATGCCAATTATTATGAAATGGAAGTGTCTTTTTTTATTTTTTCAGTTTTTTACTTTATTTTGTGAGGTTTTTTCTCATGGTCTCACTTTTGCCTTTTTCTGAAATAAATAACAAATCAATATTTGTTTAAAACTCAACTATCCAATGATATACATTCAATTTTTATGATTCAAGCTCAACTCACCCTAAACTTTCAATTACGACAATTTAAGCACAGGGTAACTCAACGTATTCTGAAGTACACCCCACACTTATTCTTTATTTTACCAAAAGTAACACATTTATTTTAATTCTCTAAGTCCATAATCACATAAGCATCACTAGTTCCGAAGACAATAAATGATCAAAATAAAGTGGAAATGGTTAAGCATATAGGGTTCAAACAAAGAATATAACTATAAGGCTCAAAGGGGCTGATTAAGGGATAATATGCAAGGTTAGTTTTTTGGTAAGTGATTAGCCCTAAGATGTCATCTTCTTCCTTAAATTTACATGCAAGAAGTGAGATTACATGGGTTCTTAAGGTTTCCTATCCAAGCAAGGTCTAGCTCAAAACACAAAGTAAGTACTTTCCACAAAGAAATTCACGCATCCTAATAAACACTAAAGGCTCAAAAGTGCTCACCGGTTATTTATTTAACTTCAGTATCAAGCAATAAACTTTAACTGCTTTAAAAAATTAACAACCATTTCAAATTTACAAGATATATATCCAATGATGATATTTCCATGAGTTGGGTTCCTAAATGCAAACAAACAACCTAAATTCATGCTAAATGTTCTTATATGTAACTATTTATGTTTAGAAAAAAAAATGTTATCTCTATCACACAAAATAGGATGCGTCTCAAGAGTGAAAAATTACTCTTTACTTAGTCATTATAAACTAAGGGCTTTGTCTAATGGTTTTAATATCAGCATGAAGAGAAACTAACCTAAAAGAAAAAAAAATCAAATATCAACTATCTTTCGCTCCAACCAGATTAAAATATTGTCCCCAATATAAAAATATAGATAAGAAGAGTGAAGAAGAAATTACCTGAAATGGTAGTTACTGAAAATGAAAAACCTGAAATAACTTAAACCAAAATAAAAAAAAATGCTGATAGTAAAACTGAAAGAAAAAATGAACAGATCCACAAGTCCAAATTGCTCTCTTCCATAGTGCTTTATCACATAGTAAGATTAACAACATGTAAAGAAAAATAAATAACAAAAGTAAAACGACATTAATGTACAGTAGTTGTGATTGTGGCTCACATCTTTCACTGATTTTATGTCCAGTAATTGCTTCAACGCCTTCTATAAGTCGGGGATATGCTTCCCATTTAGTTTTCTTATAAACTAACAAACAGCGTCATTTAAAGTGAGATTCCCAAGACTGTAATGTTCTCGTTCTCTATGAAAAATCCTTTATAAAACAAGAAGTTCACTTGCACTCATCCACAAGAATGCATTTCAAGTGTCAATCGGATATCATCTAAAGAATCATTACTCAGGCCATTATTAATGAATTGTCTTTTATCTTCTCGATTATCGGACATTGTCCCTAAAGAACGACATTTCGTATCACAATTCCATCGACCACATTTGTAACAGACTTGTAAATATTTTGCTCTTCGCTTTTTGGCATAAGAGCTTTTGCCTAAGCTAGACATACGGGGCATAAATGTATCTGGGATTTCACCAGCCAAATGGACCTTAGCTTCAATTAACCAATACACATCTTCATGAATGCATTTGTGTATCAAAATTCTTAATCGTTCACATCTAGCTTGGTAAATTCTTTTAAGAACATTCATTGGGAGAGAAAGAAAATATTTTTGCAACGTACAAAGAACAGAATCTATTGGTGAGAAAAATTTGAGAGAGGAGAAAGAAATAAGTTATTATGGAAAATTGAGATAACCGACTTGGGAGCCACAGAGTATCGTATCCGTCACTTAACCGGGAAGAAATGAATCCTAATTTTTGACAATTTTTAGATGCTTTGTAGAATGCATGTGCGTTTTTAAATAAATAGGGCTAGTAAAATTAAGACTGCAAAATCTTTATAGTTGTTTTCTTTGACAAAAAATATCTTCCGCTCGTTTCAAAATGAGAAAATTTAATGACACTTTTTTACTTTATTCTCAGGTATGCATCTTGTAAATATCTGGTTAAGACAATATTTGAAAAGGCAAGAGTCATCCCAATAAAAAATTTCACATCATGTAAAAAATTCTTCTTATCTTGGGCACTCCATAATTCAGTTGACATTTATCTTGCCACAAAAAAAAAATGACGATATTAACAAACCAAGGTACTGTAGTGACAGAAAATAAAAATTCATTAGGAACACAATAATTTTTTCTCTCTAATGGATTCTATTCTTTCTGGTTTGTGAAAATACTTTCCCTCTCTCCTAATAAATGTTCTTAAAAGGGTTTATCAAGCTAGATGTGATAGATTCAGAGTTTTGATGCACAAAGGCGTTCCTGAAGATGTGCGTTGGTTAATTAAAGCTAAGGTCCGTTTGGTTGGTAAAATCTTAGATACATTTGTGCCCTGCATGTCTGGCTTAGGCAAAAGCTTTTATGTCAAAAACTGAAGAGCAAAAAGGTTACAAGTCTGTTACAAATGTGGTCAATGGAATTGTGATACTAAATGTCGTTCTTTAGGGACGATTTCTGATAATCGAGAAGATAAAAGACAATTAATTAAGAATGGCCTACGTGATGATTCTTTGGATGATATCTGATTGACTCTTGAAACACATTCTTGTGGATTAGTGCAATGTGAACTTTTTGTTTTGTGGAGGATTTTTCATAGAGAACGAGAACATTACAGTCTTGAGAATCTGACTTTAAACGGCCATGTTTGTCAGTATATGAAAAAACTGGATGGGAACCATATTCTCGACTCATAGAAGGCATGGAAGCCATTATTAGACATAAAACTAGTGGAAGATGTGAACCAGAATCACTACTACTATACATTAATGTCATTTTTCTTTTGTTATTTTTTTCTTTACAAGTTGTTAATCTTAATAAGTGATGAAGCACTATGGAAGAGAGCAATCTAGACTTGTGGATCTGTTTATCTTGTCTTTTAGTTTTACTATCAGCATTTTATTTATTTTGATTTAAGTTATTTCAGGTTTTTCATTTTCAATAACTACCATTTCAGGTAATTTCTTCTCCATTCTTCTTATCTATATTTTGAAATTGGGGATAATGTCTTAATCTGGTTTGAGAGAGGGATAATTGACATTTGATTTTTTTTTAGGTTAGTTTCTCATCATGCTGATATTAAAACCATTAGACAAAACCTTTAGTTTATGATGGCTGAGTAAAGAGTAATTTTTCACTGTTAAGACGCATCCTATTTTGTGTGACAGACACAACATTTTTTTTCTTCTTCCAAACATAAATAGTTGTGTGTAGGAACATTTAGCATGAATTTAGGTTGTTTGTTTGCATTTTGGAACCCAACTCATGGATATATCATCATTGGATATATACCTTGTAAATTCAAAATGGTTGTTAATTTTTTAAAACAGTTAAAGTATGTTGCTTGTTACCTGAGGAAAATAAATAACTAATGAGCACTTTTGAGCCCTTAGTGTTTATTAGGATGTGTGAATTTCTTTGTTGAGAGTGCTTACTTTGTGTTTGAGCTAGACCTTGTTTGGATGAGTGATCTTAAGGACTAATGCAACCTCACTTCTTGCATGTAAATTTAAGTAGGATGATGGCATTTTCGGGCTAGCTACTTACCAAAAACTAACCATGTATATTATCCTTTGGTGAGCCCCTTTCAGCCTTATAGCTATATTCTTTGTTTGAACCCAATATGTTTGACCATTTTCACTTCATTTTGATCATTTACTATCCTTGGAACTAGTGATGCTTATGTGATTATTGGCTTAGAGAATTAAAATAAATGTGTTGTTTTTGGTAAAATAAAGTATAAGTGTGGGGTGTACTTTAGAATATGTTAGGTTACCTTGTGCTTAAATTATCATAGTAGAAAATTGGGGTAAGTTAAGCTTAAAGCATAAAAATTAAGTGTATATTATTGAATGGTTGAGTTTTAAACAAATGCTGATTTGTTATTTATGGTAGAAAAAGGCAAAAGCGAGATCATAAGAAAAAGCCCTCACAAAATAAAGTGAAAAATAAAAATAAATAAATAAAAGACTCTTTCGTTTCATAATATTTGGTTTATTTTTATTTTATGGCAGTTTAAAAAAATATTGGTCTCTTTCCTTTTCAAGTAAAATTATATATGCTCATATGCATGTGAATTCATACTAAAGTAAAGATGAAAAACATCTTCTTTTATCTTTTTCTGACAGATAAACACATAATCATAGGGGACAATTAAAAAAAATAACTTCTGTCTTAATATTTGTACAAGTCAAATGAGACCAGCAATTTTAAAATGGAGAGAGTAAAAAAAGAAAAAAGAAAAAAATGGTTTTAAATTTAATAAGTTTAAAACTCAATCATACTTGTTTTCTAAACTCATGTGTTAATAGAGAATTGTGTTTTGGAGAGAACTTGGAGACTAAGGTTGACTTGGTAGACTTTGGGTATTTAGTGTTTTAGGTGCCCACATTTATTATTCATTGTATTACTAGTTCTGTTAAACTCCACCGTTAAAAAACCTGCATTCGATTCCCACTTTAACTAAACTTAGCCTTATTACAATATTGTATAAAGACTATTGAAATTAAATTTACTTGCAATTCCTTTTGAGAATCTAGTGAGGGTGAAGTTGGATCCCGTTACAAAGCTTCGGATTGAGAAACACAGAGTAAGCTGTTCACAAACCCCACCTTAAAATGGGTGCAAATACTTAGGGAGTGGTCCTATACCTTTGGTAACAAGGACTTAACTTTTCTCATTTCATTAATTACTTTTAAGTCAAGTTTACAAGTGTTATATATTCACAACATGATTTGTCGTGAGTTGTTAGATTATATGTTTTGTTTATTTTCTTAGTTTTTTTTACGTTGCACTTGCTAGCGACTAGCAAGAACCTGTTTGGGGGGTGTGATGAATACTCATAAGTGTATTACTGTTAAGGGCTTAAATTATCATTATACACTTTGAGTGTGATTAATTTCTCTAATCTGAAGCACTTTTTCCATCAAGTTACTGTTCACCGATTTACTCTTCATAGTACTATTCATGAATTTACTGTTCATAATTACTATTCACCAACTTACTATTCATACATATATTTCATTGTTCATATGCATATTCATTGTACATACGCGGTTTACTGTTCATTAATATTAAAATATATATATTAAATAGTTATTTTTTTATGTAGGTAAAATCATCACTTGGCGACCATTCATGGGAAAAATCATAGCTGGAGTTGCAGATGTCAGAATTGATTGATTCCAAATTCATCAAGAAGCCAACACATAGATCTGACTCATTTTCAGTCAGAAAGCTAGTTTGATCTTTTTCATTGCCGAAATCTGATTATAGATGAGATCATTCATTCTTCTGTGGGCTGAAGACCAGTTTCGGTAGAAAAATTATAACTTAAGCTACAGATGTCCGATTTGAATGAGCAAACTATCATTTTGAAGATAAAGAAGATATCTACAAATTTCGTGCTTTAAGAGCTGATTCGATGTATACGGTGGTCAAAAAATTTAAAAAAGAAGCAGCCTACCTTTGTTGATTTGTATTTATTTATATTTTACAATTCTATTTTACAATTTCACCAAACTCAAAACTTTATAAATAGGCACCTTGGGGGGAGGACGAATTCATGTCATTTCTTAGGCTGTTTTTATGTTCTTGTATCATCTTTAGCTTTTCTTTTTTAGTTTTGTTCTTGTTTTCAATATCGAAGCTTTATCTAAGTGTTTTGTTCTTGATCTTCTTCTTGTTCTTCCTTTGATTTTCAATCCATGTTCATTTCATCTTTCTACGTGTTGTTTACTTTTATCATGACTAACTAATCTTCCTTTTGCTAAGGTGAAAGGGTGAAGATTTTGGTATAAATGTTATGATTGATTTGAATGTATCACAACGCTAACGGTATTTTCTTTCTTAATCTATTTAACTTCTTTCCTTGTTAAGTGGGAGTCTTGATTCATCATAGTCAATCATTGATATAAAGGCTACTTGATTCCTTCTGTAGAACATGGCTTGCCGGCTATATTGGAATCTTGAGTTATTGTTGACAATGGTTAACATGATGGATATTTGAATTCATTTACAAGTGTTTGTCTTTTAAGATCAATGACAGCTAATGCTAACTAAATTCCCCGATTTAGAGCTCTTCTATATGTAGATCCCAGTTGAGTGACAAGATAAGCTAAACTTAACCATAACCGATGTACTAAAAGTGGATGCCCTAGCCTTAGCTATTTATTTGAATTTGAGTTTGTAATCAACACCTGTTCAGACCTTGCACCAAAATCTTTCCTTATTATCAAATCCGTAACTTTTATTTCTTAATTCACTTCCCTGTGGTTCGACACTCGGACTTCGGAGATTTTATTAATTGTGACAACCTACACTTATGTTGCAACTGCTAGAGTGCAGGAAGTTTGTCTATGATGAATCAAGACTCCCACCTAACAATAAGGGTGGTTAAAACGATTGAAAAAATTAATACCGTTAATGTTACGATTCATTCAAATCAGCCATAACCTTTATACCAAAAACTTCACCCTTTCACCTTAGCAAAAGAAAGATTAGTTAGCCATGCTAGAAGTAAACAACATATAAAAAGATGAAATAAGCATGATTTGAAAGATTAGAGGTAGAACAAGAAGAAAACACTTGGACAGAACTTCGGTATAAAAATAAAAATAAAACTAAAGAAAAGCTAAAGATGATACAAGAACATAAAAATGGCCAAAGAAATAGCATGAATTCATCCTCCCCCAAGGTGCATATTTATAGGGTTTTGGGGTGTGTGAAATGGTAAAATATAATAGTAAAATATAATTAGATACAAATCAACAAAGGCGGGTTACAACTTATTCTAATTTTTTGACCATCGTACACATCGAATTAGCTCTTTCTCAAAGCACAAAACTTGTAGATCTTTTCTTTATCTTCAAAACAATACCTTACTCATTCAAATTGGATATCTGTAGCTCGAGTTATGATTTTTTCTATCAAAACTGCTCTTCAGTACATAGAAGAATGAATGGTCTCATCTATGATCAGATTTCGATAATGAAAATGATCAAACTAGCTATCGGACTGAAGATGAGTCAAAGATCTATGTGTTGGCTTCCGGGTGAATTTGGAATCAATCAATTCTGACACTTATAACTCCAGATATGATTTTTCTTATGAAGGGTTACCAAGTGATTATTTTACTTGCATAAAAAAATAATTATTTAATATATATATATATATATATATATATATATATATATATATATATATATATATATATATATATATATATATTAATATTAATGAACAGTAAACCGCATATATACAGTAAATACACATACAAACAGTGAAATATGTGTATGAATAGTAAGTAGGTAAATAGTAACCATGAATAGTAAGTCGATGAATGGTAAATGTGAATAGTAAATTGGTGAATAGTAATCCAGTGGAAAAAGTGCTTCAAATTATAGAAATTAATCATAATTAAAGTGTATAATGATAATTTAAACTCTTAACAGCAATACACTTATGAGTATTCATCATACCCCCAACCAGGTTCTTCTTAGTCCCTAGCAAGTGCAATCTAAAAAATAAACTAAGAAAATAAACAAACACACATAATCAAACAACTCATGACAAATCATGCTATGAATATATAATACTCGTAAACTTGACCTAAAAGTAATTAATGAAAGGAGAAAAAGTTAAGTCCTTGTTACCAAAAGTAGATGATCACTCCCTAAGCATGTGCACTCATTTTAAGGTGAGTCTATGTTTCTTAATCCAGAGCTTGTAGGGGGATCCAACTTCATGCTCACTAGATTCTCAAAAGGGATTGCATGTAATTTTAAGTCCATTGGTCTTTGTACAATGTTGTAATGAGGCTAGGTTTAGTGAAAGCGGGAATCGGATGGAGGCTTTTTAATGTTGAAGTTTAAAAGAACTAATAATACAATGAACAGTAAATATGGACACAAAAAATACTAATACCCAAAGTCTCCTAAATCGACCCTAGTCTCCAAGTCCTCTCTTAAACACAGTCCCCAAATATGGTTGAGCTTTAAACTTATTAAATTAACACCATTTTTTTTCTTTTTTTTCTTTTTTTTTTCAAAATTGTCTCTTATGATTATGTGTTTATCTGTCAAAAAAAGATAAAAGAAAGTATCTTTCATCTTTACTTTAGTATGGATTCACGTGGGTATGAGCAACTATAATTTTACTGGAAAAAAAATACCAATTGTTTTTAAACTGCGATAAAAGAAAGAGGCCAAATATTATGAAACGAAAGAGTTTTTTTTTTAAATTTTTTTACTTTATTTTGCGAGGACTTTTTCTTATGATCTCGCTTTTCCCTTTTTCTACCATAAATAAAAAATCAACATTTGTTTAAAACTCAACCATCCAATAATATATACTCAATTTTTATGCTTCAAGCTTAACTTACCCCAAATTTTCTTCTATGACAATTTATGCGCAAGGGAACCCAAAATATGCTGAAGTACACCCAACACTTATTCTTTATTTTACCAAAAACAACAAATTCATTTTAATTCTCTAAGCCTATAGTCACATAAGCATCACTAGTTCCAAGGACAATAAAAGATCAAAATGAAGTGGAAGTGGTTAAACATATAGGGTTCAAACAAAGAATATAGCATCACTAGTTCCAAGGGAATAATGTACATGGTTAGCTTTTTTGGTAAGTGGTTAGCCTTAAAATGCCATTTTCTTTCTTAAATTTACATGCAAGAAGTGAGGTTGCATGGGTCCTTAAGACCACTCATCCAAGCAAAGTCTAGCTCAAAACACAAAGTAAGCACTCTCAACAAAGAAATTCACACATCCTAATAAACACTATCTGCTCAAAAGTGCTTATCGGTTATTTATTTTTCTTAGATAACAAGCAACATATTTTAACTGCTTTTAAAAATTAATAACTATTTTGAATTTATAAGGTATACATCCAATGAGGATATTTCCATGAGTTGGGTTCCTAAATGTAAACAAACAACCTAAATTTATGCTAAATGTTCCTACATACAACTATTTATGTTTGTAAAAAAAGATGTTATGTTTGTCACACAAAATAGGATGCGTCTCAAGAGTGAAAAATTACTCTTTACTCAGCCATCATAAACTAAGGCTTTGTCTAATGGTTTTAATATCAGCATGAAGAGAAACTAACATAAAAAAATAATCAAATGTCAACTATTCCTTCCCCAAACCAGATTAAGACATTGTCCCTAATGCCAAAATATAGATAAGAAGAGTGAAGAAGAAATTACCTAAAATGGTAGTTATTGAAAATGAAAAACCTGAAATAACTTATTCCAAAATAAAGAAAAATGTTGATAGTAAAACTAAAAGACAAGATAAACAGATCCACAAGTCTAGATTGTTCTCTTCCATAGTGCTTCATCACTTATTAAAATTAACAAACCTCTAAAGAAAGAAAATAAAATAACAAAAGTAAAATGACATTAATGTATAGTAGTTGTGATTGTGACTCACATCTTCCACTGATTTTATGTCCAGTAATGGCTTCAACGCCTTCTATGAGTTGGGAATATCCTTCTCGTCTAGTTTTTTTACAGGTTGGTAAACAGGGTCGTTTAAAGTTAGATTTTCAAGACTGTAGCGTTCTCGTTCTCTATGAAAAATCCACCATAAACCAAGAAGTTCACGTTGCACTAATCCACAAGAATGTGTTTCAAGAGTCAATCGGATATTATCCGAAGAATCCTTACGCAGGTCATTCTTAATGAATTGTCGTTTACCTTCTCGATTTTTGGACATTATCCCTAAGGAACGATATTTAGTATCATAATTCCACTGACCACATTTGTAACAAACTTGTAACCTTTTCGCTCTTTGCTTTTTGGCATAAGAGCTTTTGCCTAGGCCAGACATGCGGGGCACAAATATATCTGGGATTTCACCAGTCAAACGGACCTTATCTTCAATTAACCAATGCACATCTTGAGGAATGCCTTTGTGCATTAAAACTCTGAATCTTTCACGTCTAGCTTGATAAATCCTTTTAAGAACATTTAATGGGAGAGAGGGAAAGTATTTTCGCAAAGCAGAAAGAACAGAATCCATTGGTGAGAAAAATTGAGAGAGTAGAGAAAGAAATAAGTTATTATGCGAAACTGAGATAACCGACTTGAAAGCCTTGGAGTACCGTATCCGCCATTAAACCGGGAAGAAATGGATCCTAATTTTTAACAATTTTCAAAGGCTTTGTAGAATGTGTGTGCGTTTTTAAATAAAGATGGCCAGTAAAATTCAGATTGCAAAATTTTTACAGTTGTTTTCTTTCATAAAAAATGCCCTCCGCACATTTCAAAATGAGAAAATTCAATAATATTTTTTATCTCAACCTCAGGTATGCATCTCGTAAATATCTGGTTAGGACAATATTTAAAAATATAAGAGTCATCCCAATAAAAAATTTTCACCTCATGTAGAAATTTCTTTTCATCTTGGATACTCCATTAAGCTAGCATCTGTCTTGTCACAAAAAAAAAATTAAAAATATTAGCAAAATAAGGTACTGTAGTGGCAGAAAATAAAAATTTATCAGGAAAACAATAATTTATGGGTGCTGCCTCAATTGGTGAATCCGTTGTCAGTACTGACAAACAGTCAACGACAACATTTTTAGAGCATTTCTTATCCTTTATCACATTGTTGAATTCTTGCAGTAATATGATTCATCGTATCAGCCTTGATTTAACATTTTTGTTTGACATTAGGTACTTCAATTCTTTAGGTAAGAGCTTTAACTCTATTATGGGGATTTTATTTTACTTATCAACTTTTGGTTTCCAACATGTGTTTCCTTCTACCTCTTCGATGTGGTTTTTCACAATAGTGTCAATGATGCAAAATTCCTCATTTTCAACTTCATTTTTAGGAGGTTGCTTAATCAAGTTAAAAACATTTAACTCTAATGTCATATTTCCAATTGTCAGTTTCATCAATCGATTCGTGCAATTAATCAAAGCATTAGAGGTTGCTTAAAATGGACGTCCTAAGGTAACAGGTATTGAATTCTTGATTTCCACCAGTGGTGTGTCCAAAACAATAAAATCCACAAGATATATGAATTTATAAACTTGGACTAACACATCTTCAATGATTCCTCGGGGCACTTTGATTGATCTGTTAGCAAGCAAAAGAATTACTTTGGTTGATTTTAAATCACCTAAATTTAGTTTTTGGTAAACTAAATATGGAAGTCCCAAGATCAAGTAATGCTTGCTCAATTATATGTTCTCCAATAAAACATGAAATTGTTGGACAACCAGGATCCTTGTATTTCAAAGCAGTGCTATTTTGAATAACAGAACTTACATGTTTGGCCAAGAAGGCTTTCTTTTTCACATTCAGTTTTCTTTTAACAGTGCGCAAATCCTTTAAAAATTTGACATAAGAAAATACCTATTTGATTGCATCCAACAAGGGGATATTGATCTTTATCTGCTTGAAAATATCCAAAATTTCAGGATTTTAATTTATCTTCTTATGAACAGTTAACGCCTGAGGAAATGGAGGTGCTGGTGGAGATTCAATTTGTTCTTCGCTTGGTATAAGTTCAACCCATTCTTTACTCTTAGAAGTTGACTCATCGTCTTCTTTACAAGGATCAGGATTGGATTTTTCAATAACCGTACCACTGTGGAGTATAATGATTGACTTCACTTGATCCATAGTTTAACCTTTGAGTTTTGGTTGTGGTTGAGAAGAAAACTGTCATTTCTCGTAAATGTTAAGTGCAGATGTAAATTTTGGAAGATTATCTTTTAAATCAATCATGGCTTGACTTGTTTGAGCATTGATTGACTCTTACTTTTCAATGAATGAATGCAATGTATCTTTAAGTTTTTTCTTAAAAGGTGGAACATATGGTGCATACGCTTGAGATTGTTGAAAATTTTGTTGGGTGTGCAAAGGTGGTTGTGAAGGTTGAGCATGATTATCATTTCTTCAACTGAAGTTTGGATGATTTCTCCAACCAGGATTGTTAGTTTGAAAGTATGGATTTTGCGTTGGCTTTTAAAGTTGTTCAATGCATTGACTTGTTCATGGAGACATTAGTAAGGTTGCGCAATTTTTAGTGGAATGGTTATTGATCTCACAAATGTGACAAACAATTTCTTCAATAGATTTTAAATGATCAGTTTTCTTCATTTCTGATGCCTCAACCTTTCTAGCTAGAGATGCAAATTTTGCTTGAAGATCATTATCTTCCTTAAGATGATAGATGCCTCCACTAGATGTAAGAGATTGAGTCTTACCTGAAGCCTCATAGGTACAACCTGTGTCCTAAATTTATGTATTTTTTGCTAGCATGTCTAGGTAATTCATTGATTCATCATGATCTTTATCCTCAAATGTTTTATTGCACATTAATTATACCATTTGTCTTTCCCCAGATAAAGAACAATAAAAGGAAGGAGGCTTAGCCGTCCAGATAATGTACAAAGAAAAAAAAATGAACTTGTACTTTAATTTTACTTCCTTAGCAACGGTGCCAAAAATTTGCTACACTTTAGCAGTTGCAACACAAGTGTTGGTTGTTGCAAGTAATAAAATCTCGGGAGTCTGAATGTCGAACCACAGGGAAGTGAATTAAGAAATACAAAATATAGATTTTTAATAAAGAAAGTTTTGGTACAATATGTGAACAAGTGTGAATTGAAATTTAAATTCAAAGAAATAACTAAGGTTAGGGGATCCACTTTTAGTATATCGGTTATAGTTAATTTTAGCCTATCTTGTCACTCAATTGGGATCCATATGTAAAGGAGGTCCCAATCGGAGAATTTAATTAGTATTAGCTTTCATTGATCTTAAAACACTAATACTTGTAAATGAGTTCAAGTATCCATTATGTCAACCTTTGTCCACAATAACTCAAGATTTTAATATAGTCAGCTTAGCTATAGAGGGAATCAAGTAGCTCTTGTATAAATGATTTGACTATGATGAATTAAGACTCTCAATTAATAAGGAGGGTGGTTAAAACGATTGAGAAAGTTAATACCGTTAACGTTACAATAGAACAAGAAGAAAACACTTAGATAGAGATTTGGTATTGAAAATAAGAACTTGAACAAAGGATAAAAAGGTAACTTTGATACAAAAATATAAATGGGGCCTAAGAAATGGCATGCATTCGTCCTCCCCCCCCCCCCCCCCCCCAACCAAGGTGAGTATTTATAGAGTTTTGGGTTTGGTAAAATGGTAAAATAGAATTGTAAAATGTAGCTAAATCCAAATCAACAAAGGCAGGCTGCTTTTTTTTTTTAATTTTTTGACCACCGTACACATCGAATTAGCTCTTTTTCAAATCACAAAATTTGTAGATCTCTTCTTTATCTTCAAAATGATAACTTTCTCATTCAAATCGAACATCTGTAGCTCACGTTATGATTTTTCTACCGAAACTACTCTTCAGCAAACGAAGAACAAATGGTCTCATCTATAATCAGATTTTGGCAATGAAAACAATCAAATTAACTTTCAAAATTAGGATGAGTCGAAAATCTATCTGTTGGCATTCGGATGAATTTGGAATTTTTCAGTACCGACATCTATAGGTCCAGATATGATTTTTCTTGTGAAGGGTCGTCAAGTGATGATTTTACCTACAGAAGAAAAATAATTATTTAATAAATATATTTTAATATTAATGAATAGTAAGCCGTGTATGTACGGTAAATATGTGTATGAATAGTGAAATATGCATACAAATAGTAAGTCAGTGAATAGTAATCATGAATAGTAAATTGGTGAATAGTAACCTGGTGGAAAAAGGGCTTAAATTAGAAAAATTAATCACACTCAAAGTGTATAATGATAATTTAAACCCTTAACAGCAATACACTTATAAGTATTTATGACACCCCCTAATCAGGTTCTTGCTAGTCCCTAGCAAGTACAACCTAAGAAAACAAACAAAACACTTACTATTCATAAACATATTTCACTGTTAGTACGCGTATTTACTGTACATAAGTGGTTTATTGTTCATTAATATTAAAATATATATATTAAATAATTATTTTTCTTATGTAGGTACAATCATCACTTCGCAACCCTTCACTAAAAAAATCATATCTGGAGTTGTAGATGTTGGAATTAATTGATTCCAAATTTATCCTGAAGCCAACACATAGATCTTTGACCCATCTTTATTCCAACAGCTAGTTTGTTTATTTTCATTTCTGAAATATGTAGATGAGACCATTCGTTCTTCCGCGTGCTAAAGAACAATTTCTGTAGAAAAATCATAACTAGAGCGATAGATGTCTGATTTAAATGAGGAAGCTATCGGTTTAAAGATAAAGAAGAGATCTACAAATTTTTTGCTTTGAGGAAGAGTTGATTCGATGTGTACGGTGGTCGTAAAATTAAAAGAAGCAGCAGACCGCCTTTGTTGATTTGGATTTACCTACATTTTACAATTCTATTTTACCATTTGACCCAACCCAAAACTCTATAAATAGGCACATTGGGAGAGGACAAATTTATGCCATTTTGTAGGCTTCATTTATGTTTTTGTATCAAAGTTAGCCTTTCTCCTTTGTTCAAGTTATTGTTTTGAATACCAAAGCTCTATCCAAGTGTTTTCTTCTTGTTTTACCTTTGATCATTCAATTCATGTTCATTTCATTTTTTTATATGTTGCTTATTTTTATCATGGCTAGCTAATCTTTCTTTTACTAAGGTGAAAGGGTGAAGCTTTTGATGTAAAAGTTATGGCTGATTTGAATGGATCGTAACATTGACGGTATTAACTTTCTCAATCATTTTAACCACCATCCTTGTTAAGTGGGAGTCTTGATTCATCGCAGTCAAATCATTGGCACAAAAGCTGCTTGATTCCCTCTGTCGAACGTGGCTAAGCAGGTTATATTGGAATACAGCCTGCTTAGCCACGTTTTGCAGAGGGAATCAAGTAGCTTTTATATCAATGATTTGACTGTGATAATTCAAGACTCCCACTTAACAATGATAGTGGGAGTTAATGTTACGATCGAAGAATTAGCCATGACCTTTATACCAAAAGCTTCACCATTTCACCTTAGCAAAAGAAAGATTAGTTAGCCATGATAAAAGTAAGCAACATATAAAAAGATGAAATGAACATGAATTGAAAGATCAAATGTAGGCCAAGAAGAAGAACAAAAAGAAAATACTTGGACAGAGCTTCGATATTGAAAACAAGAACTTGAACAAAGGAGAAAAGCTAACTTTGATACAAAGACATAAAGGAGGCCTAAGAATTGGCATGCATTCTTCCTCCCCCCAAGGTGCCTATTTTTAGAGTTTTGGGTTGGGTGAAATGGTAAAATAGAATTGTAAAATGTAGGTAAATACAAATCAACAAAAGCGGGCTACAACTTATTTTAAATTTTTGACCATTTTACACATCGAATCATCTCTTCCTCAAAGCATGAAACATGTAGATCTTTTCTTTATCTTCAAAATGATGGCTTACTCATTCAAATTGGACATCTGTAGCTTGAGTTATGATTTTTCTACCAAAACTGCTCTTCAGTACACAGAAAAATGAATAGTCTCATCTATAATAAGATTTCAACAATGAAAATGATGAAACTAGCTCTCAGAATGAAGATGGGTCAAATATCTATGTGTTGGCTTTCGGATGAATTTAGAATCGGTCAATTCCGACATCTACAGCTCCAGATATGATTTTTCTCGTGAATGATCACCAAGTGATGATTGTACCTACATAAAAAAATAATTATTTAATATATATTTTTTAATATTAATTAACAGTAAACCACGTATGTACAGTAAATATGCGTACGGACAATGAAATATGTGTATAGATAGTAAGTCGATGAATAGTAACTATGAATAGTGAGTCGGTAAATAGTAACTATGAATACTAAATTAGTGAATAGTAACCCGGTGGAAAAAGTGCTTCAAATTGGAGAAATGAATCACACTCAAAGTGTATAATGATAATTTAAACCCTTAACAGCAATACACTTATGAGTATTCATCACACCTCCCAACCAGGTTATTGCTAGTCCCTAGCAAATGCAACATAAAAAAAAAACTAAGAAAATAAACAAAACACATAATCTAACAACTCACGATAAATCATGCTATGAATATATAACACTTGTAAACTTGACTTGAAGTAATTAATGGAAAAAGAAAAAAATTAAGTCCTTGTTACCAAAGGTAGAGGATCACTCCCTAAGTATTTACACTCATTTTATGGTAGATTTGTGAACAGCTTAATCTATGTTTTTCAATCTGGAATTTGTAAGGGGATCTAACTTCACCTTCACTAGATTCTCAAAATGGATTGCATGTAAAATTTAAATTCTATGATCTTTATACAAGGTTATAATGAGGTTGGCTTTAGTGAAAGCGGGAATCGGATGGAGGTTTTTTAATGGTGGAGTTTAAGAGAACTAGCAATACAATGGACAATAAATTTGAGCACCTCAAACACTAATACCCAAAGTTTCCAAGTCATCTAAAAAACATAATTCCCTATCAACACATGAGTTTAGAAAATAAATATGGTTGACTTTTAAACTTATTAAACTTAACACCATTTTTTTCTTTTTTTTTTCTTTTCTCTCTTTGTTTTTTTCTCTCTCTCTCCATTTCAAAATGACAGGCCTCATTTGACTTGTACAAATATTAAGGTTGAAGTTATTTTATTTTTTTTGAAAACTCTCTCCCATAATTATGCATTTTTCTGTCATAAAAAGATAAAGAATATGTCTTTCATCTTTACTTTAGTATGGATTCACATGGGTATGAGCATATATAATTTTACTTGGAAAGGAAAGGGACCAAATTTTTTTATACTGCCATAAAAGAAAAAGAGGCCAAGTATTATGAAATGAAAGAGTTTTTTTTTTAGTTTTATTTTTTTACTTTATTTTGCAAGGACTTTTTCTTATTATCTCGCTTTTGCCTTTTCCTACCATAAATAACAAATCAACTTTTGTTTAAAACTCAACCATCCAATAATATACGCTCAAATTTTGATGATTCCTTCAACCAGGATTGTAAATTTGTGAGCATGGATTTTGGTTGGCTTCTTAAAGTTGTTCAATGCATTGACTTGTTTATGGAGGCATTCTTTGAAAGAGGGCATGGTTGGCATGATTGATACTTGAACCCATTAGCAAGTATTGGTGTTATAAGATTAATGAACTACCCTCCTTGTTAAGTGGGAGTCTTGACTCTTCATAGTCGAATCATTGGCAGAAAAACTGCATGATTTCCTCTGTAGAACATGGCTAAGTTGGCTATATTGGAATCTTGAGTTATTGTGGTTAAAGGTTAGCATGATAGATACTTGAACCCATTAGCAAGCATTGGTGTTATAAGATTAATGAACTACTCTTCTTATTAAGTAGGAGTCTTGATTCATTATAGTCAATCATTGGCACAAAAGCTACTTGATTCCCTATGTAGATCGTGGCTTTGCCGGCTATATTGGAATATTGAGTTATTGTGGACAAAGGTTGACATGATGGATACTTGAACCCATTAGTAAGCGTTGGTGTTATAAGACTAATGAACTACCTTCCTTGTTAAGTGGGAGTCTTGATTCATCATAGTCGAATCATTGACACAAAAGCTACTTGATTCCCTCTGTAGAATGTGGTTTGCTGGCTATATTGGAATCTTGAGTATTGTAGACAAAGGTTGGCATGAAGGATACCTGAACCCATTAGCAAGTGTTGGTGTTTTAAGATCAATGAAAGCTAATGCTAACTAAATTCCCCGATTGGGACCTCGTCTATGTATGGATCCCAATTGAGTGGTAAGATGGGCTAAAATTAATCATAGCCGATATATTAAAAGTGGATCCCCTAACTTTAGCTATTTATTTGAATTTGAGTTTTTAATCAACATTTGTTCACACCTTGTACCAAAACCTTTCCTTCTTACCAAATCTTTATTTTGTATTTCTTAATTCACTTTATTGTGGTTTGACACTCGGACTTCTGAGATTTTATTACTTGCGACAACATACGCTTGGGTACTTACAACTACCAGAGTGTAGCAAGTTTTTGACACCGTTGCCGGGGAAGTAAAATTAGAGTACAAGTTCATTTTTTTTCTTTTTGTTCTATTTTTTTATTTTGTTTGTTATAAGGAAGGCTGAGCTTCCTGCTTCTTAATTTTTGTTAATCTTATTTTTTTATTTTTGTAATTGTTGAAAGGACGGTTAAGCTTCCTATCTCTTGTGTTCTTTATCTGAAAGGCTGAGCCTCCTACCTTTTTTTTCTTGTTCATCTTACTTTCTTTTTATTTATTTATTTATTATTGTTCAATGGAAGGCTATGCCAAATAAATCTTTTGTTCATAAAATGGAAGGCTGACCCTCCTATCTCTTTTTATTATTGATATTTATTTTTCTTGTTATTATTTTATTTATGCATGAAAATTTAGTCACATGCATCAAGTAGTAGACTGGTCAGAGAATCTTTATCTTCTTCAAACATGGCTGAACACATTAATGTAGAAGAAGATAATCATTCTCTACATAATGACCAAAATCAATCTAGGACACTTCGAGAACACATGAACTCCATAAAAAATAGTACTCCTTGATGTTTAATTTTTCATGCTGATGCATGTAACTTCAACTTCAAGCTAAGTATTATTCAACTTTTCACAACTTTGATTTTGAAAATCCATACTTACATTTGAGAGAATTTGAGGAAGTCTGTCACACATATAATAACATAAATTGTAGTATGAACACAAGCTTAAGCTTTTTTCCTTTTTCTTTAAAAGATAAATCTAAAACTTAGCTATAGAATCGTAGATCTGGCTCTATTAATTCATGGATGAATTGTAACAAGAATTTTTGAAATTTTTTTTTCCTGTTCACAGAATAAATTATTTCAAAAGGCAAATCACCAATTTAACACAAAGACTAGGAGAGACTTTTTTACCAATGTTGAGATAGATACAAAGATTTACTTAATATATGCCCATATCATGGTTTTGAAACATGAAGATTAGTCTCACATTTTTATGAAGGTTTGACACCTAAGGAAAGGCAAATGGTGGAATTGATATGCAATGGAACATTTGAGGATGAAGATGCTGATGAGGCAATGAATTACCTAGACCTATTAACAGAGAATGTAGAGAATTGGGACACTACTGGTAATTATAAGGCCGCAGGTAAGACTCAATCACCTGAATCTAGTGGATGCATGTAACATCTTAAGGAATATAATGACTTCCAAGCAAAATTTGCATCTCTAGCTAGAAAGATTGAGGCTTTAGAAATGAAAAAAGTTGGCCAATTAAAATCTGTTGAAGAAATTGTTTGTCACATTTTTTAGAACAATGACCATTCCACTAGCAATTGCCCAACCTTGCCCTCTTTTAAAAAATGTCTCCATGAACAAGTCAACGCATTGAACAGCTTCAAGAAGCCAACCCAAAGTCCATACTCACAAACTTACAATCCTAGTTGGAGGAATCAAACAAATTTTAGTTGGAGATATGATAATCATGCTCAACCTTCACAACCACCTTTGCACACCCAATAAAATTTTCAACAATCTCAAGGGTATGCACCATATGTTCTTCATTTTAGGAAAAATTTTGAAGATACATTGCATTTATTCATTGAAAAGCAAGAGTCAATCAATGCTAAAGCAAGTCAAACCATGATTGATTTGAAAGATACTCTTGCAAAATTTACATATATACTCAACATTTAGGGGAAAGGGAAGTTTCCTTCTCAACTACAACTAAATCTCAAAGGTCAAACTATGGATCAAGTGAAGCCAATCATTATACTCCGCAGCGATAAGGTTATTGAAAAATCCATTCCTAATCCTTGTAAAGAAGACGATAAGTCAACTTCTCAAAATAAAGTAGGGGTTGAACCTATACCAAGCGAAGAACAAATTGAATTTCCCCCAGCAACTCCATTTCCTCAAGCGTTAATTGTTCGTAAGAAGGTGAATCAAAATCCTAAAATTTTGGATATTTTCAAGTAGATAAAGATTAATATCCCTTTGTTGGATGCAATTAAAAAGGTACCTTCTTATGCCAAATTTTTGAAGGATTTGTCCATTGTTAAAAGAAAACTAAATGTGAAAAAGAAAGCCTTCTTGGCCGAACAGGCAAGTTGTGTTATTCAAAATAATACTACTTTGAAATGCAAGGAACATGGTTGTCCAACAATTTCATGTTTCATTAGAGAATATAAAATTGAACAAGCATTATTTGATCTTAGGGCTAGTGTAAACTTACTTCTACATTCAGTTTACCAAAAACTAAATTTGGGTGAGTTAAAACAAACCGAAGTAACTCTTTTGCTTACTAACAGATCAGTGAAAGTACCTAGAGGAGTCATTGAAGATGTGTTAGTCCAAGTTGATAAATTCATATATCTTGTGGATTTTATTGTTTTGGACACACCACTAGTAGAAATCAAGAATTCAATACCTGTTATCTTGGGACGCCTATTTTTAGCAACGTCTAATGGTTTGATTAATTGCAGGAATAGATTGATGAAACTGACATTTGGGAATATGATATTGAAGTTAAATGTTTTTAATTTGCTTAAGCAAGCTCCTGAAAAGGAAGATGAAAATGAAGAAGTTTGCATCATTGACACTATTGTGAAAAACCACATCGAAGAGGTAAAAGGAACACATTAAAAAGAAAAATAAAATCTCCACAATAGAGTTGAAGTTCTTACCCAAAGAATTGAAGCACCTAATGTCTAAGAAAGATGCTAAATCAAGGTTGATACGCTGGGTCATATTACTTCAAGAATTCAATATTGTAATCAAAGATAAGAAGGGCTCTAAAAATATTGTCGCTGACTATTTGTCAAGATTGACAAACAGATTCAACAATTGAGGCTGCACCTATAAATTATTGTTTTCTTGATGAATTTTTATTTTCTGTCACTACAGTACCTTGGTTTACTAATATTGTCAATTTTTTTTGTGACAGGATGGATGCCAGCTCAAAGTAGTATCCAAGATAATAAGAAATTTCTACATGAGGTGAAAAATTTTTATTGGGATGACTCTTATCTTTTCATATACTGTCCTGACCAGATATTTATGAGATGCATGCCTGAGGATGAGGTAAAAACTGTCATTGAATTTTCTCATTTTGAAACATGTGGAGGGCATTTTTTGTCAAAGAAAACAGTTGTAAAGATTTTGCATCCTGAATTTTACTGCCCCTATTTGTTTAAAAACGCACATGCATTCTGTAAAGCCTTTGAAAATTGTCAAAAATTAGGATCTATTTCTTCCCGATTAAGTGGCGGATACAATACTCCATGGCTCTCAAGTCAGTTATCTCAGTTTCCTAAAATAATAGATTTTTTTCTCTCCTCTCCCAATTTTTTCTCACCAATGGATTCTGTTCTTTCTACTTTGCGAAAATACTTTCCTTCTCTTCCAATGAATGTTCTTAAAAGGATTTAACCAAGCTGGATGTGAATGATAAGAGTTTTGATGCACAAAGGCATTCCTGAAGATGTGCATTGGTTAATTGAAGCTAAGGTCCGTTTGGCTGGAGAAATCCTAGATACATTTATGCTCCGTATGTCTGGCTTAGGCAAAAGCTCTTATGCCAAAAAGCAAAGAGCGAAAAAGTTACAAGTCTATTACAAATGTGGTTAATGGAATTGTGATACTAAATGCTGTTCTTTAGGGATGATGTCCGATAATCGAGAAGATAAAAGACAATTCATTAAGAATGGCTTGCGTAAGGATTCTTTGGATAATATCCAATTGACTCTTGAAGCACATTCTTGTGGATTAGTGCAATGTGAACTTCTTGATTTATGGAGGATTTTTCTTAGAGAACAAGAATGTTACAGTCTTGGGAATTTGACTTTAAACGACCTTGTTTGCCATTTTATAAAAAAAAACTGGATGGGAAACATATCCCCGACTCATAAAAGGCATTGAAGCCGTTATTGGACATAAAACCAGTGGAAGATTTGAGCCACAATCACAATAATGCACATTAATGTCATTTTTCTTTTGGTATTTTTTTTTCTTTCTTTACAAGTTGTTAATCTTAATAAGTGATGAAGTACTATGGAAGAGAGCACTATGGACTTGTGGATTTGTTTATCTTGTCTTTTAGTTTTACTATCATTATTTTCTTTATTTTGGTTTAAGTTATTTCAGGTTTTTCATTTTCAATAACTACCATTTTAGGTAATTTCTTCTTCACTCTTCTTATCTATATTTTGATATTAGGGACAACGTCTTAATCAGGTTGGGGGGAGGGATAGTTGACATTTGAATTTTTTTTAGGTTACTTTCTTTTCATGTTGATATTCAAACTCTTGAAATAGTTGAACACACCAAAAGCTTCCTATCTTCACAGTTTGACATGAAAGATCTAGGGGAAGCTAGTGTAATTTTGGGTGTTAAAATCATAAGGAAAGAAAGTTGCTTAATGTTGTCATAGGAGCACTATGTTTAAAAACTTCTAATGAAGTTTAACTATTTTGAGGTGACACCTGTGAGCACTCCTTATGATGCAAACACACAATTAAAGAAAAATAAAGGTGAAAGTGTTGCTCAACAAGAGTATGCACAAATTATTGGAAGTCTGATGCACTTAATGAACTTCACTCGACCTGACATAGCTTATGCTGTGTTTAGATTGAGTAGATATACTCAAAATCCGAATGAAGAACATTGGAATGCTTTGGTAAGAATTATGAAATATCTCAAAGGTACCATGAAATGTGGTACCATGTATAGTGGTTTTCCCGCTGTACTAGAAGGGTACAGTGATACTAATTGGATTTCTGACTCTGATGAAACCAAATCTACTAGTGGGTACATTTTTACTCTTGGTGGTGGAGCTGTGTCTTGGAAATCTTCAAAGCAAACCATCATTGCCAGATCCACTATGGAGTCAGAATTTATAGCCTTAGAAATGGTTGGAAGTGAAGCTGAGTGGTTGAAAAACTTCTTAGCAGATATACCATTGGGTATAAATCCAATGCTTTCTATGTCTATGCATTGTGATTGCCAAGCGGCAATAGCGATTGAAAAAAATAAAACTTACAATGGCAAAAATAGACACATTCGATTAACACATGATTTTGTAAAACAGCTGCTTAATGATGGTGTTATATTGATCGATTATGTAAAGTTAGAAGTGAATTTGGCCGATCCTTTGACTAAACCTCTGGGAAGGAAAATGATATATGAAACATCGAGGGGAATAGGACTATTGCCAACTTGAGTCAATAGTGATGGTAACCCAACCTATGTGATTGGAGATCCCATGAATTAGCTTCATATGGGTAATAACAATTCACTGTTAGACCTGGAAGCATTATCGAAACTTTTCCTTAAAAAGTCCATCCTATGGTGTAGATAATGCAAATACTGCATTTACTAGAGGATGAACAAAAAGCTCTTAATGATTTACATAAACCATGATGGGTAGTGTATTTATGCAGTATACACTTGATGGAATCACCTATATGAGTGTAGGAGTGAAGCCGCTCCTATGAGATTTGTGGCAGAATCTCTAAAGCACTCATGAAAACCAGAACATGCGCATGGCCGATAAGCGCAACACCGCGATGAACAGCAGAAATTGTGGGGGTGTAATGTGATCAATGAATCACTTAAATTACAAAAGGGTATTTGGTTCATAGAAACTAAATGCTTCACCAAGTACTCTGTAAGTTAAGTATCATTAGCTTTAGGACTGGTTCATAGTCTAATAGACACCAGCCACGATGCATTGCATTCTTGAGCTTGAAGCCAGCAAGAAACTTTGAAGTAATGCCTTTTGAAATATGTGGGGCATTGTTGTCAAGTATTCCAAAAGGCATATCCCACATGGCTTGGACAATGAGAGTTTCTAGACTTTATAAGTTACCATGCCCAAGTGGGCTAGGTAAGAAAGAAAGTAGTAATGTGCTCGCGCGCACAAGATGGGCCAAAACAGTGGAAATAGCCCGATTCCCCCCCCTAGCGCGCAAAGTATCACGAGGCCCAGTCCAAGTCAATTTTTACATTTTTCTGAATTTACTTTTTTATCCTTACCCGAAAAACATTGATTTTCACATGTTGGAAAACAAAACGGGCTTAACGTACAAAATCATAACCGATATTAATTTTGTAACTCCCCACATTATTACCCCAATGTTTAAATTCGGACCACTGCTACCTATAAATACCCACTTCCACTCCATTCTCAGATCACACCGCTTTCGAGCTCTCTTTTCTCTCCCCCTCCTGGTTTGATCCTTGCTGGTTCTTGTGTTTCTGTTGATTCCTAGAGTATCCCGGGTGTGAGTGCACACTTCCCGGAAGATCCGTTGTATCCTGGGGGATTTTCGCAGACCTGTTCTCCTGCACGCTTTGGAGAGTCGCGAGCTATAATCCTTGAGGACAGTGAATACACTCCTCGGGTTGCTGGTGGTCCGTGATTGTTACAACTCAATTATTCCAACAAGATATACATAGATTGAAAGATAAAAGGAAGAACAAGAAGAAAAAAATGAATAAAATACTTGGACAAAGCTTCAGTATTGAAAATAAGAACAAAACTGAAGAAGAAAAGCTAAAGATGATACAAGAACATAAAAATGGCCTAAGAAATGGCATGAATTCGTCGTCCCCCTCAAGGTGCCTATTTATAGAGTTTTGGGTCGTGTGAAATGGTAAAATAGAATTGTAAAATGTAGGTAAATACAAATCAACAAAGGCGGACTGCCTTTTTTTTAATTTTTCGACCACCGCACACATCAAATCAGCTCTTCCTTAAAGCACAAAATTTGTAGATCTCTTCTTTATCTTCAAAGCTCATTCAAATTGGACATTTGTAGCTCAAGTTATGATTTTTCTACCGAAACTGTTCTTTAGCACATGGAAGAGCGAATGGTCTCATCTATAATCAGATTTTGGTAATGAAAATGATCAAACTAGCTCTCAGAATTAAGATGAGTAGAAGATCTATGTGTTGGCTTTCGGATGAATTTAGAATCACTTAGTTCCGACATCTACAGCTCCAAATATTATTTTTCTTGTGAAGGGTCTCCAAGTGATGATTTTAACTACATAAAAAATAATTATTTAATAAATATATGTTAATATTAATGAATAGTAAATAGCGTATGTACAGTGAAATACGTGAATGAATAGTAAGTCAATGAATAATAACTATGAATAGTAAATTAGTGAATAGTAATCCGGTGGAAAAAGTGCTCAAATTAGAGAAATGAATCACACTCAAGGTGTATAATGATAATTTAAACCCTTAACAATAATACAGTTATGAGTGTTCATCAGCCCTCGCATGCTTCTGAGTGACTAAATTCATTGACACTTTTTACCTAATCTTCAAGTATGTATCTCCAGAATATTTGATCAGAGTAGTATTTGAAAAAATAAGGGTCATCCTAACAAAAGTTTTTCACATATCGTAAAAATTTCTTCTTATTTTGGACACTCCATTGAGCTGGTGTCCGTCTTGTCACAAAAAAATTAACGATGTTAGCAAATCAAGGAAATGTAAAATTGACGATGTTAGCAAATCAAGGAAATATAGTGTAAGAGAATAAAAATTCATCAGGAAAATAATTATTTATGGGTGTAGCCGCAATTGATGAATCCATTGTTAGCCTTGACAAATGGTCAGCGCCAACATTTTTTGTACTTTTCTTATACTTGATCACAATGTTGAACTCTTGAAGTACGAAGATCCAATGTATCAGCCTTGGTTTAGCATGTTGCTTTGACTTTATGTACTTGATAACATAATGATTAATGTAAACAATGGTTGTTGAACCAACTAAATAAGAGCAAAATTTATTCAATGCCTATATTACTGCCTGTAGTTTTTTTTTCAGTAGTAGCATAGTTCATTTGCACTGTTCAAAGTTTTACTTGTATAATAAATTACATATGATTTACTTTCCTTTTTCCATCCTAGAACAGCAGCAACTGAATAATCACTAGTATCACACATTACCTCAAAAGGTAAAGACCAGTTTGCTGGTTGCATGATTAAAGAGGATGTTAGAAGGCCAATTCACTTATCAAAATAATTTTGGCATTCTTGAGTTTGTTTAAATGAAGTATCTTTTGCATGAAGGTTGCAAAGGGGTCTAGATATTTCTCTGATCCTTTTAATGAACCTTTAATAAAATCCTGTATGTTCTAAAAATGAGCGGATTTCCCTAACTGTTTTTTTGTGGAGGTAATTGAGCAATGAGCTCCATCTTTTCTATATCAACTTAAATTCTTTTGGAAGCTACAAAATGACCAAAAACAGTTGCAGAGATGATTATATAATGATATTTTTTCCAATTTTGTACCAAGTTTTTTTTTTCACATAGTTTTAAAATGTTTTCCAAGTTTTCAAGACAATTCTCAATGAAATTTCCATACAAGGTTAAATCATTCATGAAAACTTAAAGATATTTTTCAATCATGTCACTGAAAATACTCAGTATACATTTTTGAAATATTGTTGGGGGCATTGCATAGTCCAAATGGCATGTGTCTAAATGTAAAGGTTCTAAATTGACATGTGAATGTGGTCTTTTCTTGGTCCTTAAGATGTGTAGTGGAACATTTGAAGATAAAGATCTTAATGAGATAATGAATTACCTAGATCTACTAGCTTAGAATACACAGAATTAGGGCACTACTGGCACCTATGAGGCCATAGGTAAGACTTAATGTCTTGCATCTAGTGGAGGCATATGCCATCTTAAGGAGATAATGACCTTTAAGCAAAATTTGCATCTCTAGCGAGAAAGGTTAAGAAATTAGAAATAAAAAAACTGGTCAATTAAAATCTATTGAAGAAGTTGATAAAGCAAGAGTGGAGCTTTTTGCTCCATTGCCTCTACAAAAAATAATTAGGGAAGTTTCTTCATTTTTAGGACATGAAGGATTTTATCGAAGGTTCATTAAAGGGTTCAGTGACATAGTTTGACCCCTTTGCAACCTCCTTGCAAAAGATACTTCATTTGAATGGCCTCAAGAATTCTAAAATTTTTTTGATAAGTTAATTGACTTTCTAACATCTACTTCGATCATGTAACCCCTAGATTTGTCCTTACTTTTAATGTAATGTAATGCTAGTGATTATGTAGTTGGTGCTGTTTTAAGATAGAGAAAGTAAGGTATCTAATGTCAAAGCAAGATGCTAGACTAAGATTGATACGCTGGATCTTGTTACTTCAAGAGTTCAACATTGTGATCAAGGACAAAAAATGCACCAAAAGCATTGTAGCTGACCATTTGACAAGGTTGGCAGCAAATTCATCAACTGAGGCTACACTCATAAATGATTTTTTTCCTGATGAATTTTTATTCTCTGTCACTACAGTACTTGGGTCGTCAATTTTTTCATGACAGGACGGATGCCAGCTCAATGAAGTACTCAAGATAAGAAGAAATTTCTACATAAGGCTACAGCTAAATGAGTTTAAGGAGTTGAAAACTGATGTATATGAGAATTAAAAAATATATAAAGCTAGATCCAAAGCTTTTCATGACAAAATAATCTTAAGAAAAATGCTTGATGTTGGTAAAAAGATTTTGCTTTATAACTCTTGACTTCACATATTTCCTAGAAAATTAGGATCTAAATAGAGTGACCCTTTTGTTGTGAAACATGTTTATCCTTCTGGTGCCATTGATTTTGAAAATCCTAAAAATAGTAATGTATTTAAAGTGGATAAAGAGTTAAACCCATTTTTGGAGAATCATGATTTACATGAAGAAGCTGTTCATCTCAGTGATTCTCACAATGATTGTAGTAAGTAAATGTCAATATGTCTACTTTTTCTTTGATAGTTTTGTTTTAAGTTTCAATTCTTTTTCTTTTTCTTATTTTGTTTTTCTTCTTTTCTTGATTAAATAGCAGATACAGTACTCCTTCACTCTTAAGCCGGTTGTTTCAGTTTTACATAATAACTGATTTTTCTCTCCTCTATCTCAATTTCTTCTAAAGCTGGATTCTATTCTTTATAGTTTGCGAAATACTTCCTCTCTCCTAATAAATGTTCTTAGAAGGATTTACTAAGCTAGATGTGAAAGATTAAGAGTTTTGATGCACAAAGGTATTTCTAAAGACGTACATTGGTTAGTTGAAACTAAGGTTCATTTGGCTAGTGAAATCCCAAATACATTTGTGTCCTACATGCCTAGTTTAGGTAAAAGTTCTTGTGCCAAAAAGTGAAGAGCAAAAAGGGTACGAGTCTATCACAAATATGGTCAATGGACTTATAATACTGTATGCCATTCTTTAGGGATGATGTCTGATAATTGAGAAGATAAAATACAATTCACTAAAAATGGCATGAATAAGGATTCTTTGGATAATATTCGATTGACTCTTGAGATGCATTCTTGTGGGTTAGTACAAAATGAACTTTTTATTTTATGAAGTATTTTTTGGTAAAGAATGAGAGTGTTACAGTGTTGGTATTTTGACTTTAAAAGATCCCGTTTGTTAGTTTGTAAGAAAATTGGATGAGAAGCAAATCCTTGACTCATAGAAGGCGTTGAAGTCATTATTGGAGGTAAAACTAGAGGAAGATGTGAGCCATAATTATAACTATTGTACATACATGATGTTATTTTTTTTTTAATGTTCATTTTCTTCTGACAGTAATTTGCCTACTCATGTAGGTGTTATCATTGCATTATCATTTCATCTCTATAAATTCAAGTTATTCTTTTCATTTTTTACAAGGTTAAGGATAGAAATGAAGGGAACTTCAACTTGTTGATTCCTAAATATATGTGTATTTTGTTGATCTTTACCTGGAAACGATAAAGAGTTCATGAAGGCAGCAGACCATTTGGGTAGAGTACTAACTGAGCTAAAAATACATCTGGTATATGGGGTAGTGTCGGGATGATGAGAAGTGTAGCAACAATAGCCTTTGGAGAGGGTGGTCAAGTTTTGGTTATCATTCTTGCACCTTTGAAGTGGATTTCTGGAGGCAGGATTGAAGAAGAATTAGTAGTTCCAAATATGAAAGAGCATTTGTTTCAAATGCTTTGTACTTTTGATGGCTTTATTGCCCTACCAAGAAGGTTTGGTGCATTTTGGGGAAATTTTTTGAATTGCTTCCATGGTCCAACTTAAAACGCACCAGAAACTCGTTGGATTGTTGATTGTTAACAATTTCTTTGCATGTTTATTATCTTTCATACATCAAGTTGTGTAGGAGAAATTTCTCTCAGAAACGGCAAGACGGATCCTAATATCTGCATCAATTGCTAAAGAATTGCTAGATAAAATGCAAGCTGTTGTTACTATACCAAATCCAGTAATAATTTAGATAGACTGGGCATGGTAGTTGGGTAAAGGATACTTATGGGTCTAGTTTATCCAAATTACTGCTGGATCTGATTGAGGAACGAAAGCTTGCATTTTGTCTAGTGATTTTTTAGCAGTTGATACAAATATTAGGATCTGTCTTGCCATTTCTGAGAAAAATTTCTCTCATACAGCTTGATCTATGAAAGATAACAAAGTTACGCCATGGAAGTAATTTGGAAAATTTACTCCAATGTACCAAACCTTCTTGGTAGGGCAATAAAGCTATCAGAATTACAAAGCATTTGCAACAAATGCTCTTGCATATTTGGAACTACTAATTCTTCCTTAATCGTGCCTCCAGAAATCCATTTCAAAGGTGCAGGAATGATACCTAAAACTTGACTACTCCTAGAAAGGCTCAACTAGGACTCTATCCAAATGGTTTGTTGCCCTTAGGAACTCTTCATCCTTTCCAAGGAAATATCCACAAAATACACATATATTTCAGAATTTATGAGTTGAGATTCCCTTTATTTCTATCCTTCACCCTGTGAAAAATGGAAAGAAGAACTTGCATTTATAAAGATGAAAGGATAATGAAATGATAACACCTACATGAGTGGGTATATTATTGTTAGGTGAAAATGAAAATTTCTAAAAGTAACGACATGTATGTATAGTAGTTGTGATTGTACACCTACATGAGTAGGTAGATTATTGTCAAATGAAAATGAAAATTTTCAAAAGTAACGACATGTATGTATAGTTGTTGTGATTGTGGCTCACATCTTTCTCTTGTTTTACATTCAGTAACGGCTTCAATGCCTTCTATGAGTTGGCGATTTGCTTCCCATCCAGTTTTCTTATAAACTGGCAAATATGGTCTTTTAAAGTCAGATTCCAATACCGTAATGCTCTCGTTCTTTATGAAAAATAATCCATAAACCAAGAACTTTGTTTTGTACTAATCCACAAAAATGCGTCGAGTCAATTTGATATTATCTAAAGAATCCTTACTCATTCCATTCTTAATGAATTGTATTTTATCTTCTCGATTATCGGACACCATTCATAAAGAACGGCATCTAGTATTACAGGTCCATCAACCACATTTATGATAGACTTGTAACTTGTTTGCTTTTTGCTTTTTGACATAAAAGCTTTTGCTTAAGCCAGACATGTGGGACATAAATGCATTTGGGGTTTCACCAGCCAAACGGACCTTAGCTTTAATTAACCAACATACATATTTGAGAATATCTTTGTGCATCAAAACTCTTAATCTTTCACATATAGCTTGGTAAATCCTTTTAAGAACATTTATTGGGAAAGAGGGAAAGTATTTTAGCAAAGCAGAAAGAACAGAATCCATTTATAACAAGAAATTAAGAAAGGGGAGAGACAAATTAGTTATTATGAAAAATTGAAATAACTAACGTGAGAGCGACGGAGTGCCATTTCTGCCACTAAATCGGGAAAAGAAGAAAAGTAAAATAAGAGAGAGAGAAAATAAATGAAACTTAAAAGAAAACTATCTAAGAAGAGATGATATATTGATATTTACTTACCATGACCATTGTGAGGATCACTGAGATGAACAACTTCTTCTTGCAAATCATGATTCCCTAAAAATAGTTTAACCCTTTGTCCATTTACTTTAAACACATTATCATTTTTAGGATTTTCAATGTTAATAGCCCTATTAGGATAAACATGTTTCGCAACAAAAGGGCCATTCCATCTTGATCTTAGTTTACCAAGAAATATGTGATGTTGAGAGTTATAAAAAACCTTTTGACCAACCTCAAGTGTTTTTGTTACCCACTCCGGGGTAGTCCAGTTATGGTGCCAAAACTGTGCATTTAGACTCCCAGGATTGGTAATGTTCTGTAGGCCATCAGAACACTACCCTTAGTGTGCATACCCAAGTGGCCCTCTTGGGCACTATGTAAATATATGCATATTGGTCCAACCATCACACACATATTCACATTTCATGCACACCATGGCAGCAAAGAAGGAAAACACTAGCACAAGTCTTATTTTTGGCTTCCACACATTAGGCAATCTTGTTAAGTTCTAGTGGCCAGCTACTGCACCTGTAACTTCCACTAATAAACTGTATCATTCTAGTCTTATAACCCCATGTTCTCTTTGCTCCATTATCAAGTAGAGACTTAGAGAAAACCAAGGAATTTTGTTTTACATCAATAGCCCACCTATGGACCAAGTTATGGATTTTTGAAGTTGGTTACGAAATTCTGACCAAATGAACAGTAACTATGCCAACTTTGCAACATAATATCTTTGGCTACAGGGCTCTGAATCCAGAAATTCCAAAGCCCAGTTAACCCTCTAGATGTCCTCTAGGTGTGGTCAAAATTTCATACCAATATTCATTCTACATATGGAGATATTAAACTTTATGTCCAGAGTCGAAATTCTGGCAACTTTTGGACCATTTTGCCCATACAATTTTTCTAAACCATGCGAACACTTCATTCACACTGAGAAAACCCTCCAAGGCTATCCCATATATGTCCAATACACATATTAATTACATTCTCTTGCATCTAGCAACTTTATGTGGCCAAAACAGAATTTACAAGTAAGCAGCCTATCATTCACACTTAGGCAGCTTTGCACCACATCACTTACATAGCCAAAACATTACTCAAATGTTCACATACTTGTCTCATCTTACATACACTACATGTACATGCATACATGCACTACAATATGTTCTTAACTCAGCTAAATACGCACCCTAAGTTACAGGAGTGCCTGAAATGCAATGGACTCCATAAATAGGATGCTGGACAGCTGCTGCACAACACAGTAAGTACCACCATTAAAATTACCAAATGTGCTCCTAAAATCACCAAAATTTCCAGATCATAACTAGACACATGGAAGTTCATGTACCTGAAATTTAAGATCAAAACTCAAACCACAAAGGTTAGTTTGAAGGTGCTCATTCTGCTGGACCTGAAATGACAGAATTGAGGGGAGTAAGTTTCATTGAGAAACTTAGTAAGGGTAGCACTTGGTTTCTTAAGGTAATGTGATCCTCATTAAAAACTGCATCCAAAGAAACTAAAACACAAAAACCACAATGCATATATACAAGATATAGCAACCAAATGCAGCAGCCATTCACAACAAACAAACACATGAAATGCAGCAACAACAATAACCATAGGTTAGTCCGTAAAACATGCAATAAACTTAAATAAATCACTATGGCAGCCCTCCTCAAGCTAATGCTTGGCCTTAGGAGAATTTTAACAGTAGTTAGTACTAACTTTGGGCTCTAGAAACCCTTCTTTCTTACTGCCATCTTTAGCATGGTAACACTAAGGCCGAAACCTTGCCATGCTTCTTTTCCATTAACCCATACTTGGTTCCTAGAGCTTTTTGCTCTCTTCCAAGCATGGTCTTAGCTTCATGGATGTTTGGAAATACAGTAAACAATCCAGGAAACTTTAGAAAACTCTTATTTCGCTGCCATCTTTGTACACTTGACAGTAGGTCACAAAACCTTCAATAAGTGCACTCCCCTCACTAAGCTTGGTTCATCAAGCTCATGGCTCTGTTCCAAGCTTAGCCCTTGCTCCATGGTTGCTTGAAAATTACAGAAAACAGTCCATGAGAGCAAGAGAACCCTTACCTTGAGTGTATGCTGAAATTGGAGCTTGATCCTAGGTGCACCCAAGTTTTAGCACCACATAGGTTCCAATTGCCCTTTCTTGCTTTCTTTTGCCTGCAATTTTAATCTTGGAGGTATGGTGGCTATGGAAGAAGTGTGGGGGTGGAGAAGCTACGTTTTTTCTGCTGGAAGAAACCAAATGTGGGAGATAAAGACAAAGATAACCACTTATAAAGACTTTAGTGCACAAAACACACTTAATAGCCTTAGTTAAGCTTTATGTCATTTTCCTTGCTACAAGACCATGGTTTCTTAGTCTTCATTTCTTGGCCCACATTTGACTTTCTTGCCATGCTTTGGCCAGCCATCCCTTGAGTGGGATAAGTGATTTGGCCACTTGAATGGCCTTAAATGAGCTTAAGGGCACAAAAGACACTTAACAAGCTTAACCTTGCTTTATGTCATTTTCCTTCCCATTAATTATGGTCTCTTTGTCTTAAACTCATTGGTACACATGTTCCCACCAATGTTGACTAATTATCAAGCCTTGGCTGCCTCCCCCATAGTGGGAAAACTCCAAATTGCTCCATTTGACTTAAGTCAAAAACGTACACATCATAAGGCTTACACTAGGACACTTAGGTCCTTTATGCCTTTTTGTGTTTTCTTTGTCTTTAGTTGTCTTCCATGAGCAATTTGGTCCTCCAATAGCACTTTCATACCATTCATATTCCTCTCATAACTCTCCAAATCTTTTTCTTGAGAGTTTTACAATTGAGTACCCGAGTTTCCAAAATCTTACAAAAAAGTCCATAGGTTGCTTGACAAACAAGCAATCCTTAAGACTTTTCTTGGGGACCAAGTTGCCAACTTGGAACACTTTTGAGGAGATGTTGATTATGCCTTTTACCCCTCACACTTCAATCACTATGGTGAGAATTACACAATATAATGGTTTTTAGCCATTATGACATACTTGTAATTCTCCCATTTTATGAGGTGGTAACAGTTTTTCTTAAAATTTTTTAGTAATGACAAACTTTGGTTTTAGCATTTCTCAACTCCTTAAGCTGACTTAGTTGCAACCTATGCAATACATCAGCATCATCAAGATTTGAATTGAAAGCTATAATGTCCCAGTAAACTTTATGTTCAAGTTCCCAAGCAAATGATAGAGTTTTCCATAAACCAACATATAAGGAGACATACCTAATGATGTTTTAAAAGCAATGCAGTTAACCTAAAGTGTGTAAGTTAGTTTTAAAGATCAATCCTTTTTATTTGGGTTGATTGTTCTTTAAAAAACTGTTTTATTTCCCCATTTGCCTATTATACTTGTCCACTTGTTTGCTGGTGATAAGGTGATGCAGCAAATTATGTGAATAAGGGTAGAACACGTCTAGGCCAAAATAAAATAAAGAATTTCTATCTAGAAACTCAAAATTCAGAAAGAAAAATCTCAATAATTTTATTGATCAAAAGTTATGTCTCTTGCACACATGCACAAGCTTTTATATAGGCAACCATTAAAATCCTAAACCAACTAGAATAGGAATAATTGAAATTAACTCTATCTAAGAAATCTAATCCTTATTGATATCTTTTTCCAATAAGACCTTGAGGAAAATCTTACTTGATATCATAATTGATAAGGGCTTTAATTAACCTAATATAACCCAATAATAAATTCTAAATTAAGGAAATAAAATATCTCTAGAAATAATTTTGAAAATTACAATAAAATAACCAAATATTAAATTTATTGTCTGCATAATTCTCCTACTCTTGAAGAAAACTTGCTCGAATTCTTCCATTGAATTTGAGTTCTTTCATGCCACATGAATAAATATTTGGAACATGACAAACTCTCTTCAAGTTTCTTGAATGTCAAGCCATGTTGATGTATTTTTACTCCCAAATTAATCCAAACACAAATCATGTTATTTTGGCTTGACAAAAATTCTTCAATACCACTAAAATCCACAAATAAAAATTTTAGCTTGGAGAGGTCCTCATCAACCATTGCCCAAATTTCTTGGCTTTCAATTGCTTTTGTTTTGTTGTTGGCAATTTTAATTTTGGTTCAACCTCATCCATCTCAATTTGTGGTAATTGGCCATTATAACTCAAGGCTTCTTTGATCTCTACATCCTTAATTGGTTCAGATACTTCAACTTCAATGGCAACTTCACATTCACCTAGAGCATCCACTTCAATTACACCAATCACTTGTTTTTTTACCAGCTTGTTGCTCACAACTTGTTCTTGTTGCTCAATTCTTTCCTTATAGCTTCATCTTCTCCATCTGGCTCACAAATAATCTAGTCATCCTTCTCTTTACATGGACCACCATTTGTAAAACCATTGGAAATTAAATTGTTCTTGTCACCATAAGCTTTATAAATTTCCCCGTTGGCACCATATTATACTTAAAAAAAATTCAATATCGACAATCCATTTTAGAAAATCTTCAATATGTAAATCTTCATAAAAGAATGGGATGCCTACCTTCAATGATTCTCTAGTTTGCCACCCACGTCTGGTGTGTCATTTACACTCAGCAAAGATAGTCATCATCATCTGATTCAAAATCCTCCACGTACTACATTGATTTAAAAGAATATTAATCTTCATCTTTATCTGATGATTTTTCCTCAATGTAAGTCGAATGTTTACGTTGATAGGCAGGAAGAGATATTCCAATAGGCCGGCTGAAGGCGATGTTCGCATGAACTCTTAACCTATCATTACTGTGATTCCTGTTTGCATGATAACTTTGGCCATCAAATCGATCTTCAGAACATTCGTCAAAATATCGATATACGTGATCCATTTGTTGCTCTAAGATCTCGACGCACCATTTGATCTTACGATCTCAGGGTCTCAGTCCCACGATCAACATCGTAAGAACTGCTGTTTCTTCAACTGTGTCAACTACCAAGAGAAAGTGGCGGTTCAAGCTGGCTCTGATACCATTTGACATAGCAAGTTTCGTGAATAAGGGCAGAACACGTGTAGCCCAAAATAAAAAGTTTCAATCTAGAAACTCAAAATTTAGAGAGAAAAATCTTAATAATTTTATTGATTAAAAGTTATGTCTCTTGAACACATGCACAAGCCTTTATATAGGCAACCACTAAAATCTTACTTGATATCATAATTAATAAGGGATCAATTAATATCTTTTCCAATAAAAGGCCTTAAGGAAAATTGTACTTGATATTATAATTGATGAGGGCTCTAATTAACCTAAGAAAACCCAAAAATAACTCCTAAATTAAGGAAATAAAATATCCCTAGAAATAATTACGAAAATTACTATAAAATAATAAAATATCAAATTTGTTGTCCACATCATAAGGGGTAGGAACCTTATGGCCCGAGGAATTCCAAATCAATTTAAAATACTTTCTTTAAAAAATTTAAGTATAGTTTTATGATTATTATTTTGACATGGATGTACTGTAGTGACAGAGAATAAAAATTCATTAGGAAAACAATTATTTATGGGTGTAGTCTCAATTGATGAATCTGTTGTCAGTCTTGACAAATGGTTAGCGACAACATTTTCGGTTCCTTTCTTATCCTTGATCATATTGTTAAACTCTTGAAGTAATAAGATCGAGCGTATTAGCATTGGTTTAGTATCTTGCTTTGACATTAGGTACCTAATAGTAGAATGGTTGGTGTAAGCAATAGTTGTTGATCTAGTTAGATAAGAGTGAAATTTATCTAATGCAAATACTATTGCTAGTAGTTTTTTCTCAATCGTCGTATAGTTCATTTGTGCATTGTTCAAAGTTCTACTTGTATAATAAATTACATATGGTTTACCTTCCTTTCTCATTCCTAGAACAGCACCAACAGCATAATCAATAGCATCACACATTACCTTAAAAGATAAGAACCAGTCTGGGGGTTGTATGATCGGAGAGGATGTTAGAAAGCCAGTTAACTTATCAAAGGAATTTTGGTTTTTTTGAGTTCATTCAAATGAAGTCTTTTGCAAGGAGGTTGCAAAGATGTCTAAATATTTCACTGAACCCTTTAATAAACCTTCGATAAAATCCTACTTGTCCTAAAAATGAGTGAATTTTCCTAACTGGTTTTGGTGGAGGTAACTGAGCAATGAACTTCATATTTGCTTTATCAACTTCAATTTCTTTGGACGATACAAGAAGACCTAAAACAATTCTAGTGGTGACCTTATAATGACATTTTTCCCAATGTAGTACCAAGTCTTTTTCTTCACATATTTCTAAAATCCAAGTTTTCAAGACATTTATCAAAGGAATTTTCATATACGGTTAAATTATCTGTGAAAACTTCAAGATATTTGTCAATTATGTCACTAAAAATACTCAGCATACATCTTTGAGATGTTACTGGAGCATTGCATAGTCTAAAAGGCATGCGTCTAAATGCAAAGGTTCTGAAATGACATGTGAAGGTGGTCTTTTTTTAGTCCTCAAGAACTTCTGAAATTTGGTGATAACCAGAATATCCATCAAGAAAGCAATAAAAAGGTTGTCTTGCTACTTTTTAAAAAATTTGGTCCAAGAAGGGTAATGGAAAATGATCTTTTTCAATGGCAAGATTTGATTTCCTATGGTCAATGCACATCCTCCAACTGGATGAAATTCAAGTTGGTAAAAACTCATCTTTTTCATTTATTATCACTGTAATACCAGATTTATTTGGAACAACTTTGGTTAGACTAACCCATTTGCTGTCAAATATAGGTTAAATAATTTTTACATCAATTAATTTAAGAACTTTAGATCTTACTACGTCTTTCATGTATGGATTGAGTTTTCTTCGAGGTTGTTAACAAGATGTAATATTATCTTCCAAGTTTATTCTATGTGTACAAATTAAAGGATTAATGTCCTTTATGTCCTTTAATGTCCATCCAATTGCATTTTTATAGCTCTTAAGTAACTCAATCAACTTACCTCCTTACTTGAATGTGAGAGTAGATGAAATTATCACCAGATAAGAAGAATTTTTACCAAGGAATGCATACTTCAATTCTTTGGGCAAGGGCTTCAACTCTGGTGTGGGTATTTTATCTTGCTCTTTAACTTTAGAATGTCCTAACTCCTCAACTTTTGGTTTCCAACATGTGCTTCCGTCTACCTGTGAAGAATCAAGCAATGCACATATGTTAGATGTTTCTTGATCCATTTGCATACTCGATTCAAATGAATTAAGCAGACAATTTTCTAGAGGATTAGAGATACTTCCATCTTGAATATAGTTTTCCACAATAGTGTTGATGATGCAAACTTTGTCATCTTCATCTGCCTTTTTAGGTGATTGTTTACGCAAGTTGAAAACATTTAGCTCCATTTTCATATTTCTAAATGACAATTCCTTCAGTCTATAGTTGCAATTAATCAAAGCATTAGAGGTTGCTAAAAATCAACATCCAAGAATAATAGGTATTGAATTTTTATTTTTCACTGGTGGTCTCTAAAATAATAAAATATACAGGACATATGAATTTATCAACTTGGACTAACACATTTTCAACAACTCTTCTGAGCACTTTCATTGATTTGTCAGTAAGTGCTGCACTTTAGTAGTTGTAACTCAAGTGTAGGTTGTTACAAGTAGTAAAATCTCAGGAGTCCGGGTATCAAATCACAGGGAAGTAAATTAAGAAAATACTAATTATAAATTTTTAACAAAGAAGGTTTTGGTGCAAAGTGTGAACAAGTGTTGATTAAAACTCAAATTCAAAAAAAATAGCTAAGGTTAGGGGGATCCACTTTTAGCATATCAGTTATGGTTAATTTTAACCTGTCTTGCCACTCAATTGGGATTTACACATAAATGAGGTCCCAATCGTGAAATTTAATAAATAAATTCTAGAAATATTAAACATGAGTTAATATTAACTTTCATTGATCTTATAATGCCAACACTTGCTAATGGGTTTAAGTATCTATCATGCCAACCTTTGACCACAATAACTCAAGATTCCAATATAGTCAGCATAACCATGTTCTATAGAGGGAATCAAGTAGCTTTTGTGCCAATGATCGACTATGATGAATCAAGACTCCCACTTAACAAGGAGGGTGGTTAAATCAATTAAGAAAGTAAATACTATTAACGTTGCGGTTCATTTAAGTTAGCCATAACCTTTACACCAAAAGCTTTACCCTTTCACCTTAGCAAAAGAAAAATTAGTTGGCCATGATAAGAGTAAACAATATATATAAAGATGAAATAAACATAGATTGAAAGACTAAAGTAAGAACAAGAAGAAAATATGTTGAGTAGAGTTTCGGGATTAAAACAAGAACAAAACCAAAGAAAAGAAGAAAATTTAACTTTGATACAAGAAGTCTAAAATGGCCTAAGAACTAGTTTAAATTCGTCTTCCCCCCAAGGTGCCTATTTGTAGAGCTTTAACGTATGTGAAATAGTAAAATGGTAGTTGGAATAGTAAATGATAGGGGAATATAATTCAATCAAAGTAGCTCAAACTTCTTTTAATTTTTTGACTGCCATATACATCAATTTTCCTCTTTCTCAAGCATGAAATTTGTAGATCTCTTCTTTAGCTTTGAAACGATAACTCAATCATTAAAAACTAGCATCTGTAGCCCGAGGTATGATTTTTGTACCAAAATTGCTCTTTAACATGCAATAGAACAGATAGTCTCATTTATAATCAGATTTTGGTAATGAAAATGATCAAACTGGTTCTCGGCAAGTGAAGTGGAGTTGAGGATCTATATGTTCACTTTTGCATGCATTTGGAATTAATTAGTTCCGACATCCACAACTCTAGATATGATTTTTCTCATAAATGGTCACCCAGTGTGCAAATTTATTAGAACTGATTCTCTTTGCGATCCAAAGTTAGCTTCATCTATCTCTCAATTAGGCTAGGCCATGAATTGAAAATTAAAGACGTTTGAGGCAATGATCATTAGTTCAAGAATTGTGAGATGTTGTGATTTTATTCAACTACATAAAAAAAGGAATTATTTAATATATTTTGTAAATAAGGATGAAAAGTAACTCTCATTGAACAGTAAATACGCATGTGAACACTAGCCGCCGGATGAATAGTACCCCCGTGTATGAACAGTAAATACATGTGAATATCAATCCAGTAGAATGACTGCTCAGATTAAAAAAGTTAATTATACTGCTTAGATTAAAAAAGTTAATTATACTCAAATATATAATGATGATTTAAATCTTTAATAGCTATACACTTATGAGTATTCATTACACCCTTCAACTAGGTTCTTACCAGTCCCTAGCAAGTGGAACCTAAGAAAAATAGACAAAACACATATGACACACCATACTATGAATATATAATATTTGTAAACTTGACTTGAGAGTAATTAGTGAAAGGAGAAAAAGTTAAGTCCTTGTTACCAAATGAAGAGGATCACTCCTTAAGTGTTTATACTTATTTTAAGTTGGGTTTGTCAACAGCTTACTTTGTGTTTCTCAATCCAGAGTTTGCAAAGGGATCCAACTTCACCCAACTAGATTCTCAAAAGGGATTGTATGTAAATGTAAGTCCAATGGTCTTTATATAAGATTGTAATGGGGCTGGGTTTGGTGAAAGCAGGAATCAATAAAGGCTTTTTTTTTTTAATGGTGGAGTTTAAGAGAACTAGCATTGCAATAAATATGGGCACTTAAAATGGTAAATACCCAAAGTCTCCCAAATCAACTTAGTCTCCCAAGTCCTCTTTGAGATACAATTCTGTATCAACAATGAGTTTAGAGAACAAATATGGTTGAGTTTTAAACTTATTTAATTTAACACTATTTTTTTCTTATTTTTTTCTATTTTTTTACTCCCTCCATTTTAAAATAGTTCCTCCATTGACTTGCACAAATATTAAGGTTGGAGTTGAATTTCTTCCTCGTTCCAAAATTGTCCCAATGATTATGTGTTTATTTTTTAAACAAAGATAAAAGATGTCTTTGACATAGGTCCAACACAGGTATTTTTGTGAATGAGTATATATTATTTTACTTGAAAAGGAAATAGACCAATTTTTTTTTTTTTAGTTTTCCATAAAAGAAAAAGAGGTCAAGTATTACGAGACGAAATGAATGTCTTTTTTTAATTATTTTTTTACTTTATTTTGTGAGGATTTTTTCTTATGGTCTCATTTTTACCTTTTTCTACAAGAAATAACAAATCAAAATATGTTTAAAACTCAACCATTCAATGATATGCACTCAATTTTACGACTCAAGCTCAACTCACCCCAAACCTTTTGTTATGACAATTTTAACAAAAGGTAACCCAACATACCGTAAAGTACACTTATACATTTATTCTTTATTTTGATGAAAACAACACATTCATTTTAATTCTCTAATGCCCATAGTCACATAAGCATCACTAGTTCCAAGGACAACAAAGGATCAAATGAAGTGGAATCTGTTAAACATACAGTGTTCAAACAAAGAATTAGGCAATAAGGCTCAAAAGGGCTCACCAAAGGATAATGTATAAGGTTAGCCTTTTGGTAAATGGTTAGCCCTAGAATGTCATATTTTTCCTTAAATTTACAGACAAGGAGCAGTGTTGCATGGGTCCTTAAGGCCACCCATCCAAGCAAGGTCTAACTCAAAACATTAAGTAAGCACTTTCAACAAAGAATTCACAAATCCTAATAAACGCTAAGGGCTCAAAGCGCTCATTGGGTTATTTATTTTTTTTACGTAACAAGCAACATACTTTAACTACTTTCAAAAATTAACAACCATTTCAAGTTTACAAGATATACATGATATTTCCATGAGTTGGGTTCCTAAATGCAAGTAAACAACCTAAATTGATGGTAAATGTTCCTAAATGCAATTATTTATGCTTGCAAAAAAATATTATGCCTATAATACAAAATAGGATGCGTCTCAAGAGTAAAATTACTCCTTACTCAGCCATCCTAAATTAAGGGCTTTGTATGATGGTTTTAATATCAGCATGAAAAAAAAAATCAAATGTCAATTATTACTACTCCTAACCAGGTTAAGATACTGTCCCCAAATGTCAAAATATGGATAGGTAGGGTCAAGAAGAAATTACCTGAAATGATAGTTATTGAAAATGAAAACTTTAAAATAACTTAAACCAAAATAAACAAAATGTTGATAGTAAAATTTAAAGAAAAGATACTGCAAATAGATTCACAAGTCCAAGTTGCTCTCTTCCATAGTACTTCATCACTTATTAAGATTAACATTTTATAAAGAAAAAATTAACAAAAATAAAATGACTAGTAGGGTAAGGGATACTTATAGGATAAAGCTTGTTGGGAAAGATTGTCATGCCCAATTTATCTAAATTACTGTTGGATCTGGTTCAAGAATGAAAGATTCATATTAAGTTGGGTCATAGAAGCAATTTTGTCAAGTAGTTCCTTAGTAGTTGATGCAGAAATTAGGATCCATTTTGCCATTTTTGAGAGAAATTTCTCCTACATAGCTTCATATATCAAAGATAACAAACTTACAAAGAAATCGTTAGCATTCAATAGTCCAATGAGTTTTTGGTGCATATTAAGTTGGGTCATAGAAGCAATTTTAAAAATTTCCCCCAATGTACCAAACGCTCCTAGTAGGGCAATAAAGACATCAGATCTACAAAGCATTTGCAACAAGCGCTCTTGTATATTTTGAGCCACTAATTCTTCTCCAGTCATGCCTCCAAAAATCCATTTCAATGGTGCAGTAATGATACTCAAAACTTGGCTACCCCCTACAAATGCTGGTGTTGCTACACCTCTCATCAATCCTACACTACCGCCCCCATATACCAAATGTATTTTTTGCTCATCTAGGACTCTAACCAAAAGGTTTGCCACACTTAGGAACTCTTCATCCTTTTCCAGGAAAAAATCTATAAAATACACATATATTTTGTAATCTACGAGTTGAGGTTCTTTTCATTTCTATTGTTAACCCTATGAAAATGAAAAGAAAAACTTGCATTTATAGAGATGAAAGGATAATGCAATGATAACACCTACATGAGTAGGTAGATTCTTGTTAGAAGAAAATAAAAATTTTCAAAAATAACGGCATGTATGTGCAGCAGTTGTGATTATAGCTCACATCTTCCTTCGATTTTACATCTAGTAACGACTTCAACACCTTTTATGACTCAGGGATTTACTTCCCATCTAGTTTTCTTACAAACTGGCAAAATAGAGTCTTTTAGAGTCCAATTCCCAAGACTATAATGCTCTCGGTCTTTATGAAAAATACTCCATAAACCAAGAAGTTCATTTTGCACTAATCCATAAGAATGCATCTTAAGAGTCAAATGGATATATTGTCCAAAGAATCCTTACTCAGGCTGTTCTTAATGAATTGTATTTTATCTTCTCGATTATCGGATACCATCCCTAAATAACGACATCTAGTATTACAAGTCCATCGACCACATTTGTGACAGGCTCGTAACCTTTTTGCTCTTCATTTTTTGGCATAACAGCGTTTACCTAAACCAGGCATGTGGGACACAAATGCATATTGGATTTCACCAACCAAATGGACCTTAGCTTCAATTAACCAACGTACATATTCGGGAATGCCTTTGTGCATCAAAACTCTTAATCTTTCATATCTGACTTGGTAAATTATTTTAAGAACTTTTATTGGGAGAGGAAAAGTATTTTTGCAAAGCAGAAAGAACATAATCCATTTTTGTAAAGGAAATTTAGAGAGGGGAGAAAGAAAGAAATCAGTTATTATAGGAAACTAAGATAACTGACTTGAGAGCTATGGAGTACCGTATCCACCACTTAACTGGGAAAAGAAAATGAAAATGAAAAGAAAAGAAAAGAGCTATCTAAAAAAATATTAACCTTTACTTATCATGAACATTGTGAGGATCACTGAGATGATCAACTTCTTCCTGCAAATCATGACTTTCTAAAAATGGTTTAACTCTTTGTCTATTTACTTTAGATCACTGATATGAACAACTTTTTCCTGCAAATCATGACTTTCTAAAAATAGTTTAACTTTTTGTCTATTTACTTTAAATACAATATCATTTTTAGGATTTTCAATGTTAATGGCCCTATAAGGATAAACATGTTTCACAACAAAAAGGCCACTCCACTTAGATCTCAATTTTTCAGGAAATATGTGAACTCAGAAATATATAAAGCTAGAACCAACGCTTTTGATGAAAAAATAATTGTAAGAAAAGTGATTGAGGTTGGTCAAAAGGTTCTATTTCATAATTCTCAACTTAACATATTTTTTAGAAAATTGAGATTTAGATAGAGTGGTCATTTCATTGTAAAACATGTCTGTCCTTATGGGGCCATTGACCACACATTGCACCAAAACCTTCTTTGTTAGAAATCTATACTTTATATTTCCTTAATTCACTTCCTTGTGAGTCTGACAAAAATTTGCTGCACTTTAGCAGTTATAACTCAAGTGTAGGTTGTCACAAGTAATAAAAATCTTGGGAGTCTGAGTGTCAAACCACAAGAAAGAAAATTAAAAAATACAAATTACAAAAGTAAAGAAAAGATTTGACAAAAAAGTGTGAAAATATGTTGATTAAAACTCAAATTCAAATAAAATAGCTAAGGTTAGGGGATGCACCTTTAATATATCAGTTATTGTTAATTTTCAGCCCATCTTACCACTAAATTAAGATCCACACATGAAGGAGGTCCCAATTAAGGAATTTAATAATCAAATTTCAAAAATTTTAAGCATGGGTTAGTATTAGCTTTCATTGATCTTACAATACCAATACTTACTAATGGGTTCAAGTATCCATCATACCAATATTTATCCACAATAACTCAAGATTTCCCTATAGCTGGCAGAGCTATGTTCTACAGAAGGAATTAAGTAGCTTTCATGCTAATGATTGACTATGATGAATCAAGACTCCCACTTAACAAGGGGGTGGCTTAAGCGATTAAGAAAGTAAATATCATTAATGTTATGATCCATTTAAATCAGCCATAATTTTGATCCTAAAAGCTTTGCCATTTCACCTTAGCAAAAGAAAAATTAGTTAGCCATGATAAGACTAAAAAAAATATATAAAGAGGAGATAAACATATATTGAAAGATCAAACAAAGAACAAGAAGAAAATACTTTGGACAGAGTTTTGGAACTGAAAATGAGAACAAACCAAAGAAGAAAAGCTAACTTTGGTACAAGAACCCAAAAATGGCCTAAGAATAAGCTTAATTTTGCCCTTCCCCCAAGGTGCCTATTTGTAGAGCTTTAGGGTAGGTGAAATAGTAAAATGGTAGTTGGAATAGTAAATAGTAAGTGAATATAATTCAACCAAGGTGCCTGAAATTTCTTTTCCTTCTTTTGACTACCATGCGCATCGATTTTGCTCTTTCTCAACACATAAAAATTATAGATCTCTTCTCTAGCTTGATCATTCAAAACCGATATCTATAGCTCAAGTTATGATTTTTCTACCAAAATTGCTCTTCAGCACATGGCAGAAGATATGTTCTCATTTATAATCAGATTTCAGCAATTAAAACGACCAAATTGCTTCTCAGCATGTGAAGTAGAGTTTAAGATCTACATGTTGGCTTTTAACTGAATTTGGAATCAATTAGTTTTGATGTCCACAGGTCTAGATATGATTTTCTCGTAAAGGGTCACCAAGTGCGCGAATGCTTGGAACTAATTCTATTTGCGATTGAAATTTGGCCTTCCCTATCTCTCAATTAGGCAAGACCATGAGCTAAAAATTATAGACATTTGAGCCCCCGATCACTGGTCCAAGAATTGTGAGATGTCATGATTTTATCCACCTATATAAAAAAATAATTATTTAATATATTTTTATGAATATGGGTGAATAGTAACCTGCACATGAAAAATAAATATGCATATGAATAGTAGTCGCTGGATGAATAGTAACCCCATATGAATAACAATTAACAAATATATATATGAACAATGAATACTCATGAATAGTAACCTGGCAGAATAAATGCTCAAATTAGAGAGATTAATCATACTTAGAGTATATAAGGATGATTTAAACCTTTAATAGCTATACACTTATGAGTATTCATCACATGCATAACTAGGTTTTTGTTAGTCCTTAGCAAGTGCAACTTAAGAAAAATAGACAAAACACATAATCTAACAACTCATGGCACACCATGCTATGAATATATAACACTTGTAAACTTGACTTGAGAGTAAGTAATGAAAGGAGAAAAAGTTAAGTCCTTTTTACCAACTAAATAGGATCACTCCCGAAATGTTTGCACTCATTTTAAGGTGGGTTTGTTAACGGCTTACTTTGTGTTTCTTAGTCCAGAGCTTATAAGGGGATCCAACTTGACTGCCACTAGATTCCCAAAAGGGACTACATGTAAATGTAAGTCCAATGGTATTTATATAAGGTTGTAATGGGGCTGGGTTTGTTGAAAATGGGAATCGGATGAAGGCTTTTTTAAAGGTGGATTTTCAAAGAACTAACAATGCAATTAACAATAAATATGGGCACCTAAAATATGAATTACTCAAAGTCTCCCAAATCAACTATAATCTCCCAAGTTTTCTCAAAGACACAATTCTTTATCAACACATGAGGTTAGAGAACGAATATGGTTGAGTTTTTAGACTTATTGATTTAGGAGACTTTGGGTAATTAGTGTTTTAGGTGCCCATATAATTATTTTTTATTACATTGCTAGTTCTCTTAAGCTCCACCTTTAAAAAAAGCCTCCATCTGATTCCTGCTTTCACCAAACCCAGCCTCATTATAACCTTATATAAAGACCATTGGACTTATATTTACATATAGCCCCTTTTGGGAATCTAGTGGGGTGAAGTTGGATCCCCTTGCAAGCTCTAGATTGACAAGAATACAAAGTAAGCCATTAACAAACCCACCTTAAAATGAGTGCAAACACTTAGTGAGTGATCCTCTTTATTTGGTAACAAGGACTTAACTTTTTCTCCTTTCATTAATTACTCTCAAGTCAAGTTTACAAGTGTTATATATTCATAGTATGGCATGCTATGAGTTGTTAGATTATGTGTTTTGTCTATTTTCCTTATTTTTTTTAGGTTGCAATTTCTAGTCCCTAATAAGAACCTGGTTGAGGGTTGTGATAAATACTTATAAGTGTATTGCTATTAAAGGTTGAAATTATTATTATACACTTTAAGTATGATTAATTTCTCTAATTTGAGCAATTATTCCACTGAGTTACTATTCATGGGTATTTACTGTTCATATATGTATTAATTGTTCATATGTGGGGTTACTGTTCACTATTCATACGATGATTACTATTCATACCTGTATTTACTATTCATATGCAGGTTACTATTTTACAAAATGGATTAAATAATTATTTTTTTATTTGAGTGAATAAAATCACGACATTTCACAATTCTTGTTCCAATGATCATGGCGTCAAACATCTACAATTTTCGGTTTATGGTTGGGCCTAATTGAGAGATAGAGGAGGCCAAATTTGGATTGCAAACAGAATTGGATCCAGCATTTGTGCACTTGGTGACCCTTTATGAGAAAAATAATATTTGAAGCTGTGGATATCAGAACTGATTGATCTCAAATTCATCTAAAATCCAAGATATATATCTTCAACTCTACTTCACTTGTCGAGAAGCAGTTTGATCATTTTCATTGCTGAAATTTGATTATAATTGAAATCATTTATTCTGCTGCATGCTGAAGAACAGTTTTGATAGAAAAATCATAACTCGGGCTATAGACGTTGGTTTTGAATAATCAAGGTATCGTTTCAAAGCTAAAGAAGAGATCTACAAATCTTATGCTTTGAAGAAGAGCTGAAACAATGTGTATTGTTGTCAAAATATTAAAAGAAGTTTGAGCAACCTTGGTTGAATTGTATTCACCTACCATTTACTATTTCACATACCCCAAAGCTCTATAAATAGGCAGATTGGATGGAATACGAAATGAGGCTAGTTCTTAGGCCATTTTAGACTTCTTGTATCAAAGTTATCTTTTCTTCTTTGGTTTTGTTCTTGTTTTCAATCCCCAAAACTTTGTTCAGCGTGTTTTCTTCTTGTTCTTACTTTGATCTTTAAATCTATGTTTATTTTATTTTTATACATGTTGTTTACTCTTATCATGGGTAACTACTTTTTCTTTTACTAAGGTGAAAGGGTGAAGCTTTTGGTATAAAGGTTATGATTGATTTGAATAGATAGTAACATTAACGGTATTTACTTTCTTAATTGATTTAATCACCCTCATTGTTAAGTAGGAATGTTGAATCATCATAGTCAATCATTGACATAAAAATTTTAGGATATCTAGTAGAGCATTGTTAGACTCTATTAGATCTCCTTAAAACTTAAGAAGCCACTGGTACTGATGGTTGTTGAAGAACATCATCATCATCAGCATTACCTGGTTCATTCTCAATGAGAGCATCATGACCACCTTCCTCTAGTTGATCATTTTGTACATCATCTCCAACTTGTCTTTCCACTGTCATTGGAGGAATCAGCTGTAAAATTGTTGAACTACTATGAGATGTTGAAGTGTCCTTCTCAGCTTTCTCAATATCCTCAATGGTCTAACTTTTAACAAATATAGCATCACGGCTTCTGATAAGCCTCTTAGTGACTGGATCATAAAATCTATAGCCAAACTGATCTTGGTCATAACCAATGAATACACACTGTTGTGTCTTGACATCAAGTTTATACCTCTAATCCTTCAGGATATGCATGTAGGCTTTACAGCCAAACACTCGCAAATGGTCATGAGAGACATTCTTTCCTGACCATACTTTCTTCAGAACATCATACTGTAGAGGGACACACGGTGAAAGATTCAGCACATGAGCAGCTGCTAGCAATGCTTCACCCCAGAACATTTGTGGTAACCTTGCATCTGAAAGTAAGCATCTCACTCTATCCATCAAGGTTCTATTCATCCTCTCACCTAAACCATTTAACTACGGTGTCTTAGGAGGTGTTGTCTCATGTCGAATGTCATGCTCTTTGTAGTAGGCATCAAATGGTCCAATGTACTCTCCAACATTATCTGTTCGAATGCACTTCAACTTCTTGCCGGTTTGCCTCTCAAACAGGGTTAGAAATTGTTTGAAAATTTCTAACACCTGATCTTTTGACTTTAGAGTGTATACCCAAGTTTTTTGAGAATGATCATCAATGAAAGTCACAAAGTATCGAGCACCACCAAATGACTTTGGCATTGGCCCACACAAATCTGAGTGCACTAGATCTAACACATTCTTCATTCTAGAAGGATGGGAACTTTTGAAAGACACTCTATTTTGCTTTCCTACTAGACAATTAGCACATCTCTTCAAATGGACCTTATATAATCCAAATAACATCTTCTTTTTGGTAAGGCAGATCGTTCTTTTCTCACTCATGTGACCCAGTCGTTTATGCCATAACTCGACTGTACTGTCATTCTCCACTACATTCACAGCATCCTGGGAGAGCTTTGGCTGTATTATGTACAGTTTTGAGTTCTTTGTTCCTCTGGCCACCACCAGGGTTCCTTTTGTTAGCTTCCACTGACCATTAAAGAAGGTGTTGCAGTAACCTTCATCATCCAGTTTGCCTATTGAAATCAGATTTAGGCGTAAATCTGGAACATGTCTGACATCCTTCAAGATTAATCGTGTACCATTCTGGGTCTCTAGGGAAACATCTCATTTTCTTCCAACTTATGAAAGACCTTAATTTCCCATTCTCACAACACCAAAATTGCCAAGTGTGTAAGAAGAGAAGAATTCTCTTCGAGAAGTGACATGAATGGTAGCACCACTATCAATTACCCAACTCATCTCATGGGTTGCAAGATTGACAATATCATCATCATGGACAATGTTGAACTCATCGGCAACATTTGCTTTCTCATCATCACTACTGTTATCTTTCTTTGGTCATTTGCCTTTCTTTTGGTCTTGCTTTCAGTTTTCGGCAAAATCTCTGGATATGCCCCTTTTTCCTGCAATAATGGCATTCAATATTTGCATATTTGTTTGACCTTTCTCTACTCTTATCTCTTGGCTTTGGCCCCTTGGTCTCACTTCTACCTCTGGAATCTGCCACGAGGAGGTCTGATTGTGATGAGGAGGATCCTTGTGATCTTTGTCTCATCTCTTCATTTAGGATTCCGCTTTTGACGAATTTCACATTTACTACACCATTTGGTGCAGAATTTGTAAGTAAAATTCTCAAACTCTCCCAAGACTCTGGTAATGAGACCAGCATTATAAGAGCGAGTACTTCGTTATCAAACTTTATGCCCATCGTGGATAACTGTTCCACGATTCTTTGCAAATCGTTCAGGTGATCTGCCATGGATGAACCTTCCCGGTATTTTATATGAAGCAATCTTGTTAGATAAAATAATTTGTTGTTACCGATGTTTGAAGCGTACAGCTCCTCAAGCTTGTTCCATAGTATCCGTCCATGAGTTTCTACAGATATGTGGTTGTAGACATTATCTTCGACAAATTGTCGGATAAAACCACATACTTGCTCATGCTCGAATGCCCATTCTTCTTCCGATCTGTCTTATGGTTTGATTGTACCAAACACGTGCAAGTGCATCTTCATCACATATAAGAAATCCTTTATCTTGCTTCTCCACATGTGGTAATTCGAGCTGTTCAGACTAATCATCTTGCTGGTTTTGGCCTCCATGATGCTAATAAATACCAAATATCAAGCAAAAATAGTGAATAATAATTTAACTTATTTTCTGACGTGGAGGATCCACTTTTCAGTGGCAACTACAGAGCATACGATAAGTAGATATAAACACCGGCCTTGCTCTGATACCAGTTGTTGGGACCGCACCGTGGGTGATAACTTTGGGAGTAAGATGATCAGTAAAAATGGCACCAGAAAATTTATGTAGTTCATCCTTAATTTTAGGGCTACATCCACGAGACAAGCTCTGAGATTTTTTTCCACTAAAAAATAGTAGGCTTTACAGAAAGAGAATCTTCTATAGACAAAAATTCTAAAGGTAAGAAATAAACTCAAAATAGTGGCACTCAAGTATTTCCCAAACACCCCTAAAAATTATCTCACTATTTTTCCACTCCCCAAAAAATATATCTCTTTCTCTTACAATTTTCTTTTGAGCAGAGCAAATGAGCAAGCTTTTACCGGGTGCATTTGAAAGAAAGGAGCGAACGGCTATTTATAGGAGAAATAACCACGTCCTCTAGTCGCCTTGTGACGGCTCTCCTAGTTACTGTTAAGTTTTAACCAAGTAAGTATTTATTTTTAGTCTATTTAAGTGTTTAAAATTAAGTACCTCAGGACAGCACCTTGTTAAGCAAGAAAGGCAAGCTTAACTAAGTAAGTGAGTTCCTAAGTGTGGTTTGGCACCTCAAAGTCAAAAAGGGGCAAAATGATAATTTTGACCCAAGTAAGAAGTATGACTATAATTTTCATGAAATTAGGGTCATGTAAGAAATATGGCTTAGTTAAGTCAAGATCATTAGTTATCCTAGCTATTAGAACCGTCTTTGAAGGATTTGGGTAAAATGTTGCACTAAGTGTTTATTTGAGCCATTTAGGTCTTAAGTGGCCTAAGTGTCCAAGAGGCCAAGTGTAAGAGGCTCTTGTGCATCCTTTAGAACAAAGGAAATATGGTTTTGGTTGAGAGTTTGGTGACCAAATTAAAACAAATGAGAATTTAAGGGTCAAGGAGCAAGAGTGGAAGAAGTGTGCCTTAGTGGGGGAGTTAGTATATTTTTGGGTAAGTTGACTTCCATTGCCATTTGTTTCCTTCCCCAAATTTCGTAGCTTCCTCTCCCCACCAGATTTGCTACTCCAAAGCTTCCCATTTCTACAATTTTCCATCAAATTTGAAGGCTCCAAGGTGTTTACAAAAAGCCTCAAGCTCTATTTTGGTGTTCTTACTTCAATCTAGCTCTTTGATGCTTGTTTTGGACTTGAAACCTTAGGTAAGCTTCTTGGGTTTTCATGGGTTGGTTCTAAGTTGTTTCCATAGCTAGAAATGGTCTTGGTTTGAAGTTATTGGTGCCATATCATGTTGGTTTTAGGATTGGAACTCAAGAGAGCTTGGTTAAGCTAAGGAGGGCTTGTGCTTTGATTCTTGCTTTGTGGCTGAGTTTGAGGTAAGGGTTCAAGTTAATCTAGCTTAAATAATGCATGAAAATTATTATTATGTGTGGAAATGAATTAGAAACAAGACCCATATGATTTGAGCTTGGGATGAGAAAGTTTGAGCAAGTTTCGTGCAAGATCGCATGCTGTTGCGCAATGCTGGAAAAGCATTGGCAACGCCATTTGGCGACACGACGCCGAGAGGTGAAAAAATTGCCCGAGCGTCAATGCCTTTGGCGACGCATCACCCACGGCGCCGCCAAGGCATTTTCCCCCCAAGCTCTGGGCATCCCAAAAGTGTCTCAAACTCTCGATTTTCATCCCTAGGCTAATTTAAGATGTTCCGTAGCCTCGGTTGGGTCTAGAACTCATTCCTAAGTTGGTAATTATGCATTATTTAGGTGGTAGCTAAGTGGTGTGATTAAGGAAGAGTAAGTAATAGTGGCCAAGGAAGTTAAAGAGCTTAGGTTCCCAAGTGAGCACTATGGGGATTAAGTCGGTTTTCAGACTCTTTGTTGGCCGAGTGGAATGTCGTAGACGTTTGGTCAATAAAAAGGAAACCTAAGTAGATCCCAATTGAACCATTTGGTTTGGTAAGTGAGCCACTACAGAGCTCTAAGCTAAACTTTAAGGGTTTGGCTAGTTAAACCACATTGGCTGGCTACCCTATACAATAAATTAAGGGTAAAGGCGGGTAAGTTTGAGAGGAGGTGACGACTTACTCTAGAACCCGTAGGTAGGACTTATGGGAGCTAAAGTACCCAGGATACGAGGGCCAGTGTCTCAAGTACCTCCACAGTTTGAGCTCACGGCAGGCTTAAGGCACCTGGTGTGTAGGAAGTCCCAAGTATTATGTGAATTCATATCATACATTCATGCATTGCATATTTTACATGTTGTTATTGCTTGAGTTTGTTTATTGCTTGACCACTTGTCTGTTTGCTTGTTTGTCATGGTTGCATGTTGGTTTGCTGCTATCTTCTTTACAGGTACTCCAAGGGATCCTTACTGATTGCATTCATGTACTCACTCCCTTAAGTTTATTGTGTAGGTTCTAACCTCGGGCCTAATAACTAGGTGATAGTTGTGGCCTAAGCTTTCTCTTTTGTAGGTATTCTTCCTTGAGAATCCTCATGATTCTAAGTTTACTTGTGGACTAAGCTATGTACTAACTAAGTTTTATGCCTTTACAGTGTACAGGTTAAGTGGTGCACAAGCACTAAGGAAGGGCTTGCCCTTGGAGCTTTGATAGCTCAAAGGTGGGGCTCAAGTAGATGATCTTAGTTAGTTTTTTGTCTTATGTATATAGTACCTTGTGTACTACGGTATTGCCTCTATTAGGATACATTGTGATGTAATACCTTCCAGTTACTTTTGGGTGCATGCTAGTGGTGTTAAGTATGCACAGACTATTACTTGAAGCTGAAGTAACTAGCATTTCCCTGTCTTGGCACGCTTTAAGCTTGTTTTAAATGAAATGCTCGAGCAATGTTTTTAATAAATAGTTTACTTATTCATTTGCATTGCTAGGAAAAAAACACGCATATCTTTTGCAGGGTAGGCTAAGAAACTAGTTGCACGTAAATTGTTTTAATTTATAGTGACGAGTAATAGTTAGCCAACAGTAACTAAGTGGAATTCATAGTCCTTAAGGGCCTACAAACCAAGAAATTTGGGGCGCTGGGACCTCGTTCCGCCACACGCCTCCAGCCTGTTTCCAATTGTGGTTAGAAATTTTGGTACAAAATTTGCGGCTTCAGTGGCAATATTGGAAACAACAAAAGAAAAGAGAGAAAACGATAGAAAGGGGAGAAAAATGTGAGAAAAGTAATAATAAAAAAATTTTGTCTGTGCCCCACATGGAGCAATAAGTCAACAGTATTAGCCTGTTGCAGATCATTCAGCTGTAGATCAAGAGATAGATAATCAAACACACCACTAGCATTCTCTCTTCTTGCATGAATGAGATAAAAATTAATCCTTGCGTAGAAGCTTTGATAAAGATGAAAAGTTTTCTAGGTTTTCACAGTTACAAAGAAGCAAAGTCTTGAGGTTATTTAAACTACAAACGAACTCAATAAGACGCAATAAGATCAACAATTTTCAACTCGAGCATATTCTCAAATAAGCACTTGAGAATCCATCTTATAGCATTATTACATAACAATAAAGTTGTGAGCATCTAAAGTTACAAAATGACATTGCCAATGAAGGTTTTTTTGCCAATCTTGTGCTTCCAATACTTCTATTTCTAGCTTGCTACTCTTCATAAAAAATCTTGACCTCATTATATGCAACGCCATGTTTCTAACAACATCATGCATTTTTACTTACTTAAACCATTTAACTCTCTCTCCACTAGATAGTTTTCAATGAGTTTATCGATTATAGTATATCCCTTATCAAACTTCTCTTTCAAGAAATCTATTTCATCCAAAGGTCAATCTCCAATCCAATATCTTGTAAAGCTTTCCTGTTAATGTTCAAGTCTTCAAGATATAATGCACAGCAAAGGAAACAACTCTAGACTTTTGCATCATTAAATAACAATAGGGTACCGAGCATCTAAAGGTTACAAGAAAGCACTACCAACAAAGTTTTTTTCTAATATTGAACCCCACTACAGAAACCTTAATAGATTGCCTAAAGACTTCAGTATTAATAGGGAAAGCTTTATAAAATATTAGATTGGGGATGGAACCTTGGATGAAACAAATGGCTTGAAAATGAAGTTTGAAAGGGGACATGTTATAATCAATAAACTCATTGACAACTACCTGGTGAAGAAAGTTGAATGGTTTAAGCAAGTAAAGATGCATGATGTTGTTAGAGACATGGCGTTGCATATAATGAGGCCAAAATTCTTGGTGAAGAGTGACACGCTAAAAATAGAAGGATTGGAAGCCCAAGACTGGCAAGAGACACTTGAGAAGATTTCCTTAATGGGGTGTTTAATATAAAAAAAAACTTTGTTGGCAATGCCATCCTGTAAGCTTCAAATGCTCACAACCTTATTGCTATGTAATAATTCTATAAGATGGATTCCCGAGTGCTTACTTAGGCATGTGCTTCGCTATTCTCACATATTTTACATATCCTGTTTCATGGTTTCACAAAATATGTCGGTGAGAGGCAGCATTAGGTTAATCCCTGGAGGTTCATCAACAACCCAGTTTATTGAAAAATTTACCATTTTGATGAACTCTTAAACCTCTTTTCATTTTTCTTTAAGACTTCATGTAACAATCCATTGAAGATGAAGCAATTTTTGTGTGTTGAAGTGTTAAAGTCCTATAATAATGCCATCAGGTGAATGAACTGTGCTGCCATGCCCATTTCCAGTAAGTAAAAGAAAGGCTTCAGATAGCTTTTAACATTTCTGTGTCTTTGTATCTGAAAGGAAAGAACAGGGGGAAAAAATACAATACATTAAAACAAACGACATAAATATAAACTAAAGTTCAACAACAATCAAGAATAATGAATTAACAATAGCACTGTGAATACAAAGCAATTCAAGATTTTCCATAATTTTTTATGCACTCCTACTCTTCTCTAAATAGAACAATCCGAGCGCCTTAGCAAGTTTTGTAAGAGATTTTCAATTTTTTTATCAGCGAGGCAGAACAACTCGTAGTGTAATTAGATTGTAAAAGTAGCTTGGAATAGGGGGGAAAAAAGGTAATGGGTACTGTTATGTTACAAGTCATGAACAAAATTAAGAAGAAAATGCAAAACTAAAAGGAACTTAATCAGAAGGTTTTTTTAGACTTAAAATCTAAGTAAAGGAAGTTGAGGAAAATGGATGAAGCAAAGAACCAAACTAAGCATTGTTGGAGAGAAAGAACGGATTTATTGCACTCTAGTTGATATTACAACAAATCAGAGGAATTTACAATCCCAAAAATAAAACCCACAGACTTTTTTTTTCTCTCCTTTCTGAAGTTCTTTCTGAACTTTCTTAACTTCTTAGCTTACAAAAAACAAGCAAATACATCTATTTATAGGGATAAGTAGAGAAAAATTTAATTAAAAAAACTGAAGTTTCAACGCGTCGGTTCCGACGTCGGTGCCGGCTTCAAACTTTACTGCACCAAACTTCTGACTTTCAATCAGCAGCCCTTCTAGATGGCAGTGAAATGAACAGGAGAGTTAAGTTTATTTTTCAACATCTCCCCTTAAACTTAACTCTCCAAGCCATGTCATTCCAAGCATTGTTTTCAATCTTAGAAACATATCATGCTTGAGTGGCTTTGTAAAAAAGTCTGCAATCTGATCGTATGTCCTGCAAGAGATCAATTTTACTTCTTTGTTCTTCACATGTTCCCTGATGAAATGATACCTTGTATCAATATGCTTACTTCTCTCATGAAACACTAGGTTTTTTGCTAATGCAATTACCGATCGATTATTGATGTAGATTTCACTGGGAAAATCTTGTGAGAATCCCAAGTATTTTAAGACATTTCTCACCGATATTGCATGACAAACTGCTGAGGTGGTAGCAACATACTCAGCTTCACATGATGATAATGTTACAATGGTTTGTTTCTTTGATGACCATGTAAACGTTGTTTCTCCCATAAAGAAAGTAAATCCAGTTATGCTCTTTCTTTCATCAAGATCTCTTCCTCAATCACTATCAGAATATCCAATGAGTTTGTACCCATTATTGGATGTGTACAACAAACCGTCATTGATGGTTCCCTTGATATACCGGAGTATTTTTTTGGCTGCATTTAGATGAGACTGGTCAAGGGTCTCCATATACCTGCTGACTAGTCCAACTCCATAAAGTATATCTGGGCTAGTACAAGTCAAATATCTCAAACTTCCAACCAAACTCTTGAAATATGTGATGTTCACATCTTCTTGATCATTCTTCCGTAACTCCAATCCTGTTTCAACACGAGTTGATACAGGGTTGCAGTTTTCCATAGAATTTTTTTTTAAGATTTTCTTTGCATAATTGGTCTAAGAGATGAAGATTCCTTCGGTTCCTTGTATAACTTCAATGCCAGGGAAGTGAGCCATTTCACCAATGTCAGTCATCTCAAATTCTTGTACCATGCTTCTTTTGAATGAATTGAACATACTAGGATTGTTGCCAGTGAAGATCAGATCATCAACATATAGACAGACATATAAAATGGTTCCATCTATTTCCTTTTTCACATATAATGCATGTTCATAAGGGCATTTTTCAAAGCCATTTACCTGGAAGTAATTATCAATCCTCATGTTCCATGCACGTGGAGCTTGCTTCAATCCATAGAGTGCCTTTTACAGCTTGTAAACTTTGTCTTCCTTTCCTTGCTTCACATATCCAGGTGGTTGATGTCACACCTCACTCAGGCCCTGGCCTATAAGTTTCTAAATTAACTCACAAGCCCAACTCCAAAATTTAGTTTCTAGCATTTGGCCAAGCAAACCATGGCAACATTAAGTCTTATTTTCTTAAGTTGAGAGGCCTGGGAGGTGGCCCAGGTGGCTTTAAAACAAGTCCAACAAATACTTGCAGCAAAGGCAAGGCCCAATACCACTAACTTGCACAACAAACAAAGGTTTTAACTGAATACTTGCATACCAAGCAAGGCAACACTTAATGAAGTTTTTTTAAGTGCATAATTGGTGTGCAATCAAGTGTGCTATCTATATGACAACCAAGAAGCCACATTATTGGTTTAGATTTTGAAAACCACAAGTTAATATGTACATGATGCTCTCGGTCAACAACATACATATAATGGTGCACAACATTTCCATAAGACTAGGCCCATAACTATTCACATAAAAGTGCCATACATTGGACCAAAACATTCAGCATACATGTACAAGCATAAAGCCATCCATAAGCCCAAACATAACTTGGCATACAATCCCAACAAAAGCATCACAAGTCTAGGCATCATGGACTACACATATGTACACAAAAAGGGTAGTCTACCTAATGTCCAACATGGCTACATGCCATGAAACCGAAAGCTAAACATGCCAAGTTATTACATACCAAGACCATTAATGGTCAAACAGAACTTTGAGAATTCCATACAAAAGTACACACTGCAACACCAACCCAATTGCCTGATTCATTGTCATGAAAGCAAATACTATGATCAGAGACAAAGTCCAAGTATCCATAGCTTTCCTAGACAAGTCTCCAACTACAGCCTGCATACTTATCACATAAGTCTCGGCCAACCAAAAATATAAGACTTGTAATGTACTAGAACTAATAAGCCAAGCACACATTGGCACATACCTCGGAAAACAAGCAAACAAGCACTAAACACAAGTACAGAGCAAACTAGTGCTACTCAGGCCGAATGTCTTTGCCTGAAAATAAAAGGATGGGCAGTGAGTAAAACTCAGTAAGATTCACTTATATATATATATCCTCAACTCTAATAAGAGTCTATTTAGTTAAGCTGAGTATTCACTCAAAGCTTAACCTCCCATTAGCTAGCTTTACCTGCAAAACAAACACAAAGACAAGGAAAACCAAGCATATACATATACAAGATAAATAACCATGGCATATAATCCACAATACCATAAGGGGGGTTAGCAAGCACATGGAAAGCACTAAAGCACACAAGAACACACACACACTCCACGTTTTGCTCTCGGCCCAAATAATCATACATGTACCCATGTGCACATTGCACACAAAACACCATCAAACCATCCACTTCCACTTAGAGCTCCAAAATGCTAAGCAAATAGGCCACATTTACTTGCATTTCTAGTACATGTACATTTGTTAATTAGCTAATCAACAATTCAACCGAGTGAAAACTCAATAGCCCATCAAGCAACTAAGGTCATTTGGCAAATTTTAACCATCACTTAGTCACTCTAAACACTTGAACCATGGTAATTCACCAAGCAATATCAAGTGTTAGTGAACCCTACCTCAATATGCTCTCGGTCACAACCAAACTTCAAATGCCCAAGTGTTCCTCAATCACAATGCCTACCATAACAACACATAGGCATCAACAACACATAATCATGGATTAAATACCATGTACTCCAAGAAGAACACCAAGATACACTAGTTCAAACTCTCGGCCAAAATGCCCAATTCCTTATATTTATGTTCTTCATCAAACTAACTCATTACATGATCATCTAATCATCAATAAACATTGTTCATGGCACCATTACCATGCACTTAAATGAAGAACACCTAATTACACTAATCCATGCTCTCGGCCATAATGCCCATTTTCACACTTTAATGTTCTTCATCAATTTAATCCATCATATAATCACCAAATCATCAATAACCCTTATTCATGGCACCATTACCATGTAATCAAACGAAGAACATAACATTACCTCAAAATGAGCTTTTCAGCCAAACACTAACTTGCACACATTGATGTTCCTTGCTCAAAATTGCCTAGCATAAGATCAAATAGGCACCAATTAACCTTAATCATGGACTAATTTCCATGGAACTCAAGAAGAACACCAAGATTACTCATCCAATACTTTCGGCCAACAACAAACTTTCAAACCAACATCAAACTTGTTAAATTAACTCAATCTAACAACAATTGAGCTTCTAAATCCCTTGTTCATGGAAGAAATACCATGGAAATCAAGAGATACAAAGAATACCTTGGAACCCTAGCTTGATTTGGCTCAGCCCTTCACCAAAACTCAAGAACAAAGCTTGATTCCAAGTAGTCTAAAGCTGAAACAAGTCTTCCAAGCTTGAATCCTTCAAATGCCCTCAAGATTTCTTGAATTCAAGACCAAAGTGTGGATGAACTCTCATGGAAGAGCTCTTGGCCAAGCAAGAGCAAGGTAACCCGAAATGAACAAATGGCCTTGACTTAGTTTCAGCCGAAAGACACATGTGATTTAGTTAGCAAATATACTAACTTTTGTCTTCCGTTTCTTTGCATGAAACAATGTAGTCCTTAGCTTCATATGATCACAAGGCTGCCACTAAAACTTGGGTCCAATTTGACATTTAGGTCACTCCATGGCTTATAATGCCATGCACACAACAAACACAAGTACCAAAGTACTATAATTACCCATGTGTAACCGGCCATGTAACTAGGATAAAAACTAGTTAGTTTAACTAGTTAACTAGTGAATAGTTCTTTAGTGGTAGACAAGACTTGACTAGTAATCATTGTTGTCCACCAAATTTGGTCTAGTCTTGCACAAGGCACCCATAAATCTTGCATGGCCGCAATGATCAAATTAAAGTTGATAGTTTTAATTGTACCACTCATTCAAGTGTACAATTTGATCCCCTTTCTCTGTTTCCTGTTTGTTTTTCCATAGTCTAGTTTCTATGTGCAATTTAGCCCTGAAAATTTTCATCTTTACACATAGACCACTGTACTAGTTTCCATAGTTCTCCTCATCCTTCCTTTATGCTTTTCTTTTTTTTCCTTTGTTTCTGTTGGCCTAAGCCAAGCACTTAGCAGGTACCTAACAGTTGATCAATATAGATCTCTTCTTCAAGATAACCATTCAGAAAATGCTGATTTCACATCCATTTGATAAAGCTTCCATTTATTCTGTGCAGAAAGTGAAATCAACAATCTGATGGTTTCAAGTCTTGCTACTAGAGCAAAGACTTCTCCATAATCAGTTCCATCTTTCTGTTTGTAAGCTTTAGCAACAAGCCTTGTTTTATACTTCTGGACTTCTCCTTTAGCATTTTTCTTTGTCTTGTAGACCCATTTTACACCAATGGTGTTACCACTCTGAGAGCTTAAATACGGTGACAATATTTAATGTGTCAATCTCTCAGGAGCTATGCATGTTCTGTAGGCCATCAGAACAATGCTCACTATATTACCCAAGTGGCCCTCTTGGTCTTTATGCAAATATATGTATATTGGTCAAACCATAACACACATATTTATATTTATGCACACTATGGCAGCTACGAAGGAAAACACTAGCAAAATTTTTAATCTTTGCTTCCACACATTAAGCAATCTTGTTAAGTTTTAGTGACGAGCCACCACACCTGTAACTTCCACTAATAAACAGTATCATTCTAGCCATGTAACCCCTATTTTATTTGTTCCATTATCAAGCAAAGACTTAGAGCAAACCAATAAATTTTATTTTACATCAAAATCCCACCTATAGACCAAGTTATGGATTTTTGAACTTGGTTACCAAATTCTGACCAAATGAACAGTAACTTAACCAAATTTGTAACATCATATCTTTGGCTACAAGGCTACAAATTTAGGAATTCCAAATTCCAGTTCAACCTCTAGATGTTCTCTAGATGTGGTCAAAATTTAATATCAAGATTCATTCTACACAGGGAGATATTAAATTTTAGGTGCAGAGTCAAAATTCTGGTCACCTTATGACCATTTTGCCCATACAAAATTTCTTAAAATGTATTCACTTCATTTACAGGTGCAGAGCCAATATAGGCAGTTCCATATATGTCTTAACCACATGAAGAAACCATTTCTCTGAATTTAGAATCTTTCCAACCCTTATTCATAAAAATTCCATCAAAATAGCCCATAAACACCATATGGACAGCATTGTGCATACACTTCAAACTACACTCCAATGATTCATATATCCTTCTCACACTACATATAGACCATACCCAGTTCATTTACATACATTCATGCACTACATACATGCCAATAACTTAGTTAATACGTACACTAAGCTTCTTGGAGAACTTCACAAAGCACTAAGCACTCCAGAAACTTGAAGGGACTAGCTGCTGCGTAGGGCAGAAAGTACCATTACTAAAAATAGCTACTGTGCTTCAAAAAACATGAAACATTCCATTTTATCACTACACATATGGAAGTTAATATAACTGAAATTTCACAGAGAAATTCGAACGAAAACTATTAATCTGAATGTTCTCTTTTAGGTACTCGTGAAATGGACAGAAATGGGGTAAGTTTCTTGAATGAAACTTAGTAAGGGTTTATCAATAAAATCTTCAAAATCCAGCCATATACCTGAAATTCAAAGACACTAAAACACAAAAAATACAGTACAAACCCACAAATATACACATCTAAATGCACAAAAAAACACAGCAACAAACATATGAAATGCTGGCAGCAATAACACATTAGGATTAGTCTATAATCATTCAATAAAACAATAAGATATCACTTTAGTAACACTATGGCAGCCCTCCTCAAGATTTTTCCTGGTCTTAGGAGTCTTCTAGGTCTTAGTTAGTACTAACTTGGGCTCTAGAAACCTTGAATTTCACTGCCATAACAGACCACCAAAGCTGTAGGGTTGAAACCCTTGGTGCAATTTTCCCCTTAACCTAAACTTGGTTCATCAAGCTCTTGGCTCTCTTCCAAGCTTAGGGTCTTAGGTTCATAGATGTTTGGCATCTGTATTAAACAATAAACAACCATGAAACCCAAATAAAACCTTACCTTTTGCTGGAAATCCAATAAATCCTTTTTAAACCCGAAAACTAGGGGTTATGGCCTTCCCTGATGCTTCGGTTATTTTCTCTTGCTTCCTCTTCATTTCTTATGGTATGGTGGCTATGGAGGATGGTGGAAAAGGTTAAGGAAGAGTTCTTAGCTGCTGGAAACCTAAATTTAGGGAAAATGGCAATGAAATGAAGATTTTTCTTCATTTATACATCATTTTGACCTTGGTGGCATATATGCAAATTTTTTAAAACTTTGGCCAACACTTGAATAGATTATTTCCAGCCATTTTGGCTGGGAAAATGACATATTTTGACCTCTTTTAACCTTGGCCAATAGTCATTTTCAACTTAGAAAAAATCTAGGACACTTAAGCACCTTAGTTGTCATTATGCCATAAATGGCAAACTTTGCCTCTTTGAGCACTTTGGTCCCCAACAATATATTTAATTCCTTCCATGTTCTTTCTTCATAATTCTATCCATATCCTTTCTTCATAATTCCATCCATGTCCTTTCCATAGTCATATTTAGAAATTTGTGCAATTGAGTACCCAATCTTTGTAACCTTACAATTTAGTCCATAGGTTACTTGAAAATCAGGCAATATACCAATGTTTTCTTAAGGACCAAGCTATCATTGTTTTTGTCACTTAAGGAAGTGTATATTGAATACTTTTCACTTCACAATTCATACACTATGGCAAAAATTAAAGCATATAAGTTTAAATCCTTATGCTGTAATTTTCCCATTTTGTGAAGATGGTAACAAATGGCTTTACGATCTCTTGGCAGAGTAGTTAGTTCCTAAGTCTTATTTTTCTCAATGGACTGAATTTCTTCATTCATCGCTCTTCTGCATTTCTCTTCCTCATTAGCTTCCTCGAAGCTAATTGGATCACTGGTCATCATCAGGTAGTACAAATTTACATGCTCATCTATCGGCTCTGTATTTTCATACAGATCATTTAGAGCACGAGTTCCTGTGGGACCTATGTTTGAATCATCATGCATAGTTGATGATGATGCTTCATTTATAGTAAGAGTACCTGGATGATTATGTGGAGGTGCTTGCTGATTTCTGGGCACTTGTGACTCAATTGCTGCTTCTTTTATCTCCGTTTGTTCTTCTCCTTCAAGGATCAACTCTGCATCTTTGGAGGCTTCAGGTTGATCCTAATTCCAGGATTCATTTTCTTCAAAGATGACATCTCAGTTAAAAATGATTTTCTTCGTTATTTGATTATATAATCTATAACCCATAATACTGTCACCGTATCCAACAAGAATGCACTTCTTGCCTTTATCTTCCAGCTTTGTTCTTCTTGCTTCTGGTATTTTGGTATAAGCAATAGATCCAAATACTCTTAGATGACTTACACTATGCTTGTGAGTACTCCAGGCTTCATATGGTGTTTTTGAAGCAAGACTTTTTGTAGGACACCTGTTGAGCAAATATACTATGCATAACACTGCTTCTGCCCAAAAATGATTAGGCATATTCTTATTCTTTAACATGCTTATTACCATGTTAAGGACTATGCGATTCTTTCTTTCAGCTACGCCATTTAACTGGGGAGTGTATACTGCGTAAATTGATGTTGAATTCCTTGTTGTCTAAAGAATTCTTTGAAAACTTCTGATGTATACTCTCCTCCTTGGTCTAATTGCAATGACTGAATACAATAGCCACTTTGTTTTTCCACAAGAGTTTTAAACTTTTTGAATTTGTCAAATACTTCAGATTTGCTCTTAAAAAAATACGCCCATGTCTTTCTACTATAATCATCAATGAAAGTAAGAAAGGAACGATTTAGACCGTTTAAAACTGGATCCAAAGGACCACACACATCCGTATGTACTAGCTGGAGTGGCTTGGAAGATCTCCAATCAACTTGTTTTCTGAAACTATTCCTGCACTGTTTGCTCACAGCACAACTTTCACAGATTTGATTCTGATGCTGAATTTTTGGAAGACCTTTCACCATTTTTTTTTCTAACAACTTCAAACTTTCAAAATTTAGATGTCCATACCTTAGATGCCATAACCAGTCTTTATTTTTTATCATTGCACTTAGACACATTGGTGTGTCATATTTGATGGATAGAGGGAACATTCGATTCTTTGCCATCGTAATGCAAATGATCAGCTTCCCTCGAGCATCTGTAATAATCATTTGCTTGTCTTTAAGACTTATCTGGTAACTTGTCTCCATAAGTTGACCAAGACTCAAAACATGGTCTTCATGTCTGGCACATAATAGACATCAGAGATAAATGCTTGACCACCATCATTTTGCTTAATCATCACATCTCCTCTTCCTTGTATTGATACCTTAGAGAGATTTCCAAATGATATCTTCCCTTGGACTTTTTAAAATTTGGTAAATAAACTCTTTTCACCAGTCATATGATTACTGGCTCCAGAGTCTAAATACCAAATATTATGACCCTTTTGGGTAGATTTCTGTGCTATCAGCATCAAAGATTCTCCAATCACCTGTTCAACTTTAGCAAGTTTAGCTTCTTCACTAACCTTTTCTGTTGGTTTTTTGAACCAACATTCATTGCTATAATGGCCAGATTTATGGTAGTTGAAGCACTCAACGTTTCTCTTGTCATAATTTTGACGGTTGTCGTAACCGCCTCTTCTTCCTTATCCTCTTCCTCGTGGAACATTGTTCTGTTGTCCACGTCCTCTCATGGGTCTTTGGCCACCTCTTCCATGATATCCTCGACCTCGTCCGCGTCCTTGGTATGATGTCCTCTCTTGCTCTTGCCTCTTAGTAGCAAGATGTAGCTTTGCCTGGCGTGAATACTCAAGTGACTCATCATTTCGTTTGTTCACCTTCTACTCGTGGGCTTGTAAAGATCCCACAAGCTCTTCTACAGAAATTGTTTCCATATTTTTGGTTTCTTCAAGAGTCACTGCTATATGATCAAATTTTGGATCTAAAGATCGCAAAATTTTCTCACATATTCGTTCATCTTCAAATTTTTCTCCATTTCTTCGAAGCTAGTTTGTAACGACCATTACACAAGTATAATACTCAGCAATGGATTCAATAAATTTCATTTTCAATGATTCAAACTCACCTCGAAGTGTTTGCAGACGAATCCTCCTTACTTTATATGCTCCTTTGTATGTCTTTTGAAGCGTCTCCCATACAGCTTTTGATTTAGCAGCTGATGCGATAATTTCGAATGTGGCTTCCTCAAGCCCTTGATAGATAATAAATTTTGCCTTGCAATCTTTCTTTCGATCGGCTCGGAGGATCACCTTTTGAGCTTCTGTCAAATTATTCTCAACATCTTTAGATTTTGGCTCAATATATCCATCTTCAACGATCTCCACGACATCTTGAGCTCCAAGGACAGCCTTTAGTTGGATGCACTAATTGTCGTTGTTGTTTTTTGACAACTTTGGAATCAATGTCTGTGTTGATCCGTTCACCATATTGAGCTTAAAAGCATCAAATCAATCTTCTAGAGTTAGAATTTTGAAAAACGGACACCACCGTTGTGTCCAGAATGATCAAAAACCTTTGAAAGTATATCCTTTGAATTTTATTAATACTCCCAGGGGCTAAAAAAATTTTCAAAAATCCTTGTGGGCTAAATTGAAAAATATTAAACTCAGAGGGCCAAAATTGCAACTCTGGAACACTATAAGGACTAACCAGTAATTTTAGATATTTCAGCTTACGTGGCAGATGATTGGGATCTGTGTCTGACGTGGCACCAAGGTGTCTCCTATGTTGACAATGACGTGGCACCAAGGTGTCGCTTATGTTGATGATGATGTGGTTGATGATTTGGCAGTCAAACTTTGACTATTGCTGATGTGGCAAGATGATATGGCAATTTTTAATGATGTGGTGATGACTGGGCAAGGATGTGGCTGATAACTAGGTTGTCTTCAACCTCCAGAAATCTTACGCGCAAAAAAAAAAACTGAGGAACTTTCGGGCAGCTCGGCCGGTAGTTCCAGGTGGCGCTTTTTCACCAGAAAGCTTTTACGATGAACCTCACAAGGCTCTGATACCACTGTTGGAGAGAAAGAACAGATTTATTGTACTCTAGTTGAGATTACAACAAATTAGAGAAATTTACAATCCCAAAAATAAAACCCACAGACTTTCTGTTTCTCTCATTTCTGAAGTTCTTTCTGAACTTTCTTAACTTCTTAGCTTGCAAACAACAAGCAAATACATCTATTTATAGAGATAAGAAGAGAAAAATTTAACTAAAAAAAATGAAGTTTCAACGCGTCAGTACTGACATTGGTGCCGGCTTCAAACTTTGCTGCACCAAACTTCTGACTTTCAATTAATCAATAGCCCTTCAAAATGGCACTGAAATGAACAGGAGAGTTAAATTTATTTTTCAACAAGCATCACAGGATACCTACTCAGATTACAAACAAAAGGATTACAAAGCTTTCAATTCTAAGAAATCAGCTTATGGTAATAGTAACATTGGCAGCATATTCATAGCAAATGCAGTAAGATGTGAATATTTCTCAAATCAGCTTATGGACGGTATCATTGATGAGATTCTGAAATATTTTTCAAATCTGTTGCAGAAGTCCTCTGAGGTTGAACCAGCAGCGGATCAAAACAAAAGAGAAAATTCCAAAAAAATCAAAACGAAATCCGAGAAAAAACGAACCTCTTTTGTCTGAATCAGATGTGTTCTGTAGCGCCACTGTGGTCTCAATTTCCGGTCAATGCCTTTTAAAAACTGTGCCTAGACGCCACCGTGGAGTGAGGGCTGTGAGATCAATTAAGGGGAAAGTACCAAAAAAATCATTGTAGTTATGGTCACAGACCGATTTGGTCATCATACTTTTGAGTAGTTCAAATTACATCACTAAAGTCATAATTTGGGCCCAAATTAGTCATTAATGTCATATTTTAGTACTGAATATACTACTAGCCGTTAAAAATCTAACGGTAAATATGATAAGTTGTTGGCTTTTGAAATCTTGTAATACTAATGCAAAATTTAATAAATTTCAGAAATTTTATGTAATTTATTATTTTTATTTATTTTATGTAATTTATCACAGCATCGGTTACTGTTGGATTCCCCACTGGTGATGGAGGCAATGCCAAGGAGGTAGTGTTAGACATCACTAGTTACAAATAAACAAAAACTGTGATACCAGGAAGTAAATGATTATAGACACATCTTTATTGGTTGGATGAGTTTAATTTGATCGAGGTTTAGGTTATCTGTAGCATTGGAATGCAGTGACTAATTTGAACGTCACTTCTAGAGATACCAGTGGCCGATCCAGTGAAGGATATAGATGATTGTCACACAAATAGCGAAAATGATAAATCATACATAATTATTGAAGTTTATTAAAAGTTGTGTAAGAACCCTAAGATTTCAAAATCAACAATTTCTCATGTTTGCCGTTAGATTTTTAATGGCTTGTGGCATATTCGGTACCAAATTGTAACATTAGTGGCCAATTTAGATCCAAACTATGACTTCAGTAATAAAATTGAAACTACTTAAAACTATAGTCACCAAATTGATCAAGACCCATAACTATGGTGAATTTTTTTGTACTTTTCCCGTCAATTAAATGAAAGGATCAGCAAGTCAGGGCGGATCAAAATTCAGAAAAAAGAAAAAGTCTAGAAAACGAACCAGATCAAGTACAAGAGGACTAGCGATCTGGTTCCGGTGCTCTTGATGAAGGTAAGCAATCTTCCTGAGCGAAGACTTGTTGGTGACCAGCCGCTGCTGACGACCCCAACGGAAAGCCAAAGCCCCATATCAGAGTACCATCAATTTTTCCAGAAGAATCAAAATAAAATAAAAAAAAACATAAAAATAGAAGATTTTTGAAGACGGACACTGTGCGTTGAGGCAAAGAAGAGAGCCAAGAGGTACCAAGGAAGCACGAAGGCAAGCCCCAAGCCAAACAAAGAGACGGTTTGACGAGACTGTGGGAATTAGATTGATTCCGTCAAGGCCTAAATCCATAGTTCGCCCCAAAACTTTGTCATTTAACGATGATTTGGGATAAGCGGGAATACATAACCCTTTTTGAGGAAAGTCACGCCATCATGGAAATGTTCTTTTTTGTTTCATAAAGACTTAAATGATAATAATATCAAATAAGGAGGTCGAAATTAGTATTTTAACATAGAGTTTTATTTAGGGAGAAGGCTTCAACTCCCATGACATAGGCCTGGACGTTATCACACCGACCACTGCAACGTCCTTGTCAACATCAAGCAACAGAGGCCCGATACTGCTCAGGGCGTCTACAGCCACCTAACCAAGTGCCCTGAGGATAACGGCACTGGAGATTAGGGCCACATGTTTGGCTACGTCACTAAAGAAGACCCTGAATTAATGCCTCTTAGCCATGTCCTGGCGACCAAGCTCGCTGCTCGCCTCAACCAAGTTCGTAAGAATGAACATAACCCTGGCTCCACTCTAATTGAAAGACCCAAGTAACCGTCAAATACTACAGTGATAAGGGCGCGATGGTTCTGGTGTGCATCCACACAGTGTTGGTTTTCACTCAGCACAACGAGACCGTGACCAAAGGCAAGATCGTGACTGATCTCACGAAGCATATGATCAAGCCAACGATCCCACAATGATACTGACGAGAAGACCATTTTCCACCTGAACAGATGAACCCATCAGGCATATTCGTGATTAAGGCCCCCTATAGAAACGCTGGGCTGACAGGGCACAAGATCATCATCAATGCATATGTTGGCTACGTTGCTCACAGTAGCGGCGCCTTCTTCCACTAAGCTCTATGTTAAAAAGCCAAGTTTGGCCTCCCTGTTCAACATTATTATCATTTAAGTCTCTGCCAAACAAAAAACGAAAATTTCCCAAACGAAATTTCAACACATAATAGTATGTGATGGTTGAAGAGATTAAATATTCGAGTAAACGAAGTCTGAGGCTGAGTTGTCCTGAGTCATAATTAAATATGTGTATAAGTAAACAACGTTTGGGAGCGAATTATGGATTTAAACCTATTGTAAAAGATTGCCTATTTGATAGATTTAACGGATAAACGGGGCAGATTTATCCATAATAGATACCTATACTCACCACCAGCCTATACCTGCTAGAAGGTTTTACTTTACTATCCATGCAGACCCCATTATGTGTATTTTATTTTTACATACTAATATATACCTGCAGTTTATAGATTTCGCTCATGTTGTCATCCCTAATTATGATGAAGCAAATAAGGACGCAGAAGCAAAGATCATACTAAAAGGACCGATCGATGAAGTTGCTGCTACGAAAGTCTTAGAAAAACGTGACATCTTTAAAGAAGAAATGATAACTCTTTAATTAAGGAAAATTAACAAGGATGGGCCAAATTAGCTAGAGTCAGCTACCATATCTCCGGTTGCTTGAATCTTGAAACCCAGGAACTTTTAAAGCGTGCAATTTGACTGAGAAATCCAACAAATTAAAGCATAAACTAAGCTTATTAGATTATGATGAAGCAAATAAAGATGCAGAAGCAAAGATGATGCTAAAAGGCCCGCCGATCAATGAAGTTGCTGCTACAAATGTTTCAGGGAAATGTTACCTCTTTAAAGTAGAAAAGATACCTCTTCGAATAAGAAAAATTACCGATGATGGATCAAATTAGCTATCTTGAATTAATTGTGCCCAACGTACTGCTGAAGCTGTTGCTTGCTAGCTAGGAAGGGCCTTGGAGGGTTACCTGAAATTGCTTTAAATAAATTACTTCAGGAAAATGTTACCTCTTTAAAGAAGGAAATCATATCTCTTTAAAATTAACAATGATGAACTAAATGCGGAAGTCTGACGTACTCCTTGGTGCAATTGCACCCAGTTAATTGGCGTTAGACTCCGTTTGTTTTTAATTTAAATAAGGCAAGTTTGGGTTGACAGCTATGGGATCTTGCATAATTGACTAGAATGTGTCAGCTTACTATAATAATGGTAAATAGCAATCAGAGTAATGTAATTGTAGTTCTTTCTTAATTGACTTCAATTTTTGTGTGTTTTTTTTATCTCCACTGTCAGTCTATATCTTCTTTCAGATTTTGCATATTCCAGAAGAAGTGCTTGCTTACGGGTTTAATTGGGGAGACAACAAAATTGGAAGAGCATGTTGGTTGATTTGAATGAAACACCATGTGATGAAGGCAGAATCGAGGAATTAGAACAATATGTTGACAAAGAGGAAAGGGATGACGATTGTAGTGGTGAAGGTTTTGGTGTTGGTACCGGGACTGTTGTGCTGACTAATGAGTTGGAAGGTTTTTTAGAATTGTTGTGTTATGTATCAAACTGTTGTATGATTGTATTATTTTGGAACTCATATCAATTGTTATAATCAAAATGGTATGATGGCATAGAGGAAGGGAGTGGTGACAGTAATGGTGGAAATTTGGGTGATGGTGACGGGGCTGATGTTTTTGCCAATGGAGGTAGTTGTCAATTTTGTTTTTATGTGTTTTTTGTTTATGATGTTACGTATCAATATGTTATTTGTTTGTATTATGGAACCGATATTGTATTTGTCTAGTACATGTATGGTTATGATGAATGAATGTATTTTTCTGATGTTTTCAGTGTTCAACTTGCTAACACTTTACACAATTATACAGCGTTTACTCAGAACAATACATTACTGTCTCACAGACACACATTAGAACGTCACATTCAATCGTTCGGTAAAAACATACAAACCGTTAATTGAATCACACAAGTCATCCACAACTAAAATACAATCATTATAATAATATCTCTGTCAACTAAAATACCCCCATAATAAACCACACAACATCATTATAATACAAACATCAACCATAACCATACACAACTGGCACCAACTAACATAATTTTGTCACCAAAACAATACATCAATATCTCAAAAACACACAACAGAATGCCACTTTCACCCAACTGAGTAACTAACACTTCTTACTCTTATATACCAAATACATCCAAAACATATAAAATGTTAACAGAATAGCACAACTACCCAACAAACATACCAAGTATCGAACCACACAAAACGTTGACAGAATAACTCCCAATTGACAAATACAAACTCACCCTTACAACCCAAAACATACAAAACATTTACAGTAGAACATAAACGACTTCCAGGATCAAACTACATTAGAACAATACAACCTTCTATCCAAACCATACAAACTGTTACCACTACCATACATTAACACAACCATACATTTCTACCTCAATCACACACACTCGCTACATAAAACACCACCACATAATTCAAAAAAAATAATAATAAATCACAGTGTCATACCCATATACAGCCCAATTTACACACACAATAATGGTACAAATGTCGAACTTGGGACCATAAATTCCCATCACCAGACAATACATCAAGATTAATATTTCTCTCATTAGACATAAACACCACCAAACAATACAAATAAAAAATCAGTAAAACACACATACAATATTTATACAAGTCAAACCCAAATAATACATATCACACATTTTGAACGTGGGAACATACATGACCATATGTGTTATCCTGTTAATCAGAAGTACTCACACAAAACAGTAGACAAACAAATCGCTCATAGGATCATACACAAAATCACATAGACATACAAATCGAATGTGGGATCGTACATACCCAACACCAGATAATACATTCACAAACTATAAACTGATTATGTTAACACAGTTTTCTTACTGAATTTTTTTTTAAAGAAACCCCACCCATCATCTTTCAAACGCGAAATTACCTTTCTCATTCTCCATCGACTTGCACCACTCAAGAGAGCGAAATCCCCAACCTTATTTCTTTCCTTCTCCGACGACTCGTAGCACTCACTAGAACGAAATCGCAAACCTTTGCTTCCCTCCTTTGTGGTCCTAATCACCGTGATCGGACACACTCCTACACTGCCACGAACTCTGGGTTTCCCTAAACCCGTCGCCGCCGTTGCCACCATGAACTATGTGTGCTCAAACCAGCCGCCGCCGCCACAAATTCTGGGTTTCCTTAAACCCACCGACGGAGAATGAAGTTCCTTTTTTAACAGGAAGTTGTATTTTCGTTTCCTCTCCCCGGTTGTGTGTTTTGGTATGTTTTTGTATGGAAAATGGAAGTTATTTAGTGGCTATTGGTACGTATCCCTTAATTTTCGCGCTTCCCTTGCTAATTTTAAATCGTGGTGATAACAGATTTAATCGTGGTAACTGGTAACTGTTAGTAACACTAACAGCGTCACTAGGTGTATTATACACCAAGGAGGACAGTCTCCAATCTCATTGAAATTACTTTACTAGCAACAACAGCAACAAAAGACCTCTTAACTATGGCATAATTACCCCATGGGTCCCTTAACTTCGCTGACTCGAATGATTTGGCCCCCACAGCTTGCACTTGGGTTATGCTGGTCCTCTAACTTGCAACTTAGCCTATGTTGGTTTTCTAACTTTGCAACTTGTTACAGGTTAGTCCTTTCACCTCATATAGTCCATGACATCGTCACCCTTTTTGGACTTTTTAGGAACATTGGGACTAAAATATAAATAAGAAAAATAACATGGATTAATGCAACATTTAGTAAAAAAAAATCTTATATGCCTAAACTGATATTTTTTTCAATCCAAGTTAAAGAAAGAAAATTTCACCATCTCTTAATTTAGGCCATTTATAGTTAATTATGTAATGCCAAATTTTAGTCCTCCCGTTTACAAAATAATAATAATACTTCCTCCATTTCAAATTTTTACAATATTCTCTATTTATAATACTTAATTTATGTTTCTTTATCGACAATGTTTTAGTAAATAAATGCAAACATTTATATAGAAATGATAAATGAAAATTTATAAGTTCTAAAATTAATTTTTAATTTTTTTTTTCTATTAGATAATAACATAAATAAATTCAACTCAAACTTAAATTTAAAAGGTGAAAAATAGTAAAGAAAATGAGATAGAGGTAGTATTGCTATTATTCTAAAATGTAATCAACACTTTGCTCATTTAGAGAAATTTTATAATGTAATCAAACAAAATGGATTAGTAGTCGCTTTTCCTAAAATGAAATTATTTCAAACTCATATAAGATTTCTACGACATACAATTTATCAAGGAAAAATTGTTCAAATAGCAAGAACATTAGAATTTACTTCTAAATTTTCAAATGAGATTAAAGATAAGAATCAATGACAAAGATTTTTAGGATGTTTAAATTATGTCTCTGACTTCTTCAAAGATATTAAGATAATTTGTAAACCTTTATATCAATGGAAAAACAATCTCTTAGCATGGACTAATCAGCATACAGGAATCGTTAAAACCATAAAAAGAAAGATTAAGTTTTTCCCATGCCTTAGTCCGCCATACCCTGATGCATTTTTAATAGTACAAATAAATGCCTCAGATATACATACATACATATACATACACACACACACACACACACATATTACAAGATCTGATAGATGATCTGTAGTGGTATATTTTCTCTTCTTGTATATTGTAGTTTGCTAGATGTTGCTTCAGGATAAGCTTTGTATGATCAAACATGTCTTTTAGAAAGTCATCAAATAATACATTTACTGCTTATCCTTTTTTATAGTAAAAAAAAAAAGGCTACCCAATATAGGATTAAAGTTTGAGTATGGTTCTACATGGATATAGCTTGCTTTTACCAGTTTTTGCTTTTTATTTAAAGTGGTATACCCAATTGCCAACATCCACATAGAGCTAATGGATATGAGTTTGGCTTGGTGACCTAGAGTCGTATCTTTTACATGTATTATTTTTTCCTGTGAGGCCAATTTTTTTTTTTTAGGTATATGTATCTTTATTACACTATATGTATCTCTTATTATTGATATTATTTTTCTCCAAGGCCACTTTAACATTTTTTATTATGGTATTCTATTCTAAAATTATTATTTTCTATTATGATAGTATGTAGCAAATTAGGAGGTTTTACCTAATCCTACTTGCCTTAAAATGAATAGGATATGGATATTAAAATTGTAAATCTAATAAATGAAGGATAGGATATAGATTGGGTATCCAACAGGATGGATAAGATGTAGGTTTAATACTATCTTACTCGCATCCTATCCATTGTCACCCCTACCCATGAGTCAAACTAACTAATGCATGGAAATTCCATTTTCAGGTACAAAATTTTGAAATGATAATGTAAAATTCATAGTTGGCACATTAAAGAGGCTCTTGGGTGTAAGAGCATAGTGTGATGTTTGAACTAGTTATAAAATTTTTGGGTTAATTTGTAACTGGTTAAGAAGATATAGACTAGTATGTAATGATTGGATTGCACACATGAGAAGTCCAGGGCAACAATGAAGCATGAAGCACGAATGAGGGATTGGTGTTGGCATTCATACCCCATTAGCATAGCTGTGAGGTCCAGCAGATTACACGGGTTTTATGAGTTGGAAGATCTGGATTTCACTTGCTCTTTGGCTGAATAACAAAGCATTAATTAAAGGAAAGGTTGGAAAATGTTGGCCCAAGTGCAACCAAGAGGGGGGTGAATTGGTTGTATTAAAAACTTTAGCAAAATCAAATTTTACAACTAAATTTACTTAACCAAAAATCAAGAACAAACTAAGCAAGTATAAGGAAAATATAAAGCAAAATATAAATAGAGACAAAGAAAGAGTGCACCGGGATTTATAGAGGTTCAACTCCACCAACCGGAGTCTACGTCCTGTAACGACTCTCCAAAAATCCAGACATAATTATTGAGGTAACTTTAGTTATTTTAATAATTTAATGTATTTAGAATATTTAATGCAAGCAAATTCTGGGTTTAACAAAGTATAGTAGCTTAAAGAGGATAAAATTGGTCATTTAAGTAAATCGGACCAAGAAGGGCATTTTAGTCATTTCATATAGTGACCCATTTTTATTTCACAGTTGGGTTGATGATATAAAATTATTAAATTTAAGGTATTACGGTTTGTCATGATTCCCGCTCTACTATTGTGAAATTGTGACTTGACTAAATTGTCTGAAAATGGTTTATGTGTAACTCTCAAAAGTATTATGCCTAAATTGAACGTATGTAAAAGATGAGGACTGGACGTGTAATTAAGGTAAGAAGGATTCAGGCGCAGAATAATTCCGGTTTTGGTACAACGTTTTCTGTGTGGTGCAGGATAAGTCCTCAACGTACTATTATGTACAAAGAAGGGACCAGGTGCATGGCATGTGCCATTAAAGCCTATATAAGTTGACTTCGAATGTTTTGCTCGGCCATCTTCTTCCTCCAGCTCCAAACTACCCAAGAGAACTCTCTCCCCTTCGAAACTCCATAGCTAAACCATATCCAAGCTCCAATCCATCAAATTCAAGCATAATTAAGCAAATTTTTGAAGGAAAATCAAATATGGAACCATCCTAGTCTTGAATTTCAAGCTATTTGTTCACGTAAGTTTTGTTTTGTTCTTCCCTTTCTATTTAGATTCATATGGTTGTCTAGTTGCTGGAATCATTGAATTGAAGCTAGTTCTTCTTGGTTTATTAAGGGGAAAACAACAAGAAAAGCTTGGGAATTAAGCTTAAGTAAGAAAGGTAAGAATTAATTCATTTTTTTTTATTTTTGATTAATTCCAAAAAAATTTTGGGTTTATAAATCTGGAATTAAGTGTGTTATAATAACTTTTTATTAGCTTGAGAAGGCAAAAATACGTTTAAAACCCATTTGAACCAAGTTGTTGAAAGAAGGCTAAATGCCTAGTTATATGTTGATTCGGTTCGGATGTATCTAGATTTTTGGGTTATTTGTGCTGGAAAATGGTTGGATCTAATGTGTTTATATTGGTTCCTAGTTGATTATAATAGAAATAATCAATAGTAACCTAGATTGTTCGGTTTTGGAGTTGAAAGGATACAACACCGAAACCGGTGTTGTTGTGTGTTAAGTAAAGGGCCGGTTAATTGGAATCCATTGAGAAGGTTATTCCTAACCATTTAAACCATGAGGAATTTTGTAATATTGTCCTAATTATGGTTTATTTATGTAGCTAAATGATCAATTAAAAGAGAAATACTCGAGCTACTATAAAGATATAAAGAATGATACAAAATCGAGACCATAAGGACACTGGAATTGGTGTTTGCTTGCATTAATTATTCAAGGTAAAGGATTTTAAGTTCAAGTTTAAATTGATGCATTATGAATTTTTCTACAATGCATTAATTAAGAGAGTAAGAGGTGGACAAGAAGTGACTTAATGACTATATAATTAAATAGCCCTTAAGTAAGTATACAGAATACTAAGTATTCAAGATGGGCTTTGATGCTCAAGAGTATCCTAGCTAAGCTATCAAGCTTAATAAGAATGAACTACCAAGAACTCCTGTACAGTGTGAGTAAGGATAAGTAATGGCAAGCCAAGCTTGCTAAGGCAAGAGTTAAGCTCTTGTAAGAAGGACTAAGTCGAGGATGGGTTCCCCGCCATAGAACCCGTACTAGTGGCCATTAGTCAAGACCTCATAACATTTTGAGCTCACGTTAAGATGTGTATATATATGTTATATATGCTGGGTCCTAAAGTTCATTTTGCAGGTATTTAATTCCTTACTGAGAATTTATGATTCTCACTCCCTTAAGTTTCACATTGTGTAGATACTAGTAGTGTGAAGCCTAACACCCACTGAAGGGTTGTTAACCAAGGTTTAGGTGCAGCCTTACAGATACAGGCAAATTGCACAAGGAAAAGTTTGACATCTCATTTCTGGAGCTTCTGTGCTCAAGTGGGAGTTATTTTGATAGTCTCAGACTATGTATATATTGGGTACTTAGGCACCAAGGAAATGCCTCTAGTTTAACCAGTGTGTATGGACTTACTTAGTGTATATATCTGTATACGCACTATGGTTGCTTATGGATGTACATAAGTTAAGTATTATGTGTACATAAGTTAATGCCTGCAGTTTAAATAAACATGTTTATATGACTTCGGTATGTGTTTTAAGTATCTTCTGAATACCATGGAAAATGTTTTGAAAAGTTTTATTTATTAATTCTTTCCAAATGCAGAAGTTAAGGATGCATGGATTCATGTCATAAGAAAATCAAGTAGTATAAAGTTTTAAACAACGCAAGTATTAGCTTAGCCATTTGCAACTAAGAGTGGGAATACTAAATCATGATTATCCTAAGATCCTGGGAACACTTTATATCAAAGTAAATGACAAGGTTCCCTCACATGTCCTCTCCTCAAGCTTACTCACTTGAGATTTCCTCCACTATCTCTTGATCAAGATGACAATGGTGTTTTTTTCAAGGTTCACACCTAACCAAACACTAGTTTTCTCCAAGGCTAACTAGAAACCACTCCCTAGTTTTCTTCAAGGATCACTAGGAACCACTCTTCATACAAGAGATTCGAAGGTTTGAAGTGTTTTCAAACTCACAAGCTCATACAATAGCACTCTTTGCTAGGTATACAAGTGAAAGTACAAGAACACTAATGATTTTCTCAAGGTAAGCTTTTTCTCTTGGATTTGATGATGAATCTCACTTCTAATGGCCAAGAGTTATCTCCAAGGTGTTTCTCCATGTATTTATGCTCATTTGGGGCCCAAAGGGACGTTGAAGAACCTTTGGGAAAGTCAAAAATGTCTCCAAGAAAGCAAGTTACCGTTGCTGTCAAATTTGACAGAAAATCGCGTTTGTCACCCAGTTTCACCGGGTGAAAAACTTTCACTTGGTTGAAAATTCAATCTGATAAAGAAATTCAAGGTTTGATCTCCAACGGCTATATTGCTCATTAATAACATGTCAGCACCTACTCTACATGGCAATCTGATGTGGCATGATTTTAAAATGATTTTTCAAAGAATTTTCAAACTGAAAAATCACGCACAAGTCTGGAATCACGTTTCACCTAGTTGAAAGATTTTCACTTCAATGTTTCTCTATTCTAGAACCAAAATACTCTCGGGTTCAAAAAATCACTCCAGTTTCACCCGGTTGAAAAAATTTCACTCGAATGATTTTCTTGTCCAGAAGTAAAATATTCTCGGGTTCAAAAACTGGCTCCAGTTTCAACACGTTGAAACATTTTCACCCTATTGAAATATAGCTCAAAGATTTTCTTACTTTCAAACTTCAATGAATTTTTCTCCAAAATGGTTTCTTCCTCACAAGCAATGCTTGAATCAACATAAATACTTCAAATATACTTATGAAATAATTTTCCTTCCAAAGATCAAAACTTTATCAATAAAAGACCAAGGTATAAACCTTTAGGTAAAGCTTTGAAACACATAAAACAAACATGTTTTGTTATCATCAAAATCAAATAAATGTGAGCCATGAATGGAACAAATCCAACAGAAAAGCTAAGACGTTAATCAAACTTAGAGAAATTGGTTCGATTGCTAATGGATTGTGAAGTCCTTAGTATGGTAAGGTTGCTTACATGCTAAGGAGAAAGGAATCGATGCAATTATGCTCTATCCTAGTTCGGGTTTGTCACTATTGTGTTGGTAAGGGGTTATTGTTTGGCTTATATGATTTCAAGCTAAAGTATGTTGCTTTAGTAGGCTTTTGTAGATATTGCTTGAAAAAGAAGCTAATTAGGGCATTTTGGGTTAAATGCCTAAGAACTGACCCTAATGAAGGGGGGAAATGATTTTGTTTGTAATTGGTTTTAATGACTGATGGTGCTAGGATTGTCTAGGACTCACAAGTAAAAAATATAAGTCCAACCATGGCCAGGTTAAGAAGGATTTTTGGAGCTTAATGTTTTTGTGTGATTGTGTTACTTGTTCTGGACGTCTCTGACCTTAAGCCCTTTTTTGTTTGCTTATTTGATTGCGTCCAAGTCTCATTTCATACATCATTGAGTCTTTTTAGTCTTTTATATTCTTGTTTGCCTCTGACTTGGCTTTAAGTACAAGTTCACCATAAGACTTTTAAGCCCTTTACTAAGTTCTATGATTAAAAGATCTCACCCCCTAACTACTTTTGTTTTTTAAGGGAAAGGGAAATGGGAAACTAACCCTTTTCTAGAGCCTTTTTTGTGTTTTTGGGTGCAGGTAATTCATGGATTATCTTTATTCTCATTATGGTTAAGTATGTGCTAAGTGTTTTTGGCAATGTATGTGTAAAGCGTAAGACGTGGGCATGGTGTGCATAAGGGTGCTAGTTGGGGACTTGTGAAATGGTTGAACCAGCTAGATGTGTATATATAGGATAACTATGTTGTATTTATGATCTTATATATATAAAGCTTTGTATTGGAACTTAATGGCCTAATGTATGCTAGCTTATAGATAATGTATATGAATGTGTGTGATGACCATGTGCATGAATGATGCCCAAGACCTATGTTTATATATTTGTGGTTATCTAGCTAATGAAGGACTTGTGTAAGTTTCTATATTATAGTACAGGGTTATAAAAAGCTTAGGGTTGTAACTTGTTGACAATGGCTAATATGGGCAAATAACAATTTTAATAGTATTCCATTAGTCCTATGACATGGCTAACCAATGAATGTCTAGTAGGAACATAGGTTAATTATGACTATGTATATTTTTCTAAGGTTACACATGATATAAAAAAACTTATCCACCAAGTCATGATTTTCCAGTAAGGTTTACAACGACTCATGTGAAAAGTGACATGATGTAGGAATCTACCTGGTTATCTTGTTTGTTTGGGCAATCTAGGTTAAAATTTGCTAGAATTAATGGTTGTTAACTTGCTATGCGCTCACTAGTTATTATGGGCTCACTTATGATTAAATAGCTTGTGTGTGCATAACATTAATGAAGCCATGGTTGTTGGGATTATGATTCAACCTTTAGGATTGTATAATTCTATTATTTGACTATATGAAAATTTGTCAGAATGTAATAAAACCAAGCATGCAGTAGGATTATAACTAGGATTATAAGATTGGTCAGATTGAGAGATCCTAAAGATCCTACTTGTTATTAATTTCTATTCGGTTCCCTTGAATTTTAGCCTAAATTGCAAATTTACACAATTGGACACTAGAAGCCTAAGGCTAGATTGGGTCACTCATTTGACTCACACCCAAGGTTGTAAAGATCTTAATCTGGATCTTAGGATCCTTCGATTTTATGATCCAACATCATGAAACCTTGTCAGAAAATAATAGGATCGGTGATACGGTATGATCCGATAGAATCCCAATTAAAATCTTAAGATCGATAGAATCTTTCGATCCTTTCAATCTTACTTGGTATTGATTTTTTTTTTGTTACACTTGTATTTTAGCCCAAATTAGAAAGTTTAAGTGATTGTGCCTTTATTACCCAAGTTGGGATGCCTAAGCTAGTTGTTATATGACTTGAATTATGAAGTAAACAAAAAAAAACAATTCATCTCTCTCTCATTCAAGAGACAAAACTCGACACCTCCATAAGTTTATTGTTATTTTATTAGTTATGTTAGTTTATGAATTTTTTTTAGACTTATGTTGGTTATTATATTAGTTATGTTAATGTATGCTTTACTAGGGCTCTAGCTGTATTTGTACTATGACATTAACTGTGTTTGTACCATTGTTATGACACTTAAACTTTATTAAATTTATAATATAATTGATCTTTTATATGAATTATATTATTTATTATAAGGAATTTGATCTTTTAATAAGATATTATGATTTACCACCCGATTTTACAATCGTGATCTTGTATCATAAAAAACGATCTTGGATAGGATCCCAATCTTAACAACCTTACTCACACCCATTCTTTTGTTCAATTATGAATTAGCACAAAAATAAAAAAAATTCGTTAGCAGCAAGAGTGACTATGCAATTACTATAGGTTAACATTTTTCTATTAATGATGTAGCAATTGATTCAGGCAAAAAAAAAAATGCTAATGAGGAGGCTAATCCATTAGAGAATGACTATAATTGTGAATTTCGGTGGAGGAAAAGATCTTGTTGTAAAAAAAGATAATGATATTGTTGCAAATGTTATGTGCCCTTCAATCAATATCTTGGATTGATGAATTCCAATTTATGTGTGTTTGTAGATTTCTTTCAGATTTGTGTTGGTTATGTATTGGCTATGTTGATGTATGCTTTATTAGAACTTATATTTGTGTGTCTATGAAGCATTAAAGTAGCAATAATTGTGTGGTATAATAACAATTGTTATGACACTTGAACTTTAGTTAGATTTCCAATATAATTGGAATTCTATAAGAATTATATTATTTAGACAAAGAATTATATGCTTTTAGTATGATTTTATGATTTACAATCCGATCCTTGAGAAATGTAAAACAAACTATAATAAAATCTCCATCCTAACAACCTTGCATGAGGTACAACAAAAACATTTCCTACGAGTTACATAAAAAAAACAAAGAAAAAGAAAACATTTCCTAAGAGAATGTTAATTCTTTGATGTGTTATAAGAATGCAAATTAATTAATTTATAGTTTGCTCAAAGTTGTGCACATAATTTATGGCCATAAATAATACATCAAACTTCGTACCTGAGTTTGTGGTGATTTATCATCAACAAACGTCATACAATAAAAAAAAAATTATACCATATTTGTATCCTAAGCAAAGAATAATGCAATCTTTATAGGAGAATGATGTGTTGATCAAGTACCTTACATTCACCTCAAACTTAAGCTCTATTTATCATAATTTTGCTAGTTTCTTACTTATATTGGTAAAGTTGTAGATTTTAGGAGCAATTGGAGGCATGAGAAAAGAATGAAAGCAATTAAAGTAAAAATGAGAAAAAATTTGGGATGAAACAACCTAGGAGAAAGGCTAACTTGTGATTGAAATTTCAGCCTTTTCCTTAAAGATTCAAGCCTTGGTGTAATAAAAATTGCAACCCATCCTTTTAGCTTAACGTGGGTTTCTTAATTATCTCAATCAAATATGCCAGGAGTGCTTAGAATATCGAAGGTAGCTAAAACAATTGGGACGGTAGCCCTATTGTGCCGCTACAATTCTATAATGTATTGATATTTGCTTGTTTTGAGGAAATTCAGCTTATAGCATTAGAGGCAGTGTCGAGGACTCGACCCAAATGCCCAAACTTGTGAAAAATGGTCTTTCACTTACTTTTTATCCCTATTGCTCAACAATCCAATTTTCATCCACAATTGCAGGCAAAGCTTACCTAACCCCATCCTTAGGCTATATCTAGATCTAGTTTTTAGGAGAAAGGGGAAAGACGATTTAGATTTCATTCTCATCAGCATTATCATCTTGCATCTCATCTTAGCTAAGATAGTTTTAGGATCTTTAGAGAGATTTCCACCATAGAGCTTCATTAGTCATCAAGGAGGAGGAGTTGGAGCACGAAGGAGGAGAACCAAGGATCTTGGAGTTGAGCATCAAGCAATAAGATCTTCTATCTTATAGGGGTTCCGTCTTTCCTTATTCTTTATACCTATTTTATGATTTGATGGATATAATATCTAAAGATTGTAAATATGTTTAATTTCAAGTAGTTAAACACTACTCTCTATGGTGTAGCTATTTGAATTGGTTACTTGTATCTAATTGAAGTATTACTATTACACGATTGCCCTTATGTACTTTTTTCCTTTTCTCTTGAAATTCATGCTTGTTTGAGATTATTGACCACAATTTGCAAGCACATTTAAGATTCATTTATATCTTCAGAGCACATGCATGAGTTGGAACAAGAGAAAAGGGATAAGAACCAAGGGATTAGTTGAGAAACAATCCTAGGTTTTTAAGTGAGTTTGAGAGAATTAAAGCCATATTTCATCCATTAGTTGTGCAATTGATAGAACTATCCCTTCATAGTTTAAGGAGGATGAGTAGGTTTCTTTGTCAAAGGAAATACTTTTCAAGGATTAAATCTAAATTTTTGCCCTATAATTGCTAATATGGCATTTTCTATCTAACATGTAAAAAATTAGGCCAAAATAAAATATTTTAATGAGGTTTAAGAGCCTATAATAAAATGAATGTTAAAGTCTAAAATAAATTAATACTCCCTCTGTTCCATATTCTTTGCACTATTCACTTTTCAGCAATTAATCTATAATTTTTTATTTTTAACATTTTAGTATATAAATAAAGAAATTTTATATAAGAATGATAAATTAAAATATATATTTTCTAAATATATTTTTTTTAAATTTTTTTTAGTAAATACTAATACAAATAAATTCAAGTTAAACTATATAAAAAAGTTAAATAGTGTAAAGAATATTGTGCGGAGGTAGTGAGTAAAGGTTTTGGGCTCCAAGCGTGTCATTAACATGAACAACAAAGCTCTCCGGTTGGTTTTCGGGTGTAACAAACTATACCCTGCGGACTGTTGGTCGGAGCAATCTAATTCTTTTCCACCTCCATCAAATGTTCTCCCCGCTCACCGCCTCCCGGCGTGTTTTCTTTTTCCCGTCCAAATTTAAATTCCGTTGGATTCATTTTTCCGCAGAACCTCCGCCGGCGCCGCCGCTCCTCCGTCTGACCCACAAGGACTGGCTCTCGCCGACCGATGTTCTTCGCGTATTCAGTGGGCTCCATGATCCCACCTCTGTTCTTTCTGTTCTTAATCAATACTCCAACCGCAAGGACTACAAGCCCACCGAATCTCTTTTTACTCTCGTCATCCAGAAGCTCGCTCTTGCTCACGATTTCGACTCCATCGACCTCATTTTGACCACACTCCGACGGGAGAAGCCCTGTCGTCTAACCGAGGACTTTTTCTTCGGCGTCATCAAGATTTACGGCCATTCGGCTGGTCGGATCAGGAAAGCCATCCAGACCCTCTACGACATGCCCCAGTATGGCTGTTGGCCGACTGTTAAGTCATATAATTTCGTCCTGAATCTGCTTGTGTCGGGGAAGTTCTTCGAGACGGTTCACGAGGTTTTCCTCAGTGCTCCCAAGTTGGGGGTTGAGATCGATGCTTGCTCTTTGAACATTCTAATAAAAGGATTGTGTGAAAATGGGAAATTGGAGTCTGCCCTCAAAGTGCTCGACGAATTTCCCAAACAAGGCTGTAAGCCCAACGTGAGAACGTTTTCAACTTTAATGCACGGCCTGTGTCGGCAAGGTAAGATTGATGATGCCTTTAAGTTGATGGAGAGGATGCAAGGAGAGGGAATTGAACCGGATACGATCACCTTCAACATATTGATCTCGGGTCTCAGGAACAAGGGCCGGATACAAGAGGCTGTACAGTTGTTGAAGACGATGGAAATGAAGGGATGTGATCCGAATCCAGCGTCTTATCAGCAGGTTTTGTATGCTTTGCTTGATGGTGAGAAGCTTATTGAGGCAAGAGAGTTTATGGCCAAAATGATTTCTGTTGGGTTTAGTCCTAGTTTTGTTTCATTCAAGAAATTGATTCATGGTTTGTGCAAGGAGAGGTTTTTGGGAGATGTTGAATGGGCATTGGCACAAATGGTGAAGCATGACTTTGTACCCAAGATGGGAATATGGAAGCAAATTGTCCAATGCGTTTTTCCAGAAAGAAGAGCTTATAATCACTGTTTTGATGAAATTTCTAATGGACAGGACATGGTCTACTCTCTAAATGTACAGAAAGATACGGGCTGAACAAAATTCTAGGATTGCATGCATACTTTTTGTTCTGTCCAATTTTACCTTGTTTTGCAAGTTAGATATGGTCATGCACTTCCCATGCACTTAGTTTTCTGGTATGCGCAACTTATCTTTGCCATTGAGTTATTGAGAAAAAAGTTTTCCAGTTCAAGTCTAAGTCATTCTGAGAAGTTTGCTTCACCATAATCTTGTGCTTATCACTTACCAGTTATCAGACTGCACTATTCTCCATAGCTAGCCATGAGTGATAAAATGTAATCATGTAAACTCTTTCTAAGCAAAGTTTTAGGAACCAGTTTATGAGACAAGTTTACATAGTTTATTGCAAATTGTAGACATTAAGTGTATATTTTGGAGGAAATGTGTACATATTAGAGTAATTGCAATCCTCATTTTCTTAACTGAGTAGTTACTATTAGTTAGTGGCATCATCCCTAGCATGGACTTCTAATGTCCCTTGCAGAAATGAATTGAATCAGTTGACCATTTCTCCCTTTTTTTACCAGTTGTGCTATTTGGTGCGACTGTTAGCTGGTTTCTGTTTTGAGCTTCCTACCTGGTGAGGAAGGCCTAGGATCATTTCTTGAATTCTTGTTCTAATTTATGAAGATGTTGGAGGCCTTATACATGTTTTTCTTTCCTGCAATTTTTTCTGAAATTTCGTTTTCTCATGTGTTTGAATCGATCACTTTTGTGATCTGGCAAAGGAATTGTATGAGTCATGTGGTTAATGCTACAGGTAGAGCTTATTGAGTAGTTTTTATGGTTTAGTTGGTGCCACTCATATGTTTTATTGGTGATTTACTGCACTTTTGAACTGCTTATTGGTGCTTGTAATTTGTGAGCCGGAAGCTTTTAATTTCTTGCATGCAACCTTGTAACCTGATAAAAAAATATGAAGATTGTAGGCTTTTGAGCTCTCTTGTTTTATTGGTGAAATATTGTACCTTTGAGCTGCTTATTGGTGTTGTAGTCGGTGAGCCCGAAGCTTTTGCTTTCTTGCATGCAACCTTGTTACTGGCGTAAAGAACAGGAATTGAAAAGGTTAAACTTCTGCCCTTTTGTCTTGTTTCTCCGACCTTAGATATCCGAAAATGTTCTCACAAGGATTTTTTTTCTCGCAATTGTGTTTATATTTATTTCACAGAAAATGAGCTTTTTCAATCTGGTGACATAAATGAGGATGGTGTTGCGAGTATAGATGAATTGGCCGCACTTCTTGCTCATCAACAAGAAAAATATCAATGTTAGAGTTCTGACATTATTAGTTGAAACCAAAGTAGAATTAAGCTATACTTTATCACATTTTATCATCGTTCAAAAATGGGTTGAAGGAGAAGTTTAGCATTTGGAGGATCCCACTCCACCAATTTCCACCATTCTTGCGGTCAAAAATTGACATTCTTTTATATGACAGGAGCGAGTGGTTGGCATGATTAGGATATCACTTCCAATTTCAAAACATTCCATGCAAATCTTCTTTTTTAGGTAATGTAGATAATGATGTATAAGTTGTTTATACAGGTACTTCATGATCGCCAGGTAAAATGTGGTAGGCAAATGTCCATAATACTAAAGGCATTTGACAACATATGAGTTAAATTCATAGGAATCAGGTTAACCAACTTACAAATAATTTTCATCTCTTAAATGCTGTTATCTCTTTCCATAGTGGAGGTGGAGATGTATTAGCCTATGGCAGATCATTCAGCTGTAGATCAAGGGATAGATTATCAAACCCACCACTAACATTCTCTCTTCTTGCATGAATGACATGGAAATTAATCCTTGAGCAGAAGCTTTGACAAAGATGAATTGTTTTCTAGGTTTTCACAATTACAAAGAAGCAGAGTCTTGAGGTTATGTAAACAACAAACGAACTCAGTAAGACTCAATAAGATTTGCAAAAAGATCAACAATTTTCAACCTCAGCAAATGCTCAAATAAGCACTCGGGAATCCATCTTATAGAATTATTACATAACAATAAAGTTGTGAGTATCTGAAGTTACAACATGAAATTGCCAACAGACCTTTTTCTGCGATTCTTCTGCTTCCAATACTTCTATTTCTAGCATGCCACTCTTCACCAAGAATCTTGTCCTCATTATATGCAACGCCATGTCTCTAACAACATCATGCATTTTTACTTGATTAAACCATTCGACTTTTTCCACCAAGCAGTTGTCAGTGAGTTTATCGATTATAGCATGTTCCCTGTCAAACTTCTCTTTCCGGAAATCTATTTCATCCGTGGGTCCTTCTCCAATCCAATATCTTATCAAGCTTTTCTGTTAATATTAAAGTTTTCAGGATATAATACACACCAAAGGAAACAACTTTAGACTTTTGTATCATTACATAATAACTAGTTTAAATGTCTGGCATTGCCATACGAACAAAAAAATTAGAATAAAAAGCATTGTAGCAAACGGTAGAAATATAATTCAACAGGGTAAATATTTTACAATTAAAAATAAACCGGACCATGATATGTCATATATTTATCACAAGAAAATGCATTTCAAATTTTGAAACAAATTGTAAAACTTTCACTATGTAATGTTTTGTTAGCATTAAGCCAAGTTCATTAGCCTAGGACTCGACTGTGGCCGACCCAAGATCAAACCTAACTTGGGCATGACTTAAGGTCAAGTTTGTCATGTGATTGTGTAGGCCAATTTTGGCCTCTCCCCCATCAACTCATGCCCGATCAGGTTGAGTGTGGATGAGGCTAGTTTGGCCACAAACACATCTCTAACCTAACAGCTTGCCTATAAACTGCTATAGTTGTTCTTTCTCCACCACCTGTATCAGGTTCTATAATTTCCGTGCATATAATCTACGCATAACAGTGGATAAAGAACTGCTTTCATCCCATCTGTCTTCCTAAATAATATAAATTAATAGGAAAGAAAATTGATGGCCAGGGGCCTCATCGTTTATAGTCATGGTGACTGGTGGAGAGACTTCTGGGAGGAGGAACGTCTGATGGAATGGATAGCCCAAAGGAGAGTGCCTGAAAGCTCAGAAACAAAGGGTTAGGAGGCCCCCGGAGTGTTTTTCCGGGGGGGGAGCCTCCGACGCCTAAGTCAGTGGTGGCTGAGAAACGGCAGAGGAAATAGTACAAAGGGTTGAAGAGTCTTGCCTGGTAGTTTTCTCAGAGTGTGGGAGCAGTGTTTTGCCAACCGACCAGCCTCCTGCCAAGTATTAATCCCTGGTATTTATAGGAGCGCCTAGCCCGTTCAGATCACGACACGTGTTCGGTCGGATGTTCCCTGAGTTTCTGGGCGTAGGAGACAGATAACTGGTAGCAGGTTGTCCTGAGCCACGTGCTCAGATGGGCCATGATGTGATTCTGATGGCGTCCGTATGTCAGAGCGCCTATTCAGGCGACTTTATGACGTCTGTGAAAGGACGTGTCAGAGGCTTCCTTAAATGCTTCCATAAATGCTCCTGCCGTACTCCCGAGGTCCCTGGGTGAGGTCGTCCTCTAGTTCGGACAGAACCTCTTCGGGAAACAAGCCCTCAGTTCGAGGGTCCCAGTTTCAGGGAGTTCCGCCTTCGGGGATATCATGTTCGGCTCGCTATGTCTGGTGCCGCTTTTCCGAAGGCGATATGTTCACAACCCTGGGGGGCGAGTAGTGTCCTCGGGGTTTCCTGGCGTGCCGGGCTCGGAGCTCTTCGGCTATCTCCCGAGGTGCCTGATTGCACGTTTTCTCGGGTAGCGCCAGCTTCTTCTGGCCATCATTGTGGCAGGGAGTTCGGCCAGATAGAGGCGATAGCGTTTGGCTATCACATGCCCCCATTTGGAAAGCCGCAGTGAAGACTTCGGTTTTGCATCTCTTTCCGAGGTTGTGTATGGGAGTTTCTTTGGAAGCTTAACCTGTTCCGAGGATGCGCCTTTTGCCCGAAGATCATGGGCTGTTTGGCCATAGCCTGTTTCTTGGCGTCCTCGAGGTGGCCTGCTCTTTGTTTCTGCAGGTCTGTTTGGCCAAGCGTGTCAGTCTGAGCGGTGCGTCCCAGTTTCGTCCCAGTTTTCAAGGGACGTTTGGAGGACGTGTCCCCCATTTTCGCGCAGCGGTTGACACGTGGCACTTTGCCATTGGAGGAGAGTCGCGTCGGTTACAGAGGGCGCGCCTTTTCAGGTGCAGAGAGCAGTTACGGCGACGGTTCGCCTCCAAAGGGTACTTATGACGATGTTTCGGTTACCCATCTCTAGCTTATAAATAGCCCACTCCATCATAAGTTCCTTTTGCTTTCTCTTCTGTTCTTCTCTCTGCTTTGCCCCTGTTCTTGCACTTTCTTGCTTTCTGTGGCGGAGCTACCTTAATCAGAGCTTTTTTCCAGCCAGCTTTCACGACGGCGTCCTCAGATTTTGGCAAATCTTTCGGTGGGTTTTTGTTTTTCAGAGCGTTTTGATCCCTGTGTTCTTTTGAGTTTTTCTCTGGAAACTGTTTTCTTCCATTTTCAAACTCATTTTTATGTCGAAAATGCCCATTCCTGAGAGCTGGCAGCCTCTTTTAGCCCATCCTTGTTGCACCACCCCTGAAAAGTTAGAGAGGTGGAAGAAAAAATTCTTTCTTCCCTCTTACGCCATTACTAGGCTGCATCGTTCTAGCCATTATGCTTTTTCAAACCACAGTAAGGAGGTTACCGTTTTTCGAGCCCAGCTGAAGGCCGGTCTTCGGTATCCTCCCCCGAAGATGGTGTGCGAGTTCTGCAAATTTCATGGCATTGCTGTGAACCAGCTTCCCCCGAACTCGTTCTGCTATTTTAACGCCTACCTCTGCATGTGTGGCGTCTTCGGGATAGAACCCAATTTCAGAATTTTTATGCAGTATTACAAGCTCTCTGTGGTCCCGAAGGGTGGCTTCTATTTCATGCTACCTCGGGGATCCGGGAGCAAGAAATTCATGTTCACCTTCGCCACTAAAGATAGCTGGCGGGGGTGGCAACAGAAATTTTTCTTTATGAAGATGGACGAGGCCTGGTCGTACGTTCCGACCAATTGGGCTCAGGGAACACTGGATGTGGACGTTGCTGATCCGAGGATGCTGCTGACCCCAGAGTTAGCTCCTTTGTTCGCGGATTTCGACGCCCGCATTCGGGCTGTCTCTGACTGGGATCCCGAGGTCGTTCCGCTCGCCCTTTACCCTTTTCCAATCAACTGGAGGTTGATGACCGAAGAGGTCCTTCGGGAGCTAAAGGTGGTAAAGGAGCACGAGACTGACCTCGAGATGCCAGCTCCTGCCATCGCCGGGAAGGATTCCTGGTTGGTCAAGCTTCTTAAGGAGGAAATTTCTTTCGAAGCGCTTGCCGAAAGTGAGTTATCTTCTACTCCCTTACTGTTCTTTCCTCGGACTCACGCTGATGTTTCTCTCCTTTTTCAGAGATGGGCGACGCGACTGCCGCCTATTACAAGTCCCTTTTCACCGGCCAAGTGGAGAAGGACGATCAGACGAACAAGGCGTCTTTCCGAAGGCGGAAGTCTACTGGCACGGGACCTTCGAGGAAACGGGCAAAGAGAGCTGCCCAGGCTCCTTTAGAGGAAAATCCCGAGGAGACTGCCGAGGAGCCTGGGGCAGCCGAGATTCTGGAGTCTGAGGCTGCTGCTTCCGAGGTCCCTTCAACCGACGTCCCTCCTCAGAGTCCTACCGCGTCACAGGCCCTCCTTGATGTAGTGGTAGAAGTACCTTCTGCCGAGGAGCAGCGCAAGCGGAAGGGCAAGGGCATTTCGGCCGAGGACTCCGAGGACGATGTTGTCGAGGTTCCGCCAGGTTTGTTTCCAGACAAAGCGTACTTTCTTTGTTTTTTCTGGATTGGCTTCTTTGTCTTTAATCTCCTTCTCATTCTTATCACGCAGGGGAGTTGACTACCCTTGGCTGGGTGGCCGATCATGCTCGGAAACGAGCTCTTCGGGATGCCAAAATCCCGCAAGGGAAGATACCCAAGGAGCCTTTTTGGACGTTTAGGGAGGACATGAATATGTACTCCGAGGACGTTCCTCAAATGGCTAAGGAAATTTCGAAGGGGGTGCTCACCGAGGCCTCCTTCAAGGCTATAGCGGCGGCCCACCCGGGGGATAACACCCTCGCCGCAAAGATCACCGAGCATGCTGCTCAGGTATATCCTTCACAGCTCTTTCCCTTCAATTTTCTCCTAAGTGTTTGGCTCTTACTGACCTTGCGTTTATTTTTTGCAGCTGATGGGGTACACCGCCTTTCACCAAGTTCGGGTGGCCAGGGAGGTTGCTTTTCGAACTTCGGCCACTCGAACTATGAATGAGACGAGGACCGCACTCGCGGAGTCGGTTGCCAAAAACCAGCAGCTGAAAGAGGCTGCTGAGAAAGAAGTAGCTGCCCTTCGGGAGGAGTTCCGGAAGGAAAAAGAAGAACTTCAAAAGGGCTCCTCCAGGAAGATCGCTGACCTCGGTGACCAAATAAAGGGGATGCTCGCCGCCAACGAAGATCTTCTTCAGCACAAGGCTGGTTCTGACAGCCGTATAGTGTCGTTGACGAGTGAGAATAATGCTCTCCGGGCCGAGGTCGAGTCGTTGAAGAAGGAGCCGAAGGGGGTGGAGCAGATAAAGGTGCTGGAAGAGGAGATCGCGGACCTGAAGGACGAGCTTGACGACTTCGAGCTTGAGAAGAACAAGTCTGATCAGATGAGCAAGGTCGCGTTCCAGGACGGCTTCTGCCTTGCTCGGCACCAGGTTCTCCAGAGGTTCCCAGATCTGGACCTCTCTTTTCTAGAGGGTCTAAACATTCCTGGGGGACCTCGGTGGAAATGGTCCAAGGTCGAACATCTGAAACTTCCTCCTTCAATTCCAGCGCCGAAGGTGGTGGAAAAGGGCGGGCAGACGAGTGGTTCTCGGGACGCCACGAACCCTTAGCCAATTTTAGGGCCCCTTTTCCTTCCCTTCTATTTTGTAATCCTTCTTCAGGCAGTTCTTTATTTTAAAGCAGCTTTGCTCTTAATGAGGATTTTTTGGCTAAGTCTTTTCTTGCAAGTTTCTTCATTTCCATTGTCCCGAACACGCTCGCTCAAGAGACTTCGGAAAACCTACGATTAAAGAAACTTTTTTACCTTCCTTTGTCCCGAGTGCGCTTGCTCATAAGACTTTCTGGAAGGCCTGAAAAAATTTGACTAAGTCTTTTTGCAGGCTTTTGCATTTCCAATTTACCCCGAACATGATTGCTCAAGGGACTTCGGAAAACCTTCCGCGAGATTTTTCACTTCCCATTTTCCCGAGCATGTTCGCTCAAGGGAGTTCGGAAAATTATCTCTGCGCTGGCTATGGCGAATACTTCTGCGAGATTTTTTGTTTTCCATCTTTCCCGAGCGTGATGGCTCAAGGGACTTCGGAAAGTCATATCTACACTTTATCATGGCGAGCATCTTTGCGGAATCCTGTTTTGCACAATTTCTGTACACTTAAGAATTTTTCTCAAGGCCATTCCTCCGCTCAACCTTAAGCGTAGAATTTTTTCAAGGCGTCTGAGTGCCAACTGTTCTTCAATTCTACGCCTTCGGCGTCGCCAAGCTTGTACACGCCTTTTCGTACTTCGTCGAGAACCAGATAGGGTCCTTCCCAGTTTGCGCGAAGTACGCCATGGGATGGCCTTCGGGGTGCGAAGTCTGCCTTTCGGAGAATGAGGTCTCCCTTCTTGATTTCTTTTGGCCTGGCCCGTAAGTTTACAGCCGCGGTCACTCTTTGCTGAAAAGCTTTTCTTCTCAGCTCGGCTATTTCTCTGTGTTCGGCCATAAGATCGAGATTGGTTCTCAGGCCGAGGTCATTACCACCATCATCAAATACTTGCACCCGTATTGAAGGTTGAACTACCTCTAGTGGGATAATGGCCTCTGTTCCGAAGACGAGTGAGAAAGGAGTCTCCCCTGTGGCTTTTCGGGGCGTCGTTCGGTAGCTCCATAATACACTTTGGAGTTCTCCTGGCCATTTCCCTTTGGCTTCCCCTAGTCTCTTTTTCAGGCCATCGTTTATGGTCCTGTTCGATACTTCCACCTGCCCGTTGCTTTGGGGGTGAGCTACTGGGGCGAAGTGCATCTTTATTCCGAGGTCGCTGATGAATTCTTGGAAACCTTTGTCTGTGAACTGGGATCCATTATCAGCTACTAGTACCCTCGGTATGCCAAATCTGCATACGATGTTCTTCCATAGGAACTTCTGCACTTCTTTTGCCGAGATAGTTGCTAGTGGTTCTGCCTCCACCCACTTTGAGAAATAGTCCACTGCTACAACGCAGAATTTCACGCCTCCGGGTACTGTGGGGAGTGGCCCAATAAGGTCTATACCCCATACTGCGAAGGGCCAAGGATAGTCTGCCGAAGTTACCATTTCCGAGGGTGTCCTCTGGATTTTCGCGTGTCTCTGGCAGCTACCACATTTCCGGACAAACTGTCTTGCGTCCTTTCTCGGGGTAGGCCAGAAGTATCCTTGGCGGAGTATTACTGCTGCCAGGGCATCAGTTCCAATGTGTGAACCACACATGCCTTCGTGAATTTCATCAAGGACCATTTCAGTATCCTTTTCATCCACATATGTTTGCAGCGGATTCGCATATTCCTGCCGATATAACTCTTCGCCAATCAGGAAGAATCTTCCGGAGCGTCTTCGCAGTCTTGCAGCATCGTCGGGGTCTTCGGGGAGCAAATTCTCTGCGAGGTATCTTTTTATTGGGTCTTTCCATCCTGTTCCCGAGGTCGTCATGCTCGGCACTGAGATGCTCGGATGGTCTAGCACCTCGGTATATGTTTTCGACTTCGCTAAGCAATCTGCCTCAGTGTTATTCCGCCGAGGTACATTTTCGATCCGTACAGCGTCAAACTCTTGGATGAGCTTTGCTACTAGCTCATGATATTTTGCCAAAATTGGGTCCTTCGCCCCATAATCTCCTGCCGTCTGCCGAACTACCAGCTGGGAATCGCTGTGAGCCTTTAAGTTTCTCACGCCAATCTTTCTGGCCAAGCACAATCCCGCTATGAGGACTTCATACTCAGCTACATTGTTGGTGACGTTGAAGCTGAACTTGATAGCCTTCATTACCTCCAGGCCTTCGGGGCCCCTGATAATTATTCCAGCTCCCTGGTGTTCGGACCCTGAGGCTCCGTCTACGTGCAAGGTCCATTCTGGCTCACGCTCTTTTGGATCCGAATGGCTCTCCTCAGTGGTGGGTATTTCGGCGATAAAATCTGCCAGGGCTTGAGCTTTTATGGCCTTCCGAGGCTCATACGTGATTTCGTGTTCGCCCAGCTCTATGCACCACTTGGAGAGCCTTCCCGAATGGTCAACTTTTTTCATAACATCCCGTAGCGGTAGACTACTTCGGACGATGATGGGGTGAGCCTGAAAGTATGGTCGCAGCCTTCTCCCTGCAAGCACCAAGGCGTATATAGCCTTTTGAAGCAAAGGGTACCTGACTTCAGCGCCATGCAGGGACTTGCTGACATAGTAGACCGGCCATTGCTTTGACCATTCTTCTTTCACGAGGACCGAGCTCACAGCTTTTTCTGTGACGGCGAGGTACAGTACGAGGGGCTCTCCCTCCCGAGGCTGTTACAGAGTCGGCAGGCTGGCCAGGTAGACTTCGAGTTCTTCCCAGGCCTTTTGGCAATCTTCATCCCAAGGATGATCATTTCTTCCGAGGTCGCCTTCCATTTTTGTTGCCTTTGTAAGGACTTTGAAGAAAGGTCTACACCTATCTCCGTACCTGGAAATAAACCTGGTCAGAGAGGTTATTCTTCTGGTGAGTCTCTGCACATCCTTGACTGTGGCAGGAGTTCGGAACTCAAGCAGAGCCTTAATCTTCTTGGGGTTAGCGTCGATGCCTCTTTCGGATACCATGTACCCAAGGAATTTTCCCGAGGTCACCCCGAAGATGCACTTCTCAGGATTAAGGCGGATCCCGAAGGCTCTGAGCTTTTGGAAGGTTTCCTCTAAATCTGCAACGTGGTAGCCAGGTAGCTTGCTTTTGACTATCATATCATCAACATACACTTCCATGTTTCTCCCCATTTGGTCTTTGAAGACCTTGTTCATCAGCCTCTGGTAGGTGGCTCCTGCATTTTTGAGCCCGAATGGCATCCTGATATAGCAGTATGTTCCTCCCTCGGTGATGAAGGTAGTCTTCTCTTCATCTTCGGGGTCCATCCTTATCTGATGGTAGCCACTGAAGGCGTCTAGGAAACTTAGGAGCCCATATTCAGCAGTTGAATCTACCAGTTGATCTATTGGCGGCAGAGGGTATGAGTCTTTCGGGCAAGCATCGTTCAAGTTTCTGAAGTCGATGCACATCCGGAGTTTGCTGCTACCTTCTTTTGTGGCAATGACCACGTTGCTTAACCACTCAGGGTACTTGACCTCCCTGATAACTTCAGCATCTAGGAGACGCTGGACTTGGGTTTTGACAAAGTTGCTTTTGTGGGCTGAGATGCTTCGTTTTTTTTGCCGGACAGGCCTTGCTTCCGGACTTACTTTGAGGCTATGCTGTATTATGCCAGGGTTCACCCCCGGCATATCTTTTGGCGAGTAGGCAAACAGATCTTTATTTTCCAGCAGAAAGGATACAAGATTTTCCTTGTCACCTTCGGCCAAGCTCTTCCCTATTCGGGTAGATTGACCTGGGACAAGCTCTATTGCTTCCATTTCTGTTTTAGCGAGATCTTCTTCTTTGCCTTTTTCTGGTGCCCTTGCCTCCATCGTTTGCGCGAGGTTGCTTGCCGGAGCTTTTCGCGCTTTTACAAACACCTTTTTTACCTCGGCTTAGTCTATGAATACCTCTGCATCTCCATCCTTGGTGGTGAATGTGACAGTCAAGTACTTCACATCAGGGTGAATATGCAGATTCCCCATTGTCTGCCTTCCAAGGATGGCGTTGTACGAGGATGGGACGTTCACGACGATGAATCTCGCCATTGTGGAGGCGTACAACTCAGCTGCTCCGTTCACCGAAGTCCCTTTCATCATCAGCCGGAGGTCGATCCATCCGAGGACGGGGAGTTCGGATGGTCCAACCCCAAAAGTGGGCGAGGTGACAGGCTTCAGTTCGCTGCTAGAGATGCCCAAGCTCGGCAGCAGGTGCGAGAATAGGACGTCAGCATTTGAGCCATCATCAAGCAACACTCTTTTGACGTCCCAGTTCCCTACTCTCACCATAATCAGTAGCGGATCGTCGTGGGGGAAGACGACGATGGAGCCATCTTTGCGAGCCAGCTTCTTTGATGGACTTTGATACTCCATGACTGCAGTTTCTCTGGCTTTCCGCTTTCTTTCCGAGGATGGGAGCCCCGTGGTGATGGTTTGGATAACCCCTGCTGGAGGTGGAGGGCGCTTTTTTGGACTTCTATTTCTCCGCTTGTCGGAGTCATAGTCCTCATCTTCGGCCATTTCTTCCTCCATTTTTCTGCCTTTCAGGGATGGCATCCTCAGGTATTTCCGAAGTTGGCCATTTTTTATCAGCGACTCTATGTACTTCTTCAGCTGGAAGCAGTCTTCGGTGTCATGACCGTGGTCGCGATGAAACTGGCAGAACTTCTTTGCATTCTTCTTATTATCGGCGGTCATGGCCCTTGGTCGCCGAATCTGCGTCCCTTGCCTTTCCAGCGCCATCAGAATGTTGGTCCGTGAAGTGCTCAATGGTGTGAAACTTTGAGGTTTCCTTCCTCGCATCCTCCGAGGTCATCCTGCGTATTCGGTAAGATGCCGAGCTTGTTGACTGGACTCTTCGGGGCGGTGGTGATCAGACTTCGACCCAGCCATTCTTAGTTCTTCGGCGGTCATGTGCTGTTCTGCTCTTCGGTAAAATTCTCTGAGGGTCTCCGGGGGGTCCTTTGAGAACTCATAGAACAGCTGTGAGTCTCGCCGAAGGCCTCGTGTCTTGGCAAGAATGCGAATTTCGGGCCTGAAGTCTGGGACACTTAGAGCTTCCCTGTTGAATCTTTCGACATAGTCTCGGATGGTTTCTCCATTCCTCTGCTCTATGTCAAACATCTGCACAGGCATCTTCGCCGTAGGTCTGCTCCCAATGAATTGCTGTGTGAAGGCCGTGGACAACTCCTGGAACTCAGTGATGGTTCCTGAAGGTAAGGAATTGTACCACGCCGTGGCTGGCCCTGTGAGGGTGACTTCGAAGCACTTGCACATGGTAGCGTCGTCAGCACCGTGTATTATCATGCTGCGTCTGTACTTCATCAGATGGGCCTGTGGATCAGTACGGCTATCATAAATCTCCAACCGAGGTACTCTGAAGTCACCTGGCATGGCTGCCTCAACAACGGCCTGAATAAATGGCGAGTCATCTTCGCAGCATGTTCCCGAGAGTCTGGCCCAAACGGGTTTTCTGGCCACTTGTTTCTCCACTCTGTCCAGCCGTGCGAGTATCCTCTCCATCAGCACTATGGCGCTAGGGCCTTCTTCAGGGAATGGAGATCGCCGGCGCCTCTTCGGGGGGCGAGTTCGGCGCTGAGGGGACAAGGACCTCGGCTCAGGCGACGAACTGCTTCGCTGTGAAACTCTCGGTCGCTTGGACCCGGTTTGTCCCACAGGCCGTTTCCCGAGGGCTATATCTCCTGTGGATGATTCTTCGCGAGGGTCTCCACTCCCCGAACTGCGATGTGTAGACTTGGGGCTTTTCTCCCGAGGGCGTGTTGTTGAGGGGGGTCTCTGGGCCTGTGCTTGCTGTGGCCACCTTCGGTCGATCTGCTGGGTCATTTCAGACACAACCGAACGCTGAAAGTCCCTCAAGAAGCTCATGGTGATTACCAGAGGGCGGTCTTCCTCAGGCGCAGAAGTCCCTGGGAGTGTTTGCTCAGCAGCCGGTTGTATCTCAGGCGCGGACGGGGACTTCGGGAGCCCCTTGTCCTTAGAACGCCGAGTCTCAACGACGGCGATCTCAAAGCGGGTTCCCATAGACGGCGCCAAATGATGGCCAGGGGCCTCATCATTTATAGTCATGGTGACTGGTGGAGAGACTTCTGGGAGGAGGAACGTCTGATGGAATGGATAGCCCAAAGGAGAGTGCCTGAAAGCTCAGAAACAAAGGGTTAGGAGGCCCCCGGAGTGTTTTTCCGGGGGGGGAGCCTCCGACGCCCAAGTCAGTGGTGGCTGAGAAAAGGCAGAGGAAATAGCACAAAGGGTTGAAGAGTCTTGCCTGGTAGTTTTCTCAGAGTGTGGGAGCAGTGTTTTGCCAACCGACCAGCCTCCTGCCAAGTATTAATCCCTGGTATTTATAGGAGCGCCTAGCCCGTTCAGATCACGACACGTGTTCGGTCGGATGTTCCCTGAGTTTCTGGGCATAGGAGACAGATAACTGGTAGCAGGTTGTCCTGAACCACGTGCTGAGATGGGCCATGATGTAATTCTGATGGCGTCCGTATGTCAGAGCGCCTATTCAGGCGACTTTATGACGTCTGTGAAAGGACGTGTCAGAGGTTTCCTTAAATGCTTCCATAAATGCTCCTACCGTACTCCCGAGGTCCCTGGGTGAGGTCGTCCTCTAGTTCGGACAGAACCTCTTCGGGAAACAAGCCCTCAGTTCGGGGGTTCCCAGTTTCAGGGAGTTCCGCCTTCGGGGATATCATGTTCGGCTCGCTATGTCTAGTGCCGCTTTTCCGAAGGCGATATGTTCACAACCTTGGGGGGCGAGTAGTGTCCTCGGGGTTTCCTGGCGTGCCGGGCTCGGAGCTCTTCGGCTATCTCCCGAGGTGCCTGATCGCACCTTTTCTCGGGTAGCGCCAGCTTCTTCTGGCCATCATTATGGCAGGGAGTTCGGCCAGATAGAGGCGATAGCGTTTGGCTATCAAAAATATTTCTAAATGATAGTTTTTTTACATTATTCACTTTGATATATAATAATTTTGAACAAACAATAATAAAAAATAAAAAAAAACTTATGTCATGTATAAAAAATCCACTATATTATACTACTATGAAATTGACAAAAAATTTATGATCATAAAAAATCTAATTAGTACTTAAGCATAGATAAGATCTAGTTAATTGAGTTAAAGTTCTTAATACAATGTTGAAACAGGATTCCCAAAGTTCAAAAAAATATTTTTTATTTTAAAAAAACTTTAAAAATTAAAAATGAATAATCAAAATGTCAAAATTGATGTTTAACATTTTTAAAGTTATAAAAAAAAAAGATAAATACTTGTACATCAACCCAAAAATATTTGTCAATGAGACTTTGTCCATAATGTGTAGGGTTAATTACATTTTACCACTGAGGTTTAGGTGATATTACACTTTACCCCTCATACTTTAGAAATATACACTTTACCCCATACCTTACACTTTATCCTTTGAAAATGAAACTTTTTTACATCTACAAAAAAAAAAAAAGTGATATTTTAAAATGTCCATTAATTGTATAAAAAGCATCATACAAACTGAAATTATTGGAATATGACTACCATATAATCTAAATTAAGATTTCAGAAATCACTGTCAAACAGTGTTAAAAAAATAAGGGCAAAGTGTATATTTCTAAAATAGAATGAGGTAAAGTGTAATATCACATAAACCTTAGGGGAAAATTGTAATTAACCCTCACTTATAATGATACATAATAATTTAGCACAACTAATTACAAAAAAAATAAGAACAAACTTATATTATATATAAAAAAATCCACTCCTATATTATGTTATCAAATTCACTAATTTTTTTTATCAAAATCAAGATAACAGGTCAACCGAAAGTTAGATAAAAATTAGATCAAAAGGTTTAAAGTTCTTTTGAAATGTGAAAATAACCTAACTTATGCTGATCCAAACATAAGTAAACTTTGTCTAGCTTAACATAAAGTTGAAAATCCACTTAACCTAAATCAACTTGAATAAAAAAGTACTCCCTCCATCTCATAAAGAATGATGGATTTTCCTGGAAATATAGATTAAGATTTGTTTAATTTATGATTTTTTTCCATTGTTACCCCTAAAAATAAAATAAAAAAATATTTTTAGGTTATATGTAGTGAGATTTTAAATAATGAATAAAAAAGATTCTTTTGGGAGTTTTGTGTAGTAAGAATTTTAATAAAGATTAAAAAACATTCTTTTTGAGTTTTGTGTAGTGAAAGTTTAAATAAGAGTAGTAAGATAAATTGGATGTTAAAAACTTTCCAAATAAGAAATGCTTTATACTTTCTAGTATGGCTTAAAAAGAATATGTGTCATCCTATTTTGAACGGAGGAATATTGTTTATTTATACCTCACTAGAATTAGGAAATTGTATGTAGATTAAACTTGAACTTAGCCTACCTCATAATCATGCATTTTTCACCATTTATACCAGATTAAGTAATTTATATGTACTTTATACTCATATAATGGTATCGTCTAAGTGCACTAAAGCGGGAGCGAGAAAGCAATTTGCTGAAAATATGCTATGCTTAAGAGCACCATGAAGAACGACATGTATAATTTTCATATTATGATAATTTGCATAGAAATGTATGAAATAAGTAGAAAACTTATTACGTATTGATAGCCAGAGGGCTATCGCCCATAGGACCTTCGGAATAAATGGGCTTGATACCACCCTCGAATGGCAATCTCGCCAAGTTCGAAGTAAAGGGGCCAGACACCACCCTTGGATAGCGACCCAACCAACCTTAGATTGCTGCCCAACACCATCCTCGAATGACTATCGGGCCAACCTTGGAAAGAGACCAAACACCACCCTTGGATGGCAACCCAACCAACCTCGGGTTGCTACCCAACACCATCCTTGGATGACTATTGGGCCAACCTTGGAAAGAGACCTAACACTACCCTTGGATGGCAACCTAGCCGACCTCGAAAAAACCAGTCTACAACCCTCGGTACCAGGGATGTCTGTCAAACATTATTTCACCATCGATAGGCCCCTCAACGACTTCAGAAGAAGCGACAAAGACCTAGCCCCTAGGATTGCTGATAGGAACCTTCCACACGCCTTTAGCTGGATGTCTGAGCATAATCACCTAAAGATAGCTAGATATAACTCTCCTCGAGGTACGAACCAAATGTCCATAAAATCCAACCAACCACATGTCTTAATATGCTTAGTTTGGCAAAACGGCCTTCTCCTCAAGACATCCTATAAAAATTAAGAAGGCTCCCAGGTAATACAGAGGAGACACACTTTCTGCCTATTACTCTCAAAACTTATCTCTCATACACTAACTTAGGTGCCGAAGGTCCTTTCCCCAGGAAACACTTCAAGGAACCCCCTGACCCTCCTTCTTCAGTGCTCCAAATACCGTCTAGGCAAAGTATCTCCAGAGGTCACCATGTCATATATCGAAGATGTCTTGGAGCATAACGTATGAAATATGTATGAAACTTAAAATTTATGATAATTACTAAATTGCATGGTTACTGTTGTTATTATTTGGAGATTAAATATTTATGGATTGTGTCTTCTAACATTGCTCTAATTGATTATTTGTTTAAAATATTATACATGGGACTGGATTAAAAAGCGAGCGAGAGTTTGATGACTTTACCGTAGTTGATCCTAACAAGAGCCACTTACAGCTTTCTCCTTTCGACAGCGCAAACAAGAAGCTGGCCTTCCTTAAAAAGAAAGGGAAACACAGGTAACAGGGGCTGGGTTTTTCTTCCACCATTTTCACTAACCCAAAATGTGCAGGGAGCTCGGGGCGTGGTCTCATCTTCCTCCTTTTGTTCCTCCATAAAACGTCGCAAGCTTCAGTGACCACGGACTCTGAAACACTGGGAGGCCCTGTTAAATTGAAGCATATCACGACAGCAGCTGCAAAAATGGGAAATCAGTGTCTTTTCCATGAAACAACTTGTTTTTTGGAACTCTTTTTTTCCAAAAAAATGCGGATTGCCACACAGAATGTGGGAGCACCGTCCAAAATCCATGAATTGGGGCTCTAGGATATTGTAAGAAAGGGGTTAAGGAGTTCAGAGGGTTAGAAGCAATAGATCTGCGTGAATTTTGGGGAAATGATGGGTAGTGATTGAATGGCGATTGGAGGCTGAAACAATGCCAGTAACGCTCCCAGTGTGCTGCGCAACCGACTCAAGGCCTTTCTTTATGGGTCTCACGCCTTCAATTCCTAAGGTTCTTGTTTTCAGTTCATCGCTTTTTAAATTAGGGTTTTGATTCTGTTCCATGCTTCTAAGTCTTCCAATTCGATTAGTTGCTTTCGTTCTCTCTCTCTCTCTCTCTCTCTCTCTCTCTCTCTCTCTATATATATATATATATATATATATATATATATATATCTTGCTTCAAGGATTTTTCTATTTTTAATTCAGGGTCTCTTAAATTCTTGAGATTCTCCAAGTCTTCAAGGTTCATTGACTTGCTTTGAAACAGAAAGTAGCTGGTTGCGATATCTCTAATTTATTCCTACGTGTCATAACTAATGCAGATGATGAAGAAAGAGAGCAACTTGCAAGTCTATCTTATACAGTTATACATCGGTCATTTATGTTCATTTTCCTCTTTTTCTTTTCTGCTTTCTCTTTGTAGGTTTTATTGTCTTTTCCTTTTTCCTCTGGCTGAAAATTTTTATTGTCTTTTCCTTTTCCTTCTGGCTGAAAATTTTGTGCCGCTTCATATCGGATTTTCTTCCCTAACTATCGTGTTCTTTTGCCCACTTTGTCCCTTCATTTTCCTTTGATTTACTTGAAATGATATTTGTTGGATCCTTTGACCTGATAGTGCTTAAGTTGGTTTTTCTTCTCTTCTTCTTTTTTCCATCCCTTTAATCATGGGTATTGGTTTGAGAAAATTGACTGTATGTAATAGGAACATTTTTAAAGTAGGTTCAAAATTGATCAATTTGTTAAGCTCTGTATGAGGTAAAAAATCTTCTGTTAGTTTATGAATACAGAAGAAGAGGGCTCATGTTTAATCATGGCTGGCATTAATTTGTTTTGGTACATGTTTTTCATATCCCATGTCTATGGGATTAATTTGAACTTGAATCACGTAAAAGTGCTTACATGAATTTGCATCCTTTTGGAAGTTGATTCTCTGAGCATACTATATGATAAAAAGAAAAAGATATGCTTTTGCACAAAAATTAGAAAGCAACTAACCTGTTGCACTAGTGAGTGGATTATGAGTCAAAGTATTTCACAAATTTGATGAAATAACAATAGATATTGGATCTTACTATATGCTAGTTTTTGTTTTTGGCATGTTCCTGGAAACAAAAAATTAAAATAAAGGTTGCACATAATCATTTAAAGATGAATATATTGTTTTGCTTTTCATCTTTATCATATGAGTGTTGATTAAGAGACTTATAAGTGGTAATTGTGTCGATCTCTTTGCTACTGCAACCATGAAGTTAAATAATGTGGTACGGTAAGCGGTATGTAGTACAAATGTTTTTATATTTTATCATTTTATTGCATGATATACTGCGGTATTTCGCATACCACTTACTTTTTGTGTATATTTTGTAGGAAAACTGCGGTATACTACAAATACTGTGAGATATATACTGTGGTATTTTGTTTTTCATGGATGTGTGTAAGATATATATATTTTTTTGTTATTTTACATCAAAATATCATAAATATATAAAAAAATTAAAATATAATTAATACACATATCATAAAATAAATATTTACTTTTATTCTTTTGGTTACTTTTCTTAGTTAATAAAAAAATTTAATAGTTACTTTGAGTCACCTAAGAACTCAATGTAATATTAGAAAATGTATTATTGTTATTAAAGTATTATTTTTTTCTTATATCAATAAATTAGTTTCTTTTTTAGTATTATTTATTTTGCTATATATATATATGTATTAAAAAAATATCTTCTATATATATGTTTTATTTATATTTGACAAATTATGATCAGAAAAATTAGAATATATATAAAATGTGAAAAAAATTATTGAATTTATGTCATCTTAATAATATTCTAGTATTTGTTTTTTTTATGAAAACCATAATGGTATATGATTCAGTATACTTTAAAAATTTGAGGTGCAGTATACTTAACAATAACGATATTTAATATCTTGCTGCAACATAAAGTTAAAGTGTTAAAACAGAGAAATCACGGATAAAATTCAAATTTGGTCTCTTAACTTTTATGTTTGTCCTAAAATGGTCTCCTAACTATAAAAGTGACTATTACGGTTCCCTAACTATCAAATCGAGTTCAATGTTAGTCCCTCCAGTCATTTTAGTTGTTATCCAGGATGGAAAATGCATACGTGGCAATTGCTAGTCCCACAATACCATGGTGGCATCGTCCAGCTGACCCACAATACCATGGTGGCATCGTCTAGCTGACAAAAGGGTATTTGGGCAAGGCGGGAACAGATTTGGTTGGGGGCGGGAAAGAAACAGGAGAAGAAGGGATATTTTAGATGAGAGAAAGAAAGGGGAAATAGAGGAATGAGTAAAGAGAAATTTAAGAAGACTTACTGTGGGGAGACATGGCGAGGGTGGACGACGACGACGGGATCCCACACTGCTACTGTGGCTTGGCTGTAGAGTTAAAGATGGTGTGGACTAACCAAAATGCTGGAAGGAGGTTCTATGGCTGCCGAAATTATGGGGTAGATTTGCTCTTTTATTTTTGTTTTTCTTCGGGCATGCTTGGCTGAGATTTTCTTCAGTTTTTTCTGACTAGTTGTTTATTTACCTGAGACACAGGGCAATTGGTATTGTCGATTTAGGCAGTGGTATGATGACCCGACGCCTGGACATTGTAAAGTTATGATAAGGGGGCTGCTGAGAAGAGTGGATGAAGCTGAGATAGAAATGAAGAAAAGCATTGCTGGAGTAGATGAAGTGGAGATAGAGATTAAGCGAATGCGTGGGAAAAAGCTGAAAAAGAAGATTGCAGGGCAATTGAAAGAAGTTGAAGTAAGGAAACTAAGAGGAAGGAATAGAAGAACGTTGGCACTGTTGCTAGTCTCTTGGGTATTGTTTATTTGGTACTTGTACGTGTAGATGGGTAGGAGATGGGTGGGCATCGATTTGGGGAAATGGGGTGTAATGGTAGTTGTTGGGTGCGATGTATGGCGAGTAAATAGTGAAGGTTGAGGTAGTAATGGTTGTTGTAGGTGTGTGACGTTTATATTGGATGAAGGGTAAATATTAGGTAGCCTTTGGGGTATGACAGAGGTAGAATCACTTCAATTGTGTACTTAGTTGAATTTAATGAAAAGAACTTTGTGTCATTTGAAAGTAAGTATAGTTTGAGAAACGCAACTTCTGTGCTTAAAACACAGTATAATGTTTATCAATTTTGCAACTTCTGTTCCATTCATTATATGTAAAAAATGTCATCAATTCTCTACATCCATTGTCCATGAAGAGTATTACAAAGATCCACAAAAAATAGTCAACATCCAACATCCAAAAGCATAAATCCAATTACAAAAAACTGCACAAAAAACATCAAGTTTGGCTTTCATTGCTGCCAGTTGCCTACATCAAACTTGTGTGAATCCGTCCTTTTGAAAATGAGTGCCCCTTGCCACTTGCATGACTCCTTCCCTCTTTGCCACCACTACCTTGTGATCCAGCGTCTTCTAAATTCATAGACCTCTGAGATTGTCTTGCAACAAAATCAGAACCTTGCTATGAAACTAATGTCTGTTCACATGTAGGGACCTGTCCATGTTGGCCAACAGTTAGTGTAAATATATGATTGTAGCATAATGTACACTAATCTCATTAATACTTACATTTTGCTTCATCTATGATGGCTGCTGCCTCTGTGAAAGCTGTCCTCCTTTTTTTTTTTTTTTCTTTGCTGAACTTGCACTTCCAGCTGAAGTTGGCCTTGATTTGCAAGTGCTTTTATTATGTCCTTTTTGCTTGCATATAGAACAGTGAATGATAACTCATGTTTTCCTCATTTTTGAACAACTTTCAGGCTCACCAGGTTCTCTTCTTCTCTTCTTCTTACTCTTTCCTCTATTGACCAGCCCATTATTTGGAGGTTTAATAAGATTATGTTTCATGTCCTCCCATTGCTCTACACTCCTAATGGGTTTATTACATTAGCATACATTTCCTTGTGTGTTTCAGTCCAATAACATTGGTCAACATATTCCTCAACGTTGCTATGGTTTAGGCCACGGGCAGAACATGCATGGTTGCATAGAATTCCAGTGAACTGCCACTTCCTACAACTGCATGTCTTTTGCTCTATGTCAACTACATGCTATGACGTAGGAGTTGCAACTTGAAAGCTTGTCCCCCCTAACTCCATTGGCCAATAGTTCCTAGAGTTATTTATGTTCTTGTTCAGTTTCTTTGTAATCTTGGGGCATAATTTACCGGTCCACTTTGCCTCAGCAAATCTTTTCCTAGCTATTCTAACCATGATCTTACATCTAATTGCTTCTAACACGGTCAAAATAGGTTTATCCCTAGCATCAATGATGAATCTGTTAAAGCATTCACACAAATTGTTCAAGGGAATATCATATTTAGAAAACTCCCTAAAAGAATACCTGGTCCAATGTTTAGGGGGTATACCATTCAACCATGCCCATGCATTTGCATTAAGAACCTTAATTACCTCAATGTTCTTTTTGAATTCCCCTTCATATGAGCTCCTTGTTGCTTGCCAAACATAGTCTCTTAACCCCATTTCTGGAAAGCAACCTTTGAAGTTTGTGTACAGATGTCTGACGCAAAATCTGTACTCAGCATCTGCGAACAAGTTCTGAACTGCTGGTATTAAACCCTGTATCATCAAAGCATCATTAATAACACTAATTAAAATTTTAATATTACAAAATAAGGTAAACAGCCTACCTTCTGTCTGTCTGACATAAATGTCCAGAACTTGGACTCAACAATACCAAGTTCTTCTGCTAAATGTACCAAAAACCAAGCCCAAGAGTCATATGATTCAACCTCAACAACTGCATAGGCAATCGGCCATATGCAGTCATTGGCATCTATTCCAACTATTTCAAGTAATTGGCCTCCATATCTTCTTTTTAAAAAACACCCATCTAAACTTATGATGGGCCTGCCCCCAGCAAGAAAACCTTTCTTACATGCAGCTATGCAGATGAAAACCCTCTGAAAGAGTAAATTCTCCAACCCTAATCGAAACTGTGTTCCAGGATTCCTTGCCCTCAATTCTCCATCATAGTCTGCAAGCTTGGCATATTGCTCAGCCTCATCACCCCCAAGCATCATCAATGCTAAATTTTTCCCTCTTCCAACCTTAAACCTATGAATTTTTATGTTGTGGTCCCTTCTGATTAGGTCAACAAGGGCAGCCAGGGGTATTTCAGGCTTTGATTTAATAACCTCCAGGTATTCCTCTGTTATCCACTTGTAGTTTGCAAACTTATTGGTAACCTGCCTTGCACATGTATGTATGTCCTCAAACCTTCTTATCTGTGCTCTAGGTCCATCTTTGTATTTTCCAGCAACCAATAGCCAAGGGCAACCTACCTTGCACACTACTTTTATTCTTTTCTTATCATCCTTCTTGAAATCAACAGGCTGTCTCTGTACAGCAGAGTATGCTCTCACAGCTTTCTTAAACACATCAAAGGAGAGAAAAACCATTTTTACCTTGAACTTAGGGTCTCCCATATCTATTCTGGGGTTGAATACAGGGACCCTCTCACTTCATCATCATTAGACTCGTGCACACTAAGCAACTCACCATCTGAATCCTCAGACTCACTTTGAACCTCTTTGAAATTATACCCCATAACCCTTCCACTACTGCCTACAGTAGGACCTGCCTATTGTTGATTGTTTTGGGTTGGAGCTGCCCCTTGTTGACTGTTTTGAGTAGGAACATTAACCTTTATCATCTGCTCTAGCCTAGTATCAACTTGCACTTCAACATTTATCCCATCATCATCATTCTCAATTTCATTATCCGTCTCATCGAACTCTGTGTCATAGCTCTCACTCTCTGTGTCAGGGGGTGCGCTATAGTCCTCATCATCATTGTTATCAGATTCAGACTCTAATCCATCTTCCTCCCCAAAATCCTTTTCATTGTCTTCTCCTCTGCCTAACTCCACTGCATCAGCAACTTCTGGAGACAACCTTTCACCCATACATAGACTCTTCTCTGCTTGCATCTAAGTTGTGCATTGTCTCCTCAACTCCCTGATGCCCATCCTCCCTAACAGCTTCAGCTTCTTTTAGGTGCCTTCCTTTATCTATCACTTGTTCTGTCCTGTTTGATGATGAAACCTCACAACTAGAGATAAAAAGTCTCCTAACTGGCATACTTTTTTCTTATAGGTGCCTTGCCACCACTTACCCCACCTACTACCTTCCTACACGCCTCTTCAGAACCATCTTCCGGCTCAATCTTAACAATCTTAGCCTTTGGTGGTGTTAATGTAGCCTTAATGTTCTCCACATAGGCCAACTGTTGTTTTGCCATTTCCTTAGGAGTCAGTTTTACAATGTAAACCATAATCTTGTGCTCGTGTTTGGTATAAACCATGTCCATCACGTCTTTGTCTATTTTCAACTCCCTTACTATATCCTCCAATGGCATTATGTGAAAAGGAAAAGTCCAATAGTAGTTCATGAATCCACTGTATCCCAACTCCTCCACCATTTGATCAATGTCAACCATACTAATCTTATCCATGTTAGAGGCATCAAAATGATCCACCAAACCTTCCATATATGTCTTCCATGGTAGATTGGCAAAGTAAACCCCATGATGCATTTGGATTGTAAACCAAGTATCATTAGGAACTACATGATAACAAAGGAAAGAATAAATAAACACACTAAAAATACTCGAATAAAATACCCATCACTAACCCACATTCTTTTTTCAATGGACCCCTGGTCCACTGGTGCCCCCCCCCCCCCCCAACAACTGACACAGTGCCTTACTACAACACACACCTACCCTTTTTATGCACTTTCAACAACTGATAAATACACAACACAAAAAAAAAAACCTATTTTCATTTAAGTACAAAACTTACGGTAGTGCCAGTCCCCTTCGTCCCTTTTCCTTCGTCTCCACTCCGTCAATCGGACTTTTGCCTTCATCTTCGCCTTCTCTTTCGTATTTCTACCACCCCAACCACCAAAACAACCGCCGATTACACAGAATTTTCCTTCACCTTATTGCTAGGGTTAACAGTTACTAGAGCACTAGCAGGGAGAAGAACAAAGCTTTGAAAACTAGGGAGGGAGAGTGGAGGCAGTTGACGGTAATAAACGAATCGCCTATCCACTGTGTATTAATTGCCACGTATGCATTTTCCATCCTGGATAATGGCCAAAATGACTGAAGGGACTAACATTGAACTCAATTTGATAGTTAAGGGGACCGTAATAGTCACTTTTATAGTTAAGGGACCATTTTAGGACAAACGAAAAAGTTAATGAACCAAATTTGGATTTTACTTGAGAAATCACACATATTGCATGATTTGCATATGGATAGAAAAACAACAATTGTCTTACTTTGGAACTTCTGTATCTGATGCCAAGTTTCTCATAGAATCCTAGTTCTTTATATAGGCTAGATTTAGGCTTCTGTTTAATAATGTAATGCATATGATCTCCTCTTTATTGGTAAGTTCGGTTATTTTTTAATTTTGTGTGGCTTGACTTGTTAACTTTTCCTTTTGATTTAGAAATTTAATGCAAAGTTATTCTAATTTGGCAAGTGCAAGGAGGTAAGGAACGAAATTGCTTGGTGACAATCTTTGATTCTTATTCTAATTTGGCAAGTGCAATGTTAACGCTCTGAGGCAATCTTTTAATTTATAGTAATCAGTCGATTTATGTTTACTCCTTAATTTTCGCTGAGATTTGAATTTTGTAATTTTGGGAATAATTTAACTGGGAGTTGATAATCTTTTATTTCGTTGTTAATTGCATTGTAATTTTGGGAGTAATTGTCTTGCCCGAAAATTGATGGATTTAAGTGCGTTGATAACCCAAATTTTGCTGATTTAATTGAGATTGGAGACTGTCCTCCTTGGTGTATAATACACCTAGTAACACTGTTAGTGTTACTAGCGGATTAAATCCGTTACCACGATTTTAAATTAGCAAGGGAAGCACGAAAATTAAGGGATACGTATCAATAGGCACTAAATTACTTCCATTTTCCATACAAAAACATGCCTTAAAACACACAACTGGGAAGCGGAAACGAAAATACAACTTCCTATTAAAAAAGAAACCACATTCTCCGTCACCGGGTTTAGGGAAACCCAGAGTTCGTGGCGGCGGCGACTGGTTTGAGCACCCAAAGTTCGTGGCGGCAACGGCGGCGGCGGGTTTAGAGAAACCCAGAGTTCGTGGCAGTGTAGGAGTATGTCCGATCATGACGATTAGGACCACGAAGGAGGGAAGCAAAGGTTCACGATTTTGTTCTAGTGAGTTGTATGAGTCGTCAGAGAAGGAAAGAAATAAGGTTGGGGATTTCGCTCTCTTGAGTGGTGCGAGTCGACGGAGAAGGAGAAAGGTAATTTGGCATTTGAAAGATGATGGGTTTTTCTTAAAAAAAAATCAGTAAGAAAACTGTGTTAACATAATCAGGGTTAGTTTGTGAATGTTTTGTATGGTTCTGTAGTGGGGCTTTTTTTTGTGGATTTGGTGGCAGAGTAAGCTTATGTTAATGGTGTGTTGGCCTTGGTCTGCAGTTTGTATGTTTCTGTCGACCTAATGCATTAAGCGAAAATTGTGAAGTTGTGTTATTTTGTGAACGTTTTGGGTTGTTTGGATCAGGTTGAAAGTAGGTGAACTTTGTATGTGGTATTGAAGTGTTATTTACTGGTTTCAGTTAATGTGGTGTTCTGATGTGTTTTCTGTAGAGAGGCATGTATTGTCTGAAGTACATGTTGTATAACTATGAGCAGTGTTATTATTTGGGGTATATTTTGTTGTGTGTGGATAGTTTGTGTGCATTCATTAATGATTTGTATGTTTCTGCCAACTGATTGTGTGTAGGTAATATGGTTCGAATCGTAGAGGGTAGTGTCTCCAATAGTGAATCAGAAGATCATGACTCAGAGGATGTGGTTTGCTCTCAGTATCAACTGTAAGTACTTTAAGCTAAGTATGTCGAACATGTGCTTGTTAAAATTGTAAGAAAAAGATGTGGTTGATGTTGTGTAATGATGTGTAGGATACCATTAACAAACACCCCAATTATTGTTCAGCGAGTACAGTCCAAAAAAGCTGCCAAAGTAGGCTCGAGGTTGGAGGGGGATCATGAAAAAGAATCAAGTAGGGATAATGATTCGGACATGCAGATCATTGGGTAAGGAATGCGTAATCCAAATGGGTACATAAGATGTCTGCATTTGGCATGATAAACTTAAGTATTTATGGCATACTTGCAGAGTCAGCAGACGAGGAAAGGGGGACGGGAAGAAAGGGAAAGGGATGTTGTGTCAGCGCGCAAGAATAAGGTCGGAGACAAATAAAGGAGATGAAATTGGGAAAAAGATGAACGAGGAGGTAGGACACAGCGGGGAAGGCAGGTAGATTGAATTGTATGTTTTTTAGGCTTAAGTAGTTGGAAGGAACTATTGCGGATATGTATGCTTCTGTGGGATTCTTGTGTGTAAGGGATTAAAATGCTATGGGTTGTATGTTCCAATGGTATACTTATATGGTTTAATTTTATAAGTGTGTATTAAACTGACGATTGAATGTACATTTAAGTGTAAATCTGCATAATTTATGTAACATTCTACTTCGGTAATGTATTTTCATGAGTTTTAAATGTATTATGACATTGTGAACTATTTTGTTTCATTGTGAGGTTGATTCTGGTTTGGTTTTTTTTGTGTTATGTGGTTTACGTGGCATATTATTTTGATTAGTAGTTGTATTATGTTAACTCTTTTATATTTGTTTACATTTTCTGTCGCAAAGATGTGGCAGATTAGTTGTTGTACTTTCCAATTATTATTTTGGTATTACAATGCATAATTAATGTAGCATTCTAAGTAGTTGTTGTATTGTCCTGATTTATTAATGTATTATAGTATGTGGTGTACAACCGTGAACCCTTTCTGGCATTATGCAGACGTGACATAAGGTCACCCAAAGTGAAAGGAATGAAAAGTAGTAAGAAAGCTAAACAGGCATATGTTAAACTAAAACAGATAAGGTATGGTCAGTTAAATTTTTCTGGGTTTTAACTGTGTTATATCATGGAGGTAGTTGAGATGACTAAATCATGTTATGATATGCAAAAAAGCACGTGGAGAGAACAGTAATAAGGAGAAGCACAAGATCAATGGTGAGATTGATGACGAATCAGTTAAAGAGGAAGGGAAGACTAAAAGGTAACAATATTGTTAATATATAGGCTTATGTCATATTGTTGTCATGGGTGATGCTCAGACATATGTGTGTAGGGGGAAGAAGGCTAAGCATCATGAGGTAAAAAAAGGGAAAGAGATAGCAAGTGGCAAAGCGCATTCCAGCGATTCCGAGGATGATAGTGGTAAATTTAATAGGTGGGTAAATGTATATTCATGTCAATTTGGACAAGTAGAGACATAGCAATTGAACATGACAAATGAGCAACATAATAATACAACGTACATACAGAATGACACATATTCATAACATACTCCTTTTACATACTTCTTTTATGTAATAATCCTGTTCATGTTTTGTATTTGTCTGTTCCTTCGTGTTTCATAACATTATATTTATTAAATGCAGATTTAATACAAAATGCTCAGCACGATAGATGGGGAAGGTGTTGGACAAAATTTCAAAATTGGAAAAGCATGTTAGAGCCGTTAAGAAGTTGGGATTTGGTGAACTGTTGAAGTTGAAGTGTAGGTTTTTTAGTAAGGAGCTGATAGAGTGGTTGGTTGATAGGCTAAACCCATCAGATATGATAATAGCAATTGGTAAGGGTCGGATAGAGTTGATGCCAGAAGATTTTAGACTGGTTCTAGGTGTCCCCTATGGGAGTATTAGAATTGGGGGATCAAAGTTTACAGAAATGCGGGAGGCATTTGTTGCTGACTGGGAAGGTTGTTGGACTGGTAACCAAGATGGCCCTTATCTAACATAGTTAGATAAAGCTTTAGAGGACGATGTAGAAGCCGGTGACAGATTTAAGAGAGATTTCGTTGTGTGTGTCGTCTCTAGGCTGCTTGCATCGTTCTGCAGGGCAGAGAGTTCCTGGAGGTTTCTAAGGTTTGTAAGGGATCTGTCAGACATCGCGAACATGAATTTCTGCGATTATGTATTGTTAGAGTTAGCTGATGCTGTGTACGAGTGGAAAGGGGAAGATAGGCCCCAAATGTTGAATGGATGTTTGCTCTTCCTCCAGGTAAGTTATGTTGGGCAATTTGGCATTAAGTTACAACATCGATGTTATGAATGTACGAACCTATAGTGTGAATATGACTGTATTAAACTGACAATTCATAGTATTAGGTAGTAACAATAAGGATGTGTGTATGGTTAGTCAATGTGTAATGGTTTGGGAAGAATGTCCTAAAGTGACGTCTAATTGTATTGTAACGTACTAAAAAAGTATTAAATTATTGAACCTCAGTGATCTACTTTTTTGCTCAGATGCTTTACCTGGATAGAGTTCTTCTTTTCTTTCGGAGGGATGTCAAGAAGGAGCTGCCACGTATAAAAAGTTGGGAACATGACATTGTGGTGAGGCGCTTATATAAGGAGAGGAAGCGGTTGGGAGGATTTGGGAAAGGCCGGGTTAATCCTCAGTTTGAGAAAGATGAAGCAGATGTGGTTAAAGACTTTTTGTCAAGTGACAGTAAAGAATGTAAGATGTTAACAGTTTGAATTTCATTGGCACGTAGTTACAAAACTAAGTTCATTATGTATTTTTCTGGAAAGTGGTTGTGTTCTGCTATAATTCTGTTATGATATGTATTAATATGTACTGGTGTTTAAGGTGTGAAAGGAGAAGCAGGTGGGAATGTGGAGGAAGGAGCTGGCAGTTGCAGTTGCATGTGGGACAGTGAAGTGAACCTCCTCGTGGAGTATGGAAAAGAAACAAGTGAAGCATACCAACGATTTAGGACGCAAGTGGAGCGAGTTAGCAGGTGGTTCCCAGAAATGGAAAAGAAGATGCAGCCATTTGTAAAACCCATGGATGAGAACAATGAAAGTAGCTCGCAATTGACACAGTTCACAGATGAGTCATTGGAGATGATTCACCAGATAACACAAGCTTGTTGCCAGTTGCTTTACGGCAATTCAGGTATGCAATATATAAAATGTGAACAAAGAATTTATTTTTCAGTAAGACAATGACCAGTGGTTTCTATCGGTACGTGTTTCAGTAGTATATTTAATTTTTTTAAATATGGTATATGTACATATTGAAGGTAGGATTGCTACTGATATTCAAGCGGGTAAGAGTGTTGGACCAACATCGATGTTAGCAAGAACGAAGGAACAAGTGAAAAACAAAGGTGATGATTGTATCAGAGGACGTCCAATAAGGAAGAAATCAAAGCCTGCTTGCCTGAGGTCTCCATTCATGGCAGGTATGGGAAAAGAAGACCGTCAGAATCAAATTCCACATGAAGATGCAATAATTGTGGATTTTGCAATGCGGCCAGAGCTGGATCAATCATAAGTTTCAAATCATTCTAACCAGTGAAAACCGTTTATGTGAATAAAACAAACTAATATTAATTGGAAAATTGAAATGTGTGATTTTGTTGGATTTATGTATTATTCCTGTATAGTTCCAGTAGCTAAAACAAATAGTATTAGATATGCAGTTAAATGTGTGTTTTTGCTGTTTTCATGTACTATTTTGTTATGTTTAAGTAGGACATAAAGTTTTCAACTGGTTTGACGCCACCTTGATATAATGGTGAGTAGGGAACTATTGTACGATGACATGCTGAACCATGTAGTATCACATGAAAGCTGCCTAACACTTTGGGAGAAGACCAAAATTGACATAACAGTTATGGATGCATGGTGTCTAGTCGTAAATGCGAGAGAACCAAAAAGGGTTGTTCGTAGACGTATCTTCATGACGCCACACATATGGGTAAGATATCTGCACTGTTAATATTGAATTCAGGTTATAGAACTTGAATATATTTTTTTTGTAAAATGTAGTTGGTTTTCGCTACATACAACCTTGAGATGGCCGTAGCTCATACGGATGCAAGTGGAGAGAGGATACGTCAGCAAGTCAACAATACAATTCAAGAGTGGTTGGAAGCAAACCACATATCCACAATAATCCCATATGACTTGGTATGACTAATTTTAAATATGTGTGAATCTAGATGAGGTATCAGTGGTTTTGTGACATCTAAATAACTAGAGAGTTTGGTTTGCATGGACTAATAGTGGTTTATGTTAAACTGGATGATGTCTCTGTTTTCCTATGTTACATATAAATTACTGGCCATAATGTTCCTGAAGTTCTGAATAATGGATTAGTTATCTTGTTTGTATTTGGCAGATTTTTTACCAATGATTAAGGGGGGCCACTACTTTCTGGTGTGCATTGATTTTGAAAGCGGTGTCATACATGTTTTGAACAACCTGAGGGAAAAGTGGGAAAACTATGGAGATATGGAAGGGCAAGTTGTGAGTAATATGAAAGTAAAATGTTTTTATGTTACCTGGATGTGATCAAAGGACATGTTTTGACTTGGTTGCCATGTCTTTTTTGTGATCAGGGGATCCTTTTCTGGGAATATTTGAAGTCCATCAATCATCCAAAGGCTGTAAGTTTTAGGTCATATGAGTGGGAGCATTTCACACTGTCCTGGAAGAAGAAAATGAAAAGTAAAGCGAACTTGTCGAACAATAAAGACTGTGGTGTGTTCACAATGAAGCATATGGAATTGTTTGAAGGAGGGGAATTTGACAGTGACCTCGGCCCAGTAAGTAAGATATACAAAGAACTGGTTTGTTAAATGTCAAATGACCTATTTAATGTATGAATACTTAAACGAGGTGAGCAAAAAAATGCAGGACAAGGCATCCAGGTACCATCGACAGGTTATTGTATCAATGATACTGACGGATGAGACAACCAAAATCAGAGATGGAGTTGTCGCAGCAGCAAAGATGGCATTCGAAGTGGAGGAGTAGCATATATATTCTTTACAGATTAAATTGAATGACTCATAACTTTATTATTTGGTCTCCTTTAGTTTTGGTTATGAAAATGATATGAAATAATCATGTGATAAACAATTGGGCTTTGGTTATACTTTGTTATATAGTTAAGAAATCCTTTTAATGAAGGCGACATACATATACTGGTACGAATAAAGGAGAAACAGAACAATACAGAACAAGGGTAGAATAATACGAAAATGGTATATAATAATATGAATAGAAACAGAATAAAACGAACACTAGTTAGGGCGTACAAGAAGAATACATTAACGCATCAGAATTATACAGTAAATAAATATAATGGTATGAAAAGGAAGGAACAGACAAATATAAAACAGGAACAGAATAATACATAAAAGGAGTTTAATAATATGAAAATACATAGAATACAACATTAATGAATCATAAAGGAGTATGGTTCTGAAACATAATTGTGCTTTGGTTATGAATATGTGCCATTCAATATGCACGTTGTGTTATTCTGTTGCTCATTTGTTATATTCAGTTGCTATGTCTCTGCTAGTGCAAATTACTTAGTTGTATTAATGTGTAGTTCTGTTGTGATTCAGTGGCACAGTGAAGTATGGTTTTTGATACATTAATGTGTGGCGATTGTAGCTTTATTCGTAGTTCCAACCATATGTATTATTCAATCGTTTGGCAATTGTAAATAAATTGGAAAACATACTCTTAACTCTGTAGCACACTCATGATCCACCAAAAAGTCATGGAAATGCCATTCATGAAAACCTTACTACTTCCTACTCCTTTTGTTCTGGGATTGGAAGCGCTTAGCCATGCTCTTAACCCTCTTACGACCAAAAGTGTTAGTCTTCATGAACTCTGGGTTCCGAATGTGATCCCTTGCTCCAATAGTCGTTGAAATCACCCCCATATCACCATTCCCCTTGAGTACGGTCTATTTAAGCAAGCAAAACCCTTCATCAAACCGCCTCCTGTCTGTAGGATCATTCATACAACGAGCAATCAAATTATAACACTTACGTGCAGTGTTCGTCTGCCAACAAAACCTCTGCAAGCCCTCTTGGCCATCTGAATGACCCATTAATTCATCGGAGTATATTCTTGCATTCTTAGACCATCTCTTCAAAATGTACTGCTCAGGTATATTTTCCTCCCCTTTTAAGTCTAAAATCCGGATTGCATGAGCATACAGAAAACCTTGTTGGCTAAAGAACTTGCAAGAACAATCAACTGTCTTCGATAATGGGTCAAACCTAACTGAAAACTCATGGGGATCACTTCATCCCAGTGAGACCTGGAAACACTCAACCCCAAGAGCGATGTTAACAAACTTAAATTTTGCACCTACTGGATAGCTAAACTGCTCCTGAAAATCTTTGAACAACCTGAAGCTGTATACGTTAGATGCATGAATCAAAATGTCATTATGGAGGGTAGGGAAACCTCATACTCCCCGTAGTTATTAAAATCCTTCACAACTTCATTGTGCCTCCATTCTTTAACCCGTACGTCAATTGCATGGAATATATCAAGCAATCCCATCTGCTTATTGGCCAATGAAGTAAGGACACTGTTTGTGCTCTCACTCCTCTGTGTTGCAAGAGTGCCTGAGAGAAAATACATGAAAACATGAAAATAGTACACAAAAAGAAAAAATAATGATATGAAAAAACAGAACACAGAATAATACAAATGATTAATAGGGTAACATGAAAAAAGAGTATAATAATACGACAAGAAACAGAATAAAACAAAAAAGAAATATCAGGTATGGCAAAGAATAAACAGAATAATACAAAACAGGAATAGAGTAATACATACCAGGAATATAATAATATGAAAGAAACATAATACAACAAACACTGGTTAGGGAATACCTGCCGAGAAAATATCCCTGCACAAGCATGGAGCCCAATGCTCATGCACTCGCCAAATTGATTTAAGCCAACTATCGTCTGAACAACCATACTCACCAAGCAATTCATTCCATGTACACTGTAGCTCATCCTCAGTCAAACAATCATACAAACATTTCAAGAACTTTGAAGAAAACCCAGGTCAATAATACAAATGACGAAGCTTGCTAGGTGCCTTCTCCGATATATGCCACAAGTATAGCCTATGTTTTGCTTGCTTGAACATGCTATCAAATGCACTTAAAAATGCATTGTCCTGATCCGAGAATAATGTCTTCAGCTCTACTCCATCCATACTATGTAAAAAATTCCTCAGCAACCATTCGAATGCCTTAGCTTTTTGTTCCACTAGAAAGGCACACCCTAACATTACATTTTGACGGTGGTGGTTGGCCCCGACTATCAGAACACAGAACATATTGTAACGGTTAGTCCAATATGTAGTGTCCATTGAAATGAAATCACCAAAAAATAGATAATCAGCCTTCATTTGTCCATCGCGCCAAAAAAGGCTTGCCAACCTCCCCATTTCATCAACCTTCATGGCGTAGAAAAAATCGGGGTCTGTTTTGGCGCGCTCCTTGAAACACTTAACCAATGACGTAGCGTCACCCTAACCAGCCACGAGAGCCCTCTCTGTAGCAACTCTGTTATATAAATTTTTCTTTTTCAGCCCATATTGCTCAGGCCCCCTAGCTTCATTGTTAAATACCCTATAAGTGTCAATCACTCGAATGCCGCTTTTAACCAATGATATCAACGTGCCGAATTGTTCAACTGTCATGTCTTTGCCTGTGTTCAGTAGATGGCGCATCTGATCAGGTATAAACGGATGGTTATGCTTCATAATATGGCTATCACAAACCCACTGGCCATCTCCATTGCACCTGAACCTAATATAGGCAGAGCATCCACATCTCACCGAGTGTTCTCGATACGAAGCTTCATCGTCAGGTGATTTTGCTGAATGCTTGTGACCTTGCTGATGACAGCAGAACTCTGCTGCAACGACGTAATCACGCCTCCATCGAAGCCTATTACGACGGGCCTTGAACCCATTCTCCATAGCATATCTACTAAAGAACAAAAAAGCAGCATCTACACTCTTAAAACTAATGCCCTCCAATGAAGCCTCTTCAACACCTTCCGATCCTTGAACAACGCCATAATCAATTCTCAAATCTAAAATAGATAAAACATAATTAATATATATATGCACAAAAATGTAGTAGTTAGCGCACATCAGAATAATACAATCATTCATCATAAACATACATACTAGTTCCAAATAGATTCAATTTGGGTTCCATTTAATACAATCAAATAACGGATTGATACGTAACATCATCAACATAAAAAACACGAAATCAAAATTGCCAGCCACCTCTATCGTCTCTACCACCATGGCTGCCATTATCACCAACCTCTAAATCCTCTTCCCCATAACACCTGTCTAAAACCATACAAAAACGTACTACATTACACCATCTCATAAACACACACAGGAATAACACAAAATGAATATGAAACAAACCTTGAGCCTCATTAGTAAGAACATTAAACCCATCACCACCATTCACTTCCACACGATTGCAGTCACGATTCCCTTCCTCTCTGTCATCACACCATTCTAATTGTAGCAAAAATGCTAGCCATAGAATAATACAATTAAATAAGAGATGCATACATAGAAAAAGGAAAATGAGCCCCAAATTAGTACAATCACACAACGTATTGAAAAACAATTTCTACTTACCTCCATTGTCTGACCCACCATGATCGTCTTCGTCACCAGCCCTGCCACCAACACCAAGATCTTGTTCATTACAATCGCCATCCCCTTCCTCCCCATCATTGTACCGTTCAGACTCCTCAGTGATGCCTTCGTCACCTGGGCTTTCATTCAAATCAATTAACATGCTCTGCTGTTCTCGAAACCTGGTTAATATGATAGTATATGCAGTCTGAAAAACATGAAAGTATACCAACGGAAATGACCGAAAACAAAAAAGTAAACCAAGTAATAACTAAAATTACGTGGCTGTAATCACCAATTACCATTATTACTTTAAACTGACAATTCCTTCTCAACACGTTCAGATCCCATAGCTGACTTATCAATTTCCTTGTTTGAACATTCTCCAACGAAAGTTAACGTCTATTGACCAGGTTTATTTACACCAAAGAGCACCTCAAGGAGCACCTCAAACTCGGCGATTTAATTTGTTGCCATTCCATTTACGGTGGTGAAACAGCAATAGGGATCATTGATAGGGACCATTTCATTAAGAGAGTTAACGTTGTTAATTAATTTGTTAAGTTCAATGATGAGTAAAATTAGAATATCACTTTTTTGGAGAGGACAGTTGTACTGTGAAAAAATGAAAACATGACACATGGTAGGTAAATATGAGCCGAATTAAGAAAAAAACAAAATACTCCCTTAAATGTGTCCTGTTATATATATATATATATATATAATTAGATAGGGTATTTAGCATCTAAAGCTGACAAGAACGCACTACTAACAAAGTTTTTCCTAATATTAAACCCTAAACCCTCATTATAGGCTTAATGAAGACGACATCTTTGGGACTTACAATGACATCATTGAAGAAAATCATCGTCGATGTTTTAGATTTGACAAGGACCACCACCGATACTTCACCGTAAAATGGGGCCCATTCATCGTGATTCAAATCTAATAGCTTCGTTCATCTCTGTGTCATGAAATCAAGAAATCGATGCTGATTTCTACTTTGTTCATCTTCGCCAGTTGTTCCAATGGTCATGCCCATGCCGATTGAAGATCTCATGATGAAATCAAAGAACCTTTGCCAGCCCTTCACTTCAGTCAACATGCATTGTTGTCCTCTAGCTCGAGATTCTCACAAGGATTGGCCAGCCTCCAACCCCGCACTGCCGCCTGCCGTCATCATTATGGGCTACCGTAGGCCTGCTTAGTGCTCGATCAGCATTATTTTGTTTTACCTATAAGAAAAGAATATTAGATATTAGGATATAAACATTAGCTTTAGAATTCCATAGTTTATAATAATTAATTGGAAAAGATTGAGAATAAAATTATTGTTTAATATTTATTTTAATATTAATTAATCTCACATTAGTAATTTGTCTGATTTAATAGTGAAATTGAGAAGAATGGCTCAATTGAGAAGCAAAAATGAAGTAAGATAACTCGATGGGACAGTATTAAAGTAAGATACTCATTTATGACATAAAAATAAGCTAAAAGACTTCATGAGGAATTTACTCATTGATTTTAATTTCATTTTTTTGTTTCCATGTAACCCTTTTCGTCCACATCTTATTACTATAATCAATAAAATCAAAAGTTATTTCCTTTAATTAGCTATTTTCCCTTGCCATTCCCCAAGTTTTGGTCAAAGGTAAGATTTGGCCTTAAGTATGGAAACGAAAAAATTGTAATTTAACATATCTTAATAAATCTGGTGAATCATGGCGAATAATTCCAGTTTCCAATTGGAAAAATTAAACAATACAAACAAAAAGAAATCAGTTGGTGAATAAAACTTAAATATTTTGGATTAAAGGATGGTCAAAATTGATAAGAATATTTAATGTATAGTTTTTGAATTACACTAATAATATAGGGATAATTTTGTCATTTATGAAGGGAAAATTGATGTGACACTTAATTAGGCTCTAATAAGTTGCACAATTACATAAAACTCCTTTGCTTACCAATTATAATAATAAAATATATTACTAACAAAAGATGCAAGATTAGAAAATGGAATGACAAGAGTAGATTTCTTTGCTTTGTTTTATAATTTTTTTTAATAATACCGAAAAAATTTCATAATTCATACAAGGATGTAACTAATATTTCATGTTTCCAACTTAGCTAACAATGCAATGGAACTGGTGATATCCATCACAGAAATTTGGACCTCTATTTAGACTCATGCTGCTTTAAAAAAGTAAGGCTCATCAAGGATTTCAGGCCCAATTCAACTTAATTAAGTCCCATCATCCTATGCCCCTAAAAAGGGGGACGACAAAAAGACATGTGTCCTACATCCAACAATCCAAGGGATAAATATTTCATCCAACGGTCTTAAACTCTAAGGCACAGAACCCCAAAAACCTATATAAGGGTATTCATTATCATATGTCAGGTGTGAGATCATTCTCTTTGGTATTTTTATCCTGCTAGAACCCTTATTGACTTGAGCGTTGGAGTATCTTTTGTAGGTATCCATGCTTTCACCTCCAAGGTATGCTCATGTGACGGACTTCATTTCTGAGCATCCAGGTCGCATACCAAAGGAAGTGCACCATCATTTAGCACTCACCTTGGGGCTTTATTACTGAGTATGCACTTGGACCCATTACTCCTAGAAATGAGGTACAACGTCCAAATCCTCTTAACAAGGTGACAAGCATTCCCCTCACCATCAATGACATAGAAAGCAATACCTCAGCATCAACATCCCCAAACTGTACCCTCGACACTATGGATGGCAATGCCGACCTGCTTTCCCATCAAAAGGAATTACTACAGGGGGGTCACTTACCCTACAAGAGCAGAGTTTGAACACATGAATACATAACTCACAAGCAAGTTGGATTCAGTCATCGTAGTCATGGCCAAATATTTTACACTGCCTCCCCAGCAAATGCAAGGACTACCTATACTTTGGAGCCAGTGGCATCACTTACATACAGGGAATCCAATCACTCGGTGGTGGCATGATCTTTGGAACTTAGCTCCAAAGCCAGACATGACGCTTCCCCTAGTATCCTCTTCTCCAATGTTGGTGCCATGGGATCTGGGGGGCATACCTTACCATCACTTCAAACCTTGCCAGCATCAGCAGTGCCATCACCTTACCAACCAGTATCCCTATTCAATCACATGACCATTCTATCAACATAAGAAAAGCCTCATGCAACTGTTTTCCAAACAACTTTGGCGCCGCCTAAGACATCATCCCTTCCCCTTGGAGAAATGGGCAACAAGTTCCCTACCCAATTATCTCAATCGCTAGTCCTACAAGCCTTCCCATGAGACAACAGTTAGTTAGCTTACACTCATTATTTTTGGCCCAGTATAGCATATCAGAGTGCCTACTCACAACTACCAGTCATACCAATAGCTAATATGCCTCCATTGGCACAACAAGCCTATATCATATCTCTTCGGCAACTTATCGCCAATACATCAGACCCGGTTGCAATAGTAGCACTTTAGGCTACTCAAAACACTATTGCTCAAATGCAACAAAAAATACAAGCTATCACTAGAAACAGCCTAAGGAAGCAAAAAAAGATATTCCTTCACTACTGAACTCATGAACGAGCCAATACCAGAGAAAATGAAAATTCCCACTTTGAACCATATGATGGAATGGGAGACCCTATGGATCACTTGAGTCATTATGAGAACATTATGACCCTAGCGGGGTTCTCAAATGCAACTATACGTCAAGCTTTTCCAACAACACTAATGGGAAATGCCCAAATGTGGTACTCTAGCCTTGAAGTAAACTCAATAGGTTCATAGGATGACCTCAATAAAGCCTTTATAGACTTCTCCCTTGGGAGAAAGGCTTGCACGTGAGTTCCAACTCACCTTTTTGCTGCAAAACAAAACAAAGGAGAATCTCTAAGAAGTTATGTTAATCGCTTCAATAAAGAAGCATTAAAAGTGCCTAATTTGGCAAAGAATGAATTCATACTATTAATGACTAGGGGACTTCATCCAGACTCAGAATTTTCCAAGGACTTGGCAAAAATGCCCACAAAGAATAGGCAAGAGTTCTTGCAAAGAGCCTCAGAGTTCATGAATGTTGAAGACATTGTTGCACTGAGTATGAAATAGTGCAAGAGGGAGTCCAAACCGCTAAATTGCCAGGGCCCATCTAAAAGAAAACGGTATGAGAGAAGATCATGGCAGCGTGATAATTCTCCTCGAAGAGAACATACAAATGAAGGTCGAAATAGACCAAAATTCACACCGCTCACAACCCCCAAATCTGTTATCCTTCATGCCATTCAAGATAGGAAATACCTTAAGTGGCCAAACACCAAAAAGGGCGAGCAAATAGGTCCCAAGGTGGACTATTACTATGAATTTCACAAGACAATTGAGCATGAGACGGACAATTGCAGACTACTTAAAGAACAAATCAAAAGGTTAATCAAGGAAGGAAGCTCAAAAAATACATTAGGCGTTATGGTGATCGGAACACTGATTACAAAGGAGATGCCAAATACAAAAAGAAGGATGATGACTATGATAGAAACGGCCATGGTAGAGGAAAAAAGGATCGTTATGACAACAAGTCAACGAATGTGACAATCCACCACCTGGTCAATAAGGTCACCTCTGAAGGTGGAAAGGAACATGTTGCCCTAGGGTCCTCAGTTGCTTATAGGACCTCAGGACTTATAATGAATGCTATGATAGCAAATCATAGAGTCAAAAAATTTCTGTTGGATACTGAAGCACCCCTAGCATCATTTAATAGAGCATCATTGGAAAGATGACATTCACCAAAACATGGATCAAGCCACACCCTCATCAAATTAAAGGACCAGGAAATGAGTCCTTCTCAGTGGTAGGGGAAGTAGTACTTCCAGTAACGTTTGGCGACAGAACATGAAAAAAAATGACAAAGATGGGTCAAGTTCAAAATCATTGGTGCTCCTACAACTTACAATGGATTGATCAGCTTTTAAACCATGCAAGACTTTGACATCCGCGTTAAGCCTAAAACATTGGAAATTACACTTCCTTCCAAAGAAGGAATGACAGTCATCTCCCTAAGCATGGCTGAAACAATCTTGGCAATCACCATGCAGCACCATCCTGATGCTTTAGACGCAAGGAACCAAGAGAAGGAGAAAAGAGGAATGCCTATGAAAGCAATGACAAAGATCACCCTTGGTGACTTAAACCTTATTGAGAAGACCAAGATCGAAACTATGCTGGGAAAAGATGAGGAAAAGGAATTGACCACCTTTCTCAAAGACAATTGTGATGCTTTTGCTTGGTCGACTAAAGATATGCCAGGAATTGACCTAGAGACCATCACTCATAAGCTTAACATTAGGCCAAGAAGGCACCCGATCTAGCAAAAGAAGAGGAACCTCGGGCTATAAAGGAAAACAGTTGATAAGGCGGAAGTAGAAAAGCTCCTACCTACGGGCTTCATTAAGGAATTCAAGTATCCGGATTAGGTCTGTAATGTTGTAATGGTTCCAAATCGGTGGGTGGCGAATGTGTGACGGCTTCACAGATCTTAATGAAGCATGCCCTAAAGATTGCTACCCCTTGCCTAAAATAGATGCCATGGTTGATGCCTCGACATCTCATCAAATGCTTAGCTTCATGGATGCCTTCAATAGCTATAACTAAATCTGCATGCAATCCGAATGATGAAATTTAAACTACCTTTGTAATAGACCAAGGTCTATTTTGCTTTACTAGAATGCCTTTTGGACTAAAAAACGCTAGAGCCACCTACCAGAGACTCATGAATAAAATCTTCAAAGAGCAAATTGGTAGAAATGTCAAGGTTTATGTAGATGGCATGCTCGTTAAAAGAAAACAAAAACAAGACCATATTGGCAATTTAAAAGAGACATTCAATTCCTTGTAAAAATACAAGATGAAACTCCATCCAGCCAAATGTGCCTTTGGGGTTAGTTTAGGAAAATTTTTAGGCTACATGGTTACTCATCGGGGCATTGAGGCTAACCTGGAAAAAGTAAAAGCAGTTCTCAACATGGATCCACCTAAAGACATAAGAGGCATACAGACTTTAGCAAGGCGAATCACGGGTCTTAGAAGATTCTTAGTAGGGTCAGCTAGAAAATGTCTTCCATTTTTTTAAGCATTAAGAAAGAAGGGGAATTCACATCCCTTAAGGGATAAAGAATGTCAAAAAAACCTTCAATCAAGTTAAGGCTGAATTAAGTAACTCACTCGTCCTTAAGAGTCCAAAGGTTGGTAAACCTCTCATTTGTTACTTATTAGTTACTTAAGAAACAGGTGTCGTAGCCCTCATCAAGGAAGAGCAAGGAATGCAAAGCCCAATCTACTTTGTTAATCGAGTTTTTCAGAGCCCGAATATCATAATAATGGTGCTCATCACTACAGCAAGAAGACTTCGACCTTATTTTCATTCTTACCCCATAATTGTGCATACTTGATATCCATTGCAACAAATCATGGGAAAACTAGAATTGTTAGGAAGACTCACAAAATGGAGTATGAAGCTCAATGATTTTGACATCAAGTATATCCCTCGATTAAGCATTAGATCACAAGCGTGGTAGATTTTATCTCTGAATTTACTCTCCATCAAACCAAAGAGGTGCTAGGAGAATGGATTGTACACATCGACAGGTCATCCAATTTCAAAAGATGTGGCATTGGAATAGTCTTGGTGAGCCTAGACGGGGTAAGGACAGACCATGCTTTCAAGCTTAATTTCAAGGCCACGAACAATAAAACAGAATATGAAGCGACCCTCACAACACTACGAATATGTAGAGACATTGGTGTAAAGGAGGTATGACTCTAAAGTGACTATCATATACTCATCAGACAAGTTTGAATGGACTATGAAGCTAAAGTACTTATACTAAAAGATATGATGGCAATATTCAGAAAGGTGGCCATCGAAAATATTCTGCGAGGAAAGAACAACCAGGCAGATGCCCTAGCTAGGGTAGCATTAACCGTCGGAGAACCAACAGATATCCATATTAATGCTATCGAACAGCCAAGTATTTGTGAAAAAGTTGTTTTGGCTATCTTACAAGATAAGAATGTGGGATGGATGCACCCCATCAGAGCTACTTACCTACTGGTCAACTCTCAGAAGACCTTAAGGGGGCAGTCAAGGTAGAAAAAAAGGCTACTAAGTTTTACCTATTTGAGGACGACATATTATATTTCTGGTCTTTCACAGCCCCAAATAGAAGGTGTCTTTTAGCAAAAAAAAGATAAAATTATGTGCTAAGAGAAGTTCATGAAGGTATTTGTGGAAATCATATTGGTGCTAGGGTTTTAATCAGAAAACTCATTCTTTAGGGATATTATTGGCCTACATTAGCAAATGACGCAATAGAGTTTGTCAAGAAGTGTGACAAATGTCAAAGGTTTGGCTTAGTATCAAAAAACACAGGGAACAAATGACTCCAATCACTACACCATGGCCTTTTGCAAAATAGGGAGTTGACATCCTTGGACCTTTTACACCTGCCTCAGGAGGAAGGAAATATTTCATAGCTGTCATTGATTACTTTACTAAGTAGGTTGAGGTGAAACCCCTAGCAAAAATCAGAGAGCAAAAGACAAAGGACTATGTATTGCAACATAGAATATGCAAATTTGGTATCCTACAAGAGATTGTCACTGACAATGGCGCCCAATTGACAGGAAAGAGATTCTTCAAGTTCCTAGACAAACTAAGTATCATCCATTGTAAAACCTTGGTAGTGAGGTCATAATCTAACGGACTTGTGGAGCTTACAAATAGATCCATTCTCAAGACTTTAAGTAATAAGCTAGATTAAGCCCTTGGTGCATGAGTAGATTTGATCCCGGAAGTATTTTGGACTCACCGAATGACGTATAAGACTTCCACAGGAGAAATGCCTTTCCAATTATCATATGGCACTAAAGTTATAGTACCAGTGAAAATCGATGCCTTACCCATAAGGTTCTCCACTTCAATGAAGAGGCAAACGACGAGGACTGAGAGTTAACCTAGATATGCTGGATGAGCTTAGGGAGATAGCAGAAGTAAGGACTTCGGCTTATAAAGAAAGAGTAGCCAAATATTATGACTCCAAGATCAAGCCAAGACACTTCCAGGTGGGAAACTTGTTGCTATTACAAGCAGAAGCCTCTGGGCAAGAATTGAATAGAGGAAAGTTCAATCCATGATGGGAGGGACCTTATGTTGTTGAGAAAGTCATCAGAAAAAAGGCATATAGACTTAAACACTTATATGGTACGAAAGTACCAAAAGCATGGAATGTAGATGTACTAAAAAAATATTATCAATAAGAAGAGTACACTCAAGACATAATGTCGCATGTGAAAACATACACCTTAAGAAAAGGTAAATGCAACGTAAAAAGCCTAGAGGAGGCAAACGAAGGTCGAGAAGATATGAAACATTGAAAGATAAAAATAAGAGCAACTGACAGAAAGGTTAAGAAAACTAAGAAATAATCATAAGTCTTCAAGGAAAATAACAACTAGGGCATAATCCAAGGAATTTTGAAACTAAAAAAAAAACCAACTACATCATTAAAGAAGGATAAAAGCCAATGCATCAATGCTCATTGATATCCTCGGCATCGGCATCATGCACCAAAGACCCAGTAGGAGTGGCATGAGAACCAGAATGAGTTGACTAAAGAACCTTCAAAGACTTCCCGGCTGTTTAGCCCCAATAGATCTTTCTTTTCTTTAAATAGCTCTTACTAGCATTAGGAACGTGACCAGTCTTGAGGGATCCATATAGCCCCTCTGGAAGTTGATCATAGAGGTTCACCGTGCCCAACTCCAAATAACTTTATCATCCAATATATCAACAAGCAGCGATAAGTACAATAAGTCGATCCCCTGATAAACATGAAACAATACCTTTCTTGAGTCATTAACACCTTGAGAGTAGGCTCCCACAACATGAGAGAAGGCCTCAAAAAGCTACTGTTACTTAAGAGCCAAAGAAAAGTGAGCATCTTTCAACTCTTTTGCCTTAGATGACAACTCTTCTTGTTTGGATAATAAGGAGTCCCTAGTGCCACTCAACTCCTTCTCTAGCTCTGTTTGACAACTCTTCATTTTCTTTTCCAAAGCATGGAGTCATTGAACCTCCTTAGATGACTTTGCCAGCTTCTTCTCTCTCTTCTGAACCTTAGCACTCCGGTCTTCCAAATTTTTGGTGCTCTTATAAAACATGAGTAAGCCCATTAGAGCCTACAAATAATAAAAAGAGCCAATGCCTTGATATAGATAAGGTAAAAACGAGAAAGAAAGCAAAAGAAGGTATTAAAAAAACCTCAAAGTCACACTGAACCACATTAGCTACTAAATTCATGAATGATGGAAATGAGTGATTAGCTACATCTATATGGAGCATTCCAACCATCTTTAACAACGTAGCAACATCAAGGGCGCTACTAAAAGAGCTCAACTTCTTTATCCTAGATTTACCCCTCACCAAAAAAGCAATGGGAGCAGAAGGGGCTGTCGTCACCAGAAAAACATAAGAAGGTGGTAGAGGAACCTCAGAAGAGGTTTGCGGCCCCTCGCTGGACTTGACGTGCGTGAAAGCCTTTTTGATGAAATCTTCAGCTTTCATCTTCATCTTCTTTTTCTTTTTAACCAAGTAAGCAAAGTGAAGTCTTCTTCAGAGTGGGGGACACTAAAAGCTACAAAAAGGAGAGAAAGTAAGACACCAGTTAAAAACACAAATGATTTGCAAAAAAAAAAAAACACCACACGCCATGAATTGACAAGAACTCTGGGGTTAGGCACCCATCGGTCTGGACACGGCCATTGTTACCATCTTACAAAAATAGGAGAATTATAAGTGTGGCATAATGGCTAAAAACCATTATATTGTGTAATTCTCACCATAGTGATTGAAGTGTAGGGGGTAAAAGGCATGATCAACACCTCCTTAAAAGTGTTCCAAGTTGGTAACTTGGCCCCCAAGAAAATCCTTAAGGATTGCTTGTTTGTCAAGCAACCTATGGACTTTTTTGTAAGGTTCTGGAAATTTGGGTACTTAATTGCAAAACTCTCAAGAAAGAGCCTTGGAGAGTTATGGGAAGAATATGAATTGTATGAAAGTGCTATTGGAGGACCAAATTGCTCATGGAAGACAAGTTTGGACAAAGGAAACACTAAAGACATTAAGGACCTAAATGTCTTAGTGTAAACCTTAAAGTGTTCAAGCTTTTAACTTAAGTCAAATGGTAGAATGGTAAAGTTACCCCATCATGGGGGAGGCAGCCAAGGCTTGATAAATGGGTCAAAAATGTTGGGCACATGTGTACCAATGAGTTTAATGCAAAGAAACCATGCTTATGGGCAAAGAAAATGACATAAAGCATGATTAAGGCTAATAAGGGTGTTTAGTGCCCTATAGCTAATTTAAGAAGCCTAACTTGAATTTTCTTTTCCTATATTCGACCCACACAGCCACCAGCCTCCTTCATACTTCTTCCATAGCTCCTCCATAGCCACCATACCTCTAAGATTGAAATTGAAGGCAAAAGGAAGCAATTGGAAGCAAACTAGAGCTATTGCTTGAGCACTTCAAGGATCAAGCTTGATTTTCATTCTACCTACTTTGGTAAGGGTTCTCTTGCTCCCATGGATTGTTTTCTATATTTTCAAGCAACCATGGAGCTAAGGATAAGCTTGGAAGATAGCCATGAGCTTGATGAACCAAGCTTACTGAGGGGAGTGCACTTATTGAAGGTTTTGTAACCTAGTGTGAAGTGCACAAAGATGGCAGTGAAATGAGGGTTTCTAGAGCCCAAAGTTAGTACTAACTAGTGTTAAAATCCTCCTTATACCAAGCAATATCTTGAGGGGGGCTGCCATAGTAATTTATTTATGTTTATTTCATGTTTTATGGACTAACCTACGGTTATTGTTGCTACCGCATTGCATGTGTTTATTGGTTGTGAATGGCTACTGCATTTGATTGCTATATCTTGTATATATGCATTGTGATTTTGTGTTTTAGTGTGGATGCAGGTTTTGATGATGGTTACATTGCCAATTGAACCCAAGTGCTACCCTTACTAAGTTTGTCAATGAAACTTACTCCCTTCAATTCTGTTATTTCAGGTCCAGCTGAAAGATCACCTTCAAACTAACCTTTGTGGTTTGAGTTTTGCCCTGAATTTTCAGGTACTTAAACTTTCATATGTTTAGTTGTGATATGGTAAACTTTCATATGTTTAGTTGTGATATGGAAATTTTGGTGATTTTAGGAGCACATTTGGTATTTTTAATGGTGGTGCTTATTGTGTTATGCAGCAGCTATCCAGCATCCTGTTCTGGAGTTCATTGTGTCTCAGGCACTCCTGTAATTTAGGGTGCATATTTTGCTGAGTTAAGACCATTATGTAGTGCATATATGCATTTACATGTAGTGTATAGAAAGTGATACAAGTATGTGAACAATTGAGCAATGTTTTGGCTATGTATGTGATGTGGTGCAAAGCTGCCTAAGTGTGAATGGTAGGCTACTTTCTTGTAAATTTTGTTTTGGCCACATAAAATTGCTAGATGCAAGATAACTTGGTCCATAACTTGGTCCATAGGTGGGCTATTGTTGTAAAACAAAATTCCTTGGTTTGCTCTAAGGCTTTACTTGATAATAGAGCAAATAAAATAAGGGGTTACATAGGTAGAATGATACAGTTTATTAGTGAAAGTTACAGGTGCAGTGGCTGATCACAAAAACTTAACAAGATTACCTAATGTGTGGTAGCCAAAATTAAGACTTGTGCTAGTGTTTTCCTTCTTTGCTACCATGGTGTGCATGAAATGTGAATATGTGTGTGATGGTTGGACCAATATGCATGTATTTACATAGTGCCCAAGAGGCCACTTGGGTATGCATACTAAGGGTAGTGTTCTGATGGTGTACAGAACATTACCAATCCTGGAAGTCTAAATGCACAATTTTGGCTCCATAATTGGACTAGCCCAGAGTGGGTAACAGCCATTGCTTTCTACCGTTTTCCTAAGAAATTTAAAGGACACTTTCTCCTCTTTAGAGCGTTAAGATGGAGCAATTTTATTGAGGTCCTCCATTTCACAGTCGTTAAAAACCCTTATCTCAGTGAGGAATGGCCAAGTCACATCCCTTGACTTAAGTAAAAAAAAAAACCCTACCCTTCCAACCCTTGATATTGCTCACACTACAAGAAATAAAATGAGATTTGGGTAAAAGCCATACCAACCACTTGAGACAGATTCAAGCCAAAAGAAAGACAGAAATAAGGATACGGCAGCCTCTATGCCAAGATGCTTAGTCACAATGACAAAAGACATTATATGCCACCAACTATTTGGAGAATATTGGAAAGGGGGAATCTGAAAGTAGCTCAATAAATCTAAAAAGGGGGGGAGGTGGTAAAGAAAAACCAGCCTTAAATTAATCCTAGTAGAAGGGGAGAAACCCGTCAGTAAAAGGGGCATCAAGTCGGTCGCCAAGAGAAAGTAAATGGATATTGTAAGATGAAGGTACGTCACTGAAGCAACAAAGGAACTCAACCTGCCAATGCTCTAAGTGGTGCACGATGTCCCAGGCCTTTCCAACACTTTTCTCACCTCCCCTAAAAGTGGAATAAAGTCACTTAGGTCGGCAATAGTTACTACATGTAATAGGATTGTGACCCCGCATGGAACATTAAGAAGCTCTGAAGGGCCCAACCCAAGGCCGGTAGCAAGATTCGTGTAAGTGGCTCCCACAACAATGGTAGGGGTTCCCAAAGAACTCTTACTATCACTATTCAATGAAAATAATTTATCGAAGGAAGAAGACATATCTATAAGGCAAAATACAAGCCACTAGGCATTAATAGAAAGCACAACCAAAGGTAGAAAATGCTAAGAAAAGATGTGAAGCTTTTAGGTTGCAACAAGAAAAATAAAGGCAACCTCCTCTACCTTATATAGAGAAAGAAGAGAGAAGAATATTTCCCTAGGTCATTTGATGCTTTGGGAAACGTTAAGTGGTATATTTATTCAAGTTTAACACCAATAATGAAAGATACGAAAGGGGTTTTAGCATGTTGGAAGAAACAGGCCAACAAAACACTAATTAAAAGATAATGGTTAAAAGGACAATGGTAGTCAACTTGCTTCTCCTAGAAATGAGACAACGGTAGCGAAAAGAAAATAGGAAGGAGAGAGATGAAAGTGAGTAAAGAAAATAAGAAGGAAATATATGGCAGAGGGCAAAAGGAATTAATAAGGAAAGAAGCAACGAAGGGCAAAAAAAATAAGAAGGAAAAATACAGCAGAGGGCAAAAGAAAATAAGAATGAGAGAGACGACAGTATGCAAAGAAAATAAGAAGAAAATAAATGGAGGAAGGCAAAAGAAAATAGGAAGGAAAGAGACGGCAGAGGGCAAAAGAAACTAGGAAAAAAAGAGACAGTAAAAGTCAAAAGAAAATAGGAAGGAGAGAGATGGCGGTAGACAAAGAAAATAAGAAGAAAAGAGACGGCAGAGGGCAAAAGATAATAGGAATGAAAGAGACACCGGTAGGCAAAACAAAGAAAAAAGACAAAGGAAACATGTGGGACGACGATAGAACCGCCAAAAGCATGTAGAAGTGTGCTAGTAAAAGATGGCAGTATCCACCAAATTAAACAAGCAATTTGTTTCTTTTAAACAAATATTTCCCCAAAAGGAGCTCTCCCAAATATATTTCCCTGAAATGAGCTCTCCCATAAATTTTTTCTAAAAATGGGGGGGCATTAAACACACTAAAATTTTCCCATAATTTCTCTTCAGAAAATTTCTTCATGACTTAACGGAAGTACAAGAAAATCATAAATAAGTCTCTATTAAAGCCTAATTGTGCTCTATTAAGACTGGGGAGCAAATGGTGATACTCATCCCAGGAATTTGGACTTTATTTAGACCCATGTTACCTTAAGAAAGTAAGGCCCATCAATGGTTTCAGGCCCAATCCAACTTAATTAAGACCTACCATCCTATACCCTTAAAAAGGAAGACCACAAAAAGACAAGTGCCCTACATCCAACAATCCAATAGACAAACACTTCATCCGACGGTCTTAAACTCTAAGGTACAGAACCCCAAAAAACCTATATAAGGACATTCATTATCACATGTCAGGTATGAAATTACTCTCTATGGTATTTGCATCCTGCCAAAACCCTTATTGACTTAAGCATCGAAGTATCTTTTGCAGGTCTCCATGCTCTCCCCTCCAATGTGCACTTGTGTGACGGACTTCATTTCCAAGCATCTAGGTCACGCACCAAAGAAAGTGCATCATCAAGAACATCCAAAGTAGAAAACCTGGGTTCAAATAATGCCACACTCCAAAAAAGCAAGCATCTAGTAGTGGTTAAATTGCAGCCAGAGTGCTTCAAAATTTTGTGCAGCAAACACTTTACCCCTTCGCTTTCCTATAGGTTCTTCTAACCCTTATAACTTTTGTATTTGTAAATATTTTGAGTATTAAAAATAAAAAAACAAGCATGCAGCTAACATCATAACTACATCCATGAACCAAACTCTCCTAGCCCAGAGCCCCCTTAACCCAATTCGAACCGGCTAAATTAGAACACCACTTTTTTTTTAGTAGTCTAGAACACCACTTAAACAAAATCATTCGACATACACACACACACATATGCACACACACACACACACACACTCTCTCTCTCTCTCTTTTATTTTAAATCCACAAATGTGATAAAGTTTGAATAGAATAACTAACACCCAATACATCTTAACTTAAGTTAATTTAATTTAAAGCGGCTTATTTTCATTTTTATATCATTTTCTCTAAAATTAATTTCATTTAAAAGCTTATGTGAATGTAAAAATCCATTGAAAGTAAATTTTTTACGAGATTATTAAATTTTTATGAATTTTTCTTAAAAAATCATAAAAATTTATAATATCGTAAAAAACTTACTTTCAATGAATTATTACACCAATATAATATTAGCTTTCAAATAAAATTATTTTGGGTAAAGAAAATGTAAAAATTAAATAAAATTCTCCAAACCTAATGTTAAGTTTCTCCAAGTCATCTTTAATCATCGTTGTTTCACTCCAAAGATATCTCCATACATAATAGCCCTCCCCCACCTAAAGCACCATCATCTCCATATATTTATTACCCTCTTCCACAAGACATGTGTTCAAACCTTAAACTGCCACCAAAATTAGACAACATAGGCCCAAAAATTTTCCCCAAGAGGCTACCAACACTCAAACCCCTTTTTTCTCTTCCTAAAATCACCCTTTCCCAATCTACCCACCTAATAGGTCTACCCTCCCCAAACCCCCCCCCCCCCCCCCGGGAGAATTTTTTTTTTTTGATTTTTTTTAAAGAGAATTTATCACACCACTTGGAGTTCAAAACAGTAAAAAAGAACATTGGCAAATTGGACAAACAAGCCCTTAGCAAAGTAAGCCTACTATGTCAAGCTTTTTTCTCTCCAATTACACAACCTCCTAGGGACGGTAAAATTTAACCCGATCCGATGGCTTGTCCCGACCACCAGAACCCAAGTTTAATCTAACTTGATTTGTTTAGAAAAGTCAACATCCCGAACATGACTATTCTCAACCCGACCTAAACCTGAATCTGATTGAAGTGACACCCAAGAAAACCTGAATTCAAGCCCAACCTGACCTAAACCTAAAATTACCAAATGACTAAATTTGACAAGACCCGTTTTTTATCCAAATCAACATCAAATATATGGTTGGCAAAGGTTTTTAAAAAAATTATGATTTATCACATATAAATAGATTTCTTCTATCATGTTGATCTATTCTACATATGAAGCGAGTGAACGAGAGATAGGGGAAATAATTAGTGAAACGACGAGAGAGAGATAAGAATAACTAGATTTTAGAAATTATTTTATTTTATTAAATAAATTATATATTAATATATCTTCATAAATTTTAAATTTTTTTATGCCTAGTCAAATTAAAGTTTTTATCAAAACTGAATAAAAAAATTAAATCAATTTAGTCATGTCAGCTTATGTATTAATGAACTGAGTAAACCCGGTGATCAAATTGAATCTAGTTTGAAACCCAAATAATCAGACATGTATTGGATCCGAACCTAAATAAACCCAACCTAACCCAACCCAAACTCAAAATTTAATCAACCCGAACCTAGATAACTCATCCTAAACCCGAATACATACTAACCTCAACCCGAACCTAGATAACTCGACCCAAACCTGACCCGACTCACCCAATTGTCATCTCTGCATCCCTGCAGCCTCCCTTTCCTTCCCCTATACGAAATCAATAAACTATCATCTGCATATTATAAGTGAGAAATTTGCACCTCTTTCATACCTACCTTCACCACCTTTTAGCTCATTTAGATTAACTTCCGTTTTAATAAATTAATGCAAACCTTCAACCACCAACATGAAGAAAAATGAAGACAATAAGTTTCCTTGAAACAGGCCTTTCTCCAATCTAATTTCATGAGTTAGGCCTTCATTCACTAGAACAACCATTAATGCGGATGATAAGCAAACCTTTATCCATTTAACCCACTTCTCCCAAATCACATCTCCCTCAATATCGAAAATTGAAAATTTCAATTAACTGATTCGCAAGCTCAATCAAAGTTCACTTTCATCATTGCGAGCTTCAATTTTTTTTTATTTGCAAAAGCAACCAACACGCTATCCAAATTATGCTTACCACTTACAAATGCAGATTAAGTATCCCTTACCACTGACTGCATAACGCTCCACAACACATAGACACAATCAAACCAATGGGTCTGTAATCCCTCAAACCATCGGATTAACCTTCTTAGATAAGATTAAGGAAACCCGTACTACATCATCTTGCCATCCAACCACACTATTCAAAATCCTTCACAAAATTAACAACATCATCTTTAATAATCTCCCAACACTTCTTGTAAAATTAATTAAAATTAAACCCATCTAGCCTCAACCGATGTCTCCAAACCTCTCACTTATCCTGCACAGATATGTTTAATTTTTCCCAATATGGCCTGCGACCTATTGGGATTTCCTTTAGAGAAATTCATCTTAAAATGCCTCCACACCACCTCCTTAATGGTCACTCAATCCAACCAACCATTCACCAATATTCATCTCAATTTATTTTTAATAAACTTACTCTGATCCTCATCATGGAATGAAAGAACTTCAAACTTTCATCATCTTTGGCTTAATTTAAAAAACTGATGCTCAAGTTGTAACAAAACTAATAAGAGTAATCACATCATAGTAAGTAAGGCAACATGATTGGGCAGCTGTCATTGGTCCATATATAATAATAAATGATGACAATAGAAAAATTCATATAACTAAGATAAACTAAGCTTATTTTCTTTATTGAGTAAAGGAGTAAAATATAAACACATATAAATGGATTTGGCAATTATCATGCAACTTGTTGCAAACAAGGTTATCCCAGTAACATCCCATCTAGCAGTAGTAAAAAACACAGCATGGAATCTTATATGATATTTTAACATGATTGGACTCTTTAACAAATTAACTTTTATCTACTTTTTTTTTTATAAGATTCCACTTCTATAAAAATAAATAATAATCAGTGACTGCAAATAAAACCGTGTTGTAGTACTCTTATTAGCTATGAATCATTTTCATTTATTGATAGCCTCTAAATCTTATTATTAGTTCAATTCTCCTAGCTTTCATGCTTAAATACTAGACAATATGGCCATATATACACATAAAGCACTAAATATTTCAGGTGAATTGCATCACTTGTCCCTAGAATTATCCCCTATATTGCAAAAATACTCCATTCTTAAAGTAACCAGCCATGCAAACTTGTTATTCCATCTGCAGACTTTTAGTAGATGTTCAACTGATAAACATAAATGATTAAATAGAGTACAATTTTGTAAAGAAACAAAAGGAAAAAAACTAATATCAACAAATAATTTTTCATAGAAGTGATTTACTTACTAAAATTTCAAAATGTATTCATTTTTATGCTAACTATTCATAATTTTATTGGTATTTAATATGATGATAACAACTTATTGAAAAATAAATTTGAAGTTAAAAATAGTTTTATTTAGTATAGTTTGAATAATAGCTATTTGGTAAACTTAATGTGTAACGGCACAATTCTTTGAAGGAAATAGTATTTTACAGAACAATATATTTTTTTGAAGGAAACAATATTTTACAGAATATAACATTTGTCTAAAGGGAACAACACTTTACAGAACAACATATTTGTTTGAATGGAACAACATTTCTTACTGAATCAAGCAACTTTATATATGAACAACATTTCTTATGAACTAAAGAATATATTACAAGACATCATATTTGTATGAATAAAAAAAATACTTCTTATTAAATGAAACATTATAATTTATGAACAACACATCTTACAAAATGAACTACATATTAAAAACAGTAAATTTGTCTGAAAGGAACAACATTTCTTACTAACGGAACAACATAATCTAAGGATAGTACATCTTACGAAATAAATAGAATACTACAAAAATAGCACATTTGTGTGAATAGAATAATGCTTCTTACTAAACGTAACAGTATCATTTACGAATAACACATATTATGAAATGAACAACATATTATAGAATAGCACATTTGTAACAATAGAACAACGCTTCTTACTAAACCTAACAACATTATTTATGATTGTGACAATAGAACAACGTTTCTTACTAAACCTAACAGCATTATTTATGAGCAATACATTACAAAATAAAGGCTTTGTATGAATAGAACAACACTACTTACTAAACAGAACAACATTATTTATGAACAGCACATCTTACGAAATGAAAAACATATTATAGAATAACATATTTATATGAATAAAACAACACTTCTTACTGAACAGAACAACATAATGATTATTCTAAAAAAATCTATATAATTTTATCACCGGGTATTAAGATATACTTTTACATCTTTAAACTTTTTGCATTTTTAGATATCAACTTTTGACTTTGAATTGTTATTTGTTATTTTTTATAAATGCAAGATTATTTTTATTTTCTATTAATATTAAAAAAATATAAAAGATGAAAGTGTAATTAATCTTGTAGCTAAAAGGAAAAAGCATAATTGAACCTAGTATAATATAAAATTAGAGTAGCTCAGAAAAAAAACTCATTAAAAATAAGAAAAACCTAGTATAATATGAAAAAGTAAGAGCAAAAAATGATCTAAGCTGCAAGTCGAGAGAAATGAACCTTAGCCATCAAACAAACCTAACCGATACCTTGCATCAAACAACCATGTCCCCAATAATCTCACGCATGAACAAGAACCAAATCCAACGAGCTCAACCATAGTCGAGCTTCAGTACAAGTCAAAGGCCTAAATTGACGGAGGAGGCAGTTCTTAAGGACAAGAAAAATGATGCCATTGAATTCGAGAAAGAAGAAGCAAAAGAAATCATGCTAGCTAAAAGCGAGATGGTTGAACCAGACGAGGAGATCTTGATCACAGAGCTCATGGATGAAAACCTTGTGCTGAGATGAATCTTATGTAGCATCCCTACCCCGAATGGGGCCCTCCCAATAAAACTACGGAACCGGAGTCTCATGCTAGTTACAGTTAGCTAGTTAATTACTTATCTCATTTTAAAACATTTCATGCATCTAGTTATTAACCGAATATGCATTATGCATGCACTTGCTTCAACTTGAATTTCACTTAAGAAAATGAATTAAAAACATTGCCGGCATTTATAAAACATAACTAAAACACAAGTCAAAGCATAAAAGATAAGTGTTTTTACTACAAGTAATAACCACACATGTGCATCATTACATAAATAAAGACTATGCACATGCCCAAAAGCAACTAAAATGCTACTCGGCCTAAAGACATTGGATGCTAAAGTAGCATACATACGTATATTGAAATACTACTACTAAGATCCATGGCCCACTATGTCCATCCTTGTGCCACTAGCCTCTGCAAGGCTGCAAGACAACTATAGTTAGCACGACAGATAACCAGCAATAAACTAGAATCAACAACAATTCACTAGGTGGTTACCTACAATATAAATGCTAGCTCAACAACCCTCTAAGGTTGTCAGCTCCTTACAGATACAATTTGTACAACACTAAAGGGAGTGATAATCTAAATATTCCCAGTAAAGGATTTGGGTACCTACAAGGAAACATTAAAACTTACAAACAAAAACCTGAGGACACTCATATATATAATATATGAAATCTACTATAGGCCCTATGCAGTTTGAGGCCTAACGTATGTGCATACATTTGAGTCCCTTGGGACCCTACCTCTTCCTAGTCCTTGCACGAATATCACCCCGTGCCCAGTGAGTTTTCGCCTCTAACTCATTCTTAGCAAGCCTTCACTTGCTGATGTCCTAGTGAGCTAAACTCACTGAATGTTCTTCCCTTTGTTGTTGTACAGGTGAACATGATTGATGCTCTTTATTTGAGTTCGAAGGAACTCATTCGGTGTACTAGGCTCCCACATAGCACCTCAAGCCCCTAGCTTGTCTAAGCCACTATGGTACTAAGCCTTTACCTAACTTGGTGCACTAGGCTCCCACTTGGTGTTTGGATCTAATAAGCTCACCTAGATCACCAAGTTACTAAGCCTTGCCCATTTAATCTACCAAAGGTACACTAAGCTTTCACTTGTGCCTTAAGTCACAACCTAGCTAGGCCACAAGTGCGCTAAGCCTTCATCCATAGTGCTCCATTATCCACCATTACATGGTTCACCTTATTGTGGTAAAATTTGTTTTGGATGGACTTAATTCTCTAGGTTTTAAAGAAACCCTCATGCACACTAGGATTTCTCATTGGTATCTTAAGCTTGAAGGCTTAGTACTAAGCCTCCACTAAGTCTTAAGGCATCAAACATGCCTCACTAGACCATGGTTTTACACTAGTCCAACACAAGTAAATTCTACCATAACTCATGCATGCCTCTTAATTTACTTGAATCCACAAGCAAACAAGCTAAAATATGCATCAAATGAGCAAGTAAACTAAATCCCTTACCTCAATTGAAGAGAAACATGCAACATCAACTACATCCAGGCCAATTGGGCTACTCTAAAGGGTTCCTATGGTTCCGATGAAATTCAACACACAAGACACCAAATTAAGCTCAACCAAGCTAGAGCCAAGCTCATTGAAGCTCAAGAAACCAATAAAAACTCAAGAACAAAGAGGGCAGAACATTACCTAAGCTCCCAAGCATGAAAATTGCCATCCAAAGCCCACATACCAAAACCATGCGAAAACAAGCTCTTTCTTGCATGAGTACCTCATGAGACTTTGATTTCCACCAGGAATTGATAAAGAAACGGAAGTTTGGCCATAGATTATAAGTGGAAAAAAAAAGAGCTATGAAAATGGAAGGTTCAAGATGATGAATAGTGAACTCCCAATTGTCCCAAATTGGTTTAAAAGCCCAACCTTCCTCTTAAAACCTCCAACTTCTTTAATTTTGACAAAAAGACCCTATGCTCAAACAGTGCTATAAGACTTGACAATTTAGTCTAACTCTTTCATTTCTTGCGACTTAGGTCCAAAAGAACAAATTATGAGCTTAAATACCAAACTTATCACACGGGGTACAAAATGACCATTTCAGCCCTTGGTGACACTTAGGTGCCAAATTGGACTATGAACCATCTACCCTTTTAAACACTTGTTTGACTTTCTTATTCAAACTAATTGGGCATTGAATAAGGGATTTTGACCTATTTGACAAGTCTTACCTGACCGTTGAAGGTCTGCTACCTAAAAAGTCATAACATTCTCCCCACCTTGGAGAATTCGGCTCTCCAAATTGGATCCCCTGACCTTGAGATGAAAACCTAGGATATGGTGCCAGCATATCCCGACCAAACCTAGCAAGGAATGTCAACTTCACAACTACTCACAGTGCTCACTACTTGACTTGCTTAACTAATGCCCTTTGGCATTCAAATTGGGCCCTCACCTATATGGGTACTATAACCGATGCTATACTTTGTGCTCATGCCATACAACAACCTTAACTACACTACTCACCGTTCTGCCCACCTTCCCTAACCTTGCTTGGTCTAAAAGCACCTTAGTGCTACTTCACTTTAAAGACTATGGAATGATGCTCCACTTTCCTTGGCATTCAGACACTACTAAAAGACCTTCGATAACTTAACTTTTTCCTGGTATATTGAGTGGCCAACAACTTCTCCTTACTTCCCTTGGTGCCAAACCTCTTAGCACAAGTTAGCTTAACAAGTTTGCAACTTGTCCACTAGCACTTGCACTCAAGAAGTCTTAACCTAGGGTTGACAACAATTATCCTATAGTAAAAACCTTAGTGCAAGATAGCTTAACAAGCATGAAACTTGTCCGCTAACTCTCAAACTAACCATTCTTCATTGTAGGCCTGGTACTCAGCATTGCAAACAACCACTAGACTAAGTGTGTTACTAGTGTGCTATGGCCTCTCAATAACACACTCCTAGCACCCAATGCTTACTCTGCTCCATGCTCCACTATGCTCTAGGGCTCTTTCAATCAAATGGTCTACCAAGAGTTATAAGTCTTGGCACACCCTAGAGTATGAGTCTTTGATGCTCCTCTTGGATGGCCCCTATGCTTCAGGCATCCTAGTGCAGCATTTGGGATACATATGCACTTCCTAAGCATTATAATCCTACTGCCCTTGCCACATTAGAGTCCCTTACACTTGTATCACTACCAGAGAAATTTTCTCTGGTTCAAGTGCCAGAACCTCCAAGTGGCTAATAGTCCTTGGGCTTCATCTATGCCTCCTTGTCTCAGGTTTTCCTGCACCCAATAACTGGATACCAATATGTTACCCGAACCAAGACCTTGATGCCTCAGTCACTCAACTCAGAGTATCCTTGGTGTACGAGGCCTACACACTAAGTCTTTACTTTTTAGGCAACTCGGCCTTTCACTGCTACCAAGTACCTCAGTACCTTCTAGTGATCATTAACTACTTGGTCAAACTATGATCACAAGAGGACCGCCTTTACTTCCATGCATCACTACCATACCAAGAACAACACCATGCCAAGGTCTTGTTGGGATGATGTGCGGATGCAATCTAGCACCATAACATAATTTTCTTAGGTAGGAGAACTGACTTCATCACTTTACTCAGTTCACTATCGAAAGATGGCTAACCACAGGAAACTCCTCAAGTGGCTCATCTTCTATGACTCCACCTTGTGCATTAAAGCATTTCATATGCACCTCAAAATGCATATTATCCCTTGGAGTTATGAGCTTGACCCACTAGCCCAGTATCCAGTCTCATAAGTCATTGGCCCTTCCTTTGTGAAGCATTAGAGTCCAATGAAACTGACACTTACTTTAGGCTCTTGACTAGCTCAACCCGACCAACTCCGACTATGGTATCAACCCTTGACTTTCCTATACTCCGATGAATGCCAACAACTACTAAAGTCACAAACCTGACCACTTGAGCACAAATGTACCTATATTGACTTGGCACTTTCAAACTACTAAGTGAATCACTTAGCTAGGTGGGAGATTCCATTACAGCCATCCTAAGCCGTCTCTTGATCGGTCATAGTAAAATCTTCCACATGAGCCTACCTAACACTAACTTAAAGGGTCTAGTCAAAACTTACTTTTTTTGGCATCATTCCGTCATTCCCGACATAAGGTTGAAGTTTTCACTAACTTACTAGCTTAAAAAGCACTTGAAAGCTACCACAAGTTCCTCGGCTCCATCTCAAACTTAGTCATTCACTTTCTCAGCTAGCCTCACTGGTCGAGCACCTTTCTCCTATAAGTCATCTTGGTGGCCTTCGACTCCACTTAACCTTGGGATGATGACTACGAATCAGATATTATCCCTTGGTCTATGGCAATCATTCCTATTGCTCAGGTTCTCTTACTACCACTCGATAGCCGAAACCAACACTTAGCAACTATTTTGTTCCTGCTGGCTATAGACTAGGGTATGCAACTAATGGACAAATAAAACTATCCTTTCGTTTACCCTATGGATGAGTTATTTTTTCCTTGTTTCTTTTCGTGGATTTCATCTACATAATAGTTAGAAATAAAAATTCAAATCTTACCTGCTTACCTTCATAGCACCTGGCAGAATTACTCTACTACTCACGTACTCTAATGAACTCATCCCGTTACTTAGCCAGCTATTGATGTTAACTATACCAGTCAAGCTAACTCACATAGAATGTAGCCTATAGAACATTAGAACACTTCTAATATAAGGCATTTAAACCTCCATCTGTGTGGTTTTACATACTAGCAAATGGGCCCTAGGCATTGCGTATCGCCTTAACACTTAGTGCATTTTTAGGTACTAATGCACTTGGGTACACCCTTAACCCCATTCAAGAAAACTACCCAACATACCAAATAAGACTATGCCAGTAAACGGATGCTAGAATCACCAACAAGAAATTAAACTACTAGTGGAAGGTTAGGAACTTACTTCACACAAGCGTCGACCAGCCCGTGAGTTCATTACTACGACCAATCAAGTGTAACATCTGTATGGCAGTTACCTACCCCGAGCATTTAACTAGACAAGGTAAAACTTGAACTACTGCTCTGGTGTACTAGGTCAACTTCTTGTGGCAACTATTATTGGGGACTTATTCCTAGGCTGGCTTCATCTTAACCAGACCCATGACCATTTCTAGTCTAACGACCACTAAGACCACAAAAATTAGTTTCCTAGGGGCAAGGCTTAGAGTAATGTCTTGCACCTTGGGCATAAGCCCTGATGTCCCCATGATCCATTCTCAATCTTTAGCCAAGTTTTGCACTATGGGCATGTTGCCCATGCTCTAACTAGGTTGGGTAAGCTAGCCTCCACCTTGCCAATCATGTGTCTGACCCTACTAATTCCCAACCAAGTCTTGATGCCTTACCAAACCACTTGTTGGTAACTCTACATCCATACTCATAGAAAACCTTCATAGTGCTAGCCTAAGGCATTGTTGGTTTTGACTTTAAGCCCCTATTTTTATAGAAAAAGGGTATAAGAGTACTCCTCTACTCTGCTATGTAGCCTGATAGCCGAAGGACTATCTCATCTCTCAGAATCTACTTCTTATCAAAGATCGTCACCGAGCAAGCCTGGCGCCATCCGAAGGAGGTACCATGACCTACCTCGGGAGGAAGGAAGCCAAACACTTTGAGCTCGGGACTTCGGCCATAAGGCCAGGAATCTCATAACCATTGCCAGCTCCCTCGGAGGGTCGAACGGATCACCTTCGGGAATAATTAACCAGCTGATACAAGTAGGAGAGAACACCCCCGGAGACAGGACCTCCGAGGTACGGAGTGCCCTAAAAGTGGAAATCCTGAACAACGAGCGTAACTCCCGAAGAAGGGCAACATTGTCAAAGAGCGACCTCGCCCAGAGGACCTCGGGAGTACGGCATGAGCATTTAAGGAGCCTCTGAAATGTCGCCCACAGACGCTACATGTTGCCTCAAACGGTGATCTGACACGCTGGCGCCGTCCAGGTCTTGTCACGACCTGTCTCGGACCAATGCTCGAGAAAGCCTACAAACAGCTACTTGTACTTTACAAGAGAAGATCCGACCGAACACGTGTCACGATCTAAACGGGCCGGGCATTCCTATAAATACCAAGGAACAGACCCTGGCAAACAGTTCCACTTCCTCTACTTGAAAAAACAAGCTAGGCCACTAAAACCTTTAGTGTTCCCTCTTTTCACTTTCTCGAGAAACTGACTTGGGCGTCGGAGGCTCCTCCCTGGAAAAACACCCCGGGGACCTCCTAACCCTCTTCCTTGAGTTTTTCAGGTACGTTCCCCTGGGAAATATCAGCCCAAGGCGTTCTTCCCCTCAGGAAGTTCCCACCGAAGTCTCCATGTTTTCCAGCAAAGATGTCTCTGGGCATCATAGCCTGCTTGACCAAGAGTTCTTTTGTCTTAGTTAGTGCATCCTTGTCTCCTTTGGTGTTGCCTAACTCATCCAAGATTTTTGGGTTCAAATTTTAAAATTTTGGGGAATTGCCCACCCTAGAGGTCCACACCTCCTACTACTACGGATCATGTTACCTACCTTATCTTAAGGTTTAAAAAGCCTCCCTTAGGATGGTGATCATATCTCACTACTTGTACCAAGGTGTTGCCACTACCTTGGAGTGAGCCAAACTACCTACCCCAATGTCGCCACAACTAGATTGCTAAAATCCACTACATAACCCTTAGCGTTCGTAACTACACTTGACCTATTTCCACCAATGCAACTTGCAACCAAAGCCAAATAGTGCACACAGGATATACAAACTATTAGTTAGTGCTAACTATCCTAGCATAAGGACAACATTCTGATCTCAGTCACCTTAGCCTCCAATGACTCTGGATCAAGTCTAGAGCCTTACTCTAATACCACATGTAGCAACCTTAACCCGAATGGGGTCTTCCCAGGAAGACTAGGGAACCGAAGTCTCATGCTAGTTACAATTGGCTAGTTAATTACTTGTTCTATTTTAAAACCTTTCATACATCTAGTTATTAACCTAATATGCATTATGCATGAATTTGCTTCAACTTGAATTTCACCTTAAGAAAATGAATCAAAAGCATTGCCGATATTTATAAAACATAACTAAAACACAAGTCAAAGCATAAAAGATAAGTGTATTTACTACAAGTAATAACCATACATGTGCATCATTACATAAATAAATACTATGCACATGCCCAAGGCAACTAAAATGCTACTCAACCTAAAGACATTGGAGGCCAAACTAGCATACATATGTATACTGAAGGACTACTACTAAGATCTATGGTCCACTATGTTTGTCCCCGTGCCACTAGCCTTTACAAGGCTACAAGACAATTATAGTTAATACAACACATAACCAGCAATAAACTAGAATCAACAACGATTCACTAGGCGGTTACCTATAACACAAATGCTAGCTTGACAACCCTCCAAGGTCACCAACTCCTTACAAATACAATCTGCACAATAGCACTAAAAGGAGTAAGAATCCCAAGGTTCCCAGTAAAGGATTTGGGTACCTACAAGGAAACATTAAAACTTGCAAACAAAAACTTAAGGATACTCATATATATAACATATGAAATCTACTGTGAGCCCTGTGCAATTTGAGGCCTAACATATGCATATATGTTTGAGTCGCTTGGGACCCTATCTCTTCCTAGTCCTCGCACGGACGTCACCTTATGCCTAGCGAGTTTTGGCCTCTAACTCGCTCCAAACAAGCCTTCACATGCTAACGTCCTAGTGAGCTAAGCTCATTGAATATCCTTCCCTTTATTGTTGTACAGGTGAACATGATGGATGCTCTTTGCTTAAGTTCAAAGTAACTCATTAGGTGTACTAAGCTTCTACATAGCGGCTCAAGCCCCTAGCTTGTCTAGGCCACTATGGTATTAAGCCTCCACCTAACTTGGTGCACTAGGCTGCCATATGATGTCTTGAGCTAATAAGCTCACGTAGATCACCAAGGTACTAAGGCTTTCCCATTTAATCTACCAAGGATGCACTAAGCTTTCACTTATACCTTAAGTCACAACCTAGCTTGGCCACAAGTGCACTAAGCCTTCACTCAAGGTGCTCAACTATCCACCATTACTTGGTTCACCCTATTATGGTAAGATTTACTTTGGATGGACTCAATTCTCTAGGTTATAAAGAACCTCTCATGCACACTAGGGTTTCTTATTAGTATCTTAAGCTTGAAGGCTCTAACTAGACTACCAATGGTGCTAAACCCTCTAAATCTTCCTAATGGCCTTATTGTAGTGCTTTGCATTCTTCCTATATCACTTTCCTTCATACTTTCTTTATACCCAAGAAAACTTGATCCACAAACTAGTGCTTTGAGGAGCTATGGGAGGTATTAAGGTACCATTGGTCACCTTCTACCTTAAGGCCATTTAAGCACTCATTGACCCCTCAATGTAAGGCAAAATAAAAAAAAACCTAGGCCAATTTAGCCTTGAGTAAAAGCATGAAAGTTGTAGATATTTCTTTTAGCTTCGCATAAAACATTAAATTGCCTCAATCAGACACCCAAGCAAAAATTTATGGAAAAAATACTACATCATGCCAATGCTAGTGCCAGGGGCCATTTTTCTTCAGGTTCCAAATAGTGTTCTTGGCATTGCAGTGCCAATTGGTGTCGAGTCGCCAGGCCCCTAAGCCCTGCACTACCAATCTTCATCCATAGCATGTTTGAAGGACTCCCAAGCCACCCAAACCTTCATACTGCCCTGCCACAAACTCCAATTCGTGATGACTACCACAATAGGCCATGGATATGCCAAACTAACCAAGTCTTAAGGCTTCAAACATACCTTACTAGACCATGATTTCACACTAGTCCATCACAAGCAAATTCTACCATAACCTATGCAGACCTCCTAATTTACTTGAAACCACAAGCAAACAAGTTAAGATATGCATCAAATGAGCAAGTAAACTAAATCCCTTACCTCAATTGAAGAGAAACATGCAACATCAACCACATCCAAGCCAATTGGGCTCTTCTAAGGGGGTTCCTATGGTTCCAACAAAATTCAACACACAAGGCACCAAATTAAGCTCAACCAAGCTAAACCCAAGCTCATTGAAGCTCAAGAAACCAAGACCAACTCAAGAACAAAAACAGAAAAATGTTACCTAAGCTCCCAAGTATGAAAAATGTCATCCAAAGCCCACCACACCAAAACCATGCAAAAACAAGCTCTTTCTTGCATGAGTACCTCATGAGACTTTGATTTCCACCCAAATTTGATGAAGAAATGAAAGTTTGGCCATGGATTTTAAGGGGAAAGGGGGAGCTACAAAAATGGAAGGTTGAGGCTAATGAATAGTGAACTCCCAATTGTCCCAAATTGGTTTAAAAGCCCAACCTTCCTCTTAAAACCTCCAACTTATTTAATTTTGATAAAAAGACCCTATGCTCAAATAGTGCCATAAGACTTGGCAATTTAGTCTAACTCTTTGGTTTCTTGCCACTTAAGGCCAAAAGAACAACTTATGAGCTTAATACTAAACCTATCACCTCAGGGTATAAAATGACCATTTTTCCCATCGGTCACACTTAAATGCCAAATTGAACTAAGAATCATCTACCCTTTTAAACACCTGCTTGACTTACTTATTCAAACTAATTGGGTATTGAATTAAGATTTTGACTTGTTTGACAAGTCTTACCTGACAATTGAAAGTCTGCTACCTAGAGAGTCGTAATATCTTGATTGGTAATGAGCAGACAAAATTAAGGATGTCCAAGTGGCTATTGTTATTTGCGTGGGTTTTGAAAGTGGGCTAGAAGACGAGCGATCAGTGGACCGATCAACCCAAAAAGGTATTGTATTAGAACAGGAGCGTAAAGACAGTGTGAGGAAGGATTAAAGATCAAAGAAAGGTTATTATAACTCGGTATCCATTTTGGTTGGTAAAATAGTAAGAAACTTGACACAGAGCGTGAGCTATAGAAGACGATAGTGAAATGTGAGACAAGGAAGGTGGAAAGGAGGTCGAAGGGGAAGCCGATAGAAACAATGGTAAAATTGTAAATATTTAGAAAGTATGAGAGTATTATATACTTTGGGAGTATTATATCCTTGACCTATAAGTTTCATAGAAGTAATTTACCTGCTAAATTTCAAAATCCACTTCTTGTTATATTGACGCTTCAATTTACTAGCATGCTAATTTGGTTATAACAATTTCTTACATAAAACAAATTTTCAATAAAAATATTTTCATTAGAAAAATGTTTGAAAATATAATAAACTTTAGTAAACTTCTTACATGTATACTAATATTATTTCAAGAACTAACACTATGTATGTTATTTGAGGAAACATTTACAATAAAATTAGCGTTAATTATAATTTTCTTCTAAGATTTAGGTGAAATTACACATTATTCCTCCTATTTTAGCTATATACACTTTACTCATGTCTTTTTAATACAATCCAACAGCAACTTCTGAAATCTTAATTTAAATATTACGGCAGCTATTTTTTTGATAATTTTAATTTATATAGTATTTTTTTATAGTTAATGGACATTTTAAATTATCAGTTCTTCCTTTTTTTTAAATGAAAATGATATTTTTTTTAATTTCAATTAATTGTAAATAAATTACTATATAGATTGAAATTACTTGAAGATAAGTATCATACAATCTAAATTAAAATTTTAGATGTTTCTATCGGACTGTATTAAAAAGATAAGGGCAAAGTGTGTATTTCTGAAATAATAGGGATAAAGTGTAATTTCACTTAAATTTTAGGGGCAAATTGTAATTATCCCATAAAATTATTAAATCACAACTAGGACACCCACTAAGCAGGTCAGTAAATAAATATGGATAATAAGGTGACCTATCGATTGCTTAGTCAGTGTACAGAAAACCCAGAGGAGTTTTGTGGGCTTAATTAGTACGCATGTGAATGTAGGCTAACGTGTCTATTTTGGTACATGTATGTGAGGGTTGTTCTAAAATACGAGGGGTTGTACTAATACCCCTTTTTCATGGCTCATCCCCAAACTTTTGTTCTCTGATCAATTAAGGGCCTAATTTTAGAAACATCACAATAGTATACAAAATAAGAAAATCATACTGCAACCTGAACAACAGGTTACAGGTTATGTGGTATGTAATTAAGGCTAAACAGTATAATAATTAGATTAGGTGGTAACAGATTTAGGTTAAATGGCATTAGATTTAGGTTCATTTTATATAAAATTTAGATGGTATGAGAATTAGGTTAATATGGTATGATATTCAGGTTTAATGGTATGAGATTCAGGTTTTGGTATAGAATTAAGATTAAATGGTATGAGATTAAGGTTAAATGGTATGAGATTGAGGTTAAGTGGTATGAGATTCAGGTTCATCTAGTATGAGATTTAGGTTCATATGGTATGAGATTAAGGTTATTATGGTATAATAATGAGGTTGGTGTCGTATAGGATTCAGGTTAAGTGATATGCAATTCAGGTTAACTGGTAGGAGATTCAGGTTATGGTATAGGATTGAGGTTAAATGGTATGATATTAAGGTTTAATGGTATGAGATTCAGGTTAAATGGTATGAGATTCAGGTTCATCTAGCATGATATTTAGGTTCATATGGTATGAAATTAAGGTTATTGTGGTATGATAATGAGGTTGTTGTGGTATATGATTCAGGTTAAGTGGTATGCAATTCAGATTAAATGGTATAAGATTCAGGTTAAGTGGTATGAGATTCAGGTTCATCTAGTATGAGATTAAGGTTATTGTGGTATGATAATGAGGTTGTTGTGGTATAGGATTCAGGTTAAGTGGTATAAGATTCATGTTAAGTGGTATGAGATTCATGTTAAATGGTATAAGATTCAAGTTATGATAAGGATTGAGGTTAAATCGTATGATATTGAGGTTTAATGGTATGAGATTCAGGTTAAATGGTATAAGATTCAGGTTAAGTGGTATGAGATTCGGGTTCATCTGGTATGAGATTTAGGTTCATATGGTATGAGATTAAGGTTGTTGTGGTATAGGATTCAGCTTAAGTGGTATGCGATTCAAATTAACTGGTATGAGATTCAGGTTAACTGGTATGAGATTCAGGTTAAATGCTATGAGATTCAGGTTATGGTATAGGATTGAGGTTAAATGGTATGATATTAAAGTTTAATAGTATGAGATTTAGGTTCATCTGATATGAGATTTAGGTTTATATGGTATGAGTTTAAGGTTATTGTGGTATGATAATGAGGTTGTTGTGGTATAGGATTCAGGTTAAGTGGTATGCAATTTAGGTTAAATGGTATGAGATTCAGGTTAAGTGGTATGAGATTCGGGTTCATCTGGTATGAGATTAAGGTTATTGTGGTATGATAATGAGGTTGTTATGGTATAGGATTCAGGTTAAGTGGTATGGGATTCAGGTTAACTGGTATGAGATTCAGGTTAAATGGCATGCGATTGAGGTTAAGTGGTATGAGATTCAGGTTCATCTGATATGAGATTTAGGTTCATATGGTATGAGATTTAGGTTCATATGGTATGAGATTAAGGTTATTGTGGTATGATAATTAGGTTGGTGTGGTATAGGATTTAGGTTAAGTGGTTTGTGATTCAGGTTAACTGCTATGAGATTCAGGTTAAATGGTATAAGATTTAGGTTATGGTATAGGATTGAGGTTAAATGGTATAGGATTGAGGTTAAATGGTATGATATTAAGGTTCATATAGTATGAGATTAAGATTATTGTGGTATAATAATGAGGTTATTGTGGTATAGGATTCATATTAAGTGGTATGCAATTTAGGTTAAATTGTATGAAATTCAGATTAAGTGATATGAGATTCAGGTTCATCTGGTATGAGATTAAGGTTATTGTGGTATGATAATGAGGTTGTTTGGGTATAGGATTCTAGTTAAGTGGTATGGGATTCAGGTTAACTGGCATGAAATTCAAGTTAAATGGTATGAGATTCAGGTTATGATATAAGATTGAGGTTAAATGGTATGATATTGAGGTTTAATGGTATGAGATTCAGGTTGATATGGTATAAGATTAAGGTTATTGTGGTATAATAATTAGGTTGGTGTGGTATAGGATTCAGGTTAAGTGGTATGCGATTCAGGTTAATTGGTATGAGATTCAGGTTACGGTATAGGATTGAGGTTAAATGGTATGATATTGATGTTTAATGGTATGAGATTCAGGTTAAATGGTATGCGATTGAGGTTAAGTGGTATGAGATTCAGGTTCATCTGGTGTGAGATTTAGGTTCATATGGTATGAGATTAAGGTTATTGTAGTATGAGAGTTAGGTTATTGTGGTATGATAATTAAGTTGGTGTGGTATAGGATTCATGTTAAGTGGTATGAGATTCAGGTTATGGTATAGGATTGAGGTTAAATGGTATGATATTAAGGTTTAATGGTATGAGATTTAAGTTCATCTAGTATGAGATTCAGGTTCATCTGGTATGAGATTTAGGTTCACATGGCATGAGATTAAGGTTATTGTGGTATGATAATGAGGTTGTTATGGTATAGGATTCAGGTTAAGTAGTATGCGATTCAGCTTAAATGGTATGAGATTCAGGTTAAGTGATATGAGATTTAGGTTCATCTGGTGTGAGATTAAGGTTATTGTGGTATGATAATAAGGTTGTTGTGGTATGAGATTCAGGTTAACTAGTATGAGATTCAGGTTAACTAGTATGAGATTCAGGTTAAATGGTATAAGATTCAGGTTATGGTATAGGATTGAGGCTCATCTTGTATGAGATTTAGGTTCATATGGTATGAAATTAAGGTTATTATGGTATGATAATGAGGTTGTTGTGGTATAGGATTTAGGTTAAGTGGTATGCGATTCAGGTTAAATGGAATGAGAATCAGGTTAAGTGATATGAGATTCAGGTTCATCTACTATGAGATTAAGGTTATTGTGGTATGATAATGAGGTTGTTGTGGTATAGGATTTAGGTTAACTGGTATGAGATTCAGGTTAAATGGTATGAGATTCAGGTTATGGTATAGGATTGAGGTCAAATGGTATGATATTAAGGTTTAATGGTATGAGATTCAGGTTCATTTGGTATGAGATTCAGGTTCATCTAGTATGCGATTTAGGTTCATATGGTATGAGATTAAGGTTATTATGGTATGATAATGAGGTTGTTGTGGTATAGGATTCTGGTTAAGTGATATGGGATTCAGGTTAACTGATATGAGATTCGGGTTAAATGGTATGAGATTCTGGTTATGGTATAGGATTGAGGTTAAATGGTATAATATTAAGGTTTAATGGCATGAGATTCAAGTTCATCCGGTATGAGATTTAGGTTCATATGGTATGAAATTAAGGTTATTGTGGTATGATAATGAGGTTGTTGTGGTATAGGATTCAGGTTAAATGGTATGAGATTTAACTTAAGTGGTATGAGATTCAGGTTCATCTGGTATGAGATTAAGGTTATTGTGGTATCATAATGAGGTTGTTGTGGTATAGGATTCTGGTTAAGTGGTATAACATTCAGGTTAAATGGTATGAGATTCAGGTTATGGTATAGGATTGAGGTTAAATGGTGTGATATTAAGGTTTAATGGTATGAGATTCAAGTTAAATGATATGAGATTGAGGTTAAGTGGTATGAGATTCAAGTTCATCTGGTATAAGATTTATGTTCATATGATATGAGATTAAGGTTATTGTGGTATGATAATTAGGTTGGTGTGGTATAGGATTCAGGTTAAGTGATATGCGATTTAAGTTAACTGGTATGAGATTCAGGTTAAATGGTATGAGATTCAGATTATGGTATAGGATTGAGGTTAAATGGTATGATATTAAGGTTTAATGGTATGAGATTTAGGTTAAATGGTATGAGATTCAGGTTCATCTAGTATGAGATTTAGGTTCATATGGTATGAGATTAAGGTTATTATAGTATGATAATTAGGTTGGTGTGGTATATGAGATTAAGGTTATGCAGGTATGAGATTCAAGTTATGATTTAGGGAATAGGGTTTTTGCTTAGGGTTTAGGATTAGAGTTTAGGGTTTAAGGTTATTAATTAGGAATTAGAGTTAGGGATTAGGGATTAAGGTTAACGTTAAGGTTTAGGAAATAGGGTTATGGTTAGGGTTTACGGTTAGGGTTACGGATTAAGGTTTATGGTTTAGGCAATTTGTTATTATTATTATTTTTTACAATAATCATAATAATAATAATTCTAATATCATAATAAGTAGGAATATATAGTCAATATAAAGTGTAATTAATTATTAAAATCATATTTAATGATATTAAATTTTTTAAATGTACCCATTATATATATAATTAAATATGTTGAAACCAATAATCATTTTTTTTCCTTTTTTTTCCATTCAAAAAAGGGTGATGAAGTTATGACTATATGAGTTTACTAAGTCAATTCATTTTCACTTAATCTAAATGAGTAAGCTAATTCGTTCTAACTTAAGTTAACTTAATCTAAAATTACAAATTTTTATTTTTATATCATTTTCACGAAAAACCAATTTCATAACTAAGCCAATATTATGTAGGTGTGATAATCAATTCAAAATACAATTTTTATGATATTATTAAATTTCTATGAATTTATCTTTTTTTAATGCGTAAACAAAGAAAAATTCTTAACAAATTATTAGTATTGTAATAGTTTTACAATCAATGGATTATTTGACCTAAATACAATGATCCATTGATTGTAAAACTATCATTAGTATTGTTAAGATGTATATGTAAACTTTACTTACTTTTTTTGGTGAAATGTCTTGATAGCCGAAGGGCTCTCGCCTCTTCCAGTATATACTTCCCCGAAGGATTGTTCAGGGAGCCTGACGTAGCTCGGAAAGAAGCATTGCCATCGACCTCGGCAAAAGTGAAATCGAGCACGACGAAGTAAGCACTTCGGCTGAAACGCCAGGCTATCTAAATGTGTTGCTGACTCCCTCGGGAAACCAAACATATCGCCTTCGGGAGAAAAGAACCAGCTACTGAAAGCAGGAGAGATTCTCCCCGAAGGCGGAACTCCCGAGCTAGAGAACTCCCCGAGCCACCAGCGTGATTCCTGAGGAAGGGCGTCCGTACCAAGGGGCGACCTCGCCCAAAGGACCTCGGGAGTACGGCATGAGCATTTAATGAGCATTTAAGGAGCCTCTGACAGGTCGCCCACACGCTGCCTGAAACGGCGGCCTAATAAGCTGACGGCATCCAAGTCCCGTCTCAGCCACAAAACCAGGAGCCTACAAACGGCTACCTGTTCCCTACGCCCAAAAAGCACAGAAAGAATCCGACCGCACACGTGTCAGGATCCGAACGGGCCAGGTACTTCTATAAATACTGGGAAATAGGACTTGGCAAGGGATCTTTTCCATCAGCACTCTCGCACTGCAGAAAACATATACAGGCCAGATCCTATATCCATTTAGTGTTCCTACTTTACTCATTATCAGGACACTAACTTGGGCGTCGGAGGCTCCTCCCCGGAAAAACATCCCGGGGACCTCCTAACGCTTTTTTCTGAGCCTTTTAGGTATTTTCCCACCTGGGGAATATCTCCGTCAGACGTTCCCCCTCCTCGGAAGCTCCCTCGGAACTCACCATGTCATTAGACAGAGATGCTGTAGGGCATCATTTGGCGCCGTCTGTGGGAACCCACCCTCAGGTGGCTGTTGTTGAGACTAGGCGTTCTAAGGACAAGGCACTTCCGAAGTCCTCATCCGCGCCTGAAGTCCAACCAGCTGTCGAGCTACCCCTTCCAGGGACTTCTCTGCTGGAGGAAGAACATCCTCTGGTCGTAACCATGAGTTTTCTGCGCGACTTACAACGGTCCATTGTGGCCGAAGTGACACAACAAATAGACCAAAGATGGCCGCAACCGGCCCAGGCCCAAAAGGCTCCCTCGCCAGCACCTCCCCGGGGGAAAAGTCCTAGATCCCCTCACCGGAGTTCGGAAATCGGAGATACACATGAGGAGTCTTCGACAGAGAACATGCCCTTCGGGGAACGGTCTAAGGGGCCAGTGGGACTTAAACGACGTAAGACCCCACGCCGAAGGAGCCTGTCGCCTGAGGTGAAATCACCGTCTCCTCGGCGGCGGAGTCCGTCCCAGAAAAGACGTCGACGATCTCCCTTCCCAGAAACCTACAAGCACCAAGAAAAAGAACCTAGTGCTGTGGTCCTCATGGAGAAAATGCTGGCGAGGTTAGAAAGGGTGGAAAAACAGGTAGCCCGCAAACCTGTCTGGGCCAGACTATCTGAAACTTTCTGTGGCGATGAGTCACCGTTCACCCGAACAATAGTCGAGGCAGCCATGCCCAGTGACTTCCGGGTACCTCGGCTAGAAACGTACGATGGCCGAACAGATCCATAGGCCCATCTGACGAAGTACAAACGGAGCATGGTGTTGCACAGGGCTGATGATGCCACCCTATGCAAATGTTTCGAGGTCACCCTTGTCGGTCCTACTTCAGCATGGTACAACTCTCTGGCCCCAGGAACCATCAGAGAGTTCCAGGAGCTGTCCACTGCCTTCACCCAGCAGTTTATCGGAAGTCGTCCTACGGCGAAGATGCCAGTACAGATGTTCGACATAGCACAGAGGAACGGAGAAACCATCCGTGACTATGTCGAAAGATTTAACGGAGAAGCCCTAAGTGTTCCAGACTTTCGGCCAGAAATACGCATCCTCGCCATGATATGGGGCCTTCGGAGGGACTCACAGCTGTTTTATGAGTTTTCCAAAGACCCCCCGGACATGCTAGGCGAATTTTTTCGAAGGGCCAAGCAGCATATGACAGCCGAAGAGCTAAGAATGGGGGGCCGAAGAACGATCATTCCCGCCCCGAAGGATCAAGCCAGCAAGCCAAGTATCCGACAGAGCAAACAGGACGACCTCGGAGGTTCAGGGGAAGGAAGCCTCCCCCGAACTTTACACCCCTGAACACCACAAGGACCAACATTCTCATGACAATGGAGAAATAGGGGTCCCAGATTCAGCGACCAAAGGCGATGACCGCTGACAACAAAAAGAATATGAAGAAGTTCTGTCAGTTTCATCGCGACCACGGTCACGACACCAAAGACTGCTTCCAGTTGAAGAAGTATATTGAGTCGCTGATTAAGCAAGGCCAACTTCGGAGCTATCTGCGAATGCCTTCGCCAAAGGCAAGAAGAGAGGAGGAAGGAAAGGCTGATGAAGAGGAGTATGACTCCGACAGAAGGAGAAACCGAAGTCCAAAAAAGCGCCTCCCACCTTCGGCGGGGGTAATACAAACCATCACCACTGGACTGCCATCCTCGGGAAGAAAGAGGAAAGCTAGGGAAATAGCAACGATGGAGTACCAAAGCCCATCGAAAAAACTCACCCGAAGAGATGGTTCCTCCATCATCTTCCCTCATGACGACCCATTGTTGGTCATGGCGAGAATAGGAAATTGGGACGTCAAAAGGGTGCTGCTTGACGATGGATCAAACGCCGACGTCCTATTCTCGCATCTGCTCCCAAGCTTGGGAATATCCAGCACCGACCTCAAGCCGGTTACTTCGCCAACCTTTGGAATATGACCCTCAGAGCTGCCCGTCCTCGGCTGGATCGACCTTCCCCTGATGATGAGAGGGAGTTCGGTCAATGGAAAAAGAGAAATTTTTGCCTCCACAATGACAAGGTTCATCGTCATGGATGTCCCTTCGTCGTACAACGCCATCCTTGGAAGGCAAACACAAGGGAATTTGCACATTCGCCCAGATGTGAAGTACTTAACAGTCACCTTCGCCACCAAGGATGGAGACGCCGAAATATTTATCGACCAAGCCGAGGTCAGGAAGGTGTTTGTCAAAGCCCGAAAGGCCCCAGCAGCCAACTTCGCACAAACCACAGCAGGAAGGACTCTACCGACTGAAGAACCAAAAACGGGCGGGGCGGAAGAGTTCGAAAAAGTAGAAACGGAAGAAATAGAACTTGTCCCAGGCCAAAATACCTGAATAGGGAAAAACTTGGCCGAAGGTGACAAGAAAAACCTTGTGTCCTTTCTATTGACGAATAAAGGTCTGTTCGCCTACTCGCCAAAGGATATGCCAGGGGTAAACCCTCGCATAATACAACATAGCCTGAAAGTAAGTCTGGAAGCAAAACTTGTCCGGCAAAAGAAACGAGGCATCTCGGTCCACAAAAGTAAATTCGTCAAAACCAAAGTACAGCGCTTGATGGACGCAAATGTAATTAGGGAGGTCAAGTACCCCGAATGGCTAAGCAATGTGGTCATTGCTACAAAAGAAGGGAGTAGTAAGCTCCGAATGTGCATCGACTTCAGAAACTTGAACGATGCCTGCCCGAAAGATTCCTACCCTCTCCCACCGATAGACCAGTTGGTCGACTCAACTGGCGAATATGGGCTCCTAAGCTTCCTCGACGCCTTCAGTGGGTTTCATCAAATAAGGATGGATCCCGAAGATGAAGAGAAAACTGCCTTCATCACCGAAGGTGGAACATATTGTTACACTAGGATGTCCTTCGGGCTCAAAAATGCAGAAGCCACCTACCAAAGGCTGATGAGCAAAGTCTTTCATGACCAAATAGGGAGGAACATGGAAGTCTATGTTGATGACATGATAGTCAAAAGTAAGATGCCTATCGACCACGTCACAGATCTAAAGGAAACCTTCCAACAACTCAGAATCTTCGGAATTCACCTTAACCCCGAAAAATGCGTCTTCGGCGTAACCTCGGGAAAATTTCTGGGGTACATGGTATCAGAAAGGGGCATTGATGCTAACCCAGAAAAAATTAAGGCTCTGCTCGAATTCCGAACTCCCATCACAGTGAAAGATGTGCAGAGACTCACTGGAAGGATAACCTCTCTTAGCAGGTTCATCTCCAGGTACGGAGATCGGTGTTGGGCATTCTTCAAAGTCCTTACTAAGGCAGCAAAAAGAGAAAATGACCTCGGGGACGATGGCCATCCTTGGAATGAGGATTGTCAAAAAGCCTGGGAAGAACTCAAAATCTATTTGTCTTGACTGCCTACTTTGCGACAACCTCGCGAAGGAGAGCCTCTCATCCTATACCTCGTTGTTTCAGAAAAAACAGTAAGCTCGGTCCTTGTGAAAGAGGAAGGGTCGAAGCAATGGCCAATTTATTACGTAAGCAAATCCCTGCACGGCGCCGAGGTCAGGTATCCATTACTCCAAAAAGCCATATATGCCTTGGTGCTGGCAGGAAGAAGATTGCGGCCATACTTTCAGGCTCACCCCATCATCGTCCGAAGTAGTCTGTCTCTACGGGATGTTATGAAAAAAGTTGATCATTCGGGAAGACTTTCCAAATGGTGCATAGAGCTGGGTGAACATGACATTACCTACGAGCCCAGAAAAGCCATTAAAGCTCAAGCATTGGCAGACTTCATCGCCGAAGTACCCATAACCGAAGACAGCCATCAGGATCTCGGTGAAGATGAGCCAGAATGGACGCTGCATGTGGATGGAGCCTCAGGTTCTGAGCACCAAGGAGCCGGGGTAATTATCAGAGGACCCGAAGGTCTAGAGGTGATAAAGGCCATCAAGTTCAGCTTCAACGCCACCAACAATGTGGCTGAGTATGAAGCTCTCATAGCAGGGTTTCGCCTGGCCAGGAAAATTGGCATAAAAAACTTGAAGGCTCACAGTGACTCCCAGCTGGTAGTTCGACAAACAGCAGGAGACTACGGTGCAAAGGACCCAACCTTGGCAAAATACCACAAACTCGTGGCTAAGCTCATTCGAGAATTCGACAACGTTCGAATCAAAAATGTGCCTCAGCGACATAATGCCGAGGCAGATTGCTTGGCAAAGTCAAAAATGCATACCGAGGTACTAGATCGCCCGAGCATCGAAGTACTGAACATAGTGACTTCGGGAAAAGGCTGGAAGAATTCAATAAAAAGGTACCTCGCAACCAATGCCCTCCCCGAAGACCCCAATGAAGCGGCAAAGGTCCGAAGACGTGCCGGAAGATTCTTCCTGATCGGAGAAAAGTTATATCGGCAGGGATACGCCAATTCGCTACAGAGGTGTGTTGACGAAGAGGACACTGAAATGATCCTCGAAGAAGTTCACGAAGGTGCTTGTGGTTCACACATTGGAACTGACGCCCTCACCGCAGTGGTACTTCGCCAAGGATATTTTTGGCCTACCCTAAGAAAGGATGCTCGACAATTCGTCCGAAAATGTGACAGCTGCCAAAGACATGCTAATATCCAAAGGGTACCCTCGAAAATGGTAACTTCGGCTGACTATCCCTGGCCCTTCGCAGTTTGGGGCGTAGACCTCATCGGGCCACTCCCGACAGCACCTGGGGGCGTAAAGTTTTGCGTAGTCGCAGTCGACTACTTCTCTAAATGGGTCGAGGCAGAACCATTAGCAACTATCTCAGCTAAAGAAGTGCAGAAGTTCGTATGGAAGAACATTGTATGCAGATTTGGCATACCGAAGATACTGGTAGCCGACAATGGATCCCAGTTTATAGATAAAGGGTTCCAGGACTTTGTCAACAACCTCGGAATAAATATGCACTTCGCCCCAGTAGCCCATCCTCAAAGCAATGGCCAAGTAGAAGTATCTAATAGGACCATAAAAGATGGTCTGAAAAAGAGGCTAGGGGAAGCAAAAGGAAAATGGTCAGGCGAACTCCAGAGTGTATTGTGGAGCTACCGAACAACACCCCGAAGAGCCACAGGGGAAACACCTTTTTCGCTTGTTTTCGGAACAGAGGCGATCATCCCAATAGAGATAGTACGACCTTCGGTGCAAGTACAAGTGTTTGATGAAAGGGGAAATGACTTCGGCCTAAGAACCAAGCTGGACCTCGTCAGCGAACACAGAGAAATAGCCGAGTTGAGAAGAAAAGCTTTTCAGCAAAGGGTGGCCGCGGCTACAAACTTGCGCGCTAGGCCAAAAGGAATAAAGGAAGTAGACCTCGTTCTCCGAAAGGCTGAATTTGCACCACAAAGGCCATCCCACGGGGTATTTCGCGCAAACTGGGAAGGTCTCTACCTGGTTATTGCCGAAGTACGAAAAGGGGTCTATAAGCTCGGTGATTCCAAGGGAGTAGAGTTGAAAAATACTTGGCATTCGGATGCCTTGAGAAAATTCTATGCTTAGGATTTCGGCAAAGAAGATTGTACTACACAAGCGAGCAAAATTCTCTCTAAGTACAAAAAATTGCCTTAAGCTAAAGTGGTGCAAATTTCGCAAAGGTGACCAGATAAGCGAAGGTGTTATTTTCTGAAGTCTCTTGAGCAAACATGTTCGGGATAACGAAAAAAGTCTCGCAAGAAGACTTAGCCAAAATCCTTGAGCATAAGTCTTCGTAAGTCAGAATTTCACGAAGAAGGTCACCGTATTAAGCACAGATGAGTTTTTTCCGAAGTCTTTTGAGCGAACTAGTTCGGGACAAAGGAAAATGAACAGATCTCGCAAAAAAGACTTAGCCAAATTTTCTTCATTAAGATGAAAGTGCTTACAAAGAAGGAAGAAGTGCCAAAAGAAGAAGACCAAAAAAGAAGAAGAAAAAGGCAAAGGGCCCTAAGCAAAACTAAGGATTCCCGGCGTCCTGAGAACCGCCAACTCCCGCGTTCTTCTCTACTATTTTCGGCGCAGGGAGCGAGGCTGGCAGGTTCAGGTACACGATCTTGGACCAAGACCACCGAGGCCCCTCGGGAATGTTCAGGGCCTCCAGGAAAGAAAGGTCCAGATCTGGGAACCTCTGAAGAACTTAGTGACGGACAAGACAAAATCCATCCTGAAAACCAACTTTGGTCATCTGGTCGGATTTGTCCTTCTCGACCCCAAGGTCCTCAAGGTCTTTCTTCAGATTGGCGACCTCCTCCCTCAGCGCCTTCATCTTCTTCTTCTTCGGCTCCTTCTTTAGAGAATCGACCTCGGCTTGGAGCTCAGCCTTCTCAGCGAGCGCCTTCGCAAGGAAACCTTCAGCCTCTGACTTCTCTTTCTAATGCGCCTCATTTGCCGAAATCAGCTCCGCCACCTGGGAGCCGAGGTCAGAAATTTTCTGGGAGAAGTCCTTCAAAAGTTCCTCTTTTTCTTTCTAGAACTCCTCCCGAAGGGTGGCAACTTCCTTCTCCGCAGCTTGGGCCAGCTGCAGATTCCTGACAGCTAATTCCGAGCACGTGGCCTTAGTTTTTTCTAAGGCTTCTAAGACCGAAGCTCGGAACGACGTCTGCCTCACCACCCGAACTCTAAGAAAGCCGGCATACCCCAATAGCTGCAAAATGATGAAAGCGAGGTCGTTAAGACAAAGAGAAAACCAAACACTTAGAAAAAATTCAAGGAAGAAAGAGAGGCGCGAAGTATACCTGGGCAACGTGTTCGGAAAGCTTCGCGGCGAGAGAGTCGTCGCCCGGGTGAGCCTCGGCAATGGCCTTAAAGGAGGCCTCAGTGAGGATCCCTTTCGAGATCTCTTTAGCCATTTTCTGGCAATCTCCAGAGTACAAATTCATGTCCTCCGTAAACGTCTAGAAAGGCTCCTTCGGGACCTTCCCCTTCGGGATGCGGGCGTCCCGAAGGGCTCTCCTCTTTGCATGCTCAGCTGCCCAACCCAGAGTGAGCAATTCCTCTGCACAACAAAACATGGGGCTGGATTAAGGCAAGTAAACCTCAAAAAAATCCAAAAAGGTAAAGACATCACAAAACGAACCTGCTGGCACTTCGACCACATCATCGTCGGGATCTGGGACCTCCTCGGCAGAGATCCCCTTGCCTTTGATTTTGCGCCGTTCTTCGGCAGAATGGGGCTCTACCACGGCGTCCAGAAGAGCATGCGACGGGGTAGGACTCTGAGGAGGAACCTCGGCAATAACCTCGGGCTGAGGGACAGTGGCAGCTTCCGGCTCTTCGCTAGCCTCCTCGGAAGCTTCTCGCTGAACGGATGGAATGGTCTTCTTCGCCCGTTTAGCCGAAGGCCCAGCCCCGGTCGTTTTCTGCCTTCGGGAGGCGGCTTTCTTCGTCTGCTCACCCTTCTCGGATTGACAGAGGAAAAAGGATTTGTAGAAGGCGGCAGTGTCCTCGCCCATCTCTGAAAAAGAAGAAAGACATCAGTGTGAATCCAGAATGAAGTTATAACAAAGAGACTAGAAAATAACTCACTCTCATAAAAAGTCTCGAAAGAAACTTCCTCCCGAAGGAGTTGCACTAGCCAGGAATCCTTCCCAGCGATGGCAGGAGCCGGCATCCCGAGGTCCGTCTTGTGCTCCTTTACCACCCCTAGCTCCCGAAGGACCTCCTCGGTCATCAGCCTCCAATTGATGGGGAAGGGGTAAAGAGAACGCGAAGGGACCTCGGGACCCCAGTCGGCGACGGCTCGGATACGTCCGTCGAAATCCACAAATACGGAGGCCAACTCTGGAGTCAACAGTATCCTCGGATCTACGACGTCATCCTCCAGCCTTCCCTGAGCCCACTTGGTCGGAACATGCGACCAGGCCTCCTCCATCTTCAGAAAGAAAAACTTTTTTTGCCACCCTCGCCAGCTATCTTTAGTGGCGAAGGTGAACATATACTTTTTGCTCCCGGATCCCTGAGGTAGCATGAAGTAAAAGCCACCCTTCAGAACCACGTAGAGCTTGTAGTACTGCATAAAAATGATGAAGTGGGGTTCTATTTTGAAAATGCCACACATACAGAGGAAGGCGTTGAAATAGCAGTACGAATTCGGAGGAAGTTGATTTACGGCAATGCCATGGAATTTGCAAAAGTCGCAAATCAACTTCGGATGGGGGAACCGAAGTCCGGCTTTCAGCTGAGCTCGGAAAACGGTAATCTCATTACTATGGTTTGAGAAGCTGTAATGGTCAGAACGTGGCAAACTCGTAACAGCGTACGAAGGAAGGAAAAAAAATTTTCTTCCACCTTGCTAATTTTTTAGGAGTGGTACAGCAAGGGTGGGACAAAAGAGGTTGCCAACTCTTAGGAATAGGCATTCTTGGCTGAAAAACGAGTTCGGAAAAAGGCAAAAGCGAACTTCGGGAAAACTTTGAAAAACAAAGAGTTCTGGAAATCAAAACCCACAAAAACTTTTGCCGAAATCTGTGTGTGAAGACGCCGTCGTGAAAGGTGATTGGAAAAAAGCTCAGGTGAAAGAACCGCCGCGAAAAGCAGAAGAAAATAGAAGGAAAACTAGAGCAAAAGCAAAAGCAAAAGAGACAAATGACGAAATGAGCATATATATAGGCCGAGGGAGGTAGGTGAACCGGCGTCATAAGTGCTCTGCGAAGGCGAAACGTCGCCATAACTGCTCTTTTGTGCCTAAAAAGGTGCGCCTGCCGTTACAACACAATCCCCACCAATGACAAGCTGCCACGTATCAACCATCGCGCCAAAAAGGGGGATGCGTATCCTAACACCCCTCATCCTTAGGCGCGTCGTTCCAAACTGACACACCTATTCCTGACACATGACGTGGCGCAGACCTAAAAAGCTGGAAAGCAGGTTACTTCGAAGACACCAACAGACAGGCTATGGTAGAAAAGCCTACATCTTCGGACGAAAGGTCCATCTTCGGAAAAGGTACTACACTCAAGGCCCAAAGAGGAACCCTCAGGAAGCGAACAAACCGAAGTTTCCACTTCGGCTTTTTCGAGGGGGGCCTATGATAGCCGAACGGCTCTCGCCTCTTCCAGTATATACTTCCCCGACGGATTGTTCGGGGAGCCTGACATAGCTCGGAAAGAAGCATTGCCATCGACCTCGGCAGAAGCAAAATCGAGCATGACGAAGTAAGCACTTCGGCTGAAACGCCAGGTTATCTAAATGTGTTGCTGACTCCCTCGGGAAACCGAACATATCGCCTTCGGGAGAAAAGAACCAGCTACTGAAAGCAGGAGATATTCTCCCCAAAGGCGGAACTCCCGAGCTAGAGAACTCCCCGAGCCACCAGCGTGATTCCCGAGGAAGGGCGTCCGTACCAAGGGGCGACCTCGCCCAAAGGACCTCGGGAGTACGGCATGAGCATTTAATGAGCATTTAAGGAGCCTCTGACAGGTCGCCCACACGCTGCCTGAAACGGCGGCCTAATAAGCTGACGGCATCCAAGTCCCGTCTCAGCCACAAAAGCAGGAGCCTACAAACGGCTACCTGTTCCCTACGCCCAAAAAGCACAGAAAGAATCCGACCGCACACGTGTCAGGATCCGAACGGGCCAGGTACTTCTATAAATACTGGGAAATAGGACTTGGCAAGGGATCTTTTCCATCAGCACTCTCGCACTGCAGAAAACATATACAGGCCAGATCCTATATCCATTTAGTGTTCCTACTTTACTCATTATCAGGACACTAACTTGGGCGTCGGAGGCTCCTCCCCGGAAAAACATCCCGGGGACCTCCTAACGCTTTTTTCTGAGCCTTTTAGGTATTTTCCCACCTGGGGAATATCTCCGTCAGACGTTCCCCCTCCTCGGAAGCTCCCTCGGAACTCACCATGTCATTAGACAGAGATGCTGTAGGGCATCATGTCTTTTGAAGAATTGTAACCAATCAATTTTCCTAAGTTGATTAGATGTATTATATGGTCTACAAGACTAATCGGATTTGAACGAAATAAATCTATCTCGGGACTTGGCTAAATTCACCAATAACAATGTACTTAAAAAGACTAAGTAACTTAAATAATTGGATAACTAATATAAAATTTGATGCAATTCATGACTTAAATTAGAGACTAGGGATTAGGCTTAGCATTTAGAGTTAGGGGTTAGGGTTAAGGTTAGGGTCTAGTGTTAGAGATTAAGGTTAATGTTAAGGTTTGGGTTCTTGTAAGATTTTTAAAGTTGTTTTTAAAACTAGAGGGAGATAAGTGTAATTTTGAAAAAAAAATTGTTAAAAAAATTAGACATTTGCGTTACTTCTTAGAAGTTGCGACTAATCAATTTTTCTTACATGATTTTGGACTGGTTATATGGTATACAAAAAAGAATCGGATTTGAAATTCAGGTTAAGTGATATCAAATTAAGGTTCATATGGTATTGTATTCATGTTAATAGGGTTATGGTGAAGGTTAAAGATTACGGTTTCAGGTGTGGTTTAGGAATAAGGTTTGGTTAGAGTTATCGATTAGGACTTAGAATTAGGGATTAGAGTTTTTTTTTCATTCTATTTTTAAGTGGTTTAAGTTAAAAAAATATTAATTATATTTCATTATATTTGTTTGACATCCATAATAGTCTCTGTAATTACCTAACCTAAATTTGATGGCAAAAAATTATGTCAGAATTTGAGCTGACTTGTATTAAATGCAATGAGAAAAACCCAAAAATACTATCTGCTTAATCTAAAATCAACCTGAAACTCAAAACTGAAACTTCCTTGATTAAATTATGATTGTTAGTATAATGTGGCCTTATCATCCTAATTTGACATATGGGTCAAGCAAAGAAGCAGTTACATTGAAATGTATTCAATGTAATCATCACATATATAATTAATTATCTTCAAACCAATAAACCATTTATTTTTAGCCTTACACATTATAATTATTAACTTATGATATAAATAATGTAAAGAATTGTATAAAATTAATATTACTCCATATATGTAGATTATTTGCACCCTTCACAAATAGTAGATAAATTAGCAAAGATCTAAAAATTTTGTGTTCTTTTAACTTTTGTCTTGTACATTTGCCCAACATAATAATACATGAAAATACCTTTTGGTATAATTTTTATCATGCTAATACAGTTCACTGAATATATATTTATTTATTGTGTAATAGTAGAAAAATTCATTAAAAACAGATAAACTAAACAAACATTATGATACAAATATTACAATTAATGGATTATTTGAAATAAAATTTATTTCATTATAATTTCTAAGTAATAGTCAAATGAATATGTACATATTCAAGAGCGAACACTCAAATACAATTATATTGTAAAATATTATGTGGGAAACAAAATTTTCTTCATAAAACAATCATATGAGTAGCTAAATAGAAGTTATCTTAAATTAAAACACAAGGGTTTAGGGTTAGGTCAAATGATATAAGATTCAGGTTAAATCGTATAATATTCAAGTTAAATGGTATTAGATTTAAATTAAGTGGTATGAGATTTAGGGAATAAGATTTAATATTAGGGTTATGGTTAGGGTTTAGGTTTGGGGTTACATTAAGATTATGTTTAGGGTTAGAGATTTAATGTTAGGGTTTAGGATTAGGGATTAGGGTTTAGGGTTAGGGATTAGGGATTAAGGTTAGGTTAAGGTTTAGGGAATGGGGTTAAGGATTAGGGTTTAGGATTAAGGTTTAGGATTAAGGTTTAGGGTTTAGGTTTATTGATTAGGAATTAAGAATTAGGACTAGGGTCTAGGGATTGGGGTTAGGAATTTGGTTTATGGTTAAGGTTAGAGTTAAAGTTAAGGATTATGGTTAGGTTTTAAGGTTAGATATTAGGGATTATGCTTAGCATTTAAAGTTAAGGGTTAGGGTTAGGGTTGGGGTTTAGTGTTAGAGATTAAGGTTAATGTTTAGGGTTTAGGTTATTGTAGGATTTTTTTAAGATTTTTTTAAAACTAGATGGAGATAAGTGTAATTTTTTAAAAGATTATTAAAAAAAAGTAGACATTTGCTTTACTTTCTAAGAATCGCCACTAATCAATGTTCTTTAGATGATCGGCCCACTTATATAGTATATGCAAAAAAATCAAATTTGAATGAAATACATCTGTCTTTAGACTTTACTAAGTCTACCAAAACTAATTTACTTATAGATATATTAAGTATTTTAGTGCCTTAATTCAATTAATTTTTTATTTATTAAAAAAATTAAATAATTTAAATTATTTAAATAATTGGATAACTAGCCTAAAATTATAATCCTCTATATTATCAATTTTATTAAATTAATTTGTGGCAAAAACAAAAAATTAATTTTCATATATTGCTTTATTTATGATTTTTAAAAAATTTCATATAGGTTTTAAAAATTGTAATTGAACATAAATTTTCATATATTATTTGAGTTCATGATTTTTTAGGTATTAATTAATTGTAAATATACTCATTCTTTCTAAAATATATGTAAATATATATAAAAATAAATCTAAAAAAAATAAATATGTCTTAAAACGGGTTGGTAGGCACTATCCGAACTAATTACTCGTGAAGAGGATTAGGGATTACTTATACCCAACCCAAACCCAGCCTATTGACATCTTTATTTCGTGATGACTGTTACTAATAATATATGACTTAAATTAAATAACTAGAATAAATATATAATTAAAATTCGTATCTAATGCAATTCATGACTTAAATTAAAACAAAATAAAAATCACATGAAAATGACTTTTAGAATTCTTCCCAAAAAAATATATTTTGATAATTTTTACTGAAAAATATACTTGCATAATTTCAATATGTTGGTAGTTTTTACATAATTATTGGACACTTTAAATTATTTTTTCTTCTCAATAAATATATAAATAACTATAAAAATATTATAAAAACTGAAATTACTAAAAGATAGGTTAGAGTGTAGGGATTAAGGATTAGGATTAGAGTTTAGGGTTAGGGATTAGGGATTAAGGTTAGGGTTAAGGTTTAGGACATAGGGTTATGGTTAGGGTTTAGGATTAGGATTATGTTTATGGTTAAAGATTTAATGTTAGGGCTTACGATTAGGAAATAGGGTTTAGGGTTAAGGATTAGGGATTAAGGTTAGGTTAAGGTTTAGGGAATATGGCTAAGGATCAAGGTTTAGAGTTAAGGTTTAGGATTAAATTTTAAGGTTTAGGGTTAATGATTATGAATTAGAGTTAGGGATAATGGTTTATTTTTCATTCTATTTTTTGATTTTTGTTACTATTTAATTCTAGTTATTTGGTATCCTTAATAGTCTCCATAATTACTCGTCTGAAATAACTTGACGTAAAATTACCTGAGATATAAATTGACTTAACTTTTATTGAACTCGAACAAAAAAACCTGAATGTAAAATTTTGGGTTTTTGGATTATGTTATAGTTATGCTTTGGTTAAAGTTTTATTTTGTATTAAATAAATATGTAAAAAGTGTGAATTAAAAAATGAAAATAAAACTTGAAATGATAACTTAATGGTGATAAAAATGTATATATGTCTGCAGATTAAAAATAATAAAGGAAATTACATAATTAGGATACAAATCTTATATTTAGTGACAACTATAATTTTTTTTCCTTTAGCTTGGCTTAAAAAAAAATCATTAGTTTGATTTAAAAAAAATCATCAATTAGGCTCTTTTTGCTAAATATTACACTAATCCCTATTAGTTTCTTTATTTTGTATTTTAGTCCCCAATGTTTCTAAACATTCAAAAAAAGATGATGAAGTTATGACTATATGAGTTGACTAAGCCAATTCATTTTAACTTAATCTAAATGGCTAAGCCAATTCATTTGGTGTTAGTGATTTATTGTTAGGGATTAGGGTTAAGGATTGAGATTAGGGATTAGGGTTAGAAATTAGGATTAGGGATTGTGATTGAGGATTAGGGTTGGAGTCAGGGTTAGGGATTGAGCAAACTAACTATCTTTGCCACATTAATAAGATCAAACTATTATCATTTTTGGATTTAAGGTTTAGGGTTTAGGATTCAGGTTTAGGATTAGGGATTAGGATTAGGGATTAGGGTTAGGTTAAGGTTTAGGGAATAGGGTTATAGTTAGAGTTAAAAATTAGGGTTTAAGGTTAGGGTTTAGGATTTAAGGTTTGGGTTTTAGGGTTGTTGATTAGGAATTAGTGTAAGGGGTTTTTGCTTAAAATATGTACTTTTTTTTTTCCAAAATGAAATAACAAATTGTTCATTATTACTAGTTAGTTGCTTGTCAAAAAATTGGAACATATAATTCATGCAATTTGTTATTATTATTATTTTTTATAATAATAATAATAATAATAATAATAATAATAATAAGTAGAAATATGTATTCAGTAAAAAGTATAGTTAATTAATAGAATTATATTTAATGATATTCAATTTATTTAATGTAATCGTCACATATATAATTAAATATATTGAAACCAATAAATCATTTCTTTTGAGGCCTAAAAAGTATAATTTTTAACTAATGATATGAATAATGTATATAATTATATAAAATAAATATTACTTCATATATCTAGATTATTTGCACCATTTGTAAATAGTACATAAATTAAGAAAGATGAAAAAAATTATGTGTTATTTAGTAGTAATATAAAAAATACTCTCTCCATCCTGATTATTTTATAAAGGAAATTACATGATTAGGCATAAAAGGCTTATATTCAATGTTTTAGGGTTAAGATTTTGTTTGGGATTAAGGTTTATGGTTTAGGGTTTAGGGTTAAGGTTAAAGTTTAGGGTTTAAGGTTAGGGTTAGGTTTAGGATTAAGATTCTGTTTGGGGTTAAGATTTAAGGTTTAGGATTAAGGTTTAAGGTTTGGGGTTTAGAGTTAAAGTTAAGGATTACAATTTAAGGTTAGGGTTGGGTTTAAGGGTTAGGGGTTAGGGTTAGATTTAGGATTAAGATTAGGGTTTAGGGCTGAGTTTAGAGGTTAGGATTACGTTTATGGTTAGTGTTAGGTTTAGGGCTTAGGATTATGGATTAGTGTTAGCATTAGGTTTAGGCTAATATTAAGGTCCTAGATAGGTTTAGGGTTTGGGGTTTAGGTTGGGTTTTGAGTTTTTGGTTAAGGTTAGGGTGAGTTTTAAGATTGTTTGAATTATATTAATTTTTACTATAACTGACATATTAACATATTTTGTAAATTTTCAAAGATTAAGGATAAAAAATTTAACAAGGCCACAATTGAAAACCTAAATCTAAGCATGAACCCCAATTGTTGCCACCACCAAAACCCAGAAAAGCATATACAAGATAAATCAAGCCCTAATCGCCCATTCTAATCTTCTCAATTTATATTTCATTGTCAATCCTTTTGGCCATGTTCCCATCTTTTTTTGACCTTTTCTCTAATCCTTAGTCTCATATTTCACCGTTTGATATTGTTAGGTTTGCATCTCTCACATTGCAACAGAGACAAACCAGATCCCCGATTTTATTTATTTGATGATTGAGCTCCGGATTTTATTCATAACAGTAAAACAAACCAGGGACCCAATCATCAGATGAAGGTATTTGACCATTGATTGGGAAGAGAAAAGCCTAAATCGAGAATTAAGATTTATAAAAGCCTTAAAATTTAAAAAACTATATAGGAGTTTTATAAATTTTAAAGTACATAAAAATAATAATTACCATTTACCGATGTTTTATATGCTAAATTGAAAATTAAGATTCATAAATACCTTAAAAAAATTTAAAAAAAAAATTTAAGGTATTTAGAAATCTTAATTCTCAATTTCTTCTCTAGTCACTAAGTTTTTTTTTTTTTTCCATTTCATCCCTAAACTCCTCCATCTGATAATCACATAATAACAAGGTTCATTTTGGCCCAAAATTTTGGGGCCCAAAACTCTTTGAGTAAAACATTTTTGCCATAAAAAAATGTTCATCTTTAGAAATATAAACTTTTAGGGTAATTTGGTCAATTTTTTATACGTACTTTTAGGGTCTGTTTGTAAATTTTATAAATTATAAAGACTTTTATATATTTGTGGAGTCTTCAAGACATAAAAACTTTGAGAATTCTTACTATAATTTTCATAAACTATATTTACTATAATCATAAGTGACATTTTAGTTTGACATTGTTCTTACTTTGACTAATCTAAGAAGTTGTTGCCCAATTGCTCAATTTTGAAAACCTAAGGTTCTAAATAGAAGTGCCCCCAAATCCTTTTGCCCTCCAATCGTTGCACCGCTTCCCTAGCCACAAAGCCTCAGCCGCCATTCCCCCGTTGGAAAGCTGCCAGCTGCCAGCCACCAGCCATCGTACACAGCTCCGTTGTCGTCGAACCACCGAATTGAGGCATTGCCAACAACTGGTAACGCCATGGAAGGAGAAACAGGAGCAGGCCGTCGACGTCTCTCTGTCACTGCACGTTCGCCGCAGCCGCCACACCACCCATTAAAACCAGCCAGTCATGCCGCCACGCAGCGACCCAAGCCCACCGTGCAACGCCGCCTTCCCACCGTTTCTGCGAATCGGAAAAGGGAGAAAGAGAAGGGAAACGTCCCGGTCGACGCTATCCGTTTCTAACCAACCACGGCGCACGTCCGGTAACGCCCATCGAAGGAAAAATTCAAAACCTGATCTACGAAAATCGGAAGCAAATTTTGAAGATTGTTGAACAATTGGACTAGGTTCGACGAAGCAGGGGAAGGTGACTTGTAACCGGAAGAAGCAGGCTCCCACCGAACTCCCTCACATCTGATCTAAATTTGATGACCTAATGAGAAGATAATAAACATTTAGGACTACAATGATAAAAAAAGAGAAGTATATTTCTGATGAGTAATTGCACCAAAATCGATGGACGGCTGTGATTATGCCCGTATTGGTACAGGCCCTGTATTTTAGAACCTTCCTGTATGTGAGGGTGATGTGCCCTTCAGTGTGTGCAAGTGGTGTCAAAGCGACAAGTGTCTGTGGATGCGAGCTTAAACTAATCCAGTCCAGCACTAGCGTTAAACTAATCCAGTCCAGCACTAACGTTAAAGATGGCAGAGAATTGAGTTATATATCTGTGAGCCTCGATTAAAAATTTTTGGAGGATTACAAAAGGATTAATTTTCGTGAATTATTACCAAACATTTATAAAATGGAACAGAAGTGAGCCCCTCATCCCTTAAATAATTTGTCGGATTCGAGTTTTATAGATGTAGAAACAAGTTTTTAGACAGGTACCCTCATAAAATGGGGTCCAACGAGACTTAATCTAAATTAGTACTGAGTACTTTATTAAAAAAAAACCCTTGCATTTTTTAAAAGTAAAGGTATTTAGAATCGCTTAAAATTTATAAAGAAAACACAAAGATAATCAGGAAATGACCAGTACATTTGAACAGTTCGTTATTGTGGGTTTCACATGAAACCTAAAACAATGGACAACCTATATGCGCCATTCATACATGTAACTAATCATCAAATTATAACCCAATTTGAAAATATATAGCCAAGTAGCCAAATAGTATTTGATAGAGAGTGGGAGTCCTAACGAAGTCCTTAAATTTTTTGTAATTGTTTGATTTGCATCCTTAGAATGAAGAGTTTTCACCCAAAAAAAAAAAAACTCTGGTCTAATTTGGCAATACGAGTGGAAAGCTGTTAATTGGAAGATAGAACTTACCCTGTCTCCTCACCCAAGAGGCTTCTTCTTGCATCCTCACGGTAGCCGTGAAGGAAAACTCCCCTTGTTACGTAATTCTCCCTGTGATTTGGGGAAATCCTCTTCTAACGTATTCTCAGTTTCTAACAATCAACTCGTTAGTATAACACAATGGGCTCTACATTCACGGCCCGTATAATATGTTATCCCATCTAACCACCAAAGGCATTTTTTAGGGGAAAAAATAAAAAATAAAAAGAGGTATGGGGATATATGCGCATATGTAGGCTCCGTCTAATTAAGAAATCGTGAAACAGACGGAAATTAGGGATGGGGCCAGGGATAAGGGACAGAGGATTCTCCTTCACATTACCCCACCACAACCACTCCTCTAAGCGGACCACGTCTCCATCCACATCAATACAAGAAAAGCAAACGCAGATGGAAAAGTACAGAGAAGCAATATTCTGATATCGTGTTGTGGCTATGGCAGCTGGGGTAGAAAGAAGCAGCAGTACAGTGGCAGCCGCCGGAGCGGCGATTGTGGTTGTAGCGATATGTGTGGTGGCGTGGAGGGTGGCGGAGTGGGTGTGGCTTCGGCCCAAGAAGCTGGAAAGAATTTTGATGAGACAACAAGGCCTTCCGGGCAACTCCTATCGCCTGCTCCATGGAGACGTCAGAGAAGCTATTTTAATGGCGAAAGAAGCAGCCTCCAAGCCTATGCCTCATTTTTCCCATGAGATTGTCCCATATGTTGTCCCTCTGCTTCATCAAATGTCCAACATCTACGGTATGTGAAAAATTCAGAGAATCCTACATACTTTTGTTGTCAAATAATTTTTAGATAGTTCAAAATTAGTTTTATGCATGAATTAATATTTAAAAATAAAATTTAAATATAAAAATGTAATTACTTAATATCATACTATAAGATAAGTAGATAAATGAGAGAATAATAGGCGTCCAATAATGTAGATTAGATAAATAAATGAATAAATGATGCAGGCAAGACTTTTGTGACATGGATTGGGCCAACACCGAGGGTGCAAATAACGGACCAGGAACAGATGAAGGAAGTTCTAATGAAGTACGAGGTGTTCCAGAGGGCAAACGCTAGCCCACTTGTGAGGTTGCTGGTAAGTGGCCTTGCCAGCTACGAGGGAGACAAATGGGCTAAGCATAGAAGAATAATCAATCCAGCGTTCCACCAAGACAAATTGAAGGTAATTGTTCAATAGATCATAGTTACATATATCTAGTGGCGGAACCAGGATTTTTGGTTCGGGGGGCAAGCCCGGAGGAGAGTCGGCGGAGCCCGGAGGAGAGAGACGACGTCACGGTTAGGTAAAGCTGTAAATTGGGACTAATTCACACTAATTCAAAGCTCAAGGAGCAAATCGTACGAGTTCGAAACGTTTGAGGACTAATAGTGCATTTAAACCATGTTAGAATATCCTCTTAATGTAGAGAGAATAACTACTCACTAGGTCCCTACTTTCTTCAGCGCCTACCTTATTGCCCCCCATTTTTATATTTTTCCACAATATTTGGGGGGACAAAATGCACACACAATCCTTCACTTTTGACAAAATCATCAAATTACTACCCTATATTTACGTTTTTTCAACCCAGCAAAGCGTAGCTCTGCCACTGCATATATCAGATATATGGTACGAAGATTAAAAAACTAAAAAATTTTATGTGTTGTTTTCACTTTTACTGTTAACTTTTTACACTTAAATCAAGAAAGTCTTAACTTTTTACACTTAAATTAAGAAAGTCAAAGGAATGAGTATTGAAATGTTAGTCTCAATGGTAGTATGATAAAGTAAAAATGGAAATGTTCTAAAGATTTGTGACTGCACAAAATAGAATATGTTGCAACAGTCAGAGAGGGCTCATGCAAATTCATGAGCACATGACACATCAAGAATGGTGAGAATTTTCACAAATTGGAATTTGTTGCAGCACATGTTGGGACCATTTTACCAAAGTTGCAGTGAGATGTTAGAGAGGTGGGAGAAATTGGTGGGGAAGGGTGGGTCTGTGGAGCTGGATGTGGACCCAGAACTGAAGAATTTAACATGTGACGCCATAGCTAGAGCTGCGTTTGGGAGCAGCTACCAAGAAGGCCAAAGAATTTTCCAGCTCTTGGAACAACAAACCGCGTTCACAGCACAAGCAACACAATCTGTCTACATCCCAGGCTGGAGGTATGTGCTCTAGCTGTTTCTTTAATTTTAAGCTCTCTACCTCTCCAAAATTATACTATAATCATTTTTTTAATATTACGGTTGGCCTAAATGCACTTTTAACTTCTAGATTAACTCTGCTAACCATATACTTACCCTCTCAACTTCAACTCGATTCAACTCAACCTCAAACTTGCTAAAATGGGGACAGTACCCGAGTTCAAGTGTCAAGTTTTAGGGGCCTAACTGTCCGCATCAGCTGAGTTTAAGGGCCAAAAATACATTTAGGCCTATTATGATGGAACTGAATAGACATGGTTAATTACACTTACCCCCATCAACTTTGGTTATATTTTTCGTTAAGATTTTAAAATCTACACTTTTCACCCATTTCTTCATATCATTTGTCAATAATTTTCCTTTAACTAATAGTTAAATGAAGAAAAAATTGATAATTTAAATTTTTCCATAGCTTTGGAACTAGTGTGCAGCTTTTTTCTGTATGGTTATGTATTAAATCTAAAATTAATTTTGTCATTATTTATTTTTCTCTATTTCAGATTAAGATAGTTTTTTATGCTATTGACTGACAGTTGACTAGATTTGACAAGAAGCCATGTGTCCGTGATTCGAATTCTCAATATTTTTCTATTTTCCTATGTAAACGTTAATAAAATTTAAAAATCATGGTGCAAATATATAAAGTTGTGACATATTTTGGGATAAAAAAATTAAGAGGTGTCAATCTTTTTGAAAATTTGGGTGACTATTGGTGTATTACCCAAATGGTGATGGGTAATAATAATACACATCTAGTTCGAGTATTTTGTTTTACTTGAGCCTGATTTGGATATATCTATATTATTATTTGTTAGAAAATTTTTTAAAAATTATATTTAAAAGCTACACGTTTTCATTTATCATTTCAGTATATAAGTTTTGCATTTAGATGTCAAAATGTTGAACATAAGAGATTATAAATTTTGTTTAAGAATTTGGGACGGAAATAGTATAAATTAAGAAACGATATCTACAGGTTTGTGCCAACAAAGCTACACAGGAGGATGAAGGAGAATCACAGGGAGATAAAAGCCTCACTTAAAGGCTTAATTGAGAAGAGAGAGAGAGAAATAATGAGGACAAGTAACAGTTCTGTTGCTGGTGACTTGCTGGGACTACTGATTGAGTCAAATTACAAAGCCATGGAAGAAAACGAAAATAATAATAATATTGGGATGAGCATGGACGATGCCATTGAGGAGTGCAAGCTCTTCTACTTCGCCGGCCAAGAGACCACAGCTGTTCTGCTGGTTTGGACATTGATAATCTTGGCTAGCCACCCAACTTGGCAGCAGAGGGCTAGAGATGAAGTTCTGCAAATTTTTGGGCCTGATCCTCACAACAAACCAGACTTTGAGGGCTTGAACCGCCTCAAAATTGTAAGTTTCATATGCTTGCTGCTTACATACCGAATAAATAGCACCAATGGTCTCAAACTTTTAATTTTTTAACAAATTGGTCTCATATCTTTATAATTTATTGCATATTAGTTCTTACCCTTATACAGGTATAGCAACTTGATTTACAGAGAAGAAAAACTAATAGTTTAAATTATTCATTAAATTTGAGAAAATTATGGCTCAGTTTAAATTTGTTGGGAAACAACTACAGAATAGTTTAAATTCATTAATTTTTACAAATTATCTAATGTTAACTTTTTAAATGCTAATTTAAAGTGTTCGGTAACTGTTTTTACATAAATTGAAACTATACCATAACTTCTTCTAACAATTAATGGATAATTTAAAATATTAATTTTTTTTTTCTATAAATTGAGTTTCTATACTTACTTAGGGCTAAGGACCAATATGGAATGAATTATAAATGTTTGAAACCAATTTGTAACGAAATGAAGGTTGAGAAACAATTTGTAATGGGAATTAACGGTTTGGGGACGATGGTCCTTTTTACCCCTTTCATACATATAAATTAATTAGATTATAATTACGTAACGGATGACAAATGCGAGGAACCCCCATGAGTCCCCCAGAAAAAGCAACCCAGATAAATCATCTGTTACAAAAGGGCTTTTCATACTAATTATTCAGGATATTTGTTTTCTTCAAATGATTGATGTATTATATATCATATTATGCACAGGTTAGCATGATTTTGCATGAAGTTTTAAGGTTGTACCCGCCGGCGATTTTCCTTGAAAGGGGCATATACAAAGAAACAAGGCTAGGGGACATGACACTTCCGGCAGGATCACAAGTTTCAATCTCTGTTATCCAGCTACACCACGACCGGGAGATTTGGGGCGAGGATGCAGATGAGTTCAACCCTGAGAGGTTTTCAGAAGGAATTGCAAAGGCAACAAACAATAAACTGTGTTTTCTACCATTTGGATGGGGTCCCAGAATATGCATTGGCCAGAACTTCTCCCTGGTGGAAGCTAAAATGGTTTTGGCCCTCATTCTTCGACGCTTCACCTTCCGGTTGTCCCCTTCTTATGCTCATTCTCCCCGAAAATTGATTACTCTTCGTCCCCAACATGGTGCTCATCTAATTCTACATTCCCTCTAGCTTAGGTTTACCAGCTAGTTGTTGGCCTTACCAGGTTGTACCTCTTATAAGGTGTACCTGCAAAAGAAACCAGTGACGCCTTTGTACTATTATGAGACTATAGCTCAAAACTCTGCTCCGGTAAACCTTATTGAATACCTGTCAAAATTATCATAAGTTGAACGAAAGTTTCTGGTTTTTGCAGTCATATGCAAGCAACTAAGCCATATGCAGGGGTCCATTACCATCACTACTAGCCATCAATATCAATATGAAAACAAGAAAAGATGGTCAGACCGGCAACAATGGAGTCCAACAGAGGCGCAGCTTCAGATACTGTAGTTCAAGACTGCAAGTAGTTCCCACTTATGGTTCCATTGAAAAACAATATAAAAAAAAATCAGTGTAAACCAGCCTATTCCATTAGAATGCAACATTCTAGGCTCTAGCTAACATACCCTTCACGGTCATCAACAGATGAAACATGCATGGTTATACAACAGGTTACCGAATGTCATAAATTAGATGGAATCACCTGATATCATCTTTCATCTATATACACATACGGTTACACAATTTGCGCCCCCCGAACACAAAATATACTGTCTTTGCTTGGATTTCTGTCTCAAGGGTCTTCATACCCTGCATTTTTGCAGAGGGCTCAGTCCTCCAACTGTATAGTTTATCGTCGCCTGCATCACACGTCTTTTGACAAAAGGAACCCGAGTTACCCTTATAAAACTCCACACCTAGGAGGAACGCCTGTCTTTTGGAAGCATTAACTGCACCGTAGTATGGCATATGTCACCTTTCTCTTCATGCAAGAACATTAAAGATTGAAATTCTCAAACCATGTTTCTCAACACCTCACCTTTGATTTTGTACTTCTCCAGCCACCCAAGTCATGCTGTTGTGGGGAATATGCAAATCTTTCAATGGAATTTAACTTGGCCATTTTATCCGCAGCAAGACCATTTACTTGCATCACTCCCTACAATCAATTATAGAAGCTCAATTACATCAATCCAGCACTTCTCAAACCAAAGACAATCTAAATTGTCCGCTAGCCTACTTTCACCAAGCAAACCAAAACGCCATTCGCATCATTTTCCTTCAACTACAAAGTGAGTCTCCATGCATATGATCATGTATTTTCTAGATTATAGTATGATATTAACTATACAAGGTAAGCCATCAGCAATTCCATCCTTCAAAAACAGAATCAAACAAACAGTATTGACCGTGCTGATGAAGTAATGGCTATATTCAACTTAACAGATTTAATTCACCGTGCTGATGAAGTATAAAATTGACCGTGCTGATGAAGTAATGGCTATATTCAACTTAACAGATTTAATTCACCAAATTACATAAAAAGTGACAATGTGGCAATGAAACAAGGCCTAGTTGGCCTCCATCCCAACAAGCTCTTGTTTGTCTATGTGTACACACAATCCATAACCCAGGTGAATCGTATGAATAATCCCTTTCCCAGCAGCAGATCCTAAGGACGCAAAGGAGGTATCTCTGGTTTTCAGCATTTGCAAAGATAAGAAATATTCCACTATTTAAAAGAAAACAAACCTGATCCTTTGTTGCACTTTTCTGTTTTACCACATAATCTTTAATTTCCAGCCGATCAAGACAAAAGAGAATCTGCAACCACAAACATCAGACCAAACGTGGATAAGAAGACCTGAGAAAAATTTATAGCACACATCCCCGTGCCATATTTTACAAGCACAAGCAGAAAAATCAGACTGTAAGTCAAAAGGCATATGATCCTTGCAAGTGGAAAGAGTCACTCAAGAAGACAAGGTTTCACAGAAACAAACTTAGAAGCCTAACCTTGTTGAGCAGCTGAACATTTGCTGCGTCTGTTGCCAAGATCTGTACACCGAGACAGTTGTTGGAAGTAGTGCAGAAGGGACAAAAAATGTTGTTGAACACGCAGCCATCTTCCTTGCACCAAATACCCTGTCCATGAGGACCTTGAGCATTCCTATTGAAGAGACACCGGTCAACTGATGAGGCATCAGTGACAATAACAGGAACACTCGTTAATGGACTAGAATTGATGTCCTTTGGCATCCCTTTTGAAAGATACACTAGGTGAACTTTAGAAGATGAAGTCTGTGAGCAATTGACATAGAGATGATTTTCAGGAAGACCTAAAGGAGTTTTGCATAGTGAACAAGAAATTTGTAAACTCTTGTCCATAAGAGAAGCAGGACCAGTACATGTTGCACATGATCCAGGATTACTCAACTTGTTGGAATTGTTCACTCCATAGTTAGTCTCAAGTCCAAATTCGATTTTTCGAGTTGCCTCTCTGTATTCCACCAACTTGCTTTTGAAACTTGTAGAATCTGGCATTTGGGCATTAGAAGTTTCAAGTTCTTCAGTATCAACAATGTTAATAACTTCTGAACTTACTGATTTCCTCTTTTGGGCATGAGAACTAGTACTCCAATTCAAAGAGGATTCTATTTCTTCTATCATGCTGTAGGTATTGCTAACGGTATGTTTTTCAGGAGTGACTATTATTATAGGCTTGTCTTTGGAAGAAAATTGATTTGCTGAAGATGGTGGATGAGACAAAGATTGATCTGGAGACTCAACTGAGGCTTCAATCATTGTGGAATGAGAATTCTCCTCTTTGGATAAAGAAGCTGGGCTAGCTGCAGTCGTGCCATGTTCAGTAAGAGTTTCCTCTACAAAAATGTCTGGATCTTCATCGGAGAAAGCCAAGGATAAGTTTCCAGAGTACCTGAAAACACCACCCTAAATCTTTCAGATAATTCACAGAAAACTTCTTGCACAGCATGGTAAACCATACGACTGACAAGCACAGAGATATGGCCAATGTAGGTAAATTATAGGGTAGAGAAGCTATCTTTTCACCATGAATCTCTAGGATCACAGCATTCTAGATCACTTAGTTCTTTGCGGCCATTACTGTCCTGCTTTGCTTGCACAGGCAGAAGAAAATCATCTTGGGGCTTAATTTGAGGAAAATGAAAGTGTTTTGTTTGAGGAAATGTCTCCGGCACATCGTACTCAGATTGCTTAATTTTCAAAATTGCTTCCTGTGTAAACCTATTGATGTTCACTGTAGAGCCATTTCCCTTGTCGGGGTCATGCAATCTTTTTAGCCTCCTTTCTTCAACCTTCTCCTGAAACATCAACAAAAGCAATCGTGAACTAAGAGTAGCATATCCATTCACAAATCTACGGCAGCAAATGTTAAAAAATTAAATAAATAAGAGAACAAGGAGAGGCTAAAATAAACCTTGGCATCTCTGAAGAAAGATTTTAGACCTTCCAATGACTGATCAAAGTTTTCATACTGCCTGATTGATTTTCTTAGCCACTTTGAAATGTACACTCTATTCCTCTCTTCCAAGAAACGCTCCTCTGGATCAATGTAAATGCATTCAAATGGATTGCAAAAACCACAAAAACAATGAAGAAATTATGTCTTACCATTCTTTTGATAATACAAGACCGAAGCCTCTACCATTCAAATTCTAAAGGAAGCAATCATATTCAAAATCTTCCTTTTGGTTCCTCGGAGGTACAATGACCCTAGTTGGGCTCCCAATGGAAGCTAGCCCTGAGGTAGCCTTCTCTCTCGCTTGAGAAGTTGGGTTTTGATCATGATTGTTCATGAGACTTTGGTTTCAACAACAAAGGTCTTTACCAGCCGAGCTAGCTGACAACTTTATTATTAATCAACATCAAACCAAGTTCTACATGATCTAGAAAAGGGAATTAGGAATCTGTTGAGTTCCAGTCCTTAAAAATAAAATTACAAACTGCTGAGCAATCCCAACAGGAATATTTTCTGTGACGCATCATCATCTTATGTTAATATTCAATCGCAGAACTTGCATATGGAACGAATACCGAGTATCTCGAGCAAGCTAATTGGTTATAAATGCTACTCCTGAAATTACCTAACAGGATAATGGCTCCATAGTCATCTTTGTGTCGTATACAACGGCCTGTAACACAAGCAGGAAGTGGACAATTACCAACTCAACAAAAAATAAATAAACAAAGTAACCAATAATAATGATATACTGAACATTGGATGAGAATTTGGGCTAACCATCCTAACATCTTATATAAAGACTTAGGAGAAATGGGGCAAATAAACAGACTCTTTAAAAATTACAGTGCATACCAACAGCTTGGTTTAGAGCTCTAAAGGCTTGATGGCAGTACCATTCACTCCCACTCAGGAGGTCTTTAGATGCTTTATACAAATCATTGTACTTTTTCTTCAGTGAAACCTGAATATCCTTTCTGTGAAGAACAATGGGTCAAAGGTTGCAATAGAATTAATTTAATATTTTTAAGCTTTGTGGTGAAGAAAGAATCCTTACATGTTTGGAAATGGGATACCAACAAGTATCTACAAGAGTTAAGACTTCACAAATATAATAAAAAATTAGCTAATAGAATGCGCATATGCAAAGATGGCTCCAAGGGATAGAAGAGTCATGGATGGCTCATCTAAAGATGATATGGGAAGACAAACTTCCACTTTTCCGCCACAAGTTTTTCCACTTGAGGAAATTAAAAACATAATACTGAAGGAGATATAAAGCAGAATAACTGAAACTTCGACAGGGGCAAAAGGATACAACTACTCTAGCATTATCATCAGAGAAATCAATGCCTTCTGACACCTACGTGAAAAACATGGCAATCACAGTCAGCAAACGTAGTTTATCAGGGCATATATCAGAGAGTAGAACAACTACGTCCTCGAAATCATTTGTTTTCTGTTAAGCTCCTTTTTCTTCATATAAAAAATAAGGTTCCTGCCAAACCATAGTTAAAGGCATTAATGTGAGACCTAAATACTGTAACAAACTAATCAACTGAGGTGATTGCAGCTGCTAGTGGCCGTCTATTTTATCAGCTATGTCTAGATTTTCCAGGATGTTGAGACAATCGCCTCTCATAGAGTTTGGTCATAACAATAGTTATCAAGCAACTACTAAGATGGCTCCATAAGCACTCTATGGGAGAAGAAGCATAACTCACTGTTGGATGGATCCAATAGATAGAATTGAATTGGGACCCAGATTATTCAAGAAAAAATACAGAAAATCAAGAAGATTCAAGATAGGATCAAACAAGCTAACCACTTGAAAGTATTATATGCAGATCAGAGGAGAAGACAATTAGAATTTCATCCTGGAGATAAAGCATTTATCAAACTTTCTCCTGTAAAAGGGTTTAGTAGGCTGGAAATAGAAGTAAGTTAGCCCTTAGATGTAGTAGGCATTTGAAGTGCTCAGAAGGGTAGGCAAACTAGCTTATAGGTTAGTTTTACATCCCAACATCTCAGGTTCTTAGGGTGTTTAATAACAGTATGCTGAAGAAGTATATCTCTGATCCTAGTCACATTCTGAACCATGAAACACCACCATCGAGTTTGGATTCCCATGTGCAAGTTACAGTGGTCAAATCATACTGTTGATGAAGCAACTTGGGACACGGAGAATGACTTGCAGGAGTAGAATCTGGAACTGGAAGTGTTTGATTTCCAAATACGAGGAGAATGTAACCTCCCTTATTAATAATATACTTCTCCAAGTGACAACTGGAAATTCTCTACTACAACTTACCTAATCAAAGTAAAATAATGTGAGATCTGGATACGTATAAAGCCACTGCAGTTAGTGATTCTTCCGGTGCATGTTAAAAACGCAAAGCTAGCTGATTGTTTGAGTTCAATACTCTGAACATTGCTCAGTGGACTCAAATAAGGATTGGTGTAAAGTATTAGAGCAGTAGTAGAAGTGTACGCTGAATATTTAGCTAATCTTTATCCAGTTTTCAGTCAAGCATGAAAATTGTATTGCTTTCAGCTCCCGCCAGGAACTAGGGGATGCTTAATTTACAAAATAATGATTGGCAGATAACAGTCTACACTGAGGTCGGAATATTTGCAGCTGCTAGCACCCTCTATTTTGTTCAGGAAGCTATTATAGAACTGTGAAACTAAGGTGATTGGCAGTTAACTCTCAGAATGGCCTAGTGACAGCTTTTAAGCTAGTGTTCTGTAGTTCAGGCTATTGTAACTCAAATGAATCAAGGCTTCTGTCTGTTCTTTGTAGCTTTCTCCTACGTGTTCTGTGAATATGAAGTGAAAATCACATTATGGGTTTAAGTGCACCAGGTTAACTAACGTAGTGAAGGCTGGCCAGCTAGCAGAAGAGAAGTTTTTCTGAAGAAGGTTTAAGAATTGTGTGTATGACTTTGAGGTTTAATGATGTTGTCCATTTGCTTCTGCTCTCTCAACTTATTTAATCACAGATACATCTCAACTACTAAAGACAATTAACTGATAGAGTAAATAAGTTGGTAAGCGCCAACTTTCACAAGTTTACTATTTAAACAGTAACAAGGTTTTGCATTAACCTCTTTCTTTTGAAGGGCATATCATGATTTGTTTGTAGAAAGAACCAGGAAGTTGTACTCAGAAGCTTAATTATGTAACCACCTAGTAGTATGAATTGAAGTTTAGTAACAGAGTATATCTGTAATTGTTCTCTCAGAAAGCACTAAGAAACAATAGTACCATTTCTCTGGATTATGTTGTCTGCTGGTGCCCCTCTATTTTGAAAGTCGACCTGTTTGCTTTTGGATAAAGGGTTTCCTGAATAAATTGTAGATGTTCTCCTTTTTGGCACCATGCTTATTCTTATCTCTTGTTCTTCTTGTTTGCTATCCCTTTTTTTCTGCGGAATGTGTCTCTTAATTCTATTTCAACAAAAAATTATGTAGCCTGTTCCTCAGATGTCTTTTATTCAGCTATATTGTGACAAGACATACTTGAGAAAAGAAAAGGAACAAATAAGAAAAAAGCATCTAACGTCAGACTTTAGCCAACCAAATATATCATGCATCTGGAAAACAAGCTACTGGTTGACAAACAAGTAAAAGGTGTAACATATAATCGATACGAGATTAATACAAACCTTGCCTCGGCAAACTGCGAGGAAAGCAGCTCCTTCCTTGTCAACCTTGGAAGATTTAGATTCATCATTTGTTTTCTTAAATCTTTTCTTGGTCCTGATGGTTGGTTTTCGAACTCCAGAGATTTCATCATAGTAATTCTTCAAAACAGGCTCCAGGTCCTCCTGGCTTCCTCTTGGCTCTGCAATTCAAGATTATCACCCAAACATAAATAACATGGCTCATTACTGATAGACCAAAAAAGTTCACCTACATAGATCCATACAATTGTAAACCAAGGGAATAAGCAGATCCAAAATATATGCTGGGAATCAGAATCAGAGATAAACATCCTACCCACATAAAGACTCTTTCTTGCGTTAAGTCTTGACCATTGACCTGTTTCTTGCCACCGATCGCACAGCTTCTCCATAAGCTTATAACTGGGAAAGAACACAAGGGAGCCACCTGGAGTGATATTGACAATTTCTTCCAAAGATTTTCCAAGTTCATCCTTCAGACAAAACCACAATGTAATAGATTTCATTTAATTACCTTTCTAATATGCCCTAGGAATTATTTAACATATATAATTTATAATGCTTGTAGTGGTTTCAGTCTAAAATAACTGCCTTGGGTGTTAAACAGTTAATGTTATAGAAAGGCATTAGAGAACTTTCTTCCAAAGATTTTCCAAGTTCATCCTTCAGACAAAACCACAATGTAATAGATTTCATTTAATTACCTTTCTAATATGCCCTAGGAATTATTTAACATATATAATTTATAATGCTTGTAGTGGTTTCAGTCTAAAATAACTGCCTTGGGTGTTAAACAGTTAATGTTATAGAAAGGCATTAGAGAACAGAAGCAAAATGAGAGATGTATGCTAAACCTAATGCTACTGCAGGGAATTGTAGGCCGTGGCTTGCTTCAGAAGAAACCCTGAGCTTACCTAAGTCTGCTAAATTTATGCCAACTTATTTCCTGTGCATGTCATTGCTGCTGGCACAGATAAGTTAGGTGCTTTACCGAGAGTTAAGTGACTCAAGCAAAGACATAAAGTCCAAAGAATGCAGCAGAAGTGAAAGCATAGGAGGCATGTTTGCATAATTAGGTACAGCTTAGTACTTAGTGGCTTGCTGCAGAAGAAAGATAGCCTGCAGACTAAGATTCAAGCTGGGGTAGCTATGGATGAGTTCTGCAGCAACCGAGGAATTAAGAGTTCATCATATTTTTTTGTTGTGAACTGACTTCCCTTAGTTTTAGAAAACAAGGCTTTATCAACTCTCACCCACTCCCACCATCTAAAACTATCCAATAAAGCTGGTGGGAGGTCTGGTTCAGGAGGGAGATCTCAAGAGACAACCATTTCGCAAAACCTGCAGTTTCTACAGTTGTCAAGAAGCTGTGTTCAACTAGCAGGTTTTAGCTGTGTTTTGTGGTAAGTCTGAAGGTTGTGGTGCAGTTTGGGATTAAGCTGACTCACAGGACACAAAGAACTCAGTACAACAAATATAGCGAGGAAAATTCAGGTAAGAGCTTACAGAAGCTGCAGTCTAATCAGTTTTTGAGTGCACCTAGGGACCAGGTCATTTAGCTCTTCTCCTTTCAGATCATGGCGCCTAGATCTAAATATGTTCATGCTAAAATAATCCTGTAGGGATGATGCAGCAGCAGGCTGTTGGCTATGACCTTAGCAACCTGGTAGTGACTCTGCAGGTTTACTGCAGAAGCCATCTGCTAGCATGCTTATTACGCTAATAGCTGGCCTTTAGGGGGTCTAATGACTCAAATCCAGTAGATCTAAGTCAACTTGGAATTTCAGTGAGTAGTAGCTTCAGTTAGTACCACTGATGCTTGATCAATGTCTGTTTTGAGCACTGAAATTAAGGCTTTGGCTCAAGCCTTACTATGAATGTTTCACCTCACTTGTGCATTTGCATATGCATGCAAGATCAGGGGCAGGAACAGTGAAGCAGCAGGGCTACTCTATCCCTAAGTTACTGTTCACATGAGGTCTGTAACCTAAGACTTGGCTACTTGGCTATTCGGCTATAATTTAGCTACAGATATATGTTAAGTTTTGTTAAACTATTAGGGAAAGTGTCTTTCAGGTTTCTTGGATAACACACTGAGGTCTAAAGCATTTCACCACTATTTTGAGCAGTTATGCTATTAGCTATGGACGGGCTCTTATGCAGGACATCATATTTCCTACCATTCTGATATGTATTAGCATTTGGCAACCTGGGTGGTGAATGTCATTTTTTGTGTAACTCTGATGGTGTTATATTTTGTATGAAATACTAAGGACACTATGATTAGGTTTCATTTATAAATTGTTTTCTTACTGCTGGGAAAGTGCTTACTTAACTCTCTAAGATTGAATTCTTATAATAGCTACACTTCCGGCAGATTAAAGATATTCATAGCCTTAATCATATCAAAACAAGGTAAAGAGGACCTGTTACCAACATAATCTATCCAAATGTTCACTAACCCAAGGAAGTAATTCCATCTATAAATAAACAAAAAGAAACTATACAACAACGCAAAATTACCTGGAATGCATATGAATCTGCAGTTTTGTAACTTGCATTCAATGGATAATTACTTGGGCCACTAGAGATGACAGCAGCCCACACCTGCAGCAAAACATTATTTAATAGTATGTCTAGGATCACTAGAATCTCATATTAATTAGGACTAATAAACAAATCAAACCTGTGATTCAACATCAATTACATGCGGAGCCTCCAGATAAGTTCCAAATTGAACTCCAAGCTCAGATGAGAAGGATTTTGTGGGTGATAACGTTCTAGATAAGAAGCATTATCAATCAAATGACTAATTTTGCATCAATACCAAGTGAAGATGGTGAAATGAGACACCACATGCCGAATGGAGAAAAGATTTTCTCATATGCCCAGTCTGTTAAACATGCAGAAGCTTATGGCATGTGTTAGCAAGCATGAATTCTTGCCCCTTGATGAAAAACATCTGATTCATGAAACAAATGCGCTTCTACTACTGTGATAATGCTTGAGAAGAGATTCCACTCACAACTGGAGAAGCATAGATGGAAACTCTTTGTTGGGCCCTCTTCAACCAGCCAACATATCAATATGTAAAAACCAGAATGCTGGATAAAAAGAGGCCCAAGTGTTGCATAGCAAACTAAACAATGCTGAATGCAATATACTAATTAAAAACAAAAAAGATTTGGAACATATATTGAACTCTCACGCAGGGCTGTAAATACTTCTTTTAAAACAAGGTTCAATATTGCAAGCCCAGCAGCTAAAATAACAACATATGCTTACCCAGATGTCAAAATGATAGAAAGAGAAAGATCAGCAATGTCTTTAAACACAACTGCTGGATTCAGGCACCACAGACTTAATGAGTGTGTCCAATTTTCCAAAGTAGTCTCTGCATGAAAACACCATTTTTAATGAAGGGTAGAAAAGTTTGCAGAGAATACATGGGAGAGAAAATCTTAACAGTTTCAGCAATAACAAAATTTGGAGGATAAGAAAAACATATGTGAGATTATTGAACATGAACATGATAGTTGAAGCTAGTATGCTGTTTATGTCCTCCAACTCAAAGTTTATTTGACAATAACCCGTAACAACGAATAAATTAGTCCATCACATGGGCTAGCACTCACATGATCTACAATTTTCATAAAAGGCTTTATTCATTACTAACAGATGGATCAAAGAAATCAAACAAGCTAGTTCCATAATAGAGTTCACAGACTACTTACTTCTAACTTTCTTTACACGTCGTTGGAGGACCAGTTGATAATCAGATACATGAGAACCATTCCTTGAGAAGAAATATGTCAAAGATGAGAATAACCCTGTAAAAGATTTCTGAAGTTTAGTCACAATAATAAATTTTGCATGTTGTATATAAATGCATGAGACGAACCTTATACCTTCCAATGTCAAGACCGACATGCCACTTAAATGAGGCACCTCTTCCTCTGTATCTGAAGCAGCTTTGATTGCCTAGACCAACAGAATCATCTGAAAGGATAAGTTCAGAACAGAAAGAACATATAAGAATCAAAGTAAAGTACCTTTGTGGCACAATCTAGCAATACTGGGAAGCATTGCTGGGAAATGTTAGCATCTTGCAGTTGACTTAAAGCCTTTTCACCAGTCCAACTGAAAAAATACGTACATACAAAAATCAGGCATTCTCTGAATGTTAATCTGGATTAGGGAAAAACAATGATGACCATAATTAGTTTAAAGTGACATGTTCATTTTGATGCTAGAAATTGTAGACCAGCACATTTGGCATCAATATACAGACTTCAGCAGTGCCAAAAATATCATGAAAGTTTTGTAGTGGGAATAGCCTCTGAATATATCGTCACAAAGACCTGATTTTTTATCTAGAAAAGATGATGCATATTGGCACAAAACAAACCAATGAGATGGATTGGAAGGTGAGTATCCACAACAAGATAGCAAATCCTGGCCAAGAGAACCTTCACATCGAACACTTACGTGGCAATGTGGCTTTGAAATCCATGCTTTTCTAATGTACTTTTTCTGCAGTCCATCCAACTTATGAGGTCCTAAATATTCAACGCCAACCAACCAATCAAGAACAAAAATGATTAATTGATGGGATCAAAAGCCAGTTCGAATTGACCCAAATGGCTGACCTGTATCATTTCAAATAAAGGCTGATAAATCATTGCACCATTTATGCAAAGCTGCTCAAGTTCTGTCTGCAACTCTTCATAACCGTACGAAGATAGGTCAAAACAAGTTAAACAACGACCAAATCATAAATAAGAGGTAAATGCCTGTAACCTACTGAGCAGAATATCTTCTTCAATGTCCACACTGCCAGCATCACGAGTAATGTCCTCTATATTGCTGCAACAGAAAGGTTGATATTGATGATAACATAGCAAACAACTTTGATGAAAAGAAAGCATTAAAAGAGAACCAATCAGGAATCAGGATTGCAGGAAAAAAAAAATTCATTTTTTATCAAGCTGGTAGCAATTATTTGAAGCCAATTATGTAAACTATGCTACATACTGAGCTTCGTCAAGAATTATGATGGCTCCTTTAATATCTATTTCCATTGCACCTCGGATGACAGGATTGATCACATAGTTGTATGGGCAGAAAACCAATTGAGCATCATCTGCCATTGCACGTGCAGCATAATATGAACAACCTGGACAATGAGATCTTCCTTCTTAAAAAAGAAGCAAGTTTGATAATTTAATGTATACAAGTTCAAGAAACAAACTGAACCTTTGACAATTTGTCCAACTTTCACCACATCTTCGATATCATGAACTTCATGACAACCCCCTTTCTGGAGTGTTGGATGATACTTTACTTTATGTGAATTTCTGTTCATAAAGAAAACTTGTAAGGGCCGTTCTCTTTCTTTGAAGATTTGGAATTAAGTATAAAAGGGGCAACTTACTTAAATTCAGTGCATCCCTTCCCTTTTAAAAGTAGCTTGCTGCAAATATTCATGAACATATTTAGTACTAGTAGTGAAGAGATGCTCTAATGAGGAGATCATACACTATTACACACAAAAAAGAAACACAGAGATTTCTGGTCAGAATGGAACCATTCTTCATCAATGTTTTCCTTCCCTCGTACGCATGGATTTGTGCAGTAATGCTTTCTTGAAGCCTGTCAAAATGAGAGCCAATGATTCAAATTACAACAATTACATTGAGGAAGAGTTGGCGTTGAAGCACAATTCTGAACTCTGAGGTCGACACTATCAATTAAACCGTAACCATACAAAAGTTCCTGGACAGGAATGCATAAAAAACCATTCATAAGTAACAAAATGATCAAAAAAGTTAGGATGGTTTACGTTTATGGGGTACATGCTGTACCAGGAAAACATATTCTAGCAATTCATGCAAACAACTAAAATATATGATACCGGTCGCAAGACAGAACAAATCGACCAAAGGATTGAACTTTAGGGGAAGACATACCAACAGTGCCATTGGCACCCTGTATGCAGTTTTCCTGTATTCACGAATCACTTGGGAAACTTGGGAATGCGTCCTCCTAATGATTGAAAATATGAGACCCAATAACCGGATGGATTTCAATTATAGCATAAAAGATATTCAATGAGGTGATGTACTAACGAGGCATAATATACAGTTGGGGCAGACTTTTTCTTCTGAATCCTGCCCTTTGATGCTGGGTCTAAATTCCCTGTAGTTGCAGAACCTGAACAAGAACCCACATCTCAATTCGGAGGATAAAATGCAGTAAATAAAAGCACGGCAATTCAACATACCCGAAGGCTGCGTTTCGGGGAGAAACCCTCCGCCATGAGAAAGAGGATCGGTTAATGCTCTGGAGTTGGGCAACTTGTCAGACAGATTGTTTGAGATGTAGTTCTGCTGCCAGGCGAGGACAGAGCAGAGAAGGGAGAGCGATTTGCCTGTGCCTGTGGGCGATTCAAGCAGTGCATGAGAATGTCCGTCCCTGAGAGCTCGATCCAACGTCTGTATGACCCTGGACATGAACGCCAGCTGCGTGCCGTAGGGCTTGTATGGGAACTCGACTTGAATTCCGCCAATCTGGTACCCATTTTTGGGGGTGGAATTCGAGTTTGATCCTTTGATTGCTGCCACCATGCTGGCGTTTCCAGAGCGATTGCGATCGGCCTACACACAGAACAGAAGTGCGGTTTCGGAATTTTAGACTTTGTCACTTCAGAATGTTTCATTTCTTTTCCATGTTTCCTTTTTCCGAGGGACGAATCGATCCGGCGGGAAAATTAGGCGGTAACTTATGAATTCTCACTTTTCGAGATTGGTGGAAAATTTGCCATTAAACCTTTGGAGCTGAGTAATTTTGCCACTAAGCTTTTTGTGTTAGGAGCAAATCTATTATTGACTATTAATGGGATAAATGTGAAAAAATAAGAAAAATATAAAAAGGGTCAGTAATAGAGGTTGTGGTCAAACATAGAGTTTTTACTCACTTAAATATTATGAAAAGTTTAGGTAGTCAGGGATTAAGAAAAAAACTTTTAAAGACTAATATAAGAGTTGTGTCATGAAACATTCACTGAATAAATAGAATATTCTTACAATTTAACTGTTAATGGAAAAATTGCTCACAATGAAAATGTTAGAAAAGTTGTCCTTTTGCTTTTGAGATTATTCTATGGTTCATTATTCATTATCATATAATTATAGGGTAAAATCCATCATAGGTCACCCAGCTTATTTTTTTGTCCTACCCGGGTACCATACCTTTATTTTGTCCTAGTGAGGTACTTTTCCTCCTATTGCGCATCCTATTCAACTATTTTTCATTAAATTAATTGTTAAATTGGATGGAAAATGATAATGTGGCATTAAACAATACTAAAATAAACTTAAAATGATAACTTCAGTCCTCATACTATTTCAATTACTAATTCTAACCTTTAAAATTTCACTTAAGTCAATTCTACCTGCCCCCCAAACCTTTTAATCTTCCATCTTTACTACAACCACCTCACAAGTTACCCACCCAGTCGCCATCGCCGACCACCTTCCAGCCACCAGCCCAACTGCCAACCAACCTCCAGCCACCAACCCCGCAACCGACCCCCGCCAACACCTTAATTCAACCCGTCCAATCACCCTCCCGTCCCGTTCACCGCCATCTCCTACGCACCTCCCCCCGTCATCTTCAATTTTCGATTTCAAACCCAGGAAATCAAGCGTAAAATTAAACCCACAATTTCAAACTCGAAAAATGAAACGTCGAATTGAACCCAGAAAATCCAAGTCGTGGGAAATCGAGAATCGGGAGAGGATCCATGTGGGTGACGTCTAGGATGATTGCCAGGCTTTATCGGCAGGCTTGGGAAAAACGAGACCAACGAGGGATTCGGGGAAGGAGAGAATGAGGGATTTAGAGTCAGCATTCGATTTAAGGGAGATGGTCAGCATCCAATTGAGTCAATCTCGAAGAAAAGAGTCATTCCTTATGAGGGCGGCCAACGACGGAGTTGGTGGCAAAGTTGGTGACTAAAGGGCGGTCGGTGGCGATTGGGGTGGAAGGTGGTCAGCGATGGTTAGGGTGAAGGCGGTCGGCGACAGCAGGTAGGAGAGGAGCTTTTAAGGGCTAGGGTTTTGGGGTAGAATTAATTTGGTGCAAGTCTAAGGGCTAGAATTAGTAATTGAAAAAAATTTGAGCACTAATGTCATCATTTTAAATTTATTTTGATATTATTTAATGTCATGTCATCATTTTCTATCAAACTTAATCTTGAAATTAACGGAAAGTACCTAAATAGGACATGTAATAAAATATAAGATATCTCACTAAGACAAAATAAAGGTAAAGTACTAGGACATGACAACAAAATAAGCTAGGTGACCATTGGTGGATTTTACCCTAGAATTACAGTTTGACCATCGAAATGGATATATACTGGTGAGTATTGGCTAGGTATAATTAAAATTACTCGAATTACAGGTAAAATTCATTTATGATCGCTTTTTTTTATGTTTGTTATAATTTGGTCCCTTAACTTAAATTTTTCCTAATGAAGTGCCTTAACACCTATATCATGTCTTAATTATGGTCTTTCCGTTAATTTCAACATCAACTTCAACGGAAATGCTAACATGGTAGTCTCAAAAGTTCTCCTAGGACCCTGTGGCTTCTTCTTTAACTACAATAGATGACTATATTGTACAGAAACAAAAATCTAGGACCCAACTAGCACAAACATATAATTTTGGGGAGTTAAAACATAAACTTCTCATATTTGATTTCCAGCCTTTTCCCCAAACACACTTAGATCTCTCAAATTTCTCTCGTCTCTCTCTCTGAACCTTCAATGTTCACGGCGTCCACTGTCTCACTGTTGCCAGCGTCACTGGCCACCGGCAACGCCATAAACGAGAAAAGGAGATCCGCTCACCAGCCACCGAAGACGCCAAAAATGAGAGGAAGAGATTTGTCCTTATCCCCGCCGTAAAAACTTGGACATTTGCTGCTCAACTCCTCAACGAGCACTACTGCCACCATGTCGCCACGGCCAGCGGCGACCTCTCTCCATCTCCTATGAAATCCACATTCTTCCGGTTCTCCGATTCCATCTCCTCCTACTCCTCGAATTGTCCAATTCAGTTTCCTCTACTCTGCCAATTCTCCGCAAACTCTGATTCCCCATCCCCATCCCCCGTCCCTCCGATTCTATGTTTGTCTCCCTCCGCCACTTTGATTCTCCGTTTCCAACTGCCTCTCCAATTCTCTATCTTCGCCCATCCAATTCTCTATTTCTGTCTCTGGCCAGGGATTTGATTCTCGGATTAAAGATGGTAGGCTAGGGATTTAATCATTCCAATTCGAGATGGTAGGCTAGGTCAAGAGGGCAAAGCCATTAAGGCGAAGGGAGAGAAGATGGTGACAGCAATGAGAGAAGATTTGGGCGGTGAAGGAAAAGAAGATTTAGGCGGCAAAGGGAGAAAAGAAGGTGGTGACGATGAGGGAAGATTTAGGAACATTTGGTTAATTAACATTTTAAGTCTCTAAAATTAGGTGTTTTGTCAATTCTAGCTAGGATTTATTATTCTCTCAATCTTGTCATTTATTGTCATAAAAAAAATGTCACATGGTATTGTGGGACCAAACAGGGTGTATTAAGTGCCACATATGCATTTTCCATATAAAATAACTGCTGAATAACATATAGGACTCAAGTAGGTCACGCGGCATGAGTTAAAAGATTTTAATAGTCACTTTTAGACTTAGGAGACCATTTTAGGACAAACTGAATACTTAAGGAACCAAATTTGAATTTTACCACTTGAATTACTCTTAATTTTCCTTTTGTTTTTTAGGAAAAAGGCCAATTACATTAAAAACTCCTTGAAATGGTACAAAAATTCATACCCCAGCACACTCATGCCATATTTACAAGGTCTCTAAAACCTCACTCTGTCAAGGCAAAGTCATGCCATATTTACAAGATCTTACGAAATGAATAACATTTTTTACAGGACTATTATTGCATCTTAAACAGCACATTTTACAAAAATAAACTGTACTTATTATAGGATTGCCATCACGTTGCTAACACTCAATTTTATCTGGACATTAATTTTCGAAAGTTTAGAGAGCAATGTGGAACTTTTTGAAAAATTTGGGGTGAAAATTTAAATTTTTGGGCAAAACTACCAACTTTCAAGAGTTTGAAGCAAATTTTGGCAAAATTATGAAATTCTGGGAAAAATTAGGCAATTTTATAAAGTTCTTAGCTAATTTGATTAATCCAAAAGTATTGGGTTAAATTGAAATTTTGCATGAAATTGGGGACTAGAACATTAGCCTAAGAGTTTTGTTGGACCTGGAGTGGTATTTTGGTTAGAGTATATCTTAAGAGTTAAGGATAAACAGTTATCATTGTCCTTGAACTAAGACTCATGTTCCAGATTCATCCTAAAACTACAAAATGTTGCATCATTTATCCTTTAACTATGAATTATGAAAATGTTACACCATTATCGTTAACTGCAACCATTAAAATGGATGAAAAAAAATGTGAAAAACTAATTTTAACCTTTAAAAATTTGTCATTTTTCATAGAAACCTCAAACTTTTACATCTTCTCTTAACCGCCTTCCCTCCTCCATGACGGCGCCATTTGTCGCGGAACGGGGTCCCAACGCCCCAAATTACTTAGCTTGTAGGTTCTTAGGGACTGTGAATCCTACTTAATTACTATTGGCTAACTATTACTTGTCAATAAATTAAAATAATTTACGTGCACCTAGTTTCTTAGCCTACCTTGCAAAAAGATATGCATGCTTTTCGTCCTGACAATGCAAACAATTAAGTAAACTATTTCAAAAACATTGCTCGAGCATTTCATTTAAAACCTACTTAAACCGTGCAAAGACAATGAAATACTAGTTACTTCGACTTCAAGTAATAGTTTGTGCACACTTAACATCACTAGTATGCACCCAAAAGTAACTCAATGATTTTACACCACAATGTATCCTAATGGAGACAACATTTTAGTACACAAGGTACTATATACACAAGACAGAAACTTAACTAAGATCCTTTACTTGAGCCTCACCTTTGAGCTATCAAAGCTCCAAGTGCAAGTCATTCCTTAGTCCTTGTGCACCATTTAGCCTCTACACTGTAAAGGCATAAAACTTAATTAGTACATAGCTTAGTCCACAAGTAAACTTAGAATCATAAGGATTCTAGAGAAAGAGTACCTACAAAAAAAAAAAGCTTAACCCCCACAAGTAAACTTAGAATCAAAAGGATTCTAGAGAAAGAGTACTTATAAAAAGAGAAAGCTTAACCCACAACTATCCACTAGTTGTTAGTCCTACTGTTAGAACCTACATAACAAACTTAAGGGAGTAAGTACATGAATGTACTTAGTAAAGGTCTCTTTGGGTACCTGCAAAGAAGATAGCAAGTAAGCATGCATGCAAATATGACAAACAAACAATCAAGTAATCGACCAACAAGCAATACAAGACAGGAACATGGAAGATATGCAATGCATGAATGTATGATATGCAATTTACACAATCCTTAGGACTTTTTGCACCTTAGGTGCCTTATACTTGCTGTGAGCTCAAATGGCAGAGATACTTGAGATACTGGCTCTCGTATCCCGAATACCTTACCTCCCCTAAGCCCCACTTACAGGTCTTAGAGTAGGTCGTAACCTTCTCTCAAACTTACCCGTCTTACCATTAATTTATTGTACATAGTAGCCATCTTATGTGGTTTAACTTGCTAAGCTTTTGGAGCTTAGTTTAAAACTCCTTAGTGGCTCACTTACTAAACCAAATAGTTCAGTTGGGATCTTCTTAGGTTTTTTATTCAATTCCCTTAGGTCCAAGACGCTTCTCTCCTAGGCCAATGTACCCTCTGAAATCGACCTAATCCCCCTTAGTGCCCTTTTGACAACTTAAGCACTTTTAGCCCTTAGCCACTTTACTTAGCTCTACTTTAACCACAATACTTAGCTACCTGCTAAATAATGCATAATTCTTAACTTATGAATGAGTCTTAGACCCAACCGAGGCTACAGAACGTCTTAAATTAGCCTAAAAATGATAACCAAAAGTTTGAGACATTCTTAGGATGCCTCGAGTAATGCCTTGGCAGCACTGTCGGTGACATGTCGCCATAGGCATCAACACTCGAGAAACCTGAGGTCTAACGATGACACGTATCCAATTCACATTGCCATCAGCGACGCGTTGCCAAATCATCGCCAATGCACTACAACATTGTGCAACAGCGTGTGAACTTGCACGAAACTTGCTCAAACTTTCCCATCCCAAGTTCAATTCACATGGGCCTTGTTTCTACTTCATTTCCACACATAATACTACATTCCTATCTATTATTTGAGCTAAATTAACTTGAACCCTTACCTCAAATTTATCCATAAAGTAAGAATCAAAGCACAAGCTCATTTGAGCTCAACCAAGCTCTCTTGAGTTCCAATCCTAAAACCAACATGATATGGCACCAATAACCTCAAATCAAGACCATTTTCTAGCTACACAAACAACTTAGAACTAGCTCCAACAAAACCAAAAAGCTTACCTTAGGTTTTAGGCTCAAAACAAGCATCAAAGAGCCATTTGGGAGCAAGAACACCAAGAACAAGTTAAAGGCTTGTTGGATTCACCTTGGGACCTACAAATTCAATGGAAACTTGTGGAATTGGGGAGTTTTGGAGCATAAATTCTACTAAGGAGAGGGAGCTATGAGTTTGGGAAAGAAACAAATTGTACATGGGAGTCAAACTTCCAAAAATATCTTAATCACCCTCACTAAGGCATACTTCTTGATTTCTTGCCCCTTAGCCTTCAAGTTCTCCTTTATTTCAATTTAGTCACTAAACACTCACTCAAAACCATACACTCACCCAAAACCATCCCTCCTTTGGTCCTAAAGGATGCCTAAAAGCTTCCTACACTTAGCCTCTTGGACACTTAAGATATAAATGGCTCAATTAAGCACTTAGTGAAACTTTTTACACTTTTCCTTCAAATATGGTTTTGATAGCTAAGATAACTAATGGTCTTGACTTAATTAGTCAAAATTCCTTACACGACCCTCATTTCATCAAAATTATAGTCATGTCATTCACTTGGGTCAAAATTACCATTTTACCACTTTTTGACTTTTAGGTGTCAAACCACACTTAGGAACTCATTTTTATTTAACTTAGCTTGTCTTTCTTGCTTAACAAAATGCTAAGTTGAGGTACTTAAACAAAAATACTTACCTAGTCAAAACCAATCGTTGACTAGTAGAGTTGTCACACCATCCTTTGCTTTGCCCATTTGGTTTGCGCGTCCTCTGTCGTTGATTCCAAGCCCCACACCGCTGACAATTAATCAACAGAGAAAAGGGAACAAAAGGCTGAGACCTTAAGGCTAGAATGCGGCCTTTTTCTTATTCGATCGCTATCCTTTGTCGTCATCTTCTGTCACAGTTTTTTGTCGCTGTTTTCAGTCACCATTTTATTCACCGCCCTTCATCTCCATAAATCATCATCCCATTGCGCTCTCCCATTGATTAAGCTTCCCCTTAATCTTGCCCATTGTCATCCTCTATCATCATTTCCCTTCGATCCCGCCTAAATATCTACCTTCAATTGTCATTTTTCTTCGATCTCACACTATCGGAGGAAGATGATGATTGGCAATTGTGTTCCACCAAAGGAAGATGATCATGCACCACTAGAGGGAGATGATCGTGCATTGCCAGAGAAAAAATGGCAATTAACAATTTGACAGGAAAAAATGGGAGGTTGGCTGGCAAATGGGATGAGTTCAAAATGGTATAATTGTCATTCTGTTTGTCAAAATTTGCTAAAAAAGCAAATAGAGCAATCAATTTGAGATTACCCAAAATGGAAAGTGTGGCAATCCTTTCTAGGACAGAGGAAGTATTTATATTAGTATTAATTCAATAAGCTCGAAAACCTATTGAATCGAATACTAACATGTATGGCCACTTGGCAGAATTGTGCACCGTCATCGTCCACAACTTAAATCATGGTCCTTAGGTAATTGCTTCTTCATTGTCGATTTCTTGAACAAATTGATGATATTGTTGGCTAAGGATGATTTTTCCCTGTGCTTTTTGGGCAAACTTGAAATTTTGTAAAACAAAAGGGTGAGCCTTGACTTAGGGGCTTGGAATTAGTGACAGAGAATGTAAGAACCAAATGGCGTGAAGCAAAGCATGGCAGCAGTCGTGGAGGGGGGAGGGAGGTTAGGAGGTGGTTTTATAGGGTCACTATTTTAGTAAAAAAGCTAAGGACAAAGGAAAAGGAGAAACTGCAACCTTAGTACCTTGTCTTGCCACCCTCCTCGCCAAAAACCCTAAACTTTTTCAACAACCGCGTGCCACCTATAGAGTGTTGCCTCTGTTGCCCACTGCTTCTAGCCTCCAATCTCTAGCCGCTAGTCCATACACCACCGACGATCTTGGTTCGCCAACCTCTCCTCATCTTGCTTCATCCATTGCTCTCACACGCTGCCGGTAAACCGAAGGAAGTACCAATTGTTCATCCCTCACCATCTCATCGTTGATCTGGCGCTGCCATAGCACCCCAAACGCCATCCAATTACTGCCATCATCTCCTCCATCATACAAGCCATCAATCATGCTCTATCCGTTATCCTACCATTGTCAAAATCAATCGTGATCCATTTCCGACTCACATCCGCCGCTCCAGTCATTGCGATCTACCACCATCAACGTCACCTTAGCAAAGTCCAGCCCCAATTGTCCCAATCGCCACTGTCGTTGAAGGAAACAGGAATGAACAAGCCTTCCAACCCGCACACGACTCGGTTTCGCCCAGATCGGATCCAGTCAACCCTCTCCCTTTTTGGTCAAACCGTTATTTAATCACTGATTTTCTCTATTCTGTTTGATTTTGTTCTAGTTTTCCTTCCTTTTACAATCTCATCATTGACGATACTTTTTCTTCTTTAGTTTTTATCCAATTTTTGTTTGTTTATTTATTTTAGCCTAGATAAGTTCGAAAATTAATAACACATGAAATTTTGATTTCAAATTGATTAAAATCCAAATTTAGTCTATTAACTTTAAGGGTCATCTTAAAATGATACCTTAACTCTAAAAGTAAATATTAAAGTCTCTTAACTCAACTTGCATGTCCTACTATGGTCCCTACCACCAGGTCAATCATTGTTTCTAACAAAAAATGCCTAAGTGACACTTAAACTGACACGTGACATCCTATTTCTAATGAAAAATGACTATAATTGAAGAACACAAAATTTTAGGTTAAAATTGACATAAATTAATAATCTTAAGGACTTAAACGTATATTTTCCAATAGTTCATCTTCTGCCCCAACCAGAGTTCGGCTTTTCTTTCCTCCGACTCCGTCTACTTCTCCACTAAAAATAAAAATCTCCTTCTCCAATTAAACCTAAGCTAACCCATCGATGGTGGCGTCGATCGCTCGTTGGCCGAACACCCTAGAAAAATCACCAGCAATACATCGATTTGGCTCATCCACCAGATGCTTGTCTTTCTCCTTGAGGTCTCCGAAAAGCCCTTTCTTCCTACCCATCATCGTCCTACTTTTCTTTCTTCCTAAACCCTAAAACTTATTCTCTATTATAAATTTTCCTCTCTATTCTTCCCTCTCATTTTAGTCCCTTGCTCCCGCAGCCATAGAGCATTGCCGTTGCGTAGGCAAAGCCCCGGTTGCTCCCGTTGGTCAGGGCCGCTGCCAATGCTGACTACTCTTTGAAGAGGAGCAATGGCCAAGGGAGATTATTATTCTAATTGCCGGGATTCAAGAATTCTAATTGGAATTGTCCCTCTTCATCTCAAAAATTCTGATTGGAATGAAACAAAAATTTTGATTGCTGGGATTTTGGTCTAGACTTTTAGCTCGTATTATGTAATTGGAATAAACGATAAGGATCTTGCATCACCTCTATTGTAAGATGAAATCATTTTTTTAACAGATTAAAAATGGCTTAAATCTTCGAAATCAAGACACAACAAGCAATCAAGTAAAAATATGGTTGCAAAATTTTTACAGATCAACATCCTCGGAAGATAATAAACTCATTTGTTTAAAAAAAAAGGTGAAATACTACACCTATTGGTCCACATCAAAAATCTGTCTTCCATGTTCAACTTATTTCAAAACCACCACCGTGGAGTGCACCTGGGAATTACATCACATCCATTCATTCACAAGCTTTTGCGTAAAATGAGATGCTAGTTTTTTAGTATGATGCTAACAGAGTCATGCCTGTGGACATTAAGAACATATTTTGTAAAGAGAAAAGATTTTGTGAAGAGAGGAGAATAGGTTGATTTTTCGCATGTCATTTAAGATTTTGGGAAGAGGATAAATTTGGCTAACTGGTGTTTTAAATCCTTAAAATTATGTGTTTGTGTCAATTTTAGCTTGACATTTTTTGTTCTTTCACTTTAGTCACTCATTTTCATGGAAGGGGAGGCCACGTAGAGCTGGGTACCACCATGTCAGCCTAGAATGTGTCACATCATCAACTTCTATAAAAGATAATTGAAGAAGTGACAGAAGGGACTTCAGTGGGATGCGGTTTAAGAGGTAAGGGACTTTAACAATCACTTTTGGAGGTAAAAGGACTATTGTAGAACAAATGTAAAAGCTAAGGGACTGCAAATGGATTTTACCTATTTCAAATTAGTAATCCCATTTAAAAAAATATAATTTAATTTGCTTTTTCTTTAAGATAAAAAATTAAATTAATTTATTATATAATTCTCAAAATAGATGTTCAAGAAATTGTTCTCGGTGGATTTGATAAAATCCCATGACAGATTATTTGTTCAAATTCGATACGTTTGGTAAGATGCATGGCTTGAACAAAATATCCTTTCAAGTTTTTGATGGATTTAATAAAATTTCAAGATTTCAATGGATAAATAAACAAATTTCATATCCAGTTGACCTAGTAAGATTTATGGATTAGAATTAAATTTTAAAAAACTTTATAAAGTTGAATAAAATTCATAAAAATTATTATATCAATGATTAGGCATTAAAAGAAACAAAGTCTTGGCAAAGATAAAATTAAACCCCATGGTACCAAATTTTGGGCTTTAATGGTGTTTAGTCTTTCTTTAACACAATCAGCTCATGATTTTAGAATTTCTTATAGACCATATAAAATATCCAATCGACCTAAATGTAAACTAATTGGTGACAACTTTTAAATTGTTGCTACACTTGTCTTGAAGAATACGCCTTACAAAATGAACATCACATACAAAAATGAACAATAACTTTATTGCCATGTTTAAATAATATTTCTTATAAAATAAACAGCATTTTATAGAACAATACATTTGCATGAATGAGACAATACTTCTTAGTTCTTACTGAAAAGAACACTATTATTTATGGAAGACTATATTTTACAAAGTGGACACCATATAACATAACAACATATTTATATGAATGAAGTAACACTTCTTACTAGAAGAAATAACATTTTTTTCTAACAACAATTCTTACGAAATACTAGTATATTATAGAACAACACATTTATATTAATAGAACAACACTTCTTATTGAAAGAAATAACATTATTTGTGGAACAATATTTCTTATAAAGTCAACAACATATTACAAAATAATACATTTTTATGAATGAAATATCACTTTGTATTGAAAAGAATAACATTATTTACGGAAAAGAATTTTTTGTGAAGTGAACAAGCATATTACAAAACAATACATTTGTATAAATGGAATAAGACATTTTACTAAAAGAAACAACATTTCGTATGAAGCAGCATTTATTACAATGTGAAAACATATTATAAAACAATATATTTGTATGAATATAACAACATTTCTTATAGAAAGGAATAACATTATTTACGTGGCAACATTTTCAATGAAAAAAATTGCAAAGCAACAATTTTATATGAAAAATATTACTCTTATAGGTGTTTTTTAAAAGGTACATACGAGTATATATAAATTGTCTAAGTTTATTTTGCTTTGCACCTTACTTTTGATAAGAGAAAATAAATTTTAGAGACAAATTTTAAATAGTATTCTCCAAGAGATCAAATAGATTTCATTCATGAAAGATAGAAAATGATTTTTCTTTTTTTAATATGTAAGTGAATAAACACACATATGTTTGTCTCTTCAGCATTTATGTGTGTATAAAATAAAATTTTAAATTGAGTATAGTAAATTTTATCCCAAAAAAAAGGGAAAAAAATGAGATAAGAGAATTACAAATAAACCATTCCCTCATATCTAGACTAGGCTTAGCAAAAGCTTCTCTCTTGTTCTCCCTTCACTACTCATAAAGCTCTCTAATGGATGCTTTGATCTTAGATTCTAAGACGGGTTTTAGAGCTCAATTGTGGCGATGTTTCTTGCTTAGCACTTATGCGACTTGTTGGGGGAGAACTTGAACATGGCCAGTTTATAGCTCAACAACTCCATGGTGGTAGTGTTTGGCTAAGCCATGAAAGCTCAATCATTCATAGTGAAACATTTTTTGGTAACTTCCTAATTGACAATGATCAGAAAGCTATACAGACCCTAAGCTTAATGGTGAAAACTAGCTCATACTTGTCCGTCATGTCGACAAAGGTTAAGGGCCCAAGTGAAAGAGGAGAAATGTAAAAAAGGGTGAGTGATAGAATTGTAAATATGCTAAAAGTAGGGGCACAACATGTAAGGTGGAAGTATGATATTCTTTACCATTTGTTAATATATTATAGTTATGAGTGCATTTTTACAACTTAAAACATATGATGATCATCTCCTTAGCGAATTATGTAACTTAATGTGCTACTACTCTAAATTATACTAATTAAATGTATATTTATTTGGATTTACAGGTGAGCTATGCTAAACATTTCTTAATATGGTGAATGTTGATAGATCTAGTTATTTTCTGGCCTTCAACTATTATCTTAGATAAAATTTTATTGAATTTTATTGTGGATGCAAGTATATGATACAAAAAAAAACCAAAAAGTAGAATTGAAAACTAGACACATGGTTATGGTTTTTTTAGGTTTTCGAGTTGAATTGGATTTTTCTAAAATCATTATTGTTTCAGGTTGCTTTGATTCCAACAAAAAAATTGACCCTTGTTGACCCTTATATTAATTAAATAAATATCATATCCATCACTGGTTGGAAAAAAAAAATTCAGAAGTCATTTTATTTTGGAAGTATTATTTTTTACTAATAACTCTAATATAGTGTTGTTAGCCATATATTTTAACCCTAACTTAACCTGCGTTAAAAAAAAAACCTTTGTAACTTGTTTTTATTGCATAGGTCAAAAGAAATCTACAGACAAACTAATTTTGCATATATCAATCAGGTAAAAAATTAGAAATCTTGTTGATAATGATGACTTTCATGATTCAATCTCCCCCAATAAAGTAGATGTAAATTTATCTGGATAACATAATTTTTTTTGTGAAATTTGGACAAAATTTTATTGTGCTTGTTAATAAGTTTCATGAGTCTCTAAAAATGTAGTTTGCAATAAATATTCAAGAACAAACCTCCCATCATTTATACTAAAGATTTCTTAATTTTGTGAATGTTGATAGATTTATACTAATTAATCTTCTAGCAAGAAAGCATTATAAGTTTGAAAATAAGAATTTATTTATTAAAATTTATGGTTAACATTGACTTTTTTTTTCCTGTAATACATATGGAATGACAATGTAAGTTTAAGAAAGTTGAACTATAGAGCTCGAGTAACAACTTCAATAGATATATGGTAGACCTAGATTTTATATAAAAGAAGGGTTAAATCATATGTTTTCCTAAATTATTATTGTTATAAAGAAATTTGATCAACTTTAAGAAGAGACCATAACACATTGACCTTAAAAATTAAAGTATAATGCAAATATTTTATCTTCTTAGAAGGTTCAAACATTCCCTTAATAACACCCCTTAATATGTATGTGTGATTTTGTTTATTACATTAGGGTACATATTTGGATAAATCATATGCGCTTTTCATTTACAGACAATGGATCTTCTAATGCATGCAATTGTTTTTTTTTTTGTAAGTTTTTTTAACAACTACATGAATATATTAATGAGAAACAGAGATAAAAGAGTCAAAGTCAGAAAGTAGTCTGCAAGATGAATAGCATTAATAGGCCAAAATCTTCTAATTACAATTAGTCCCCAACCTTCTTGTCATTACAAATTGATCCAAAACCTTTTTAATTCCTGTCTATGACATATTCCTCTATATAAATAATTATTGCATTGCATTAATTCAAGAAAAAATAGAAGAAGAACATTCAAATGGTGATGATATGTCTTCCTAAATTTTTCATTATTTAAAACGTAAATATTTGGCCAAAAAAATAAATTGTAATGGTAATAGTATGTTAGGATACTTTATCATAATGTTTTTGAATTATTAGTTTTCTTGTAATATGTTTTGAGCTAGCATTTTCATAACATTTAAACATCAATAATTTTTTGAAACTCTATACAGTTTGGAATCTATGGATAACATCAGGTATGTACACTAGTTTACTTGATATAATAAGTGTTCATTATATTTGTCGCATTTTAAAACAGTAATTTAAAATAGCTCAAATTGTGTTATGTTATTTGCTTTTAATTTGGGAACAACAATTTGAAATAACTCTAATAGCATTTTTTATTTTTATATTTCCTGAATAATTTGGACCTTTTGCCAAAATAATTGCTGAACAATCTATATCATTTGTTGTACAAGATCTTTGCATTGATTTTTCCTTGTTTACATGTCCAATTCTTCTTAGTTTTTGGTTAATAGATTATTATACTTCACTGCTATTTACTTGACATACTAAGTGTTGATTATATTTTATATTTAGAGGAAGTTCTCTATCCTTAAGGTTATTTGTATATAATTCTAAGAAAAATTTATGAGCTGTGGAAAAAAAAAACATAAAGGAAACTTGAAAAGACATTATTTTTATCCAAAGTATAAATAATTGGGATATACAATTGAAGAAAAACTAGACTACATTGATAGCATATATGGACTCCTAGTCTCTAAATAGTTGATGTTGATTGTCAAGTATTTATTTAATGGTAATTTAGAAATTATTCTTTCAAATATACCAGTGCTTATGTGGAACATTTTAATGGTAGTTAATAATCTCTGAATGGTTGTTCCCCTTCATTCTTATGAAACTCGTGACTTGTAACATAGTTTAAAATTAAAAGAATAATATTCCTTACAAATATTTTAAAATTAAAGCAACATTATTATTTATTTTAAAATTAAAAGAACAATATTAGAATTTTTAATTGTTGTTCACAACCTCTAGATGATATTACCTTTTATATGAAATAAAAACCAAGTGTTTTTACGACCCATTGCTATTATTTCAGGTAATTTGTGCAAAAAAAGTTGAGAATAAAAAAAAATACCATTTCACACAAAATGTGGAGAAAAACATATTGTATCTTAAGCAAGTAAATAGTAAAACATAATTGTTGAGTTATTTGACATCTTATATAAAACTAATGCTTAGTAGGGATTATGGTTTTTATCATTAAAGAGGAAAAAAATACACCATAAGTCCCAAACCTTTTATTCTTGTTGCAAATTGTCCTCAACCTCCATTTGATTCCAGATTAGTCCGAAACCTTTATAGTCCATTTGATATTAGTTCCTAATCTTGAAAAAAATTGAATTGCACAAAAATCTAATTTATAAAGAGAAAATACTGATAATTTAAACATTTCATCATTTATCAAAAAATTATAATTCAAATTAAATTTATTAGAAAACTACTACCGAATAATTTGAATTCTAACTCTCACGTATTCATCTAATATCAACTTTTCAAATTTTAATTTAAATTATTTAATAACTATCTTTGAATATATCTAATATTTGTCATAACTTTTAAATAGTTAATGAACTAGTTAGGCTATTAGCTTTTTCTCTTTGCAATTCAAGTTTATGTGCCAATTCAATCTTGGCCAAGGCAAGAGACAAACATTTAATAAATTATAAATGTTTAGGACTAATATGCAAAATAACAGATATTGAGGACTAATTTTTTTTATAGGAATTAAAGGATTTGGACCTTTGGTGCAATTTAACCTTATTAAAGGAAAAGGTAAATGAGGCAAAAATAAATCAAATTATAGAAAAGATGGATCATATGTTTTTCGAGAACTCGAATGGTGAGTGGTACATGAAAATAACTAGATTATTGTAGCTTCGTTTGTTTCAATTTTGTGAATTATTTATAAGTCATTATTTCTTCTTATTGTTGAAGGAAAAGGCTAGGTCCTTGAAGTCTAGTGGAATTGAAGGCTTCATTACTTCATCAAATGTATTCAACAAAATTTGGGTTATAGAGTAAAGTGATATGTCTGAGGTATGAGTTTTAGGGTAACATCTACTTTATATTTTGGACTTTTTCATGCTAGACGTTGTTGACGTAGCAATCATGGATATGTTATGCCTCATGGGCCATCAGTGGTATAATTCAACGGGTTTGTTAGGATGGTTAGAAAGATCAATAACGTTTTCATTGATGACATAGATCACAAGCATGAACATGTATTATTCTTTTCCCCATAAATTCCTTAAAAACATGTATTATTTAGTACTAGTGTTAGCTAATATCAATTTATATCAACCAGTTCATAAAGTTCCTTATGCTTATTCTTAGAATATTTAGTTTTCTATATGTATGTATATATAGTGTAGCTTGGGAGAGTTGCCCTTCAGCTTCAATTGCCAAATACTATATGTTCTTTGAGACTTGGGTCTTTCCTCTATGAATTTGAAGACAAAAAGCCAATTAAATTATATTATCGTAACTATAAAAAGGAACATGAAGTAACAAATTACCTACTAGGCATATATTCTTGTATGTTGGGCAATACAAATATCATATCTTATCATAAGAACAATTTACCTATTAGGCATATTGCTTTGGTACTGCAAATGGTAGATTTGAAACATATGTATATAATATGTGTGTGTGTGTTTATTGTTATAAATAGTGTGATAATACAATTCTCTATAGTAGTCATGGCACTTGATATGCTTGTTTCCACTTTTCTTAATCAAGTGACAACTATGTATCAATGATGATGAGATATGAGATGATAAGTAGAGGTAAGGTATGGTAAATGATAAGTAAAATCAAGGTTTTCTAGGTTAGGTTTCTATGTAGAATTGTTTTGGTTTTTCTACAATCATAAAGTCATGAAAAGTCAAAGAATCATATGATTCTACAAAAAAAGTTTCAAAAAAAATGGAATAAATATAGAGCCGGTTTGTTTAAAATTAATGCGGATCAATGGGATCCCATTCGGGTTGGATTTTCGAAAGTTAAAAGAACCTGTCCAAGAACCATCCTAAGTCACCTTTCTGTTTTTTTTTTATTTACAACCGATGTCAACCGGTTGAATCTTGGCTTACAATTATTGTGTCCAAGCCAGTAGTGGCAACCTCTAACCATTGCAATATCATCTACGAGCTATCATCTACGAGCCAACAGTCTGAGGCTCATTCAATGCCAATCATTGAACCCAACAATGAATCGAGCAACTATTCGGTGGATTATCTCTTGTTGGTATCCTTGGAAATGCCACTTGAAACCATTGATGGACGATAACTGTGCCACCAGTCCGAGGCTCATTCAGCATTGATCATCAAAACCAACAATTAATCCCTTGTCGGCATCTCTGGAAATGCCATTTGGGACCACCAACATCCTTGGAAATGTCGCTCTTGATCCTGTGACGAATGCCACTTGGGGCCATCGGTGGTTGACCAACGCCACCAAGCATGGAGAGGGCAGCCGGTGTTTGAAAACCTGGGGTGGAGGTGGGGTGTCGACAAGTGATGGTGGCGTGTGTGACAATCAACAGGTGTGGCAAAACAAGTAATTTTTGTAAACACTTTAGACAATTTGAGAACGGTTCAACTAGATTCTCTTAACCCACATTTTAACCTGATCAAGACTGTAAAAAATGAGATTACATTAATTCAATTAATTTTAAGCAAAGTGGCCCACAATCACTCAAATTATCTTAGGAAGTTGTTATTACGCAAGTTTTTTTCATACTAAAACTCTAATGCCATAAAAAGGTATTGTGTCATAAATATACAATATAAGAAAAACAAGTTCTACAATCCGCTAATAGACCCTATGGAACACTATAAACAATGACATTGTCAACATTATCATATTTAAAGTTCATATCTTCATCTTCTTCTCTTGTCATTTTAGCATTTAAAATATCAATCTAATTTATACAAACATTTTCACCATTATTTACATTTTCTTTATCTATATTCATAACTACATAACTTTGATAACCAAGTTTATCAAACTCATAGCAAAGGGAAGTAATCAAGTGAGATTGAGAGTTTGAGGAGAAAAAAAGATTATTTATGTTTTTTAGTTATCTTTAAAACTATTTTTGTTTTAATTTTAAATAGGTTTAGTTTGGTTGTATAAATATTGAGTTAGACAATAGATTTATATATTTTTAGCCTAATGCCAGCAAATTTGATCTAATAATGTAAAAATGTAAAGTTTTTAACTTTTTTAATTTTCTAAGACAAAGCTAAGACTATACTCGTTTCTACCTCTATATAAGTTTCTACCAAGACTTGACACGATTTTTGGTTATGGAGTCATAGAAACATAAGTTTCTATGATTCAAGTCTAGACTTTAATAGCTATAAGTAAATGTACTAAGATTCTGAATTATATGTGTCAGAAGTAATGGATTGATAACTACTATGTTGACAATGCTAAATAGCATATTATATAAGAGGAATGATCTGTGTATATAGATGCATATATACATACATTCATACACACACACCCACACGAAGAAATGGGCTTAACCATAAAACACAAAAATACTGTAGAAAATGGTCAATGTAAACCCCACCCTAGCCTCTTAAAAAAATGAAAAAGACACAGCTGGAGTGCAAAAAAATATGAAGGAGAAAGAAAGAAAAAAACTATAGTAGATGCTAAAATGGGCTAACTTTTCTAGGCCAGCCAAATTTCTTATAACGGACTTATTCTTTGATAGCAGGACATATAAGACTAGTGGACTTGGAGTCAAATTTGCAAGGGGACATAAAATGGTAAAGAAAGAAAAAAAGACAAAGTTATGAGTTACCTTTGTGATATTAGCCAAATAAGACAAACAATAATATTCAGTTCTCTGTCACCTCACATCTAAAACTCAAGTTATGCTTTACTTGCTTGCGACCTTCGCCTAAAATTTTTAAATGGTACCCATTACTTTTTTTCCTTCTTGTTGAATTCTCTTTTCCTCTCTAGTGTCTGCTGTTTCAACTTCCGTAACATGGAAGTTTCAAATCTCTAATCTATATAGGCAACCTCAATGTTGGTGATATCGTTCATGGCCAGCACTATGTGTTTCTGATGCCTATCACTCTAGCCACCATAGAACAGTACGTTGATGCTTATTCTCTAATATAAAACATACATATGAGGAGTGAATTGAATATTATTAGGCAGAGAAAAAAAACTCACACACTACACCGAGAGCAGTTAATTCTTCCAAAAAAAATTTCTTCATTATGCATTTAAAGTGTTTAATTGCTCTTAAATAAGAAATTTCAATTTTCACAGTAAGAGCAAATAACCACTTCGAAACTGGTTCTTTTAGGATGGTTAGCCGGTTTAATCAGAATTATTGATTACAATATTTTGGAGTAGTTAGCCATTCCTAAAATGGAATAAAAGGGTAATTTTAGATTTCTACATTTGAGGTTGATCAAGTGGTTTAAAGCTTTGAAATGGCTACAAAACTATTTTGTGAAGTGGATAAAAACCATCCCCAAATTTAATTGTTCACGAATTGTTAGTTTCTATTAGTGCAAAGTTGTTTATGAGTAAGGATTGATTCTTAAGCATTTGGAGTTAGATTGCTTTTCTATTTTGCTAGCATTCAGTTCCACCTTCTTAGGCACCAGACTAATATTCTCATCATAATGGCACATGCATGTAATTTGCCGCTTTTCCCATTTTCCTAGCATTGTTCTTGTCATGCCTCATATTTTACACACTTTTGCTATGTAAGGGTTGGTTCTTAGATAAAGCCAGTTAGCTAGGTTTGTTGTTTTTTATAATTGGTATTTATTTCTATTTAATGCCTTTTAATTGCTTTTAACACCGTGTTTAATTATGGTTGTTTAGTTGTTACAAATGAGCTAAATTTCAAGGTTTACTAAAAAATAATACAAGTGGAAAAGGTAAATACTATTTCTTTTTTATATCAATTTTGGATGTATGTATTTGGTATGTATTTTATCTAAAATAGAATAATTCTTTGTGGAATAGTAATAAATTACTTGCATGATAATAATTCTTAAATCTTTACTTTCATTCTTGACTCATTTTTCATGTAATGTGTGTTAATGACTTTGGTAACCTAAATCCTTTGTCTGTACTTCTAAAATTGTAATTTTATTCTGGTAGAACTAAGCTACTCTCCTTGCTAGTGAATGTTTTCCCTGAACTCTGATATGAAATGCTATCATTAGTTATAAAATGTTGTTGGTTTATTTTAATGCCTTTGTCATTGATTTCTTGATTAAATCACCAAACTACTACCACATGTTAGTAAATATTTCATCAAATTTTCAGTATTTGATTTAAAATTTTTTAATGTCATGGGCATAGAAAGTCACTAGCAAAGTTAGAGTCAATTTCTTTTACTTAAGTCAATTAAATCTAAAATGATTTATTTTTATTTTTACATTATTTTGCCTAAAATCAATTTCATTTGAAATCTAAATATTATGTAGGTATAACAATCCATTAAAAATAAAAATTTTATGATGTTAGTAAATTTCTATGAATTTATCTTTTTTAATGCCTAAAAAAGAAAATTTCATAAAAAATTAATAGTATCATAAAAATTTTACAATCAGTGGTTTATTTCAAATAAATAATATTGGCTTTCAAATGAAATTAGTTTTAGACAAAAAAGTTATAAACATAAAAATAAATTATTTTATATTAAGTTGATTTAAGCTAAAATGAGCTAGCTTTTAATGTCATTAGACAAACTATGTATAAAGACTTACTTAGCCATCAGAATTTGCTACAAGTGTTCATTTGAAATTTTTATATTTTATTTGGTTGAGTATATAATTCATATATATTAAGTGCTGGAATAACTTATTTTTTTTATTACTTACTAGTTCTTCATTTTTAGACCATGTTCTTTCCTAGCTTATGTCTAGTTTTCTTTGTAAAGCTGTTATTAATTATATTTTATATTTAGATGAACAGTTATGGAGCAGATACAAACTTTACAATACTTTCGTAGATACAAACTCTCCAAAAAGGAATGACTTATCTATTAATGCTTATTGTTCATTACAATTGCTCTAAAAAACAAAAAGGGTAAACATCACCAAACATCTTGGAACTATACCCTATTTTGCATATTCATCCTAAAAGTAAAAAATATTGTACCACTCATCCTGAAACTGATGGAAAGCTTACCCAGTAAGATGATTTGTGCAACATAAGGCATACTCTCTAATGGAAGAGTTGACAAAAGGACAAATGATCCAATAGTTAACTACTTCTAGGATGAATGTGCAATATAAGGGCATACTTCTAGGATGTTTAGTGATATTTATGCAAACAAAAACATAGGTTCAATGAGAAATAATATGATTAATTGTGAAAGAAGATAAAGGATGAGATCTCAACTTATGTATGGCTTATTAGAGCTAGCAGGCTATAATATAGTTTGATAAACCTTATAACTTTCATAGAGTTGCATGAATTACACTAAATGGAAGCTGATATTTGATCAACAAAGCATTTTAGTGTTGAAGAACAAACAACCAACACTAACTGAAAAAAAAAAATTCCTAATGGTTAATTTTCCTATGTCTTTGTGCATCCCTTTCCAACACATTATGTCACTGGAAAGAATAGATAAATATTTTTGAATGACTTCATGTTGATAATATTGTAGGATGCCTATCATGCAATTTCGCTAATGACTTATGCTATTGGTAATTTTACAATTGCTAAAGTAATTGGAACCTTCCAACATGCTTGGCCATTGGGAAATTCTTTCCAATAGCTAATTTACCAACGAATTGCTACCAATATGCCAATTTCCCACATTTATCTATTACGAACCTACATTTTTTAAAGAGAAGTCAGTGGAAAAAGCCATTAGAAAGTGTGAATTTTTTTTAGTAATGTAAGACATTGTATATATTAGCCCAGCATGTAAAGAATCATGTGGTGAATTTTCAGTTCAAGAATTATTTTACATTATTTTATATTTGCAAAAATGATTCATCTGACAACATAGTATATTTGCTACAACACCAATAGAACAACAAATTCTATCCATATTTTACATTAATATTTGTTTAGCTTGCAATTTTCCTTCATATGTTGCTAAGAACTGCTTGACAATTAATTTTCTAACTATAAAACAATAGGAATTGTATTAGGCGATTGATGGCATATATATCTTGGTAAAGTAACTACTTGAGACATTCCGTGGAATCATTAGAGAAAAGATTGCCTGACACTTGTACTTATTCTCTTGATTTGAAGTTTACATGTATTTTCTAGATTTGAGGGTACTGCATCTGACTCAAGAATTCTAAAGCATGCACTATTTAGAAAACAAAAGTTAAAAATATCAAATTTTAAATTTTGTATTTGTTATTATTTATTAACAATTCAATTTCTAAGAAGTTTATTTTCTATTTTAGAAAAATATTTTGTTGAAGATGAAGGGTTAGGGAATTGAATTTATTATACCTAATATAGGAGTCTGATATCACTTAAATGGGTCCTCAAGTAACCTTTTGAGAACAATAGGAAAATTAGATAACCATCATTATGCATTTTTACTAAATGCAATTGAACGTGCTTTTACAGTGTTAAAAAAGAGATTTCTCATCAAATCAAGTGCCAATAAACCAACATATGGGATTAAGACACATAAATTGATTGTTTTAGCATATTTTATTTGACGTAACTATTTAATGGGTGCTAATCCAAATGGGGGCTTTCTGGTGGAGGTTATATAATGAATTAGGACTTAATGTCTACATTGTTGTTGTAAAGCAAATGGAGATGATGAACATAGATAATAGTTGGTCAAATAAAGTTATAGAATGTTTAAGTGCTTAGCACTAGTTTATTTTATAAGATAAATTTCTATGATCGCTTGGCATAACATACAACATTTCTTTGTTATTTAAAACTGCCCAATGTTGTTTGCTATTAAGACATTGATTAACTTTTTGAATTTTGTGACTATTCTTTTAATCATGATACTAAAATTGAGGGGATACTTTCAGTAATGTTAAAGGTTATGATAGAAAAAATGCAATGGTTTGGATACCTTGATAAAGCTTTGCTGGATGCTTGATGGATCAACAAGAGAAAGACTTCAAACAAAAAGTAAGTTTTTTCTCTCAAACATATAACAATATTATCATTGAATTGAGGGAAAAAATTGTGAAATATAAAACTAAGGACAATATCAAGAATCGTTGAACAAGCATGAAAAACCAATTTCACAAAGTGTTATAATTTGTGGAAGAATAATATAAGTGGATTTTTATGGAATCCTACTACCATGCTTTGGAGTGCAAGACAAGAAGTTTCAACAAGCCTTATTAGGGTTAGTATTGTTTACAAACAATAGTAAAAAAAAGAATTATTTTGTTTATTATTTTTTTATATGAAATGTTTTGAAATTATTATTTTTGTTATTTACTTTTTCAGGAAAAGCCTGTAGCTCATGAATGGATGATAAAACTTGTTCGTCATATATTATGAAGATATAAGCAAGATATACTTAAGGAGTAAAAAGACTTTTTACTTAGCAAAACAAATACTATAGTGACACTTGGCAATTTAATTATTTTTTGTATGAAATTGGTGTATTTTTAAATTGCCTTCCCAATTTTGCCTTTGAATTATGTGGCCTACTTGCCATTCTGCCAAGGCTTAGTATGAAATATGGTGTTTTAAGAACTTACATTATTGGTTTAAGTAGAATAATTAGGGAAAAAAAATTTCCTAATGCATTTGTTCTATTTTTCCTTCTCTTTATCGTCTTCATCCCTGAACAATTTTTGTATGAAAAAATGTCTGTTTTTGTTGCCCTTAACAAAATTTGCTATTTAAGTATTTTGTTCTCTAAACCTTTGTTTGCCCCACGAGTCGCAATGTAAAAAAGGATCCACCTAATCAGTCTTGGTTGAATCACGTGCAAGGAGCTGAGCAAACTCAATGCTAAGGTTGTGTGGGCTAGCTTGATGATCCCACAATCTTATGTGCATATAATGATCACTTTATCACTGTTACCTACAAGTGTTTCCTTTTCATTTTTGATTGGTTTAATCTAGATAAGCCATGTATCATGATATGACTCAATTTTTCCCCTATTGAGTCTAACCATATCATGACATAGTGCACAGAACTGATGTTTCATTTTCAGTTATCACCTTTTAAAGAATGAATGAGTTAATTTTTATTGATTAGTGTAAGTTATTATTATTTTTTTGCATTGTTAAGAAGCTGCAAATGTTATTGTTTATTAAATTTACATGAAATTCATTTCATTTGAAAAACTCTTTAGCAATATATCTTTTTTCTACTGCTCTTAAGTTTGGTCTCACATGCATTGATTGTTATTGTAACTCTGAGCATTCTCTCCCTTTAGATGAAAGCTTATGTCTCTCTTTATACTAAGCCTTTCTTTTTATCTCCCCTGTCAGGAAGTGCATAACACCTTACAGCCAAAATTGCTTGATTACTTGGGCCTCAACTTGACCACCTTCCGCTATGGCCACCCGTTTTAAGGTAGGGACATTTCGCTGCCTTCTATTTCCATCCTCCTACCAACCAGATCTGCCCACATTTGCTCTACCATGGTCATTGGAATGTTAGCCTAGTTGGGTTTTAAGGATTGAGCTTAAAAATGTTAGGTATGAGTGTTTTTTTAGCTAGATTTTGTAACTATTTTATTTTTCTTGTGGTTTAGGATGTCAAGATGGAATATTTTAGATATGGGTTTTCTTCACCAAATATGATAGGAATTTGTACTAATAATAATAGTACGCTTGCCCTATATATTGTTTAATTTAGGTACTTCTCTGTTAGGTCATTGGATGACATTAAAATCACTGGGAGTCTTGTTGAATCGCTCTTCACTCTATTATGTCTAAAACTTATTAAAATAGTTAGTTCGATTCCAACCATCTTTGTTTATTACTAGCAGCCACAAGATAAACTTTGTGCATGTTTGCGTTGAGAAATTCTTTTAAGTTTTAATTACGTTTGTTGCCAATCTTACCATATATGGATGACTTATTGATCTTATTTTCTCACCAAGGATTATTCTTGTTCTTTACTACTTGGTTTTTTCTGTTGTGGGCATACAGTAACTATTATTTTGAGGAGTCTTTTTATGTTTAGCTACCTTCCTTTCATGCTTTTTTACTGCTCATTTTTCCCATTATTAGGTCCTGGCCTCCTTTGTAATTCATTTTAGCTATTGTATTATGAATATATGGTCATAAATAATTAATATACGTTTGCTGATATATTTCCTTTATTTGTTTTGTTAGTGGCTTCTGTGTGATCATAGTGTGATAACCATCTCATCATCTAGAGTTGATAGTCAAACTTTGGTCAATTACTAGATAAGTAATTCCTTTGACTTACTATCTCCTTCAGTTGTCCATTGATTATTGTTTTATTCTCATGAAATTTGGCTACTAGTACAATGTATTATTGATGTTAATTAGCACTATGCTTGACACGGCCATCCTTGGCCCCTGCACAGGAAGCCCTGTGAGAGCTGGTCTCACAGTGGATTGCAATTGGCTAGTTGTGTATGTATGTGGATTAAATCCCGTGATACTAGTTGATTAACCTAGAATATGCAAGATGCATGCTCTTATGCTTTGACTTGGTTTATTAAAACCATAAAACATTAACTTGGCCAAGTAATTTCAACACAAAAATAAGCATAAATAGCCAAAGCATGCAAAATCAACATTTTTGTGAATTTACTACACATAACAACTCGTGAGAACATTCATACATAAAGTAGACTAATGCCCTTACCTAAGAGCAATCTTAGAGTCGAGGACTCCTTATAACATAGACTATGGAGGCAACTAAGAGTACTGTATAAATACAAGCCTCTACTGAGATCTCTTTGACTTAACTCCCACATTGGATACATGTCCCAGTGGCGAGTCTCAAAAGTCCTTTGCCAAGTGCTACTGGGCTTTGCAGCCAAAGGAAGATACTAGTTAGTACTGTTACTTGACCAACAAGCCAACTAAATACATCATGTAGACTAGAATCACAAGGATTCTCAAATGCCGTACCCGTACACACAAAAGAACACTATCGCGATAATCCTCAACGATTACCCGGTCCAGCAACTTCAGGCTCTGCATAACAAAACTAGGGAGTGAGAATTCGACAATTCTCAGTAAGGGGTCTTCAGTGTACCTGCAAGAAAATTACTAGGACTCTTGCTGTGAGCTCACACAGCATGAGGGTCTGATATATGCACATATAACTAGGCCATATAGACCTCTCCTCAACTAGTCCTCCTCATGGTGCATCACTCCATGCCTAGCGAGTTCTGATCACTAACCCGCTCCTAGCAAGCCGAAGCTTACTGGAGGCAATCATGTAGCCTTCCCATAGCTGTTATGCAGGGGAATTATGGTGGAACTTTGTAGACTACGCCGCAGGGCCTCTTTGATGTAGACTAGATGAACAAGGTTTCACCTTGTGACCTCGTGGCTACGGCACGGCTAGGCCGACAAGGGTTCTAAACCTCTCACCTAAGCTAGTGGTAGCTAGTTATGTTTGTTTGCAACATAGTTTCCTTGCTTGTTGCACAAGCAACCTTAAAAATCTACAAAAACTCAAGGAAACTCTTATATGTTGTGGGACTTTCGGAAGTCTCGGAGTACCCCCGGAATCCTTAGACCCCTAGGCACGCTAAGAACCCCCTTAGGTCTCACTTGGATCAAGCTAGCAAAATATGAAAAATTCAGCATTTTTGTCTGTAGCGATGCGTCGCCACAGTTGGCGACGCATTGCCACAGTTGGTAACGTTTGGTGACATTTTTCTGCATTGGCGACGCGTCTCCAGGGTTGACCTGTAATTGGCGACGCATCGCCAATCCGCAAAAAAACAGAATTTGGCGCATTTTGCTGCTATGAACTTTAGACGATTCCTACACATATCAAACATGCATGGAATGCCTCCAAATTTCATACACACATAGAACATGTTGCATAGAACATAACCAACTATCACAAGCTAAGCTATGATCTCTCGTAACATCAATCCAATCCTCCAAATTCCTCTAGTCCACCACAATTCAACCAAAACCTTTAACTAATGCCATAGCTAAAACCACTCGAATTCATCAAGCAAATTCAAGCTATTAGCATTATTTGAACTTGAAAAAATACTCCCCTTACCGCAACTCCAAGTAACAAGCAAGAATCGATCTCCTTTTCAATCAACCAAGCTCACCAAAGTTCTACACAAGTTCCAATCCAAAAACAAAGCACTAATCACCAAAACCTCATTCTTTAACCAAAACCCAAGCTTCAAACTAACTAATAAACATGAATTCAATCAAGAACACATTTCTTACCTCGTTAAAAAATAGGGGATGTGGAAAAATGCCTTTCCAAGCTTCAAAACCATGATTTCAAGCTTGAAATTGGCTCCTTCAAGCTTATACACCTTGAATTGCACCTCTTGATACCAAGATCAGTTGATTCCAAGCTTAATTTGAGAGAGAAATGAGGGAGGGAAGGTTGAAAACGTGGTTATGGAAGCCTCCCCTTCTCCTTCCCTTCTTAAGCCCTTACTTAGCATCAAGGCCATCAAGGTTTCAAGTTTAATGCAATTAAGTCCCCCATCTTTATAACTTAGTGATTCTTGACTAAATTCTTGTCTATTCTTTAAGTTTGAGTTAAGGTTAAAAGTTAAGTTATAAAAATTCATTTTAAAACACTCGGGACTCATCCCCGTTATTCAGGATGCAAAATTACCATTTTGCCCTTGAACTTCGTTTAGTGCTTTATTCTTCTCGGAACTTAGTGAACTTCGCTAAACTTCTCTATTCTTGCTATGTAAACTTAAATTAAGGTTCTAAACTTTATTTAGATCACTTTACCTTCCTTAAACATGCTTCCCACTAGAAGGGCCATAACAATGCTCCCCGCTTATGCCAACCATGTTTGATTCCTTATAAGTGTGACCACTTATGCCTGCAATTATTGTTTGGATGTTATTTGAGAGCCTTATTTTATTGTTATGGTTCACTATGAGATTATGCTTGTATTTTGTGTCATATGTTTTGTCTATGATGTATAATATTTGTTTACATTGCTTATCAATGGTCGGAACAATGCCAACTCATGTTTCTAGGTGTAAGTCTCCTTCGATAACACCCTTCAGTTGATTGGGACAACCAATCCATTCGAATTTTTTGTTCAATAGTTGCTTCTATGATTAGAGAAGGTTTTGTCAATAGTCATACTTCTGGGTGACCACTTATGCCTGCAGTTATTGTTCGGATGTTATTTAAGAGCCTTATGTTATTGCTCTGGTTCACTATAAAATTATACTTGTATTTTGTGTCATATGTTATTTCTATGATGTATAATTTTTGTTTACATTGCTTATTGATTGTCAGAAACATCATCCACTCATATTTCTGGGTGTAAGTCTCTTTTGATAACACCTTGAGCTGATTGCGATAGCCAATCCATTCAATTTTTTTGTTCAATAGCTGCTTCTATGATTAGAAAAGGTTTTATCAATAGGCATACTTCAAAAATATTAGTTGAAAAAAAAAATTAGGGCAAAACTTTGAAAGGTGATAGGCAACATTGGACTAAAAACCAACTTTTTAACAAGTGTTAGTTGCTTCTTATGCATTACCGAATCTAAAAATCTATAATCGAGTCAGCTATAGGTATTAGATAGGATCCCGTTAATGATGAGAGGTCTATAGATCTCGACTAGTGGAAGGCAAACATTTCAGTATTGTGACCATATTCTGTCCATCCTATCTCCATTATTCGTTGTACTTACTATTAAGGAGTCTGCTCATGTTATTGTATTTTGCATATATGCATTTGTTTAAGTTGAAGGCAAAGATGTTACAGGATGAAGAGATACCTTCTTGGGATGACCTTTACACCATGTTTGGTGACTTCCATGACTACTTGGATCATAGACTCTCTTCAAGGCCTCATTTTGCAAGGCATTCTCGACAATTTGTCCTTAGCAATCCTGATGACAGTGGAAATAATGTTCTTTACTACTGACGTTGCCCAGCATTCTCGACATGCTACACGGCATGCAACACAACATATATATGACTCCTCAGGCATCCCTTGAGCCGTTTACATTGCATCAACTTCTCTGACCCATTTTGACCGTCAGGAGTCACTGGTTTGGCCCATCTTTTTGCTATGTCCCTACATTTCTCCAGCAATGGCTGGATATGCACGTAATGGGGCTTGTAGGTCTAATGGAAGCAAGTGGTGATCTCGATGTACAATAAGAGGTGTTATCCATCCATGGCTTATGGATTGGTGCTCAATATTTATATTATGTTATGGCTAACCCGGATGAATTTAGATGTGAATTTTGTTTGTCACTGGAATTTTTTTCATCTTTATGATGACCAGAAGACCTATCATGGACTCTGAGATTTATCATAAATCATGGCATACAGGGGATTTGAGATGTTGCTTACTGTTTGTGCACATGGCATCAAATATGAAGATGTTTGCCAAGTATTCGACCATTCCACCTACACCATTTCCTGATGGGTTTAGTATGTTTTGGCATCTGTTCTTTCAATGGGGGAGGTTATTATTGCCCCAACTAATCTAACTTACACAACTTTAGCTCCCAAAGCCGTTAACAATTAGTGAGGTGCATTTGCTAGAGTAATTGATGGAATACCTGTGTTTGATATATATAGTCGGTTTGATCAACAAGCATACTACAAATGTTCAGGCCATAGTAGTCAAAACATTTTTGTTGTATGTAACTTTAATTTGCAGCTTACTCATTTATATGGAGGGATTACTAGTGCAATATATGATAGCCAAGTGCTTCAGGATGTATGAAAATGCCTGGCTTTTGGTTTTCAAACCCATCTTATGGTATGTGAATATCGATTCGAATATGTCTTCCCACATGTTTTATCTAGGGATGGTCTTTATTTAACACAGTAACTACCATGGACAAGTTATTTTTATTTAGCAAAAATTCTACTTATGCAAATATGGAAGACTTCCTAACTTTATACCATGATGTCAATTATCATCATAATAGTTTTGGAGTAAGATAATCTAAAGGAGCCCAAGAGTAGTTCAATTTCATGCATGCTAGTATATGAAATGTTGTTGAATGGATCATCAGGAACGTTAAGATGAAATGTGCCATCTGTGCGAGATGAACTGTTTCAACCTTGAGATTTGAACAAGAATAATACTTGCATGTTGTACACTTTATAATTATGTCCATGCACATAACGTGTGCGACTCAGACATCAAAGTCATGGAGTATAGGCCATATATCAAACTTCTAAACCACCACTTGTAGAGTTGGTAAACAATCAGGTGTTATATAAGGAGATACAGTACCTGGCCCAAACACATTATAGGATAACAAGTCAAGTAGTATCATTCTTTCGATGTGTGAAGTGTGTTATGAGTTGTTGTAGTGTTAGCTAGGGTTGGTTGCCAAGGCAAAGGATACCCATCATATTGCATGAAACTACAGCTTTAAAAAATGCTTGATAATTCAGTATTTCTTTCTATTATTCCATGAGTGTAGTCACTCATATACCTAAAAAATTTCAATCTTGTAAGTATGAGCGAGAGTTGGAATAAAAAATATCGCATTCACTCAAACACATATCTTCTATGTCCCAAGCAATACACAATATTGGATACGAAATAGTTCAACTAAAACCCACAATAAAACAGGAATAAAGTCAACAAATGACTAACAAAACACATATTTTATGACAAATTTAGCAGGAAAATTCGACAAATGGAGACAAAATGAAAAATAATATCTCAACATTTACACATCTTTTATGGGAATATGGATGGCACAGGTCAGGCAATAGATGTTATAACCTTGTCCTCAAAATAGCATAGCCATTTTTTTCATATTTAGCAATAGATTGTCTCTCAACTGGATGAGGGTTGGCCATCCTTGGGTTCTGAAAAGTGGTCAGCCCATTAGTAGCATAAAAACCATATAAAGTAAAAAATATATGTTAAACACATAAAGATAATGTGTAATATATACTCACATGTGCTAGATGGGCCCACCAACTACCAGATGGGCCCACCAACTGCCAGATGCCTGAATGGCCTTGCTACATTAATCCCACACTCATCCATGAACGCATCTTACGTCCTTAAGGAATGACAAGTATTCACTACAAAGTTGGGACCACAGGTTTTTAAGCTGTTTGTCAGTCCATGGATATTTAGTAACTTCACCCATTTGAAACCAGACATTTTAACTTCACCCATTTGAAACTAGACATTTCTCCATTCGAGTGTGTTTAACGTGCGACCAAAGAAATGACCACATTTTTTTTGCTTTCATACAAAAATGAAGAAACATGTTAGTTGTCCAAAAAGCATAATCTAGATGCCGCATCAAGGATGGTTGTGCTTCCTCATCCAAGTTTGGGTCAAATTCTGGAAATCCACATTCAACCATACATTCTAATTTGTCCATTTTTTTTCCACAAACGGTAACATTTTGTGTTTAGTAACTGGTAACCAATCCATCATTACACCATTATAGTAATTATAGGATAACATAAAGATTTTTGGCAACCAAACATTAAAAAATCTTGGTTCAGATTTTTTTAGCATCTTTAGATTTTTCTTTAACATTAATGTTAAGCCCCTTTCATACTCCCTATAAATGCCCTGCTCCTCTTTACTTCTAATTTTTCCTGAGCTCTTGAGCTTTCTTCCTCCCTTAAATTGTTCTACTCTTATTGCTAGTTTTTGCATTCTCGTTAATTTCTAGAGCATCCTAGTTATGATTACACACAGTCTGGAACATCCACTATATCCTAGGGGTTTTTTTTGGTAGATTTGTTCTGTTGCATGTTTTGGAGAGTCACAAACTATAATTCTTGAGCATATTGTTTACACGCATTGGGTTTCTGTTCTTTTGGTTTGTGTTTTTCGGCATCAACATCAACAATAATCCTGAGGATTATATAACAAATTTGACCTATGCTAATGGTGTTGTTATTGTCAATTCTCTCAACATTATCTAGGAAGAACCTACAGATATTGAGGCTATTGCTGCCAATGGTGAAACAGACCTTATCAATGCAATTGTAAATATTATTAAAGACAAAAATCTTGACTTTGTTTCTACATATGACAAGGCACTTTTTTATGGCCAGTCCTGCATAAAAGTTGCAACATCTACCAAGATTAATGTTGTAATGCCATTGCTGCCACTAACAACATTGGCCAAACCATTCTATGAGATTTTAAAAATTGAGATATTTGGAATGGAAAACTATAAAACATGGCAAAAATGAATCTACAAATTATTGGAAGTGCATGTAGTGAAGTTCGCATTAACTAAGTCAAACCATCTAACACCAAGCAACAAGAGTGTTATACCTATATAGACAAGATATGTTAATGCAACTATCATTTCAACTTTATCTAATAAGTAGTTCATTATCTACAATAAATACATGGAAGCTAAGGAGATGTGGGAGTCCTTGTTGTTCAAGTACACAATGAATGATGTAAATAAGTAGAGGTTTGTAATGGGCAAGTTCTATCAATGGGAGATAGAAGATGACAAAGACATCAAGTCACAAACCAACGAATACCATAAACTTCTGAAGGGCTTAGAAGGTAAAAAAATCACACTACAAAAGAAGTTTGTAGTTGGACTATTAATCGAGAAACTGCTACCATCATGGAGAGACTACATGCAACAATTAAAGTAGAAGCACAAGCAATTGTCTTTAGCATATTTAATCAATCAAATCATCATCGAGGACACCAATAGGAAAAAACAACACATTGTCAAAGGGAATTAGTTTTCCTTCTATACTAATTCAGTCAAGTCCAAAAGGTAAAATCCAAAATAGAAGTCCAACAATAGCTTTAAGCCCAATTCTGTACATGCTAATAATGATGATGAAGAGGTATAGCCCAATTTTGTATATGGAAAGAAAGGAAATTTTGCTCGACAGTGTAAAAAGAGGGGGAACTATTAAAAACCTCCTAGGCCAACGACAAATTTGGCTTATCGGGATGATGATGATAATATCATTACTGTTATGGTTTCAAAAACATATTTAACTGCCAACTCAAAAGATTAGGTGATAGATTTTGGTGTTACTAGACTCATCTGCTGCAATAGAAATGCATTTTCCTCCTAAATTCCAATAGGGAAATGTGATGAAATAGTGTTCGTTGGAGACTCTTGAAGTACACCAATTCTAGGAAAAAGTAAAAGTGCTTATGCAACTAACTTCTAAAGATATTGGCTTTTGCTGATATGCTGCATGTTCCTACTATAAGAGCCAACTTGGTCTTAGTGTCTCTACTTATGAAGGCAGGCATCAAGGTCACATTTGAATTTGATAAAATAGTGATGATGAAAACTAGTAACTGTGCGGGAAAAAGTTACTATAACTAGGATCTTTTGTTTGTACCGAGTGTTTCTGATATTATAAAAAATAATAATGCATTTTTTGTTTATTTGGTTGATTTGTTTGATATATGGCATTTTAGATTATGACATATGAGTTTGTCTTATTTGAAAATGATGTAATCACTTGGTTTAATTTCACCCTTAGTAACTCAAGTTTTGATAAATGTGAAATTTGTGCTGAAACAAAATCAACAAAGAAATCTTGTGCTTCTGGTGAAAGAAAATAAAAGTTGTTCAGTTTAATTCACACTGATCTTGATGACTTGAAACAAACCATAACTAGAGATGGTAAAAGATATTATGTGACTTTTATAGATGATTGTTGTAGACTTATAAAGGTTTATTTGTTAAGAGATAAAGATGAAGCTTTTGATGTGTTTTTCTTGTATAAATTTGAAGTACAAAATCAATTGAATTGATAAATTAAAAGAGTTAGATTAGATAGAGGAGGAATAATTCATATGATAACTTCACCTTACTATCCTGAATCAACTGGCGTAATTGAAAAGAAAAGCATAGAACTTTGAAAGAATTGTTGAATGTTATACTTTTTAGTTCTTTTGCTCCCAGTAACCTTTGAGGTAAAGCTATCTTGTCTTGTTTGCTTGTCATTTACAAAATTGAATTTCTTACAAAAAAACTAGTGCAATTCCATATGAAATATAAAAGAGTTATCCCCCAAAATTAAAGCATTTGAAAATTTAGAGATGTCTTGCAAAGGTGATGTTTCCTAAACAAAAAAAAAATGTAAAATCTGAACAAAGATATCTAATTGCATATTTACTGGATATGCAGATCATAGTGCTTATATAGATTTTTAGTGTTGAAAAGTGATTTGCTGGAATGCAATACAATAATTGAAACAAAATATGCCGAGTGTTTTTAGCATATCTTTCCTTCAAGGAAAGAAGAAATTTCTTGTGCTCCTAGTGTTAGACATCTCTTTGAATATCAAATGGAAGAATTGAAAAATAAAATGCAAAGGGAAGAGAGTTCATTTGAAAATGACAGTTACACCTACATTATAGATGATCCCTTAACTTTTTTCTCAAGCAATTTCTTCAAAAAGATTTGTTTTGGGGGGGGGGGGAGCCATTCAAAATGAGATTGACAAATATTTTAAAAAATTATACTTGGGATTTAGTTGATTTATCCTCTGTTGCTAAACTTTTTTGTTACAAATGGACTTTTAAAAGAAAAATTAAGCCTAATGGCTTAGTTAACAAGTTTAAAGCAAGATTGGTAATAAAAGGTTTTACTAAAAAAAAATTGACTACTTCGATATTTTTAGCATATCTTTCCTTCAAGGAAAGTAGAAATTTTTCATGCTCCCACTATTAGAGATGTCTCTAAACATCTAATGGAAGAATTGAGAAGTAAAAAGCAAAGGAAATAGAGTTCTTTTGAAAATAACTTTTACACCTGCCTTATAAATGATCTCCTAACTTTTGCTCAAGTAATTTCTTCATAAGAATTTGTTTTTTGGAAAAAAAAAAGTTATTCAAAATGAGATTGACAAAATTTTACAAAATTATACTTGCAATTTAGTTAATTTATCCCCTGTTGCTAAACCTATTGGTTACAAATGGATTTTTAAAAGAAAACTTAAGCATGATGGCTTAGTTGATAAGTTTAAGGCAAGATTGGTAGTAAAAGGTTTTACTTAAAAAGAAAATATTGATTACTTTAATACTTTTTCACTAGTTTCCAAAATTTCTTCAATAAGTGTTTTATTTTCCTTGGCTTTGTGCACAAACTTTTCATACATTAAATGGATGTTAAAAACTACTTTCTTAAATGAGGACTTACAAAAAGAAATATACATGATTCAGCTAAAAGGCTATGTTGTTTCTAGACAAGAAACAAAAATATATAAGTAGTGAAAATCCTTATATCAATTAAAGCAAGCACCTAAATAATGGCATGAGAAATTTGATCAAGTTTTGTTATGTAACTGCTTTTTAACTATTGCAGTTCATAAATGTGTTTACATAAAACTTGATAATGGTAAATATGTAATAATTAGTCTTTATGTGGGTGATATGCTTATTTTTTGAACTACTTTTGAGGTAGTTGAATACACTAAGAGCTTCCTATCTTCACAATTTAAAATGAAATATTTAGATGAAGCTAGTGTGATTTTGGGTGTTAAAATTATAAGGAAAGAAAATGGTTTGATGTTGTCTTAAGAACACTAAGTTGACAAACTTCTAAGGAAGTTCAATAACTTTTTTGTGAAACCTATAAGAGCTACTTATGATGAAAATACTCACTTAAAGAAAAATAGTGGAGAAAGTGTTACTTAACAAGAGTATGCACAAATTTTTGAAAGCTTGATGCATTTAACGAACTTCATTCGAGCTGACATAACTTATGCTTTGAGTAGATATACTCAAAATTTGAATAAAAAGCATTAGACTACATTGGTAAGAATTATGAATCATTTAAAAAGTATCAAGAAATATGGGGCAAAATTGGCAAATCCCCCACTGATCTTTTTGTGTTAGGCAAATCACCTATCATTGTATTTTTTCAATTAAATTGATCTTCAACATTTTCTTTTTTGTGAATCAGCCCACCACAGTTACAATGTGTAGGGTTTCGGGAGCCAAACAAACGCAGCGGAAACTAACCAAAACCCTAAAGGATCTAAGTGAAATGGAGTAAATTAGGTGTTCAAAACTTTTATACCTAGTTGGCTAAGATCTTTCACCCAACTATTGAGTTGAATCATAAACTTAAATAGTTGACGTGTTCAAGCTCTCTACGGTATCCACACGAACCACTCAGATTACCACGCCTCTACCACATTTCAATAGGTGTATTCCTCTTATGCCCACAGTGCTAGCTTTCGTCCTTTAAGGAAAAGCAAGAGGAGAGTGCAGCTGAAACTTTTCAGAACCCTTCTGATTTCGTCCTTCGGGAGGCTAGAGCTGGGGCTATGAAAATTCTCACTATATGATGTAATATAGTGACGTTCAACTCCCAATCCTAATGGGTTTCAAAACCCTAATCCAATTAGGTTTAATTTCAGGCTTCATAATGGCTCAACCTTTGAGCCAATTATTAATCCAAAATTATCACAAAACCAAAACCCAAACAATTTGACCCATGTATTCAAATAATCCAATTGGTTCTATGTTTGTGACCCAATAAGCTCCTGTCACATTGGCAATTATCATAAATCACATTTATGATCATAAACAATGAGTGGTGTCTAGCAACATATCATTGCTGCCCAAGTGACAAGATGGTGATTTGACTAAATCTCTATGATCATAATTCATATATGTCAATGTCCCTTCGTCCAAGATACCAAGACCAAGCACAAGACATGGAATGTGTCACTCTAGTACAGCCCAATCTAAGGTTTCTTGATTATCAAGTAAATTGACTAAAATTGATGATATTGATAACCCATACCAACTCATCCGAGCATGGTCATGCATTTTCTCAATCTTACTAAATCAAGGGGCCCAAAGATATCACTTCAGTTACATAGGAGAAACAAATTCCATCTTGATCATATAAAACCCTTCTCATGATATGTGACATACCCAATGACCACCTTCATGTTTACTCAGTTACGAGTAACAAACAAAAGCATCAAAATATGTGACTTACATGTATGAAACTTTGATGACCTTAGGTCAAAGGACTATATATGCCATGATCATTATGAGAATCACTTATGACACTCATATAACGATCCATGTAGTGTTCTCATGGTGGGTCAGTACAGTATCTAAGTTCTCCAACTTGTACCCACATATAGACTACATATCTCATATTAGTTTCCACACATGCTATTCTTTAAGCATTACTGCAACCCACTCCACAATAATACTAGACCAGGGATGTTTAAGAATACTATTATTCTAGGGTCATAGTTATGTTTGATTATGTCACATAGAACCAAAACAACAAACACAATTACTAGATTAAAGCCTTAATAAAATATCATGATTGACTTTTGGGTACAACACTAACACATTGTCCTTGTTGGACAAAGATATGGCCTATTTTCTCAACATGGCAAGCCTAGTGAACGATGATGTGACATATTTAACACTAAACTAGCCCCTAAACTTTTTTCGAATACTACAAATCTCTCCTAAACTTTTTTCTTCACTCTCCCATTATCTTCTTCCTCATTTCCTTCTCTCTTTGCTACTATACCATTTAGCCTGGATTCTTACTTGAATGTATCTTCTTACCCTGAAATCTTGGTCATTGAGACTAGAGACATTATTCTCAAAAATGAAAATGAAACAACAACAGCTAGGGTGGCTCCCAAATCCCAAATCAGAGAAATTGTTCTATGTTACTTCTACAATGAGCAAATTACTGTTCTTAACTGCTAAGTCGGCTTTGCCGAGACATTCTTCTTTTACGACCACCATGTCTACTCGACCGACCTCATCTCCTACATGCACCTCCACTCCTAAATATACGACAATTATGATGCTGAGTTTGTTGCTGTCTACTGTACCACCACACAATTGAATCTAAACCCACCCCAAATTCAAAATAATCTCTATACACACCTGAGTGCCAACCCTCATATACTATCATCCAAAACCTAGATTTAATTATGGGAAGTATTTTTCCAATCATTTGATTCATGGGTTTTGCTATTTATGCCCAAATTCTTAGTTCTAGTTTGAACCATTGGGTGATTGGATCATATAGTATGTACAATTAAGTGGATTTGATTTTCCTGTTTTGCATTTAGACTAGAATTGAGATTGGTCATTGGGCATATGGGTAGCAATGTAGAATTTTCTGAAACTGGGCTTGATGTTTATGTTTCCCATTCAATTAGACTTGAGGTCTGCCATAAAAAAGAGAGTTGTCTTAAGTTTCTCCTGCTAGTGGTGGCTATTAGAGAAACATGAGTCGCATGAGCTATGTAGGATCAAGGAAATCTAACCCATATGCACCAGATGACATGGGGAAGAAGAAGATGATGATAAAGACTGAGGAAATGAAGAAGAAAAAAATGAAGAAGTGTGGGAGGAACAAAGTCTTGTAAGATGATATTACGGTCGAATGGTTGACAGACAAGGGAAATAGTGAAGAATTACATTTTTTTAGTTTGGGGACCTATGTGCATCAATAAATATAATTTCAGATAAATTATGTAATTACCCCAAGAAGATGGTAATTTTGTGGCTTTTTTATTTATATTATTCAACATAATAGATCAATATTCCAAAAAATAAAATATTTTGTCCATTAGTCTTGTAAGTGACTAATATGCCCCATATTCAAAACAAATAATGTAAGATTTTACTCGATCCCAGATGTCAGTAATGTATTTACTTGTAAAAAAAACTACAATGGGCGGTGTCCACTATTATGAAAAGTCTAATGGGGGATTTGTCCCTCTTACTTGAAATATGGTATCATATATAGTGGATTTTCTGATGTACCAAAAGGGTATAGTGATGATAATTGGATTTTTTTACTCCAAAGAGACAAAACTCATTAGTGGGTACATTTTCACTTTTGGTGGTGGTGCTATATTTGAAAAATATTCTAAGAAAATCATCATTGTTAAATCTGTTATGGAGTTAGAATTTATTGCCTTAGAGATGACTGAAAGTGAAGCTAAGTGGTTGAAAACTTCTTAGTAGATATATCATTAGGCATAAAACTAATGTCTTCTGTGTTTATGCATTGTGATTGCCATAAGCTGTAATAGCAATTGGAAAAATAAGTTGTAATGCAGCTGCTTAATGATGATGTTACATTGATCCATTATGTGAAGTGGGAAGTGAATTTGGCTAATCCTCTGGCTAAACATTTGGGGAGGAAAATGATATATGAAACATCAAGGGGAATGAGACTATTGCCAACATGATTTAATAGTCATGGTAGCCTAACATATGTGATTGAAGATTCCATGAATTAGGTTCATACGGATAATAATAAGTCACTTTTAGGCCTGGAAGCATTAACAAATTTTCCTTAGGGTCCCTCTTATGGTGTAGATAATGCAAAACTACATTTATTGGAATGTGAGAAAAAACTCTTAATGATTCACATAACCCTTTTTTATTTTGGGTGGTGTATTAGTATAGTATAGACTTGCTGGAATTACCTATACGGGTGTAGGAGTGGAGTTGCTCCTACGATATTTGTGGTAGAATTTCTAAAGCACCCATGAAAACTAGGACATACACGTAGTTGGTAAGCGCAACACCATGATGAACAATAGAAATTGTGATGGTACAATGTGATCAATAAACCTCTTAATTTACAAGAAGGGTATTTGGTTCATAGAAGCTATAAGTTTCACTAAGTACTTTAGGAATGGTTCATAGTCTAATAAACACCAGCCCTGATGCATTGCATTTTTTGAGTTTGAAACTAGCAAAAAGCCTTATGAGTAGCCTTTTGAAATATATGAGAGATTGTTGTATGTGTGAAGTGTTTTTCAAAAGGCAACATTCGACATGCTTGCTTGGACAAAATAGGATTGTGGTATTTAAAAGCCACCATGGCCAAGTGGGCTAGGTAAGGAAAGAAATAAATAGTGAGCTCATGTGCAAGAAATGGGCCAAAATAGTCGAAGCCTAATTTGCCCCCTTTATGCTTGAAGTACTATAAGCCCTGATCCAAGTCAAGTTTTACTTTTTCCCTAATTTAAGTTTTTCACCTTATCTGGAAAACCCATTACTTTTACATGTTGATTTCTGTTAACCCAACATTCAAAAATCTTGGTTCAAATAATTAGTATCTTCCAGATTTTTCCTCTAACATTAAAATTGAGCCCCTTTTACTCCCTCTAAATACCTTGCTCTTTTTTACGTCCAATTCGTTCCAAGCCCTTGAGCTCTCGCATCCCCTCTTAAATCATTTTGCGCTCCTTGTTGGCTTCTGCATTTCTACTAATTCCTAGAGTATCGTGGTTGTGAGTGCACACAGTCTAGAAAACCCTTATGTCTTGAAAGATTTTCACAAACCTGTTCTCCTTGAAGAGTTAATGCATTAGACTTGGGTTTTCCTAGCATGATGTAGGAAGATTTCCTGCATGTGTAAGCTAATTGGATTTAAGCAAAATTATACGCTCTTTGGTTGAAGGTGCTCATTGTGCTTACTATCCATGCCGCCTCTATGCACACACACACACACACACACACACACACACACACATGTATGTATGTATGTATGTATAAGTAAGGCGTTGAAGGTGTGTGTGTTCAAGTATAAAGTAAATGCAATAACTAATGCTTAACTTTTGCATTGTTTTTTAGGATGTGGAACAACGTTCTTCTCAAGCATAAGCTCATAAAAGTAGGGTTAAAAGAGTAAAGGATGATAATGATAATGGAATATTCATTAAATAATTGATTAATAGTTTTGCCAAAGTCATAGAATGAGGAAATTTAATACTTGAGAAGGTGATACAATGACTTTCAATTTTTGAAAAATAGTGGAATATTTATTAAACAAGTGATTAATAATATTGTCAAAGTTACAGAACAAAGAAATTCAATACTTAAGAACGTGATGCAATGACATCTAATTCTTGAAGAATAAGTGTAAACTTTTTTAAAAGAAATATCGTTGAGCCGTATGTGTTAACTGGTGCATATGTTTATCTGATTGCATATTCTAAAAAAATATGATAGTGTTAGGATGACATAATGAAAAGCAGAAGAAAATTGCATGCCATTGGTGTTCGAGCATTTTGGTTCATGATGGTTCTAAATTATCTCTATTTTAGCTACATTCAATAAGTTGGAACAATTGACCATTTTTTAGTGTAAAACCTTTGCTACTTCTCCATTAATGATGTCCAAAGTTTTTTGGTTATGTTTTACTTAATAAGTACCTAGTTATATTTTAATTAGAAAACGCTTATGAAAATTTTCATGTACAGTTAGTTTAAGAATATTTATTTATTTATTTTCAAAATTTTTCTCGATGATAAAAGTTGTTATATGTTTGAAAACAACAATTAAGATCATATGGGCTCAAAACAGGCCCATAATAAGAAGGATCAAGGTTGAATGGTTGGAGAAGCCCATAACCAGAAATCCATGAAGCCCAACATTAAATAAGATAAAGAGAAAACCTAATAAAGATGATAATAAAATTCCTTTATTACGGCATCATTTCTATCTAAGAGCAATCTCGATGGTCTCCTCAACCACTATTTAAAGGGACCTCAACCACTATATAAAGGGAACCCTAAGAAATCCTAAGGCACAAGAGAGCATTTTGCATTCTAATACTATTGTCCTATACTAGAAATTGATTTGATCATTAAAGGGTTACCCTTGGGAAAACATCTTGGGGGCTTTGACGTTGTCTTTGAGTGCAGGACCTCTAGTTCACCACCTTTGAAACTCCAAGGCCTGTCCACCTAGTTGGATTGATACCATTTTGGCTATCTAACATACATGGTGAACACTGGGAGGTCTTAAATGGATTAAGATCAACTAAAAAACAAGCCCAAGAGTTAGAGAGAGGATTTGCCCAAACCTTAGGGAGGCTCCATCAATCTCTAAAATGTTGGAGTGGTTTAAGAGGTTGAGCGGAAAAAACCCTTGCTGCTGCCACACGACCCCTGTAAGGGGAAAGGTCATACTGCATTGGACAACAATCAATTTTAAGCCATTCAACACAATTTTTTCGAGCAACTAAAGGTGATCGTGCAATAGGAGATACAGAAGGCTCTACCGAGGGCACCTAAGGAAGCTGTTGAAAGCCACTTGGTGTTTGATGAGTCCTAGCAGGCCCTACCCTGAGATTTTCCAGCTCAAACCCCAGTTAGGGAGCCCTAAGTATCACAAGAGTAATATGATGAGCTAGTTGGTAGTGGCATCAACGCCATTTTATAAAGGTTAGATCAAATGGAACAACATAAAAGAATATCAAAGCCTTCCCCGTTGAGCCTTGGACCCACCATAGATGTAGATTATATGTGGCCCCAACCATTTACAGAAGAGATCATTAGCCTTTCCACTTCAGATGGCTTTAGGATGCCAAAAATTGATCTCTACAATGGCCTCACTGACCCAATCAATCATCTGCAATGGTATATTTCCTCAATGACACTAGAAAAAGCATTTGATGTGATCATGTGCCATGCGTTTAGCTCAACCCTAATTATGGTAGCTGCTTCTTGGTTTGGGACTAATATAAGGTACTGTTTCTAGTCTTTTAAGGATTTTCTCGAGCTTTTTTTCACCATTTCTTGGGGAGAAGACCAACCTCCAAGATGGTAGGGTATAGATGAGTTTTTAAGGGACTTTATATTGAGGTTCAATGTTGAGGTCGTCCAGGTGCAGGATTTGTGCTTTAAGGCGCACTTGGTTGCCATAATCCAAGGACTGTGAAGGATTATAAGTTGGCCTGGGACTTACTTGAAAACCCTATAAGGAACATGGAAAAGTTCTTCGACCAGGCCACCTGACATATACATGTAGAAGAGCTTAACCAACCAACAATGCAAAAGGAACAACAGAAGCTAAGAGAAGGTGGGTCTAACTCTAACAAGCCAAGCAGGGGCACAAAACTTTCACGACTTGACCTTGTTGCCCTTGGTGAGGGAGACGAAGGAACATGCACTAGAAAGATATAACCAGGTGGCTAGATGGTCCCTATTGATGGGCCTCATGAATAACAAGGATTTAAAGAATTATTGTTGCTACCACAAGGACAAAAAGCTCCTTGAAAAGATGACCCAAGCCAAGAAGTTGAAAGAGTACTTGGTCAGAATAACATCCCCCTATCAAAGGCAAGAGGAAAAGCCCTAAAGAAGAGTTGAAGATGACAATCACGATAGGGGGGCCATCAGCAAAAAGAAGCCCGTCCAACCTTAGGGACAATTATAGGAATTCATGCTTACTTGTAGGGGTCATACATATGATCATGAAGTGGGAGTTTTTTTCAGCTTGAAAATGTTAGGGGTGCGAGATTGCCCAACTGAAAGTAATCAATGCCTGCAACATCTTGATAAGACCTGATGGATCCTATTTTGGTTCCTCATATGGACCCTATTATCATTACTATGAGGATCAATAATTTTGATGTTGAAAGATTTTACTTGGATACAAAAGCAAATTCTAACATCCTCTTCATTGATCTACTGAAGAAAATCAAAGTCTAGAGATCCTCGTTAACATAGGTTTTGGGGGTCCACATATGGAGTAAGAAGAGACAAGGTACCTACACTCGAGATGGTCAAACTGCCCTTCATGTTGATGGGCACTAGGGAAGATGGGAAAGTTATATATCACTCTACACATCGGATTCTTAGCTCTGGACATGTTATCGTCATATAATGCCATCATTGACAGGCTAGCGTAGTATAATTTCACATTTAACCTAATGTTAAATGACTAATGGTGGTTCTTGCAACACACACAGGGGGCACCATTATATATGTAGACTAGGTATTAGTATGAAAAAGCTATGTTGCGAGCCCACGAGCTCCCCGAGACAACAAATAAAAGCTACTTAAACTAAAGAAGATGAAGAGCCCCATGATAATGAATTAAGTGTGCCCCTGTCAAAAGACTCAAATGAGATGGAAATAGCCTTAGGCAAAGTTATAAAGATTGGGAAGGACCTTCCCCCATAGGTAAAAAGTTTGTTTGTTGAATTTTGGTGCATTGATATGGATATATTTGAGTGGTCTCCTAATATATGCTAGGCATAAACCTTGAGGTCATCACGCATAAACTAGAAGTCAACTACTTTGCCTGACTAGTCCAATTAGAAAAGTGGAACATGGCATTGAAAAAAATAGACTTCGCTTGAAAAGAGGTCAAAAGACTATTAGAAGTTGGGATTATCCAATTAGTACGGTATCTCGAATGGTTAGCAAATGTAGTATTGGTAAAAAAAAAAGAACAAAAAGTGGCATATGTGCTTTGACTATATAAATCTGAATGATGCTTATCTGAAGGACCCTCACCCAGTACCTGCCATTGATCAGTTAGTTGATGCCACTCTTCAGTTTAAAATTTTGTCCTTATGAATGCCTTTAGTGGCTACTATCAGATTCGAATAGGCCTTGAAGATGAAGAGAAAATGGCCTTTCCCACTAGTGAGGCAATTTACTAGTACCAAAGGATGCTTTTTCGCTTGAAAAATGTGGGTGCAACCTACCAATGCTTGATGAACAAGATCTTTGTAAAGCAGTTAGGAAAAAAAACATGAAAGTATAAATAGACGGCATAATGATCAAGAGCAGGGTGATAAACTGCCACTTTGATAACCTATGTAAAACTTTTCAAAGGATGAGATAGGTCAACATGAGTTTGAACCCCCGAAAATGGACCTTTGGAGTTGGAGTAGGGAAATTCCTAGGGTATATGGTCTCGGAAAAGGGAATCGACTTTAACCCTGACAAGATCGAAACAATCATGTCAATATTCAACCCATAAAATAAAAAAGACATCCAAAAGTTAGCTAGAAAATTAACAGTACTTGGATACTTTGTATCTCATTTCAGAGATCAGTGCAACCTTTTTTTTTTCTGAATACTCAAGAACGAAGCAGAGTTTGACTGGCCAAAAGAATGCAGAGAGGCCTTCAAGGATATTAAAGAGTACTTATGGTGGCTACCCACGTTGAAACAACTACAACCTGATATACCTTTAATCTTATATCTAGCGGTCATTGAGGGCTGAATCATTGTTGCTCTCTGATGAGAACAAGGAGCAAAACAATGGCCCATGTATTATATCAGCTTAATCCTCTAAGAAGCTAAATCACAATACCTTATTTTTTATAAAGCTGTCTTCACCTTTATAACAACATCTAGGAAATTGAGGTTGTACTTCCAAATACGTAAAATCATCATACGAACAAAACCTCCTCTAAAAGATGTCTTTCAAAAGCTAGATCATTCAGGAAGATTAGCCAAATGGTGCAATGATCAGGGAGAATTTGACATCTAATATGAACCTTGAATAGTTATAAAGGAGCAAAAATTGGCCAATTTCATCACAGAAATGACACCGACTGAAGTTGGTGATGAAAAACCTAAGCCTAATATCCTACCTTAGGAAATGTACATCGATAGAGCGTTAGGGCCAAAACATCAAGGTGCTGAGGTCGTACTGCGAGGACCAATTGATATGAAGACCATGCCAAGAATAAAGTTAAAATTCCTTGTGGCAAGAAAGAATAGTGTAGTACGAAGCCTTCCTGGATGGGTTAAGAATGGCTAGTTGAGCGGAGGTTATAGGGTATATATATCAAGGGAGATTGTAGGAAATCCATCATGGAGATTGTAGGGTACATATCAAGCCAGATTACTTAAACCCACAAAACATTGAGGTAGGGATCCAGAAGGATGTTAGGGAACTTGTACAATGATGCCACGCCTGTTAGTTTAACTTCTAAATCCAGAGGTTGTTATCTTCTGAGACTTCATTGACTGCCATCCCTTGGCCTTTTTCCATGTGGGTCTTTAACTTGATTAGAACACTTCCTACCACCCTTGGACAGGTGAAGTACTGCATTGTTGCCGTTGACTACTTTACCAAGAAGGTGAAGGAAAAACCCCTAGTGACCAAAACAACCCCCGAAATCATAAAATGTTTATGGAAAGATATAATTTGTTGATTTGGATATCCACGAGCCATTGTTAGAGATAATGGCAAATAGTTTGATAATCAGCAAGTACACATATTCACAAAGGCAAATGGCATCCATCTCTACTTTGTACTACTGGCCTACCCACAGTTGAATGAGCAAGTCAAGGTCATGAATATAAAAATAAAGTAAGGATTCAAAACAAGATTGAATATGGCCAAGGGAAAATAAGCAGAGGAGCTATTTAGTGTCTTATGGGACTATAGAACAACTCCTTGAAAGCTAACGAAAGAGAGTCTTTTTGCCTTAGTCTATGGAACAAATGCCCTTATACCCATTGAAATTATATACCCTACTTTATAGATGTTGATGTTTGATAGTGAGGTAAATAATAGTTTAAGGCTAGGCTAGCAAGCAATGAGTAGCTTTGGCCCAGGTGGGAAGATCAAGCAGAAAAAGATCAAAGTGAAAGGAATGACCATTTTTAGGCAGAATTAACAAAAAGAAATTTAAGGCATAGAGCATTGAAGGCTAATTAAGACAGACTGTGCTTAGGTAATAATAAAGTTAAAGATGTAGTCTACGAGTTAATGGATGCGGGAGGTAGGGTAATACTTAGGACCTACCATTCTGATGATCTATGTCCTTATTTTGTATGAATGAACATCAATAAAATGAAGGTGTCCATGCCATTTTCTTTAATATGTGATTATTGTAGCTAATTAACAAAAAAAAAATGATGCCCTAGAATGAAGACAACTAGAGGTTTGTAAGAGGGCCAAATGAAGCAATGATGAATAATAGCCATTAGGAGGATGACCCTCTAACTTGAATGAGGCTAGCTAAAATGAAGGCCAAAAAAGCCATTGAAGTAATGAACTTAGAAAAGCATTCAACCTACTAAAGGCTCCCAAAATGCATGCTAAAGACTACAAAATCAAAAGAAACAAGCACTACTAGTCGATCCCAAATGACAAGAATTAAATGATGAGCACAAAAAGATTAGCGAAGAAATTTCATTAAGACTACTAAATTTACAAATGCAATAAAATCTTTACAATTTTTTTTATGACTACCCTAAAAACAACAAAGAGCTACAAACCATAAACTAGTAGGGAAGCGTGAATCAGATGTCGGGTTGAACCCGAGAGGGAACCCAAGGCAGATATTGGTGGGGAACTACAAATCATATGATTGTGGTGAGGGCTGGGGACCATTGGTACTGAGCTTGTGGAAGTAGTGTATGCCAACCCTAGCTATGATGGTACTTGTTAGAGCACCTCATTTGACTTTCCCAAAATACCTAGGGTGGTATTTGTTGAAAAGGATTCTATGATCCCGATACCTAAAATTCATTTTTGAGCTGTGCTTCCGATATCTGTGGCAACCAAAGCCTCTTCGAATAACACTGCCTCTACCATGTCTTTCTTCAACCATGTGTTGAAGGCCAGACCTAGCTCCACATAAGTAGATAAGAATGATAAGTTGAGGTTTATGTGCTTCTGGTTGACCTAAGAGTGATAAGAAGAAAAACCCTCATAGAATTTCCCAAAGGCCTCATTGCCAAGCCTCACTTCCATCACTCTAGTGGCTGGTAGAAGCTTTTCATGCAAGTAGTGGCCTTCTAACGAAGCTCCAAGTGTAACCCTATAGCTCCTAGATTGCTCTGTTCACTGAGATGGCCTTATTGGAAAAGGAGGAGGGCATCACCCTATTTTAGCTAGCATTGCCTTTAGGAGCCATCAGATCCAGATGGACATTTTTCTCAACATCTAATTTTTTTTTTCAAGGTGCCCTTACTAGGCCTTCAATGACTAGAACTTATCACAATTTAGCCTTTTTCTCTCATTTTCCTTATCAGTGGTCTCGAACAACTCATGGAACTTCTGGCCCTACTTGCCAATGAATTTGTACCATTTCTCTAGCTCCCCTTAAAGGTTTTTCACCTCCTTAGATAGGCTTTCTGACCTAGAATTCTACTTACCTAGTTCCTTATTGAGGTCAAATTGGAGAACTTCAGGTTGTCCATTAGGGTATAAAGGGCCTTCACCTTCACCTCATGAGTGACGACCCTCTCATTGATGGCATAAGTGATGATGGCCTTCTACAGAGAAACAAGATTAGTAGAAGCTTGCGTGAGAAAGAATGCTTTGGAAATAGTAGAAGGCATACTCGAGAGAAGTTTAGCTGCAACATTCATCATTTACGCCTCATTGTTCCTGAGAGGGTAAGCCAATTGATGATGATCATGGGGGCTTCAGGGCCTCCAGGACCCTGTGGGTGACATCATTCATTTCCTTCAGGATGGTCTCCTCAATGCCTACCACCCATTGTGGGTAGTTGATCCGATGCTGTCCCCTTGTCCGTTAGACCCTTTTTTTGAGCCTACCTTTAATTAGAGAATAGGTTTTGCAAATGGAAATAGTGATCGATCTCAACCAAGGATAACAGCCCCCTATGAGGGGGGCATATTAGGTGAGCTAGGTAGAGTCCCACTAGCTAGTGCCTTTTATGGAATGAGCTCTGCAGGAACAATGGCAGGGGGAGGGGGAAGAAGAGCAGTTGCTACTTAGGATACTATGGTTATTAATTAAATTAAAACTACATTTTATTTATTAAAAGTAATCTTAATAAACTATTATAGAGATTTTAAGGGGTTCATTCCCCTTGGCTTGTTTCATGGGAGAAGTTGGTTGAAAAGTTCTACAATAGTCACAGAACAACGTCAGATTGATGCCATCGAGAAAAGGAAAATAGCCAAGAGAAGAAGGTATATTGTTGCTCATACTCTTGGAAGTTTTGGCTAACTTAAATGCTGAAGGATGAGCCGTCTTTTTGACCAATTGAAGGCTTTTTTTCTAAAGCAGACTCTTCCAAGTGCAACATGCTGACTTGGAAGCAAAGGTCGTAGAGATGTCCCTAGCGGCCCCTGTGGCATGTCTAGCCTCTGCTAGAAGGATTTAAAGTTTCCAAGCGTCAGTGAACCCGTCAGTAATGCTTCTACAGCTCTGTATGTACTCCTAAGCGCGGTTACCCATGTCTACATGAAAGGTAAAAATATCAAAATAACCTTAATAAAAGAGACAAGTGATAAAAATAAGCATGAAATGAGTACGACTATCACAATCCTGTAGACCTCATTGAGCTTTGAAGGCCACCTTAAAGGACTTTATTAGTGAACCATTTTTGCCTAATGACCATTCACAAGGGCTCTCTATGTTAGGATAACATAAATGGGCTCAGCTAATCCTTTCCCATTAGAATGTGGAATTCATAATCTTTGTGTAGGATATTGACAACAGTCTCGAATAATTTTCATTTTGAACCATGAACTCTAGCCATGCGAGGAGACCATGGTAATATCTATGCTCTTCAAAGCCTTCAAACCTAGTAGGGGACTTTGGTGAATGTGCACAAAAAACTGCATTCCAGCGTCCTTGGAGTGAAGAAAAATTAATCCTTCCGGTCAGCCCATTATTGCTTGTAGAAAATGAAGAGGCATGACTTGTTGCCCCATTGGTTGATGGGAGCAATGTAAAAGAAGCATGAATTTTTCTTCAACTTCAACATAAAGAATTAAAGGAAAAACTCCAAGAGAGGGTCTATCATAGCCATTTTGCAGGAAATGATGAAGGCATTAATGTGAGTGAAGGAATTGGGGGCCAACTATGTGGGTGACGCCTAGAAATACTCACAAAATTGTTACATTAGAGGATGTGGAAGAAACCAAAGCCCAGCATGGAGTTGCTCCATAAAGACCGTAAGAATGTCAGTATCAACATTGGCCTCAGGATGGCCTTCATCCTTTATTGCTTTGGACTTCTTCAAAGCAGTCACTATCCTATTGGGCCAGCAAAAACACTTCAAATTTGTGGCGAAGGTACCGACATTTAAGGATGTTTTCGCCTTCCCCATCACTGATAGGTTTAGAGCAAATGTCTCTTTAGAAGAACCCACTTCTACAATAGCTCCTTTATCGGCAGGTTGAGGGGTATGGCTGACGGCAAACCCTTTATGATGCTAATTTAAGAAAAACCATCTGGAACACTAGAGGAAAGGAAGTTGGAGCAAACGATGGAAGGGAAATAAGAAACAAGCAAAAGAAGCACAACCCAATTTAGAATTATGAGGACCAATAAAAAAATTACTAAAAATAAACAGGCAAAGATAGAAAAAAACTGGAGTTACCAGAAAAATCAATTACCTTACTAAAAGTTCATGAATAAAGAAAGAAGGAAACAGAAAACTGAAAACTCCCAACACACCAAGTATGAGCAAGAAAAGGCTTCCTAAAGATGAATGAATCTTAGAACTTAGTCATAACTCGAAGTAGAAGGACTAAAAACTTGAGTGGGAAGATGATAGCATGGCAAGATAAAAGAAAAAAATGGTTTAAATCCTAGCTTATTTATAAGCAAAGAAAAGACCTTTGAATTACCTTATCAGAAACTGCTATAATTATGATGAAATATTTGAGTGAATAAATGACTGACACATGGCAGTAGATAGCAGTTAGAAGAGTTACACCAGTCATTTCTCTAGAAGAGCCTTAAATAGATTTCACTTCGACTCTTAAACAACCTTTGCACTCACCACACGTCACAAGATGTATAGCTATCAACAACTTAGGACAATATCATGATGTATTAGAAGGCGTCCACTAGAAGGCATCCGAAGAGGCATCATATCTTCCGAATAGAGCCTTTTAGGACATCTTGTTGAAGGATAGGCATGGTATCCCACCCAAATAGCAACGCATTAAGGATAAGGGATGCCCAATGGAAATGACACCATATGCTTACCCCCCTTAGAAAATTTGGTGCCCAAACTCATATTTTTAAGGGAAATGGAGTTATTGATACCATACGGGCCTAAAATAGGCCTATAATAAGAATGACCAAGTCTAAACAGTCGAAGAAGCCCATGCCTAGAAATCCATGAGGCTTAGCATGGAATAAGATAAAGAGAAAATTGGATAAAGATGGTAACAAAATCCCTTTATTATGTGATCATTTCTATAGAAAAGCAGCTTCGATGGTCTCCTTAACCATTATATAAACGGACCCATCTATCTTTTTTTGGAAACTGACTTGATCATTAGAAGTTTTCCCTCGAGAAAACATCATAGGGCTCTAATGTTCTCTTTGAGTGTAGGACCACTAGTTCACCACCTTTAAGGCTAAAAGGCGATCCACTCGGTTGGATTGATACCACTTTGGCTATCAATAATATTCATGATAACATTGTTTAACTTATTTTGCTTAAAAAATAAAATTTCAGTATGTTTATTCTCATTGTACAAATATCTTTTTGGAATCAACTAACTTGATTGGTTCCATATATACAAACTTTACTATTATGAATGATTTATCACACTATTGTGAAAGAAGAAAATTGGTTTCACAGCTAAACGAAGGGTAAAATTGTAACAATGGAAAATTACTTCCCTCCTACTCCTTTAAGGAATGTGTAAAAACAATGGAAGCTGTATGTTGCCTATACCCTTTTAATTAGAGTAAATTTCATAAATGATCCCTAACCTTTAACTATTGTTTCCTTTTAGTCCCTAATCTATTAAATGTTCTGTTTTGGTCCTAAAACTATTAAAAATTTTCATTTTAGTCCTAAATCTATTAAAAATATTTCATTTTGGTCCCCGTTGAATGAAATATGTTAACTTAAAATATTCATCTGATAAAAAAATTTTAAATTATAATTTTAACTATTCAGTAACTGTCTTACAATAAATTTAATCTATATAATAATTTTTATAGTTAATAGAAAATTCAAATCATATTTTTTTTTCTTTCTATTAATTGAACTTATTTTATTTAGAAAGAAAAAATTATTAATTTAAATTATTTATTTGCTATCAAAAAATATTAAACTGCTTAAATTTACTAGAACACAGTTATTGAATATTTAAATTAAAATTTTAAAAATTTATTTCAGACAGTTATTTTGAGTTAATGAATTTCATCTGGTGAGGGACCAAAACCAAACAATTTTAGTAGGTTAAGGACCAAAACAAAATATTCAATAGGTTAGGGACTAAAATGAAATGACAATTAAAGGTTAGGGACTATTTACGCAATTTACTCCTTTTAATTACTCTATATAAATAAAGTGAGATCATGACCCCTTCCCGACCTTCCCCTTAATTAGTGTATCCAAACAAAGTCTAATGGTACAATGTGATGATGAGGATAAACTAACACAGTGAATGATGGAACAGAGATGTCACTCGACACTAGCAAACTTATGCTGAAAGTTGGTTCTGCTACATAAACCCTTCAATGAATGATGAATAACAACCACCCAGGGTGAGAAAGACACAAATTCGAGCCTCAAATCTCTAAATAAGTTATAAGAGGCATAATACAAAAGGTTTACAAGAGGGCTAAATGAAGCAATGACGGATAATAGCCATTAGGAGGATGACTTTCTAACCTGAATGAGGCTAGCTAAAATGAAAGCCAAAAAAGTCATCGAAGTAATGAACTCAGAAAAGGATTTAACCTACTAAAGGCTCCCAAAATGCATGCTAAAGACTACAAAATCAAAAAGAAACAAGTCCTACTAATCGATCCCAAACGACAAGAATTAAATAATGAACACAAAAAGATTAGCGAAGAAATTTCATTAAGACTACTAAATTTACAAATGCAATAAAATCTTTACAAATTCTTTTTTATGACTACCCTGAAAACAACAAAGAGCTACAAATCAGAACCTAGTAGGGAAGCATGAATCAGATGTCGGGTTGAACTGGAGATGGAACCCAAGGCAGATATTGGTGGGGAAGTACAAATCATATGACCATGGTGAGGGTTGGGGACCATTGCTACTGAGCTTGTGGAAGTAGCACATGCCAACCCTAGCTATGATGGTACTTGTTAGAGTACCTCATTTGACTTTTCCAATACCTAGGGTGGTATTTGTTGAAAAGGATTCTATGATCCCGATACCTAAAATTCATTTTTGAGCTGTGCTTCCGATATCTGTGGCAACCAAAGCCTCTTCGAATAACACTGCCTCTACCATGTCTTTCTTCAACCATGTGTTGAAGGCTAGACCTAGCTCCATATAAGTAGATAAGAATGATAAATTGAGGTTTATGTACTTCTGGTTGACCTGAGAGTGGCAAGAAAGGAAACCCTCATAGAATTTCTCGAAGGCCTCCTTGCCAAGCCTCTTTTCCATCACTCTAATGGCCGATAAAAGCTTCTTCATGCAAGTAGTGGCCTTCTAATGAAACTCTATGTGTACCCCTGTAGCTCCAAGATTGCTCTGTCCACTAAGATGGCCTTATTGGAAAGAGAGGAAGGCATCACCCCATTTTAGCTAGCATTGCCTTGAGGAGCCATCAGATCTAGATGGACATTTTTCTCAACATCTGAATTTTTTTTTTCAAGAGCCCTTAACTGGGCCCTCAATGACTAGAACTTATCACAATCTAGCCTTTCTCTCTCTTTTGCCTTCTTAGTGGTCTCGAATGACTCATGGAACTTCTGGCCCTACTTGTCAATGAATTTGTACCACTTCTCCAGCTCGCCCTAGAGTTTTTTCACCTCTTTAGATAGGCATTTTGAGCTAGAATTCTCCTCACCTAATTCCTTATTGAGGGAAGCATTGGAGGACTTTAGGTTGTCTATTAAGGTATAAAAGGCCTTTACCTTTACCTTGTGAATGGTGACCTTCTCATTGATGGCATAAGTGATGATGGCCTTCTACAGAGAAAAAAGATTAGCAGAAGCTCACGTGAGAAAGAACGTAGTGGAAATAGTAGAAGGCATACCCAAGAGAAGTTTAGCTGCAACATTCATCACTTACGCCTCATTGTTCCTGAGAGGGTAAGCCAATCAATGATGATCATGTGGGCTTCAGGGCTTCCAGGACCCTGTTGGGGACATCACTCATAACCTTCAGGATGGTCTCCTCAATGCCTACCACCCATTGTGGGTGGAAAAGTTGATCAGATGTTGTCCTCTTGTCCGCTAGACCTTTTTTTTTTAGCCTACTCCCAATCAGAGAATAGGTTCTCCAAATGGAAATAGTGATCGACCTCAACCAAGGATAACAGCCCCTTATGAGGGAGGCCTATTAGGTGAGCTAGGTAGAGTCCCACTAGCTAGTGCCTTTTGTGGAATGAGCTCCACAGGAACAATGGCAGGGGGAGGGGCAAGAAGAGCGGTTGCTACTTAGGACACTATGGTTATTTATTAAATTAAAACTACATTTTATTTATTAAAAAAAATCTCTAAATAAGTTATAGGAGGCATAATACATGGACAATGAACAGTAACACAAATAGGACATGCTTGTTACTACTTGAAACAAGGGTATACTCAGAATTTCGATTATAACGCATTTATAGGATAGGAAGCATATTTGACAAAACCTATGAATAAACTCAATTATATGAACTAAAGAATCATTTTATGTATAATAATTGGCGATATGTTGAAAAAAAATGAACCAAGGTTGGTCTAACCCATTCCTACCAACCAAGTGTGTTTAAAGAAAGGAAAACGTTAGAGGTGTTCATTCAACCCCCAAATCGACTACTCGAATCAATGCAATCCAATTGAATTTTAGATTTTGTGCGGATTTGGGTATTTAAAGTAACTATTCAATATATAAGCGGGTATGGTTGCAAAGACTTCTAAAACCCGCATAACCTGGATTGACCCTATTGAAATGTGGTATGAAGTTTTTTCTAATACTCAAAAGCATTACAAGTACAAAGTATGATAATTTATCTTGGAAAACTTGGGGAGTAAAGTGTAGGTATGGCTACGAGGTAGATCGGGCACTGAGCCACCACATCCATTGCCTGCCTACTAGACCCGACAGGCAAAAAAAGATGCCCATGACCATCACATGTGGATCACAGGCTCCCCACGGATTGCCCATGAAATTGATGACATGGCTATGGTGGACTTGTTGTTGGCGCTCATTAGACAACAACAATGGTAGGGAGCGAAAAATAGTAGCGGCAAAAGGTCCCTAGACTTCTTCTCTACATCACTTTTTCAATTGGGGTCACTGACCAGCAAATAGGATAATTTTGGGGGGGGGGGGGATTTTGGTGGTTGTAGAGGCAGGGAGATGGTTTGACCAAAAGATGAAGAAGATGGGACAAGGTTAAGGCTATAAAAAAAAAGAAGATAAGATGAAGAAGATTAAACTAGGTTCAGCCAAAAAAAGAAGATGATGAAAGGAGGAGGTGACAGGAGTAGAAAAAGTTTAGGGTTTGATTTATATTGTTTGTTAATCCACACTTAATCACTTAAGTTACATATTTGTTTCATGTCAGTCTATTATTGTGACAAGTTATAATTAAGCCATTCATAAACAGAGGGAAACTGTGGGCGGGTTATAGGGAGTGGCAAGTCTACCCATAGGGCAAAATTAAAATTTGTGCCCTGCAGATGAGTGAAATTTTCATCAAATGCCAACAATCTGTGGGTTAGGTATTTGTGGGTGGTGTATTTCACCCGACCCACTGTTATCCCCAGTGAAGTGTTTGCCTACATAAAACTTGAAGGGCTCAAGCTACAATTCAACCACTTTTTAGGTTGCCTGATTTTCGGGAGTGCAACGCCACTTAAGTCTCAGATGGGGGTGTCCGCACACTTAGCTGGCAGAGCTGGTAATCGAAAACGTAGTATGGAGTTGCAAGTTAGCTCGCTAATAGCTTTCTTTGTAACTAAGGAACAAATAACAGTCATGATCTTTTAATATGAACAATTTAGCAGTAAACTACTCAATTTTAAGTTGTAAAAAAAAAAAAAAACTTACAGATCAAGTCGCTGGGATTTACTGCATTAAAGTGCAATATATAAAACCTGCAGAGTTCTGTAGAAAATTGCAGTTTTGGCCCCTTTTATTCAAAATTGAAATGGAGTTATAGGCTGAAGTTTTACAGCAAACTAGTTAATTATATACTATCTGCTGGAACTTTCAGATTTTAAAAAACTTATGCAAAAGGCATGATTCATGAAGTGTCAAAACTCAAAAGTTGGTCGACTGTACTTTTGGTTTATAAAATCCGGTTTGCTGTTAAGTTGTGTTTTAAAGTTTGTAAATGAGAATTTTTTAGTGTAAAATCAGACTCGTTTTATTTGTAAGGCCTAGTTTAAATTTTTATTTTATGTTATTGTGTGTTGACTTATAAATTTTTGGGATAATTATAATTTGCTCCCTGAAGTTTAGGTAAAATTACACTTTACCCCTCTTATTTGAGAAATATATACTTTGCCCCTACCTTTTTAACACAGTCCAATAGTAACTTATGAAATCTTAATTTAGATATTATATTAGTCATCTTTCAATAATTTCAATTTATATGAAATTTTTTTATAGTTAATTGATATTTTAAATTATCAATTTTTTTGTCTGTATTTCTTTTAGTTTTTAAAATAGTATTTTTTGAATGTCAATTAATTATAAAAAAATATTATATAGATTGAAATTACTTTAAGATGACAACTATATAGTCTAAATTAAGATTTCAGAAGTTGCTGTTATACTGTATTTAAAAAAAAGAGATAAAGTGTATATTTTTTAAACAATGAGTAAAGAGTAACTTCATATAAACCTCAGAGGTCAAATTGTAATTAACTCTAACTTTTTTTCTTGGATAGAAATTATTTTATTCTGCAGGAGAATATGAAATTCTAATCATACTAAATTGACTTGAACCATAGTTCATGTTATTTGAATTTTAATTAAATTTTAGGTTATGCTTGTTAGGTCGGTATTAGATTGGACAACCTAATCAAGCAAGTGGGTTGGGATAGATTTTGCTTGAATACGATCATACTCACCTCATAAAACACCACTTAATTGAACAAAAGAAAAAATAAAATAAAATAAAATGAAAAATGACGCATCATATTCTTTAGATGCATCCTCTCGCTATTTTTAGAAATCAATAACCACATGTCATATTACTTCAATTTGATTTCCTGTTAACATTGTGGGTCGCGCAATGGTATAAAGCCAAAATTGTCCTTTTGGAGTTGTTTGAGTTTTTAAACCCTATATAAGTGTTTAGATTAAATAATTTATTAAACTTTAATAATTTATTAAGATTTACTAATTTATTAAATTTAGAGTTTGGGGACCAAAATGAGACAAATAAAGGTTAGGAACTCTAAGTGTTTCTAACTTATGAAATTTAAGTTGAACTTATTGCTATAAATTTTCATTATGTTTTAAGATAATGAAGAAGTAACATATAAGTCCATGAGGTAATCCTTGCATAAAAAATTTTACAAAAAATAAGAAATAATTAAAAATTAATAAAATAATTGGAAGAATGATTGCAAGTTTATAATTTATGTTTCCCATTCCCCAACAAAAATCTAGTCTTTTCGTACGAGCTTGTCTCCTTCAAATCGATGACATGGAGCTGATGATGTGGCAAGTTGATGACAAGTGGCAAAAAAAGAATACCATTGATAAGAAATTAAGATTGAAACTACCTCCACTTGGTAATAAAGATCTATATCTACCCCCAATGGGGAAAAAGCTCCAGCACTTATTGTCGGTTGGGTTGGCGTGCTCGGATACGTACGGGCCACCAGAAAAAGGCTCAAATTCAAAAAACTAAAACACAAAAAATATATTTTTTATTTTTAAAGAAAATAAGTGGATAACAGATTTTCGGCAAAACGCAAAATAAAGCAAAGTATTTGCACCGAGTCGCCGATCTAAACTAAAGTGTTCCTCGGTAGGTGTTATCTCCCTGAACAAAAACCTCCAATCTCCATAGCCCCGCTTTCTCTATCCCTCTCTCCAAGTTTGGATCTTGAAATCTTCATCCAACAACCCCCAGCTCTCAGCGATTTTTCTAAAGGGTAGCGAGAAAGCTTAGGTTTTGGCAACGGTTGGATTTAGAAATTTGAAGTTTTCAAAGTTTGATCTTTTGGGGTTTGGTTTCGCTGTCTGAGAGAGGGCTGGTGGGGAGTGGTTCTAGGGAGGAATTTGCTGAATCGTGATCCGGAATAGGCCTAGGTGGGTTCAATGTGGATGTTCTTTCTGGCTTTCTGATCTGCAGGACTTTGTTGGATTCGCTCGGCTGTTTAACCGTATTCCTTTTTCTATTGAGGGGAACCAAGATCGAAATTTTTAGCTTTTAATTTTGATATGCTTCGAGATCAGCTCAAGAGGGTTAGTTCGTTTCTCTCTTTTTTTTTTCCCAAAATTTTCTCTTGTGCTAATTTTTTTTCCCTTAATGGCCAAATCTTGGAGAATGTAGCAGACTGAGGATTGTGGTCCGCATTTTTAATATATTATTGAGAACAAAATATTTTTCTGCAAGGCTTTGTTGCCTCTCTCTCCAGTCCATTCACAGATGAATTTGATGGTTCTGTCTGGGTTCTGAGTTTTTGGTATGCTTGTTCCCTGAGACTAGGAAGCTTGTATGTGACACAATTTGCCAAGAAAATAAAACTGAAGCAGATGAAACTTTATGTTGATTGAGCAATAATAAAGATTTAAGGAATGATATTATGGCAGAAAGTTTAAGAACTCATTTCATTCATCTAAACGAAGATAACAGAAAGTATAGTTTACACAACTCCTGGCCTTTTTATTGGGTTACTGGATTGGGTACAATGTTGAATGCAGCTTCTTGAATACAATTCTATGTGGGGTGATCATGGATTTCACCTTTTAGCTTTATGTGACTGTCTTGTTCCTCGACCAAGAATTGGGCTGCATGCGAAAATTGGAATCTTTATAATGTTTTGAGTTTATTCCTGTCGTGGTTTTGGCGAGATGCTTAATATTCTGTTGATCTTATGGCACATTTGTTTTTTTTTTTTTTTGTTGGGGGGGGGGGGGGGGGGGTGTGTTTGTTGTTCTTTGATGGTATTTTTTTCTGTGCTAATTTTCTTTCCACATGTTTGCAATTAGTGCCCCAGCTTACATCAGCTCTGGAACCTGATTCTGTTTCTTAGAGTGCGTGCTTTTTCGGGATTAGCCCTGTAATTTTATATTCACATTTTGCTTTTTGTTTGCATATTTTTTTGTTATGTAATTATTGCACCTTTTGGGCTGATAAAGCAGGAATAATGCTGCGCTATTTTATTGACCACACAGAATTAGTTAACAAAACTACTTAAACTTTTGAAAGGTTGGCTGATGTAATAATGTTATGTGTTGAGTGCCCATAGCACAACTGTTTTGTACGTTCTCTTTCTCGATCTTCTTTTGCTGAGGATTTCCCAATGTTTTGATGTAATTGGATTTTGATGTTATTATTGCTCTGCTTTCATGGCCTTGTGTTGCTAGTTCTCTATGTTGCTTCTGCCGAATGTGACTGTGGCTTTGTTTGCTCTCTTTTAATCCATAAATATTATCCATAGTCTATATGGTCATAGGATCCCATGCTGCACATATTTAATCAACATCTACCAATTGTTCAGGATCTAAAGGATATGGATTTTTTCACCGAGTATGGTGATGCAAACAGATACAAAATTTTGGAAGTTATTGGGAAGGGAAGCTATGGAGTCGTTTGTGCAGCCATTGACACTCACACAGGAGAGAAAGTGGCAATTAAGAAAATTCATGATATTTTCGAGCACATATCTGATGCAATTCGAATTCTTCGGGAAGTCAAACTGCTTAGGCTATTAAGGCATCCTGACATAGTGGAAATTAAACGCATAATGCTACCTCCTTCAAAGAGGGAATTTAAAGACATATTTGTTGTTTTTGAGCTGATGGAGTCGGACCTTCACCAAGTGATCAAAGCTAATGATGACTTGACCCGTGAGCATCATCAGTTTTTCCTTTACCAGATGTTGCGGGCTTTGAAATACATGCATACAGGTGGATACTTACTCATCTGCATTTTCCATTTGTATTTATGTTGTGGTCAGATGTTTGTTGGAGAATGGCTGTGCCTGAGTTAGATTTCAAGCTTGTAATGAACCCCTAATCTTTTTGTTTTTTGTTGCAGCTAATGTTTACCATCGAGATCTTAAGCCAAAGAATATTTTGGCAAATGCCAATTGCAAGCTAAAAGTTTGTGATTTTGGCTTAGCAAGAGTTGCATTTAGTGATACACCGACCACAGTGTTTTGGACGGTATGCAAAGCTTCGGTGTACTTATCCACTATTTTTTCTGGATATAAGAACTCATTTATATGGGCTTTCATGTTGGACCACAGGACTATGTTGCTACAAGATGGTACAGGGCCCCAGAGCTTTGTGGATCTTTCTTTTCTAAGGTATGACTCGCTTCCTTTTCTTGCCTCAAGCTCTCACTTTTGAGATTGAAAGCCAAGCTGACCAAAATGTGATACAAGTTTTGTGGTTTTGCTATCGCTCTTTTCTCATATTTTTACAAGTATATGCTACTGAAATATGTAGCTTTTTTGTTTCCTAATCATGGGATTTGCATACTTTGCTCTTATTGTTTGGTTTGGTCAATGCCTTCTCAATGACCTAAGCAGTTGATTGTATTCTTTGTTGTGAACTCTACTGCACATAATATGGACTATCAGTGGATAACTGTGTTTTTAGTTGTCTTTCCTTGATTAACTGTCCAAAGTGAAAATGTTCAAATGTACTGCCTTTTTGTGACTATGGGAAGGGTATCTGGAAGTTCTGCCATTGTAAGCTGAAAGAAAAATTATATGATTACTAGTAAAATGATATGTATAGGTTAGTTTATTGGAGCTCTGTTATATTTTTTTCCTATGAATATAGCTCTAGATGCAAGAGAAATTTCCCATGTTCCTACAGAGAGTCTCTTTCTTTTGACTGTCTGTATGAACCGAGCCAGTAGAGAAGTGAATTATTATCTACAGATTGTTTAAGTGATTTATAGTAAGCAGTAATTCCTAGATTAAAACAATTGTTGTTCAGGGAGGACTATGAACTCTCCTGGCAGTTGATTATCTGTCTTCCAGGTAATTGTGTCAGGTTATGTCCGTCTTCTTGGCATGTTTAACATGCTATTGGAATTTCTAATTTTACTTGTGTGTAATTTGCATTTTTGCTTTTTGGCAGTACACTCCAGCCATTGATATTTGGAGCATTGGCTGTATCTTTGCTGAGGTTTTGACGGGAAAGCCACTGTTTCCTGGTAAAAGTGTCGTCCATCAGTTAGATTTGATTACCTCTCTACTTGGCACGCCTTCACTGGAAACCATCTCTGGAGTATGAATCTGGCTCTCTTCTTGTTTTGGTTGCCTTCTTGGGTCACTTAGCTTCTAGATCATGGAATTTACCTGAATTTATTTAGGTACGAAATGAGAAGGCAAGGAAATACTTAATGGAAATGAAGAAGAAAAATCCCGTACCATTTGCAGAAAAATTTCCTAATGCAGATCCAGCGGCGCTCCGCTTGTTGCAGAAACTTTTGGCATTTGATCCAAAAGATCGTCCGACTGCCACTGAGGTTGTCCATTTTCAATTGTAGCGTTTTATTATCTATTTGTGTTATGCTGGCGATGCTTTGAAGCTGACTGTTGAATGTATCTTATCCAAAGAATGTCCATTTTCTTTGATAGCTTATCTTGAATGGTCATTTATTTATTTATCTTTTTGTTTTCCTGTTGTCTAGGCTTTGGCAGATCCGTACTTTAAGGGACTAGCTAAAATTGAGAGAGAACCGGCTTGTCAACCAATATCTAAATTAGAGTTTGAGTTTGAGAGGCGGAGAATGACAAAAGAGGACATCAGGGAGCTGCTATACAGGGAGATCTTAGAATACCATCCTCAACTGCTGAAAGACTACATGAATGGGAATGACGGCGTTGGTTTTCTTTATCCAAGGTTGCTAGTGCTTTTGTAAATGATCAGTTCTTCAGCTCATATGACTTTTCCTTTGCTCTGGGATTAACCAATTTGATTATTTCAGTGCCATTGGGCAATTTAGAAAGCAATTCGCATATCTGGAGGAAAATGTTGGTAGAAGTGTTCCAGTGATTCCTCCCGAGAGGAAACATGTATCCCTTCCAAGGTATTTCAGATCACCATCACCAACTTGAGCATCTTTCCTCCATGATGAAAGTCTTCAGATAGTTCACCTATTTCTCAATATTGATTGCTGAATAATTCATTTCGTTTTATGTGTAGGTCTACAGTTCACTCGAATACAATACCTCCTAGTACGCAGGCAACTTCGGCTGTTTATGAGAACCGGCAGGTTACTGAAGAGGCTTCGAGAAGTAGGTTAACTGATGCAACTCCTATGAATATAATCAGACCTTCACGGCCACCACCTAGGGTACCGACAGGTCTGTATTACGCTTCTTCCAATCACTGCCAAAGTACGAGTGCTATTTTTGTAGCAATTTTCAGCAGAAACTTACCTTCTGCTCTGTATTGAGGCTGGTTTCTCCAATTGTTGGTATTTAAGATTAATATTTGTCTGACTGAACTATTTTTCCCCCTGCACAGCAAAGCCAGGGCGAGTGATTGGACCACTTATGCCATATGAAAATGGCAAGACGGGGAAAGAAGCTTATGATGCTAGGATGTTTTGCAGAAATGCAGTTCTTCCACCACCAAATGTTTCTCCGCATTTACTTGGTTCCAACACGGTGAACCACGAGAAGATGGGACTTCCGGGTGGAAGGGATGCACTTGGCAAACCTCACCATCCACAGAACTACAGCGGTGGAAAACCAGCCCTGGGCTCGGTCATTGAGATTAACACCAACCCTTACTGTCAGTCACAGGCGAAACTAGACCAACTAAGCGATCGCATGCCTATCGACGCAAAACTGTTGCAGGCGCAGTCGCAGTTTGGTGCGGCAGGTGCAGCTGCTGTTGCGGTGGCTGCTCATCGGAAGTCTGCGACCATGCAGTATGGATTGTCGTAGGAAACTGTTGACGTGTTCATTAGTACGAAATTGACACTTCAAATCGTAGGTTAAGCTTATGTCTTGTCGGTATTGTAGTGGCGTCTTGTACCATTGAATTATATCGGTCAAATAATTCAATAAAAGCTATGTCCCTACTTGTGCATTTTGTTTGTTCCATTGAGTTTTGGAGTTGTTCAAAGTGGACAAGGGCAAAAGGGGTTTCAGAAACATAATTACTATTTGAAAAGCACAGAATAGACTGTTTAGTTAATTAACAATGCAAGTAGTCAAAGGGTTCAAATTTGACATAGCCAAGAATGCCTCGGGATTAGTGGATGAAGTTTATGAAGATGCCATTAGTACAAAGGAGAAATAGACGTTGCCGTAGCAGACACATGTGTTTGTGAAAGGTGGAGAGATTTGAGCTCAAATAATCTCTTAATATTGCTTCCAATTCCAAGAATTTGTCCTATTTGCAGATCCTGAACCTGACAACCCGAAAGAAAATGTAATAGTAAGTCCAAGGTCACAAAGTTGGCTAATGGATATAAGATTGAAGGTTGAGTTTGGAACAAGTTGTGTTTTAGGTAAACTAACATTTAGAGTTAGGTAAACTAATATTTAGAGTTTTTACATCTCCGGTGTAGATGACTACCATATTTTGTGCCATTAGCAGCGTGTGTAGAAGGGAGGGAAGGATTTGGAGTTTTAATACACATAATAGAGGAATTTGAAGTCACGTGATTGTAACATGAGGAGTCAAAGAATTAAGATGAATTATCAGGTTTGGTAGACAAAGCAGAGTCAATAAATGACTTGCAGAAATCATCTTTAGTTATAGAAGAAACTTCAGCGTTTGAAAAGTTTTGATTCGCGATCCTTCAATGTGGTGGCTGATATGCTTCTGATTTTTCCAATGTATGGCAATCTTGCTGGTTGCCGATGAAGATTCAGAAATGTAAGTGAACAAATCGAATGATTTAAAGAACTATAGGGACCAGCACTGGGATTTTTCCCAGTCCCAACAAAAGTAATCCACCTCTCCTCGTTTTCAATCAAAACAGAGAGAACAGAGACCGAGACCAATTGACGGTGGCCGTGCCGGTGATGGTGACGGTAGAATTGTCAAATTTGAAGGTTTCAAAGATTGACCTTCTGGGGTTGGGCTCTGTTGTCTGAGGTCAGTGGATCAGATTGCTATCCTTTTTGTTTAGTTGCAGGAATGTTATTCGAACTCCGAACGATTGTTCGTGCAATAAGATCTAGAAATCAGTATAGGTGGCTTCATTATGAATCTGAGCTGGGTTTTGTATCTTCGAACCCTGTTTCGAGTTTGGCACACAAAGGGGCTCAGAAAAGTGTAGCAATTTTCTGGGATTTGGATAACAAGCCCCCGAATTCAGTTCCTCCATATGAGGCTGCTTCGAAGCTGAAGAAGGCTGCGTCAGCATTTGGTGAGGTTAGGCAGATGGTAGCTTATGCGAATTGTCACGCATTTAGTTATGTGCCTCCAGTTGTTAGGGAGCAAAGGAGGGAGAGGAAATTGTTGAATCAGTTAGAGAATAAGGGCGTGATTAAGCCAGTCGAGCCCTATTTTTGTGGGGTTTGTGGGAGGAGATTTTACAATAATGAGAAGCTTGTGAATCATTTTAAGCAACTTCATGAGAGGGAGTATAGGAAGAGGTTGAGTCAGATAGAGTCTGCCAGCGGGAGTAGGAGAGTGAAACTGGTGGCCAAGTATTCGATGAAAATGGAGAAGTACAAGAATGCTGCAAGGGATATTCTGACTCCCAAAGTAGGTTATGGTTTAGCTGGAGAATTAAAAAGGGCTGGATTCTGGGTTAGGACTGTGTCAGACAAACCGCAGGCTGCTGATGTTGCACTGAGGGATCACATGGTGGATGTGATGGACAGGCGGAGAGCGGAGTGCTTGGTGCTTGTGTCGGATGATTCTGATTTTGCGGATATTCTGAGGGAGGCGAAGCTAAGGTGTGTAAAGACAGTGGTGGTGGGGGATATTAGCAGTGGGTTACTGATGAGAGTGGCCGATACTGGGTTCTCATGGGGAGAAATCTTGATGGGAAAGGCTAAGAAGGAGGCTGTGACAGTTTTGCAACGGTGGGAGGATAGTGATGTTCTGAAGAGATTGGAATGGACTTATGATCCAAAAGAGGAGAGGAAATTGCGTGGTTTTGCAGAAGAGGCTGATGATGGGGACTTTGATTTTGATGTGAAGGACAGTGATGCTGATTTTGTGCACAAGGAAGAGGATGGTGCTTGGTGGGAGCTGGACTCTGATTCTGATCACACGACCTTGAAGTTGTCTAGATGATGATTGGCATGTATGGTTCCTTTTGTTTGCTGTTGGGCTAGCACTATGGCATTTAGTGACACACCAACCCAGTTTTTTGGCCAGTTTGCAGGGCTTTTGGTGCCCTACTTCCCTACTTTTTTTCTGAGAATAGGAAACTGCATTTTTATGGCCTTTTATGTGGATCAAGGGATTGTGTTGCTACAAGATGTTACAGTGCCTTAGAGCCTTGGCCCTTGAGGATCCTTCTTTCCCAAGGTATGGCTTGCTTTCCTTTTCCCACACCTACCTCTTCCTCCTAGATTAGAAGCCAAACGGACCACAATGTGATATGCAGCAGTACAAGCTTGTGTTTTTGCATCTGCTGTTCTCTCATCTTTATCAGTACTGAATATAATAGTTTTTCAGTCAGTTCTTTGATGAGGTTAGCAAACTGTGCCCTGTGCCTTTAGATTGAATATGTTTGCCGAGGACACTGACAATAGATTTACATTCATCCTGCGTTTTGTTCGTTTTATTTTTTTCAGAAAATAAAAGTTTGGAAGGAAAGGACGATCACCGAATTCTGATGCTAAGGTATTGCCACCGGCCAGTTGAAGCTTATGTTGATACTTATTGATCACTAACCAATATGAGACTGTTGCTAGATGGGATTGAATCTAAACATCCATCCTAGGGTCATTCTGGGTACCAAGGTTTTGTGATCGCTCCAAGGTCAGCCCACTGCTGATAAAACTTTGTCCAAAATTTTTTTTTCCTTTTTGATGAAACAAGTTGTAGATTTCTTGTATAACAGACTGAAGCTATGTAAATTTGAGACTTGCTACAGAGTTGTCTTCACTTATTGTTTCTTAAAACTTCTAAACAAGTAGGAAATGGTACTACGAAGGGAACATGCATTCGCCAGTTAAATAATGTTTACTTATTCCTCAAGTAACAGGTTCGGTTCATGAAAAAGCGTATCTATAGACAAAGGCATGCTTCTGACAAAGAAGGAAAAAAAGGATGAAGATAGGCGTTTTCTCCGGTAGTAGCTGCGGCAAGCACATCTTTTCCTTCACCACCTAGGTTGTGACATAGTTCGTTTAACATTAAGTTAGATTAATTTAAAATGATTTATTTTCATTTCTATAGCTTTTCTGTCTAGAACAAAATATCATTTAAAATTTAATATTGTATAGCAAAATGGGCGGAAGATACTTAGATAGAATAAGAAAAAAATTATTGAAAAAGAATATACAACAAAACGGGTATTATAAGAAGAGAGATAAACCTTCCCATGTTCTTAGGCTATAGTTACAGCCTAGGAAAACCTTACAATTTATTCAGCTAACTTCATAAATTGAGTCCTAGCTACCTTAAGCATTGAGCTTAGTCACGGTGGATCCTCATGGCGTCAAGGTAAGATTTTCCATGAAGCTGCCGAGAGAAAAGGCCTTTGTAGTATTCTTCAACTGCAATTCTCTTGAACAGTGCTGGACTTTGCTCTGAAATCAAGCTTGGTGCAGGGCCTAAGTCACCGTCGTACCTTGGGCTGTAGAACGTTGCAATCGAGAGTCTCTCCTGAACGGAGTTCACAGTTGCTCGATGTTCGATGCTCTGATAGGCTCCATTTGTAATAACCTGTTTGCACATCATAGGAACTAAAACTCATCCATCCCAAAAAGTGATTCAACAATAGTGGTAGTGGCATAAACTTCAGTCTTAAATAACTGCTTAAAGTTACGTAAAACTACCAGTTCATGCAAAGTTCATGGCGTCAGAAGTTTTATATCAGACACCCTTCTACCCTCTTACGAGGAAAGGTATGCACACATGCACGACAGAATGAAATGAATAAGATCATGGGAGCATTACCTCTAAAATGTCCCCAATGTTGACAATAAACGCATTTGGGAGGGGTTTTACAGGAACCCAATTCCCTTGTTTCTTGATCTGGAGGCCTTCTACATCATTCAGCTGCAAGAGGATGGTAAGAGCAACGGAATCAGAATGTGGGGTGAGGCCTATAACCTTCTCTGGCTGTGTACACGGAGGGTAATGGTTCACCCTCATCGATTGCCATCCCTCTTCAAATAGTTCTTCCATTTCCTCATTTCTCATGTTCAGAGATTTTGCCATCTTTTGGAGTAATGTCACAGCTAGGTTTTTCAGTTCTGTAGAGTACGTTTCCAATGTGTCTCTGCACACAAGACGCCGAAACACTCAACTGAAAGAATTGACAAGTGCCCCGTGTATATATACAAGTAATGTAAGTAGATAACAGCATAAGAGATATTGAGTACCTCAAGGGCAGAGGGAGCTTGGGAAATAAGTGTGGTTTTCTGGAATGAGCAGGGAGAGTGGTAGTGTAGAAGATATCATTCCAATCAAGCTTTTGGTCATTGGATACAACAAAGGCCTGCCCAAATCCTTCGACTTCCCCGGGAGACTGCCAGAACTTTTTCTTCTCTTCCATTGGGAGGTTGAAGAAGTCCCGGATGTCTGCCTTCACTTTTTCCAAAAGAGAAGAGTTCACCCCATGGTTCACCAACTGTCATGTTTCATAGTTCACAATACTAAATGTGAGTTTGACATAGTTGACAATAGTACCTGATCCAGAACTGCTAGAAACCCTACTCACACAACCAAGAAAGGCCATGGCCTGAAATCAAACCCAACTGGACTCGAATTTGAACAACCAAACAACCCTCATTTTGACCTAGTCATTAAACAACTCACACAATACTCAATAATGACCTGAGAAAAAACCAAAATGCGGAGAAAATATATAATGATCTCGTACCCATATTACCTGAGATTTGAAATGACATGAAATCTGTACAACATAATTGGCCAGACACCTAGATAGTCCAACACCAAATCGACGTTGAAATCTAATATTAGACATGGCCCAGCTTGAACAAAACTCATCTCTAGAAAAAAACTGGATATTCTAGCTGGTCAATCATTAAAAACCATATGAAAAAGAATCTCAATGTTATAGAATTATGGTAGTCAAGAATATGGAATTTCCTATTATTAATAATTTGTGTTATCAAATCCACTGAAGTTATGTGTGTGTGCGTGTGTAGAGAAAGAAAGAGAGAGAGAGAGAGAGACCTGGAAAAATCCCCATTGCCTGCAAGCAAAATCAAGGTTGGTCAGTTCAGAGTCTTGTAGGAGCAGGGCCTGCAGGTCGATGACAGGTATCTGAGAGATGGAGGCTGTTGGGAATCCGAACGAGTTTCACGCTATTAAATTAGCATGCACCAGGATCGGATTGCAGAAATAATCACACGGGTACCTTGTTTTCGAAATTCCACAAATGCAGAATTCTCCAAGCTTAACACGCTCGAATTCCTTCTCTTCCGGTTGCACTATATGAGTGTTTGTGCTATTATTGTTTCTGGACTAATTATCTCTCTTGTTCAATAATACACAACCACTCCTTTTATAGGCAAAAGGTACAGTAGCTTCTCTCAGAAGCTAAAGTACAACTTCTCTTAGAAGTTAAGTACAATAGCTTCTCTCAGAAGCTGAAGTACAACTTCTTTTAGAAGTTTGACCGGGTAGAGTTTAGAATGTGGCGTGGGACTCTTGGGATCTCTTAATCCTGTCAAATTAGTCCCAACTAATTTATTGTTTACAAGTCAGTACAACATTTTGTACGACCTTGTAAAATCTCCCAGGATTTCAGAGATAATTCACAAGTACCCATTTTATTCTATTCCGTTCACCGTCCAATATTGTTGCACATAATCCGGACTAGACCAACCACATCCAAGTTGTGGTACTGTCAATACGGAATTAAATATGTGCACGTCTCTTCAAGTTTATTCGGACTTTAAACAATTTAGAAAAACATTTATAAAATCTATATATACCATATATATAATTTTATATATAGAAAATAATATTTCCAAAACAATATTTTTCTAAATCGACCACGTGGATTTCTTAATCCGAAAAACCAAGAGACTTACTCCACAATATTCACTCTTATTTCAAGAGCGGTGAATTCTATGTTGAATAATCATGAACTTAACATGTTACATTTATGTGATCCAACATGTCCAAGTATATCCTATAGTAGGCATCATTGGTTGACATATCAAAATCACATAAAGTATACATTTAAATTCATATTATTCTCAAGTCTACGGAATAAATAACATTTACTCTTTCTCAACAGTTGAAGGTCTAAGAGTAATTGATTTGGTCCTGTTCAAATATTTATCTCCATAAATATCCACATACACATTAGGAACCAATATTCCAGTGATTGAGACAAATCACTCTATCTCATATAGTAATGTTATATGTGCAATCTTTTATGAGTAATCAACCCATGTATATACTCATAGATTGTGAACACCTTTTAAAGAACTACAAAGATGAATTAAGTCTCATGTGACATGATCTCCATCATCCATCAATTCATATATAATATAGTTCTTATGGGTTTATCACAGTAGAAGATAAGTTGGCTTTGATGAGCACAACAAATCTTTCAATCTCCCACTTGCGATTCAAAGCCAATCAGCAACTATTCTAAGACCCATTTCCTTTACATGTTTCTCAAAAACCTTTGGAGATAACGGTTTAGTCAGTGGGTCTGCCACGTTCTCCGCTGAAGCAATCTTTATGATGCTTACATCTCCTCTTTTGACAATTTCTCTTATCAAGTGAAATTTCCTCTGTACGTGCTTCATGCGTTGATGAGCACGGGGCTCTTTGACTTGAGCAACAGCCCCAGTGTTATCACAGTACAGAGTAATTGGAGATTCTATGTTTGGAACAACTCCAAGTTCCTGAATGAACTTCTTGATCCAAACAGCCTCTTTTGCTGCTTCAGAAGCGGCAATGTATTCGGCTTCAGTTGTAGAGTCAGCCACAGTACTTTGCTTGAAGCTCCTCCAACTGAAAGCCCCACCATTTAGTCCATAAACGAATCCAGAATTCGATTTACCATCATCTGGATCAGATTGGAAGTCAGAATCAACATATCCTTTTACTTCCAATGAACCACCACCATAGACTAAGCAATAATGCTTTGTCCTGTTAAGATATTTCAAAATATGCTTAACAGCGGTCCAATGACCTTCCCCAGGGTTGGATTGGTACCTACTTACAACACTCACTGCTTGTGCTATATCGGGCCTAGTACACAACATTGCATACATGATACTGCCAACAGCAGAAGCATAAGGGCAGCGTTTCATTTTATCCAATTCCTCATCAGTCTTAGGAGACATCTTTTCGGAAAGGATGATTCCATGACGAGAAGGCACGAAGCCTTTCTTGGAATCTTGCATGTTGTACTTAGCCACGATCTTATCAATGTAAGTAGATTGAGATAACCCCAACAATCTTCGGCTTCTATCTCTATAGAGCTTAAGACCAAGGACATATGATGCCTCACCCAAATCCTTCATAGAAAAATGAGTGGACAACCATAGCTTCACTGCTGATAACATTTCTACATCATTCCCAATGAGTAGAATGTCATCAACATATAGGACAAGGAATGTGATAGCACTCCCTTGTGTCTTCTTATAGACACAAGCTTCATCCGGATTTTGTGAGAAGCCAAATTGTTTAACTGTCTCATCAAAACGGATGTTCCAACTTCTGGAAGCCTGTTTAAGTCCATAAATGGACCTATTCAGCTTACATACTGACTGTTCCTCCCCACTAGATACAAATCCTGCAGGTTGGTTCATATAGATATCTTCATCAAGATACCCATTCAAGAAGGCAGTTTTTACATCCATCTGCCATATTTCGTAGTCATAGTATGCAGCTACGGCTAACAGAATTCTGATGGATTTAAGCATGACCACTGGCGAAAAGGTTTCCTCATAATCAATTCCTTCCTTTTGATTATACCCCTTTGCCACTAATCTTGCTTTAAAGGTTTCCACCTTTCCATCAGGTCCTCGTTTTCTCTTATAAAGCCATTTACAACCAATAGTCTTAATATTGATTGGTGGATCTACAAGAGTCCAGACCTGATTCTTATGCATAGAATCCATTTCTGAATTCATAGCATCAATCCATCTATCCCTGTCAATATCCTTCATTGCCTCATCATATGTTCTAGGATCTTGTTCGCAATTTTCTGAAATCATCATGAATGATTCATTCAGAAGTGTCAACTTTTGAGGCGGACGAATGATCCTTGAACTTCTTCGAATAGGCTCTAAAGGAATATTAACTCGAGTACTATCATTAGAAGCAGTACTATCAGATGTTTCAGTTAACTCTTGTAAGATAATCCCATTATCTTTCCTAGAGTCAACCACAAAATCTTCTTCCAAGAAGACCGCATCTCTACTAATGAACACCTTTTGTTCATTTGGATTATAGAAATAATAACCCATAGTATCTTTTGGGTATCCTACAAATAGGCATCTTTCTGTTCTAGATTCCAACTTTGTAAATTTTTGCTTCCTAACATGTGCAGGACAGCCCCAAATTTTCAAGTGTCTCACACTCGGTCTTTTGTTAGTCCATAACTCGTATGGAGTTTTTGGGACTGATTTAGTTGGAACTCTATTCAACAGATAGACAGCGGTCTCTAACGCATATCCCCAAAAAGACACTGGCAGATCGGCCATGTTTATCATTGAGCGCACCATATCCAATAAGGTACGATTTCTTCTCTCAGAAACACCATTGAGTTGTGGTGTTCCCGGTGGTGTCAATTGTGAGAGAATTCCATTATCTTTAAGATAACCTCTGAACTCATCAGAGAGGTACTCGCCTCCTCTATCGGAGCGAAGGCACTTGATACTTCTACCTTTTTGTTTCTCAACTTCATTTCAAAATTCTTTGAACTTTTCAAAGGCTTCCGATTTATGATGTAACAGGTAGATGTACCCGTATCTAGAAAAGTCATCAGTGAAAGTGATGAAATAATAGATACCACCTCTTCCCATGTGGTTCATAGGTCCACATACATCAGTATGTATGAGATCTAATACATTTGAGCTTCTTTCACCTTTTCCAGAAAAAGGTAATCTAGTCATCTTTCCCTGAACGCAAGATTCACAGGTTGGATAAGTTTCTAATGTTAAGAAACTCAAAGGACCATCCTTAACCAACCTTTGAATTCTTTTGGTGTTAATATGACCAAGTCTCAAATGCCAAAGATAAGTGGGAACTATCTCTTCCCTTTTTCGCTTTGTTGAACCATTTCCATCACATGGTTCAGATTCAACATTCATGCTGCTTTCATGAAGGGTATGCAAGAAATAAAGACCATAATTTTTGAAACCACTTGCCACAAATTTGTTACGAAATTTAATCGTAACTTTACTACGAAATAGGAATGAATATCCCATATCATCCAATTTCGAAACAGAAATCAAATTTCTCCTAACTTGCGGCACATAAAGACAATCTTTCAAATAAAGAGTGGTTCCATCTAAAAGAACTAATTTAAAAGTTCCTAAAGATATGGCTGCAACTCTTGCATCTGATCCCATCAACAATGAGATCTCTCCTTCACTCAGCCTTCTTGTTTCCTGGAACCCCTGCCATGTGTTACACACATGAGTGGTTGCCCCGGAATCAAGACACCAGGAATTCGTAATTCCATGCATTAGGTTTGTCTCAATGATAAGGACAGAAGACTTACCATCTGATGGTTTCTTGTTCACTGTAGCAATGTAATGTTTACAATTACGCTTCCAGTGACCTTTCTTTCCACAGAAATGACATTCATCTCTGGACTTGTCCTTCCCCTTCTTTTTAGGCTCATTCCTAACTTGAAGAGGGTTCTTGCCCTTGTTCCTTTTATTGTTATTCTTGCGCCTGGTCGTGGAGGACTGTCCTTCCATAACCATGATGGGCTTATCCTTCTTAAGCAACTCTTCCGCTCTTTGCAACATATTGCGCAGTTCAGGAAGTGTCACTACCTTGTCATTCATATGAAAGTTCAAAACAAAGTTATTGAATGACTTAGGCAACGAGCACAAGATAATGTCTATCTTGGTCGTATGGTCCATTTCAGCGCCAAGGGAATCCAACACATTGATATACCCAATCATGGTCATCACATGATCATGAATAGGTGTTCCCTCAACCATTTTGGTGGACATAAGCCCTTGCATGGCATTCATCCTAGCAGAACGATTCTGCATCTCAAACATCTCTTTTAGGCTATTCATAATTTCCTTAGCAGTTGGCATCTTTTCATACTGCTGCTGAAGCCTATTCTCGAGAGATGCCAAGATATAGCACTTAGCCAAGGAATCATGCTCATGCCAAACATCATATGCTTTCTTTTCCTCTTTATGATCATCATCAAGAGGGGGAAGTATAGGTGGCAACTCGTTCAAAACATGTGCCAACTTCTCTGCAGTGAGCGCAATGTCAAGGTTTCTCTTCCAATCACAATAGTTTGCCCCATTAAGGCGGTTCTCTTCCAGATTCTTAGCAAACTGAGGACTAATGTTGTTCATGATTCTATAAAAGAACACACAAACAAAATACATAAGGCATAGCGGAGAAAATCAATATTTTCTTTAAATGTGTCATATACAAGAAAGTACTAATTGCATTCAAAGTCACCCTCATGACCATAACATATCATATATGAACAATTAGAAAAACAAGAACTTCATTTAATTGCAAGACTACTCCTTTTGGCATTAATCTAACAATAATGAAGCAAATATCATGCTATATTTATCTTATAACATTTATAAGATTCTTGTTTTTAATTTTGGCTTCTAAAGACAATATACCCGCCATCCATTTTAGATCGGCATATCTCTTTAGTCAAGTGTACACCCATTGTCTAGATGTATCATATTGCTGTGAGAAACTAAATCATTTTAATTAAGCCCCCACTTGGCTATAACACATCCATTATCATCATAAAGTAAATCAATAAGCACAAATTATCATCAACTTAATCATCTCCTTTTGGTATCAAACTAAGTCAACAATATCCATACTTATTATTTACGACAATGGAAAGCCTTTAGAAAATTAATCTTCTAAAGATATAATTTTCTATCTCTCACACTTGATATTTAAATACTGAGGGAATTTATTTTGTATTTTGAACAATTCAAAAACACAAATTAATTTTTCTCAATTATCACCATAACTGTAAAATATATTGCAACACTTGCACAAGCATGCATAATAATTCTCAACAATAAATTCAAGCAATTATCATGCATTCATCCATATTTGCAAAAATTCAATAAATGAAATAATCATGCAAATAAGCTCCCACTGAATAAAGCATCCAATTATTCAGAAATAAATCATTCCAGAAAAATAAATATTCAAAATATTTAATTTCTGAAATTAATAAATAAATTGGGAACTTGGAATAAATCAAGAAAACCATTTCACTTAAAAGAAATATGCATTTGGGCCATGTAAACGAAATTTAAAAAACTGGCCCATTTGGGCCTTTTTCTGAAAGGGCCCGAAAAACCCTTTTTATCTTTTTTTTTCGGTGGCCTGGTGGACTCAGGCCTAGTTTAATGGGCCTGTTTGTGCGAGGCCCACCAGCCCCCTCTCCTCTTCTCCTTCGCTCGCGACGCACCAGCAGGCAGCAGGAGCTTCGCCGCCAGCAGCCGCCGCACCGCCAGCCTCCACCGCCGCTGATCGTCTCCGGTCCGGAGGTCCTGCCGGCGTCGTCCCACGACCGGCATCCCTCAGTCCCAGCCCGGTGGCTTCCCGGCGACGCGGCTTTCCGTTTTCTAATCGTGACCATCGCGATTCTCCGGCGACGCTATCGCCGTCAAACGGCTACAAATTTATATGGGTTTAGTTCCCCAGAGGCCGATGATCACAATGGAACAATTCCTTTTGATCAATTTCGCACACACAACATTTAATTTCAAAATTAAATGTTAGGGTTCTTGAACTTTTCATAAACCCAGATTCGAAACGAATCAAAATTCAATCCGATTGAAGCGAAATCAAGCCTCCAAACCATGGGGCTATTGACCTTCGGCCTTGATACTTCAAAACCGAGTCATCCGTCAACGACTTTCACGGACGGTGGTGGCCGGGGAGCGTCGGGATCAAATCGGGCAATTTTTGGTTAATTTCAAAAACTCACCCAGATTTTCTTTTTCTCAAAAACAAAGTTGTTTCGGTGTATTCTTGTTCTCAACAGAAATCCAGTAACATCAAAACAACAAGATCATTCAAAACAAGCAAGGATTCAGATCCGTGTGGTTTTGTGTGTTTGTGTTCATCACATGAACAGTACACGAAAATCAAGAAAATAAATTCGTGAAAAACACACAAAAGATTATTCTACAATCATAAACATGCTCTGATACCACTGTTGGGAATCCGAACGAGTTTCACGCTATTAAATTAGCATGCACCAGGATCGGATTGCAGAAATAATCACACGGGTACCTTGTTTTCGAAATTCCACAAATGCAGAATTCTCCAAGCTTAACACGCTCGAATTCCTTCTCTTCCGGTTGCACTATATGAGTGTTTGTGCTATTATTGTTTCTGGACTAATTATCTCTCTTGTTCAATAATACACAACCACTCATTTTATAGGCAAAAGGTACAGTAGCTTCTCTCAGAAGCTAAAGTACAACTTCTCTTAGAAGTTAAGTACAATAGCTTCTCTCAGAAGCTGAAGTACAACTTCTTTTAGAAGTTTGACCGGGTAGAGTTTAGAATGTGGCGTGGGACCCTTGGGATCTCTTAATCCTGTCAAATTAGTCCCAACTAATTTATTGTTTACAAGTCAGTACAACATTTTGTACGACCTTGTAAAATCTCCCAGGATTTCAGAGATAATTCACAAGTACCCATTTTATTCTATTCCGTTCACCGTCCAATATTGTTGCACATAATCCGGACTAGACCAACCACATCCAAGTTGTGGTACTGTCAATACGGAATTAAATATGTGCACGTCTCTTCAAGTTTATTCGGACTTTAAACAATTTAGAAAAACATTTATAAAATCTATATATACCATATATATAATTTTATATATAGAAAATAATATTTCCAAAACAATATTTTTCTAAATCGACCACGTGGATTTCTTAATCCGAAAAACCAAGAGACTTACTCCACAATATTCACTCTTATTTCAAGAGCGGTGAATTCTATGTTGAATAATCATGAACTTAACATGTTACATTTATGTGATCCAACATGTCCAAGCATATCCTATAGTAGGCATCATTGGTTGACATATCAAAATCACATAAAGTATACATTTAAATTCATATTATTCTCAAGTCTACGGAATAAATAACATTTACTCTTTCTCAACAGTTGAAGGTCTAAGAGTAATTGATTTGGTCCTGTTCAAATATTTATCTCCATAAATATCCACATACACATTAGGAACCAATATTCCAGTGATTGAGACAAATCACTCTATCTCATATAGTAATGTTATATGTGCAATCTTTTATGAGTAATCAACCCATGTATATACTCATAGATTGTGAACACCTTTTAAAGAACTACAAAGATGAATTAAGTCTCATGTGACATGATCTCCATCATCCATCAATTCATATATAATATAGTTCTTATGGGTTTATCACAGTAGAAGATAAGTTGGCTTTGATGAGCACAACAAATCTTTTAGAGGCATCATCATTTGAGATTGAGAGGGCGGAGTCCTCTTCCTTCTCTAACCGTATGTACCTGGTAGGGATGGCATATGTAGGCTGTTTAGCCAACTCCTGCACACAAGGCACCAGCAGAGAACTCCCCAGTTTTATTGTCTTTGTTTCCATGTTTCTACTTGCAGAGACGTTTCTCGTTTTGGGGCCTTTTTAACCCACTCAAATCAACCCTCCCCAGACATACTAATGGTGCCAATAGCCTAATACAGACAAACGATATTCTATTTTCAGACCCCTTTTTCAAAGGAGAAAGAAAGAAAGAAAGGAAAACCTTGGTCCAAATCAACTTGTTATTAAAGAACTTCAATGATTTAACTCACATACACGCACCAATACCATGAAAAGAGTGTTACAGAGGTAAATGGGCTCTCAAGTCTGCCAAATGAGCCTTCCAGTAATTCTGATGGGCCACCAGGTCTCCTACGTAAGAGCACTAGGAAAATCCTTCGCCCAACCAAATTTAATGATTACGTGTAAAAGAGAAGGGTTATCCAATCCTAGATGCTAACTGATTTCTGTTGTACCTTTGGCTGTATCAGGCAAAGTGCATGAATGAAAGAGGAGGAATTACCCTCATCTCTCTCTTCCTCTCGAATCTGTCTCTCTCTCCCCTTCCTTGTTTCTGTGAAAGTCCCTCTCTTCCTATCTTCCCTGTCTTGCAGGAAGTATCTGCATCAAAGAGTTAAGTCAAAATGTTGAAAGCACATAGCCAAAGAAAAATCCAGATGCATGAACAAGTGCTGTAGCTAGTAAAACTTGTTGACCCAACATGCGTATTGCAGAACCACTATGTGACGGAGGACAAAGAAAGAAAAGAACAACAGCAAGTAACAAACAAATTTGATCTGTCAAGCAGACAACCTGGGAGTCACAACAAAGACAGTTGTAATAATTAGGAAACAAACTTAGAATTTGGCAGCACCAATTTTTTATAACAGAGTCGACTCTACTGTAGAGGTTACGAGTCCAGCAGCATCAACAGCCAGAAATTGCCCCGCCATTTTATCTGTCTAATAGGGGCTCATGATCTACAGTTTAAATGGAAACACCGACTTATTTGACAAGATCAAGAAAGATATTTATTAGGATGAGAACAACAGAACATACTTAGATAACCTACAGTCAAGGTTAAAGCCTTGCTTGGTAGGGAGGATGAAAGTGTCATCTAATGGTTAATTGCAGGAAGGCATACGTGCAAAGACGGCCTTTAAAACAAGTACTCGCCCTTCCATTTATCATTTCTGTCACCCCTCACAACCAAATTCCAAAGATGTACAATCATGTCCCTGCTGAAAGCGTCTGAAATAATTCAGATTATAGATTCCAGGACAGAATGCATGCCACTTGAAGCAAAAAAGCAAAAGAATTAATTTTCCAAGAGCCTTTAACTGTTGAAAAAGAAAAAGAAAAGAAATGTCCAGGGAAAGCATGCAAAACCCATTCTTAAAGAGTACGAGTGGCAAGAACTAGCAACTCACGAAGAGAAAGAACATGATGCCAAGATGATATATAAATCAATTAAAACCATGAAAAGTAGAGCATAAATGGCACTACCAATACAGACCACTGCAGACAGGGTGCTTGCTGCAGTCATCAATACTGAAAGTGCCACATTACCACTGAAAGATACAATAACCATTCGATCAAGCAAAGGCATACAAAATAAATCAAATAAGAACTTAAAAAGGAACACAATACTGCAGAACATTTTCACAAACTGTGCAATGTATGTGAAAAGATTACTCACAGTATCTGCAAGAACTGCATAAATTGAAATGTGGAAGATGGGCACGCAGAAGACACCCAGAGAAAAAATGCTAGAGTATGTTATAGTACAAAATTAGTTTTATTAAAGGAAATTGGTAGAAAGAGAAATGAAAAACATTCTCACAACTAAATGATCACTTGCATTTTGAGTACCAACTATTGTATTTGATGATCTTACGAGTACATTCAGAGGGTAAGAAAGGATAATATGCACACTCATCTAGAGGTTCGTACAAGTCATAACTGCAAAATCTTGCCCAGGAAGTAATTTAGGGCTAGTAACCTCTTTTGCAAGAGTCGTGCCAGATCTCAGAATGGCATGTATGAGTTCTAAATCAAGTTGCAGTGAAGAACTGAGTTTAATTAATAGTGTTAGATCAAACAGAAGTTTGAGGAAAGTTTAGCAGGTAAACTGTAGAATCATCAGTTTCAGTTAGTACTTGCAAAATTAAACTAGAAAACTCTGTTTTAAACAGAAACCATGGATTCAAACAATTTTCTCGCATCAAAAGCAAGGTAGAACACTGAGTTGGCGGAAAATCTTGAAAACAACCAAAATCACGGGTTGGCCAAACATAACTTCTCAACTACATTCTGCAGAAATGAACGTCTGAGTCCACTAAGCAGCAGGGTATTCAGGCAAGGTAAGAGTTTGGGATTTGAATGCAGAACAAGTACATTAAGAAACATGAATGCAGAAACCTTGAAACTCAGTTGAGACGGTTCTATAATGAAAACATTTAAATTCCAGAACAAAGTAAAAAATGGAGCAAAACACACTTGCACAGGAGAGTCCTACACAAAAGCTTTTTCAAGCAGAAGTTTCTCCAAGTCACTTATCTTCATTGTCAATGATTTATACAACACATTCATCAGTCAAGCATAAAGCATCTGTAAGGATCTATAAGCACAAAGCTTAAGCTTGGTCGCAGTGGATCCTCATAGCATCATGGTAAGATTTTTTATGAAGCTGCTGAGAAAATAAGCCTGTGATATATTCTTCAGCAGGAACTGTCCTGAACATTGCTGGACTTTGCTGTGAATCAAGCTTGTTGAAGGGCCTATTTTGCCGTCATACCTTGTGCTGTAGAAGGTTGCAATCAAGAGTCTCTTTTTTGGAGTTAGCTGTTGCTCGATGTTCAATCCTCCAGCAGGCTCCATTTGTGATTATCTGTTTCATTATGGTAAATAAAAATCATCCATTGTGAAAATGATTCGATCATACCAGTTTTCCTTCTGTCCTCCTGTGAACATACTAGCATGCAGGTTAAAAATCACTCCCCTCCCCCCCTCCTGTGCGCACAATGTGTGCATGCATGATAGAATGATATAAAACTCATCCATTATGGGCTTGTTACCTCTCCAATGTCCCCAATGTTGACAATAAACACATTTGGGAGGGGCTTTACAGGGATCCATTTCCCTTGGTCTTTTATCTGGAGGCCATCTACTTCATTCAGCTGCAAGAAGATGGTAAGACCAACAGAATCGGAATGAGGGCTGAGGCCTAGGGTAATAGTTCATCCTCATTGATTGCCTTCCCTCTGCAAATATTTCTTCCATTTCCTCATTTATCATGTTCAGACCTTTGTCCATCTTTTGGAACAATGTCGCACTGCTAGGTTTTTCAGTTCTACCAAATACATTTTCAATGTGTCCCTGCACACAAGAAACAAAACACACAACCAAAAGAATCGGCAAGTGCTTAGTGTATATACTTTGTGTGCCTCATACCTTATATTTCTAATGCAATAATTGAATCTATGGCTCAATTATGCACTGATAAAACATCTCAGAATTTATGAAGCAGCTTAGAATGAATCCAACTAATGAAAGAAGAGACGAGTACCTCCAGGGCAGAGGGAGCTTGGGAAATGAGTGGCGTTTTCTGAAATGAACAGGGAGAATGACCATCAGGAAGAGATCACCCCATTCAAGCTTTTGGTCAATGGGAACCACAAAGGCCTCCCAAATCCTTTGATATACCCAGGAATCCGCCAGAATTTTTCCTTCTCTTCCATGGCGAGGTTGAAGAAGCCTTGGATCTCTGCTTTCACCTTTTGAAGCAGAGAAGAGTTCACTCCATGGTTTACCAACTGTCCCAGTTCACAGTTCAAGATACTGTATATAAGACATAGGAAAAATTTCACGGGGAGTGTTGATTCCTAATATTCACCCAAATCCACTTTGAAACTAGAGATGACCCCAATTGAACCTAACTCAGTCAGCTTTTTAGAAATCTCTACACACAAACTATATAATCTATCATGCCAATCGCTCAATACTAAATGGGAAGAAATCTGAATGTTGCAGAATCATGGTACTTAAAAAAAAATGAAATTTTCTTTTATCAACGGATTATTTCCATGTAATCCTATCACCTTAACTTATATGTATGTGTGTGTGTGTGAGAGAGAGAGAGAGAGAGAGAGAAGAGAGAGACCCTATAGCGCCTGCAAGCAAAGTCAAGTTTGGCCAGTTCAGAGTCTTGACGGAGCAGGCTCAGCAGGTCAATGACAGGTATCTGAGAGATGGAGGCATCGTCATTTGAGATTGAGATTGTGCAGTTTTCTTCCTGCTCCAACTGTATGTATCTGGGAGGAACGGTGGACACAGGCTGTTTAGCCAACTCTTGCACACAAGTCACCGGCAGAAAACTCCCAAGTTTGATCGTCTTTGTTTCCATGTTGCTAATTGCAAATGTTTTCTTGTTTCATGGCCTTTTTAACCCTATCAAAATCATCCCCCACCCGCCAAACGTGTTGTTGCCCTATTGTTATAAACTGTTTAAGATGGATAAATGGCATTGGAATTTCAACTTTGAACCTGATTGTCATTAAAAAAATTGACCTCTCCGAAAAAAATAAATTTTTGAGTTCATTGATGACATTATAAACTTCACTATGAACTTTTAACCGTCACTTGACATTATAAACTTCATGTCACCAAGCGCAATATAGTTGAGATTAAGGTGCAGTCTGGTGATAGTGATGATAGATGACAATTGTAAGATTGTTAGCAGGGGGCAGGATCTGCAACTCAAATAGAAACACTACTTGATAATCTTTAGATGAAACAACAGGTCACCTAACGGTTAATTCTGGGAAGACATGTGCAAAGAAACCATTAGAACAAGTATTTGCTTTAAATTCCGTTGTCCCTAACGATCAAAGCCTAAAGACGTCCAAATCATGTCTTGGCTTTCAGCCCCCAACACAATTCAGTTTACATATTCAGGAAGAAACTGCACGCTGGTTGACAATAAAAGTAAATTAAATTTCGATGGGAAGGACCAGTAACGGTACACGAGGAAGAACATGGTCCAAAATTTGTACTACCAGATCCAAGAGTCAGGAGTGATGCCCATACCGAGCATGGTGGAAGTCAGGCCAATAAGAGTCATCTCATCTGGGTGTGACCCAACAGATGGAACTTGGTTTGAGCTACACCAACAAGTAAACCAGGGAAACCCACATTGAAGAAGCAGTTGATATCACGTCGTGACTCCATTCAATCCACTCCCCAGAGCTTCAGTATTGTGACTGTTCGACGAAATGCCGCATCGAAGTAGTTCAGCTTTGCACGAGTACAGTTTCGTCTTTGTGCACAGGAGAGAAGTGGGATTGTGCTGGGATGCTTTCACGAGGATAGAAATCTGATCCGAGACAATGTTGATTACCAGCAAATTTGGCGCACCTTCTGCCTTCTCCCAACTCGTTGTCCCAGTCCACAGTACCAGCGTCTACAAAAAGGCTTAAATTTTAAACTGCCCACAAACCTCTACATATTGAGTCATTCATCCGCAGAACTTTGAATCTGTGCATGTTACTCCTTTACCTTAATAGGAATGGTAGGGATGGCAAAATCGGACCCGACCCGATGACCTGGACCAACCCACCCGAACCCAAGCCCGACCTGACCCGATTTGACTAAAAAAGTCAACGACCTGAACCCGACTGTGCCCAACCCGATCTGAACCCGAACCCGATTAAAGGGAAACCCGAGAAAACCCGAACCCAAATGACCCAAACCCGAAATGACCCAGGCCTGAATTGACCCGAACCCGAAATGACCCAAACCCGAGACTGACCTGACCTGAACCCGAGATGACCCGATAACTAAACCTGATAATACCTGATTTTAACGCTCACCCTAAACCTTAACTCTCCTCTTTCATTATTTTCCATATTAAGTCAGTAGTAAATATGAAGGTTTTCATGTTTAATAACTTCCAGTTTTTGAGTCTTTTATATTCAGTATGTTTTACATTTAAGAATGGTGATTTCCATTATTAGTAACTTCCATTTTTTTGTACTTCCATATTTAGTAAGTCTCATATTTGGAGATGAGACTTTCATATTTAGTAGTTTCATTTATTTTTTTAAGATATTCATGTTTAATAATTTTCATATTTTGAGAAAGGATGTCCATATTTAGTAACTTCTATTTTTTTAGGACTTCTATATATTATAAGTATCTTATTTGGGGAAAAAACATCCATATTTAGTAAATCTCAAATTTAGATTTTTCCAACAAAAGTAATTTTTATATTTAGTAAGTTTAATGATCTTAATAGACAATTATTAAAATTACAACATTCATCCCTAAACTTTTAAATATAATGCAATAAGGTACCTAAATTTTAAAAAATTTTATTTTAGTCACCCATAATAATTACAACATGGATCCTAAAATTTTTAAAATATTTGCACTTTCACCCAAAATTTTTTAAAATTTACAATTTAGTCACTAATAATGAACTTGATTTGCATTTTGTTGTAATTTCAAAGAAAATTCATTGAAACATAAGTATAACAAAATTGTCATTGTGTATATCTGAGTGATAGTTGGGTGAAGATCTGAATAATCTGTACAACGATAGTTAAAGGGTATGGGTTTAGAAAAACAATCAAATATTTTATGAATATTTTAATTAAATATACTAAAAAATGAAAATTTAATTTAAATTAAATCATACAAAAAATTGAATTATTTGATTTAAATTTAAAAAAAAATTTGAATAGATTTAATCGTTTTGACTTCACACCAGTAACCCACATGAACACCAAGGTTGACCCGAATTTGACCCGAAAGTTGGCCTGAAGTTACCCGAGACTAAAATTACCTGACCTGAAGTGAACCCGAACCCAAATAAACCCGGTCCAACCCAACCCAAACCCGAAATCAACCCGAACCCAAATGACCTGACCTAAACCCGACCTGGACCTGAATTCATGCTAACCCAAGTAGACCCGAACCTTAATGACCTAACCCAAACTTGACCTGACCCACCCAATTGCCATCCCTAAGGAATGGCACCAAACTCCTTTTTTGTTTTTTTTTTTTTTTAAATTTCTTTTGTCTCTTTATACTTTTATGTTATTCTTGCTTTAGCAAACGGCTGAATATTGATCAATCCACCAAATTTCGACCTCTCCAAGAGGGTTGTGACCTACAATGCATTTTTTTTTAACTAATAAGTGACCCTAGATTTAAATTAGAGCAATAGATTAAGCAAAACCAAAATGAAAAAAAAAAAAAAAAATCAAGAAGCGAGATCATTAGCAATCATCAGGTTAAGAGAAGATTAACCTCTGCAAATAATGTGATCCGGGATAATCTAAGGGGCCAAAACGATGAACTATAAGAGGTGAGTAATTCATAAAATGGTGCTTGTTTTTCTGATGCTAATTATGTTATTACTAGTATTTTTTTTTTTGCATGTGCGGGATGATATTTTATAAATTTTAATTACACATATGCAATAAATTGAAAATATTAAAAAATAGATAGATATTGAAAATAAAAAAATTTATACTGTAATGAAACTTTAAATGGCTTTAATTGTTTTTATTCGTTATAATAAATATAATAATCATACAAATAATGATTATCTGAAATTTTAAAAAATGAGTTTTATCTTATTATTGTGAATATAATAGAGCGTTCTGGTTCGGTTCATACAATAGAACAATATTTTGTATGAATTGAATTAGGAAACTATTAAATATAAACAATTGTAAATAAACTATTGGAAAACTAGATCAAAAGATGAAATAAAAGTAGAATTGTCTAGAGAGCTTTTCGCCAAAACTCTCATCTTGTGACGTATTTGAGATTTTGCTTTTTCTATATTGATAAATGAAAAGCATGAAATGGTGAAAAATAATTGGGAACATATGTAGGGAATAACATGAACGTTAGTTTATTATGCACATATGTTTAATTAGATACACTAACTCGACTCTTAATCCCCCATATATAAGACGCTAACCATCAAAAAAATTGAAAAAAATTAGCCTGGCCAAAATTTTCCTCTCTTTACAAAATCCCTATCTAACTTTTATTACCTCCCTTGGTGCCTGTGCTATCGCCGAACTATCATACCTCAGGATCTCGCAATCGTCACTTTTCCTCCTGATCACATAGTAGCCGTCATTCTTTCTTAGGGTCTCGCCTTTAGATCTCACCGCCACTCCTATGCTCGGGATCATTTCAATTGTTGCACGCTTTTGTGATCTTATCGTCGACCTTCTGATTGCTACTGCCACCATTTCTACCATCGCTGCCCACCATCAGAACATGCGTCGTTGTAAAAGTATTTAAAGTAATGTGCAAACGTGTCTAAAATAATATGTAAAAATGACTAATATAATTTGTGAAAATGTATTAAGTAATTTACAAACAATTTATGATTATCAGAAAAATAAGAAGTATCTGAATAACTATAAAAAAGTGTTTAAAGAAATATTTAAAAGTGTCTAAACCAATATGTAAACAATTCATTCTCTTCAAAAATAATTATTTGAAACAAAAAAAAAATATTCGAATGAATGTGCAAAAATATTTAAATAAAAATTAAAAAGTATATGAAGTAATATGAAAATAATTTCTTTCCCTTATAAATAAACATGTGCAAACTAATAAAAAAGAAGTTTTTAAATAAATATTTAAAAATGTTCAAAGTAAAATAAAAATATGTCTAAAGCCTATATTGTAGAGAAAATATAAAAGTATCTTTTGTTTCTTTCTCTATAGATGGAAGGCAAGCTCATCTTCAACTCGGATCACCATTTCTCATCGTCTCGTCATCCTTCCATTGCTCATAGTTTGTTTTGCTTCTCAGGAGATGTCAGCTCATCATCCACTTTTCGTCGTCTAATCATCCTTCTATTGCTCATCACCAACTTTTCAAGTGATCATCCAATTGTCCTCCCATCATTCATTATTTGATTGTCCAATCGTCCTTCTGTTGTCGATCGTCCTCCCGTCATTCATCATCCGATTGTCCTCCCATCATTCATTTCCCATTTCTCTTCATCTTCTTGGGATTGTGGTTTTTTACTTGGTGGCGGTGAAGGGGAATCATCGAACCCAAAGATTTTGAAGATGAGTGTAGGGAAGGTAATTGAGAAGGAATGGTAGGACTGATCTGGGGAGTAGAGGTGCAGGAATGAGTCGATGAAGGTACATGTGGAGCCAATCTAGGAGGGGGTGACAAAGGAGATGACAGTGGCAGTGAGGTCCTGAGAGTAAGAAATGGAATTGATAACCTAGGAGTAAGGGAGCGTGGGAATCACAATCTTGATGAGGTTATGAGAAAACATGATCTAGGGGGTGTGATGGAAGTTACTTAGGTTAGTAAGGGGTAAAATTAGGTAATCATCTACTATGTATAATTAGAAATATGTTTACAACAACCACAGTACATGAACATATGTGTTTTATGTTAAGTAATCAAATTAACCGATAATAAAAGTCCATTTTTGCACCAAAATAAATAGTATTAAAATTTCAAAAGTTTTTACTTAATGACTTGTATCATATCTTCCTTAAACTACTGGATATGTCTATCACTATTACCTATAACCAGAAGATCAACATATAGGGAGATCACTATGAACATAAATTTGTCACTGTTGGCATACAAAGTTAATTCACTAAGGCTTTTAACAAAGCCTAACTCCAACAAATGCTTATCAAACCTTACTGTACCTAACTCTTGGGGTTGTGTTACATCATACAAAGCCTTCTTTTGCAGATAAACATTATTCTCTTGCCCTTTTATAGCAAAGTCTTCAAGTTGCTTAACAAAGATTTCCTCATCTAGAAATCCATTCAAAAATGCTGATTTTACATCAAATTGGTAGATTTTCCATCCTTTATGTGCAGCAATAGGTAACAATAACTTGATTGTACCTAGCATTGCAACGAGAGACAATGCGTTAAAAAAATCGACACCAAATGTTTGAGCATACCTTTTTACCACTACCCTTGCTTTGTGCTTGTTAATTGAGCCATCTACATTCAGTTTTCTTCTAGATACCCATTTGACTAAAGTTACCTTCTTATACCTTTCAACCAATGTTGCTAAAATTGCAATCCTGATTGTAAAATTGTACGATCCTATGATCTTATGATCTTAACGTAGAAAACTTTGTCAAAACATTATAGGATCAAAGGTATAGTAGGATCATGGTAGAATCGCAACTAAAATCGTAGGATCATAGGATCAAAAGATCCTACTGATCCTACCTAGGTATTGATTTTTGTTAGGGGTAAATTACATTGATGATCCCTAACATTTAATTTTCATTCTCTTTTCATCTCTAGTCTATTAAATGTTTTATTTAGATTCTAAATGTTACTACTTTTAATTCTCTATATAGTGATCAGATTTAGTGAGCTTAAGTCCCAGACAATACATGTCCTGTAGGCCAAGCAGAACCAGCTCACTATATTTATCCAAGTCGCCCTCCTGGACTTTATTCAAATATATGTATATTGGTCCAACCATCACACATATATTCACATACAATTTTATATGGAATTAATTATGATAGTCGAATTCTTTATTCCTAGCCAATATGGAATTTGACTAAAATCCCCAAGTGCATGTACAATCATATGCACACTTGGTGCTATTGGTGCCCATTATTCATATGTCCAAACTTTTATACCGTGTCCAATTAAAATTCTTCCCATGTCCTCCTATGCCCTAAACGTTTTAAACCCTTTAATACACTTAAACATTGATAGGGAAATATGTTTGAGACATTAAATCCATCTAAGACTGTCATTATGGATTTTACACTCAATCGGGGAAAATTGACCATATGAATCATACCCAGCAAAATCAACCAATTTTGACGTAGCATAACTCTTTCTATAGGGCACCAAATCCAATGATTCAAAATAAAAATTATTCATTTTGAAGTATTCTAAATGTGGTCAAAATTTCATAGCCAAACTCATTAAGTACGGAAAGTTATGATTATTAGAGTACAGGGTACCAAATTTGATCAACTAGTGACCATAGTGCCCATACAAAATTTCTAAAAATTCATACGCTTCATTTTCAGGTACAAAACCAACATGGGCAGTTCCATAAATGCCTTAGACACATGGGGAAACCATTCCCCTGGATTTTAAGTTATTACATAATGATCAAATACCATACTCTTCAAAACAGTCCATAAGAACCAATATGGACAGAATTACACACACACACACACACACTTCAAACTACACTTTATTGATCCACATATCATTCACACCATGTACATACAGAATACCCAACTCATTTACATGAATTTATGCACTACATATATGCCATAACTTAGTTAATATGGACACTAAGCTTCTTAGAGAACTTCAAAAGCATTAAGCACTCCAAAAACTTGAAGGAACCAGCTGCTGCATAAGGCAGAAAGTACCATTACTAAAAATAGCTAGTGTGCTCCAAAAATCATGAAACTTTCTCGTTTACAACTAAACATATGAAAGTTAATATACCTGAAATTTCACAGAAAAATTCAAACAACAACTATTAGTTTGAATGCTCTCTTTCATGTGTTCCTAAAATGGACAAAAAGGGGGTAGGTTTCTTGAATGAAACCTAGTAAGGTCTTATCAATAAAATCTTTAAACTCCAGTCATGTATCTGAAATCCAAAGATACTAAAACAAAAAAATACAAATACACAAGCACAACCATCCAAATGCACAAACAACACAACAACAAATAAATGTAATGCTAGCAGCAATAAACACATTAGGGTTAGTTCATAAACAATCAAATAAACATTATGTAATCACTATGGCAGCCTTCCTTAAGCTAATGCTTGGTCTTAGGAGGTTAATTGGTCTTAGTTAATACTAAATTAGGCTCTAGAAACCCTAAATTTCAGTGCCATAACAGAGCACTAAAGCTGTAGGGTTGAAACCCTAGGTGCAATTTCCCCCTTAACTTGAACTTGGTTCATTAAGTTCTTGGCTATCTTCCAAGCTTAGGGTCTTAGCTTCATGGATGTTTGGGCATTAGTATTAAACAATAAATAATCATAAAACCCAGATAAAACCCAGATAAAACCCTTACCTAAGCTATGAGGGCTGAAATCTTCAAGAGATACACAATGAACCCGAAAATTAGGGTTTTTCTCTTTCTTGTTGCATCCGATTGTCTTCTTTTGTGATTTCTTAGAAGCTTGAGCTATGGTGGCTATGAAAGCTTATAGAGGAGCTAAGGAACAGGTTGTGTTTGGTGGGAGACAAAAATGGGCAAGAAATGACAAAAATAAAGATATTTTACTTGACTTGATTAGTTTAACCTTAATCATCACTTAGGTCACTATAAGTATGCCTTAAGCAAAGACTTTTTGGCTAATCTTTAACCTACCTTTTTGACCTTAGAACGTGGAAATAAAAGGCTGAGATAATGCTAGAAAGTCATCTTTGACTCTTGTCAAAAATCATCGTATCCTTAAGTTATTTTTCTGAACAATTGTAAACTTAGATATCCTAGGTTCTTGAATAATAGCCTTTGTGTTTTTTTTTTTATAATTTAGCCTCCCAAAATTACTTCCATACCATTCAAATCCCTCCAAAATCTCTTTTTTAAAGTTGTACAATGGAGTACCCAAGTCTTGAAATCTTACAATAAAGTCCATAGGTTACTTGTTGACTAAGTCCTTTAGGGTTTTCTTGAGGGTTAAGTAACTATTGTGTGGATCTTTTAAGGAGATGTAGATTATACAGTTTAACCCCTACATTCCATTCACTATGGGGGAAATCATGCTATATAATGGTTTATAAACATTATGCCTTTTTACTGTATTTCTCCCATTTGTTGAAGTGGTAACACTAAACCTATTAAAAGTGTCCTATTTTGGTTTTAAATCCATCAAAAACACTTCATTTTAGTCCCCAATTGAATGAAATTTGTTAATTTAAAGTAACTGTTTAATAACAACTTTTTAAAGTATAATTTAAATTATTTGATAATTGTTTTACTGTAAATTTAATATATATAATAATATTTTTTACAGTTAATGGATATTCAAATTATCAATTTTTCTTTTCTATAAGTTGAACTGATTTCATTTAGGAAGAAAAAATTACTAATTTTAAATTATTTTCTTACTGTAAAAAAATTGTTATACATTTTAAATTTATTGGAAGTCAATTACTGAATATTTAAATTATGGATATTGTATTCTTTTTTATCTGTCAATAATGTGTTTGTTCATGAATTTCTTTCAGACTTTTGTTAATTATTTTATTAATTATGTTGATGTATACTCTACTGAAGTTTGAAATTTACTTGTATTGCATCAATAATTATATTATACCATTGCTATGACACTTAAATTTTGCTTGAGTTTCTAATATAATTAGTCTTTTATATAAATTATATTATTTAGACAAGAAATTTTAAGTTTTTTATAGGATCTTACGATCTACGATATGATCTTACGATCCTAATCTTGCATGGTAAAAAACAATGCTGGGTAGGATCTCAATCTTGATAATCTTGCTTTCAACAAGCTCTTATGATCGATTTTTTTTTAATCAAGGTTAGCTCCTCCTACATAGGAGCCCTCCATTTGGTGTTTTTTTTTTTTTCTGCTTCCTAGTACCTAGCAAGCTCAAGAACTGCAATGTTACATCTCTAATAGATATGAAAAGCAATCTAATTACTCTAATAGGAGTTTCATTTACTAGGTGATCTTGATTTTGCAGATGATCAACAATTTGCTTGGTTTCTATATTATCCTAGCTTCACTCCTCGTTCTCCACGAAATGCACATCCCTGCTTATTAGAATTCTCCTTGTGTAAGGCTGGAAAACTATGTAAGCCTTTGAGATTATGCTATATCCCACAAAAATGCCAAGCTCAGCTTTCTTGTCAAGCTTATCTCTCTTAATATGTGGCACATGAGTAAAGCAAAAACAACAAAATATTTTAAAATTTGGCAGAAAGTTCCTTGTAGCCACTCCAAAATCCAAATACTCATTAGGCAATCCTTTTTCATAAAGCATGCATCTCACCATTTCCATATTCATTCTGTTCTTCTTTTCACTTACTCCATTTTGTTGTGAAGTATATAGAGCCCCAAGTTGATGCTCGATACTTGCCTCTACACAGAACACATTAAATTGATCTGAATTATATTCTTTGCCATTGTCAGACCTCAAAACTTGGATCATACAACCACTTTAATTCTCAATCCACAGCTTGAACTCCGAAAAGAATACCTGCAACTGACTTGAACCTAAGATAATAAATCTAGCACATTCTCCGTGGTCCAACCCATAGTTACCAGATTCGAGATACCTGCAAATGACATAGTCTCTTCTGCCAGGTCTATGTGTTGCTTACAACAATAGGATAGAATTTTGTAGATTGCCATTGAAGTTTCTTCTTCTTTTCTCCTTTTTTTGGGCTTTATTTTCTTTCCTTCCCCAAAACTGAAGACAGTTTTTGTATTGGTAAATGTACAACACAAGTATCTTTGTTCATAGTTTTGGCTATTCGAATCCGATTGATTCCTGGGTACCTTAAGCTTAAGCATCGCGGTGGATCCTCCTGGCATCAAGGTTAGATTTTTTGTCAAGCTGACGAGAAAAGAAGCTTATGAAGTATTCTTTCACTGAGACTCTCGTGAACTCTGCTGGACTTCCCTCTGAAATCAAGCTTGGCGAAGGGCCTACCTCGCCATCATACCTTGGGCTAAGGAATGTTGCAATCGAAAGTCTCTCTCTTTCAGAGTTGACTGTTGCACAATGTTCGATGCTTCGGTAGGCTCCATTTGTGATAATCTGCTAAAAAATCACTGTAGTTAACAAAACTCCAATGCAGGTTAATGATAATTAAGATGATGAAACCATTAAGCTTATGGGAAGGTTACCTCTAGAATGTCCCCAACGTTGACTATAAATGCATTTGGGAGGGGTCTTACAGGTACCCATTTCCCTTGTTTCCTGATCTGAAGGCCTTCCACTTCGTTGAGCTGCAGGAGGATGGTAAGTCCAGCAGCATCAGAATGAGGGGTGAGGCCTATGACCTTTTCTGGTTGTGGACATAGAGGGTAATAGTTCATTCTCATTGCTTGCGTTCCCTCGCCAAATATTTCTTCCATTTCCTCATTTCTCATATTTAGAGCTTTAGCCATGTTTTGCAGCAATGTCATAGCCAGGTTCTTCAACTCTGCTGAGTACATCTCTAATGTATCTCTGCACATAAGACATGAAGATGTGCAACCAACAAAATTGAAACATGATAATTTTATACTCCCTGTATCTCAAAAAGGATATAACATTCCACATTGTCAATTACTTTACCATATTACCATCAAACTATCATTTTAATATTCACTTTTTTCATTTTTCTTAATTTACGTGTAAAAAGTGAAGGTAAAAGTTGAAACAATACAGAATTTTTCCTCTTTCTTAATTTTTGTGTGAAACCCAAATGTTTCATCCAAAATGGGATGGATGGAGGGAGTATATTTCTGCGCCATAAATTTTATGTCTCCAATGCCGTGATCAAATATGTGGCTTGATTTTGCACTAATTGAACATCTAGAATTCAGAAAGCAACTTGAACTTGCATCTTTTGAAGACGAGTTCATGGGTCTAACGGTCCAACTGAAGTAGAATAACTATTTCAATTCTGCAAATGCCCTTGTTTCTTTCCAATCCAATGGTTACTTTTCACATTACATGCCACCCATAGATCAATCTTCCAAAACATACATGATATAGGAATTACTAGCATATTTGAAACAAGCTTAGAATGAAACCAACTAATGTAAGCAGAGAATATAAGAGATATTGAGTACCTCAAGGGAAGAGGGAGCTTGGGAAATAATTGTGGTTTTCTAAAACGAGCAGGGAAGGTGGTCATCAAGAAGAGATCGCCCCAATCAAGCTTTTGCTCATCGGATACAACAAAGACTTGCCCAAATCCTTCGAGTTCCCCAGGATACTGCCAGAACTTTTTCTTCTCTTCCATGGGGAGGTTGAAAAAGTCCTGGATGTCTCCCTTTACCTTTTCCAATAGAGAAGAGTCCACTCCATGGTTTACCAACTGCCCAGATTTTGCAGTTCAAAATACTGAATGTAAGTTGGATACAATTGATGAAGAAACCTGATCTAAAACAACTTGAAACCTGACTTAGTCTCTTTCTTAAACGAGTCTTAAAACAACCAACTATGGAATAACTCAATAATGACCCGGTAACTAAATAAGCTGGAAATCATAATGACATGAGTCTGTGTAACATAATAATGAAGAACTATATTGACCCAACACCTAGATGGTCTAAAACTGCTGAAAATAGACATGAACCAGCTTGAACCAACTAATCACTTGACACAAACTAAATGATATATGAACTAAAGTACTCAATATGGAATTTTCTTTGATGATCTGATCTTTTAGTTGTGTTATACAATCATCTGAACTTATGCATATATGTGCGTGGAGAGAGATTGAGACCTGGAAGAAGCCCCACTCTCTGCAAGCAAGATCAAGGTTGGCTTGTTCAGAGTCTTGAAGCAGTAGGCTCTGCAGGTCGATGACAGGTATCTGAGAGACAGCAGTGTCATCACATAAGATTGAGAGGGTAGAGTTGATTTCCTGGTCCAACTGTATGTATCTAGGAGGGATAGCATCCAGAGGCTGTTTAGCCAACTCTTGCACACAAGGCACCAGCAGAGAATCCCCAAGTTTGATCGGCTTTGTTTCCATGTTTCTACTTGCAGTGCTGTTCTTGTTTCCTGGCCTTTTCTAACCCAGTCAGATCAAACACCAACTGCCACACTCTTGTTTTCCTTTTTAAACTTCAAAGCTAGAACCCTATTGTAATTATTTTTTTTTAAATCATATTATTAATCCAATCCGTCACATTACTGTAAGCTCATCTAGAAGCAAAAAAGCTAATTTCCAAATCATTATGTCAGCAACTAATTTTATTTTTCTTTTCCAGCCTAGTTGACTTATTTGATAATTAAGAAACAAGAAAAATAATCTTTAGGATGAAAACAACAGGTTACCTACTGATTAATTCTAGGAAGACATTTGCAATGCAAAGACACTATTCAGTTTACATGTTCCAGGAAAAATCTACATGCCTGTTGAAACTCATCCCATTCTGACAAAAAATCTGCATGCCTGTTTAAAAATCTGCCATGCAAAGACACTATTCAGTTATTTGATATACTATTCAGCAGGGTATTCAGGCAAGGCAAGAGTTTGGAATTTGAAGGCAGAATTAGGAGTCAGCTTTAACTGTTGATTCAGCCCAGAATTTTTACCTTGAACAAGTATATTCAGAAACATGAATGCAGAAACCTTGAAATTCAATTCAAACGGTGCTACAATGAAGACGTTTAAATGCAAGAACAAAGTAAAAAAAAGGAGCAAAACACACTTACACAGGGGAGTCCTACACAAAAGCCCTTCGAGCAGAAGTTTCTCCAAGCCACTCATCTTCGTTGTCAACGATTTATAGAACAAATTCATCAGTCAAGCATAAAAGCATCTGTAAGGATCTACAAGCACAAAGCTTAAGCTTGGTCGCGGTGGATCTCATGGCATCAAGTTTAGATTTTCTATCAAGCTGCCGAGAAAATAAGCCTGTGATATATTCTTCAGCTGAAACTGTTCTGAACATTGTTGGACTTTGCTCTGAAGTCAAGCTTGTTGAAGGGCCTATTTCGCCTCCATACCTTGTGCTGTAGAATGTTGCAATCGAGAGTCTCTCTTTTGAAGTTAACTGTTGCTCGATGTTCAATGCTAAGGTAGGCACCATTTGTGATTATCTGTTTCAACATAGTAAATAAAATCATCCATTGTGAAAATGCTTCGATCATACCAGTTTTTCTTCTGTCGTTCTGTGAAGATAAAAGCGTAGAGGTTAAAAATCACTTTCCTCTCACGCGCACACTGTGTGTGAGCATGACAGAATGAAATAAAACTCGTCCATTATGGGATTGTTACCTCTACAATGTCCCCAGTGCTGACAATAAACGTATTTGAGAGGGGCTTTACAGGGATCCGTTTCCCTTGGTTTTTTACCTGGAGGCCTTCTACTTCATCCAGGTGCAAGAGGATGGTAAGACCAGTAGAATCGGAATGATGGCTGAGGCCTACGGTAATAGTTCATCTTCATTGATTGCCTTCCCTCTCCAAATATTTCTTCCAAATCCTAATTTCTCATGTTCAGACCTTTGGCCATCTTTTGGAGCAATGTCACAGAGCTAGGTTTTCCAGTTCTGCACACAGGAAACAAAAAACACAACCTAAAGAATGGCAACTGCTTAGGCCCCGTTTGGGAACAGCTTTTGTAATTAGCGTTAGAGTTTTGGATAATTTATTTAACGGATGTGATGAAAACACTGAAGCTAAAAGCTAAAAGCTACCATTTGATAGCTTTTTCAAAACTTTAACGCTAATCGCTGACGCTAATGACAAACGGGGCCTTAGTGTATATATTTTGTGCGCCTGACATCTTATTTTTCTAATGAAATAATCAATTACGCACTGATAAAACATCTCAAAATTTCCAATGTGTGTCTGCACACAGGAAACAAAACACACAAGCAAGAATGGGAACTGCTTCGTGTATATATTTTGTGCGCCTGACATCTTATTTTTCTAATGGAATAATCGAATCCCTGGCTCAATTACGCACTGGTAAAACATCTCAAAATTTATAAAGCAGCTTAGAATGAATCCAACTAATGAAAGTAGAGAAAATATGCGAGACCTCAAGGGCAGAGGAAGCTTGGGAAACAAGTGGGGTTTCTGAAATGAGCATGGGGAGTGGCCATCAAGAAGAGATTACCCCAATCAAGGTTATGGTCATTGGATACCACAAAGGCCTCCTTGAATCCTTCGATATCCCCAGGAATCTGCCAGAATTTTTCCTCTTTTCCATGGGGAGGTTGAAGAAGTCTTGGATCTCTGCTTTCACTTTTTGAAGCAGAGAAGAGTTCACTCCATGTTTTACCAACTGTCATGGTTCACAGTTCAAGATACTGAATATATGATGTAGGATAATTTTCGTGGGTAGTCTCTAATCCTAATATTCAATTGTTATTTTGTTTTCGTGGGACTGCCCGTGAAATTTACCACAAATATATACTAACCGGAGAACCAAATAATCTGAAAACTTTACATGAAATCTGAAGGAACTAAAACTAGAGAACCACAGCCAACACCTAAATGGCCTAATACCCAAATCCACTTTGAAACTAGACATGACCCTAATTGAACCTAACTCAATAAGCTTTCTCAAAAAAATCTCTACACACAAACTATATAATCTATCATGCCAATCTCTCAATACTATACGGAAAAAAATTTGAATGTCGCAGAATCATAGTACTCAAAAGTATGAAATTTTCTTTTATCAACATATTTTTTCTCTGTAACCCAATCACCTTAACTTATTTGTATGTGTGTGTGTGTAGAGAGAGAGAGAGAGAGAGAGAGAGAGAGAGGCCTACAACAATCCCCATTGCCCGCAAGCAAAGTCAAGTATGGGCAGTTCAAAGTCTTGAAGGAGCAGGCTCTGCACGTCAATGACAGGTGTTATGGAATGTTATTTATAGTTTATGGAACAAAATAATCTTTCTTTATTTCTAGAGATTTACTTTTTTTTATTCCTAGGAATTCTCTTTGCTTGTATTCTCCTATCATCTATTATGTAAAGATTGTGTGAGGGTCTTGTATTGATCAAACCCTCTATTTCTTCCTCTAATATTATTTAACATGGTATCATAGCCTAAACCCTAGCCTAACCCTTACTGCAACCACCACCAGAAAATCATACCCACCTTTATGTTTCCACTGCCCTCACCAATACCTTTATTTTACTTAACCAAACTGAAAACCAAAAACACAACCACATCCAGGAGTCATCGGTGACCAGAATAGTACTGGCGGTGTTGCCGGAAAACCTCCCACACGCCACCGTCCAGTGACCTCCGGCGACGGCGGTTCAATGGGTCTGCTCGCCTTCTTGTCCTATACATGTTTTTGGTCTTGATTCATGTCAGTTATGACCAATAGTTGAGTTTCTTCGTTCTTTAGCCAATTTTAGCCGCCATCTGCTGCAATACGTCATCAGTCTAGTTTTTGTTAGTTTATGATGTTGTCAGTCTTTAGTAATCAGAAACATGTCCGGGCCTAATGATAAAACTCATCAAGGGAGTCTTCTGCTGGTGATTGTCCCACCAGCAGGTCCTCCCACACAATTTAGCAATTTGCAAATTGCCAAGCAATGTTTGAACGGTAATAACTACCCATTCTAGGCTAGGAATGTGGAATTGTATTTCACAGGTCAAAGAAAGATGTCTTAGCTTATTGATGATCCTCAGACATCCAAAAGTTGGAAAACCGATGATGCATAATTACTTCAAAACCTTTTTGATTCTATGGAACCTAAAGTCTTAACTTTATTTTCTCATGTCCAAACCTGTAAGCAAACTTGGGAGTATGCTAAGCTTTTTATATTCTAGTAATATTCTCCGTATATATGAGGTTTCAGTTGAAGTGTTTTAGTTCAAACAGGAAGGCAGTTTCCTCGAGTATTTTGTAAAGGTGAAACATGCATTGGAGGAGATGAATTCTTTGCTGCCCATTACTCCTGATGTCAAGGAGATGCAACGTTAGAGGGATTAGTTGGTGCTTATGACATTCTTGGCTGGGCTGAAGCCGAAATTTGAACCAGTTCATTTCCAGATTCTTGGAGGGACGGAGCTTTTTTTATTACCTGAAGTTTTCGCAAGGCTCTTTCGTATTATGATCAAGGAAAGTTTAGCAAGTAATAATTCCGACCTGTCTGCCCTTGCAGTACAGCCCAATCCACAAAGCAAAGAGTGATTGTGGAGGTGGTCATGGAGGACGTGGTAGTCCTGGTGGTCGTAGTGGTAGAAGTGGACGTGGTAGAGGTTCATGTTTGCACTGCACCTATTGTGAGAGAGATGGACATAAGGAGGAGACTTGTTGGGACAAGTATCTGGCTTTGCGGGCAGCACATATCGCATCACATGAGGAGTCATCTTCGGCTACAGCCTCACAACAGTCTGTCATGATATCTCAGGAAGAGTACACTAAGTACGTACAGTATTAGTCCGCACAGCAAGCTTCCACTTTTTCTATTGCTTCTGTTGTTCATCGAGGTAATCGAATAGCTTGTTATTCCTCTAAATTTCCTAAAAATTAACTATGGGTATTGGATTTCGGTGCCACAGACCACATTTCAAGTAAAATAACCAATTTTAACCATATCTCTCATTTACCTTTATCTCATGATAAACTCACTATTGTAGATGGATGCACCACCACCATCAAAGGTGTTGGACCCACCCATGTCAATCTCTCAGTCTACCATCTACTTTGTTTGTTTCAAATTTTTCTTTTAATCTCATGTCTATAAATAAGCCAACTAAACAACTAAATTGCTCAGTTTGTTTCTTTTTTGATCATGTCATTATCCAGGATTTGAGGAACAAGAAGATGATTGAAGAAGGGCATGAATCAAATGGAATATACTACTTCAACAAATTACAGCAGTCAGTTGCTTGTCATGCATTAGTCTCACCTCACTTAATTCATAGTCATTTAGGTCATCCATCTTTGGGAAGTCTTAAGAAACTTGTCCCAAATTTGGGCTCAGTCTCCACCTTAGATTATGAGTCATGTCAACTAGGGAAGCATCATCGTACTCCCTACCTTTCTTAAGTCAATAAAGGGGTTGAAAAACCATCTATGCTAGTTCATACAAATATTTGGGGTCCAAGTCATGTCAAGTCCAAGCTAGGTTTTCAGTATTTCATAAATTTTGTGAATGATTTTTCTTGAATGACTTGGTTGTTTTTAATGAAAGACCGTTCTGAGTTATTCTCTATCTTTTGTTCCTTTTGTGCGAAAATTCAGAACCAATTTAATTCTCAATTAATATTCTTTATAGTGATAATGCTAAAGAGTATTTCTTTAACTCAATGTCCAGCTACATGCAGCGACAGAGAATTATACATCAATCTTCGTATCCAAAGGCATCCCAACAAAATGGAGTGGCTGAGAGAAAAATTCAACACATTGTTGAAACAGCTCATACCCTTTTAATTCACATGAATGTTACCGAAATATTTTGAGGCAATGCTGTCATTACTACATGTTTTTTTAAAAATTGGACGCCTTCCTCCATTTTGTCAAGTAAAACCCTATTCTCTATTCTCTTTCCCTCTCAAGCTCCATTTTCTATTGTACCATGAGTTTTTGAAAGTGTTTGCTTTGTTCATCAGCATCAGCCTGACACAGACATGTTAGATCCTAGAGCCTTAAAATGTGTTTTGCTTGGATACTATCATCTGTAGAAAGGGTACAAATGTTTTTGTCCTTCATTGAATCGATTCTTTGTTTCTGCCGATGTTACGTTCTTTGAAAATATACCTTATTTATCTGATACTCGGTCTGTGTTTATTGATACTGATGATTGTCTGCCTTTACCTTTTGTGCCAACTAAAACAGCTCTTGAGAACGATGCATCAAACACTAGTCATACACCTTTAGAGCACATTCCTGGTATTGATCCCCCTCCTTTAAAGTGTCTGTCTCATCCTGATCTGTAGGTTTATGCTCGGCGTCCTCAAGTTGAAGTACTGAAAGGAGATTCATGCTCATCACCACCGTCTTCTTCATCTTCAAATCCAAAGGGTGATGATTTGGATCTTCCAATTGCACTTCGCAAAGGGAAAAGGTCTTGTACTTCTCAACCTATCTCCAACTTTGTTTTTTATGATTCTCTATCACCATCATATTTTTCCTTTGTATCCACCTTGTCCTCTATACCCTTGCTTAAGTCTATTTCAAAAGTTATTTCTCATCCTGGATGGAAGCAAGCTATGGAAGAAGAAATGTCGGCTTTGTGGGTTAATAACACGTGGGACTTGGTTCCTTTTCTGCATGGTCAAATTGTTGTAGGTTGTTGCTGGGTATTCGTTGTAAAGGTTCATCCCAATGGTACAGTTGATTGATTAAAAGACCGTTTGGTAGCAAAAGGATATACTTAAGTATATGGCATGGACTACTAGGAGACTTTTTCTCCAATAGCCGAAATGACATCTGTTCGTGTTCTCATTGCATTGGCTGCTACATATGCGTGGCCCTTACATTAGTTGGACATTAAGAACACTTTTCTTCATAGAGATCTTGAGGAAACTATCTACATAGAGCAACCACCAAGGTTTGTTGCTCAGGGGGAGCATGATCGTGTATGTCGCCTAAACAAGTCATTGTATGATTTGAAACAGTTGCCACGAGCATGGTTTAGTTATTTTTGTTCAGTCATTATGGAATTTAGTTTGCAGTGATGTGGTGTGGATCACTCTATTTTTTATCACCACTCTGAAGCTGGTAAAATCATCTTGATCGTCTATGTTGATGATATTGTTATCACTAGCGATGATGCAGTTGGTATGTTATCATTGAAGGCTTTTCTGCAAACTAAGTTTCAAACAAAAGACCTTAGTCCATTGAGATATTTCTTGGGAATTGAGGTAGCACGATCCAAAATGGGAATATGGCTGTCTCAGAGAAAATATGTTCTCGACCTTTTGGAGGAAATTGGCTTGTTGGGAACCAAACCGTTTGACAGTCCTATGGAGCTAAATGTCAAGCTTGATGTAGATAAAGGACAATACTTGGAGGATCCTACTAGGTATCAATGACTTGTTGGAAAATTAAATTATCTAACTATTACTCATCCAGATATTTCATTTGCTATGAGTGCAGTAAGTCAGTTCATGGACTTTCCTTGTACTAGCTACTGGGATGCATTAGTTAGAATTTTGAGATATCTCAAAGGAGCACCAGGATGAGGTTTGCTTTATCAAAATCATGGTCATACTTAGATTCAAGGATACATAGATGCTGATTGGGCAGGTTCCTATGATCGACGGTCTACTTCAAGTTACTGTGTATTCATGGGAGGAAACTTGGTGTTATGGAAAAGCAAGAAACAAAGTATTGTTGCAAGGTCAAATGCTGAATCTGTGTATAGGGCAATGGCGTATACTACATGTGAACTAGTTTGGTTAAGGCATCTTCTCATGGAGCTTGGTTTCACACATTCATCTCCTATGGAATTAATGCATCATAATCAAGCAGCCATCCATATTGCATCGAATCCTGTCTTCCATGAGAGAATTAAACGTATTGAAGTTGATTGCCATTTTGTTCATGAGAAGCTTCAAGAAAACTTGATCAAGACCCCGTATGTCAAATCAGAAGATCAACTTGCTGACTTATTCACTAAAGCTTTAGGAGGGTTTAAAGCAAAATCTATATGTGGCAAGCTTGAAGCTTATGATATGTATGCTTCAGCTTGAGGGGAATGTTATGAAATGTTATTTATAGTTTAGGAAACAAAATAATCTCTCTTTATTCCTAGAGATTTACTTTTTTATTCCTAGGGATTTTCTTTCCTAGTATTCTTCTTTCATCTATTATATAAAGGTTATGTGAGGGTCTTGTATTGATCAAGCCCTCTATTTCTTCTCCTGATATTGTTTAACAACAGGTATTTGAGAGATGTAAGCATCGTCATTTGAGACTTAGATTGTGGATTTTTCTTTCCTGCTCCAACTGTATGCATCTGGGGGGGATGGCACCCAGAGGCTGTTTAGCCAACTCTTTGCACACAAGGCACCAGCAGAGAACTCCCATGTTTGATCATTTTTGTTTCCATGTTGCTAATTGTAAACGTTTTCTTGTTTCATGGCCTTTTTAACCCTATCAAAATCATCCTCCACCTGCCAAACTCGTTGTTGCCCTATTGTCATTAACTGTTTAAGATGGATAAATGGCATTGGACTTTCAACTTTGAACCTGATTGCAATTAAAAAATTTATGTCTAAAAAAAAATCAATTTTTGAGTTCGTTCCGTTAATTGACATTATAAACTTCATGTCACCAAGCGCAATATAGTTGAGATTAAGGTGCAGTCTGGTGATAGTGATGATAGATGACAATTGTAAGATTGTTAGCAGGGGGCCAGGATCTGCACCTCAAATAAAAACACTACTTGATAATCTTTAGATGAAACAACAGGTCACCTAACGGTTAATTCTAGGAAGACATGTGCAAAGACAACCATTAGAACAAGTATTTGCTTTAAATTCCATTGTCCCTAACGATCAAAGCCTAAAGACGTCCAAATCATGTCTTGGCTTTCAGCCCCCAACATAATTCAGTTTACATATTCCGGAAGAAACTGCATGCTGGTTGACAATAAAAGTAAATTAAATTTCGATGGGAGGAACCAGTAACGATACACGAGGAAGAACATGGTCCAAAATTTATACTACCAGATTGTCAAGAGTAAAGAGTGATGCCTATACCGAGCATGGTGGAAGTCAGGACAGCAAGAGTCATCTCATCTGGCTGTGACCCAACAGATGGAACTTGGTTTGAGCTACATGAACAGGTAAACCAGAGAAACCCGCGTTGAAGATGCAGTTGAAATCACGTCGTGAATCCATTCAATCCACTCCCCAGAGACTGTTAGACGAAATGCTGCAACGAAGTGGTGCGACTTTGTGCGAGTAACGTTTCGTCTTCTTGCACAGGGGAGAAGTAGGATTGTGCTGGGAGCCTTTCCAGAGGACAGGAATCTGATACGATACAATGTTGCTTATCGGCAAATTTGGCGCATTGTCCTCAGTAGCAGCCTTCAGGAAAAGGCTTAAATTTTAAATTGCCTACAAACCTTTACATATTGAGTCATTCATCTGCTGAACTTTGAATCTGTGCATGTTACTTCTTTAGTTTTGTAGGTATGACACAAAACTTTTTTTTTATTGTTTTTATACTTTTCTGTTATTCTTTCTTTATCAAACGGCCGAACATTGATCAATCCACCAAATTTCAAACTCTCCAAGGGGGATGTGACCAACGCCTTTTTTTTTTGAACTATTAAATGACCCTTTTTTTTTTTTAACTATTAAACGACCCTAGCTTCGAATTATAGCAATAAATTAAGCAAAAACAAAATGGAAAAAACTAAAGAATATTACAGAAGGTCGAGGGGGAAAGTTGGTTGTTAGTTATATTACGTGTTAACAAGAGCAGAGGTAAACTCGGCATGCCAACATTTCGTTTATTCATCGTTGATTACAATTTGAATACTTGACATTGTCACAAGATAAAAAAAAATGAAAATGCAAAACATATTAATAATTAAGTTACTTATGAAAAAGACATACGAAAAGTAATAAGTAAAAAAATATGAGAAATAGTAGTCCGGTTTGTCTAAAGTGATTCCCAAAAATTGGTAATCTATGAAATAAGGCGCCATACGAATAAAATAGAACTACTAGGTGTAATTAAAAAAATAATATTGTAGTTGTGGGAATATTTTTTGTATTGTTTTCAGTTGTTATATTAGTCACCAAATACATGCCAGTGAAAAAAACATATCACTTACAATATTAGATTTGTTTAAAAAATAAAAAAAGAATAGCATGATAAATGCTTTTAACCCTGGTAAAAGATCTAATCTAAGATAAATGTTGTCAAAAATTAAATGGAAATGTAGGTTAATAATGTTTTAATTAAAACATACATCTCTACATGGAGCTATTCTTCCTCTAGCATCCATTTTTCACTAAAAAGTAGTCTTGTTTTCTAGGGAAAAAAACATTCCAACTTAGGCTTTGAATATGTTTATGGGAAAGTTAAAAATAACACAACTATAATAATAATAATAATAATACTAATGCATTAGAGTTTAATATAGGCATTTCAAGATTTTTAGAAAATAATTACAGTTTACTAAATGCTTAATTAAGATTCAATTGTATGAGGAACTATTGTAATGATTTTTTTGAAGAAAAAAAAAATATTGCGCTATTAATAAATTTATAGTTAAATAGACCCAAAGTAGTTGTTAACATATTTTTTTAAAATGTTTGATTAATATATATTTGTTAATACATATTGGGTTGAGGCTAATTGAGATATCTAATAGGCTTGAGAAGCTCAAGTTTAAGACTTTATTGTTTTTTGATATATACGTATGAAATAAAAAGTGGTTAATTGAGTGGGATAAAATTGTCAAACATAATACATTGGAGCTAACTTATATAATCATTCTATTTTCGATTACTGTTCCCACTCTAATTCTTACAACTTTTTTACTTAAATTTTAAAAGTAATGTTTCCTACTTTTGCTTCCGCTCCTAACTCCTACTTTTGGGATACCTTGTGTAACTTAGATTTGGCCTAAATGGGGCAACCAATTAATTTGTTGGGCATGATTGTCGAACATAATGTATTGGACCCTAAGTTATATAATTGTTCTTTTTTGGATTGCTGTTTTCACTATCAACTAGCATTTTCACTCTCATTTTTATAATCTCTTTACTTAAATTTTAAAAGTGATGTTTTTTTCACTTTAGCTTTGATTGCTACTTTTGATATGTTTTGTGTAACTTAGATTGAGGCCAAATGGGTAATTAATTAATTTGTTGGGCTCAATTTTCAAACACAACGCATTGGGCCATAAGTTACATAATATTTCTCTTTTGGGCCACCATTTTCACTTTTATTTTTATAACCTCTTTCCTTAAATTTTAAAAATGATGATTTTCTGCTCTCACTCCCGCTCCCCACTCATACTTTTGGAATGCCCGTGTAACTTAGATAGGGCCTAAATGGGCAACTAATTTATTTGTTAGGCCCAATTGTGAAACATAATGCATTGAGCCTAAGTTACGTAATCTTTTTCTTTTGGGACGCCGCTTCTGCTCTTACTCTCAACTACAACTTCCACTCTAACTTTTACAACATTTTTACTTAAATTTTAAAAGTGACCCTTCCTTATTCTCGTTCTTATTCCTCGCTACTACTTTCGGGACGCTTTGTGTAAGTTAGATCGGTTCTAAACATGTAACCAATTAATTTGTTGGGCCTAATTGCCCATCATAATGCATTGGACACTAAGTTACATAATAATTCTCTTTTAGGTTCTCGCTTCCGCTCTTAATTGTTGCTTGTGCTCTCATTTTTTAAACCTTTTTACTTATATTTTGAAAGTAACACTTTTCTACTCTGGTTACCGCTCATTTCTCCTATTTTTGGGATGCTTTGTATAACTTAGATTGGATGCAAATGGGTAACCAATTAATTTGTTGGTCCTGATTGTCAAACATAATGCACATAATCCTACTATTTTGGCTTACTGCTTCCATTCCTTGTTATAGCCCTCATATCTGGATGCTCGATGAATGAGGTAAGTTCGTAAATCCGTAGCTTAATTACCTTAATTAGGGGTGAATTAACAAGACCAAGCAAGTTATTAAAGGTTTAGTTGGTTCCGAGTGGTTTATGGCACTAGTTTGTCTCGGGGGCAAAATGGTCATTTTGCACCTAGAGCATCAGGATGATTCTCGAGAGTGAAAATGACATTTTTAAAGCCCAAAGCCCTAATTACAAATTTTGGCTTAAGTATTTATTTACCTAGTTACTATTTGGGGAATGGGTCATTTTGTCAAAAATTAAAAAGTTTGGGGAGTGGGATGTTTGTTGGTTTTTAAACTTGTTGGAAGGATTGGGCTGCCACTATTCATTCCATTCTAGCCCCAAAATTCGTAGCTCTCTCTTCCTCTTTTCATCTCCTCCTTAAATCTTCACAAGACCATGATTTATTGTTGGAATTTGGAGGCTTTTGGCATACCTAAGCAAGAAGTAGCATGCTTTGTGTTGTTTTTGCACCATTGAAGCTTCTTGGGGCATTTTTATGCTTGGGATGGGTTGAATTCCAGAGGTAATTGCTTGCCTATGTTGTTTTCTTGTTTCTCAAGCTTTATGGAGCTTGGGTTTTGCTTGGATTGCTTTAATTTATTGCCATGAACCTTGTTTGTGCCTTAGAACCTAGAAAACTTAGTGGAACCCTTGAAACTTGGAGTTTCATGCTTGTGGTGCTTAGTTGTTTCTAGTTCAAGGTTAATTGTGGTAAGAGATTTATGATTCATGCATATTTGGTGCCATTCATAGCTTACTTGTGGTAGAATTCAAATAATTTTATGAATGGTATTAGTTGGTGGATGGTGATGAACATGTTGGACTAGTGAGGTTTATATGGTTTATGTGGTGTTTATGGACACCACAAGAGTGGTTTAAATGATGCATTGTGTCATAGTGCATATGTACATGCAGGTTTAAGGCACTTAAAGACGTCCTTAAGGCCATTGGAAGGCCTTGGAAACCCCCAAAGGAGCTATATCATAAAATTTAGGTATGAAAAAGTTGGGGACACGCCGCCAAGGGTTGGCGACACATTGCCAAGCCCTTTGTGACAAAACTAAAGTGTTTTGTATTGTGGTGATGCGTCCCACAAGCAAAATGCCCGGACAGGCCAACTTCGACACCATTGTAGTATTTTGCCTATAACTTTTTGATTGGGTGTTCGATTAAGGCAATTCAAGATTCCACATGAACCTAAGAGGAGGAGTTACAATTTCTGTTTTTTTTTTTAAACTTTGAATTGGCCCATATTTATCTATATTTTTGTTCAAAGTAAGGAGATTTGTGGCCACAATAGATCACCATTAGTTAGGTGCAAGGTTTAGTACCATCAGGAGCCTAGCTAGGCCTTCATGTTTGAAGTCTTAATGTGGAAACCTTAGTGCACCTAGGTGGGTTCCAAAAAACCTAGTGAATGAGTCTAACCATAGTCATTACCATTCCACTAGGGTGAACCAAGTAATGGTAGATAGGTTTATGCCTTAAGTGAAGGTTTAGTGCACTTGTAGCCTAAGCAAGGTTACTTAAGGTGGGAGTGAAAACCTAGTGCACTCTTGGTATGATTTTGAGGTAGAAGCATAGTATACAAGTGACCTAGGCAAGTTAAGAGAAGCATAGTATACAAGTGACCTAGGCCAGTCAAAGGACTTAAGGCATTGTGTGGAGGCTTAGTACACCTAGTGAGTTCCTTGGAACTTAAGCGAGGTGCATACACTATGTTCACCTGCACAATAATCAAGGAAAGGTTATTTATTGAGCTTAGGTCACTAGGATGTCAGCAAGCTGAGGCTTGTTAAGAGAGAGTTAGGGACCAAAACTTGTTAGGCATAGAGTGATGTCTGTGTGAGGACTAAGAAGAGGAGGGGTCATTAAAGACTCGAATATATACACATATGTTAGACCTTAGATTCTAAGCGCGCACAGTAGACTCCATATATTATATATATGTGTGTGTCCTCAGAAATTTTCTTCTAGGTTTAAGGATTTCTTACTGAGAATTGTTGATTGTCACTCCCTTAGTCTTTGTTGTATAGATATGTTCCATAAGGCCGACAACCATTAAGAGTTGTTGAGCTAGGCTCATGATCAGATATATAGTTTATTTGAATCTTTATGATTATATTTTATGGTTTGCTTGTCGATTAAATTATAGTACTAACTAAAGTTGTTTATTTGGCCTACAAAAGTGAGTGAGGCAAAAAGGAGGGTTTATAGAGCTTGTCACCAGGAGTTTACACTAAGGTGGGAGCCTTAGTTAGGATCTCAGTAGTGTAATTTTATTGTATAGTTTTCGTATACTAGTTGCCTCTCATGTTCATGCTAAGTAGTGAACTTTATAGTCGCTCTTGGGTGTGAACATAGTCTTCTTATGCTTGAATGTTCACACGCGGTTGATTATGTGTAGTTAACCACATAAATGTTTTACATGCTTTGATAGTTTTGATGTTTGGTTTTAATGAAATGCCATGGTGATGTTGTGATGTTTAGGGTGTTATTTCCTTATTTTCTTGATCAAGTCAAAGCACATACTCATGCATGATTGTATAGTAGGATTAATCAACTAGAAGAATAAATGTTTTAACTGTATATATATATATATATATATTCAAGGATAGACATTAGTTCATAATTAACTGTATTTGAATTCTTTTAAAGTAAGATTAAAATTAGGAAATTTGGGTTAAAAATGTAAACTTTAAAATGAAGAAAATATTGAAAATGTTGGGAAACATGAAATGGTTTTGAAAATGATGTGCTAAAAATAAGTTTAAGTCACTGTTGGTGCAATTCGTTTTAGTAGATAGAAATGGTTTACTTACATAGAGGTTAGCCTTGTTCGTAGAGCATTTAGTTAGTGGAATAACATTTTAAGTTGTAGCATTTTAGTCCCAAAATATTGAAGGACTACAAACAATCATTTGGAAGAGTGTTATCGGCCTGTCTTAAAACTTAAGATCTGCTGTGACAAATGCAAAAATTGTAGGGACTGTCGGTAGTAAATCTCAAAGGTTTAGTACTAAAATTGGAATTAACACATGTACTTAACTTATAAAATTTGTGAGATGCTTTTAGAATATATTTGGTTTGCCGAAAAAACACACATATCTTCCCTCTATTGGAAGGAACCTTTGCATCTCTCTCGTCTAAGTTGTCTCTCTGTCTTTCTTTGTTGCCATCAGGATTCACTTCCTTCTGTACTAATTCCATTCCATTCCTTCTTTGTTTTCAATGGCTCATTGTTTGTTGCTTTGTTTTGTTTGCAACTTTTACTTTTTTTTTTAATGCGCTGAATAGGTTCAAGACCTATCTTCCAAGATCTGGCCGTTCTAGATTTTTTCTTTCAAGTTTTCTGTTATTTTTTTTCACATTTACAAGTTTTCTTAAATAACATCTTTCCAAATTTAGGCTTATGAGTTATTCGTTTCTCTTATTTTTTTTGTTAACCTCTTATGTTATTTTTAAGAAATTTACAAGTATGATTATGACTATTCTTTCTAGCTATGGCCTGACAAGTTTTTCATTGACCTTTTTTTCTAAGTTAAAATTTACCTTAAAAATTTGCATGTGTGTTTATGGCCTAACTTAATCAATATAGATTTGTGATTTTTCACGTTAATTTTAAATTTAGATTGTATTTCTCAGCCCATGTTCATAAGGTTTCTCTTATTTGTTGATGTTTTTCTACTTACCGAAACCAGTTCATATTCGGCCTCAGCCTTTACAGCAGCTGGAATTTATGTGTTCTTCAATTTTTTGTTAACTTTTTTTGTTATTTTCCTTATAGACCTATCTGCCTTCATTTACCTTTATTTTTTTTTAAATTATGTTATCTTTTAACATTTGAATGTGTGTTTATGGCCAATTAGATCTGGCAATTATTTAGTTAACCGTGTAAGTTTGATTATATCTTTTACCTTATCTTTGTTTATGGCCAATCAGGTATACAAACTAACACGATATCTGTTAATATTTGACCTTAGTCTTTCCAACTCTGGGCTTATATGCTCTTAGTTAAAAGATGATAGCAGAAATGAATCTTGCATTATATTGAATCCTTTGCTTTGGAAATTGTCTATTTCTATACTGAATCATGTTAATTAGATCTAGCGTCTGATAAATTAAAGAGAATACTGAAATTAAAAAAAATCAACAAACTCACTTTTTCAAAGGATACTCTAGAAGATGTCTTAAAATAGTTCAATCTACATTACGAAAGAAAACATATAGCATAAACTAATAAAATCTCACATTTCTTAATATGAAATGGAGATGAATTGTAATATGCTGCTTACTAGTTATGATTCTGTTTATATATACTATTTTTCTAATAAAAAAAAGTGAACAAAATTGAGTTAGTATGCCGATATGATAAACCATTTTCTAGATGCTGGGGAAACCATAATTAAAGAACAAATCTAACAAATTGTAAAAGTTGCCCAATGTATGGTTTGTGTAGCAAGTACAACCAGACTATTGAATATAAATTTTTTAATTTATGTGAGATATGTTCTTTAATTTGTGCCCCATGTATTCCTTAATTTTGATAAAATTGTAAATTGATTATTACTTTTTTTGTTTATCGTAAGAAATATCATAAGAATTACTGCCATCATTGGCAATTTTACCAAAATCAGTTAATTTTTCAAAATTATTCCTTAATCTTGCTCAAATTATAAAGGGACAGTATTTAATTGCTTTAACAATTTGCTTTGAAAAAAATTGGCAACAATTTGAGGCTGGGAGAAATGAAAGGCATAAAGCTTTTTTGTGCTAAATGGATTTTGAATAATTCTCTAGTTTGATGTTTCCATTCATTTACTTCCCTTGATTAAAGGATTTAATTTAATTGACTTTTACAAAACCTTCCATATATTATAACTACAGTTCAATTGTCGATTGAATGCAACATTTATTTCGCAAGAATTGCTATTGCTTTCATTGGCAATTTAATCATTTGCTTTCCATTAATAATTGATGGAGCAATAATTAATGATGTAATTGAATGCATTCCATTAATATTGACTCTAATTTGAATTGTGACTCCTTAATTACTCAACAACCCAAAATGGTTAGTAAGGGCTTGAGGTTGAATATAAGTATTTAACGGTGTTAAAGATTCTGTTAGTTTTAAGGCTAATCTTGGATTTTAAGTTTTCATCCAACAATACATAGTTCATTCAAGAAAAAAATAAAAAACTTAAAAAAGGACATGTGGCAATTAGGGAGGGTGTCAATTGAGGAAAAGATCAAAATTTTCCTAAAAATTGTCCTACTATATATATATATATACATGGGGGTAATCCATCATCATTTTGATTAGTGGCAGTTAGATCATGAATTTGGTCATTGCAGGGCAGGAATTCCATTTCCTTTTGAATTTTAGTTGGATCTCAGTTGTAGTTTGAATTTGTTCTCATTGAATCTATGTATCGTGGTCATTTTTGGAGCTAATGAGAAATTACGCCATTTCTCTCTCCAATTCTGTTTTTCTTTCTCAATCCTTTGTTTGAATTTCATCATTGATTGAAGAGTAAATCTTTCGATCTCTTCGAATTCTTTTCTTGTTTCATTGAATCCTAGAATCACAGCTTCTTTTGAGGTTTTCTCATATTAGATTGGTATAAGAGCAAGATCCTTACACCTGTGATTGTGGATGGTACTAGAAATCATGGTCTTTTCCAAATAATAGTTTGAAAATAATCGATTTGAGATTGTATCACTCAAGAAGATGAGCACTGGACTTGTACTCACCATCCAAAATTTGCCAGCTCAACAGATGTTAGGAGACAGAATGGGATCATGTGCTACAAACATAGCGTTGCCACCGGTGACGAATGCAGCTGGAGGATTAAATGATGATGCATTATAGTGGCACTAAAGTTTTCTTTAGATTCTTGACCATGACAACCCTTTGTGTTGGGTGGAATATACTCTAGCATTAAAAGCTCAATTTGGATTTGCTTATGACGATACTATGACCAACCTAAAAAATCTAAAACAGAAAGGATATGGGGCTTAATATCATAGGCAATTTGATGCCCTACTTAACAAAATCCCTCATCCATTGCATGAAGAGTTGATTTTCAGCTTGTTCAAGGGGGCCTCCATGATGACATTAGTTTTTTGATTCAAATACTGAGGTCAAGATTTCTGGTAGAAGTAAAGGGACTAGCAAAGTTACAGGAAGCCACTAATATGGCGAGATCTAGAAGGAATCATAGTGGCAAGACTCATTGAATCCTTCCAACTCTAATGATAAAGCCATACTTTCTGTGGGAAATGTCCAGTGTATGAATAAAAAAGGAGTGAAACAACTGATGATAGCTGAAATGACAGAGAAGCGGGCTAAGAATTTGCGCTTTTGGTGTGACGAGCCTTTTAACCACGGTCATCATTGCATGAAAAGGAAATTACATAAGTTGGAAATTCTGAATCATGATGAAGATGAAGTGGAGGAGTTTGATCTTGATGACGATGACCCAACTGTAGAAATGTCAAAAGGGGAGACACTATAAATATCACTAAATGCTATATTGGGCAACGTTGGATACACCACCATAAAGATCATGGGGAATGTTGGAAAGCACTTTCTACAAATGTTGGTGGATTCAAGGAGCACAACCATCTTCCTTGATCTGGAAATGGCTAATAGAATGGGCTACAAGGTGGAGCTGGTGGGTCCAATTGGATTTAAGGTAGCCAATGGCACAATATTGAAGAGTGTGGCCACGTGTAGAAACCTCACTTGGAAAATACAAATGTTACTTTTATAGTTGATGTCTACTTAATACCGTTATGGGCTATGAGATGGTCTCAAGGGTTTAATGGCTAAGAACTAGGCTACATCAGCTAGAATTTTGAGATGTTAAGAATGACTTTGAAGTATTAAGGGAAAAGCGTGAACCTAAGAGGGATGGATACCACTAAGGTGGATTGTTGCTTGAGCAAAGGAGTTTAGAAATCCCTTAAGGTTGCTACAAATTTTGTTGGAAGGCTAGCTTATGCATTCCAGTTGGTAGGTTGGGTTGACACTTGTATGCAAAAGGGTGATCTAGCTTATTATTAGGAGGTTCATTTGACTGAAGCCCAAAGTGACAATAGTATGGAGCAGTTGTTATCTCAGTTTAGTAATCTTTTTGCTGAACCTACCACACTTCCACCTTCTTGAGAATTTGATCATAGGGTCATACTAAAATAAGGAAGTGAGCTAGTTAATGTGAGACCTTGTCATTACCTTGCAAGGTAGAAAAATGTAATAGAAGGAATAATTGAGGAAATGCTAGCCACGAGAGTTATTCAAAGAAAGAAAAACCCATCTTGATCTCATATTGTTTTGGTCAAAAAGAATGATGGAAGTTGGCATTTGTGCATTGATTACAGGGAGTTGAACAATAAGATTGTTGAAGACAAGTTCCCTATCCCAGTCATAGAGGAATTACTTGATGAACTAGGTGGAGCTGCCTACTTCACTAAATTGGACTTGAGATTAGGCTATCATTAGATTTAAATGAGGCCTGAAGATATTGAGAAGACTGCTCTTTAAAGTCATCATGAATATTTTGAGTTCATAGTTATGCCTTTTGGATTATCGAATACATTATCAACATTTCAAGCCCTCATGAACCAGATTTGCAAGGACCAGCTGAGGAAGTTCAAAATGGTATTTTTCAATGATATATTTGTCTATAGCCAAACATGGGAATCATACTTGGAGCATGTCAAACAAGTCTTGTAGATTCTCTGAGAACATTCACTGTATGTGAAGAAAAACAAGTGCAATTTTGGTGTCAGCCACATTGAGTATTTGAGACATGTGATTAGTAGAGAAGGTATGGCTACAGACCCAAAGAAAATAAAAGCCATGGTGCAATGACCTACATGAACTAACAACAAATTGCTAAGAGGGTTCCTAGGGCTCATTGAATACTATCGAAAGTTTGTTAAAACTTATGCCCTCATTAGTAAACCACTCACCGAATTGCTCAAAAGGAACAATTTTTGTTAGGGGCCATCAGCCCAAATTACCTTTGAAGCACTCAAGCAAGCCATGAGTTTAGCTCCAGTTTTCGCACTTCCCAACTTCCAAAATACATTTATTATGGAGATATATGCATGTGGAGAGGGAATAGGTGTTATGTTACAACAATTAGGGTACCCTATTGTTTTCCTATGTAAGAATTTGTCACAGAAGCATCAAGCTTGGTCAACCTATGTGAATGAGTTTTTGGCTATGGTGTTAGAAGTTGAAAAATGAAGGCCCTACCTTCTAGGTCAACACTTTGTCATTAAGACAGATTAGAGAAGCTTGAAGTATTTGTTGGAACAAAGAATCCTGATGCCACTGCAGCAAAAGTTTGTAGTCAAACTTTTTCCATACGACTATAAAATCCAGTAAAATAGAGGAGTTGACAAGGTGGTGACGGATGCTCTATCTCAAATCACTCACCAGGAGTTACATTGTTTAGCTCTCACAGTGGTTTCTACTACATTGCTTTAGTAAATCAAGAATAACTGAAACCATGACACTGATCTACAACAACTTATTTAAGAGCTAGGTCAATCTCTTCAATCACATTCCAAATACTCTTACGGTTAATGAATGTTAAGTAGGAAAAGGCAAGGTGGTCATTTGCAAAAATGGCGAGTTGAGGAAAAAGTTAATACAATTGATGCAGGATAGTGCCATTGGTGGACATTTGGGAATAAATGTGACACGAAAAAAATGAAGCAGTGGTGTTACTAGAAGGGTTTGCGTGGGGACGTCAGGTAATATATTAGAAGATGTGATGTGTATTAGAGGAAAAAAGTGGATAAGTTGCTTATCCTGGCCTTTTACAACCTTTACCAATTCCTAAGGCATCGTGGAGGGATATTTCAATGAACTTTATTGAAGCCTTTCTTATTTTTCATGGAAAAGAGGTAATTCTTGTTGTTGTGGATCGTTTTAGCAAGTACGCATACTTCATAGCTCTTTAACACCCTTTTATGCAGAAGTGGAAGTGGCTAAGGCTTTTCATGGGGAATGTGTATAAGTTGCATGGGCTTCCTCAAACCATGTATCTGATCAGGGGATAACCTTCATGAGCAGATTTTGGCAAAAATTATTTCAAAAGTAGGGAGTCTTTCTGCACTACTCAACAACATACCATCCATAGTCTGATGGCCAAACAAAAGTGGTAAATAGGTGTCTCAAAAACTATCTGAAATACATGACAAGAGCAAGACTGAAGGAATGGGTGGATTGGCTATACATGGTTGAATGGTGGTACAATATCAATTCTTACTGTGTAATCAAATGCAGCCCTTATGAAGCTTTGTATGGGTACCCTCCCCTAATATTTCAATCACTATGTGCCTAGAGACTCAGTAGTGAATGCTGTAGACCATCAACTGATACAAAGGACACAAGTTCTTGAATGGTTGAAGGAAAATCTGAAATAAGGTTAGGCCTGAATGAAGCACCAAGCTGAATCGAAAAGATCAAACAAAGTTTTTTAAGTAGGGGATTACATCTATTTAAAGCTTCAGAAGTATAAGTAGGGAACTCTTCAAGCCCTACTTAGCCACAAGCTTGGTGGGAAATATTGTGGACCTTTTCAGGTGCCAAGATTGGATCTATAGCATATCGGCTTAGGCTTCCTCCAAAGAAAGAGTTCACAATGTGTTTCACACCTCCTAGCTGAAGAAGAAAGACTGCAACGTCCCTGTGATCTTAACCTTCCTTGAACCAAAATCAGCCAAAAGACCTAAGCCAGTAGCCATTCTTGTTTGCAAGATTGACAAACAAGGAAATAAGGTTGTAATTAAGGTTCTAATGCAGTGGACTTAATCTTCACCTGCCAATGCTACTTGGGAGGAATACACAACACTGAAGGCTTGATTTCCCGACTTCATTAACTCTTAAGGGCAAGAGTCTTAAAGAGGAAAAGGTTGTTACCAAAGAACGTCGAGTAGGAAAGTTGTTTGGTAGTTATATTATGTATTAATAAGTGTAGATATGGATGTTGTCGTTTCAGTTATTTGGCATGACGCCGTTTCATTTACTTATCCATTACTTATAATACCGGTAATCTATTGTCATTTTGATTAGTGGCAATTGGATTAGGAATCTAATCATTACAGGGTGGGAATTCAATTTCCTTTTGAATTTCAGTTGGATCTCAGTTGTAGTTTGAATTTTTTTCTCATTAAATCTATGCATTATGGTCATTTTTGGAGCTAATGAGAAATTACACCCTTTCTCTCAAGAATTTTATTTTTCTCTTTCAATATTCCGTTTGAATTTCATCAATGATTGAAGAGTAAGTCTCTTGATCTTTTCAGATTCTTTCCTTATTTTGTTGAATCTTGCAATCAGAGATTTTTTTTTTTAGATTTTATCGTATCAAAGAAGTGAGACCATTAACAATTATCAAGTTAGAGAAGATTAATCTCAATAAATTATGTGACTTGGGATCATGTAAGGGCAAAGACGATGTAAACTATTAATGGTCAATCATTTGTAGAATGGTGATTGTTTTCTTGATGATGCTAATTATGTTATAACTAGTTTTTTTTTTTTTTTTGCATGTGTAGGTTGATGTTTTATAAATTTTAATTACACATATGCAATAGTTTCAAAATAATAGAAAAACAGATGAATATTAAAAATTTTAAAAATTATACAGTGATGAAATTTAAAGGACTTCAATTATTTTTATTTGTTACAAAGGAATAAATATAATATTCATACAAATAATGATTATATGAAATTTTATAAAAATGGATTTTATTTATTATTATGAATATAATGGAGTACTCTGATTCAATTTATATAATAGAGTTGTATTTTGTATAAATTGAATTAGGAAACTATTAACTATAAACAATTATGAATAAATATAATTAAATAGAAAATAAAATGAAATACATTTAAAACTGTCTAGAAAGATTCTCTTGAAAACCCTCTTATTTTTTTATTTGAGTGGTGTTTTTGAGATTTTTCTTTTTCTATATTGATAAATGAAAAAAAATCAAAAGATAGAGAATAATGGAGAAATATGTAAGGAATAACATGAACATATATGTTTTGTGTTAACTAATTGAATTAACCAAACAAAATTTCATTCTTGCACTAAAATAAATAGTATTAAAAGTTACAAAATTTTACTTGATGACTTGTAACATGTCTTCCATAAACTGTTGGATAAGTTCAGCATTATTATCTATAATTAGAATATCATCAACATACAAAGTGATCATTATGAACTTCATTTTTTCATCATTGGCATACAAAGTTGATTAACTAAGGCTTTTAACAAAGCACAACTCAAACACATGCTTATCAACCATGTTGTACCAAGCTCTTAGGGGCTGTGTTACATCATAAAAAGCCTTCTTTAGCAGATAAACCTTATTCTTTTACCCTTTCACACCAAAGCCTTCAAGTTACTCAACCAAGATTTCTTCCTTTAGAAATCCATTCAGAAATGTTGATTTCACATCAAGTTGGTAGATTTTCCATCCTTTATGTATTGCAATATGTAACAATCTCACAAAAAGCCTTTAGGTTGCTCAACAAAGATTTCTTCCTTTAGAAATTCATACCAAAATGTTGATTGCACATCAAACTGGTATATTTTCAATTCTTTATGTGCTAAAATAGGTAACAATAACTTAATTGTTTCTAGCTTACAATGGGAGCCAATGCATTAGAAAAATCCACACTAAAAGTTTTAGCAAAATCTTTCACCACTAACCTTGCTTTGTGTTTGTTAATTGAGCCATCTACAATCAGTTTTCTTCTAAACGCTCACCTGACTATAGTCACCTTTGTATAGCCTTTCAACAAGCTCTTGTGATAGATTTTTTTTTAATTATGGTGAGAACTTCCTACATAGCAGCCCCTCATTTGTTTTTTTTTTTTTATGTTCTTTCTGGTACCCAACAAGTTTAAGAACTACAACATTACATTTCTAATAGATATCAAAAGCAATCTAATGCCTCTTACAAGAGTTCCGTTTATTGGCCCATCATAATTTTATAGAGAATCAACAATCTTCTTGGTTTATACACTATCCTAGCTCCACTCTTCATTCTCTATGAAATACACATCCATGCTTATTAGAATTTTCCTTGAATAAGGTTGGAAAATTTTGTAAGCCCTTAAGATTATGCTATATCTCACAAAAATGACAGGCTTAACTTTCTTGTCAAGCTTGTCACTCTTAATATGGGGCACAAGAGTAAAGCAAAAAAAAAAAATGAATATTTTAAACTTTTTTTGAAAGTGCTTGTAACCATACCATGCCTCGAAAGGACTATTCCCATTCACTACTTTGATGGGAAGTCTTTTTAGTTGGAATACTGCAGTGTTTATAACATCTGCCAATACTCCCTAGGTGATCGCTTTTAATAAAGCATGCATTTAACCATTTCCATAATCGTTATGTTCTTTCTTTCATTCACTCCATTTTGTTGTGGAGTATATAAAGCTGTGAGTTGATGCTCAATACTTGGTCTCTATGTAGAACACATTAAATTGGTCTGAAGTATATTCTTTGCCATTGTCAGACTTTAAAACTTGGATCATACAACCACTTCAATTCTTCATCCACTACTTGAACTTCTAAAAGGATAGCCATAACTTCTGATTTGAACCTAAAACAATAAATCTAGCACATTCTTTGTGGTCCAGCCAAATATATATGGATGAGTTGCAGTTTCTCAATTGCTTTCCAAGTTGATTGGGAGAAGGGTAATATTGCTTCATTCCCAAATTGACAAGCACTACAATTTAGAAAATCTATCTCCAAGTGATGTAATCTTTAAACCAATTGCTTCTTTTACATTGACAACACTACAATATGGTACTAATAATATAGTCTGTAATGCCAGGTCTATGTGTTGCTTACAACAATAGGATAGCCCACTTGTTCCTCCTCCATTAGATCCAAAGAGAGGTTTGTGCCTCTCATTTTAATTCTAAAAACTTTTTCATCTTCATCATCCTTGATGAAACACTGCTTGTCTTCAAAGATGACTTTAAATCCTTTCTTAGACGACACAATCAAAACATCAGTGTAATAATTTTTGTGCTTATGCAGCTTTCAATGTCCACAATTTTTTTTCTTTCCACTATAATGTACTTACCATTGCCAACTCTAACTTTTGATACTTTGATCTGTTTAGCTCCCAAAAAAACATGTGCATATGCGCAATCGGATATAGCACATAAAATTGCTAATTTATCCTTAAAATTGCTAATTTATCCTCTATTTGCTTGACTAATTACTTGTCATGGCACTTGATCAAATTGCTTCTTCATTTTTTTTGCTAGCCGCTGGCGCCACCTTCACCAATGGTTTCAACAAGAAAGAACCATTGCACTAGTGAAGGCAGATGACAATGACAAGAAAATGAGGCAAGAAAATGACATTGATAAGATATTAAAATTGAAGAAGACGAGACATCGTCAGATCAAGCCATGTTGAAAAAGGCGAGGTAGCGTCAAATCAAGTCAGATAAGGCGAGCAATGATGATGAGATAGTTGAGACAAGCAAAGAGTAATGTGTTGTAGTGACGGGCAATGTGATGTAGAGGCAAGCTACATAATGTAGTGTTGAGTAGTGGCAGCAACAACAGGATTTGAAAACTGATCTAGCTCATGATCTATTGTCCTCGAAAAATGAATTTTATATATTATTTGAGCATTTTTATAAATTTGTATAGACATTTTTACATCTTTTTTTACAGACACTTTTATATATTCATTCAGACACTTTCACTTATTGTTTTCATACACTTATTTGTGAAGAGAAAAAATTGTTCGTACATTTGGTTTAAACACTTTTTACATATTTCTATAGACGCTTTTTCATATTGATTTAGACACTATTACTTATTAATTTGTACACTTTTATTTTTCAAAAATAATAAATTGTCTACATATTTCTCCTTACACTTTCACTTATTACTATATACAATTTTACATATTCCTTTAGACATTTTTTCATATCCTTTGAGACACATTTGCTTATTATTTTAGGTACTTTTATTTTATCAAAATAATAAATTCTCTGTATACTATGCTATACACTTTTACATATCATTTTAGACACATTTAGATATTAATTCAGATACTTTCACTTATTACCTTAGACATTTTTTATTTTTAGATTGAGCAAAATTTTTGTATATTGCTTTAGACACTTTTACATTTTTTTTACAAACACTTTTACATATTCATTCAAATGCATTTATAAATTCCTTCAAACGCTTCTACATGTCATATCAGACAATTCTTCATATAGTCTAAGATATTTCTCCAAATAATTTTTATGCACAAACTGGTGCTAGAAATGATGGAGGTGAATGATGAACAACGTGATTTGAAGGCAACAACAACATGATATGGAGTAGAGCAACAACCAATGTGATTTGGCGGCATTAATAGCAATTCGATGCAATTTGGAGGCATTTGGAGATGTCGATGGTGCGATCCAACAAAGGGTGACGGTGAAATTTAGACATAAACAATGATGACACGACCTACATATGATTTGCGATGGTGCAATTTGGAGGCAATGATCGACAAAGATATGAGGAGACAATTGGTGAAGAAGCTTTGATTTGGAGGTGGTGACTATGACACTATTCGAGGCAACGAATAATGAAGATCTAAGGCGATAATCAATGGAGAAGCTCTGATATGGTAGTGATGAGGGAGTGGAGGAGCCCCAATCTGAAGGTTACGAACAACGGAGTGAGAGGAACGGATGACGAGAAGTGTCGGTAGTGATGGCAGCTAGGGTCTCTGGGGAAACGGAGAGATTTTCTCTGGGGGCAATTTTATCAAATTTTTAAGATAATTAGTAGTTTATATATAAGGAAATAAGTGTGGGTTAGTTAGTGTATTTAATTAGACATATGTGTATAATATAATAATTAACCATAGGTCATGTGATGGTTACGACCACTATCCATTGCCAACTTTAACTAAAGTTATTGCCAACAAAGCAAATTGTAACAAACAATTGCTCTGCCTCCTGTTGCTTTGCATCTTGAGCCTTGTCCCTTCAATGATAAGTTGCTGTTGCAGGCCCTCTCGTGATGCCTTATCTTGGTGTATTTATCATACTAGAAGGATGACAATGTCTGCAAGGAGAAAAAGTTTGCGTTGTTTCTTGGCCATATACCATTAAATAGCCCTTGAACTTTGATGATTCAAACATATAACCCCTTGAAATTTGACTCGATCTGACTTACCCCTCCAACTTGGGTAAGTGGGTCACTTAAGCCCATCAAATGATGGAAATGAGGCATGAGACTTATTTCCATTACAAAATTGATACAATTGGTTGTAAGATGACTGAAACAAAAACCATAGGAAACTCTAAGGACCTGAATTTGATTTTCCTCTCAGGAACGCAATTGTTTTTCCTCTCCTGAAGCTTTTGGGAATTTGAATTGAAGCATCTATAAGGTAGTTTAGAAGATTGAACATTAAGGTTGCTGAGAATTTGATTTGAAATATTGAGGAGATGTGTTGGAAATTAAATGGTAGGAATAAAATTGCAGAAACTAGAGCTTCAACAGATGAAGAAAAAACAGAGAAAAGCATTGAAAGAAAAAACTGGTGTGGAAGCAGTATTCTATTGTTGGGGCTTCTGCTGGATAGGAGCAGAGACAATGAATTGTATTATACAGCATAAAGGAACTAGTCCTACAAAATACAAACAATAAGAAGGTGCAAAAAACCTGTGCTGCTATTCTAGTGGTAAGACTTCCGCAAATCTGGCTATTTGAAATAACAAGGATTTTAATGGTAAGGATTTCAAAGCAAAAGGATATAATATTCCCAGTTTGGCTACCAAGAGAGATCAGAGATCCAAAGCTAATGTTGGCCCAAGTGCAACCAAGAGGGGGGGTGAATTGGTTGGGTTCCAAAAATAAAGCACAAGTGAATCCTTGAAACCCCAAACTCAAATTTAATTTGAGGAACAATGATTAACTCTATTTTACTCAGAAAATGACTACCACAATCCACCTAGAATTTGCTTTGAAAGCTATTTTTGAAATAGTTTTGAAAACAAGCAAGTTCAACTAAAACAAGTGGCATAAAACACTCACCAAAGCTCAAGTATGTAGAGAGAAGAAGAAACTAGGACAAGAGAATTTTTATAGAGATTCGAACTCTCATCTTGAGAGCCTACTCCCCTTTTCAAGCTCACCACTTGAGAGTTTTCTTCTCTACTAAGAAACACAATGATACACCATAGCCTACAAAGGCACACAACTCTTTGGTAGTTTCTTTTACCTTTACCTCTCATTAGTTTTGCCAAAGGCTAACTAGAAACCCTTCTAACCCTCTTTCCCTTACAAGGAAATCACTCAACCACTCAAGACAAGCTCAACAATTCGTGGTTATAAGGTAAGATCTAAGCAAACAATGCTAGATAAGCCAATGAAAGCACAAGCACAAGTTCTTGGTAACTTTTCTAATTTAAGCTCTTAGATGGATGATTCTTTCTTCTAGTTGCTAAGTTGGGTTTACAACATGTTTCTTAGTGTAAATATACTCTTTAGGAAGCTATTAGACCGTTGAAGCTCTGCTGGAAGTGCCTGAAAAAGTTCCTTAAAATCTGGAGAGCCGTTGCTCTGTTTTTACGCAAAAATGCAGCATTCCCAGATTTTGCGTTAAGTCCTGAGTTTAACGGGTTAAACTCGACTTCTCTCTTCAACGGTCAAAAGCAGCAGGAGACAACGCATTTAATGCGCGGCAAAGCTATACAGGTGGCGTCTCATGATTCGTCCGAGTTCCATTTGAATTTTTGGCTAACAACGCACCACTTGAAACAATTGAACGCAATCCTTCAGACTTCAACTTAACAGGTTAAAGCCGAGTTTTAACGCGTCCTCTAAAGCTTGAAAAGTCACAGGAAACTCAACCCTCGAATTAACCCAGTTTAACGTATTAAAGTGTAAACTTGGGAGCAAGTTAAACTTAGGTGAAACAAATACCTGTTAAACTGTGACCTTAATGGATTAAACTTGAAACCACTCAAAAACACTTGTCATTTGGAAATCAAACTTGATTCAAACATTAACCTAAGTTAATAACCTACTAGTTTCTTTTCAAAGGCAAATTTTCCTTAATACTCTTAACACATATTTTTTGAGAAAACACTTGACACATTTGGAAATTAAGCATAAGTTCAATTAACCTTATTTTGACCAAAGAAGTGAGATTAAAAATATTGACACACTTCATTTGTCATCATCAAAATTAAAGTTTTCTTTGGAACAAATCCAACAGCTAAGCTTGATGTCAAGGGGATTTATGAATAAATATGCTTTTCCTTAGATAAAAAGAAGGTTTTTTTTTTAAAGGCTTAGGTTGAAATAGATTGGTTCTTACTAAATCAGTCCTTACTATACATTTGAGCTTATTGTTGCTCTTCATAAGGAAATTCCTTATAGTTTGATTCTTGATAAAGTGAAGAAATCACCTCAATCTTGTGCATCGATTAATGTTCTTAAAACACCAGGTCAACTTTTGACAATCTAAACATGTTAATGGACGGCCTACCTGGAGCTTTTATGGCTGCTTTTGTTCTTAGTGTGCAAGAATTGAGCCACATCCTAGTCGCAAAGAATAATGGAGTCCAACTTGGTTTCCCATGCTTTGTCCCCAATTGGCAGGTGATTTTCTAGCCCTGAGATCTACTGAAACCCAATCTTTCTAGAAATCAAGTAACTCACTGTCTTCTTCGTCAGCAGAAAAGTCCTCATCGTCTCCGTCGGTGTCTACTTAGTCTAGGACTTCTACATCATTACCTGCAGCCTCAATTTCTACATGTTGAATCTTCTGATGGGATTTTTCTCGCCTCAGATGAATCCGAAGTTCGAAGACGGTCCATCGCTTCCTACCGGCGAGTCCGACGAGTTCCGTCCATTCATCGCCCGGCTGCTGGATTTCAAATTCTGGTGCGCCTGATATTTGTGTCAATTTATATATGGATGGTGGGAAAACCAAATTTAGGTCCTTTGAGTTTTCTCTTATTTTTATTTCAGTCAACATACAACCAATTGGATCAATTCCGTAACGGAAATCTCACATGTGCTGCTTTACCATCATTTAAGGGGCTTAAGTGTGTCACTTACCAAAGTTAGAGGGGCGAGTCGGCCCAAGTCAAAGTCAAAGGGGTTATATGTACGAGTTACTAAAGTTTAGAGGTTATTTATGGTTTTAGGCCTTGTTTTTTCACTAATTGTTGTTAGCGTTGACAACAACCTCTGACGTGACAGTGTTCTTCTTTTTATTCTTCTCTTTCTGGCCTTTTCCTCCCCAGTTGTTATGTAATTTCAGTTAAAGTGCCTCCTCATAGAGCCTTCCGTCCTCATTAATCTCCTTTGTTATTGGGCCTGCAAGGCATTTAGTAGTTCTGCTGAGCTGATTCTTGATAGATCTTTAGTATTCTCCAGGGAAGAAATAATCTTTCACGAACTGTAACTAGTATTTTTGGACAATTCTTGAACTAGAAAACTCAGAACCAAGCAATTTTACGTTGTTGGCAATGCCTATAAGTTTGCCAACATATTCCTCTATTGTTTCCGACTCCTTCACGTTCTGCATCTCAAATTCCCTAGCCAAGTTCAATACTTGCATTCCCCTATTTTCATTGCCTTCATATTCATCTTTGAGGGAATTCCAGATTTCAAATTCTGATTTCATGGCCATAATTTTGGTGAAGATAACTAGTGAGATAGCCGCAAACAAGGAAGGTTTTGCCTTTAACTTTCATGTTTTTCTCTCCCTGTGGTTTTTTATCTATGCTATTGTTGGATTATTGGGTAATGGAGGAACTTCTTAGGCTTCTTCAACAGCTTTTCAGAGATAATTTGCCTCCAAGTGAGCCTCCATTCTAACTGCCCAGACCTTATAATTTTCACCATCGAACACAGATGGTGCTGGTGCTGTAACTGAAACTGAGAGATAACAAGAACAAAAAAAATATCCGAAATCAGTTGCAATTGCCACAAAATAAAAACAGAAATCCCATAGATAGAACCTAACTAAATCTAACTTGGTCCAAGCTCTAGCTATTTGTTTATATTTCACCCCGGCCTAACTTGAATCCAACTCAGACTCACTCCTTAGCATCTGTAGACGCAAACCACATGTCATAACTAGAACATTACTCCATCCCTTTCACAAAAACTGACTATTTTATTATTCACAACAATTAATTTATAATTTTATTTTTTTAAAATTTATTATAAAAATATAAATATTTTATATGAAAATGAAACTTTAAAGGTTATAGTTTTTAAATATTATCTTTTAAAAAAAATTTCAATACATATTAATATAATTACGTTCAAGTCAAAGTTCAATAAAAAAAAAAATGGTCAATTAATGTGAAACAGATGGAATATGTATGAAGGAATCATCCAAATGTTGCAGCATCATGGTATGGGATTGATCATTCATCTGAAGTTTTATGTGTGTATGGAGATATAGAGAGACCTGGAAATATCCCCACTCCTTGCAAGCAAAATACAAGTTGGGGAGTTCAGAGTTTTGAAGGAGAAAACTCTGCAAGTGGATGACAGGTATCGGAGATATAGACGCGTCGCCATTTGAGACTGAGTGGAGAGTTGTATTCCTTCTCTCTCTCACTCCCTCCTTCGGCCACGAGCCCTCTGCAATCCATCCATTTTTCTGGCCAATCGGGGTCTCTTAACCATGGCTAGTCGACATGCTTGTCTTTTTGCCTCCCGCTTTACGTTGGTAGCCACTAGTGTTGCCTGGCTTGCCTGCTTCTCTGGAGTCTGCCAGTTGCTTTCTATGTACGCAAGGTGATCAGGAGCTTGTTTCGAACATTATTTTGTTTGCACCCACACAACCCCACTGTGCACAAAGGCTTCATCCTTAAGAAAAAGGCTAATATTGATTGACCCACCAATTTGGTTTTACTTGAACGAGGAAATGACATCTAGCTTAAGAGTAAAGCAACAGAAAGGCGAAAGGGCTTCTTCTTCTTTTTTGGAGGGTGAATTCTTCTTCTTTTTTGGGAGGTGAACTTAATTATTGGAAACATAAAAAGAGTAAAATGGCAAGAAAAATGAAGAGAAGTTTATCCTTTACCCTTAAACAATCAACCGAAACAAGCATCAAGGAAATATTTTTTGCCAAGAAAAATAAGAGAATAAAAAAGTGATTCAAGTGACAGAAAATTTGGAACACTGGCATTGAAGTTTTGGCTAAAAATGAAGACACCTTTTGTGTTTGCAAACGTACAACACAAGTATCTATGTTCATAGTTTTGGCTATCAGAATCCGATTGATTCCTAGGTTCCTTACGCTTAAGCATGGTCGTGGTGGATCCTCATGGCATCAAGGTAAGATTTTCTGTCGAGTTGACGAGAAAATAAGCCTCTGAAGTATTCTTCCACTGAGACTCCCTTGAACTCTGCTGGATTTCCCTCTGAAATCAAGCTTGGTGAAGGGCCTATTTTGCCATCATACCTTGGGCTGAAGAATGTTGCAATGGAAAGTCTCTCTCTTTCGGAGTTAACTGTTGCTCGATGTTCGATGCTTCGATAGGCTCCATTTGTAATAATCTGCTAAAAATCACTCTAGTTAACAAAACTCCAGTGCAGGTTAATGATCACTAAGATGATGAAACCATTAAGGTTATGAGAAGGTTACCTCTATAATGTCCCCAACATTGATTATAAATGCATTTGGAAGGGGTTTTACAGGGACCCATTTCCCTTGTTTCCTGATCTGGAGGCCTTCCACTTCGTTGAGCTGCAGGAGGATGGTAAGGCCAACAGCATCAGAATGAGGGGTGAGGCCTATGACCTTTTCTGGTTGTGGACATGGGGGGTAATAGTTCATCCTCATCGACTGCATTCCCTCTCCAAATATTTGTTCGATTTCCTCATTTCTCATATTAAGAGCTTTAGCCATGATTTGGAGCAATGTCATAGCCAGGTTCTTCAATTCAGCTGAGTACATCCCCAATGTATCCCTGCACATAAGACATGAAGATGCGCAACCAATAAAAATGAAACATGCTAATTTTACTCCGTGTCCCGAAAAGGATGTAGCATATTTTGTTTTGGATCGTCTCAAAACTCTGCAACATTTTCATATTCAGTAGATTACTTTGCCATATCACTCTTCAAACTATCATTTTAATATCCACTTTTTTCAATTTTTCTTAATTTTTATGTCGAACCTAAATGTTTCATCCAAAATGGGATGGAGGGCGTAAATTTCTATGCTATAAATCTTGTGTCTCCAATGCAGTGATCAAATATGCAGCTTGATTATGCACTAATTGAACATCTAGAATTCAGAAAGCAACTTGAACTTGCATCTTTTGAAGATGAGTTCATGGGTCTAATGGTCCAACTTTAGTAGAATCACAAATATTTCCATTCTGCAAATGCCCTTGTTTCTTTCCAATCCAATGGTTACTTTTCACATTACATGCAACCCATCGATCAATCTTCCAAAACATACATGATATAGGAATTACTAGAATATTTGAAACAAGCTTAGAATGAAACCAACTAATGTAAGCAGAGAATACAAGGATATTGAGTACCTCAAGGGAAGAGGGAGCTTGGGAAATAAGTGTGGTTTTCGAGAATGAGCAGGGATGGTGGTCATGAAGAAGAGATCGCCCCAGTCAAGCTTTTGCTCATCGGATACAACAAAGGATTGCCCAAAACCTTCGAGTTCCCCAGGATACTGCCAGAACTTTTTCTTCTCTTCCATGGGGAGGTTGAAAAAGTCCTGGATGTCTCCCTTTACTTTTTCCAATAGAGAAGAGTCCACTCCATGGTTTACCAACTGCCCATGTTTTGCAGTTCAAAATACTGAATGTAAATTGGATACAATTGATGATGGAACCTGACCTAAAACAACTTGAAACCTGACTTAGTCTCCTTCTTAAACTAGTCCTTAAACAACCAGCTATGGAATAAGCTGGAAATCATAATGACATGAATCCATGTAACATAATAATGAAGAACTATATTGACCCAACACCTAGATGGTCTAAAACTGCTGAAAATCGACATGAACCAGCTTGAACCAACTAATCACTTGACACAAACTACATGATCTATCTAGTCAATCATTCAATACTAATCTAAATAATGTATGAACTAAAGTACTCAATACAGAATTTTCTCTGATTATCTAATCGTTTAGTCGTGTTATACAATCATCTGAACTTATGCATATGTGTGTGTGTGTGTGTGTGTGTGTAGAGAGATTGAGACCTGGAAGAAGCCCCACTCTCTGCAAGCAAGATCAAGGTTGGCTAGCTCAGAGTCTTGAAGCAGTAGGCTCTGCAGGTCGATGACAGGTATCTGAGCGACAGAGGTGTCATCACTTGAGATTGAGAGGGTAGAGTTGACTTCCAGCTCCAACTGTATGTATCTAGGAGGGATAGCATCCAGAGGCTGTTTAGCCAACTCTTGCACACAAGGCACCAGCAGAGAATCCCCAAGTTTGATCGGCTTTGTTTCCATGTTTCTACTTGCAGTGCTGTTCTTGTTTCCTGGCCTTTGCTAACCCAGTCAGATCAACCCAACTACCACACTCTTGTTTTCCTTCTGCCATTAAACTTCAAAGCTAGAACCCTGTTGTAATTTTTTTTTAAAAAAATCATATTATTAATCCAATCCATCACATCACTGTAAAATATTTTATAAGCAAAAGGCCAATTTCCATATCATTATGCCAGCAACTAATTTGATTTTTTTTTTCAGCCCAGTTGACTTATTTGATAAGAAACAAGAGAAATAGTCATTAGGATAAAAATAACAGGTTACCTGATGATTAATTCAAGGAAGACATGTGCAAAGACACTATTGAGTTTCCATGTTCCAGGAAAAACCTGCATGTCTGTTTTAATGAAAGTAAATTAAATTCCCACACACAAGGAAGGACATGATACAAAAAGTATACCAGATTGTCGAGAGTCAGTGTGATTGGGGGGTGCGAAGCGTGGTGGATGTCAGCCAACACGAGTCCATCTGATCTGGGTGTGACCCAACAGACAGAACCTGGTTTCAGATATCCCAGGAAACAACAAAGGGATACCAACATGGAAAACGCAGTGCAGCTCACTTTGGCAATCCATTCAAATCACTCCTCAAGCTCCCCCCAAACTCAGCACCGTGACCGTTCGACGAAATTCCGCGAAGAAGTGGTTAAGGCTTTCTGGCGGTACCGTTCCGTGTCCGTGCAGAGGAGCGAAATGGGACAGTGCTGGGATGGCGGAATCAATTTTCAGCTCAAGGGAGATGAAGGGTCCGAAAGGAGGAGCGACGAGATTTCCTCGTCCCGCACTCACCTAACGAAAAGGCTTAAGCGCGTTATTGCCCCTCAAACTTTCGTTTGTTGGACGATTCATCCCTCTCACTTGGAATCTAAACAACTTACACATTTAACTTTTGGATTGTAAATGAACAGAGTGGTCAGTAAACCATTTAGCGGGAGTTTATTTATGTTTATTTATTAAGCTAAACGAATCAGCACAGATGAAATTTTCTATTCATTTATTCAAATGAACAAACATGAATAAGTGCGTGTTCATTCGTTTATATTTATGAACAGTTTAATTATTATTCGTTTATATTAATTCATTTATTTGTTTATTTGTTCTTTTGTTTATTTAGTAATTTATTATATGTGTGTGTGTCTACATAGACCCACTTCCTTTCAAGTTTAGGTTTTCATTGGTCACTTAGAGAAAAAATGATGTTAGTTTGTATTTATATATGTGTTTGTTTGTTTAAGTTCATTCATTTATGTTTGCGTAAATTGTTCATAAATTTATTCATATACATCGTTTGCAAATGCATTCATTTATTTCTGTTAACAAACATGTTCATTCATTTGTGTTTATTACTATTCGTGAACGAACACAAACAAAACCAAACACTTTTTTTACCAAAAGAACGAGTAAATATGAACATGGCTTGTTCGTATTCGTGTTCGTGTTTGTGTTCAGTTGAAACCTGAATAAATGAACATGAACAGAAGTTGTTCATGTTTGTTCGATTCATTTACATCCCTACTTAACTTGGCAAATTAATGTGTAGTGTTTTCAAAGAATTTGGCAAATGGCTAAGCATAAGCCCAATAACTCTCATAGGCTCCATTTAATATTAGCGTATGCGGTTAGTATTAGAGTTTTGAAAAAACTATCAAATGATAACTTTTAACTTTTAACTTTAGTGGTTTTAACTCTGTTATTAAATAAGTTATCCAAAGCTCTAACTATAATTACAAAATTTATTCCCAAACAAAGTCATAATCTAGCTATTATGATGCCTCTATAATTCAGAGAGATTAAATGATGAGTTATTTAATATACCATCCCAATTTTATTAATTTTTCACTTAATTTGTATATTAATTGTTCTACAATTAAAGAATGCAAACAAGTATTTTTAGAATGTTTTTTTTGAAAAAATTTAGTATTTGTTTATTAATTTTTTTTAAGTTTAGTGGAGAAAATTTTTATAAGAAATTAGTTAATTTCTAAAAAAATTATATTCAAATGATTATTTAGTAGATAGAGTATTAGCTTTCAAATGACATTAATTTTGGAAAAAAAATATCAACAAAATTTAAGAAAAGTGAATTTTTTAATGAGTTCTTGAAATGGAAAAGAACAAACCTAGCTGATACCTGGATTGGAAATGAGTTCTTGGGTGCAAAGGTAAAGAGCTGATAATTAGAGAACTCCTCTCCAGATTTGTCATATTATAGTTCTTTTCTCTTTTAGAAACCTACACACTTTGCCCTTTTGAATGTGTCCACTTTTAGTTTTTTCACAATGTTTGAGTACAAGTATTCAGTAAATTTTAACTTCTTAATTCTATAGTTTAATTTTGATAGTTAGTTGACAATCTAACTTTAAATTGTCAATTCTTTTTCTTTCTCTCTCATGCAAGACTTTTGGTATTTTGCAGACACATTAAACCCAAATTAATCGGAGATGAGTCCCATCAAACCTTAGCTTTTCGAAAACCTATTTATCAATTTACAATATTCAAACCCCGAGACCCCGCTTAAGGAGGAAAGAATTCTTTTCCACTCCAACTTGTAGGTGTTTAGTAATTTCTCTATATCTAAATGTAACTTGTTATTAAAGTTGTCAACATCAGAATCCTACTTAAAATCATTTTTCATCATGCATGATTGGAATTATAAGATCAGATTATAAATCATAAACTCTTATCAAAAGCTGAAAATCTTTTATCTAAATAATATAATTCACATAAAATATCAATTATATTGGAAACTCAACTAAAGTTTAAGTATCACAATACTGGTATACCACAATTATTAATACAATACAAATAATGTTCAATCTTTAATAGAGTATATATCAACATAACCAACATAATAATTAATGCAAGCCGGAAAGAAATTAATAAACAAACACATTATTACAATGTCTATAATAATTAAGGTTGTTATTAAGGTTGTCAACATCGGGATGCTACCTAAAATCATTTTTCATCATGCATGATTGGGATTATAAGATCATATTATAGATCATAAACTCTTCTCAAAAGCTGAAAATCTTTTATCTAAATAATATAATTCACATAAAATATCAATTATATTGGAAACTCAACTAAAGTTTAAGTGTCACAATACTGGTATAACACAATTATTAATACAATACAAATAATGTTCAAGCTTTAATAGAGTATATATCAACATAACTAACATAAAAATTAATGCAAGTCTGAAAGAAATTAATAAACAAACACATTATTACACATGAAAGAGAGTACAATGTCTATAACTTTTCTTCAACCTATTGAATGTTCTAGTTTGGTCATAAATCTATTAAAATTATTTTTTTTTGGTCTTCATAAGATGAAATTCATTATCTTAAAATAATTGTCTACATAACCTTTAGAAATTTTAATTTAAATATTTGGTAATTTTCTTTCAGTAAATTTAAAATGTATAATAATTTTTTGACAATCAATAGATAATTTAAACTAGTAGTTTCTTCTTCTTGAATGAAATAAGTTCAACTTACAGAGAGGAAAAACTGGCAATTTAAATATCCGTTAACTGTAGAAAAGATTATTATACATATTAAATTTTGCTGTAAGAAAGCTACCAAATAACTTAAATTATGATCTAAAGAGTTTCTTGACTTAAATAACTTTCTTCCAATTTGGAACCAAAATGTAATATTTTTAAGGGTTAATTACAATTTGCCCATTTAGGTTTACATGAAATTGCAATTTGCCACCTTTTGTTTAAAAAATATACACTTTACCCCTTATATTTTTAATACAGTCCAACAACAACTTTTAAAATATTAATTTATATTATACGATTATCATCTTCAAGTAATTTCAATCTGTATAGTACTTTTTTTACAATTAATTTACATTTAAAAAATACTATTTTAAGACTAAAAGAAATACAGAAAGAAAAAAGTGATAGTTTAAAATGTCCATTAATTGTAAAAAAAATACCATATAGATTGAAATTATTAGAATATGGCTATCGTAATATCTAAATTAAGATTTTAGAAGTTATTGTTTCACTGTATTGAAAAGGAAATAGGCAAAGTATAGATTTTTGAAATAGGAGGGGCAAAGTGTAATTTTACCTAAATCTCAGCAGACAAATTGTAATTACCCTATTTTTTATATATTTAAAACCAAAATAATGCATTTTTAATAGGTTTAGGATCAAAACATAACATTTAATAGACTAGGGATAAACACAAAATGATAATTAAACATTAAGGATCATCCATGCAATTTTCCCCAAACTAAAATAATACCCAAGTAGAATCATTATGATCGTTCGATTCTATGATCCTAGTTGTAATCTTACTACAATCTTACCACAATCCTACCATGTCTTCCATCTTATATCGTTTTAACAAGGTTTTCTATTCCTACGATCCTGATCACGATTTCAACAACCTTTCTTGTAACCACTCTTTTTCCCTTACGTCATGGGGCCAATTGTAGATTTTAAAAATATGAGGGATTTTTGTATAAATAAAAAATTTGAAGGAAAATAAAAGGCAATAAAAAGCAAGAAAAATAAAAAGAAGCCTATCCTTCACCTTAATCAATACACTAATATCACCTGTAGCCTTTTTATCACCACCAAGGGAAGCTTTTATACCAAGAAAAATAAGGGCTTAAAAACATAATTCACAGAATCATCAGGCTAACTGTTGACACCCAATTTCGTCTGACCATAAAAAATTTTAAAAGAAATTAAATAAAAGAAATTAAATAAAAAAAAATTATTATTTTTTTTATTATTATTATTACTAAAAATTTTAATTAGTTTAAAATACATTTTTTTTTTGTGAAGATTTGATTTAAAATGATATATGTGTGTATTTGAAAGAAAAAAAGAAAAACTCCAAAAAAATGGCAAAATTTAAAAGTTTGAGGTAAAAATGACAACATTAAGAAGTTTCGGGAAAAATTGACAAATTCTGAAAGTTCCAGGAGCATTTGGTAGTTTGTCACATAAAATTTTGGGCCTGCCGACGTTTCTGGCGCAAATTGACAGAAAACGACAAAATTGTCAAAATCAGAAGCTTCAGGAACTTATCCAGAGGCTGAGAGACGTAAAGGACTAAAATTGTCATTTTACTAATTTAAAAGATAAGTTTGAAATTTTTTATTAATTTATCCATCAACAGTTCAGTCAAACTTCCTCTATAAATAGCCCCCCAAATTTTGTGCTGAACACAGAAAAAAATAGAAAGAAAGCTTAGAGCTCTGTTTCAAAAAACGATAAAATTACATCCTTATTCCCTAGCTTATCTTCCCTCTGCCCAGAAATTCCCAAATTTTATTTCCTTACGAATTGACCATCTTCTTCCTTCTTCCTTCTCTTTCTCTCTCTTCTCTTTTACTCTGTCACGCTGCCTTCGCCGCCGCCGCCGATTCGCCCTCCGCCTCGCTGCCCTGCGCCTTCGCCGCCGTGCGCCGTCGCCATCGTGCCCCTGACCGCGCCCCCCGTCCAACTCCGCCTCCCCCCTGCCCCTGCGCTTCGCGCGTCCGTCACCTCTGTTTCAGCATATTCAAATTAATTTTTAAAGGGTACAACCCTTGTTTTGTCCTCTATCTTTTCAATTTCTTTCACTTTGGTCGCTAACTTTTTATTTTGTTCTTGCAGAATTAATTACTAACCCTTTTTAATTTTTACTTGTTTATTCATTATTATTATTACTAACCTTTTGTTTTATTGTTGTTAACAATTGATTAATCTAACTTTACTAACTTTTATATTTATTGTTATTAACAATTAATTGATCTAACATTACTAACTTTTATTTTTATTGTTACTAACAATTAACTCAACTAACTTACTAACTCTTATTTTTATTGTTACTAACTTTTGCTAATTATTATAATTCATGGAAGGTTATACCTCCTATTTATTTAATTCTTTTAATGGATGGCCAAAAAGCCCCATTTTTATCATTTATTTAATAATTGTTTTTAATATTTCTTTATGTGTTTTCTCTTTATTTGTTTATTTATTTTATGCATCTTTTACTTTTTAAATGGATGTCTAAACCAAAACAAAAAAAAAGAAAACCTCCACTTTATTCATTTTCCTTTATTTACTTTATGCAAAAATTTTATTTTATTTAAAAAAAAAAGAAATTAATCATGAAAAAAATAATATAAATAAGTAAATGATAACTAATTAAAAGAAAATCCTTTTATGTGAATAATTAATTTTATTCTTTAAGACTAACATAAATTTTTTTTTTTTTAAAAAAAGCTAATTATCTTTTATTATTTCTTTAAAAAGCAAAAAAAAATTAATTAACTTTTTATTCCTTTTATTAAAATTAAATAAAAAAATAATAATACAAATCATCTCTTTTTAAATATATCTTTAAAAGTAGCAATAATTAAAATTTAATAAAAACAACAATAAAAATTCAATAAAATTATGATTTAAATTAGTAACTAATTAAATAATTAATTAATAAAAATTAAACTCCATATCCAAATGATCTGCCAGGATCCAATGGTTTGGAGAATAAATTTTTTTTAAAAATAAAATATAAAAATTAATTTTAATAGTTACTTTAATATTTATCCAATAAAAAAAGTAAAAAGGTAAAAAATGAAAACAAAACTTTCTTTTGATAAAAAATAGATGAAAATTAAGACTTTGTATTTTATTTATTTCTCTTAAAATAATAAAAAGATATAACTTTTTGTTTCCTTTATTAAACAAAATAAAAATTTTAGCCAAATAATTTCAAATAAAGGTAATAAAAATATAAATAAACAAAAGAATATTTTTTTATTAGTTAACTTTTAAAGATCATTAACAAAAACCTAAAATTTTAAAAGATTTACAAAAATAGTAATTAAAATAACAATTACTTCCATTAAAATAAAAAATCCATATTTACAATATGGATTAAATTGTTTAAATTTCACCAAATTCCGTGTCCAAATGACTCGGCAGAGTCCATGGTTCGGAATAAAAATCTTCCGTGTCCAAATGACTCGGCAGAGTCCATGGTTCGGAAGTATAAAATTATCAAATTAATTACCAAAAATCCACATCCAATTAATTCAGTTAAAAATTCTAGATTGAAAATTAACTGAAATTTATTTAAAAGCAAAGCGAAACAAAATTAAAATCAACTAAGGTGCCAATTTTTGGGCGTTTTAACAAAGTTGTTTTAACGTAACCGTACTCCCGAACCCCCGAACTCTCGCAGTCCAATATTTAAGGTGACCAATCGACCTAGGTAAACAGATTGGTGGCGACTCCCGAAAATCCGACGTTGCCACACTAACCAACTCTCATCATTGTGTCACTCAACTAACTTTCCATCGTAATGTAGACAACAGAATCCAATTGATTCATCCCTTAAGCCTCAGCATGGCCGCGGTCGATCTTTATAACATCAAGCTAAGATTTTTCATCAAGCTATCGAGAAAATAAGCCATGGTTGTATTCTTTCATTGAGATTCTCCTGAATGGTGCTAGACTTTCCTTTGAGATTAAGCTTGATTTAGGGCCTATTTCGCCATCAAACCTTGGGCTGAAGAATGTTGCAATTGAGTCTCCTTCTTTCATGGTTCACTATTTCTCGATGTTCAATGCTCCGGTAAGCTCCATTCATAATAATCAAACATGAATTGAATTAGAAACCATTATCTACACCTGCACATGTGTGTGTAAGCCCAAGATGGATAAAATGAGCAAGACAATGGGAATGTTACCTCTAACAAGTCCCCAACATTAATGATGAAGACATTTGGAAGGGTTTTTCAGGGATCCATTTCCCTTGTTTCTTGATCTGAAGGCCTTCTACGTCATTGAGCTGTAAGAGGATGGTTAGTCCAACAACATCAGAATAAGGGGTAAGGCCCATAACCTTCATTGGTTGGGGACATGGAGGGTAGTAGTTCATCTTCATTGACTGCTTTCCATCTCCAAATATTTCTTCCATTTCCTCTTTTCTCATATTGAAATCTTTAACCATCCTTTCAAGCACTATTATGGCCAGATTTTTTTATTTTTTCCAAGTACATTTCTAACACATCTCTACATAAAAAATAGTGAAACGTGTAGTTGTAAGAATTGCAAAGGTACCTATTTTGTGTCTCTTATGCCCATCACATCTGATGTCTCAAATGCAACAATCAAGTATGTCATGCCCAACTTAGCCCCTAGCCCATTTTGGGCCCAATTACTTGATCATGCAACGAAATTTCATAGAAGGGACATTTATTCATTTCTAAATCATATAGGCATGTTCCCAGGACATTACTAGTACTAGCTCATTAAGTATTTATTTAAAGGTTTATATTGTGCTCTCGGAAACAAGCTAGTACTTATGTGGAACTTGCGTGTTCATTTCAAGCTCGTTATCCAACATAAGTAAGTACATGTACATGCATGGCAACCAAAACACTAGATTCAAGTTTTGAAAAAGAAACTTGTTTATGATGCATACTTCTTGCATACTCATATGTGTCTTGGTAACCCAATATTGCACATAAACACATACTTGTCTTTAATTTCATTGGTTACCATTTTAGCTTGTTATAGGCATGCATTTCCTTTCTAGTTCATGATTACTTATTTTTCATCTTTAAACATACATATAAGGCCAAGACATACATGATTCCATATTTCAACATGTGCTTAGAACACATAATCATGCATATTTATCAACTTTTTACTTAGGCCCAAAGATGACTATCAACCAGAATGTCCAAGAGTTCATATATATGCCATAAACATACTACATGGTTGAATATACTTAGAACTGAATTTAGCATGCCATTTTACTTAAGTACCGTAAAGGGTCCATAAACACTTAAAAACACAAATTTGGTTTTTTAGGAAAAACCAAAATACATAGCACATGATTATACATGGGAAATCACACATTTCCACCTTAGAGACTTTGTTCCCACAATCTATACTCTAAGTCCTGCACATAAAGTCCACACTTATTAGCTTGTTACACAAGCCACCAATAACACTTAGAATACTTAGAATATTGAGCAAATACCACACATATGCATAATACCTTTACCACAGAAAGAGTATAAAATACTCTTGACCTTAGTGCCTTTCAAGTACTCTTTTTCCTACATGAAGTAGAAAGGGCGGGGTGAGTAAAACTCAGTAAAGATTCTAGATGGCTTCCAGAGCCTAACATATGGCTTCCAAAGCCTAACATAGCCAAGAATAACATGGCAACAAATATTCCATGCTCCTGCAAAGAAAACACTAAGACAAAGAAGATACAGGTACATGCATATAACAATAATAATAATAATCGGGGGTTAGCATGCACAACCAAACATAGAAGCATACAACACACACACCACTTAACAGCTTATCCCCTTGAAGGGTAGAGCAAGCATGATCCATATTTCTCATTTCTTAGGTTAACCATTTTATTAATCCATTTTAAAATCTGAGCTCTTTATGCTTGAGAATTGAGTTGGCTGACTCAATTCTTAGCCATAATGCTTGCACGAAGCTAGCTAGCACGGAGTTGCCTAAGCAAGAAAACATAGCCCTCTATAGCCTTCTTAGGATCACATGGCATCCAATATCCATCACCCAAGGGCCCGAATACTCAAAGAGTATAAGAATCCTTACCAAAACCGTTAGCAACTTTTGTTGCCCGAAAGTTTTAGAAGCTTGGCTCTTTGTTTTTTTCCTTGCTTGTTGTAACTAGAACTTGTGTTCTAGCTTAAGATCTTACAAGGGCAGAAAGTTAGCAAGCCATATTCTTGCTTGACATAACTTAGAAACATAGGAAATACTAAGAACACTTGGTAGAACACACAATACCTCAACCAAAAGAGGTATGGCCGAATCCTTCGGCTTGATTTCCTTAGAGCTCCTGCTCGTCTTTTCTTGAATCCATCACTTGATTCCTTGCCTTGGAAGGCCTTAGAAACTTATGTGTATCAAGAACACAAGTTTCAAGCATAAGAATGCCAAGAACAAGACTTGGCCGAAACTCTTCCCGGTTGATGACTTCCAAAAACGTCTCCTTTCTTTAATCTGCTTCTTGATTCTTGTTCGAGGTGTTCTTAAGAGTTTGTAAACACCAAGAACACTTGGTAAAATCTCAAGAATGCTCAATAATGATTCTTGGCCGAATTTAGAAGGAAGGAGAAGTTTGGAAGAGTGTTTTAGAGTTTAAGGCAAAATTTGAGAGAGAAAATGAAAGAGTTTTAGTAAGAGATTGTAGAGAGAGATGGAGAAGAGTTAAATAAAGTAATTAGAGTGTTTTTGGGCATGTAATGGTCGTCCATATAGAGGGGAGAGTAAGGGAAATCATGTGATTCACATGGGGTGAGTGGGAGACAAAGTGGGAGACAAATTGGAAGACTTGGGTGAAAGTTGAGTGAATTTGTCAAAAGTGGGGGATAAGTAGGTGGAGGAAGGAATCCTAAGTGATGAGTTGGATGGGAGGTAGAATAAAATAATGGGAAATGGAGGGAGGTGGCAGCCATGGCATCCAATGCCTTTAAAATTGGCTAATCCCCCCTTAGTCCCTCAATTCCTTGTATTTGGGCAATTGAGCCCAACCACCAAAAGTCCCCTTTGTCCAATTGAGTCCCTCACCTTATATTTTCATCATTTTGCTTGGCCTAAGCCAAGATTAAATTTTGAAAGTGTCCAACACTCATCATACTCCCCAGTCCTACATAATTTAGTGTCTATCGAGCTTAGTGAGCTTAATTCCCAAATTGGGAAAAAAATTCTCTTCATAGCCCAAGGCTTAAATCACTTAGGAATTTGTGGGCATTACAAAGTATATGATCTATAATCAACCAGATCTATAATTACTAAAATTTTGTGAATGCTTTTGTTCCTTTCAATTCAATGGTAAAATTCACTTTACATTGAATCAATAGAGCAATCTACCATAACATTCAATGGAAGAAATGGAAAGAATAATTTAATAGTTCAAACCTTAATAGCATCAAGCTTAAGTAAACAAAAAGAGTAAGAGAAATGAATACCTTAAGGGAAGAGGGAGCTTGGGAAACAAGTATGGTTTTCTCGAACGAGCAAGGATAGTTGTGGCAGAACAATGTCCTAGGGCACTGAATTTACATCTACTAGTAGGCTCTTAGGGAACTATGATCCCACTTGGTTAGAATTAGCTAATTATTACTCGTGAAGTATCTTAAATCATGATGTGCAACTAGTTACTTAGCCTACCATACATAGGAAATATGCATGTGTTGTCTTGGCTATGTAATAACAATAAATTAAAACATCAAAAATAGTGCCATAACAAATAAAAGCACAATTCAAAACAAGCCAAGACATAAAACTTTAGTTACTTTAACTTCAAATAACAACTATATGTATACATATCAATCTTATGTATACCCAAATGTAACCTTAGTGTTATACAAACCAATGGACACTAGTAGAGGCAATCTATTTGTATGAAAATACCATACATATAGAAGCAGAAAAATGTATCTACTAAAATCCATCCTTAGCACCTAAGCAAGCTAGTTTCAAGTGATGAGCCACACTTTCCTTGCACTCACTTAGCCTTAAACTGTAAAGCAAACACTTTGGTCAGTACTAGCTTATGCCACAAGTAACTTAGAAACTTAAAGTTTCCTACTTAAAGAATACCTTCAAACTAATAAAAATTAGCCTTAACAGTCGCTCCTTATCAACTGTTAAGTCTAACTAGCTCGCTTAAAACTTGCACAACACGTAAGGGGGAAGTATTCTAAAGTACTCAATAAGGGATTCAGCACATGTAGGAGGAAAACAAATGCAAGCATGCAAAGTACAACAAGCACAAATATACATATAACAAACAGAACAAACAAGCAACCAACAATACAACTAGAAACAAGAATAATAACAACAAATAATGCAAAGAATGGATGGATGGATGGATGAATGAAACATGTATATGCAAATGCACTTAGGAATTCCTTACACCCAAAGGTGCACCCGACTTGACGTGAGCTCATAAGGCTAGGGTACTTGGATATTGGCCCTCGTATCCTATGCTAGCACTTAACCACCCCCATGAAGTCCTCTTACAGGTGCCTTAGAGTAAGTCATCACTCACTCAACCCTTTCCCGCTTTCGACGAGCTACGTAGAGTAAGTTGTCACTTACTCCCTTCTTACCCGTCTGTTCCCCTAACTTATTGTGCAGAGTAGCTACCTTATGCCATCCAATTTACCAAGCTCTTAGAGCTCAGCTTAGGGCTCCTTAGTAGCTTACTTACCAAACCACAAGGTTTGGTTAGGATCCTCTTAGGTTTCCTTTTCATTGCTCGAAGGTCTAAGACCTTTCACATGGGCCAACAAAGAATCTAAAACCCACCTTAATCCCCTTAGTGCTCTCTTCACAACTTAAGCACTTTTACCTCCTTAGCCACTATTCCTTACCCTACCTTAACCACATCACTTAGCTACCACCTAAATAATGCATAATTACCAACTTAGAAATGATTTTTAGACCCAACTGAGGTTATAGAATACCTTAGAATGGCCTAGGGATGATAACGAAGAGATTGAGACATCCTTGAGGTGCCCAAAGCTTGAGGGACTTATGCCTTGGTGATGCATCACCAAAGGCATCAATTCTCGGGTTTTTGGAAAGTCATCGGTGATGTGTCACCATTTCGCCATTGCCAATGCCTTCCAGCATTGCGCGACAGCGTGCTATCTTGCACAAAACTTGCTCAATCTTTCAATCGCTAAAGCCATTTCATATGTGTCTTGTTTCTACTTCATTCCCACATGTAATACTACATTTCTATGCATTATCTAAGCTGAATGAAATCCCTTAACTCAAATCATCCTTAAAGCAAGAAGCAAGAAACAAGCACACTTGAGCTCCATGGAGTTCTTTTGAGTTCCAAGCTTGAATTCAACCAAATTGGACACCAAGGGCATGAAATTAAGACTATTTCTAACCATTTAACCATTTTAAAACTAACCCACAAGGATCAAAGATACTTACCTTAAGGTTGAACCATGAACTTGCAAGAACAACTTCCAATGCATCAATTCCTCAAAAAATGAGCTAAGGGCTTGTTGGGTTGGCTTTGGGACCATCAGTTTTCATGGAATTTTGGATTATTTGGGAGTTTGGAAATGAAGAGATATGGAGGAGTAAGAGCCACGAAAATGGAGTGAAGATGATGATGAAAAGAGCCACGAAAATGGAGTGAAGATGATGATGAATAGTGTTGTTCATATCTTCTTAAAGTATCCCAACTACTCCACTTAACCCAAATCTCCTCTATTTGTCACTTTGGCCCTCAAATTTTTTATTCACTTAGGCCACTTAAACTCTTCATACACCATTACTTTTTGGTTCCATTGAAAGGTTTTTATTATCCAAACACTTTGCCCTTAAGTTACTTAAGCCATTATAAGACATAATAGCTTAATTTAACATTTAGTGCATTTTTCACCCTTAACTTTCACTCTTGGTCTAAATGGCTAGAAACACTTATTGTCTTAACTTATTTAACTCAAAACACTTGAATGAACCTAATTTTACTAAAATTTTGGCTATGCCATTGACTTAGGCCAAAATTACCATTTTGCCCTTTTGCCCTTTAGGTGCTATTACATTTTAAAATTCAATTTAACCTTACTTAGCTTATTTTCTTTGCTTAATAAGAATTATTTGAGAAAAATAATAACTTTGGATTTTATTTACATTAGCTCCAAACTATGGGAAGTACTTGGAAAGCCTTTACATTATCTTCTCCTTTGAAAATTTGGTCCTCCAAATTTTGATTCTTGATCAAGCAAAACACTTGGATGATAATCCTCTTTCTTCCTGCTTAGTTTTCTTACTCATAGTCTTTTTATTTCTATGGTTGCCCATAGCTTCTTAACCATGAGCTTAATCGTGTTCTTAGCTACTTGACTTGTCAATCAAGAAAGTTCTTAAGGTACTCCTGAGGAGACCTTTCCTTGGAGACATTACTTATGTGGTAGACATCTTACCTTGATTCACAAGGCACATCCCCATACTCCCAATTTTTCACTTAAGCCTATGTAACTTAGAGCTAACTTGATCCATTTTGACAACTTTATGCCTCATTTAAATTTTCAAGCCCTACTTAGGTGCTTCTTAGTTACCACCACTTAGCGCTCCTGGCATAATTTAACTTGGCAACGGTTGTACCCATCTTAGTCATTTAAGCCACCTTGGGTACATCTCCCTTTTATTGTCACTTAGTACTCAGGACACATTTTTGACTTAGCAACTTTTACACTCGACTTAAGCACTAAAGCCAATTCTTAGGTGCACCTTTAATCTTGTTGCCCTTTGATGCCATGGGCACATACTTCTCATGTTAACTTACCTTTAGCATCATTGCACTTTAATGCCTTAAGTATGGTACCCTTTTATGGCAACTTACCCTTAGCTTTCTTAGGTAGCTATTCACACTTACTACCTTAAGGTTTCTTAGCCTATTTAGGCACTCATAAGCTTAAACACCCTTGTTATGGTATAGGCACCTTAGTTCACATAGACTTTACATTCTTTGAGTTGTCCTTGGGTGTACTATAGACTACCAAATTCTCCAACACTTAAATTCTCTAAGTAATCACTTAACGTACTTAGGGTTCTCGACTGCTGTTTAGTCACTTAGCCATTTCTTGGCCCTTAATTTATAAGACACCCTCAACATGCTCCTTTACACTTTATTACGTAGGAGTCATTCCTTAATTAGCTTGGCCTCTTTTGGCAGTAGGGTATTCTAGGCCATCATAGCCTTTTTTTAATGTCTCTTCAAATTACTGAAAACCAATCCTTACACCATTAATCAACTTCCTTAGGTGATTTAAATACTCCACACTGCCTAACATGTCACTACCATGACCCTTATGTCTTAGCTTGATTACTTGGTGACTTTGGGTGTATACTTGGCATTGAGTTCTCTTAGGCTCCATTGTCCTTCTTAAATTTTCTTAGGAAGCCTTTTGGACTCTTGGGGTTCAACCTTTCATGGTCCTCCCTTAGCTCTTATACTTGGGTACACCTTGTGTCTAATAACTTATGCCACACCCTTGGCCTTTTCAGGAATCTCAGTTTGCTTGATTCTAACTTGGCATTTAGCATATGCCTTCTTACTTATTTTGGTTCCTTATGGAATTCATAGGAGTCTTTCTTAACACTTTAAACCCATTAGCTTAACATAACCCGACTATTGCCCACGAGTACTCCCAATATACGTTTGTGTTTTAATGAGACTTATAAATCGTATGCCTTATTTGAGGCCACTTTGGTACCTGTACTTTTACTCCCAATACTTAGGCACATTCTTAGGTCATTGTCTCATTAGCCCATCTTTATGCACTAAGCAACATGGCTACTTAGTATGATTTACACACCTATAGCCCACAGTGTGCACACCCTTAGGCTTAACTGAGACCTACAACCTCCTTATGCTCAAGGAAGTCTTACTTGGCACCTATTTGGCCCACATTTCACTTAGGTACTTGAAGCCTCTTTGAACACTAAGATCTCATAGAGACTATGACTCATTCTCATGGGCCCTTAGTGATTCAAGGCTATCATTTAACAGCTCAACTTTAGGAACTCAATAGGTAGTTCCAACTACGTTAGCTTTAACAATCTTACCTCGGGGTTTTGGTTCTTTTCTTGGCCACCTACTTGTTCAAGAATCTTCCTTAGTCATCAGCTGACCACATTTAGACTCTATAACCACTTTGGTAACTTCTTACCCCTTTGGAAAATAAAGAATCCCATAAACTTCTTAGGCTTAGCAAGCTTACTAAATTTTTCAACAAACCTCAACTTTAGTTTCCTTGATTCTACTAATGAGGATATTATCTCTACTCACACTTAGCTTTATCTTGAGCTTCTTTATATTTAAGACCTTAACTCGGCATTCACACCCATCAATACCAATGCTGATTTTTCCTAATTTATCTAAAACCCTTTTGATAGTGGAGCACCCTTTGGACCTTAGAGTCCTATTTCTTACGAACCCTTAGGTTAACTTAGGTCCGATCTGCACTCTTAGCTATTTGGTTTAAAGTTATCTTAGCTCCTTTGATTGCATAGTGAGCCCTCACTATCTAAAATGATTAAACTCCTAAAGAATCAAGAGCTTTGCTCAATCCACTTTTGCTCTTCATAAGTGGTCTTAGGTCAGCAAGGACCTTAATAAAAATACTAGATGTAAGCCTACTACTTGGCGTTCAATTTGTCTACATGGGTGTTCTTATTAACTATAGGTCCCGATTTTTAAAATTGTTTAGGACAACTCCTTTTTAACTTACTCAGGTTATCCTTAAAGCCACTTGGCTAATGGTGCTTTCATGGTTCCTTTTTTAGACACCCACTCCAGGTTGTAATTCCTTAGGGATACAGATGCCACCCTTTTGGTCTTTAAGGCTCAGGTTAATTCTTGAACCTTTACCAACTTACCAAAAATCAATGAACTCCCCTCCTTGAGGAACTGCACCTTTACAAACAACTTCACAGTTTTGAGACCTATGGGTTATGGTTCTCAACCTTTATTTAATCAACTTTTCACAATTACTGCAAGTCCTTAGGGTACCACTTACTTTTTCTTCACTTGAAACTTCAGGTTCTTAAAGTTAACCCTTGACTTTATAAGCCTTCTTACCCTAGTTACGGGTTCTCGAAGAATTCAACCTCATCTTTCTTGGTAACCCTTTGTAACTAGTGTGAAACACTTCTCAGAATTGGACCAGTCATAATTGTCTTAGAGTTGTCTTTCCCTAAATTATCCCTATGTTGCATAAAGTACTCCTTACACCATAGGTACGAGTTCAATCAACTTAAGGCTTAACTCATGGTATGACTTACCAACTCTTCCGTGCAAGTCACCCTTACCCCTAGGATACTTCCAAAGGTCACTTATGATCGGCACATTTAAGTCAGTTCTTATGCCCCTTAACTAATCATCTTCCTAAGCATCTTCACACTAACTAGTAAAACACAACAATAAATCACACCAAACCTACTACCCCTAAGCTTCTAGGCAAAACCTTAACCACTCTAATGGTCTAATCAGAACTTACCTTTTTTGGGCTCTTGTGGGTTCACATACCCATATTTCTTTTGTAAACTTAACTTTCTAGGCAGGCTAGTCACAACCATAGATATAGCGGTTTAACAAGAAAACTACTTACCACCATGCTGTAACTTAAAGGTACCTTTCTTTATTGTTGGCTCATTGACCAATCAATTGGTCCGAGTAAGTCTTCTTGGTTGTCTTTGAGTACTGGTAGTGCTTTCCTGGTGATTGAGGTATTCTTGACCTTAGCCTTATTCAAGCTTTGAATTTCAGCATATTCATTCCCTTAGTCCTTTACTTTCATCAATTCCATGCACTTAGCATATAGCCCTTTTTTTTCTATTTGTGTTGTTCTTCCTTAGGTTCCATGGACTCTGAATCAAATGGTCCTTACCCTAGCTCTTGCTTCGGGCTTTAACTTACCTTAAGGTGGAGATGTTATTCTCTTGGCTGAATATATGGTGCTAGTGCACCTTAGCCTTGACCCCATGGTCTATTACTCTTTTGGTATCCATGTCACCCTTGCACTTGGGTAATGATGGTTCACTTGGCCTCGGTGCACCATTAGTAACTTAGTGCTTCTTCGCCCTTACCCATGGGCTCTTTATCTACTTGTCAAAATTTTTCCTTATCTACATAACTGTAGACATTTACTTAACCTTGGCCTTGCCTTCAGGGTAGGGATTCCTCCATTGGTCTCAGTGTACTAGAAGGTCTTAGCACACTTCAACCCTTACCCAATAGGCATCAACCATGATCTCCCCTTTTTTGAGGGTTAGGTATGCTCCTTAGACAACTCATGCCATGGTGCTACTGGGATTATACAAAAAATTGACATATTCCCCATGGCTAACACCAAAGGACCACTTGGAACTTTGCTCAGTCCCTTGCCTCAATACCAAAACCTTACTAGGTTCTCGTTGATAAACCTGCAACCAAAGGCAAAAGACAACTCCAGGAATGCTTATAAGTAGTACTAACCACATTTAGCATAAGGACACACCTGGATCTTAGTCACTTATTGCCTTTACTAGGACCATTGACCTGTTTTAATACCAACTGTGGCGGAACAGGGCCTCAGGGCCGTAAATTTACTTCCGCTAGTCGGCTCTTAAGGAACTATGATCCCACTTGGTTACAATTGGCTAGTTATTTCTCGTGAAGTAACTTAAATCATGACGCACAACTAGTTACATAGTATACCCTGCATAGGAAATATGCATGTGTTGTATTGGCTATGTAATAACAATAAATTAAAACATAAAAAATAATGCCATGGCAATTAATAAAAACACAATTCAAAACAAGCCAAGACATAAAACTTTAGTTGCTTTAACTTCAAATAATAACTATATGCATACATATCAATTTTATGTGCACCCAAATGTAACTCTAGTGTTATACACACCATGGGCACTAGTAAAGGCAACCCATTTGTATGAAAATACCATACATATAAAAGAAGCAACATGTATATACTAAGATCTATCCTTAGTTCTTCACCCAAACAAACTAGCTTCAAGTAATGAGTCACGCTTTCCTTGCACTCATTTAGCCTCAAACTATAAGGCAAACACTTTGGTCAGTACTAGCTTATGCCATAAGTAATTTAGAAACTTAAAGTTTCCTACTTAAAGAATACCTTTAGACCCATAAAAATTAGCCTTAATAATTACCTCTTATCAACTGTTAAGCCTGACTAGCCTGTTTAAAACCTACACAACACTTAAGGGGTAAGTACTCTAAAGTACTTAGTAAGGGATTTGGCACTTGTAGGGGGAAAACAAATGCAAGCATACAAAGCACAACGAGCAAAAATGTACATATAACAAATAGAACAAACAAAGCAACCAACAATACAACCAGAAACAAGAATAATAACAACAAACAATGCAAATAATGGATGGATGGATGGATGGATGAATGAGTGAAACATGTACATGTAAATGCACTTAGGAGTTCTTTACACCCAAAGGTGCACCAGACTTGCCGTGAGCTCGTACGGCTAGGGTACTTGGATACTCGCTCTTGTATCCTATGCTAGCACTTAACCAACCCCATGAAGTCCTTTTATGGGCGTCTTAGAGTAAGTCATCACTCACTCAACCCTTGCCTGCTCTTGACAAGCTACTTAGAGTAAGTTGTCAGTTACTCCCTTATTACCCGTCTCTTCCCCTAACTTATCATGCAGGGTAGTTGTCTTATGTGATCCAACTTACCAAGCTATTAGAACTCAGCTTAGGGCTCCTTGGTGGATTACTTGCCAAACCACAAGGTTTGGTTGAGATTTTTTTTAGGTTTCCTTTTCATTGCCCAAAGGTCTAAGAGCTCTAACATGGGTCAACAAAGAATCTGAAACCCACCTTAATCCCCTTAGTGCTCCCTTAACAACTTAAGCACTTTTACCCCCTTATCCATAATTCCTTACCCTACCTTAACCACACCACTTAGTTACCACCTAAATAATGTATAATTACCAACTTAGGGATGAGTTTTAGACCCAGCTGAGGCTACAGAACATCTTAGAAATGGCCTAGGGATGATAATGGAGAGATTGAGACATCTTTGAAGTGCCCAGAGCTTAAGGGATTTATGCTTTGGTGATGTTGTTGGTGACGCATTGCTAAAGACATCAATTCTTGGGTTTTCTAGAAAGTCATCAGTGATGCGTCGCCATTTTGCGTCACCAATGCCTTCCAACATTGTACAACAATGTGCTATCTTGTGCAAAACTTGCTTAATCTTTCAATCCTCAAAGCCCATTCACATAAGCCTTGTTTCTACTTCATTCTGTTAGAAAATCGGGAAAAACATGTGCTATAATTGTATATTAGTTGTACATTGGTCATTAGCTGTAACATATATTTAGTTGCAAATCTGTGTGTTTTAGGAAAGTTTTGCCTAGGAATTATCCTTTCCTTAAATCAGTGATTTAGTTTCCTGATTTAACAATTTAATGACAGAATGCATTATTCAGTGCAAACTTGTTTTTCAAGTTGGATCAGAGCAAAAAGAATCCCTTTGCCAGAATTTCCTTCTTATTTCTTCCTTTCGATCCTTGCACCCAAAAACCATGCCTGACGCTTCATCTGATTCCCACATTGTCCCTCAATCTTCCCTGAACAATCCTAGCAGCACGGGTGTTCCAAAAATCAGTGCTACCTCCTCAAAATCTCATTCTGTCCAAATCACCACTATTCGTTTGAATGGTGACAATTTTCTGATATGGTCGTAGTCGGTTAGGATGTATATTAGAGGGCGTGGGAAAATGGGCTATTTGACGAGTGAAAAGAAGGCTCCTGCAGTGGATGATCCGGCCTATGCTACATGGGATGTTGAGAATTCCATGGTGATGATGTGGGTTGTGAATTCAATGGAAGAAGATATTAACTCTAATTATATGTGCTATCCAATGGCATAAGAACTTTAGGAGGATGTAAATCAGATGTATTCTGATCTTGGAAATCAATCATAGATTTTTTAGTTGACCCTCAAACTCAAAGAGATGTGACAAGGGGAAGACAACATCACAAAAGATTTTAATTTCTTGAAGCGGATTTGGAAATACATTAACCTCTTCAACACCTATGAGTGGAAATCTCCAGAGGATGCTCAACATCACAAGAAGACTGTAGAGGACGGTCACATCGTCAATTTCTTGGTTGGACTTATTGTCGAGTTTGATGAAGTGAGGGGGAAAATTATTGGAAGATAGCCCCTACCTTCAATTAGTGAAGTTTTTCGGAGCTCAGAAGAGAGGAGAGTAGGAGGAATGTGATGCTTGGCAAGAAGGGACCTAGAGTTGCTGAAGGTTCTACCCTGTTCTTCATGACTGGAAGCAAGGCTTATGTTTTTCAACGCAAATCTGATGAAAAGTAGCGAGTTTGGTGTGATTTTTGCAATAAGCCTTGCCATACCAGTAAGGCCTGCTAGAGAATTCATGGGAAACCTACAAATTTTAAAGGGAAAGCTAGAGATAAATCAAGCTGAGCCAACCCTACTGCCAATGAGGTCAAGACCAGCCCCTTCACCAATGAGCAAATGGAGCATCTTCTTGCACTGCTAAACTCTAATTCGGTACCCAATGTTCCTAATGTTTTTGTGGCACACACAGGTAATAAGTTCTATGCTCTATCTTGTCAACTTAAATCTGCTCCATGGATAATAGACTCAGGAGCATCTGACCATATGACTAATTCCTTACATTTGTTTGAGACCTATTCACCATGCCCCGAAAATAAGAAGGTTAAGATAGCTGATGGTAATTTCTCACCAATTGCAGGAAAAGGCCTTCTAAAAATTTCTGAGGGAATAGATCTTAAATATGTTCTCTATGTCCCTAAACTTGCTTGCAATCTCTTGTCGGTAAGCAAACTATCAAAAGACACTAACTGTTTTGTTATTTTCTATGAATCCTATTGCATTTTTCAGGACCGGAGCTCGGGGAAGATGATTGGCAGTGCTAGGATGATGAACGGTCTCTATTATTTCGAGGAAAAATTTCTTAGTAATGAAATGGCTTAAGGGTTGAGTAGTATTAGTTCTTTATCTGTTCGTGATCAAATAATGGTTTGGCATTGTTGTTTAGGCCACCCAAGTTTTTCTTATTTAAAACATTTATTTCCAGTGCTATTTAAAGGGATTGATCCTTCTTTGTTCCAATGTGAGAGTTGTTTAATGGAAAAAAGTCAAATAAAATCTTATATTCCAAAACCCTATCAGGCTTTAAGACCATTTTATATATTCTACAGTGATGTTTGGGGTCCTTTAAAAGTGACCACAATTTCTGGAAAAAAATGGTCTGTGACTTTTATTGATGATCATACACGTCTTTGTCGGGTTTACTTAATGAGAGAAAAATCTGATTTAGAACATATTTTTAAAGAATTTTATAGGATGATTGAAACCCAGTTTCAAACAAAAATTAGTATTTTGAGGTCTGACAATGGAACATAATACTTTAATATAAAATTTTGGAAACCTTTTTAAATGAAAAGGGAATTTTACACCAATCCTCTTATTCCAACACTCCTGAACAGAATGGCATTGTTGAGCGTAAGAAAAAGCATTTGTTAGACGTAGCTAGAGCCATGATGTTTTATATGAATGTTCCAAAGTATCTATGGGGTGATGTTATACTAACAGCTTCATATATAATCAACAGGATGCCTACCAAAGTTTTACAATATATCACCCCAATGGGTTGCTTAAAAAAGGTATTCCCTGAATCTAGAATCAATTCTGATTTACCCTTGAAAATATTTGGCTGTAGAGCATATGTGCACACTCCAAAGAGGCTAAGGTCTAAATTAGATCGAAGAGCTGAAAAATGTGTTTTTGTAGGGTATGCACCCAATAAAAAGGTTTTCAAATGCTTTAATCCCTTTACAAAATGTTTTTTTGTCACCATGGAGGTTTCTTTCATGGAAAGTACACCATACTTTGCCAAAAATTTACTTCAGGGGGAGAAGATAATGATGCCCCACGGCATATTCGTTGGAAGACATCGTGACTTCAGGAGGGACTTCCTGAGAGGGAGAACGTCTGAAGCCCAGATTTCCCAGGGGAGTGTGCCTGTAAAACTCGTAAAAAAGGGTTAGGAGGTCCCCGGGATCTTTTTCCGGGGGGGAGCCTTCGACGCCCAAGTTAGTGTCCTGAGAGGTGAAAGAAGGGAAGCACTAAGAGGTTTAGTGGCCTTGCCTATTTGTATTTTCTCAGGGGGAGAGGGTCGGATTGGGGGATCCTCCCTTTTCCAGGGCCTGTTCCCTGGTATTTATAGGAGTTCCCAGCCCGTTCAGATCATGACACGTGTTCGGTTGGATGCTCTCTGTGTTTCCGGGCGTAGGGGACAAGTAGCCGTTTGCAGGCTCCTTGAGCCTTGAGCCGAGACAGGTCGTGACAAGACCTAGGTGGCGTCGGCGTGTCAAACCGCCATTGGGGGCGACGTGTAACGCCTGTGGGCGATATGTCAGAGGCTCCTTAAATGCTTATGTCGTACTCTCGAGGTCCTCTAGGCGAGGTTGTTCTTTGGTACGGATGACCTTCTTCGGTAGTTATGCTTGTAGTTCGGGAAGTCCCCTGGTTCGAGGGTTCCGCCTTTGGGGAAGTTCTCTCCTGCTTGCAATAGCTGGTTCTTTATCCATGAAGGCGATCCGCTTGGTCCCCTGAGGGAGCCGGCGATACCTTTGAAACGCCTAGCGTATTAGCCGAAGTCCAGACTTCGTGGTACCTGACTTCGCTTCTTTCGAGTTCAGTGATAGTGCCTCTTTCGGATGACGCCAGGCTTCCTAATTATGTTTTCGTCAGGAAGTATGTACTAAGAAAGGCAATAGCCCTTCGGCTATCACAGGCCCCCCTCCGAAAAGCCGAAGTGGGAACTTCGGTTTATTGGCTTTCGGAGGGCGTCCTTCGGGACCTCGGGTGTAATACCTGTGCCGAAGATGTACCTTTTGTCCGAAGACATGGGCTGTTCGGTTATAGCCCGTCCTTTGGTGTCTTCGAGGTCACCCACTTCTCTCCTTTTGCAGGGCTGCGTAACGTCGCGTCTTATAACTAGGCGTGTCAGTTTGGAGCGGCACGCCCTGGGTCTAGGGGTGTCAGAAAGCGTATCCCTCTTTTGGCGCGATGGCTGACACGTGGCAGCTTTTTATTGGCGCGGACTGCGTCGGATACAGCAAACGTGCCTTTTCACGCGCGATGAGCAGTTATGGCAACTGTTCGCCTTTGTGGAGTACTTTATGACGCCGGTTCGCCTACCCTCCTCGGCCTATATATACCTCTGTTCCGTCATAACCTCCTTTTGCTTCTGCTTTTGCTTTCAGCTGCTTTCACGTTTTCTCTGCTTTTTGCGGTGATCCTCTTTGACGGAGTGTTTTCCGGCAACCTTTCACGACGGCGTCTTCAAATCCAGATTTTGGCAAAACATTTGGTGGGTTTTAACTTCCAGAGTCTTTTGCTTTTTAAGCTTTCCCAGAGTTGTTTTTGGCCTTTTTCTGAAATCGCTTTTCTGCCGACCATGCCTATTCCCGAGAGCTGGCAACCTCTTTTGTCTCACCCTTGCTGCACCACTTCTAAAAAATTAAAAAGATGGAAGACCAAATTCTTTCTTCCCTCGTATGTCATCACAAGGTTGCCACGTTCTGACCAGTTTAGCTTTTCGAACCGTGGTGACGAGGTTACCATTTTCCGAGCCCAACTGAAGGCCGGACTTCGGTACCCTCCTCCGAAGATGATTTGCGACTTTTGCCAATTCCATGGCATTGCCGTAAATCAGCTTCCGCCGAACTCGTACTGCTACTTCAATGCCTTCTTCTGTATGTGCGGCGTTTTCAAAATAGAGCCCCACTTAATTCTTTTCATGTAGTACTATAAGCTCTTTGTGGTCCCGAAGGGTGGCTTTTACTTCATGCTACCTTGGGGATCAGGGAGCAAAAAGTATATGTTCACCTTTGCCACCAAGGACAGCTGGCGAGGGTGGCAACAAAAGTTTTTCTTTCTGAAGATGGAGGAGGCCTGGTCGGACGTCCCGACCAAGTGGGCTCGGGGAAGGCTGGAGATGGACGTCGTTGATCCGAGGATAATGCTGACTCCTGAGTTGGCACCCATATTCACGGACTTCGACAAACGGATCCGAGCAGTCTTCGACTAGGATTTCGAGGTCCCTTCGCGCTGCCTTTACCCCTTCCCCATCAATTGGAAACTGATGACCGAGGAGGTTCTTTGGGAACTAGGGGTGGTGAAGGAGCACAAGACGGACCTCGGGATGCCAGCTCCTCCTATCGCTGGGAAAGACTCTTGGTTGGTGCAACTCCTTAGGGAGGAAGTCACTTATGAGTCCTTTTTTGAGAGTAAGTTATCCCAGGATTCTTTTGTTATAGTTTTACCTTGGACTCACATTGATGTTTTCTTTCTTTTTCAGAGATGGGCGATGACTCCGCTGCCTACTACAAGTCCCTTTTCCTCGGTCAAGCTGAGAAGGGCGAGCAGACGAAGAAGGCCATCTCCCGAAGGCGGAAATCATCTGGGGCTGGGCCATCTGTGGCCAAATAAGCAAAGAAAGACGTGCCTCCTCCTCAGGCCAAAATTCCCGAGGAGGTGAGCGAAGAGTCGGATGCTGCTGCTGCCCTTCCGCCGGGCCGAGGTTGCCGCTGCCGCCCCTTCTCAGAGTCCCTCTTCCTCGGCGGCTCTTCTGGACGCCTTGGTGGAAGTCCCTTTTGCCGAGGAGCGTCGTAAGAGTAAAGGTAAGGAGATTCCTGCAGAGGAGGTCCGGGACTCTGATGATGACATTGCGGAGGTGCCGCCAGGTTTATTTTTTTAGACAAGTTGTGGTACCTTTATTTCTTTAAGGGTTCCTTATCTTGATAAATTTCTTGCTTTGCCGTGCAGGGGAGCTGCTACTCCTGAATTGGGCAGTCGAGCATGCCCAGAAACGGGCTCTTCGGGATGCCCATGTCCCGAAGGGGAAGATCCTAAGGGAGCCCTTTTGGTCATTTACGGAAGACATGAACTTGTACTCCGGCGACTGCCTATACATGGCCAACCAAATCTTGAAGGGGATCCTCACCGAGGCCTCCTTCAGGGCCATTTCCGAAGTGTCACACCTCACTCGAGCCCTGGCCTATAAGTTTCTAAACTAACTTACAAGCCCAACTCTAAACCAAGTTTCTAGCTCTCGGCCAAGTAAGCAATGGCAACTTTTAAGTCTTATTTTCTTAAGTTAAGAGGCCTGGGAGGTGGCCCAGGTGGCTTTTAAAACAATTCCAATAACAACTTGCAGCAAAGGCAAGGCCCAATACCACTAACTTGTACCACAAGCAGGGTTAAAACTGATTTCTTGCATATCAAGCAAGGCAACACTTATTGCAACTTTAAGTGCATACATGGTGTGCAATCAAGTGTACTACTTATATGGCAACCAAGAAGCCCACAATGTTGGTTTAGATTTTGAAAACTACAAGGTAATATGCATGATGCTCTCGGCCAACAATCATACATATAGTAGTGCACCACAATTTCATAAGTTCAGGCCCATAACTATTCACACAAAAGTCCAAGCATAATGTCATCCATAAGCCCATACATAACTTGGCATCCAAGATCCACAAAACATCATCAAACTAGGTATCCAAGACTACACATATATACAAACCAAAATGGTAGTCTACCTAGCATCTAACATGGCTACATATGCCAAGCATCCATAAGTTGTTCATGCCAAGTTACATACAACCCGAGACCATACTCCTAATGGTCAAATAAAACGTTGAGAATCCCATACAGAAGTACACACTGCAACACCAAGCCTATGGCCATATTCATGGTCATAAAGGTGAATACCACAATCAGAGCTAAAGTCCAGGTATCCATGCTCTCCTACACAGTTCCCACCCTACAGCCTGCAAACTTAAACATAAGTCTCGGCCAACATACAATAAGACTTGTAATGAACCCAAGCAAGCAAGGCCCGAAATATACTCCTCCAAGCTTAAACCCTTCAATGCTCACAAGTTTTCTTGAATTTTAAGGCCAATTTTTGTGAAGGAGCTCAAGAACAAGCTCGGTCAAGACAAAAACAAGGAAAGCCCGAAATGAACTCCAAATGGCCTTCACTAGTTTCGGCCGAAAGACAATTGTCTTTAGTTTGGCACTTATGCCAATTTTTGCCTTCCAAAAGTTTGCATGCTGCAAAGTAGCCTTCCATTTCACAAGCCCACAAAGCCACCACTAAACTTGTGTCTAAATGGACACTTAAGTCCAATCATGGCCCATAATGCCAAGCAAGTAGCAAACACAAGTACCAAGGTAGCATAAACACCCATGCATAACCGGCCATGTAACTAAACTAAAGACTAGTTAGTTTAACTAGTAACTAGTGAATAGTACACTAGTGGTAGACAAGATTTTGACTAGTAATCATTGTTGTCTCCCACAATTTGGCTTAGTACACTACTAGTCCACATAACTTTTGCATGGCCGAAACTTCCAATTCCAAGTTTGTAGTTTTAATTGTAGCACTTAATCAAGTGTGCAATTTGATCCCCTTTCTCTGTTTTCTGTCTGTTTTTCTCTAGTATAGTTCCTATGTTCAATTAAGCCCTACAGTCTCTAGCTTTACACATAGGCCACTATACTAGACTCTATAGTCCCTCTTACTCTCCCCTTTCTGTTTTCTCTTATTTCCTTGGTTCTCCTTGGCCTAAGCCAAGCACTTAGGAGGTGCCTAACACGAAGCGTGCCCGAGTGATGAGTCCCTCACTGCCAAGGTTTTCGAGCACGCTGCCCAGGTATACTTCAGGCCTTTGTTTTGCTTCCCTTTGATTTCTTCTAAGTGTTTGGCCCACTTTTTGCCTTACTAACTTTTGCTCTTACTTCTTTGCAGCTGTTGGAGTACACCGGCCTCTTCAGGGTCCGGGTGGCAAAGGAAGCGGCGTTCTGAGTCTCGACCTTAGATCTCATAGAAAAATATAAGGCCAAGTGCTCTGAATTGGCCGCCAAGAACACGGAGATGGCTCATAGAAAAATCTAAGGCCAAGATGGAGGTCACTGCCATTCGGGAAGAGTTCGTGAAGGAGAAGGAGGAACTTTTGAAGGACTCCTCCCAGAAGATTTCTGACCTCGGTGCCAAGGTGGCGGAGCTGACCTCGGCGAACGAATCATATCAAAAGGAGAAGTCAGATTTTGAGGCTCTCCTGGCGAAGGTCCTTGCCGAGAAGGCCGAGCTCCAGGCCGAGGTCGAGTCTTTAAAGAAGGAGCCAAGGAAGAAGAAGACGAAGGCACTGAGGAAGGAGATTGCCGATCTGGAGAGGGAACGTGATGAGCTGGCGGTCGAGAAGAAGAAAGCTGACGAAATGACCAAGGTCAGTTTTCAAGACGGCTTCTGGCTCGTTCGTCACCAAGTGCTTCAGAGGTTCCCAGATCTGGACCTCTCTTTCTTGGAGGCCCTAAACATTCCTGAGAGGCCTTGGTGGTCTTGGTAAAAAATCGAGCACCTGAACTTGCCCCTTTCTTTCCCGGCGCCGAAGGTGGTGGAAAAGGACGCAGGAGCTGGTAGCTCCCGAGATGCCGAGATTCCTTAATTTGTTTTAGGGTCCTTTGCCTTCTTTTTCTTCTTTTTTGTATTTCTTCTTTGTAAGCAGATCCATCCCAATAAAGACTCTTTCTTAAAAATTTTTGCTAAGTCTTTTTGTAGGATTTTTCATTTTCCATTGTCTCGAACATGTTCGCTCAAGAGACTTCAGAAAATACGGTGATCTTCTTCATGAAATTTCGACTTGTACAACTTATGCTCAAGAATTTTAGCTAAGTCTTTTGCGAGATTTTTCATTTTCCATTGTTCTGAACACGTTTGCTCAAGGGACTTCGAAAAACCATATCTTCGCTTATGTTAGCGGTCACCTTCACGAAATTCAGACTTGTATAACTCATGCCCAAGATTTTTTGCTAAAGAACTTTTGTACTTGGAAATTTTTCTGTACAATATAATCTTCTCACCGAAATCTTAAGCATAGAATTTTCTCAAGGCATCCGAATGCCATGTATTTTTTAACTCTATGCCTCCGGCATCGCCGAGCTTGTAAACCCCTTTTCGCACTTCGGCAAGTACCAGATAAGGTCCTTCCCAATTTGCGTGAAGTACCCCGTGGGATGGCCTTCGGGGTCCAAATTCAGCCTTTCGGAGAACGAGGTCTCCTTTCTTTATTCCTTTTGGCCTGACGCGCAAGTTTATAGCCGCGACCACTCTTTGCTGAAAAACCTTTTCTCCTCAACTCGGCTATTTCTCTGTGTTCGCTGACGAGGTCAAGCTTGGTTCTCAGGCCGAGGTCATTTCCCCTTTCATCGAACACTTGCACTCGCACCGATGGCTGCATTACCTCGACTGGGATGATAGCCTCTATACCGAAAACAAGTGAAAAAGGTGTTTCCCTTGTGGCTCTTCGGGGTGTTGTTCGGTAGCTCCATAACACACTTGGGAGTTCTCCCGGCTATTTCCCTTTTGCTTCCCCCAGTCTTTTTTTCATACCATCTTTGATAGTCCTATTGGATACTTCTACTTGCCCATTGCTTTGGGGGTGAGCTACTGGGGCGAAGTGCATTTTTATTCCCAGGTTGTTGATAAATTCTTGGAACCCTTTGTCTATAAACTGGGACCCATTGTCGGCTGCTAGTACCCTCGGTATGCCAAATTGCACACAATGTTTTTCCATACGAACTTTTGCATATCTTTTGCTGAGATAGTCGCCAAGGGTTCCACTTCGACCCATTTAGAGAAATAGTCTACTGCAACTACGCAGAACTTCACGCCACCAGGCGCTGTTGGGAGTGGCCCAATGAGGTCTATGCCCCAAACTGCGAAGGGCCAGGGATAGTCAGCCGAAGTTACCATTTCCGAGGGTGTCCTCTGGATACTTACGTGTCTTTGGCAATTACCACATTTCCGGACGAACCGCCTAGCGTCCTTTCTTAGAGTAGGCCAAAAGTATCCTTGCCGAAGTATTACTGCTGCGATGGCGTCAGTTCCAATGTGCGAACCACAAGTGCCTTCGTGAACTTCTTCGAGGATCATTTCAGTATCCTCTTCGCCAACACACCTCTGCAATGGATTTGCATATCCCTGCCGATATAACTCTTCGCCAATCAGGAAAAATCGACCGGAGCGTCTTTGAACTTTTGCAGCTTTGTGGGGTTCTTCGGGGAGCGCATTGGTTGCGAGATATTTTTTTATTGGGTCTTTCCAGCCTTTTCCCGAAGTCACTATGCTCAGTACTATGATGCTCGATTGATTTAGCACATCAGTGCATGTTTTTTATTTCGCCAAGCAGTCTGCTTCGGGGTTATCTCGTCGAGGTACGTTTTTGATTCGTACGGTGTCGAACTCTCGAATGAGATCTGCTACCAGTTCATGGTATTTTGCCAAGGTCGGGTCCTTCGCCCTATAATCCCCTACTGTTTGCCGAACTACCACCTAGGAATCGCTATGGGCTTTTAAGTTTCTTACACCAATTTTTCTGGCTAGGCACAATCCTGCTATGAGAGCTTCATACTCGGCCACATTGTTGGTGACGTTGAAGCTGAACTTGATGGCCTTCATTACTTCTAGACCTTCGGGACCTCTGATAATTACCCCAGCGCCCTGGTGTTCAGACCCCGAGGCTCCGTCAACATACAAAGTCCATTCTGGCTCACCTTCGCTGGGATCCGGATGGCTGTCCTCGGCGATGGGCACTTCGGCAATGAAGTCTGCCAGGGCCTGAGCTTTTATGGCTTTTCGAGGTTCATAAGTAATGTCGTGTTCACCAAGCTTTATGCACCATTTGGAGAGCCTTCCTGAATGATCAACTTTTCTCATGACATCCCACAGAGGTAGACTGCTTCGGACGATGATAGGGTGAGCCTGAAAATATGGTCGCAGCCTCCTTCCTGCTAGCACCAAGGCATATATAGCTTTTTGCAGCAAAGGATACCTGACTTCGGCGCCATGCAGGGACTTGCTTACATAATAGACCGGCCATTGCTTCGGCCCTTCCTCTTTCACGAGGACCGAGCTTACTGCTTTTTCTGTGACGGCGAGGTATAATACGAAGGGCTCTCCCTCGCGAGGCTGTCGCAAAGTGGGCAGACGTGCTAAGTAGATTTTGAGTTCTTCCCAGGCCTTTTGGCAGTCTTCGTTCCAAGGATGATCGTCACTTCCGAGGTTGCCCTCTTTTTTGCTGCCTTAGTGAGGACTTTGAAGAATGCTCAGCACCGATCTCTATATCTAGAAATAAACCTACTAAGAGAGGTTATCCTTCCAGTGAGTCTCTGCACATCTTTTATTGTGATGAAAGTTCAGAATTCGAGCAGAGCCCTGATTTTTTCCGGGTTAGTATCAATGCCTCTTTCTAATACCATGTACCCAAGAAACTTTCCCGAGGTCACTCCGAAGATGCACTTTTCAGGATTAAGGCGGATCCCGAAGGTTCTGAGTTGGTGGAAAGTTTCCTTTAGATCTGCGACATGGTCATTAGACAGCTTGCTCTTGACTATCATGTCGTCGATGTAGACTTCCATGTTTCTCCCTTTTTGGTCACTGAAGACCTTACTCATCAACCTCTAGTAAGTGGCTCTTGCATTTTTGAGCCCGAAGGGCATCCTGATGTAACAATATGTTCCACCCTCGGTGATGAAGGCAGTTTTTTCCTCGTCTTTGGGGTCCATCCTTATTTGATGATACCCACTGAAAGCGTCAAGGAAAGTTAGGAGCCTGTATTCGGCAGTTGAGTCTACCAATTGGTCTATTAGGAGGAGAGGGTATGAATCCTTTGGGCAAGCATCATTCAAGTTTCTGAAGTCGATGCATATTCGGAGCTTACTGGTCCCTTCTTTTGTGGCAATAACCATATTGCTCAACCATTCGGGGTACTTGACCTCCCAGATTACATCAGCGTCCAATAAGCGCTGGACTTCGGTTTTGACGAAGTCTTTTTTGTGGGCCGAGATGCCCCGTTTCTTTTGCCGGACAGGTTTTGCTTCCAGACTTACTTTAAGGCTGTGCTATACTACGCGAGGACTTACCCCCAGCATATTTTTCGGCGAGTAGGCAAACAAGTCTTTATTCATCAGTAGAAAGGATACAAGTTTTTTCTTGTCGCCTTCGGGCAAATTTTTCCCTATTCGGGTACTTCAGCCTGGGACAAGTTCTACTTCTTCTGTCTCTACCTTTGCGGAATCTTCTACCTTGCCCTTTTTTGGCTTTAAAGCCTCTGCCTCTACAGCTTGTGCGAAGTTGTTTGCTGGAGCTTTTCACGCTTTGACGAACACCTTCCTTACTTCGCCCTGATCAATGAAGATTTCCGCGTCTCCATCCTTGGTGGCAAAAGTGACAGTCAAGTATCTCACATTAGGGCGAATGTGCAAATTTCCCTGTGTTTGTCTGCCAAGGATGGCATTGTATGATGAAGGGACATCCATAACGATGAACCTTGTCATTGTGGAGGCGAATAACTCGGTTGTCCCATCAACCGAAGTCCCTTTCATCATTAGGGGAAGATCGATCCACCCGAGGACTGGCAGTTTGGATGGTCCTACCCCGAAGGTGGGTGAAGTGACGGGCTTGAGGTCGTTGTTGGATATGCCCAAGTTTGGTAGTAAATGTGAAAACAGGACGTCTGCATTTGATCCATCGTTAAGCAAGACTCTCTTGACGTCCCAGTTTCCTATCCTCACCATGACCAATAGCGGGTCGTCATGGGGACAGACGACGATGGAACCATCCTTGCGGGCCAGCTTCTTCGTTGAGCTCCGATATTCCATGACTGATATTTCTCTGGCCTTCCTCTTTCTTTTTAAGGATGGGAGTCCTGTTGTGATTGTTTGTATTATCCCCGCCGGAGGTGGAGGGCGCCTCTTCGGACTTCGGTTCCTCCGTCTGTCGGAGTCGTAATCTTCATCATCTACCTTTCCTTCCTCCTCTTTCCTCCCCTTCGGGGAAGGCATTCGCAGATAACGTCGAAGTTGGCCCAGTTTTATTAGCGACTCCATGTACTTCTTCAATTGGAAGCAGTCTTCGGTGTCGTGGCCGTGGTCGTGGTGAAACTGGCAGAACTTCTTCATATTTTTCTTATTATCAGCGGTCATGGCCCTTGGCCACTGGATTTGGGTTCCCTGCCTTTCCATTGTCATGAGGATGTTGGTCCTCGTGGTGTTCAGAGGCGTAAAGTTTGGGAGTTTCCTTCCTCGCACTCTCCGAGGTCGGCCTGCTTGGTCAGCTGAACACCGTATTTGGTGGCTGAACCCTTCGGCACGGGCGTGCTCGGACTTCGGTCCAGCCATCCTCAGCTCTTCGGCTGTCATGTGCTGCTCGGCCCTTCGGTAAAACTCGCCAAGCGTGTCCAGTGGGTCTTTGGAAAATTCGTAAAAGAGCTGTGAGTCCCTTCGAAGGCCCCGTGTCATGGCGAGGATGCGTATTTTTGGCCGAAAGTCTGGGACACTCAAGGCTTCTCTGTTAAACCTTTTGACATAGTCACGGATGGTTTCTCCGTTTCTCTGCACTATGTCGAACATCTGGACAGGCATCTTCGCCGTCGGCCGACTTCCAATGAATTGTTGCATGAAGGCTGTAGATAACTCCTGGAACTCCCTAATGGTTCCTGGAGTCAATGAATTGTACCACGCAGTTGCTGGTCCTGTGAGGGTGACCTCGAAACATTTGCACAAGGTAGCATCGTCTGCACCGTGCATCATCATGTTGCGTCTGTACTTGGTCAAATGAGCCTGTGGATCAGTCCGGCCATCATAAGTTTCTAGCCGAGGTACTCGGAAGTCACCTGGCATGGCTGCCTCTACTATAGTTCAGGTGAACGGGGACTCATCCCCACAGAAGGTTTCAGACAGCCTGGCCCAGACCGGCTTGCGAGCTACTTGTTTTCCCACTCTGTCCAACCTCGCTAATATTTTCTCCATAACGATCGTGGCACTAGGTTCTTCTTCTGGGAAGGGAGATTGTCGGTGCCTCTTCGGGGAGTGACTTCGGCGCTGAATGGATGGAGACCTCGCCTTAGGTGACGAGCTCCTTCGGTGTGGGATCTTAGGTCGCTTGGACCCAGCTCGTCCTGTAAGCCGTGCCCCGAGGGGCATGTTTTCTGTTGAAGACTCCTCACATGGAGCCCCATGTCCCAAACTACGATGGACTGGTTTGGGGCTTCCTTCTCGAGGGCGTGCAGGCGAGGGAGGCCTTTGGGCCTGAGTTTGTTGTGGCCACCTTCGGTCTATCTGCTGTGTCATTTTAGCCACAATAGAACGTTGAAAGTCGCATAGAAAGCTCATGGTTATGACTAGAGGATACTCTTCGTCAGGCGTGGAAGTCCCTGGAAGGGGTTTGCTCAGTAGCCGGTTGAGCTTCAGGTGTGGACGGGGACCTCGGGAGTCCCTTGTCCTTTGAACGCCAAGTTTCAACAATGGCGACCTTAGGGTAAATTCCCACAGACGGCGCCAAATGATGCCCCGCGGCATCTTCATTGGAAAACATCGTGACTTCAGGAGGGACTTCCTGAGAGGGAGAACGTCTAGAGCCCAGATTTCCCAGGGGAGTGTGCCTGTAAAACTCGTAAAAAATGGTTAGGAGGTCCCCGGGATCTTTTTCCAGGGAGGAGCCTCCGACGCCCAAGTCAGTGTCCTGAGAGGTGAAAAAAGGGAAGCACTAAGAGGTTTAGTGGCCTTGCCAGTTGTATTTTCTCAGGGGGAGAGGGTCGGATTGGGGGATCCTCCCTTTGCCAGGGCTTGTTCCCTGGTATTTATAGGAGTTCCCAGCCCTTTCAAATCATGACACGTGTTCGGTTTGATGTTCTCTGTGTTTCCGGGCGTAGAGGACAAGTAGCCGTTTGCAAGCTTCTTGAGCCTTGAGCCAAGACAGGTCGTGACAAGACCTGGGCGGCGTCGGTGTGTCAGACCGCCGTTGGGGGCGGCGTGTAACGCCTGTGGGCGACATGTCAGAGGCTCCTTAAATGCTTATGCCATACTCCCGAGGTCCTCTAAGCGAGGTTGTTCTTTGGTACGGATGACCTTCTTCGGTAGTTATGCTTGTAGTTCGAGAAGTCCCCTGATTTGAGGGTTCCGCTTTCGGGGAAGTTCTCTCCTGCTTGCAATAGCTGGTTCTTTATCCCCGAATGCGATCCGCTTGGTGCCCTGAGGGAGCCGACGATACCTTTGAAACGCCTAGCGTATTAGCCGAAGTCCAGACTTCGTGGTACCTGACTTCGCTTCTTTCGAGGTCAGTGATAGTGCCTATTTCGGATGATGCCAGGCTTCCCGATTATATTTTCGTCAGGAAGTATGTACTGAGAAAGGTGATAGCCCTCCGGCTATCAGATAATTGAACCAAACTTTTGGGAAATTGCCAAACCCTTACCTAGCACACTTCTTGATACTTTTTTTTTGAAAAAAAAACATTGAAAACTAGGCCTAAAGAAACTAAATGTCATGAAATTGGTTTGACACAAAAAGAAATACTACGAATGGAAAAAAATAAAACCAATCTTGAGCCTGTGGTTTATTCTAGGAAAAGTATCTTTAGAGGTGGTAGATGATAGCCGAAATGCCCATCACCTTTCGAACCCACAAGCTCGGACAAGGCACCATCCTCGGAAGAGAAAGCACCTACTTCGGAAGGAAGGATGCCCGACCCCCACATTTGACCTCAGTAATTCATCCCAGGAAACGACAGTGCCAACCTCGGAAAGACGATTAAACCATCCTCAGCAATAGAGGATATTCCCGAGAAGGACCACCTTTGGGAATATCCTCACCATGATAATAAAGTAACTTCGGGAGACAAGTTCTTCTTCGAAGAGGTCTTCCCTACCAAGGGGACCTCAGGAGTACGACAAAAGCAATTAAGAAGCCTTTGACACATACCCGACACGCCGCCCCAGACACGCTCTGACACGCCGCCTGCAGAAACACTCAGGTACGCCACCCTCGGGTGGCCTAGGCTCCTGGCCAGATGGCCTATGGTCGGCCAAGATGCTTTCATTCTCCCCAAAGACGTGGATCGCATCCCACCGAACACGTGTGCAATCTGGGCTGGCCACGAGAAGTGAAGTACTACTGTTCGTTCCTCTATAAATACTCGGTAAGCACCCCAGGTAAGAGGAGGGGATGCCAGAGACCAGACTTCTCCACTCTTTACTACCTCCATATCTACTAAACACTAACTTGGGCATCGGAGACTCTTCCTCGGAAAAAGACTCCGGGGACCTCCTAACCTCTGTCTTCTGAGCTTTTCAGGTGACCTCTCCTGGGAAATCTCCACTTTAGGCGCTCATTCTCACCGCAAGTCCCCCTTGCTTTCACCATGTCACACGACGAAGATGCTGCAAGGCATCATATGGCACCGTCTGTGGGAAACCACCCCCCAGGTTGCCGTCGTTGAAACTTGGCGTTCCAAGGACAAGGGACTTCCGAAGCACCCGTCCGCGCCAGAAGTTCAGCCAGCAACCGAACAAATTGCAGCAGGGACTTTCTTGCCGAAGGATGAGCATCCCCTGACCATCACCACGAGCTTCCTGCGTGAATTCCAACGCTTCGTTGTGGTTGAAATGACACAGCAGCTAGACCGAAGATGGCCACACCCAGCCCCAGGCCACCCTCGCCAGTACCTCACCGGGAGAAAAGTCCTAGATCAATGCATAGGAGCTCGGGAAGCAGGGATCAGCGTGATGTGTCCTCGACGGAAAATGTACCCCTTGGGACGCAACCCACGGAAAAAACGGGATCAAAATGACCTAGAACTCCCCGCTGAAAGAGTTCTTCACCTAAGGAAAAGTCGCCATCCCCTCAGCACTGAAGTCAGTGCCCAAAGAGGAAGCGTCGGTCTCCATTTTCGAAGGCCTACAGGTAGCAGGAAGAAGAACCCAATGCCACACTCTTTGTGGAGAAAATCTTAAAAAAGCTAGAAAGGGTGGAAAAGTAGGTGGCTCGGAAGCCTATCTGGGCTAGGCTATCCGAAACCTTCAATGGAGATGAGTCACCATTTACCCGAGCAGTGGTCGAAGCACCTATACCTAGTGACTTCCGTGTACCTCGGCTGGAGACCTACGATGGTCGGACCGACCCCCAAGCTCATCTAACCAAATACAAGCGCAGTATGATGCTGCACGGTGTTAACGACGCCACCTTGTGCAAATGTTTTGAGGTCACCCTTTCCAAACCAACAATGGCATGGTATAACTCATTGGCTCCGGGAACCATTATGGAGTTCCAAGAGTTATCTACTGCCTTCACACAGCAGTTCATCGGAAGCCGGCCCACAGCGAAGATGCCGGTCCAAATGTTCGACATGGCGCAAAGAAATGGAGAAACTATCCGTGACTATGTCGAAAGGTTCAACAGGGAAGCCTTAAGTGTTCCAGACTTTAGGCCAGAGATACGTATCTTGGCCATGACACAAGGACTTTAGAGAGACTCTTAATTGTTCTAGGAGTTTTCCAAGGATCCCCCCGACATGCTGGGTGAATTTTACCGAAGGGCTGAATAGCATATGACTGCCAAAGAGTTGACGATGGGAGGCCTAAAGACGGACCACATTTGCGCCAAAGGGGCGAGCCAGCAAACTCGCTACCCAATCGAATCGGGGGGACAACCTCAGAAGCCTAAGGGAAGGAAGCCACTAGCTTTCACTCCTCTGAACACCACAAGGGCAAACATCTTTATGGCGATGGAAAGGCAAGGAACCCAGATCCAATGACCGAAGGCCATGACCTCGGACAACAAAAGGAACATGAGGAAGTTCTGCCAATTCCATTGGGACCACGGGCACGATACCGAGGACTGCTACTAGCTGAAGAAGTACATAGAATCCCTGATAAAGCAAGGTCAACTCCGACGTTACTTGAACATGTCCTCCCCAAAGAGAAGAAGAGAGGAAGATGGGAAGGGAGATGAGGAGGAGTATGACTTCGACAGACGCCGGAACCGAAGTCCAAAGAGGCGTCCGCCACCTCCGGCTGGGGTGATACAAATGATCACGACAGGGCTGCCATCGGCAGAAAGGAAAAGAAAGGCCAGGGAAATTTCGGTGATGGAGTGTGGAAACCCATAAAAAAAGCTTCCTCGGAAAGATGGGTCCACCGTCATATTTCCCCATGATGATCCGCTACTGGTCATGGCCAGAATAGGAAGCTGGGACATCAAGAGAGTATTGCATGATGATGGTTCAAATGCAGATGTCATATTCTCACACTTGTTACCAAGCCTAGGCATATCGAAGAGCGACCTCAAGTCTGTCACTTCTCCTACCTTTTGGAGTATGACCCTCCAAGCTCCCCGTTCTCGGTTGGATTGACCTCCCCTTAATGCTGAGGGGAACTTCGGTGGACAACCAAGATGAGCTATTTGTCTTTGTAATGACAAGGTTCATCGTCATAGATGTCCCTTCATCATATAATGCCATCCTTGGAAGGCAAACACAAGGGAACCTTCACATCCGCCCGGATGTAAAGTACTAGACTGTCACCTTCGCCACCAAAGATGGAGATGCTGAGATCTTCATCGACCAAATGGAGGTGAAAAAGGTATTCGTTAAGGCGAAAAAAGCTCCAGTGACAAACTGTGCACAGACTATGGTAACAAAGGATGTACCTGTAGAAGAATCAAAAGGGAAAAGAACAGAAGATTCCGAAAAAATAGAAACGGAAGAAATTGAGCTTGTCCCAGGCCGAAGTACCCGAATAGGAAAAAAATTGGCCAAATGAGACAGGGAAAAACTTGTATCTTTCCTACTATTGAATAAAGATCTGTTTGCCTACTCACCAAGAGACATGTCAGGGGTAGACCCTCGCATAATACAGCACAACCTTAAAGTGAGCCCAAAAGCAAAACCTGTTCGCCAAAAAAAGCAAAGCTTCTCAACGCACAAAAACAACTTCATCAAAACCGAAGTTCAGCACTTGATAAGTGCAGGCGTAATCAGGGAAGTCAGGTACCCCGAGTGGCTAAGTAATGTGGTTATCGCCACAAAAGAAGGGAGCAACAAACTCCGAATGTGCATCGACTTCCGAAACTTAAATGACGCTTACCCTAAGGATTCGTATCCTCTCCCGCCAATAGATCAGTTGGTGGACTCGACCGCTGAGTATGGACTCCTGAGCTTCCTCGATGCTTTCAGTGGATATCATCAAATCAGGATGGATCCCGAAGATGAGGAAAAAATTGCCTTCATCACTGAAGTCGGTACATACTGCTATGTCAGGATGCCCTTCGGGCTCAAGAACGCTGGAGCCACCTACCAAAGGCTGATGAGCAAGGTCTTCAAAGAGCAAATAGGGAGAAACATGGAAGTCTATGTTGATGACATGATTGTCAAGAGCAAGTTACCTAGCAACCATATCACAGATTTGGAAGAAACTTTCCACCAGCTTAGAGCATTCGAAATTCGCTTTAATCCGGAAAAATGCATCTTCGGCGTAAGCTCAAGCAAGTTCCTCGGATTCATGGTATCAGAAAGAGGTATCGATGCCAACCCGGAAAAGTCAAGGCATTACTGGAATTCCGAACTCCTGTTACAACAAAAGATGTGCAAAGGCTCACGGGGAGAATAACGTCCCTTAGCAGATTCATTTCTAAGTATGGGGATCACTGCCAGGCATTCTTTAAAGTCCTCACCAAGGCAGCAAAGAATTGTGGTGGCCTCCGAGGCGACGATCATCCTTGGAACGAGGACTGCCAAAGGGCCTGGGAAGAACTCAAAGTCTATCTAGCTCGCCTACCCACTCTTCGGCAACCACGAGAAGGAGAACCCCCTGTGTTATACATCGCCGTTATCGAAAAAGCACTGAGTTCGGTTCTTGTGAAGGAAGAAGGGGTGGAGTAGTGGCCAGTGTACTACGTGAGCAAGTCCCTGCATGGCGCCGAGGTCAGGTATCCCCTGCTACAAAAGGCTATTTATGCCCTCGTGTTAGCAAGCAGGAAACTACGGCCGTACTTTCAGGCTCACCCCATTATTATCCGAAGTAACTTGCCTCTTCGGGACGTCATGAAAAGAGTAGACCATTCGGGGAAGACTTTCCAAATGGTGCATAGAGCTCGGTGACTATGATATTACTTATGAGCTGAGAAAAGCAATAAAAGCACAAGCTCAAGCAGACTTCATTGCTGAAATGCCTGTTGCCGAAGGTGAACAGTTGGACCTCAGCAAAAGTGATCTAGAATGGACTCTATTTGTAGATGGGGCCTCCGGTTCCGGGCACCAGGGAACTGGGGTAGTCATCCGCAACCCCGAAGGCCTAGAAGTCATGAAGTCCATCAAATTTGGGTTTAGTGTCACCAACAATATGGCAGAATACGAAGCCCTCATAGTGAGATTACACCGGGCTAGAAAGATTGGTGTGAGAAACCTAAGAGCCTACAGCGATTCCCAGCTGGTAGTACGGCAGATGGCAGGGGACTATAGTGCAAAGGACCCAACTTTGGCAAAATATCATGAATACGTGTCAAAGCTCATCCAAGAGTTTGACGCAGTACATGTTGAGAATGTGCCTCACCGAGACAATGCCGAAGCAGATAGCCTGGCTAAATAAAAAAGGTTCACCGAAGTATTGAGCCAATCAAGCATAGCAACACTAAGTATAGCAACCTTGGACAAAGGGTGGAAAGATCCTATAAAGAGGTACCTTACAACCGAAGAGCTTCCCGAAGATCCTCATGAAGCGGCGAAAGTGCGAAGATGTTCCGGACGATATTTCCTAATTGGGGAAGAATTATACCGACAAGGGTATGCAAATCCATTGCAAAGGTGTGTCAGTGAAGAGGACACTCAGATGGTTCTCGAGGAAGTCCACGAGGGGGCTTGTGGTTCCCATATCGGATCTGATGCCTTGGCTGGAGTAATACTCCACCAAGGGTACTTCTGTCCCACCTTGAGAAAGGACACAAGGCAGTTCGTCCAGAAGTGTAACAATTGCCAAAGATACGCCAGCATCCAAAGACTGCCTTCGGAGTTAATGACCTCGGCAAATTACCCTTGTCCCTTTGCAATATGGGGTATAGATCTCATTGGGCCACTCCCGATACCACCCGGAGGAGTGAAGTTCTGCGTAGTCGCAGTGGATTATTTCACTAAATGGGTCGAGGCAAAACCTTAGCAACTATTACGGCTAAAGATATACAAAAGTTCGTCTGGAAGAACATTATATGCAGATTTCGCGTACTGAGGGTGATAGTAGCCGATAATGGTTCCCAGTTTACAGACAATGGATTCCAGGAATTTGTCATAAACCTCGGAATAAAAATGCACTTCACCCCAGTAGCTCATCCCCAGAGCAACGGACAAGTAGAGGTATCCAACAGAACCATAAAAGAGGCTTTGAAAAAGAGGTTGGGGGAAGCAAAGGGGAAGTGGCTAGGAGAGCTCTCCCTAGTATGCTATGGAGTTATCGGATGACACCCCGAAGGGCCACAGGGGAGACACCTTTTTCACTCGTCTTCGGCATAGAGGCACTAGTGTTCGACAAAAGAGGAAATGACCTCGGTTTAAGAACTAACCTCGACCTAATTGACGAATACAGAGAGATGGCTGAACTTAGAAGGAAAGCCTTCCAGCAGAGAGTGGCTGCAGCCGCAAACCTGCACGTTAGACCAAAAGGGATAAGGAAAGGGGACCTCATTCTCTGAAAGGCTGAATTCGAACCTCAAAAACCGTCACAGGGAGTACTTCGCGCCAACTGGGAAAGACCTTATTTGGTCCTGGATGAGGTTCGGAAAGGAGTTTTCAAACTAGGTAACCCCAAATGTGGAGAACTAAAAAATATATGGCATTCAGGCACCTTGAAGAAATTTTATACTTAGAATCTTGGTAAAGTATACAAGTTAGGAAAAAATTTCTAAGGATAGGACCTTTCCCTCCACTAAAGAGCTCACGCCGAACAGGGCTTAATTCCAAAGGCTTGCGAAATTCACTTATTTCTTCTGAAGATTGAGCACAAGTAGACAAAAAAAAAACATTCGTCGAAGATGGAAACGGCTAGTAGAGTAAAGAGGATTTTCCAAAATCCCTTGACCGAAAGAGGACGGGATAATTGGGAAATGAAAAGCATTGCCCAAAGACTTAGCCAAAATTTGAAAGAAAAAATATCATTGTTAAAGAGCAAGATTACAAGGTTACAAGAGCGAAAAGAAAAGGAAAAAATCTAAGGCTGGACAGAAGCGTTCTGTGCCTCCTCAGTCTCGGTAGCTTCTTGGGCATGTTCGTCCGAAGGCACAGGCGCAAAAGGAAGGTTGAGGAACTTTAGCTTCGACCATGTCCACCTGGGCACCTTGGGGAAGTCCAGTGCAGACAGGAAGGAGAGGTCGAGCCCGGGGAACCGAGAGAGGACCTGGTAGGAGACCTTCGTCATCTGGTCTGACTTATCCTTCTCGGCACTCAGTGTTGCCAAGTCCGCCGTGAGATCAGTAACCTCCTTCTCCAACATCTTCTTCTTCTTCTCTTGGCCCCCCTTCTTCAACGAATCAACTTCGGCCTGGAGCTCGGCGTTCAATGCAAGCACCTTTGATAGCCGAAGGACTATCGCCTCTCCTAGAAGGTACCTCATACCAAAAGCATGCTCGGGAAACCTGGCACCATCCGAGGGAGGCACTGGTACTGACCTCGGACTAGGCGAATTGCAATGCCTCAAACTCGGGATTTAGCCTAGTACCCCAGAGAACTCCAAAGGTGCAGACAGCCCCATCGGGGGATTAAACGGATCACCTTCGGGATAGAAGAACCAGCTACCGCAAGCAAGAGAGGATTTCCCGAAGGCGGAACCTACGAGCTAGGCAGCTCCCCGAACTGCGAACATAACTCCCGAAGAAGGGTGTTCGTCTCAGGGAACAACCTCGCCCAAAGGACATAGGGAGTACGGCAGGAGCATTTAAGGAGCCTCTGACACATCGCCCACAGATGCACCATGTCACCTCAAACGACGCTCTGACACATCGATGCCGCCCAGGCCTTGTCACAACCTGTCTCGAACCAAGGCTCGAGGAAGCCTACAAACAGCTACTTGTCCCCTATGCCCAAAGATACACAGCAGATTTGACCGAACACGTGTCGCGATCTGAACGGGCCAGACACTTCTATAAATACCAAAGAGCAGCTCCTTGCAAACGGTTGGTCGATCAGTTGACAGGATACGAACAGGCAAGGCCACTAAACCCTTGAGTGCTCTCTTTCCTTCACCTTGGAGAAAACTGACTTGGGCGTCAGAGGCTCCTCCCCAGAAAAACATCCCGGGGAGCTCCTAACCTTTCCTTTTGGGCTCTTCAGGTACCACTCCCTGGGAAACCTCCACTCCGGGTGTTCTCCTCCTCAGGAAGTCCCTCCAGGAACCACCATGTCCTCCAGCGAAGATGTCTCCGAACATCAACCTTCGTAAGATTATCTGCTTCTTCTGCTTTTTCCTTCCGAATGGCCTCGTTCTCCGAAGAGAGAACTGCACATTTTGAGCCAAAATCCTCGACCTTAGCTGAAAAGTCAAGAAGGAGCTCCTTCTTGCTCTCATCCAGCTCGGCCCGAAGATTCACTACGTCCTCTTGAACAATCTTGTTCAGCTCGCCGAACTTGAGGACGTATCTGGCATAGAAGTCTTACGCCTTCTTAAGAGAATCTTCGGACTGAGAACGGACCTCTGCCTGTTTCGCCGCGTAGGAGCAAAGTACCCGCTATATGCCAAAAGCTGCGAGAAAAGAAGAAACCCCGAGTAAGGGACAAGAAGAGACAAAGACAGAAAATTTTTCTAAGGAAAAGGAGAAAAAACCTACCTGGGCGACATGCTCAGTCATCCTCGCTAAGAAGATCTCCTCGTTGGGACATTCCTCGACCAGCAATTGAAAGGTGGCATTCGTCAACACACCTGTTGTCATCTGGAAAGCCATTAACTGGCTATCCTCGGAGAACAAATTCATGTCCTCCGTGAAAGTCCATAACGGCTCCCTTGGCACCTTATCCTTCGGGATACGCCTATCTCGAAGAGCCCTTCTACGGGCATGGGCCTCCGACCAGGGAGCTTAGGCTACATCCTTTTCAAGATCGTGCTGAAGTTCTTTCAGTACATCATCCCTTAGCCATTCATCTAAAAAATTACAGGTGCAAAAAATACTAAGATTTGTAGAAGAATGGCAAAGGAACCAACCTGGTGGAACCTCGGCCACGTCGTCCTCAGACTCATCCTCTCCTCGAACTACGTCAGGGATATTTTTTCCCTTCCTCCTTCTACTCTCCTCGAGCTCTCAAGCTGAAGTATGCTCAACCAGAGCCTCGGCAGAAAGGATGGGGCTCAGAGCTGCCCCGAGAGTGGCAGAGTCCGAAGGAGGGTCGACAAGGGTAGAAGATTGGGTAGGAGACCTATCCTCCACCTCCACAACGACCTCGGAGGGAGGGAGGATATCCGCCTTGGCCTTTTTTTCCTTAGACGGGCCGTCAGTCGTCTTATTTCTCTTAGCGACCATCTTCTTGCGTGTCTATTCCCCCTTCTCAGCTTGGCCGAGAAAGAGGGACTTGTAGAAATCAGCGGATTGATCGCCCATTTCTGCAAAAGCAAAAAACAATCAGTGTAAGTACAAAAAGGGAACAGATAGCAAATCCTGGAAGATGACTTAATCTCAGCAAAAGCCTCATATGAGATCTCGCCCCAAATGAGCATCACTATCCATACCTTCTTTCCGGGAAGAACAAGCACAAGCATATTCGGATCGAACTTATGCGCGTTCACTACCCCCAACTCCCGAAGGACCTCCTCAGTCATGAGGTCCCACTTAATGGGAAAAGGGTACAGAGAACGCGGAGGGGCGTCGGGATCCCAGTCTGACACCGCCCGAATGCACCAGTCGAACTTGTTAAACTCGGCGAGTAGTCCTGAAGTTAGAAGCTTCTTAGGATCGACAACGTCGATCTTAAGCGTCCCGGAAGCCCATCTGGTCGGCACGTGGCTCCAAGACTCAGGAGTCGACACAAAAAAGAATTTCTTTTGCAACCCCCGTCAACTATCTCTATTGTCGAAAGTGAAAGTGAATTTTTTGCTCCCGGACCCTCGAGGAAACAAGAAGTAAAAACCTCCATTCGGGACCGGGTGGAGTTTATAGTATTAAAGAAAGAAAAGGAAATGGGGCTCAATTTTAAAAACTCCGCACATACAGAGAAAAGAATTAAAGTAAGAATAAGAATTAGGAGGAAGCTGATTCACGGCAATTCCGTGAAACTTGCAGAACTCGCATATCATCCGGTGAGGGGGATACCGAAGACCAGCTTTCAACTGAGCTCGGTAAACGGTGATTTTACCCGAATGGGCCATGAAACCATATGAGCCCGGAAACGACAACCTCGGGACGAGGTAGGAAGGAAGGTAGAATTTGGCTATCCACTTCATCATCTTCTCCGAAGTGGTGCAGCACGGGTGAGACTCGAGAGGGAGAAAACTTTCAGGAAGAGGACCAATGGACATTAAAGGAGTTGGACTCGACATCCTTCAAAAACAGAAGAAGAACGACCTCGGGAAGAGGGAAGAAAAAGGTCGAAGGCCTTCAGAAAAACAAAACCTAAAACAACCTCGGGGAGAATGAATAACTAAAGAAGGAAAGACCCACCGAAGGTTTTGCCGAAATCAAGATTCCTAGATGCCGCGTGAGTGCTTGCTGGAAATTACTCCGCCACTGAAAACGTCACCGGAAGAAGGAAAAAGACAAGAAAGAGTTCTAGAACAAATGAGGGCAAAAGAAAAGAGTGGGAAGAAATGAGGCAAGAGGCGCTTATATTGACCGAAGAGGGTAAACGAAACGTCGCCATTATTACCCCTCGAAGACGCAATGGCCTCATTATTACTTCTCGAAGGCGAAGAGACACAGTTAGCGTGACCAACATAACTATTCGCCATCCACCATTGGCCATGTGTCATCCAACGAGAAGAACTAGGGCATGCCCCTCTGACATCGCGAGAACCCAGGCACGCCTATCTGTACTAACACGCCTGGCCAAAAAGATGCGACGGTTTACTAACCTGCAGCAGAAAAAGTAAAAACAAAAGTAACATGTGCCCCGAGATCACCGAAGAATTAGGGAAAGATACCTCAGCTATGAAGGGATGCCTTCTGGAGGTAACAACAACTTCTTGAGTGGAGCTCCGACCTCGGGTTCGACAAAAGGAAACCTTCCTAAAAGCATAAACCTGAAGTCTTCGCTTCGACTTTCCGGGAGGGGGCATGTGATAGCCAAAATGCACATCACCTTCCGAACCCACAAGCTCGGACAAGGCACCACCCTCGGAAGAGAAAGCACCTACTTCAGAAAAAAGGATGCCCAACCCCCACATTCGACCTTAGTAATTCATCCTAGGAAACGACAGTGCCAACCTCGGAAAGACGATTAAACCATCCTCGGCAATAGAGGATATTCCCGAGAATGACCACCCTCGGGAATATCCTCACCATGATAATAAAGTAACTTTGGGAGACAAGTTCTTCTCCGAAGAGGTCTTCCCTACCAAGGGGACCTCGGGAGTACGACAGAAGCAATTAAGGAGCCTCTGACACTTACCCGACACGCCGCCCTCAGACACGCTCTGACACGCCGCCTGCAGAAACACTCCGGTACGCCACCCTCGGGTGGCCTAGGCTCCTGGCCAGGCGGCCTATGGTTGGCCAAAATGCTTTCCTTCTCCCCAAAGACGTGGATCGCATCCCACCGAACAAGTGTCGCAATCTGGGCCGGCCATGAAAAGTGAACTACTACTGTTTGTCCCTCTATAAATACTCAATAAACACCCCAAGTAAGAGGAGGGGACGCCAGAGACCAGACTTCTTCACTCTTTACTACCTCCATATCTACTAAACACTGACTTGGGCGTCGGAGGCTCCTCCCTGGAAAAAGACTTCGGGGACCTCCTAACCTATGTCTTCTGAGCTTTTCAGGTGACTTCTCCTGGGAAATCTTCACTTCAGGCGCTCCTCCTCACCGCAAGTCCCCCTCGCTCTCACCATGTCACCAGACGAAGATACTGCATGGCATCAGTAGAGACCAGACCATTATCCCAGCTCATGGTCAACTAGAAGCCCTAAGCAATGGTCATCCAAATGCCCCAGGTAATCCCTCCTCTTCCTCTCCTATTATTGACTTAAATTTACCATTACAATCAGATTACAGGAAAAAGAACTCTACACCCGAACCTGTTTTAGAACCAGCCCATATTATCATTGAACAGAATCTTGATCTTGACCTGCCCATTACCCATAGAAAGGGAGCCCACACCTGTACCAAACATCCTATTGCCAAATATATCTGATAGCCAAACGCTATCGCCTCTATCTAGTCGAACTCCCTGCCACAATGATGGCCAGAAGAAGCTGGCGCTACCCGAGAAAAGGTGCGATCAGGCACCTCGGGAGATAGCCGAAGAGCCCTGAGCCTCGCACGCCAGGAAACCCCGAGGACACTACTCGCCCCCCAAGGTTGTGAACATATCGCCTTCGGAAAAGCGGCACCAGACATAGCGAGCAGAACATGATATCCCCGAAGGCGGAACTCCCTGAAATTGGGAACCCCCGAACTGAGGGCCTGTTTCCCGAAGAAGCTTTGTCCGAACTAGAGGACGACCTCACCCAGGGACCTCGGGAGTACGGCAGGAGCATTTATGGAAGCATTTAAGGAAGCCTCTGACACGTCCTTTCACAGACGTCATAAAGTCGCCTGAATCGGCGTTCTGACATACGGACGCCATCAGAATCACATCATGGCCCATCTCAGCACGTGGCTCAGGACAACCTACTACCGGTTATCTGTCTCCTACGCCCATAAACTCAGGGAACATCCGACTGAACACGTGTCGTGATCTGAACAGGCTAGGCGCTCCTATAAATACCAGGAATTAATACTTGGCAGGAGGTTGGTTGGTTGGCCAAACACGGCCCCACACTCTGAGAAAACTACCAGGCAAGACTCTTCAACCCTTTGTGCTATTTCCTCTGCCTTTTCTCAGCTACCACTGACTTGGGCGTCGGAGGCTCCCCCCCCGGAAAAACACTCTGGGGGCTGCCTAACCCTTTGTTTCTGAGCTTTCAGGCACTCTCCTTTGGGCTATCCATTCCACCAGGTGCTCTTCCTCCCAGAAGTCTCTCCACCAGTCACCATGACTATAAACGATAAGGCCCCTGGCCATCATTTGGCGCCGTCTGTGGGAACCCGCTCTGAGATCGCCGTCGTTGAGACTCGGCGTTCTAAGGACAAGGGGCTCCCGAAGTCCCCGTCCGCGCCTGAGATACAACCGGCTGCTGAGCAAACACTCCCAGGGACTTCTGCACCTGAGGAAGACCGCCCTCTGGTAATCACCATGAGCTTCTTGAGGGACTTTCAGCGTTCGGTCGTGTTTGAAATGACCCAGCAGATCAACCGAAGGTGGCCGCAGTAAGCACAGGCCCAGAGACCCCCCTCATCGACACGCCCTCGGGAGAAAAGTCCCAAGTCTACACATCGCAGTTCGGGGAGTGGAGACCCTCGCGAAGAATCATCCACAGAAAATGTAGCCCTCGAGAAACCGCCTGTGGGACAAACCGGGTCCAAGCGACCGAGAGTCTCACAGCGAAACAGTTCGTCGCCTGAGCCGAGGTCCTTGTCCCCTCAGCGCCGAACTTGCCCCCCGAAGAGGCGTCGGCAATCTCCATTCCCTGAAGAAGGCCCTAGCGCCACAGTGCTGATGGAAAGGATACTAGCACGGCTGGACAGAGTGGAAAAACAAATGGCCAGAAAACCCGTTTGGGCCAGACTCTCGGGAACATGCTGCGAAGATGACTCGCCATTTATTCAGGCCGTTGTTGAGGCAGCCATGCCAGGTGACTTCAGAGTACCTCGGTTGGAGATCTATGATGGCCGTACTGATCCGCAAGCCCATCTGACGAAGTACAAACGCAGCATGATAATACACGGTGCTAACGACGCTACCATGTGCAAGTGCTTCGAAGTCACCCTCATAGGGCCAGCCACGGCGTGGTACAATTCCTTGCATTCAGGAACCATCACTGAGTTCCAGGAGTTGTCCACGGCCTTCACACAGCAATTCATTGGGAGCAGACCTACGGCGAAGATGCCTGCACAGATGTTCGACATAGAACAGAGGAATAGAGAAACCATCCGAGACTATGTCGAAAGATTCAACAGGGAAGCTCTAAGTGTCCCAGACTTCAGGCCCGAAATCCGTATTCTTGCCATGACACGAGGCCTTCGGCGAGACTCACAGCTGTTCTACGAGTTCTCAAAGGACCCCCCGGAGACCCTCGGAGAATTTTACCGAAAAGCAGAACAGCACATGACCGCCGAAGAACTAAGAATGGCTGGGCCGAAGTCTGATCACCACTGCCCTGAAGAGTCCAGTCAACAAACTCGGCATCCTACCGAATACGCAGGACAACCTCGGAGGATGCGAGGAAGGAAACCTCAAAGTTTCACACCATTGAGCACTTCACGGACCAACATTCTCATGGCGCTGGAAAGGCAAGGGACGCAGATTCGGCGACCAAGGGCCATGACCGCCGATAATAAGAAGAATGCAAAGAAGTTCTGCCAGTTTCATCGCGACCACGGTCATGACACCGAAGACTGCTTCCGGCTGAAGAAGTACATATAGTCGCTGATAAAAAATGGCCAACTTCAGAAATACCTGAGGATGCCATCCCCGGAAGACAGAAAAATGGAGGAAGAAAGGGTCGAAGATGAGGACTATGACTCCGACAGGCGGAGAAATAGAAGTCCAAAAAAGCGACCTCCACCTCCACCAGGGGTTATCCAAACCATCACCACGGGGCTCCCATCCTCGGAAAGAAAGCGGAAAGCCAGAGAAACTGCAGTCATGGAGTATCAAAATCCATCAAAGAAGCTGGCTCGCAGAGATGGCTCCACCGTCGTCTTCCCCCACGACGATCCGCTACTGATTATGGCGAGAATAGGGAACTGGGACGTCAAAAGAGTATTGCTTGATGATGGCTCAAATGCTGACGTCCTATTCTCGCACCTGCTGCCGAGCTTGGGCATCTCCAGCAGCGAACTAAAGCCTGTCACCTCGCCCACTTTTGAGGCCGGACCATCCGAACTCCCCGTCCTCGGATGGATCGACCTACGGCTGATAATGAAAGGGACTTCGGTGAACGGAGCAGCTGAGCTGTACGCCTCTACAATGGCGAGATTCATCGTCATGAACGTCCCGTCCTCATACAACGCCATCCTTGGAAGGCAGACAATGGGGAATCTGCATATTCGCCCTGATGTGAGGTACTTAACTGTCACATTCGCCACCAAGGATGGAGATGCAGAGGTATTCATAGACCAAGCCGAGGTAAGAAAGGTGTTTGTAAAAGCGCGAAAAGCTCCGGCAAGCAACCTCGCGCAAACGATGGAGGCAAGGGCACCAGAAAAAGGCAAAGAAGAAGATCTCGCCAAAACAGAAATGGGAGCAATAGAGCTTGTCCCAGGTCAATCTACCCGAATAGGGAAGAGCTTGGCCGAAGGTGACAAGGAAAATCTTGTATCCTTTCTGCTGGAAAATAAAGATCTGTTTGCCTACTCGCCAAAAGATACGCCGGGGGTGAACCCTGGCATAATACAGCATAGCCTCAAAATAAGTCCGGAAGCAAGGCCTGTCCGGCAAAAGAAACGAAGCAACTTTGTCAAAACCGAAGTCCAGTGTCTCCTAGATGCTGAAGTTATCAGGGAGGTCAAGTACCCCGAGTGGTTAAGCAACGTGGTCATCGCCACAAAAGAAGGTAGCAGCAAACTCCGGATGTGCATCGACTTTAGAAACTTGAACGATACTTGCCCGAAAGACTCATACCCTCTGCCGCCAATAGATCAACTGGTAGATTCAACTGCTAAATATGGGCTCCTAAGTTTCCTAGACGCCTTCAGTGGCTACCATCACATAAGGATGGACCCCGAAGATGAAGACAAGACTGCCTTCATCACCGAGGGAGGAACATACTGCTATATCAGGATGCCATTCGGGCTCAAAAATGCAGGAGCCACCTACCAGAAGCTGATGAACGAGGTCTTCAAAGACCAAATGGGGAGAAGCATGGAAGTGTGTGTTGATGATATGATAGTCAAGAGCAAGCTGCCTGGCTACCACGTTGCAGATTTAGAGGAAACCTTCCAAAAGCTCAGAGCCTTCGGGATCCGCCTTAATCCTGAGAAGTGCATATTCGGGGTGACCTCGGGAAAATTCCTTGGGTACATGGTATCCGAAAGAGGCATCGACACTAACCCCGAGAAGATTAAGGCTCTGCTTGAGTTCTGAACTCCTGCCACAGTCAAGGATGTGTAGAGGCTCACCGGAAGAATAACCTCTCTGAGCAGGTTTATTTCCAGGTACGGAAATAGGTGTAGACCTTTCTTCAAAGTCCTCACAAAGGCAACAAAAATGGAAGGCCACCTCGGAAGAAATGATCATCCTTGGGATGAAGATTGGCAAAAGGCCTGGGAAGAACTCAAAGTCTACCTGGCCAGCCTGCCGACCCTTTGGCAACCTCGGGAGAGCCCCTCGTCTTATACCTCGCCGTCACAGAAAAAGCTGTGAGCTCGGTCCTCGTGAAAGAAGAAGGGCCAAAGCAATGGCCGGTCTACTATGTCAGCAAGTCCCTGCATGGCACCGAAGTCAGGTACCCTTTGCTTCAAAAAGCTATATATGCCTTAGTGCTTGCAGGGAGAAGGCTGCGGCCATACTTTCAGGCTCACCCCATCATCGTCCGAAGTAGTCTACCGCTACGGGATGTTATGAAAAAAGTTGACCATTCGGGAAGGCTCTCCAAGTGGTGCATAGAGCTGGGCGAACATGAAAACACGTATGAGCCTCGGAAGGCCATAAAAGCCCAAGCCCTGGCAGATTTTATCGCCGAAATACCCACGACTGAGGAGAGCCACTCGGATCCAAAAGAGCGTGAGCCAGAATGGACCTTGCACGTAGACGGAGTCTCGGGGTCCGAACACCAGGGAGCTGGAATAATTATCAGGGGCCCACAGCGATTCCCAGCTGGTAGTTCGGCAGACGGCAGGAGATTATGGTGCGAAGGACCCAATTTTGGCAAAATATCATGAACTAGTAGCAAAGCTCATCCAAGAGTTTGACGCCGTACGGATCGAAAATGTACCTCGGCGGAATAACACTGAGGCAGATGGCTTGGCGAAGTCAAAAACATATACCGAGGTGCTAGACCATCCGAGCATCTCAGTGCTGAGCATGACGACCTCGGGAACAGGATGGAAAGACCCAATAAAAAGATAGCTCACAGAGAATTTGCTCCCCGAAGACCCCGGCGATGCCGCAAGACTGCGAAGACGCTCCGGAAGATTCTTCCTGATTGGCGAAGAGTTATATCGGCAGGAATATGCGAATCCGCTGCAAACATGTGTGGATGAAAAGGATACTAAAATTGTCCTTGAAGAAGTTCACGAAGGGACGTGTGGTTAACACATTGGAACTGATGCCCTGGCAGCAGTGATACTCCGCCAAGGATACTTCTGGCCTACCCTGAGAAAGGACGCAAGACAGTTCGTCCGGAAATGTGGTAGCTGCCAAAGACACGCGAAAATCCAGAAGGACACCTTCGGAAATGATCACTTCGGCAGACTATCCTTGGCCCTTCGCAGTCTGGGGTATAGACCTTATTGGGCCACTCCCCACAGCACCCGAAGGCGTAAAATTCTGCGTTATAGCAGTGGACTGTTTATTAAAGTGAGTGGAGGCAGAACCACTAGCAACTACCTCGGCAAAAGAAGTGCAGAAGTTCCTATGGAAGAACATCGTATGCAGATTTGACATACCGAGGGTACTAATAGCTGATAATGGATCCCAGTTCACAGACAAAGGTTTCCAAGAATTCATCAGCAACCTCGGAATAAAGATGCACTTCGCCCCAGCAGCTCACCCCCAAAGCAACGGGCAGGTGGAAGTATCGAACAGGACCATAAAAGATGGCCTGAAAAAGAGACTAGGGGAAGCCAATGGGAAATGACCAGGAGAACTCCGAAGTGTATTATGGAGCTACCGAACAACGCCCCGAATAGCCATAGGGGAGACTCCTTTCTCACTCCTCTTCGGAACAGAGGCCATTATCCCACTAAAGGTAGTTCAACCTTCAGTACGGGTGCAAGTATTTGATGATGGTGGTAATGACCTCGGCCTAAGAACCAATCTCGATCTTATGGCCGAACACAGAGAAATAGCCGAGCTGAGAAGAAAAGCTTTTTAGCAAAGAGTGACCACGGCTGTAAACTTACGGGCCAGGCCAAAAGAAATCAAGAAGGGAGACCTCGTTCTCCGAAAGGCCGACTTTGCACCCCGAAGGCCATCCCATGACGTACTTCGCAATCTGGGAAGGACCCTATCTGGTTCTCGACAAAGTACGAAAAGGCGTGAACAAGCTTGGCGACGCCGAAGGCGTAGAATTGAAGAACACTTGGCACTCAGACGCCCTGAAAAAATTCTACGCTTAAGGTTGAGCGGAGGAGTTATGTTGTACAGAATGGCCTTGAGAAAAATTCTTAAGTGCACAGAAATTATGCAAAACAGAATTCCGCAAAGGTGCTCGCCATGATAAAGCGTAGATATGGCTTTCCGAAGTCCCTTGAGCCATCACGCTCGGGAAAGATGGAAAACAAAAATCTCGCAGAAGTACTCGCCATAGCCAGCACAGAGATAATTTTCCGAACTCCCTTGAGCGAACATGCTCGGGAAAATGGGAAGTGAAAAATCTTGCGAAAGGTTTTCCGAAGTCCCATGAGCAAACATGCTCGGGACAAATGGAAAAATAAAAAATTTTGACTGAAGGTTTCCGAAGTCCCTTGAGCAATCATGTTCGGGGTAAATTGGAAATGCAAAAGCCTGCAAGAAGACTTAGTCAAATTTTTTTAGGCCTTCCAGAAAGTCTTACGAGCAAGCGCACTCGGGACAAAGGAAGGTAAAAAAGTTTCTTTAATCGTAGGTTTTCCGAAGTCTCTTGAGCGAACGTGTTCGGGACAATGGAAATGAAGAAACTTGCAAGAAAAGACTTAGCCAAAAAATCCTCATTAAGAGCAAAGCTGCTTTAAAATAAAGAACTGCCCGAAGAAGGATTACAAAATAGAAGGGAAGGAAAAGGGGCCCTAAAATTGGCTAAGGGTTTACGGCGTCCCGAGAGCCACTCGTCTGCCCGCCCTTTTCCATCACCTTCGGCGCTGGGATTGAAGGAGGAAGTTTCAGATGTTCGACCTTGGACCATTTCCACCGAGGTCCCCCAGGAATGTTTAGACCCTCTAGAAAAGAGAGGTCCAGATCTGGGAACCTCTGGAGAATCTGGTGCCGAGCAAGGCAGAAGCCGTCCTGGAACGCGACCTTGCTCATCTGATCAGACTTGTTCTTCTCAAGCTCGAGGTCGTCAACCTCGTCCTTCAGATCCGCGACCTCCTCCTCCAGCGCCTTTATCCGATCCTCCCCCTTCGGCTCTTTCTTCAGCGACTCGACCTCAGCCCGGAGAGCGTTATTCTCACACGTCAACGACACTATACGGCTATCAGAACCAGCCTTGTGCTGAAGAAGATCTTCGTTGGCGGCGAGCATCCCCTTTATTCGGTCACCGAGGTCAGCGATCTTCCTGGAGGAGTCCTTTTGAAGTTCTTCTTTTTCCTTCCGGAACTCCTCCCGAAGGGCAGCTACTTCTTCCTCAGCAGCCTCTTTCAGCTACTAGTTTTTGGCAACCGCCTCCACAAGTGCGGTCCTCGTCTCATTCATGGTTCGAGTGGCCGAAGTTCGAAAAGCAACCTCCCTGGCCACCCGAACTTGGAGAAAGGCGGTGTACTCCATCAGCTGCAAAAAATAAACGCAAAATCAGCAAGAGCCAAACACTTAGGAAAAAATTGAAGGGAAAGATCTGTGAAGGATATACCTGAGCAGCATGCTCGGTGATCTTCGCGACGAGGGTGTTATCCCCCGGGTGGGCCGCCGCTATAGCCTTGAAGGAGGCCTCGGTGAGCACCCCCTTTCGAAATTTCCTTGGCCATTTGAGGAGCATCCTCGGAGTACATATTCATGTCCTCCGTGAACGTCCAAAAAGGCTCCTTGGGTATTTTCCCTTCCGGGATTTTGGCATCCCGAAGAGCTCGTTTCCGAGCATGATCGGCCACCCAGCCAGGGGTAGTCAACTCCCCTGCATGACAAGAATGAGAAGGAGATTAAAGACAAAGAAGCCAATCCAGAAAAAAACAGAGGAAGTACACTTTGTCTGGAAACAAACCTGGCAGAACCTCAACAACATCGTCCTCGGAGTCCTCCGCCGAAATGCCCTTGCCCTTCCGCTTGCGCCGCTCCTCGGCAGAAGGTACTTCTGCCACTACATCAAGGAGGGCCTGTGACGCGGTAGGACTCTGAAGAGGGACGTCGGTCGAAGGGACCTCGGAAGCAGCAGCCTCAGACTCCGGAATCTCGGCTGCCCCAGGCTCCTCGGCAGTCTACTCGGGATGTTCCTTTAAAGGAGCCTGGGCAGCTCTCTTTACCCGTTTCCTCGAAGGTCCCGCGCCAGTAGACTTCTGCCTTCAGGAAGACGCCTTGTTCGTCTGATCGCCCTTCTCCACCTGCCCGGTAAAAAGGGCCTTGTAATAGGCGGCAGTCGCGTCGCCCATCTCTGAAAAAGGAGAGAAACATCAGCGTGAGTCCAAAGAAAGAACAGTAAAGAAGTAGAAGATAACTCACTTTCGGCAAGCGCTACGAAAGAAATTTCCTCCTTAAGAAGCTTGACCAACCAGGAATCCTTCCCGGCGATGGCAGGAGCTGGCATCTCGAGGTCAGTCTCGTGCTCCTTTACCACCTTTAGCTCCCGAAGGACCTCTTCGGTCATCAACCTCCAGTTGATTGGAAAAGGGTAAAGGGCGAGCGGAACGACCTCGGGATCCCAGTCAGAGACAGCCCGAATGCGGGCGTCGAAATCCGCGAACAAGGGAGCTAACTCTGGGGTCAGCAGCATCCTCGGATCAGCAACGTCCACATCCAGTGTTCCCTGAGCCCATTTGGTCGGAACGTACGACCAGGCCTCGTCCATCTTCATGAAGAAAAATTTCTGTTGCCACCCCCGCCAGCTATCTTTAGTGGCGAAGGTGAACATGAATTTCTTGCTCCCGGATCCCTGAGGTAGCATGAAATAGAAGCCACCCTTCGGGACCACAGAGAGCTTGTAATACTGCATAAAAATTCTGAAATTGGGTTCTATCCCGAAGACGCCACACATGCAGAGGTAGGCGTTAAAATAGCAGAACGAGTTCGGGGGAAGCTGGTTCACAGCAATGCCATGAAATTTGCAGAACTCGCACACCATCTTCGGGGGGGGATACCGAAGACCGGCCTTCAGCTGGGCTCGGAAAACGGTAACCTCCTTACTGTGGTTTGAAAAAGCATAATGGCTAGAACGAGGCAGCCTAGTAATGGCGTAAGAGGGAAGAAAGAATTTTTTCTTCCACCTCTCTAACTTTTCAGGGGTGGTGCAACAAGGATGGGCTAAAAGAGGCTGCCAGCTCTCAGGAATGGGCATTTTCGACATAAAAATGAGTTTGAAAATGGAAGAAAACAGTTTCCAGAGAAAAACTCAAAAGAACACAGGGATCAAAACGCTCTGAAAAACAAAAACCCACCGAAAGATTTGCCAAAATCTGAGGACGCCGTCGTAAAAGCTGGCTGGAAAAAAGCTCTGATTAAGGTAGCTCCGCCACAGAAAGCAAGAAAGTGCAAGAACAGGGGCAAAGCAGAGAGAAGAGCAGAAGAGAAAGCAAAAGGAACTTATGATGGAGTGGGCTATTTATAAGCCAGAGATGGGTAACCGAAACATCGTCATAAGTACCCTTTGAAGGTGAACCGTCGCCATAACTGCTCTCTGCACCTAAAAAGACGCGCCCTCTGTAACCGACGCGACTCTCCTCCAATGGCAGAGCGCCATGTGTCAAACGTCCTCCAAACGTCCCTTGGAAAACTGGGACAAAACTGGGACGCGCCGCTTAGACTGACGCGCTTGGCCAAATAGACCTGCGGAAACAAAGAGCAGGCCACCTCGAGGACGCCAAGAAACTGGCTATGGCCGAACAGCCCATGACCTTCGGGCAAGAGGTGTATCTTCGGCATAGGCTCCACCTCGAAGACGCCAAAGAACAGGCCAAGGCCGAAGAGCCCATGATTTTCGGGCAAAAGGCCCATCCTCGGAACAGGTTAAGCTTCCAAAGAAACTCCCATACACGACCTCGGAAAGAGATGCAAAACCGAAGTCTGCACTTTGGCTTTCCAAAGGGGGGCATGTGATAGCCAAACGCTATCGCCTCTATCTGGCCGAACTCCCTGCCACAATGATGGCCAGAAGAAGCTGGCGCTACCCGAGAAAAGGTGCGATCAGGCACCTCGGGAGATAGCCGAAGAGCCCCGAGCCCGGCACGCCAGGAAACCCCGAGGACACTACTCACCCCCCAAGGTTGTGAACATATCGCCTTCGGAAAAGCGGCACCAGACATAGCGAGCCGAACATGATATCCCTGAAGGCGGAACTCCCTGAAATTGGGAACCCCCGAACTGAGGGCCTGTTTCCCGAAGAGGCTCTGTCCGAACTAGAGGACGACCTCACCCAGGGACCTCGGGAGTACGGCAGGAGCATTTATGGAAGCATTTAAGGAAGCCTCTGACACGTCCTTTCACAGACGTCATAAAGTCGCCTGAATAGGCGTTCTGACATACGGACGCCATCAGAATCACATCATGGCCCATCTCAGCACGTGGCTCAGGACAACCTACTACCGGTTATCTGTCTCCTACGCCCATAAACTCAGGGAACATCCGACTGAACACGTGTCGTGATCTGAACGGGCTAGGCGCTCCTATAAATACCAGGAATTAATACTTGGCAGGAGGCTGGTTGGTTGGCCAAACACGGCCCCACACTCTGAGAAAACTACCAGGCAAGACTCTTCAGCCCTTTGTGCTATTTCCTCTGCCTTTTCTCAGCTACCACTGACTTGGGCGTCGGAGGCTCCCCCCCCGGAAAAACACTCCGGGGGCCTCCAACCCTTTGTTTCTGAGCTTTCAGGCACTCTCCTTTGGGCTATCCATTCTACCAGGCGCTCTTCCTCCCAGAAGTCTCTCCACCAATCACCATGACTATAAACGATGAAGCCCCTGGCCATCAATATCTCCTATCAAAAACTTTCTGACAGTCATAGAACATTCGCCACAAACATTTCAAAGCTTGTTATGCCCAGAAATATTCAGGAAGCACTTGGTGACCCAAATTGGAGGACGGCTATGTTTGAAGAGATGAATTCCTTGAAGAAGAATGGTACTTAGGAGGTTTTAGAGTTATCGAAGGGAAAAAAGGTTGTGGGGGTTTCAAATGGGTGTTTACTATCAAGAGTAAAGCAGATGGGATTGTCGAGAGATATAAAGCCCGCCTTGTTACAAAAGGTTTTACTCAAACATATGGGATAGACTACCAATAGACCTTTGCTCTAGTAGCTAAAATAAACTCGATTAGGGTTCTGTTGTCCCTAGGCTTTAACTCTAATTGGCCCTTACACCAATTGGATGTTAAAAATCCTTTTCTTAATGGAGATCTTGAGGACGAGGTATACATGAGTCCCCCAACAGGTTTTGAAGAAAGGTGTGGAAATGGGGAATTATGTCGATTGAAGAAGTCCTTGTATGGACTTAAACAGTCACCAAGAGCTTGGTTTGAGCGCTTTGGCAAGGTGATAAAGCATTATGGGTATGTTCAAAGTCAAGCTGATCATACAATGTTTTACAGGCATTCGAAAGATGGTAAAATAGTTATCTTGATAGTATACGTGGATGATATTGTGTTAACTGAGGATGATTGTGATGGGCTGGAAAAGTTGAAAAAGAAACTGGCTGAGGAGTTTGAGATTAAAGACCTCAGGACATTGAAATACTTTCTTGGGAAGGAGTTTGCTAGGTCTAGAGAAGGCATTTTTGTAAATCAAAAGAAGTATGTCCTTGATTTGCTGAATGAGACAGGTATGCTAGGGTTTAAACCCGCTGAAACTCCTATAGAACCTAATGTGAAACTACAACCTGTAGAAACTGGGAATGTGAAAGACAGGAAGCGTTATCAGAGACTTGTTGGAAGATTGATTTATCTATCCCATACATGCTCAGATATATCCTTTTCTATTAGTATGGTCAGCTAGTTTATGCTTGCTTCAGGACTATCACACTTCGAAATTGTCTACAGAATTTTAAGGTATCTAAAAGAGACACCAGGCAAATGACTAATGTTTAAGCCACAAGAACACTTGCAGATTGAAGCCTACGCAGATGCAGATTAGGCTGGGAGCATAGTAGACCGAAGATCCATTTCTGGATACTGTTCATTTGTAGGTGGTAACTTGGTTACATGAAGAAGCAAGAAACATAACGTGGTTGCTAAGAGCAGTGCTGAGGCTGAATTTGGAGCTGCAGCCCATGGTATTTGCGAGATCATGTGGATTAGAAGGCTATTAGAAGAGTTAAAGGCAACAGAGTCATCTCCTATGAAGTTGTACTGTGACAACAAGGCAGCAATCTCAATAGCACACAATCCAGTCCTTCATGACCGCACAAAACATGAGGAGGTTGACAAGCATTTCATCAAGTAGAAGATAGATAATGGATTGGTTCGTATGGAACACATTCTTACAAGAAAACAAGTGGCTGATATCTTTACCAAGGGACTACACACAAAATAATTCAATTTTCTAGTTGGCAAGCTGGCTAAGGAAGATATCTTTAAACCAGCTTGAAGGGGAGTGTTAGAAAATCGGGAAAAACATGTGCTATAATTGTATATTAGCTGTACATTAGTCATTAGCTGTAACATACCTATTTAGATGCAAATCTGTGTATTTTAGGAAAGTTCTGCCTAGGCATTATCCTTTCCTTAAATCAGTGATTTAGTTTCCTGATTTAATGGTTTGTTATGAGCTGTAAATCACTATAAAAGACCAATCTAAATGATAGACTGCATTATTAGTGCAAACCTATTTCTCAAGTCATTCCCACATGTAATACTGCATTTTTATGCATTATTTGAGCTAAATTAACTTAAATTCCTTACCTCAAATCATCCTTAAAGCAAGAAGCAAGCAACAAGCACACTTGAGCTCCATAGAGTTCCTTTGAATTCCAAGCTTGAATTTAACAAAATTGGACACCAAGGGCATGAAATTAAGACCATTTCTAACCATTTAACCAATTTAGAACTAACCCACAAGGATCAAAGATGGTTACCTTAGGGTTTGAACCAAAACTTGCAAGAACAACTTCAAATGCACCAATTCCACAATAAATGAGCTGAAGGCTTGTTGGGTTGGCTTTGGGAACTTCAATTTTCATGAAATTTTAGGTGGTTTGGGTGGTTTGGATATGGAGAGCTTTGGAGGAGAAAGTGCAACACAAATGGAGTGAACAATATGATGAATAGTGTTGTTCATCTTTTTTTAAAATATCCCAACTACTCTACTTAACCCAAATCTCCTCTACTTGTCATTTTGGCCCGCACAACTCAATTTTTATTCACTTAGGCCACTTAAACTCTTCATACACCATCACTCCTTGGTCCTATTGAAAGGTTTTTCTCACCCAAACACTTTGCTCTTAAGTCATTTAAGCCATTATAAGACATAATAACTCAATTTAACACATAATGCATTTTTCACCCTTAACTTCCACTTTTGGTTCAAATGGCTGGAAACACTGGTCTTAACTTATTTAATTCAAAACAATTACATGAACCTAATTTTACTAAAGCTTTGATCATGCCACTAACTTGGGCCAAAATTATCATTTTACCCTTTTACCCTTTTGCCCTTTAAGTGCCAATTACACTTTGGAACTCAATTTAAACTTACTTAGATTGTTTTTGTTACTTAATAAAACTTATTTAAGGAAAAAAATAACTTGGGATTTTACTTACCTTGACTCCAAATTAGGGGAAGTACTTGGAGAGCCTTTACAAGAGTGGTCATGAAGAAGAAATCACCTTAATCAAGCTTGTGGCCATCAGATATAATAAAGGCTTGCCCAAATCCATCAACCTCTCTTAGAGACTGTTAGAACTTTCTTTTCTCTTCCATGGGGAGGTTGAAGAAGTCTTGGATCTTTACCTTGACCTTCTTTAATAAGGAAATGTGCACTCCATCGTTTACTGTCATTGTTCACACTTCACAACATTCTTTAGTTACTACAAGAGATGACGGAATCTGACCCTTAGAACTTGGCTTGGTCCACCAAGAAAAACAATAACCTGAAGCCTAGCCTTAGACATTAACCCCAACAAACCATACACCTCTCTTCTTGAACTGCAAATGACCTAAACTTGGAAGAACCTGGTAAATGATATTCACTTGGAATTAAACCAAAATGTATAACAAATGTATGTTGACCTGGCATCCAAATTATCAAGAACCTGTGAAGAAATCAGCATGACTTAAAACTAAATGACTACATTGACCCAAAACCTATATGGTCTAACACCCAAACTGGCTTTGAAACTAAAGATGGCTCAGCTTGATTGTAATTTGACCTTCTCATTTTACCATTTCTAGACACAAATGATGCTTAATCATTCTAAATTACTATATGGAAAGGAATCCATGTTGCATAGTCATGGTCCTCAAGAATTTATTTTTTTCTCTATGATCATTTTCGTTATCCATCAATTTAAATTTATATATCTCCATGTGTGTGGGTATGGGTGTGGGTTGAGAGTGAGAGAGAGAGAGAAAGAAAGGGCTGGAAAAATCTACATTATCTATAGGCAAAGTCAAGTTTGGCCATCTTAAAGTCTTGAAGAAGTAGGCTCTATAGTTTGATTACTGGTATTTGAGAGATGGAGTAGTCATCCTTTGAGATTGAGAGGACAGATTCATCTTCCTGCTTTAACTTTGCAAAAATAGTTGTTCAATCAGTTGACTTGAAGTAGGGAGTTTCTCTCCACTACTCAATAACATGCCATCCACAGTACGATGGTCAGATGAAAGTGGTGAACAGGTGTCTGAAAACCTATCCAAGGTGCATGATAGGAGCAAGATTGAAAGAATTGGTGGATTGGCTATACATGGTGGAATGATGGTACAATATCAAACTTCTTTCTATAATCAAATGCAACCTTTATGAAGTTTTGTATGGGCACCCTCCCCCAATATTCATTCCCTATATGCCTGGAGATTTAGTGGTGGAGGCTGTGGACCATCAACCGATGCAAAAGACACAAGTTCTTGAATGGCTTAAGAAATATCAGAAACAAGCATAGGCCCGAATGAAATAGCAAGCTAATAGGAAAAGATCAAACAAAGTCTTTAAAGTAGGGGATTGTGTCTATTTAAAGCTTCAGAAGTATTGACAAGGAACTCTTCATACTCAGTCATGAGCTTGGAGCAAAATATTGTGGGCTTTTTCAAGTGGCTGCCATGATTGGATCTGTAGCATATTGGCTCACACTTCCTCTAGAGGCAAAAGTTCATGATGTGTTTCATGCTCCTAGCTGAAGAAGAAATTCAATGACATCCTTGTGATCTCAAACTGGCCTAAACCAGAATTAGTCAAAAACCCAAGCCAGTAGCCATTCTCTCTCGCAAGATTGACAAGCAAGGAAATAAGGTTAAAACTAAGGTTCTAATGCAGCGGATTCAGTCTCCAGTTCACCTACAAATGCTACTTAGGAAGAATATGCATCATTGAATGTGAAATTTCTAGACTTTATTGACTCTTAAGGGTAAAAGTCTTAAATGGGGGAAGGATTGTTACAGAAGAAGGTCGATTAAGAAAACTGGTTGGTAGTTATATTGTGTATTAATAAGTGTAGAGGTGGACGTCATCATTTCTGTAAAGGCTCTCCAAGTGCTTCCTTAAGCTCAGATGTCGAGGTATATAAATCTCAAGTTATTTCCCCTCAAATAAGTTTTATTAAGCAAGGAAAGCAAGCTAAGTTAAGTTCCAAAGTGTAATTGACACCTAAAAGGAAAAAGGGTAAAATGGTAATTTTGAGCCAATTTAGTGGCATGAATGTAATTTCAGTGAATTAGGTTCATGAAAGTGTTTTGAGATAAATAAGTTAAGACCATAAGTATTTCTAGCCATTTGAACCAAAAGTCGAAGTTAAGGGTGAAAAATGAACTAAGTGAAAATTGGGTTATTATGTCTTATAATGGCTTAAGTGACCTAAGGACAAAGAGTTTAGGTAAGAAAAACCTTTCAATGAGACTAAGGAGTGATGGGGTAGTAAGAGTTTAAGTGTCCTAAGTGAGCCAAAGTTAAGTTTGAGGGCCAAAAATGTCAAGTAGAGGAGAATTGGTTTAAGTTGGAGTAGTTGGTTATATTATAAGAAGAAATGGATAGCACTATTCATCATCTTTTTCACTCCATTTTCATGGCTCTCTCTCCTCCATAGCTCCTCCTCATCAAAGCTCCTAAATCACCCAAAATTCCATGAAAATTGAAGGTCCCAAAGCCATATCGACAAGCCCTTAGCTTGTTTATGGTGTATTTGGTGCATTTGGAGTTATTATTGCAAGTTTTTGGTTCAAACCCTAAAGTAAATGCCTTTGATCCTTATGGGTTAGTTCTAGGCATGTTAAATGGTTATAAATGGTCTTAATTTCATGCCCTTGGTGTCCAATTTGGTTGAATTCAAGCTTGGAACTCAAAAGAACTTCATGGAGCTCAAGTGTGCTTGTTGTTTGTTTATTTCTTTAAGGATGATTTGAGGTAAGAGATTTAAGTTAATTCAACTCAAATAATGCATATAAATGTAGTATTACATGTGGGAATGAAGTAGAAACAAGACTCATGTTAATTGGCTTTAGCAATTGAAAGATTGAGCAAGTTTTGCGCAAGGTAACACACTATTGTGTAATGCTGGAAGACCATTGGCGGCACATTGTCGGTGATCTTCCAGGGAACCCAAAAACTGATGCCGTTAATGATGCGTTGCCGATGGCATCGTTAAGGCAAAAGTCCCTCAAGCTCGGGGTATCCTAAAAATGTCTCAATCTATTAGGTATCATCCCTAGGCCAATTTAAGATGTACCGTAGCCTCGATTGGGTTAAGAACTCATTCTTAAGTTGGGAATTATGCATTATTTAGGTGGTAGCTAAGTGGTGTTGTTAAGGTAGGGTAAGTAATGGTGGCTAAGGGGGTTAAAGTGCTTAAGTTGCTAAGGGAGCACTAAGGTGATTAAAGTGGGTTTCAGACTCTTTGTTGGCCCAAGTCGGAGGTCATAGACCTTCAGGCAATGAAAAGGAAACCTAAGAGGACCCCAACCAAACCTTGGGGTTTGGTAAGTAAGTCACTAAGGAGCTCTAAGCTTAGCTCGAAAAGCTTGGCAAGTTAAACCACATAAGGTAGCTATCTTGCACAATAAGTTAAAGAAAGAGACGGGTAAGGAAGGAGTAAAAGGTGACTTACTCTAACTAACTTGTCAGAGGCAAGCAAAAGTTGAGTAAGCGATGACTCACTCTAAGGTGCCTGTAAGAGGACTTTATGGGTTATTTAAGTGCTAGTATAGGATACAATGGCCAATATCCAAGTACTCCAGCTGTAAGAGCTCATGGCAAGTTTAGCACCTATAGGTATAAAGAAGTCCTAAGTGCATTTGCATGTGCATATTTCATCCATCCATTCATCCACCCATTATTTTTCATTGGTTGATGTTTTTATTCTTATTTCTGGTTGTGATGTGAATTGCTTGTTTTGTTCTGTGTGTTTATATATATATATGTGTTTGTTATGCTTTCCATGCTTGCATTTGTTTCCCCCTGCAGGTACCAAATCCCTTGCTGAGTACTTTAGAGTACTCACCCCTCAGGTGTTGTGCAAGTATTAAGCGAGCTAGTCAGGCTTAACAGTTGATAAGGGGTGACTGTTAGGGCTAAATCTTACTGGTTTGAAGGTACTCTATAAGTAGGAAACCTTACGTTTCTAAGTTTCATGCAGCATAAGCTAATACTGACCAAAGTGTTTGCCTTATAGTTTGAGGCAAAGTGAGTACAAGAAAAGTATGGCTCATCACTTGAAGTTAGCTTGCTTGGGTAAAGAGCTAAAGATGAATCTTAGTAGATATAAGTTGCTTCTTCTAAATGTATAGAACTTTCATACAAAGATATTGCCTCTACTAGTGTCCATTGGTGTATATAACACTAGAGTTACATTTAGGTGCATATAAGATTGATATGTATACACATAGTTGTTACTTGAAATTAAAGCAACTAAAGTTTTTATGTCTTGGGTCATTTTCACTTATGTTTTATGAACCAGTACGCCACAGTTTTCTTTATAGTTTTAATTTATTGTTATTGCATGGCTAGGACAATGCATGTATATTTCCTATGCTAGGTAGGCTAAGTAACTAGTTGCACGTAATGATTTCGGATACTTCACAAGTAATAACTAGCTAATTGTAACATAAGTGGGATCATAGTTTCCAAAAAGCCTCCCAGTGTTAGCAAATTAGGGCACTGGGGCCCTGTTCTGCCACAGTTTCAGTTATTCGACATGACACCATTTCATTTATTCATTTGTTACTTACAATATGGGGTAATCCGTTGTTGTTTTGTTCAGTGGCAGTTGGTTTAGGAATTTGATCATTGCAGGTTAGGAATTCAATTTCCTTTTGAATTTTAATTGGATCTTGGTTGTAGTTTGAATTTCTTTTTGTTAAATCCATATAGTGTGGTCATTTTTGGAGCTAATGAGAAATTACACCCTTTGCCTCTCGAATTCTATTTTTCTTCCAATCTTCTTTTTGAATTTTCATCAACAATTTAAGAGTAAGTCTCTTAATCTCTTTAGATTCTTTTCTTCTTTTGTTGAATCCTGGAATCAAAGGTTCTTTTGAGGTTTTCTTGTTTAAAAAAAGTGAGATCATTAACAATTATTAAATTAAGAGAAGATTAATCTATGCAAATTATGTGATCTGGGATCATCTAGAGGCCAAAAACATAAACTATTAGTATTCAGTCAGTTGCAAAATGGTGATTGTTTTCTTGATGATGCTAATTTTGTTATTACTAGTTTTTTTTTTTTTTTTTTGCATGTGAAAGTTGATGTTTTATAAATTTTAATTACACATATTAAACAACATTAATAATTTTTATTCATTACAGTAATGAAAATTTAAAGGATTTCAATTATTTTTATTCATTACAAAGCAATAAATATAACAGTCATACAAATAATGATTATATGAAAATTTTAAAAATGAGTTTTATCTTATTATTGTGAATATAATATAGTGCTCTGGTTTGATTTATATAACAGAATTGTATTTTGTATAGATTTAATGAGGAAACTATTAAATATAAACAATTATGATTAAACTATAATTAAATAGATAAAAAATGAAAGAAAAGAAAAACTATCTATTAGGCTTCTCTTGAAAACTCTATCATCTTTTTTTTTAGTGTTATATTTGAGATTTTTCTTTTCTATATTGATAAATGAAAAGAATCAAATGATAAAAAATAAGGAAGAAAACATGTTCGAGATGACATGAACATATAAGTTTTGTGTTAAGTAATTGAATTAACCAAACAAAATTTCATTCTTAAACCAAAATAAATAGTATTAAAAATAACAACAATTTTACTTAATGACTATAGCATGTCTTTTTTAAACTACTAGATAAGTTTAGCATTATTTCCTGTAACTAGAAGATCAAAATATAAATAGATCGCTATAAACTTAATTTGTCATCATTGGCATACAGAGTTGATTTAGTAAAGATTTTAACAAAGCCTAACTATAACAAATGCTTATAAACCCCACTGTATTAATCTCTTATGGGCTATATTACATCATATAAAGCCTTTTTTTTAACATATAAACCTTATTATCTTGCCCTTTCACACCAAACCTTTAGGTTGCTTAACAAAGATTTCTTCCCTTAGAAATCCATTCAGAAATGCTGATTTCACATCAAGCTGGTAGATTTTCCATCATTTATGTGCTACAATAGGTAACAATCACACAAAAAACCTTTAAGTTGCTCAACAAAGATTTCTTCATTTAGAAATCCATTCAGAAATGTTGATTTTACATCAAACTGGTTGATTTTCTATCCTTTATGTGTTACAATAGGTAACAATAACTAGATTGTATCTAGCTTGCAACAGGAGCCAACACATTAAAAAAATCCACACCAAAAGTTTGAGCATAACCTTTCACCACTAACATTGCTTTATGTTTGTTAATTGAGCCATCTACATTCAGTTTTCTTCTAAACACTCACTTGACTCCAGTTACCTCTGTATGGCCTTTCAACAAGCTCCTACGATGGATCTTTTTTAATCATGGTGAGTTTCTCCTATATAGCAGCCCTTTATTTGGTTTTTTTTTCCCTTCTTCCTAGTACCCAGCAAGCTCAAGAACTACAACATTACATCTCTAATAGATATTAAAAGCAATCTAATGCCTCTTATAGGAGTTTCATGTACTGGCTCATCTTGATTTTGTAGAGGATCAGCAATCTACTTGGTTTCTATAGTATCCCAATTGTACTTTTCATTCTCTATGAAATGTACGTCCCTGCTTATTAAAATTTTCCTTGTGTAATGTTAGGAAACTCTATAAGCCTTTAAGATTGTGCTATATCCCACAAACATCTCAGGCTCAACTTTTTTTCAAGTTGTTACTTTTAATATGGGGCACATTAGGAAAGGAAAAAAACCAATATTTTAAACTTTTGCAGATTGTGCTTGTAACTATACATTGCCTCAAAAGGATTCTTCCCATTCTCTACTGTGATGAGAAGTCTTTTTAGTAGGAATACTACAATGTTTGTAGCCTCTACCAATACTCCTTAAACAATCCTTTTTAACAAAGCATGCATCCAACCATTTCCATAATTATTTTGTTCTTCCTTTCAGTCACTCTATGTGTTGTGGAGTATATAAAGTCATGAGTTAGTGCTCAATACTTGCTTCTATATAGAACACATTAAATTGGTCTGAAGCATATTCTCTACCATTGTCAGACTTCAAAATTTGGATCATGCAACCACTTTAGTTCTGAATCCACTGCTTGAACTTCCTAAAGAATACTTTCAACTTCTGACTTGAACCTGAGAAAATAAATACAACATATTCTTTATGGTCCAACCAAATTTGCGTGGATGAGGCTCCTCCACTCCCTTTTCACCACCAGATCGAGGTTGTTTCTGTTGGGTTTCGGGAGCCAAACAGCGCAGCGGAATTTAACCGAAACCCTCCAGGATCCAAGTGAAACAGGGTAAGCCGGGTGTTCAAAAATTTCATACCTAATTTTCGGTTGAGATCTCTCACTCAACTGTAGAGTCGAATCACAAAACCTGAACAGTTGACGTGTTCAGGCTCTCTATGGTATCCATACGAGCCTTTCGGGATCACCACGCTTCCACCATGTCCCGGCAGATGCGTTTCTCTTGCGCTCGCAGTGCTAGCTTGCGTCCTCCAAGGAATTGTAAGAGAAGAGTGCGGCTGTCCTTTTGGGAGGCTAGGGCAAGGAGACCTGCAAATTTCTCACTTAAAAGTTGTATTTATAGTGAGAATCAACTTCCAGGCCTAATGGGTTTCAAAGCCCTAATCCAATTAGGATTTAATTTCGGGCTTAATAATGGCTCAACTCCTTGGCCCATTATTAATATGAAATTAAAGTGAAACCATAACCCAAATAATTAGCCCATGCACTCTAATGATCCAAATAGCTCTATGTGTGCGACCCAATAGGCTCTTGCCATGTTGGCAATGATCATAAATCACATTTATGATCATAAGCAATGAGCGATGTCTAGCAACACATCATTGCTACCCAAGTGACAAGATTGTCGGTGAATCGACTAAACCTTTATGATCATCACCGATATATGCCATTGTCCCTTTGTCCAAGATATCAAGACTAAGCACGAGACATGGAATGTGTCACTCTCGTACAGCCCAATCTTTGGTTTCTTGATTAACGAGTAGACCAACTTAAACTGACGACATTGATATCATATATCAACTCATCGGAGCATGGCCATGCATTTTCTAAGTCTTACTCTATCAAGGGGCCCAAAGATATCACTCCTGTTACATAGGAGGGACAAATCCCATCTTGATCATACAAATCCCTCCGCATGATATGTGACATACCCAATGACCTCCTTCAAGTTCACTCAGTTACGAGCAACAAAGGAAAGTATCAAAGTATGTGACTCACATGTAGGGAACCTTGATGATCTTAGGTCAAAGGACTACATATACCATGATCACTATGAGAATCACTTATGACACTCATATAACAATCCATGAAGTGTTCTCATGGTGGGTCGGTCCAGTACACAAGTTCTCCAACTTGTACCCATATGTAGACTACATATCTCATATTAGTCTCCACATATGCTAGTCATTATGTATTATTGCAACCCGCTCCACAATAATACTAGACTAGGGACGTTTAAGAATATCATTATTCTAGGGTTACAATTATGTTTATTACATTACACAGAAACAAAACAACAAACAAAATTGCTGGATTAATGCCTCAATAAAATATCATGACTCAATGTGCAAAAATACAATCATCTCATGATTGGCTTTTTGGGCACAACACTAACAGTTTCATCGATTATCACCCTAGATCTCCATCATTTGTTGCCTCAGAACGTGTTATCATCATCGCCTCCAAATCGAAGCTTCTTTACTAATTGTCACCTTGGATCTCCATCAATCGTCACCTCGAATCATGTCATTGTCGCTGCCTTTAGATTGTACCATTATGAATCATCGATGGGTTGTGTCATCATTGCTTGTGTCTAAATCTCACCACCATCCCTCATTGGATCAAGCCATCAACATTCCAAACACATCCAAATTGCATCAAAAAGTGTCCAAAATAATACGCAATAATGTCGAAATAAATATTAAAAAGTATCTAAAGAAATATGTAAAAAATGTCTAAACCAAATGTACAAACAATTTTTTCTCTTTACAAATAAGTGCATGAAAACAATAAGTGAAAGTGTCTCTATGAATATATAAATGTGTGTACATAAAAATATAAAACTATCTAAACAAATATTTAAAAGTGTCTGAAATAATATATAAAACTCATTTTTCGAACACAATAGATTGTGACCTAGATGAGTTTCCAGATCTCATTGTCACCACAACCGTTCAACTCTATATTACACAGCTCACCTCATCATCATGCCACCCGCCACTGCAATACGCCATTCATTACTTGTCTCAACTATCTCATCGTCGTAACTCTTCTTCTCCGGCTTGATCTGACTATGCCTCATTTTCTCCAACACAGCTTGATCTGACAATGTCTCGTCTTCTTTGATCTTGATATGTTATCGGTGTCATTATCTTGCCTCATTGTCATTGTCATTGTCAATTACCTTCACTAATGAAAAATGGCACTTCGTCATTAGAAACATTGGTGAAGGTGGCAATGGCGGCCAACAAAGAAAATAAAGACATTATTTGAATGAATGGCATGACAGGTAATTAATCAAGTAAAAAGAGGATAAATTAGTAATTTTGTTTGCTATGTCTGATTGCACATATGCACATGGTATCCTCTGTGATGGTTAAGAGCTTTTTAGGAAGCTAGACAAATTAGAGTATCAAAAGTCAGAGTTAGCAATGGTAAGCACATTATTGTTAAAGGAAAAAGAATTGTAGACATTGAGAGCTGCACAGGCACAAAAATTATTACTGAAGTTTTGCTTGTGTCACTTGAGAAGGGATTTAAAGTCATCTTTGAAGACAAAGCAATGTTTCACCAAGGATGATGAAGATGAAGAAGTTTTTAGAACTAAAATGAAAAGGCAAAAACTTTTCTTTGGATCTAATAGAGGAAGAACCCATAGCCTATCCTATTGTTGTAACCAACATACAAACCTGGCATTAAAGACTATGTCATTACCACCATACTGTAGTGTTGTCAATGCAAAAGAAACAATTGTATCAAAGATTATGTCACTTGGAGACAGATTTGCCAAACTGCAAGGCTTTTCAATTTGGGAAGGAAGTAATATTACCCTTCTCCCAATGAACTTAGAAAGAAATTGAAAGGTACAACCACTATCTACTTACCAATTTTCACTGGAACTATTACCAACAAAGCAAGTTGCAACAAATAGTTACTCTTCCTCCTCCTGTTGCTTCATATCTTGAGCCTCATCCTTTTGATGATAAGTTGCTGTTGCAAGTCCTCTCATGATGCCCTATCTTGTTATATTTATCACACTAGGCATATAGTCTTCTCCAACACTTAAAAAGAGGATGACAATGTTTGTAAAAAGAAAATGTTTGTGTTGTTTCTTCCACTACTATTGTTAGTGTTAACAATAACCTCTGACGTGACAATATTCTTTTTTTTTCTGGCATTTTCCTCCTTAGTTGTTATGTAATTTCATTTATGGTGCCCCATCATAAAGCATCATTCCTCATTTATCTCCTTTGTTCTTAGGCCTGCATGGCATTTAATAGTTCTGATGAGCTAATTTTTTATAGATCTTTAGTATTCTCCATGGAAGAAATAGTTCCTTCAAATTATTTTGCATCTTAAATTCCTTAACCAAGTTCAACACTTGCATTCCCCTAATCTCATTGCCTTCATATTCATCTTTGAGGGAATTCCATATTTCATATTTTGATTTCATGGCCATAATTTCGATGAAGATAACTAGTGACTTTTTATCTCCTTGTGATTTTTGTGTGTGCTATTGTTGGATTATTGGGTAATATAGGAACTTCATCGACTTCTTCAACAACTTTTCAGAGATCATTTGCCTCCAAGTTAGCCTCCATTCTAATTGACCAAACCTTATAATTTTCACCATCGAACACATGTTGCTGGTGCTGTAACTAAAACTGAGAGATAACAATAAGAAAAAATATCCTAAATCAGTTGCAATTGACACAAATTAAAAACAGAAATCCAAAAAAGTTGTATTAAAAAATCTGTAGAAAACTAACATAGTAGATTTCTTTACATCCTATAGGTAGAACCTAACTAAATCTTACTTGATCTAAGCTCAAGCTGTTTGTTTATATTTCACCCCAGCCCTAGCTTGAATCTAACTTAGACCTATTCCGTAGCATCTATTATATATAAAGTGTATTTCAAAATGCATAATTATCCCACATTAAGTAAAACCTTGAGAATATTTCTTTATCCCACATTGCTTAGAAAAAGCATGTCTCCCCATTCACTTAGTATACATTGTTTATCCCACATTGCTTACAAAATATGTCTCTCCTTCTTCACTTCCTATAAATACATGCACTCATTTCATTAGTTCCTTGTCCATAACTTGAGCTTTTTCTTCTTCTTCAAAACACTTTTGCTCTTTGTCATTGCTGGTTCAGCTGTTTTTGTTGATTCTTTGAGTATCCTAGTTGTGAGTGCACGCAATCCAGAAGACCTGTTGTATTCTGAGGGATTTTCATAGACCTGATCTCCCACACATTTTGGAGAGTCACGAACTATAATTCTTAAGGATAATGTTTACACACCTCGAGTTTAAGTTCTTGTGGTTCGCGGTATTTTGGCATCAATATTTTTTCAACAATCTTAAGGATTATATTATGGATCCAAGCTGCCATGAACTTGTCGATATTAAGGTTGCTATTGTCAATTGTGACAAAGTTGTTGCTAACGCCAAGCCCTACACAAGAGCTGCTATTACTGCAAAAAAAATGTTATCGTTATGTTGCCATTGTCATCACCGACACTAGCCAAGCCATTCCTCAACATCTCAAAAATCAAATTCCTTACAAAAAGATTAGTGTAACTCCATATTTCACATGGAATGCTTATCCCCCAAATTTAAGGTGCTTGAAAGTTTGGGGATGTCTTGTAGAGGTTATGCTTCTTGAATTGAAAAAACATAAAATCATATAAGAGACATCTAATTTCATGTTTATTAAATATGCTGAACATAGTACTGCATATAGATTTTTGGTGTTGAAAAGTAATGTGTTGGACTGCAACACCATAATCAAAACAAAAAAATGCTGAGTTTTTTAGTATATTTTTCTTTTAAGGAAAGAAAAAATTTCTCGTGCTCCACTGATAAAGATGTCTCAAACATCAAGTAAAAGAATTAAGGAGTAAAAGGCAAAGAAAATACAGTTCCTTTGAAAATGACTCTTGTAAAAGATTCCTTATTTTATGCATAAAGCAATTTTTCAAAAAGGATCTATTTTCTAGAAAAAACCATTCAAAATGAGGTTGACTCAATTTTACAAAATCATACTTGGGATTTAATAGATTTACCTTATGGTAAACCCATTTTGCAAATGGATTTTTAAACGAAAATTTATATCTGATGGTTCTCTTGAAAAATTAAATGCAAGATTTCTAGCAAAAGGTTTTACTCAAAAAAAAAAAGAAAAAGAAGAAGAAGAAAAAAATATTGATTACTTTGACTCATTTTGCATTAGCATTTAGAATTTCTTCTATAAGAGTTTTTGTTTGCCTTGGCTTCTATACATAAATTTTTCATACATTAAATATATGTTAAAACTGCTTTCTTAAATGGGGATCTACAAGGGAAAATATATATGGTTTAGCCAAAAGGCTGTGTTGTTTCTGGACAAGAAACAAACATGTGCAAGTTGTGAAAATCCTCATATGGATTAAAGCAAACACCTAAACAGTGGCATGAGAAATTTGATCAAGTTTTGTTAAGGAGTGATTTTTCAACTATTGAAATTGATAAATGTGTTTACACAAAACTTGAAGGTGGTGAATATGTAATAATCAGCTTTCATGTGTGGAACTACTCTTGAAGTAGTTGAACACACCAAAAGCTTTCTATCTTCACAATTTGACATGAAAAATTTGAGGGAAGCTAGTGTTTTTTTGGGTGTTAAAATCATAAGGAAAGAAAGTAAGACATTGTCACAAGAGCACTATGTTGAAAATTTTTTTAAAAAGTTCAACTATTTTAAGATGACACCTATGAGTACTCCTTATGATGCAAACACATAATTAAAGAAAAATAAAGGAGAAAGTGCTGCTTAATAACAGTATGCATAAATTATTAAAAGTCTAATACATCTAATGAACTTCATTTGACCTGACATAGCTTATGCTGCGTGTAGATTGAGTAGATATGCTCAAAATCCGAATAAATAACTTTAGAATGCACTGGTAAAAATTATGAAATATTTAAAGAATACCATAAAATATGGTATCATGTATAATGGATTTCCTGTTGTGCTAAAAGGGGACAGTGATGCTAATTAGATTTTTTGACTCTGATGAAACCAAATCCACTAGTGGGTACATTTTCACTCTTGCCGATGGTGCTATATCTTGGAGATCTTTCAAGCAAATCATCATTGCTAAATCTACTATAAAGTCAGAATTTATATCCTTACAAATGGCTGGAAGTGAAGCTGATTATTTGAAAAACTTTTCAGCAGATATACCATTAGGCATAAAACCAATGCCTTGCGTGTCTATGCACTGTGATTGCCAAACTGCAATAGCAATTGCGAAAAATAAAACTTACAATGAAAAAAATAGATACATTTGTTTAAGATATGATGTTGTAAAACAACTGCTTAATGATGGTTTTATATCGATCGATTATGTGAAGTCAGAAGTGAACTTGGCTGATCCTTTGATTAAATCTCTAGGAAGGAAAATGATATATGAAACACCAAGGGAATGAGACTGTTGCCAACTTAACTCAATAGTGATAGTAACCCAACCTATGTGATTGGAGATCCCATGAATTAAGTTTATATGGGAAATAATAAGTCACTGTTAGACATGGAAGCATTATAAAAATTTTCCTTAAAGTCCCTCATATGGTGTAAATAATGCAAAATTGTATTTATTAGAGGATAAGCAAAAGCTCTTAATAATTCACATAAGTCTTGTTAAGTGGTGTATTTATGCAGTATACACTTGATGGAATCACCCATATGAGTGTCGGAGTAAAGCTGCTCCTATAAGATTTGTGGCGGAATCTCTAAAGCACTCATGAAAACCAAGACACACGCATGGCTGATAAGCGTAACACTGCGATGAACAGCAGAAATTGTGGAGATGCAATGTGATCAATGAACCACTTGATTTACAAAAGGATATTTGGTTTATAGAAGTTATAAGTTTCACTAAGTATATTGTAAGTTAAGTCTCATTGGCTCTAGGACTGGTTCATAGTCTAATAGGCATCAACCACGATGCATTGCATTCTTGAGTTAACCAGCAAAAAACCTTGTATTTAGTCTTTTGAAATATATGGGGTTATTGTATATAAAGTGTATTTCAAAAGGCATAATTATCTCACATTGGGTAAAACCTTGAGAATATTTTTTTATCCCACATTGCTTAGAAAAAATATGTCTCCCTATTCACTTAGTATACATTGTTTATCCCACATTGCATACAAAATACGTCTCTCCCTCTTCACTTCCTATAAATACATGCATTCACTTCATTAGTTCCTTGTCCACAAATTGAGCTTTCTCTCTCCCTCAAAACACTTTTGCTCTTAGTCATTGATGGTTCACCTGTTTCTTGAGTATCAAAGTTACAAGTGCACGTAATCTAGAAGACTCTTACCTGATCTCGCGAATTATAATTCTTAAGGACATTGTTTACACGCTTTAAGTTTATATTCTTGTGATTCGTGGTCTTTCTGCATCAATTTTTTTTCCAACAGCATCTATAGAAACAAACCATATGTTATAACTAGAAAATTATATACGAAGGAATCATCCAAATGTTGCAAAATCATGGTATGGGATTGACCATTCATCTAAAGTTATATGTCTGTATGGAGATATGGAGAAACTTGGAAATATCCCTCCCCCTTGCAAGCAAAGTCAAAGTTGGGGAGTTTCAAGTTTAGAAGGCGAAAACCCCGCAGGTGGACGACAGGTATCGGAGATACAGAGGCGTTGCTATTTGAGATTAAGTGTAGAGTTGTATTCCCTCTCTCTCACTCCCTCCTTTGGCCACGAGCCCTCCGCGATCCATCCATTTCTCCAGTGGATTAGGGTCTGTTAACCATGGCTGGTCGATACCCCTTTGTCTTTTTGCCTCTCGCTTTATGTTGGTAGCAACTAGTGTTCCCCGTCTTCCCTGCCTCTCTGGCGTCCGCCGGTTGCTTTCAGTGTACGAAAGGTGATCAGGACCCGGTTTAAACATTATTTTGTTTGCACCTACACAACCTGAGTGAGCACAAAAGGTCTTCATACTTTTGTTTGCTTCGTCCTTAAGAAAATGGCTGAATATTGATCGACCCACCAATTTGGTTTTACTTGAACTAGAAAATGACACCTAGCTTAAGGGTAAAGCAATAGAAAGGCGAAAGGGCTTCTTCTTTTTTGGGAGAAGAACTTAATTATTGTAAACAGAAAAAGAGGAGGATGGCAAGAAAATAAGTTTATTCTATACCCTCAACCAATCTACTAAAACAAGCATCAAGGAAACATTTTTTGCCAATAAAAATCTGAGAATAAAAGAGTGATTCAAGCAACAGAATTTGGTAGATTGCCATTGGAGTTTCTTATAATTTTTTCTTTTGTTGGGCTTTATTTTCTTTCTTTTCCCAAAACTGAAAACAGTTTTTGTGTACACCAGTATCTTTGTTCATAGTTTTGGCTATTCGAATCCAACTTATTCCTAGGAACCTTACGCTTAAGCATGGTCGGGGCGGATCCTCATAGCATCAAGGTAAGATTTTCTGTCAAGCTGACGAGAAAATAAGCCTATGAAGTATTCTTCCACTGATACTCTCTTGAACTCTGCTGGACATCCCTCTGAAATCAAGCTTGGTGAAGGGCCTATCTCGCCATCATCCCTTGGGCTAAAGAATGTTGCAATTGAAAGCCTCTCTCTTTTAGAGTTAACTGTTGCTCGATGTTCGATGCTTCGGTAGGCTCCATTTGTAATAATCTGCTAACAATCATCTTAGTTAACACAGCTCCAATGCAGGTTAATGATCATTAGGATGATGAAACCATTAAGGTTATGGGAAGGTTACCTCTATAATGTCCCCAACATTGACTATAAACGCATCTGGGAGGGGTCTTACAGGGACCCATTTCCCTTCTTTCCTGATCTGGAGGCCTTCTACTTCGTTGAGCTGCAGGAGGATGGTAAGACCAGCAGCATCAGAATGAGGGGTGAGGCCTATGACCTTTTCTGGTTGTGGACATGGAGGGTAATAGTTCATCCTCATTGCCTGCCTTACTTCTCCAAATATTTCTTCCATTTCCTCATTTCTCATATTTAGAGCTTTAGCCATGCTTTGGAGCAATGTCATAGCCAGGTTCTTCAATTCTGCTAAGTACATCTCTAATGTATCTCTGCACATAATACATGAAGATGCGCAACCAACAGAATTGAAACATGCTAATTTTGTGCTCCATGTGTCCCCGAAAAGGATGTAAAATATTTTATTTTGGGTCATCTCAAAACTTTGCAACATTTTCATATTCAGTAGATTACTTTGCATATCACTCTTCGAACTATCACTTTAATATCCACTTTATCCATTTTTCTTAATTTTCATGTTAAACTCAAATGTTTCATCCAAAATGGGATGGAGGGAGTATATTTCTGTACCATAAATCTTATGTCTCCAATGCAGTGATCAAATATGTGGCCTTATTATGCACTTATTGAGCATCTAGAATTCAGAAAGCAACTTGAACTTGCATCTTTTGAAGACAGCTCATGGGTCTAATGGTCCAACTTAGATTCACAACTATTTTCATTCTGCTAATGCCTTGTTTTTTTCAATCCAATGGTTATTTTTCACAGTACATGCAACCCATAGATCAACCTTCCAAAACATACATGACAGGAATTTCTAGAATATCTGAAACAAGCTTAGAATGAAACCACCTAATGTAAGCAGAGAATATAAGGGATATTGAGTACCTCAAAGGAAGAGGGAGCTTGGGAAATAAGTGTGGTTTTCTAAAACGAGAAGGGAGGGTGGTCATGAAGAAGAGATCGCCCCAATCAAGCTTTTGCTCATCGGATACAACAAAGGCTTGCCCAAATCCTTCGACATCCCCAGGAGACTGCCAGAACTTTTTCTTCTCTTCCATGGGGAGGTTGAAAAAGTCCTGGATGTCTCCCTTTAGCTTTTCCAATAGAGAAGAGTCCACTCCATGGTTTACCAACTGCCCATGTTTTGCAGTTCAAAATACTGAATGTAAGTTGGATACAATTGATGATGAAACCTTTTCTAAAACAACTTGAAACCTGATTTACTCTCTTTCTTAAACTAGTCCTTAAACAACCAGCCATGGGAGAGCTATATTGACCCAACACCTAGATGGTCTAAAACTGAGATGGACTCTGAAAATAGACATGACTCAGCTTGAACCACCTCATCACCTGGCACAAACTACATGACCTATCTAGTCAATCATTTAAAACTAATCTTCTAGTTGTGTCATTCAGTCATCTGAACTTGTGTGTGTGTGTGTGGGGGGGGGGGGGGGGGGGGTGGTGGTGGGGGAGGGGGAGAGGGGCGCGGAGATTGAGACCTGGAAGAAGCCCCACTCTCTGCAAGCAAGATCAAGTTCGGCTTGTTCAGAGTCTTGAAGCAGCAGGCTCTGCAGGTCGATGACAGGTATCTGAGAGACAGAGGCATCATCACTTGAGATTGAGAGGGTAGAGTTGATTTCCTGCTCCAACTGTATGTATCTAGGAGGGATAGCATCCAGAGGCTCTTTAGCCAACTCTTGCACACAAGGCACCGGCAGAGAACCCCCAAGTTTGATCGGCTTTGTTTCCATGTTTCTACTTGCTGTGCTGCTCTGGTTTCCTGGCCTTTTATAACCCAGTCAGATCAAACCCCAACAGCCACACTCTTGTTTCCTTTTAAACTTCAAAGCTAGAATCCTATTGTAATTTTTTTAAAGAAAATTATATTATTAATCCAATCCGTCACATTACTGTAATATCATCTAGCAGCAAAAAAGCCAATTTCCATATCATTATGTCAGCAACTAATTTTATTTTTCTTTTTCGGCCTAGTTGACTTATTGGATAAGAAACAAGAGAAATAATCTTTAGGATGAAAACAACAGGTTACCTAATGATTAACTCTAGGAAGACATTTGCAATGCAAAGTCACTATTCAATTTACATGTTCCAGGAAAAATCTGCTCGACTGTTGAAACTCATCCCATTCAGACGAAAAATCTGCATGCCTGTTGAAAAATCTGCAACTAATGTGATTTTTTTTCAGCCTAGTTGACTTATTTGGTAAGAAACAAGAGAAATTTGGGACCGTGCTGGGATGACGGAATCCGGTTCCAGGCTTTCAGCTGAGGGGAGATGACGGGTCCACCAGGAGCAGCGACGAGATTACCTCGTCTTCTCACGCTCACCTTAACTAAAAGGCTTAAGCGCGTTATTGCCCCTCAAATTTTCTTGTGTTGGAAGATTCACCCCTCTTACTTTGAATCTAAACGATTTACACATTTAACTTGGCAAAGCAATGTGTAGTATTTTTTAGAGAATCCGGCAAATTGTATGTCCAAGCATAAGCCCAAGGCTAATCGTCGTTTAACTCTCATGATCTAGCTATTATGACGCCTGCATAATTCGGAGAGATTAAATAATAAGTTATTTAACATACCATTCTTGATTTTATTGAATTTTCACTTAATTTGTATATTAAATGGAATTTTACAATTTAAGAACCCAAAAAATATTTTTAGAATATTTTTTGAAAAAATTAGGTATTTTTTATTAAATCCTTTTTTAAGTTTAGTTGGAGAAAAAAATTATAAGAGTACTCTCTAAAAAATTATATTCAAATGATCATTAAGTAGATAGAGTCAACGACGAAGGTAACAGGGGGCCTAGGTGCCCGGCCTCCCTCAAAATTTTTATAAATTATGTATATTACCTTATATATATATATATATATATATAGCTGAAAAAATCTCATTATCTCTATTATAAACCCCCTAATTTTTTAATAGTTTTAAAATAAAATCTGGACTCCCCTAACTTAAAATCCTGACTTGTTACTTTCTAATTATATTAGTTCTTGTAAAAAAAAATTGGTAAAATTGAAAAAAGAGAGTTTTTTAATGGAAAGAACAAACCCAGCTGATTACTTGGATTGGAAATGAGTTCTTCCGTACAAAGGTAAGGGCTAATCATAGTACCAAGGATACTGTGAATATATGTTCAATTAGACATAGGAATTGATTTACAAATTTACCCACACCCTAATTTTCATTCTATTCTATGTTTCTTTTCTTGCACCACCTCCGACCCTCACCTGTCATCTCGATTTTAACAAGCTAGCCGTGGCGGCTTCGTCATCGGAGTCCATCCAAGGCTACTTTTGCAGTAGTTGTTCTAGGCGGCGTAGAGGCAAAGCTAGGAGTGGCGATTAGGTGAGACAAAGCCCGGAGCGATGGTTAGACGAAGCGAAGCCAGGAACGGGGATTGGAAGACACGAAGCCAAAAGCAGGGACTGGAGGAGGTGGAGGGAAGCCAGGAGTGGTGGCCGAAGGAGGAGAACGAGGAATCGGCTGCAGCAAACAAAGCCAAGAGCAGCGACTGGAGGAGGCGGAGGCGCAGCCAGGAATGGCGGACGAAGGAGGAGAACGAGGAAGTGGCTGCGGCAAAGCAGATCCAGGAACGAGAGCGTTGATCGGAGGAAGAGAACAAGGAACCGGCTGCGGAAAAGGCAGATCTAGGAGCGGCGAGTGTCGATCGGAGGAAGAGAAAGAGAGAAACCACCGGAATTGAGGAAGACGATGGGAGACAAGGCGAGATGGGCAGTAGGCAAAAAAAAATTGTTTATTCATACACTTTTTAGATAATATTTAGACATTTTTTTATATTTATTCAGACACTTTTTAGATATTTTTTAGACATTTATTTTACTTATTTGTTTCAGACCATTTTGTGAGGGAAAATATTGATTTAGACATTTGTAATTTTTTAAATGATTATTTAGACACTTGTAAATATTGCTTTAAACACCTTTAAATTTCTATTTAGACATTTCTTTTATTATTTCATATATATATATTTTTTTATCATAAAAATAAATTATTTGCGTATTGCTTTAGACATTTTGTTACTTTTCTTTAGACACTTTTTCACATTCATTTAGACACTTTTTTATTATTTCAATTAGTTATTTTTTAAGAGAGTAAATTGTTTACATATTGGTTAGACACTTCTAAATATTTCTTTAGACACTTTTACACATTCATTCAGACACTTTTTTATTGTTTCAATTAGTTATTTTTTAAGAGAGTAAATTGTCTACGTGTTAGTCAGACACTTCTAAATATTTCTTTAGACACTTTTCGGTATCCATTCAGACACTTTCATTTTTTCAAACATGAAATATGATGTATACGACGAGATTATCACATATGACAGTTTGGTGGCTGCAACGATGCCGATACCGACACCGGCACCAGAGGAGATAGTAGTAGCAAGCTAGGGTTTTTTGTATAGAAGAATATTTTAACTAAGGGTATTTTCGTTAATTTTTTTTATGATTTATGCCTTATATATAGAAGATTAAGAGATGGGTTAGTATGTCTAATTAGACATAGGTGCATAATAAAAGAACTATAATCATAGTCTCTTTTGTTTCAGAAACCTACACACTTGTCCACTTTTACTTTTTTTTTTCCCCACAATATTTAAATACTACTCCTCTGTCACATATTCTTTGCGCCACTTTACTTTTTTGGTCATCCCAAATTATTTACACCTTTTCCTTATTTAGTAAGTTTTTTACACTAAAAATACCATAATGCCCCCTCTTTTAACTCTATTGTAAACAAGCCAAAAGTTAAAGTTTCTCTCGCCTCTCTCTCTTTCTTCATCTGCAGCAAAAATTAGAGCTCAGTTTTGTCAATTTGCTCCGATGATGATGATTTCCAGCCATGGGTAGGCTTTGATTTTGTAGATCGAGATTATTTTGGACATTGGTCAGCAGAAAGTTAGGTTGACAGGTAAGTGGCCTTGCCGGGCAACTAGCAAGAGATCAAGTTGGTGGCCTTGTCTGACGAGGTCGAGGCGAGCAGGGAGAAATCGGAGTGTGATCGACGCAAAAGGCCAATCGATCGACGGGTCCCAGGGGTGAGGAGTGGTGGAGATTATCGGGCAGTAGAGGCAAAGGAGGTAGTGAGGAGGAGCAGAGATCGAGGTGCCTAAAGCATTGCACGATCTGCAGGCGGCAGAGGTGAATCGATTAATGATGGGGAGGCAAGGGTAGATCCACGATTCACATCGTGGGTTCTCGAGCTGGTTGCTGATGCTTCGATTCAATTCTTGAGTTGGTTGCTCCAATCAACAATTCGCACCGTGGGTTTGTTTAGAAGAGGAAGAAAGCGAGGATGGAGGCGATGAATCGAGGTGGAGACGAAGGCGGCAGGGGCGGTGACGAAGGCGAAGGCTACGACATGAAAACCAAGACAGGTGCTTAGGGGAGAGATGGACATGGGTAAAACGGGAAGAAAATGCCAAAATAGAAAGTGCTTAAAACTTTGTGCCAAAAATGAAATGGAGCAAAGAAATTTGATAAGAAAGTTCTCTCTATCTCTCTCCCTCATGCAAGACTTTTGGTATCTTGTAGCCACATTAAACCCAATTAAACCTGAGTTGAGTGCCATCAAACCTCAGGTCTTCGAAACTATGTTTCTCAATTTACAATATTCAAACCCAAGACACTGGTTAAGGAGGAAAGAATTCCTTTCTGCTCCAATATCTATGTAAATGTAACTTGTAAGCACTTTTTTTTCGTTTACATCATGGGTCGAAGTGCAGATTTTCAAATTATGAGAGGTTTTTGTATAAATAAAAATATGAAGGAAAATAAAAGGCAAAAAGAAACGCAAGAAAGATAAAAAGAAACCCATCCTTCACCTTAATCAATACACTAATATCACCTGTGGCCATTTTATCAGCATGAGGGGAAGCTTTTATGCCAAGAAAAATAAGGCCTTAAAAACACAATTCACAGTTTCGCCAAGCTAACCAACTCCCATCACTGTGTTATTCAACTAATTTTCCATCGTAATGCAGACAACAGAATCCAACTGATTCATTCCTTAAGCTTCAGCGTGGCTGCAGTAGATCCTCATGGCATCAAGGTAAGATTTTCCATCAAGCTGTCGAGAAAATAAGCCATGGCTGTATTCTTTCATTGAGATTCTCCTGAATAGCGCCGGCCTTTCCTCTGAGATCAAACTTGGTGCAGGGCCTATTTCGCCATCAAACCTTGGGCCGAAGAATGTCGCAACTGAGAGTCTCTCCCTTTCGGAGTTCACTGTTGCTCGATGTTCGATGCTCCGGTATGCTCCATTTGTAATAATCTGTCACCAAAGTAAACAAAACTCATCCTTTGCAACAATAATCCTTTTTTCATCCTGTAGTCGTACATGAATTTGAACAAAAAACCATTATCCACACCTGCACATGTGGGTGCAAGCACAAGACGTATGAAATGAGTAAGACAATGGGAATGTTACCTCTAAAATGTCCCCAACGTTGATGATGAAGGCATTTGGAAGGGGTTTTACAGGGATTCATTTCCCTTGTTTCTTGATCTGAAGGCCTTCTACGTCATTGAGCTGTAAGAGGATGGTGAGTCCAACAGCATCAGAATGAGGGGTAAGGCCCATAACCTTCTCTGGTCGGGGACATGGAGGGTAGTAGTTCATCCTCATTCACTGCTTCCCTTCTCCAGATATTTCCTCACCGACTGTCACGGCTAGATTTTTTATTTCTGCTGCGTACATTTCTAACGTGTCTCTCCATAAAAAACAGTGAAATGTGCAGCCGTAAGAATTGCAAGGTACCTATTTTATATCTCTTCTGCCCATCACATCTGATGTCTCAAATGCAACAATCAAGTCTGTGATCTATGATCAACCAGACCCATAACTACTGAAATTATGTGAAAGCCTTTGTTCGCTTCAATTCAATAGATCAATCTACCACAAAATCCAATGAAAGAAATTGCAAGAATGAATTAATAGTTCCAAGCTTTGGAAGCATCCAACTTACATAACCAGAAAGAGTAAGAGAAACTGAGTACCTCAAGGGAAGAGGGAGCTTGGGAAATAAATGCAGTTTTCTCAATTGAGCAGGAAGACTGATCATGAAGAAGAGATCACCCCAATCAAGCTATTGGTCACCGGATACAACAAAGGCCTGCCCAAATCCTTCGACCTCCCCTGGAGACTGCCAGAACTTTCTTTTCTCTTCCATGGGGAGGCTGAAGAAGTCTTGGATCTCTGCCTTCACTTTTTCCAATAGGGAAGTATTCACTCAATGGTCTACTAACTGTCATGGTTCACAACTAACAACATTCTATAGTTACAATAAGAAATGATAGAATCTGACCATTGCACCTGGCTTGGTTGACCAAGAAAAGCAACAACCTGAAACCTAGCTGTAGACATTAACCCTACCGAGCGATACACCTCTCTTCTTAAACTTCAAATGACCCAAACTTGGAAGAACCTAGTAAGTGATATTTACCTGGAATTAAACCAAAATGTATCACAAATATATACAGACCTGGCATCCAAATTATCTGGCACCTGTCAAGAAAATCAACATAACTTAAAACTAAAGAACTATATTGACCCAAAGTCTATGGCCTAACACCCAAATCGGCATTGAAACAAGAGATGACACAACTTGACTGCAATTTGACGTACTCATTTTACCATCTCTAGGCACAAATGATACTCAATCATTCTGTTATCCAATCATTTTGTTAGAAAATCGGAAACAATATGTGCTATAATTGTATATTAGCTGTAAATTAGTCATTAGCTGTAACTTACCTATTTAGAGGTAAATCTGTGTAGTTTAGGAAAGTGCTACCTAGGAATTATTCTTTCTTTAAATCAGTGATTTAGTTTCCTGATTTATTATGAGCTGTAAATCACTATAAAAGATCAATCTCAATGACAGAAGAATTATTCTATGCAAACCTATTTTTCAACTTGGTATCAGAGCCGGAAAGAATCCCTTTTCCGGAATTCTCTTCTTCTTCCTTCCTTTCGATCCTAGCACCCTAAAACCGTGTCTGACGCCTCATCTGATTCCCAAACTATCCCTCAATCTTCCCTGAACAATCCTAGCAGCGCTGGTGTTCCAAAAATCAGTGCTACCTCCTCAAAATCTCATTCTGTCCAAATCACCACCATTCGTTTGAATGGTGACAATTTTCTGAGATGGTCTCAGTCGGTTAGGATGTATATTAGAGGACGTGGGAAAATAGGCTATTTGACTGGTGAAAAGAAGGCTCATGCAATGGATGATCCGGCCTATGCTACATGGGATGCTGAGAACTCCATGGTGATGACATGGCTTGTGAATTCAATGGAAGAAGATATTAGCTCTAATTATATGTGCTATCCAACGGCACAAGAGCTTTGGGAGAATGTAAATTAGATGTATTCTGATCTTGGAAATCAATCACAAATTTTTGAGTTGACCCTCAAACTCGGAGAGATGCAACAAGGGGAAGACAACGTCACAAAATATTTTAATTCCTTGAAGCGGATGTGGCAAGACCTTGACCTCTTCAACACCTATGAGTGGAAGTCTCCCGAGGATGCTCAACATCACAAGAAGACTGTGGAAGACGGTCGCATCTTCAAGTTCCTGGCTGGACTTGCTGTCGAATTTGATGAAGTAAGGGGGAGAATTATTGGAAGGCAGCCCCTACCTTCAATTGGTGAAGTTTTTTCAGAGGTCAGAAGAGAGGAGAGTCGGAGGAACATGATGCTTGGTAAGAAGGGAACTGGAGTTGCTGAAGGTTCTGCCTTGTTCTCCATAACTGGAAGCAAGGCTCCTGGTTTTCAACGCAAATTTGAGGAAAAGCAGCGAGTTTCGTGTGATTTTTGCAATAAGCCTCGTCATACCCGTGAGACCTGCTGGAAAATTCATGGGAAACCTGCAAATTTTAAAGGGAAGGCTGGAGATAGATCAAACCGAGCCAACCCTACTACCAATGAGGTAGAAACCAGCCCCCTCACCAAGCAGCAGGTGGAGCATCTTCTGGCACTGCTAAAATCTAATTCGGTACCCAATGTTCCTAGTGTTTCTGTGGCACACACAGGTAATAAGTTCTATGCTCTATCCTGTCAACTTAAACCTACTCCATGGATAATAGACTCAGGAGCATCCGACCATATGACTAATTCCTTACATTTGTTTGAGACCTATTCACCATGCCCCGAAAATAAGAAGGTTAGGATAGCTGATGGTAATTTCTCACCAATTGCAGGAAAAGGCCTTATAAAACTTTCTGAGGGAATTGACCTTAAATCTGTTCTCTATGTCCCTAAACTTGCTTGCAACCTCTTGTCTATTAGCAAAATATCCAGAGACACTAACTGTTCTGTTATTTTCTATGAATCCTGTTGCATTTTTCAGGACCGGAGCTCGGGGAAGATGATTGGCAGTGCTAGGATGGTTAATAGTCTCTATTATTTCGACGATAAATCTCTTAGTAATAAAATGGCTCAAGGGCTGAGTAGTATTAGTTCTTTATCTGTTCGTGATCAAATAATGGTTTGGCATTATCGTTTAGGCCATCCAAGTTTTTCTTATTTAAAACATTTATTTCCAGTGCTATTTAAAGGGATTGATCCCTCCTTGTTTCAATGTGAGAGTTGTTTAATGGCAAAAGGTCAAAGAAAATCTTATATTCCAAAACCCTATCATGCTTCAAGACCATTTTATCTATTTCACAGTGATGTTTGGGGTCCTTCAAAAGTGACCACAATTTCTGGAAAAAAATGGTTTGTGACCTTTATTGATGATCATACACGTCTTTGTTGGGTTTACTTGATGAAAGAAAAATCTGATGTAGAACAGATTTTTAAAGAATTTTATAGGATGATTGAAACCCAATTTCAAACAAAAATCAGTATTTTAAGGTCTGACAATGGAACAAAATACTTTAATAGAGTTTTGGAAACCTTTTTAAATGAAAAAGGAATTTTACACCAATCCTCGTGCCCCGACACACCTGAACAAAATGGCATTGCTGAATGTAAGAATAAGCACTTGTTAGAAGTAGCTAGAGCCATGATGTTTTATATGAATGTTCCAAAGTATCTATGGGGTGATGCTATACTAACAGCTTCGTACCTAATCAACAGGATGCCTACCAAAGTTTTACAATATATCACCCCAGTAGGTTGCTTGAAAAAGGTATTCCCTGAATCTAGAATCAATTCTGATTTACCTTTGAAAATATTCGGCTGTAGAGCATATGTGCACACTCCAAAGAGGCTAAGGTCTAAATTGGACCCAAGAGCTGAAAAATGTGTTTTTGTAGGATATGCACCCAATAAAAAGGGCTACAAATGTTTTAATCCCCTTACAAAACGATTTTTCATCACTATGGATGTTTCTTTCATGGAAAATACACCATACTTTGCAAAAATTTGCTGCAGGGGGAGAAGATAATTGAACCAAATTTTTGGGAATCTGCAGCACCCTTACCTAGCACACTTCTTGATACTTTTTCTGAAAAAGAAACCTTGGAAACTAGGCCTAAAAAAACTGAATCTGATGAAATTGGTCTGACAGAAAAAGAAATACTACGAATGGAAAAAAATAAATCCAAACTTGAGCCTCTGGTTTATTCTAGGAAAGGCGTCCTTAGAAATGGCAGAGACCAGGCTATTATCCCAGTGCATGGTCAACCGGAAGCCCCAAGCAATGGTCATCCAAATGTCCCAGGTCATCCAAATGTCCCAGGTCATCCAAATGTCCCAGGTAATCCCTCTTCTTCCTCTCCTATTACTGATTTAAATTTACCACAATCAGATTACAGGAAAGAGAACTCTACACCCACACCTGTTTTGGAACCCGGCCCCTGTTATCCTTGAACAGAATCTTGATCTTTACCTGCCCATTGCCCTTAGAAATGGGACCCGAACCTGTACCAAACATCCTATTGCCAAATATATCTCCTATAAAAAACTTTCTAACAATCATAGAGCATTCACTACAAACATTTCAAAGCTTGTTGTGCCCAAAAATATTCAGGAAGCATTTGGCAACCCAAATTGGAGGATGGCTGTGTTCGAAGAGATGAATGCCTTGAAGAAGAATGGTACTTGGGAGGTTGTAGAATTACCGAAGGGAAAAAAGGTTGTGGGGTGCAAATGGGTGTTTACTATTAAGAGTAAAGCAGATGGGAGTGTCGAGAGATACAAAGCCCGCCTTGTTGCAAAAGGTTTTACTCAAACCTATGGGATTGACTACCAAGAGACCTTTGCTCCGGTAGCTAAAATAAACTCGATTAGGGTCTTGTTATCCCTGGCCGTTAACTCCAATTGGCCCTTACACCAATTGGATGTTAAAAATGCTTTCGTTAATGGAGACCTTGAGGAGGAGGTATACATGAGTTCCCCACCAGGTTTTGAAGAAAGGTGTGGAAATGGGAAAGTATGCCGTTTGAAGAAGTCCTTGTATGGACTTAAACAGTCACCTAGAGCTTGGTTTGAGCGCTTTGGTAGGGTGATAAAGCATTATGGATATGTTCGAAGTCAAGCTGATCATACAATGTTTTACAGGCATTCAAATGACGGTAAAGTAGCTATCTTGATAGTATACGTGGATGATATTGTGTTAACTGGGGATGATTGTGATGGGCTGGAAAAGCTAAAGAAGAAACTGGCTGAAGAGTTTGAGATTAAAAATCTCGGGACATTGAAATATTTTCTTGGGATGGAGTTTGCTAGGTCGAGAGAAGGCATTTTTGTAAATCAAAAAAAGTATATCCTTGACTTGCTAAATGAGACAGGTATGCTAGGGTGTAAGCCCAATGAAACTCCTATAGAACCTAATGTGAAATTACAGCCTGCAGAAACTGAGAATCTGAAAGACAGGGAGCGTTATCAGAGACTCGTCGGGAGATTGATTTATCTATCCCATACACGCCCAAACATATCCTTCTCTGTTAGTATGGTCAGCCAGTTTATGCATGCCCCAGGACCAGCACACTTCAAAGCTGTCTACAGAATTTTAAGGTATCTAAAAGGGACACCAGGTAAAGGCCTACTGTTTAAGCCACAAGGACACTTGCAGATTGAAGCCTACACAGACGCAAATTGGGCTGGGAGCTTGGTAGACCTAAGATCCACTTCTGGATACTGTTCATTTGTAGGGGGTAACTTAGTCACATGGAGAAGCAAGAAACAGAACGTGGTGGCTAGGAGCAGTGCTGAGGCTGAATTTAGAGCTGTAACTCATGGAATTTGTGAGATCATGTGGATCAGAAGGCTGTTGGAAGAGTTAAAGGTGACAGAGTCATCTCCTATGAAGTTGTACTGTGACAACAAGGCAGCAATCTCAATAGCACACAATCCAGTCCTTCATGACCGCACAAAACATGTGGAGGTTGACAAGCATTTCATCAAGGAGAAGATAGATAATGGACTGGTTCATATGGAACACATACCTACAGGAGAACAAGTGGCTGATATCTTTACCAAGGGACTACACACAAAACAGTTTGATTTTCTGGTTGGCAAGCTGGCTATGGAAGATATCTTTAAACCAGCTTGAGGGGGAGTGTTAGAAAATCGGAAACAATATGTGCTATAATTGTATATTAGCTGTAAATTAGTCATTAGCTGTAACTTACCTATTTAGAGGTAAATCTGTGTAGTTTAGGAAAGTGCTACCTAGGAATTATTCTTTCTTTAAATCAGTGATTTAGTTTCCTGATTTATTATGAGCTGTAAATCACTATAAAAGATCAATCTCAATGACAGAAGAATTATTTTGTGCAAACCTATTTTTCAACTCATTTAATCTTATATCTCTCCATGTTTGTGTGTGTGGGTGTGGGTTGAGAGAGAGAGACCTGGAAAAATCCCCATTGTCTACAAGCAAAGTCAAGTTTGGCCAGCTCAGAGTCTTGAAGAAGCAGGCGCTGCAGGTTGATTACTGGTATCTGAGAGATGGAGGTATCATCCTTTGAGATTGAGAGGGTAGATTAGTCTCCCTGCTTTAACTGTATGTATCTGGGAGGGATGTTGTCCAAAGGCTGTTTAACCAACTCCTGAACACAAGGCACCGGCGGAGAACTCCCAAGTTTGATCATCTTTGTTTCCATGTTTCTAATTGCAGAGACGTTTCTTGTTTTGAGGCCCTTTTAGACCACTCAAATCAACCCTCACTAAACCCACTCTTGATTCGCTAAAATCATCAAAATGACAATACAAGATAATTGGCCACCTAATGCCTAATACAGACAAAAGAAACTTTCAAACCTATAATGTCTAATAATACAGACAAATGTTTCTCTAAAAAATAATAATAATAACACAAATATTCTAACTTGCAAACCTATAATATCAAACAAATTAATTGAGCATTAATCCCAACTAGTTATAATCAGTTATATGAATCATATATCTTTGTTCCGCTCAGGTTCATGACAAGCTCCAGCGGATGTCGTAGAGGGGCAAGATTGTATTAGTTGTCCAAGTAAAAGTCCATGTTCTAGATTCTTTGCATAAACAGCCTCTAAATCAATTTCATCAGTAAAACCCAACTTTTTTGTCATTGTCAGTAACCTACAGCGCAACACCAGAATTTACAGCAACTACCTTGACTTTCCTACTGTAGCAACACCAGGAAGGAAGGAACAGCTAAGAACATAACATAATGGTGCCGAAACTAAAATAAAATTCACATCAAAGTTGGTCCGAATCATCCTTTTCACTAAAGAACATTCAGCAATGAAAAAGCTAACCAGAGAGAGAAATTAAACATACACACGCATGCACACATTACCCTCCCTTGAAATGCATCAGCAGTCAAGTGAAACAAGGAGAAAAAGGACTTTTTTACTTTGAAATTATATTCAGTCCTGCTTTGGTCTGGGCACAGAGTGTCTCCAAATTCCTGCTAAAACACTGCCCATGACTGAGTGGCAAACACTGGAAACTGCACATGGTACTGCTGTCAGTGGATTTCCAAAGTGCTGAGAAGCAAGAACAACCCCAAGAACTGAGTTCTGAAAATGAAGACAAAATACAATTAAGCTTCACTGAAGACAATGAGTAGCAGTCAGCTGGTCAGCAGAAGAAAACAAAGATTTCAGCCTCAGTTCCCATGCCATTTGTTGCATCTTAAACAAGCATATGCTGAAAATGATTCGGTAGGAAAGCCCATTTACCTGCATCCCCACCTCAATGGAGATGGTCCGGGATGATGACACATCAACCCCCAGTAATCTTGAAAGAAGATAGCCAAAGAGAAATCCCGATGCATGCAGAAGTGCTGCAGCTAGCAAAACTTGTTGACCCGACATGAGTATTGCAGAAGCACTCTTGGCAATTGCATTTCCACATAAGACAGCTACTGTTCCAACAGCAATAGGAGGCATCAGGGGAGAAACCAATCGGACCAGTCCTTGGAAATATTGATTTAGAAATGCACCAACCAGTACAGGAAGAAGCACAACCTGTGAATCGCACATAATTAAGAAATGTAATCATGTAATATCCCCCCATCCCCCCCCCCCCCCCCCCCCAAAAAAAAAAAAAAAAAATCATATTTTGGAAGCATCAACTTTTGTAATGGAGTTCACCTGTGCTGTAGAGATTAGGAGTCCAGCTGCATCAACAGCAACAAATTGCCCCGCAAGTTTTTCTGTTAAAAAAGGGGTCATGATCTGCAATTGAAATATGACATTCATAAAATCAAGAGAGATATCTTTACGATGAAAACAACAGGTTATACTTTAGTAACTATGTAGTTAAGATTCAAGCCTTGCTTGCTAGGGAGGATGAAAGTGCCATCTAATGCTAACTGTACCAAAAAAAACATGCACAGACAACCAATAGGACAAGTATTTTCCTTCATTTATTATTTCAATTCAAAAGCAAAACCTAAAGATGTACAAACATGTCTCTGCTGAAAGCCTACAACATAATACAGTTAACATATCTGAGGATAAACTGCATGCCAAACAAAAACAAATAAAATGTCCAAAAGTTTTAAATCTGTAGAAGAAAATGATAAGTACAAGCACCCAAAACAACGAATCATAGTCCATTTTTCCGAAAGACCAACAGAAAGAACCAACAAGTGTCCATGAGGAAGAAAATTAAGCAAAGACTATATAAATCAAATCTAAGAAACACAGAAAGAGAATGTAAATGTAAATTGCATTATCATTTACAAACCACTGCAGAAAGAGTGCTTGCTGCAGTCATCAACACTGAAAGTGCCACATTTCCGCTGAAAGATATGATATCCATCGGATTAAGCAAACACACATTTGAAATAATCAAATAAGAAGTCAAAAGGATAAAAATACTACAAAAAATCTTCACAAACCGTGCAATGTATGTGACAATATTACTCGCTGTACCTGCAACGAATGCACAAGTTAAACTGTGAAAGATGGGTAAGCAGTACACATGTAGAAAGAAAATGCTCATAGCCTACCACCAGGACAGCAACCAACTAGAATTAAACCAGCTGCATAATATGAAGGCAAGTTTAGAAGTTTGCTCACAAGGTATCCAGATATTGGCATCACCTGCAAAAATTTAATAATTTAGCTCATTTAATGATTGAGCAAATGGAACCAAGATATTCTTCTAGCATATCTAAGAGGCTTCAAATTAAGGAAAGCTTAGGGGTTTATCAGGTTCAGAGATATCTACAGCATTTATTATCTTCCCTGAAAAGGGGAAATGAAAGGATATGTGATGTACAACAGGACGAGAACTTTGCTCAACTTGTGTAGGTATGTATATTAGGGGCTTCGGTTCTTAGGCTTAGAAGGGAGATTGTTCAAAGGTTGGTTGAGGCTTTTCCTTAGGAGGTATGGGCTCAGTCTTCTCAGCATAAAAAATTATACAGTGCTTTAGCATCTCTCTCGGTCTGTGTGCCTGTTTCTCTCCACTTTTGGGTGACGAGAAACAGGCCTAGCAATTTGAGAGAGTGAGCTCACTCATATGGCACTCCAAAGCTTTAGATAATCAGAATGAAGAGAAAAGTGGATTAAGATTATAAAACCAAGTTAATCATATATGAACTACTCCCAGAGGTGAAGGAGGCCCTCACCAACGGAGGGCTAGGTATTATGATCAACACTACCATATAACTATAGAAGGATAAATCAAGAGTTCTTTAAATACCTATAATGTCTGTAAAGAAAAAAACATAAAGCTAATATGATACCTTATTAACTGTCTATAAAGAGAGATAAAGGAGAGTGTAAACGCTTTATTATCCTCAAACATAGGGGTTAATTAAAAAACTTTGATTGATACACTTAACAGTATTATATGGAATCCAATCCATTAAAAGACATGAAAACAAAAGCCACTTTCCTATATGCATCGAGGATTGGGAAAGCAAGAATTCCTATACTATGCACCATAGTGAACAACCAGATGAATTTGCATATTCCTCAACGAGATTATATCCAATATTAATAATCAATAACAGTAAAATCATCTACAAAGACCATCATGTACAATTGTTGTAATAATGATGAGAAGAAGTGAAGAACATTTACGACCAAGCAAGTGGACACGGATGTTTCATGACAAACAAAGAAAAATTCAACGAGAGGAAGTCTAACCGAGTACTGGAGCACGAAACCAGAGAGAAGTTCCTTGGGCATTGCAAAAGCGGAGCGCAGATCGTCAAGAGTGAGAGTCATGCCCATCCCGAGCATGGTAAGAGGCAGGCCAATGTTAGTCCATCTGGGTGTGACCCAATCGAAGGAACTTGGGTTGAGCAACCCCGACAAACAACCCAGAGAAACCCATATGGGAAACGCAGTCGATATCACTTCGCCAAGCCATTCAATCCACCCCCTGAAACTCCTCCCACTCTCACCACCGTAACTGTTCGATGAAACACCGCAACGAAGTTGTTCAGCTCTCTGTGACCGCAGTTCTGCGTTCATGAACGGGAGCGAAGTGGGGTTGTGCTGGAATGGCTGTAGGGGAATGGAATCCGCTTTCAGCTTGAGGGCAGTGAAGAGTCCGACAGCAGAGACGACAGAATTCATTTTGATTGCTGTCGGAAAATTGAGTGAATTTGCTTCCTTGAAACATCGGAACCCGAAATTACTTGTTTGTATGCAAGACGAAAGAGAAGCTTGCATCTTCTTTCCGCCGTTTTCCACTCCCTCGTCCACTGCCACTCGCCACCGCACATTTTACCAGAAGCACTAATACCTTATTGGTTCTCCAATATTCATGAATTAGACGACTTACATCCTTAACTTTGAAACCATACACTTCACACCTCAAAATCTAGGGGTGTTCATCCAAACCGCATAACCCGCAAATCCAGCTAATCTTAACCGAAACTAACCACAAGGGATGAGGGTTCTATAAGGGTTAGGGTCGGGTTGGATAGTAATAACATAAACCCGGTAGGTTATGCGGTGCAGGTCGGGTTTTAAAATTGAAACCCGTAAAACCCGCCCCGACCCGCTTAATTGGCAAATGGTATCATAATAGTAAGTTCTTATTAACTTCAATGCATAATTTGAAATAGGAATTTCCTGTTAACATCAGTTAATGCTGATTATATGAGTATTTACTATTTACTGCAGCCATTTCCATTGTCAGTATGAGTGTTTGTTGCACGAGTTCATTGTTTCAAATGCAAGATGAAAAATGGGATGTGGAAGATATGAAGGACAAGCTGGATGTTTCTTATTGATCTTTTGGAACTACTCTTCTGATTTTTCTTTTCTCTATTGTTGTTGTGTCTTTACTATTCCTTGTTTTGTTATTACTTGTTCAGTTGTTTCTCGGATTATTACTTGTTAGCGACATGAATTTTATTTAGAAATTACATTTTGAAGTTATTGTTTGTTGTTATAATTATTTTGGATAAAAATTATTGTCTTACAGATGAATGTAAAAACTGTTCATACCGAACCGACCCTAACTGGTTTTCATGAGGGTCGGTTTTTTATATAATTTTGAAGTATACGGGTAGGGTCGGGTAGTGAAATGTAAAATCCGGTCAATGATGCGGGTAGGGTCGGGTTCAGCACGAACCCGGTCCTACCCGCCCCGCGAACACCCCTATCAAAATCAGCTTAACAAATCCATGTTGTTACTCTAATGCCATAGACGTCTCAAATTGCACGGGAGATTCTAAAATACGGGGGTGGTACCAATACCCCCTTTTCATGGCTCATCCCCAAACTTTTGTTTTTTGATCAATTAAGGACTTAGGTTCAGAAATGTAACAAAAGTATACAAAATAAAGAAATCATAATGTAACTTGAACAACAAGTTACAGGTTAAGCAGTATGCAATTCAAGCTAAACGGTAGGGTATTTAGGTTCGGTGGTATCGGATTCAGGTAAAATGGTTTTAGATTTAGGTTCATGTGATATAAAATTCAGATGGTATGAGAATTAGGTTGATATGGTATGAGATTCAGGTTTATGTAATATAGGATTCAAATTAAGTGGTATGCAATTCAGGTTAACTGATGTGGTATGAGATTCAGATTAACCGGTATGAGATTCAGGTTATTGTGGTATGAGAATTAGGTTGTTGTGGTATAGGATTCAGATTAACTTGTATGGTATGAGATTCAGGTTATGGTATTGGATTGAGGTTAAATGGTATGAGATTCAGGTTCAATGGTATGAGATTTAGGTTAAGTGGTATTAGATTTAGGTTCATGTGGTATGAGATTCAGGTTATTGTGGTATGAGATATATATTGTTGTGGTATAGGATTCAGGTTAAGTGGTATGCAATTCAGGTTAACTGGTATGGTATGAGATTCAGGTTATGGTATAAGATTGAGGTTAAGTGGTATATGATTCAGGTAAAATGGTATGAGATTCAGGTTAAATAATATGAGATTTAGGTGCTTGTGGTATGAGATTTAGGTTAAGTGGTATAAGATTCAGGTGCTTGTGGTATAGGATTCAGGTTAAGTGGTATGCAATTCAGGTTAACTGGTATGGTATGAGATTCAGGTTATGGTATAAAATTGAGGTTAAGTGGTATGCGATTCAGGTTAAATGGTATAAGATTCAGGTTCAATGGTTTGAGATTTAGGTTAAATGGTATTAGATTTAGGTTCATGTGGTATGAGATTCAGGTTAACTGATATGAGATTCAGGTTATTGTGGTATGAGATATATGTTGTTGTGGTATAGGATTCAAGTTAAGTGGTATGCAATTCAGGTTAACTGGTATGGTAGGAGATTCAGGTTATGGTATAGGATTTAGGTTAAGTGGTATGCGATTCAGGTTAAATGATATGAGATTTAGGTTAAATGGTATGAGATTCAGGTTAAGTGGTATGAGATTTAGGTTAAGTTTTATTATATTCAGATTCATGTGGTATGAGATTCAGGTTAACTGGTATGAAATTCAAGTTATTATGGTATAAGAATTAGGTTGTTGTGATATAGGATTCAAGTTAAGTAATATGCGATTTAGGTTAACTGGTATGGTATGAAATTCAAGTTATGGTATAGGATTAAGGTTAAGTGGTATGCGATTCAAGTTAAATGGTATGAGATTTAGGTTATTATGGTATGAGAATCAGGTTGTTATGGTATAGAATTCAGGTTAAGTGGTATGAGATGTAGGTTCATATGGTATATGTTTTAGGTTAACTGGTGTGAGATTTAAGTTATTATGGTATGATAATCAAGTTATTATGGTATAGAATTCAAGTTATGGTATAGGATTGAGGTTAAATGGTATGTGATTCAGGTTAAATAGTATCAGATTGAGGTTTAGCTAATAGGAGATTCAGGTTCATGTGGTATAAGATTTAGGTTCATGTGGTATGAGATTCAAGTTAACTGCTATAAGATTCAGATTATTGTGATATGAGAATTAGGTTGTTGTGGTATAGGATTCAGGTTAAGTGGTATGCGATTCAATTTAACTGGTATGGTATGAGATTCAGGTTATGGTATAGGATTGAGGTTAAGTGGTATGCGGTTCAGGTTAAATGGTATGAGATTAAGGTTAAATGGGATGAAATTCAGGTTAAGTAGTATGAGATTGAAGTTAAGTAATATAAGATTTAGGTTAAGTGGTATAAGATTCAGGTTCATGTGGTATGAGATTTCAGGTTATTGTAGTATGAGAATTAGGTTGTTGTGGTATAGGATTTAGGTTAAGTGGTATCCGATTCAGGTTAACTGGTATGATATGAAATTTAGGTTATAGTATAGGATTGAGGTTATATGGTATGAGATTCAGGGTATGTGATATGAGATTCTGGTTATTGTGGTATAGGAATCAGGTAAAATGGTATAAGATTCAAGTTAAGTGATATGCGATTCAGGTTAACTGGTATGGTATGAGGTTCAGGTTATGGTATAGGATTGATGTTAAGTGATATGAGATTCAAGTTAAATGATATGAAATTCAGGTTAAATGATATGAGATTTAAGTTAAGTAGTTTGAGATTTAGGTTAAGTGGTATAAGATTTAGGTTCATGTGGTATAAGATTTAGATTATTGTGATATAAAAATTAGGTTATTATGGTATAGGATTTAGGTTAAGTGGTATTCGATTCAGGTTAACTGATATGATATGAGATTCAGGTTGTGGTATAGAATTGAGATTATGTGATATGAGATTCTGGTTATTGTGGTATATGAATCAGGTAAAATGGTATGAGATTCAGGTTATGTGGTCTAAGATTCTGATTATCATGGTATAGGATTCAGGTTAAGTGGTATCCGATTTAGATTAACTGGTATGATATGAGATTTAGGTTTATATGGCATAAGATTCAGGTTGTTATGGTATAAGATTCAGGTTAAATGATATGAGATTGAGAATTAGGATTATGTTTAGTTAGGGTTTAGGAGTAGGGATTAGGCTTTAAGGAATAAAGTTATGGTTAGGGTTAAGGATTAGGGTTTAGGGTTATGGTTTAGGATTAAGGGGTTAGGATTAGCATTAGGGATTATGGTTTGGGATTTAATGTTAGGGTTTAGGATTAGAGATTAAGATTAGATTTTAGGGTTAGGGATTAGATATTAAGGTTTAGGGTTTCGGTTTAGGGTTAGGGTTTAGGATTAGTATTACGTTTAGGGAATGAGATTTAATGTTAGGGTTATGGTTAGGGTTTAGGATTAAGGGGTTAAGATTAAGATTATGTTTAGGGTTAGGGAATTAATGTTAAGGTTTAGGATTATGGATTATGGTTTAATGTTTTGGGATTAGGGATTAAGGTCAGGTTAAGATTTAGGGGATCGGGTTAAGAATTAGGGATTAGGATTAAAGTTTAAGGTTATTGATTAGGAATTAGAGTCAGGGATTAGAGATTAGGATTAGAGTTTAGGGTTAGGGATTAGGGATTAAGGTTAGGGCTAAGGTTTAGGGAATAGGGTTATGGTTAGGTTTAAGGATTAGGGTCAAAGATTAAGGTTTAGGATTAAGATTACGTTTAGAGTTAAATATTTAATGTTATAGTTTAGGATTAGGGAATAGGGTTTAGGGTTAAGGATTAGGGATTAAAGTTAAGTTAAGGTTTAGGGAATAGGGTTAAGGATCAACATTTAGGATTAAAGTTTAAGGTTTAGGGTTAATGATTAGGAATTATAGTTAGGGATTAGAGTTTATTATTCATTCTATTTTTGGATTTTTTTTACTATTTAATTATAGTTCTTTGACATCCATAATAGTTTTCATAATTACCTGTCCTAAATAACCTAGTCTAAAATTACCTGAGATAAAAATTGACCTGACTTATATTGAACTAGAACAAAAAAAACCCGAACGTAAAATTTTGGGTTTTTGGATTAAGTTACAGTTATGTTACGGTTAAAGTTTTATTTAATAGTAAATAAATATATAAAAAGTATATATAATTATATAAAATTAATATTACTCCATATATCTAGATTATTTGCTTCATTTCTAAATAGTACATAAACTAAGAAAGATGAAAAAAATTATCTTTTTAATATTTAAAAAATAAAATTTCATAAAAAAATTAACGGTATCATAGAAATATTACAATCAATGGATTATTTCAAATAAAATTTTATTCAAATTTATTTCTCAAAAATTGGCAATCAATATCTACATAATTAGGGTTTAATTTTCATTCTATTTTTTGGGTTTTGTTACTATTTTATGGTTTAATTTAAAAAAATAGATAATTATATTTAATTATATTTTTTTGGCATCCATAACAGCCTCTATAATTGCCCAACCTAAATAACTTGGCCTAAAATTACCTAAGCTTGAAATTAACCTGATTTGTATTAAACTCGAGTAAAAAACCTGAATGTAGAATCTGTATTCATAATAATAATATTAATATAATAATAAGTAGAAATATGTATTCAGTAAAAAGTATAGTTAATTAATAGAATTATATTTAATGATATTTAATTTATTAAATGTGATCATCACATATACAATTAAATGTATTGAAACCAATAAATCATTTCTTTATAGGCCTAAAAAGTATAATTATTAACTAATGATATGCATAATGTATATAATTATATAAAATAAATATTAAAATAAATTTTTATGATGTTATTAAATTTCAACGAATTTATATTTTTTAATTTTTTAATTTTTTAATGAATTCATAAAAAATTAATAATATTAGACAAATATTACAATCAATGGATTAAGGTTTAGGTTTATAGATTAAGGTAAGGTTTTTAGCATTAGGGTTAAGTATAGGATCTATGGTTTAGGTTTAGGTTTATAGTTTAGAGTCACACTTTTAAGTTTTAGAATTATGTTAGAGTTATGTTAGGGTTAACTTTTTATTTATTATTATTTTTACATTAAATTAAGGGCTTAGGGTTTAGAGTTATGGATTAGAGTTTGAATTATGTTATCTATTTATTTTAATTTTTTTTCTTTTAATATGGCCATTATATTTGAACTGCTGGTATAACATCTACACTATGTTAGGAACATCCATATTTAGTAAGTCTATGTTAGGAACATCTATATTTGGCAAGTTTATATTACAATTATCCATATTTAGTAAGTCTATATTAGGAACATCCACATTTGGTAAATCTATGTTTTGGTTTTTCCAAATAAGTAACTTTCATATTCACTAATTAAGTTTAATAATTTAGTCATTTTAGCTTATGCACTAATAATCCAATTAAACATGAAAGCAAAAAAATCTGCAACTAAAATTTACTTAACCCGAAATCAACATGAATCCAAAATCCAAAATCTGAAATCTGCTTAACTCGAAATTAATTTTCCTAGGCTAATTGGAAATCTTATTATAATATATGAGACTAATCAGATTTGAAAAAAATAAATTTGCTATGATACTTTACCAAGTCCTATAAGAACAATTTATTAACAGATTTATTAAATATTTTAGCACCTTACTTTCAGATTTATTAAATTAATTTGTGGCTAAAACAACAAAGAAATTTTCATATATTGTTTTGGGAATTTAGGGTTTAGGGTTATTTACAATTTAGTTTTTAAGGTTTAATGTTAGGGTTAGGGTTAGAAGTTTTTTTAAAAAATATTAAAAAAGAATCAGACTTGAACGAAATAAATATGTCTTGGTTCTGGTACTCATGTTTAGGGTTTAGGTTTATAGATTAAGGTAAGATTTTTAGGGTTAGGATTAATTTTTGGATTTATGGTTGTGGTTTAGGTTTATAGTTTAGAGGCACACTTTTAGGTTTTAGGATTATGTTAGAGTTATGTTATGGTTAAATTTTTATTTAGTATTTTTTTCAGATTACATTAAGGGTTTAGAGTTTAGAGTTATGTATTAGAGTTTGAATTATGTTACCTATTTTTTTATTTTTTTTTCTTTTAGTGTCACCATTATATTTGAATTGCTGATGTAATGTCTACACTATGTTAGGAACATTCATATTTAGTAAGTCTATGTTAGGAACATCCATAACTAGTTTAAACTTTAATACCAATTTGTTTTTAATGCAATTTATGACTTAAATTAAATAACAAGTTTTAGGGTTTAGGTTTCGAGTTTATTGTTTAGTGCTAGGGTCAAAGTTTAGGATAAGGGTTTAGGCTTATGGATTAGGGTTAGTTTTAGGATTAAGGTTAGGGTTAAGGTAGGCTTAGGGTAGGGTACAGGGTAGGGTTACGTAGGGAATAAGGTTAAGGTTTAGGTTAGGGTTAGGGTTTAGTATGAGGGTTAAGGGTTAGGGTTAGTGTTAGTGTTAGGCTTGGGGTTTAGGCTTATGTTTTAGGGTTAGAGTTATGTTTAGGGATTTAAGGTTAGGGTTAATAATTGGTTTAGGGTTTAGGGTTTAGGATTAGAGTTAGGGTTAGTTTTTTTTTGTTTAGGGATTTAAGGTTTAGGTTTTAGGATTAGGGATTAGAAATTTACCTCACTTATATTAAACTTGAACAAAAAAACTCGAATGTAAAATTTGTATTCATAATAATAATAATACTAATATAATAAATAGGGTTAAGGTTTAGTATGAGGGTTAGGGTTTAGTATGAGAGTTAGGGGTTAGGGTTAGTGTTAATGTTAGGCTTGGAATTTAGGCTTATGGATTAGGGTTAGTTTTAGTTTTAGGGTTAGGGTTAGAGTTATGTTTAGGGATTTAATGCTAGGTTTAGTAATTGGTTTATGGTTTAGGATTAGGAATTAGAAATTTATCTCACTTGTATTAAACTCGAACAAAAAGACTCGAATGTAAAATCTGTATTCATAATAATAATATTAATATAATAATAAGTATAAATATGTATTCAGTAAAAAATATAGTTAATTAATAGAATTATATTTAATTATATTCAATTTATTAAATGTAATCATCACATATATAATTAAATATATTGAAACCAATAAATCATTTCTTTTTAGGCTTAAAAAGTATAATTATTAACTAATGATATGAATAATGTATATAATTATATAAAATAAATATTACTCCATATAACTAGATTATTTGCACCATTTCTAAATAGTACATAAATTAAGAAAAATGAAAAAAATTATGTGTTATTTTCATTTTTTTTTCTTGTACTTTTTCCCAAAAATAAAAAAGGGTGAAAATAAAACTTGAAATAATTTTTATGATGTTATTAAATTTCAATTAATTTATCTTTTTTAATATTAAAAAAATAAAATTTCATAAAAAAATTTAAAGCATCATAGAAATATTACAATCAGTGGATTATTTCAAATAAAATTTTATTCAAATTTATTTGTAAAAAATTGCCAATCAATATCTACAAAATCCAAAACAAACGATCAAATACAATTATATCATAAAATAAAATGTGGAAAAATATATTCTTCATAAAACAACCATATGGGTAGCTAAATACAAGTGGAAAACCTAAATCTATGCTAACAAAATTGAAAAACCAAGATGAAACTTAGGGTTTAAAGTTTAGGGTTAAGGGTTGAGGGTTTAGAGTTTAAGGTTTTTAATTAAGATTTAGCTTTTAAAGTTTGGAGTTTAGGGTTAAGATTTAGGTTTATAGTTTAGGGTTTAGGGTTTAGTTTTAATGTTAGAGCTTAGTGTTAGGTTTAGGGTTATAGATTAAGGTAAGAGTTTTAGGGTTAGGGTTAAGTCTAGGATCTATGGTTAGGGTTTTGGTTTATAGTTTAGAGAAACATGTTTAGGTTTTCAAATTATGTTAGAGTTATGTCAGGGTTAAATTTTTATTTAGTATTTTTTTTACATTAAATTAAGGATTTGGGGTTTAGAGTTAAGGATTAGAATTTGAATTATATTATCTATTTATTTTTATTTTTTTCCTTTTAGTGTGACTATTATATTTGAATTGCTGGTATAACGTCTATACTATGCTAGGAACATCTATATTTAGTAAGTCTGTGTTAGGAACATCCATATTTAACAAATCTATATTAGGAACATTCATATTTAGTAAATCCGTGTTTAGGTTCTTCCAAACAAGTAACTTCCATTTTCACTAATTAAGTTTAATGTTATAGTCATTTTAACTTTTGTACTAATAACCTAATCAAACATGAATACCAAAAACCAGAACCTGAAATCTACTTAACCAGAAATCAACATGAACCCAAAATCCTGAACCTAAAATCTACTTAACTTGAAATTAATTTTCCTACACTAATTGGAAATCTTATACTCCTTCTATCTTAAATTTTTTGCACCATTCACTTTTCAGTAATCTATGATTTTTTATTTTCAACATTTTAGTATATAAATCATAAAATTTTATATATGAATGATAAATCAAGATTTATAGTTTTTAAATACATTTTTTTAATTTTTTTCTAACATGTAATCATACAAATCAATTCAAGTCAAACTAGTCCAAAAAGTCAAATAGAGCAAAGAAATTGGGACAGAGGGAGTATAATATATGAGACTAATCAGATTTGGAAAAATAAATCTGCCTTGGTACTTTACCAAATCCTACAAGAATAATTTACTTTCAGATTTATTAAGTATTTTAGTGCCTTAATTACAAATGTTGCAAACATATAAACCTTTTGAACAAAAAACAAACTAACATAGAAATAGGGTTGTGGTTACTAATCCATATTTCTATATTTATTTTAAAACAACTGTAAATATTTTTTAAAAAATATTAAAAAATTGAGCATTTACTTACCTTTAAAAAAGAGAATATATTAATACGTTGTGATAACTGTTTCCTTTCATGATGATCATTGGTAATAAAACATGACTTAAATTACATAACTAGATTAAATCTATAATTCAAAATTTCATGTTAGTATTTGATTCAATTCATGACTTAAATTAAAATGAAACAAAAAAATGCATGAAAATGAGTAAGTAAATAATGTTGTCAGTGACCGAATCATAGGGACTAAAACGAATAAATACGTAAAAAGCAGGACTACACAATAGTTTGACCAAAGGCTCATCGGGTTTGTCCAGGAACTGAGAACGGGAAGGCGAGCGGCGGGGGCTGACTTTAGATGGCTGAGGAAGATGAAATCGGACAACCCACAGACTAACTTGCCCCAAATCGCAACATCCTAGCAGCCACAACCACCGCATGCTGCCGATTGGCCGAATCGCAACATCCCCGCCAGCTCGTCCCGTAGCGACCCAAGCCCGTCACCAGCGCTGCCTTCGCGCCACCAGCCTCGCCTCCCCGCCGTTGCTACGAATCGAAAAAGGGAGAAGAAGAAGAGAAACGTCCCTGTCGACGCGACCCGTTTCTATCCAATCACGACCCACAGTGAACTGCGAATCGGAGCGTGGAAGTGCAAGAAAGAAGGCGACGGAGGAAAGTGCGAATCGGCGACGGAGGGAAGTGCGAATCGGTGACGAGGATGGTTTCGGGAAGGAAATCGGCGACGGACGGAATGATTTCAGACCACCTGTAACCGACTAACCGGTTGAACCAGGTGCCCCAACCCTTTCTCTTCTCAGATCCCAATCGATGGCTGAATTAGAAGGAAATAAACATTTGGAACTAAAATGATTAAAAAGGAAAAACTATAGTTATGATCGTAATTTTGACCAAATATTAATCTGGAGGAATGGACGGCTGTGATTTGGGGGGGGGGTGTGGGGAGATTCTAAAATACGGGGGGTTGTACCAATACCCCCCTTTTCCTAGCTCATCCTCCTACTTTTGATCTTTGGTCAATTAAGGATCCAAGTTTGGAAACATCACAAGAGTATACAAATTAAGAAATGAAACTGTAACCTGTTGTTCAGGTTACAGGTTATACGGCATGTAATTAAGGCGAAACTGTAACCTGTTGTCTTAATTTCTCATACCTTTTTAATTTTTAATCGCTCTTTTTCATTTTTAATCGCTTTTTTTAATTTGTAATCGCTTTTTTTCATTTGTAATCGCCTTTTTTCAATTTTAATCGCTTTTTTGTATATTTAATCGCTTTTTTTAATTTTTAATCACTTTTTTAATTTTTAATTATTGCTTTAATTTTTAGTCAGGTTTTTTTAATTTTTATCATTTTCTTAATTTTTATCTTTTTTTTTTATTTTTATCGCTTTTTCTAATTTTTAATCATTTTTCCTAAATGCTTTTTTTTTTCCTAACGCTTTTTCCTAGTTTTCATCACTTTTCAAATTTTATTTTTTTCATTTTCCCCATTAGTAATCGATTTATTTATATTTTTATTCACTTTTTTAATTTCTTATCATTTTCTTCTTTTTAATCATTTTTTTTTAATTTTTTATCGTTTTTTCTAAATTTTAATCGCTTTTTCTAATTTCTAATCGCTTTTTTTTTTAATTTTCAATAGCTATTTTAAATTTTTATCATTTTTTATTTTTTTCACTTTTTCTAATTTTTAATCATTTTTTCCTTAACGCTTTTTATTTTTTCCAAACGCTTTTTCTTATTTTTCTAACGCTCGTATGAGATTGAGGTTAAATGGTATCAAATTCAGATTAGCTGGTATGAGATTAACGTTATTCTGATATGATAAATAGGTTGTTGTGGTGTAGGATTGAGGTTAAGTGGTATGCGATTCGGGTTAACTGGTATGAGATTCAGGTCAAATGGTATGAGATTGAGGTTATGGTATAGGATTGAGGTTAAATGGTATGATATTCAGGTGTACTGGTATGAGATTCAGGTTCAACGGTATGAGGTTAAGGTTAAGTGGTATGAGATTCGGGTTCATGTGGTATGAGAATTAGGTTGATATGGTATGGGAATCAGGGTATTTTGGTATGATAATTAGGTTCCTCTGGTATACAATTCAGGTTAAGTGGTATGCCATTCAGGTTAACTGGTATGAGGTTGAGGTTAAACGGTATCAAATCCGGGTTAACTGGTATTAGATTAAGGTTATTCTGGTATGATAATTAGGTTGTTGCGGTATAGGATTGAGGTTAAGTGGTATGCGATTCGGGTTAACTGGTATGAGATTCAGGTCAAATGGTATGAGATTGAGGTTATGGTATAGGATTGAGGTTAAATGGTATGATATTCAGGTGTACTGGTATGAGATTCAGGTTCAACAGTATGAGGTTAAGGTTAAGTGGTATGAGATTCGGGTTCATGTGGTATGAGAATTAGGTTGATATGGTATGGGAATCAGGGTATTTTGGTATGATAATTAGGTTCCTCTGGTATACAATTCAGGTTAAGTGGTATGCCATTCAGGTTAACTGGTATTAGATCAAGGTTATTCTGGTATGATAATTAGGTTGTTGCGGTATAGGATTGAGGTTAAGTGGTATGCGATTCGGGTTAACTGGTATGAGATTCAGGTCAAATGGTATGAGATTGAGGTTATGGTATAGGATTGAGGTTAAATGGTATGATATTCAGGTGTACTGGTATGAGATTCAGGTTCAACGGTATGAGGTTAAGGTTAAGTGGTATGAGATTCGGGTTCATGTGGTATGAGAATTAGGTTGATATGGTATGGGAATCAGGGTATTTTGGTATGATAATTAGGTTCCTCTGGTATACAATTCAGGTTAAGTGGTATGCCATTCAGGTTAACTGGTATGAGGTTGAGGTTAAACGGTATCAAATCCGGGTTAACTGGTATTAGATTAAGGTTATTCTGGTATGATAATTAGGTTGTTGCGGTATAGGATTGAGGTTAAGTGGTATGCGATTCGGGTTAACTGGTATGAGATTCAGGTCAAATGGTATGAGATTGAGGTTATGGTATAGGATTGAGGTTAAATGGTATGATATTCAGGTGTACTGGTATGAGATTCAGGTTCAACGGTATGAGGTTAAGGTTAAGTGGTATGAGATTCGGGTTCATGTGGTATGAGAATTAGGTTGATATGGTATGGGAATCAGGGTATTTTGGTATGATAATTAGGTTCCTCTGGTATACAATTCAGGTTAAGTGGTATGCCATTCAGGTTAACTGGTATTAGATCAAGGTTATTCTGGTATGATAATTAGGTTGTTGCGGTATAGGATTGAGGTTAAGTGGTATGCGATTCGGGTTAACTGGTATGAGATTCAGGTCAAATGGTATGAGATTGAGGTTATGGTATAGGATTGAGGTTAAATGGTATGATATTCAGGTGTACTGGTATGAGATTCAGGTTCAACGGTATGAGGTTAAGGTTAAGTGGTATGAGATTCGGGTTCATGTGGTATGAGAATTAGGTTGATATGGTATGGGAATCAGGGTATTTTGGTATGATAATTAGGTTCCTCTGGTATACAATTCAGGTTAAGTGGTATGCCATTCAGGTTAACTGGTATGAGGTTGAGGTTAAACGGTATCAAATCCGGGTTAACTGGTATTAGATTAAGGTTATTCTGGTATGATAATTAGGTTGTTGCGGTATAGGATTGAGGTTAAGTGGTATGCGATTCGGGTTAACTGGTATGAGATTCAGGTCAAATGGTATGAGATTGAGGTTATGGTATAGGATTGAGGTTAAATGGTATGATATTCAGGTGTACTGGTATGAGATTCAGGTTCAACAGTATGAGGTTAAGGTTAAGTGGTATGAGATTCGGGTTCATGTGGTATGAGAATTAGGTTGATATGGTATGGGAATCAGGGTATTTTGGTATGATAATTAGGTTCCTCTGGTATACAATTCAGGTTAAGTGGTATGCCATTCAGGTTAACTGGTATGAGGTTGAGGTTAAACGGTATCAAATCCGGGTTAACTGGTATTAGATCAAGGTTATTCTGGTATGATAATTAGGTTGTTGCGGTATAGGATTGAGGTTAAGTGGTATGCGATTCGGGTTCACTGGTATGAGATTCAGGTCAAATGGTATGAGATTGAGGTTATGGTATAGGATTGAGGTTAAATGGTATGATATTCAGGTGTACTGGTATGAGATTCAGGTTCAACGGTATGAGGTTAAGGTTAAGTGGTATGAGATTCGGGTTCATGTGGTATGAGAATTAGGTTGATATGGTATGGGAATCAGGGTATTTTGGTATGATAATTAGGTTCCTCTGGTATACAATTCAGGTTAAGTGGTATGCCATTCAGGTTAACTGGTATGAGGTTGAGGTTAAACGGTATCAAATCCGGGTTAACTGGTATCAGATCAAGGTTATTCTGGTATGATAATTAGGTTGTTGCGGTATAGGATTGAGGTTAAGTGGTATGCGATTCGGGTTAACTGGTATGAGATTCAGGTCAAATGGTATGAGATTGAGGTTATGGTATAGGATTGAGGTTAAATGGTATGATATTCAGGTGTACTGGTATGAGATTCAGGTTCAACGGTATGAGGTTAAGGTTAAGTGGTATGAGATTCGGGTTCATGTGGTATGAGAATTAGGTTGATATGGTATGGGAATCAGGGTATTTTGGTATGATAATTAGGTTCCTCTGGTATACAATTCAGGTTAAGTGGTATGCCATTCAGGTTAACTGGTATGAGGTTGAGGTTAAACGGTATCAAATCCGGGTTAACTGGTATGAGATCAAGGTTATTCTGGTATGATAATTAGGTTGTTGCGGTATAGGATTGAGGTTAAGTGGTATGCGATTCGGGTTAACTGGTATGAGATTCAGGTCAAATGGTATGAGATTGAGGTTATGGTATAGGATTGAGGTTAAATGGTATGATATTCAGGTGTACTGGTATGAGATTCAGGTTCAACGGTATGAGGTTAAGGTTAAGTGGTATGAGATTCGGGTTCATGTGGTATGAGAATTAGGTTGATATGGTATGGGAATCAGGGTATTTTGGTATGATAATTAGGTTCCTCTGGTATACAATTCAGGTTAAGTGGTATGCCATTCAGGTTAACTGGTATGAGGTTGAGGTTAAACGGTATCAAATCCGGGTTAACTGGTATTAGATCAAGGTTATTCTGGTATGATAATTAGGTTGTTGCGGTATAGGATTGAGGTTAAGTGGTATGCGATTCGGGTTAACTGGTATGAGATTCAGGTCAAATGGTATGAGATTGAGGTTATGGTATAGGATTGAGGTTAAATGGTATGATATTCAGGTGTACTGGTATGAGATTCAGGTTCAACGGTATGAGGTTAAGGTTAAGTGGTATGAGATTCGGGTTCATGTGGTATGAGAATTAGGTTGATATGGTATGGGAATCAGGGTATTTTGGTATGATAATTAGGTTCCTCTGGTATACAATTCAGGTTAAGTGGTATGCCATTCAGGTTAACTGGTATGAGGTTGAGGTTAAACGGTATCAAATCCGGGTTAACTGGTATCAGATCAAGGTTATTCTGGTATGATAATTAGGTTGTTGCGGTATAGGATTGAGGTTAAGTGGTATGCGATTCGGGTTAACTGGTATGAGATTCAGGTCAAATGGTATGAGATTGAGGTTATGGTATAGGATTGAGGTTAAATGGTATGATATTCAGGTGTACTGGTATGAGATTCAGGTTCAACGGTATGAGGTTAAGGTTAAGTGGTATGAGATTCGGGTTCATGTGGTATGAGAATTAGGTTGATATGGTATGGGAATCAGGGTATTTTGGTATGATAATTAGGTTCCTCTGGTATACAATTCAGGTTAAGTGGTATGCCATTCAGGTTAACTGGTATGAGGTTGAGGTTAAACGGTATCAAATCCGGGTTAACTGGTATTAGATCAAGGTTATTCTGGTATGATAATTAGGTTGTTGCGGTATAGGATTGAGGTTAAGTGGTATGCGATTCGGGTTAACTGGTATGAGATTCAGGTCAAATGGTATGAGATTGAGGTTATGGTATAGGATTGAGGTTAAATGGTATGATATTCAGGTGTACTGGTATGAGATTCAGGTTCAACGGTATGAGGTTAAGGTTAAGTGGTATGAGATTCGGGTTCATGTGGTATGAGAATTAGGTTGATATGGTATGGGAATCAGGGTATTTTGGTATGATAATTAGGTTCCTCTGGTATACAATTCAGGTTAAGTGGTATGCCATTCAGGTTAACTGGTATGAGGTTGAGGTTAAACGGTATCAAATCCGGGTTAACTGGTATCAGATCAAGGTTATTCTGGTATGATAATTAGGTTGTTTCGGTATAGGATTGAGGTTAAGTGGTATGCGATTCGGGTTAACTGGTATGAGATTCAGGTCAAATGGTATGAGATTGAGGTTATGGTATAGGATTGAGGTTAAATGGTATGATATTCAGGTGTACTGGTATGAGATTCAGGTTCAACGGTATGAGGTTAAGGTTAAGTGGTATGAGATTCGGGTTCATGTGGTATGAGAATTAGGTTGATATGGTATGGGAATCAGGGTATTTTGGTATGATAATTAGGTTCCTCTGGTATACAATTCAGGTTAAGTGGTATGCCATTCAGGTTAACTGGTATGAGGTTGAGGTTAAACGGTATCAAATCCGGGTTAACTGGTATTAGATTAAGGTTATTCTGGTATGATAATTAGGTTGTTGCGGTATAGGATTGAGGTTAAGTGGTATGCGATTCGGGTTAACTGGTATGAGATTCAGGTCAAATGGTATGAGATTGAGGTTATGGTATAGGATTGAGGTTAAATGGTATGATATTCAGGTGTACTGGTATGAGATTCAGGTTCAACGGTATGAGGTTAAGGTTAAGTGGTATGAGATTCGGGTTCATGTGGTATGACAATTAGGTTGATATGGTATGGGAATCAGGGTATTTTGGTATGATAATTAGGTTCCTCTGGTATACAATTCAGGTTAAGTGGTATGCCATTCAGGTTAACTGGTATGAGGTTGAGGTTAAACGGTATCAAATCCGGGTTAACTGGTATTAGATTAAGGTTATTCTGGTACGATAATTAGGTTGTTGCGGTATAGGATTGAGGTTAAGTGGTATGCGATTCGGGTTAACTGGTATGAGATTCAGGTCAAATGGTATGATATTGAGGTTATGGTATAGGATTGAGGTTAAATGGTATGATATTCAGGTGTACTGGTATGAGATTCAGGTTCAACGGTATGAGGTTAAGGTTAAGTGGTATGAGATTCGGGTTCATGTGGTATGAGAATTAGGTTGATATGGTATGGGAATCAGGGTATTTTGGTATGATAATTAGGTTCCTCTGGTATACAATTCAGGTTAAGTGGTATGCCATTCAGGTTAACTGGTATGAGGTTGAGGTTAAACGGTATCAAATCCGGGTTAACTGGTATTAGATTAAGGTTATTCTGGTATGATAATTAGGTTGTTGCGGTATAGGATTGAGGTTAAGTGGTATGCGATTCGGGTTAACTGGTATGAGATTCAGGTCAAATGGTATGAGATTGAGGTTATGGTATAGGATTGAGGTTAAATGGTATGATATTCAGGTGTACTGGTATGAGATTCAGGTTCAACAGTATGAGGTTAAGGTTAAGTGGTATGAGATTCGGGTTCATGTGGTATGAGAATTAGGTTGATATGGTATGGGAATCAGGGTATTTTGGTATGATAATTAGGTTCCTCTGGTATACAATTCAGGTTAAGTGGTATGCCATTCAGGTTAACTGGTATGAGGTTGAGGTTAAACGGTATCAAATCCGGGTTAACTGGTATTAGATCAAGGTTATTCTGGTATGATAATTAGGTTGTTGCGGTATAGGATTGAGGTTAAGTGGTATGCGATTCGGGTTAACTGGTATGAGATTCAGGTCAAATGGTATGAGATTGAGGTTATGGTATAGGATTGAGGTTAAATGGTATGATATTCAGGTGTACTGGTATGAGATTCAGGTTCAACGGTATGAGGTTAAGGTTAAGTGGTATGAGATTCGGGTTCATGTGGTATGAGAATTAGGTTGATATGGTATTCGAATCAGGGTATTTTGGTATGATAATTAGGTTCCTCTGGTATACAATTCAGGTTAAGTGGTATGCCATTCAGGTTAACTGGTATGAGGTTGAGGTTAAACGGTATCAAATCCGGGTTAACTGGTATCAGATCAAGGTTATTCTGGTATGATAATTAGGTTGTTGCGGTATAGGATTGAGGTTAAGTGGTATGCGATTCGGGTTAACTGGTATGAGATTCAGGTCAAATGGTATGAGATTGAGGTTATGGTATAGGATTGAGGTTAAATGGTATGATATTCAGGTGTACTGGTATGAGATTCAGGTTCAACGGTATGAGGTTAAGGTTAAGTGGTATGAGATTCGGGTTCATGTGGTATGAGAATTAGGTTGATATGGTATGGGAATCAGGGTATTTTGGTATGATAATTAGGTTCCTCTGGTATACAATTCAGGTTAAGTGGTATGCCATTCAGGTTAACTGGTATGAGGTTGAGGTTAAACGGTATCAAATCCGGGTTAACTGGTATGAGATCAAGGTTATTCTGGTATGATAATTAGGTTGTTGCGGTATAGGATTGAGGTTAAGTGGTATGCGATTCGGGTTAACTGGTATGAGATTCAGGTCAAATGGTATGAGATTGAGGTTATGGTATAGGATTGAGGTTAAATGGTATGATATTCAGGTGTACTGGTATGAGATTCAGGTTCAACGGTATGAGGTTAAGGTTAAGTGGTATGAGATTCGGGTTCATGTGGTATGACAATTAGGTTGATATGGTATGGGAATCAGGGTATTTTGGTATGATAATTAGGTTCCTCTGGTATACAATTCAGGTTAAGTGGTATGCCATTCAGGTTAACTGGTATGAGGTTGAGGTTAAACGGTATCAAGTCCGGGTTAACTGGTATTAGATTAAGGTTATTCTGGTACGATAATTAGGTTGTTGCGGTATAGGATTGAGGTTAAGTGGTATGCGATTCGGGTTAACTGGTATGAGATTCAGGTCAAATGGTATGATATTGAGGTTATGGTATAGGATTGAGGTTAAATGGTATGATATTCAGGTGTACTGGTATGAGATTCAGGTTCAACGGTATGAGGTTAAGGTTAAGTGGTATGAGATTCGGGTTCATGTGGTATGAGAATTAGGTTGATATGGTATGGGAATCAGGGTATTTTGGTATGATAATTAGGTTCCTCTGGTATACAATTCAGGTTAAGTGGTATGCCATTCAGGTTAACTGGTATGAGGTTGAGGTTAAACGGTATCAAATCCGGGTTAACTGGTATTAGATTAAGGTTATTCTGGTATGATAATTAGGTTGTTGCGGTATAGGATTGAGGTTAAGTGGTATGCGATTCGGGTTAACTGGTATGAGATTCAGGTCAAATGGTATGAGATTGAGGTTATGGTATAGGATTGAGGTTAAATGGTATGATATTCAGGTGTACTGGTATGAGATTCAGGTTCAACAGTATGAGGTTAAGGTTAAGTGGTATGAGATTCGGGTTCATGTGGTATGAGAATTAGGTTGATATGGTATGGGAATCAGGGTATTTTGGTATGATAATTAGGTTCCTCTGGTATACAATTCAGGTTAAGTGGTATGCCATTCAGGTTAACTGGTATGAGGTTGAGGTTAAACGGTATCAAATCCGGGTTAACTGGTATTAGATCAAGGTTATTCTGGTATGATAATTAGGTTGTTGCGGTATAGGATTGAGGTTAAGTGGTATGCGATTCGGGTTAACTGGTATGAGATTCAGGTCAAATGGTATGAGATTGAGGTTATGGTATAGGATTGAGGTTAAATGGTATGATATTCAGGTGTACTGGTATGAGATTCAGGTTCAACGGTATGAGGTTAAGGTTAAGTGGTATGAGATTCGGGTTCATGTGGTATGAGAATTAGGTTGATATGGTATGGGAATCAGGGTATTTTGGTATGATAATTAGGTTCCTCTGGTATACAATTCAGGTTAAGTGGTATGCCATTCAGGTTAACTGGTATGAGGTTGAGGTTAAACGGTATCAAATCCGGGTTAACTGGTATCAGATCAAGGTTATTCTGGTATGATAATTAGGTTGTTGCGGTATAGGATTGAGGTTAAGTGGTATGCGATTCGGGTTAACTGGTATGAGATTCAGGTCAAATGGTATGAGATTGAGGTTATGGTATAGGATTGAGGTTAAATGGTATGATATTCAGGTGTACTGGTATGAGATTCAGGTTCAACGGTATGAGGTTAAGGTTAAGTGGTATGAGATTCGGGTTCATGTGGTATGAGAATTAGGTTGATATGGTATGGGAATCAGGGTATTTTGGTATGATAATTAGGTTCCTCTGGTATACAATTCAGGTTAAGTGGTATGCCATTCAGGTTAACTGGTATGAGGTTGAGGTTAAACGGTATCAAATCCGGGTTAACTGGTATGAGATCAAGGTTATTCTGGTATGATAATTAGGTTGTTGCGGTATAGGATTGAGGTTAAGTGGTATGCGATTCGGGTTAACTGGTATGAGATTCAGGTCAAATGGTATGAGATTGAGGTTATGGTATAGGATTGAGGTTAAATGGTATGATATTCAGGTGTACTGGTATGAGATTCAGGTTCAACGGTATGAGGTTAAGGTTAAGTGGTATGAGATTCGGGTTCATGTGGTATGAGAATTAGGTTGATATGGTATGGGAATCAGGGTATTTTGGTATGATAATTAGGTTCCTCTGGTATACAATTCAGGTTAAGTGGTATGCCATTCAGGTTAACTGGTATGAGGTTGAGGTTAAACGGTATCAAATCCGGGTTAACTGGTATTAGATCAAGGTTATTCTGGTATGATAATTAGGTTGTTGCGGTATAGGATTGAGGTTAAGTGGTATGCGATTCGGGTTAACTGGTATGAGATTCAGGTCAAATGGTATGAGATTGAGGTTATGGTATAGGATTGAGGTTAAATGGTATGATATTCAGGTGTACTGGTATGAGATTCAGGTTCAACGGTATGAGGTTAAGGTTAAGTGGTATGAGATTCGGGTTCATGTGGTATGAGAATTAGGTTGATATGGTATGGGAATCAGGGTATTTTGGTATGATAATTAGGTTCCTCTGGTATACAATTCAGGTTAAGTGGTATGCCATTCAGGTTAACTGGTATGAGGTTGAGGTTAAACGGTATCAAATCCGGGTTAACTGGTATCAGATCAAGGTTATTCTGGTATGATAATTAGGTTGTTGCGGTATAGGATTGAGGTTAAGTGGTATGCGATTCGGGTTAACTGGTATGAGATTCAGGTCAAATGGTATGAGATTGAGGTTATGGTATAGGATTGAGGTTAAATGGTATGATATTCAGGTGTACTGGTATGAGATTCAGGTTCAACGGTATGAGGTTAAGGTTAAGTGGTATGAGATTCGGGTTCATGTGGTATGAGAATTAGGTTGATATGGTATGGGAATCAGGGTATTTTGGTATGATAATTAGGTTCCTCTGGTATACAATTCAGGTTAAGTGGTATGCCATTCAGGTTAACTGGTATGAGGTTGAGGTTAAACGGTATCAAATCCGGGTTAACTGGTATTAGATCAAGGTTATTCTGGTATGATAATTAGGTTGTTGCGGTATAGGATTGAGGTTAAGTGGTATGCGATTCGGGTTAACTGGTATGAGATTCAGGTCAAATGGTATGAGATTGAGGTTATGGTATAGGATTGAGGTTAAATGGTATGATATTCAGGTGTACTGGTATGAGATTCAGGTTCAACGGTATGAGGTTAAGGTTAAGTGGTATGAGATTCGGGTTCATGTGGTATGAGAATTAGGTTGATATGGTATGGGAATCAGGGTATTTTGGTATGATAATTAGGTTCCTCTGGTATACAATTCAGGTTAAGTGGTATGCCATTCAGGTTAACTGGTATGAGGTTGAGGTTAAACGGTATCAAATCCGGGTTAACTGGTATCAGATCAAGGTTATTCTGGTATGATAATTAGGTTGTTTCGGTATAGGATTGAGGTTAAGTGGTATGCGATTCGGGTTAACTGGTATGAGATTCAGGTCAAATGGTATGAGATTGAGGTTATGGTATAGGATTGAGGTTAAATGGTATGATATTCAGGTGTACTGGTATGAGATTCAGGTTCAACGGTATGAGGTTAAGGTTAAGTGGTATGAGATTCGGGTTCATGTGGTATGAGAATTAGGTTGATATGGTATGGGAATCAGGGTATTTTGGTATGATAATTAGGTTCCTCTGGTATACAATTCAGGTTAAGTGGTATGCCATTCAGGTTAACTGGTATGAGGTTGAGGTTAAACGGTATCAAATCCGGGTTAACTGGTATTAGATTAAGGTTATTCTGGTATGATAATTAGGTTGTTGCGGTATAGGATTGAGGTTAAGTGGTATGCGATTCGGGTTAACTGGTATGAGATTCAGGTCAAATGGTATGAGATTGAGGTTATGGTATAGGATTGAGGTTAAATGGTATGATATTCAGGTGTACTGGTATGAGATTCAGGTTCAACGGTATGAGGTTAAGGTTAAGTGGTATGAGATTCGGGTTCATGTGGTATGACAATTAGGTTGATATGGTATGGGAATCAGGGTATTTTGGTATGATAATTAGGTTCCTCTGGTATACAATTCAGGTTAAGTGGTATGCCATTCAGGTTAACTGGTATGAGGTTGAGGTTAAACGGTATCAAATCCGGGTTAACTGGTATTAGATTAAGGTTATTCTGGTATGATAATTAGGTTGTTGCGGTATAGGATTGAGGTTAAGTGGTATGCGATTCGGGTTAACTGGTATGAGATTCAGGTCAAATGGTATGATATTGAGGTTATGGTATAGGATTGAGGTTAAATGGTATGATATTCAGGTGTACTGGTATGAGATTCAGGTTCAACGGTATGAGGTTAAGGTTAAGTGGTATGAGATTCGGGTTCATGTGGTATGACAATTAGGTTGATATGGTATGGGAATCAGGGTATTTTGGTATGATAATTAGGTTACTGTGGTATACAATTCAGGTTAAGTGGTATGCCATTCAGGTTAACTGGTATGAGGTTGAGGTTAAACGGTATCAAATCCGGGTTAACTGGTATTAGATTAAGGTTATTCTGGTATGATAATTAGGTTGTTGCGGTATAGGATTGAGGTTAAGTGGTATGCGATTCGGGTTAACTGGTATGAGATTCAGGTCAAATGGTATGAGATTGAGGTTATGGTATAGGATTGAGGTTAAATGGTATGATATTCAGGTGTACTGGTATGAGATTCAGGTTCAACGGTATGAGGTTAAGGTTAAGTGGTATGAGATTCGGGTTCATGTGGTATGACAATTAGGTTGATATGGTATGGGAATCAGGGTATTTTGGTATGATAATTAGGTTACTGTGGTATCGAATTCAGGTTAAGTGGTATGGCATCAGGTTAACTGGTATGAGATTCAGGTGAAATGGTATCAAATTCAGGTTAAGTGGTATGATAATTTAGGTTTAGGATTAAAATTTCAGGTTTAGGGTTAAGGATTAGGGTTTATTCTGCATTCTATTTTTGGATCTATTTTACTATTTAATTCTAGTTCTTTGACATTCATAATAATCTTCATAATTACTTGTCGCAAATAATCTAGCCTAAAATCACCTAAGGTAGAAATTGACATGAGTTGTATTTAATTATAACAAATAAACCCGAACGTCAAAATTTGAGTTTTTGGATTATGTAACGATTAAATTTTTAATTACTATTAAATAAATATATAAAAAGAATATATAATTATATAAAATTAATATAACTCCATAATTTTCTCTATTTTTTAAAAAATATGTTGGTAGAAAAAACATTATTGAAGCGAATAATAACAATATTATAGAATAAAAATGAGTTATGTATAAGGTTTTAAATATATGGGTAAAATTGTCAAGTTAAATAAAATATTAGAAAAATATTGTAATTATCCCATTAATAAGTGTCCCACGACATTAAATTTGTCTGCAACTATATTTTAACTTTCCATTCCCCTCACCAGCACCATTAATTTTACTTCTTCAACCACCGTTTTAAATTTTACCCATAATTTCACCTCCCCACCCACTCTTTTAAATTTAATCATCTACCTCAATAACTTCATCATTTATTATCTATACTATAACTACACTATTTAATCTTCCTCATTTCTTACAATTACCGCAACTTACATCTCTTCCCTCTCCTCAATTTCCTTATTTCTACGTTCCATATAGAAACAAACAATGTCTCACAGTGGTATGGGTGACTACATTAAGCAATTACCATGCGATTTCAGTAAATCAATGATCAAGCGACTAACTCCTCGCAAGAAATTTCTTCCTTCCACGACCATCTACTTTGAACCAGAGTCTCACGTTTCTCATCCAGCGCATCCAGTGAGTTTATATTTTACTGTAATTTTATTATTTCGAATTTAACTGCTAAATTTACTGTGATGTTAGTTAAATTTATTTTCATGTTTTTATTTTAATTGATAAATTTACTGGTAAATATATTGGATAGTTTATATTTAAGGGAATCTATATGTATGAAGTGAGAGAAAGAAAAAGTATGTTAGGTTAACTTGAAAGAACGCTTACAATCCGAGAATGTAATAGAAAATGAGGTTAAAAATTAAAATTAAAAAAGCGATGAAGACGGGAAAAAAGCGTTAAAAAAAAAAGAAAAAGCGTTTGGAAAAACTAAAAAGCGTTCAGGAAAAATGATTAAAAATTAGAAAAAGTGAAAAAATAAAAAATGATAAAAATTCAAAAAAAACTATTGAAAATTAAAAAAAAACGATTACAAATTAGAAGAAGCGATTAAAATTTAGAAAAAATGATAAAAAATTAAAAAAAATGATTAAAAAGAAGAAAATGATAAGGAATTACAAAAGTGAATAAAAATATAAATAAATCGATTACTAATGGGGAAAATGAAAAAAAAAATTTGAAAAGCAATAAAATAAAAAAAAATTTATTGAATATGAAAAAAATTAAAAAAAGCGATGAAAACGAGGAAAAAGCGTTAGGAAAAAAGAAAAAGCGTTTGGAAAAATAAAAAAGCGTTTAAAAAAAATGACTAAAATTTAGAAAAAGCGATAAAAATAAAAAAAATATAAAAATTATGAAAATGATACAAATAAAAAAAACGTGACAAAAAATTAAGAAAATAAATAGAAATTTAATAATTAATTAAAAATTAAAAAAGGCGATTAAAAATAAAAAAAAAAGCGATTAAAAATTAAAAAAGGCGATTACAAATCGAAAAAAGCGACTAAAAATTAAAAAAGGCGATTAAAAAGGAAAAAAAGAGATTAAAAATAAAAAAAGGTGATTAAAAATTAGAAAAATTGATTAAAAATCAGAAAATGATAAAAAATAAAAAAAACGTGACTAAAAATAAAAACAAATAATTAAAAATTTAAAAAGTAATTAAAAATTAAAAAAGGCTATTAAAAATAAAAAAAAGCGAATAAAAATTAAAAAAGGCGATTACAAATCGAAAAAAGCGACTAAAAATTAAAAAAGCGATTAAAAATGAAAAAAAGTGATTAAAAATAAAAAAAGGTGATTAAAAATCAGAAAATGATATAAAAATAAAAAAAACGTGACTAAAAATAAAAAAAAAATAATTAAAAATTTAAAAAGTAATTAAAAATTAAAAAAGGCGATTAAAAATAAAAAAAAGCGATTAAAAATTAAAAAAGGCGATTACAAATCGAAAAAAGCGACTAAAAATTAAAAAAGGCGATTAAAAATGAAAAAAAAGCGATTAAAAATAAAAAAAGGTGATTAAAAATTAGAAAAATTGATTAAAAAGCAGAAAATGATAAAAAATAAGAAAAACGTGACTAAAAATTTAAAAAAATAATTAAAAATTAAAAAAGGCGATTAAAAATAAAAAAAAAGCGATTAAAAATTTAAAAAGGCGATTAAAAAGCGAAAAAAGCGACTAAAAAATAAAAAAGGCGATTAAAAATGAAAAAAAGTGATTAAAAATAAAAAAAGGCGATTATAAATTAGAAAAATTGATTAAAAATCAGAAAATGATAAAAAATAAAAAAACGTTAATAAAAATAGAAACAAAGCGATTATTAATGGGGAAAGTGAAAAAAAAAATTTTGAAAAGCGATGAAATATAAAAAATTTTATTAAATTTAAAAGAAGGGAAAAAAAATAAAAAAAAAGTGATTAAATATACAAAAAGCGATAAAATATAAATAAAAAAATTGGTCAATGTTTAAAAATTCATACGAAACCTATAAAATACCAGATATATTACAAAACTTTAGTTAAAAAATTAGGACCGAAATAATAAAAAAGTTGAAAATTATAATAAAAAAGTGATTAAAAATTAAAAAGTGAGTAAAATTGCAAATAGGGGAAATAATTGTTGAAAAATTTAGGAAATATAAAAAAGAGTGATCATTATTAATATGTGACTATTAATTTATAAAAGGGTATAATATTTTCAAAAAAATAATACAGATTTTTAAAATATCATAAAACATCTAAAAATATGATAATAATTATACAAATTATAGAATAAAAAGGTAAGAAAATGCGATAATATTCATTATGAAAGTGGTAACATAATTGAAAAGAATACATAAATATTATAAAACCCAGTAAAATATAACTGCAGTGAGAATAATTATAAATGGTAAAGTAACTATGAAAAGTAATAGTATTATAAAAATGCGATAAAACTTCAAATAATGCGATATGTAACCGAATACATTAACTATATAATTTTAATATATAATTTGTAATGAGAGAATGATATCAAAACTCTGTTTAAGAATATCTTTATGAAACGCTTGCTATTTTATGTTAGATTTCAATTTACATTAAGATCTTATATTCTTAATTTTAATTTGATATTTATAGAATAGGCTAAGTGCATACCGTGGACATGGAAGCGTGAAGCCATTGTTGGAGTGGTTTGATGGGTTTCCAAAAACTGTGAAAGATATAATAAGAACATCGGGTATTTTCAATGCAGTCAAAGCATTGAAGTTCACATACTGTGACAGACACTTAATTCGTGCACTTAGTCACTTTTGGTGGGATACTACACACACATTTCACTTCCCATCTATCGGAGAGATGACCATGACACCTGTAGATTTTGCGGCAATAACCGGCTTGCGTTGTAGTGGCGATCCAATTCCTATTGATATGGAAATATGTGCAGATGCCTCCCGCCTGCAACTATTAGTCGGTGATGGTTGGGAGATATTCCATAACAAAAGGAAGGTGACTTTTAAGTTAGTACTTGAGACGTATAAAGGTTACAGATCAAATACCATGGAGAGAAAGAATCATTTGGTTCGTGTTTTCCTAGCAACTTTTCTTGGCACAACTATATTCTGTGATACAAGCACGAGTAGTTTTTACACATGGTGGATTTCAGCTGTAGCAGATACATCACATCTGGGAAAGTATAATTGGGGAAGTGCCGCATTGGCTAATCTTTACTTATATATGGATGGTCTGAGCAGGGGTGCTCAAGGGAGTGGTGGGTTTTGGCAGTCATGGCAGGTAACTATTATATACGTGAATTACTTTATTTTATTATGTACATCAGTTACATTTAAAATTATATTATTAAATGATCATGTTCAATATGAATTATTTGTAATCACAGACATGGGCCTGCGAGCATTTCATGGATATTGGGCCTAACCTAAATTTGAGCGGAGATGGGACATACCCTAGAGCAAAGTACTACGCTGAGGGACATTTGGGGGGCATGCCATATGATACTGAAGTGTATATAAAGCTATTTAAAACAGTCCACAGGGCGGCGGTGAAAATGTGGCCATGGGAGAAGTACATGGATGACTTACCACAGTACGTTAGTGACAGTTTAGGTGCAACAAGGTCTCGAATTTTACTAGAAAGCCCATGTGGTCGAGCCTGGTTTTTAGGTGAGAGGGTGTTCAGACAACACATTAGCTATCGGCCAGTGCATGACAAGACCATCCCGAACCCACCTCCAACATCTATGTTCAACCAAAAGTGGCATGGTGCAGAACTGACAGCAGCAGTTGCAGGATCATTATGGGATAATAATTCAACAATTCTGTTTTCTGGTACATTTCAGTTGTGGTGGGAGGGCATGATGAAGGAGCTTGCCGAAGGCATGAAAGGTGGGGACCCAGGTGCATCTACCAGTGGGGTTGGTGGGACATCTATGTCAACTGTTGCACGAGAAATAGACACTACAGTAGAAGGTTCTGAAATACAGCTACCAGGTACATCTATGTTGCTCCCAGATCTGGAAACAGGAGAGGCCAAACTCCTAAAAATTCCTAGCATTGAGGATGAAGACGTTGAGGGTCTACCACTTGATCCTTCGATAAAATCTGTAAGTTTGTCATCTTATATGTTGTTGTACTTAATCCCATTCCACGCTGATCTTTTGATTTGAAAATGTTATGTATAGGTGAAAAGGGACACTGTGGAGAAGTTATTGCGGTTGGTGGCAGGTCTAAAGAAGGCTGTAACGGACAAAATGTGGAAGGATGCGAAGAAATTCTCTTTCAAACAGTGTGTAAGTATATAGTCTATATAAAAGTTTGTTGTCATGTATGACATATTAATGATATATTCATTTAATTGCAGGTGTCATGTGGCGGAACAACTGGAGACACTGGCTTGGAACACATGCAACATCATCGTCGTGGGAAAGAAGTGGTGCAGGATGAAGGTTCCATCAGTGACGGAGATGAGAGCGATGAAGTTGGTACCGAATCCCAATCAGAAGAAGATGATGCAGAGGATCCTGTGCAGCATGAAGACATTGTTGGTGATGAAGGTTTACATTCTTATGGTTTGATTGACGAGGATGAGGAAATCGAGGAAGATGACTCAGATGCAGAGTCGGATTATGAACCTGGGTCAGAGTCAGATGAGCCGTCATCTGATGGATGCATCGAGAGCCGTACTAAGCACAATGAAGATAGGCCTGCATCTAAGAGGGGAAGGAGAAAGTAAATGTCGTTGGAACTAGGATAGTTTTGAATTTTCTTTGAAGAAAATATGCACGTGTTTTTAACTATCTTTCGTTATATCGATGTATCGTGGATGCTAAAATGCTATTCCTCTGCATGTTTATATAGACTGAAGTATGATATACTTATTATTACTTTTCTTTTCTTTCTATTAATATGTATTTGCATACAAACAAAAATAGTTTTATCAACATATTCTCGCATTTCAATTACCTACATTGACTATTTAAACATGTTATCGTTTGTTTTTTACTGTTATAAAAAAAAAATTATTTATTACATTTTATAATTATTTATCAATTTTTTTATTTTTAATAGGTTTTTAAAAAAAATTACCAATTCTTTAACATTTCTCACTTTTTTTAATGGTATGAGATTAAGGTTATGGTATAGCATCGAGGTTAAATGGTATGATATTAACTTTTTTTAATGGTATGAGATTCAGGTTAACCGGCATGAGATTAAGGTTATTGTGGTATGATAATTAGGTTGTTATGGTATAGAATTGAGATTAAATATAAAAAAAATAATAAAATCTAATAAAATTATGATAAAAATTAATTATTAATTAAATAAACAAAAACTTAAAATAAATTCCATGTACAAATGATCCTACATGATCCATGGTTTGGAAAATGAAAAATATTTGTTTAAATAAAGACCATAAATAAAATTAATTTTTGTTAATGTCTTAATTATTGGGTTTACAATAATAAAATTATTAAATGGTACATGTAAATATCATTTACCCCTCTGGCGTTTCATTATTTATAACAAAATATGTAATTGCATCTATTTTAAAGGTGTCCACAAACTTTACGTTGAAAGAAAAGCATAATACAATTGCCCCGAAATTGTAAGTACAATTTGTATATATATTTAATTACGCCAATTTAAATACACATATATTGTTGAAAACGTTGAGCTGGTATTCCAGGAAGCTTGGCATCGCATCTGCGCTCATGTCGCCAGCCTTCTGCGTTCCGTCAGCCACCTTCGCATCTCTGCACACACATATTTGAAGGGAAGTGTGTACACAAAGTGCTGCCTCCATTCGCGGTGTTCGCTACTTCCCTCGTCCTCCATCTACGGTCACTGTACGTGTTGCGGCAACTAATGTCCTAGGTTTTCTACTCCTACGTGGTTCCACAGCAACGCCATGGTCGACAGATGTTGGCAGCAATGTTAAGCTTTATGGATGTCCACCAAGTGTTCGTCAGAATGTCTGCCTTCACAAATAACCACTGCTGTTGACGTTCAGGTTTATTCTTTTACTTGTGTTCACGTTTCTTTTTCCCTGACATTGTCCTGCTTTACGGTAGCCATCAATTCAATGTTATTACTACTTCATTCACATCACATGGTATTTTAGTGTTTTCTTAACATCCATGAAGTTCATATAGGATAACAGTCCCATTCGATGTTGGTCTACCCTAACCATTTGGGATAAAATTTCAGACTTCAATCAAATGGATGTGGATGGACGTGCAGAAGTATTTACTGATGAGTGTTGTGATTATGATTTGGGCGTCATTGCCGACAAGATGAACAAACCAGTTCAGGAGTGGGAGTATCATGATGTCGAAACCGTTCAGTTTAACACTGTAAATGATGCTGAAAATTTCTACCGTCAGTACGCATGGTTGATGGGATTTTCAGTGCGTAAAGATGAGCTGAGGATGAGCTCTAAGTACAAGGTGGCTCAGCGGCGGCGTTGGGTTTGTGCAAGGGAGGGGAAGGCTAGAGTTAGGGAAAATAAAGCTCAGCAGGCCGGCAGGGAACCTCGGCGTGTTTCGCGGTGTGGCTGCAAAGCTGCGTTTCGTGTGCATTATTGTTCTGAAAATCAGAAATATAATGTTCATGAGTTTGAGGTTACCCATAACCATGACCTTGCGTCAGAGTTTGAGTCACATTTCCTACGGTCGAGGAGACTAGTTACTCCTACTGCTAAACATGTTCAGACGGATATGCGAAGGGTTGGAGTCGGTACGGCACGGGTGATGGACTATATGGTTGTCACGAACGGTGGATATAAAAATGTTGGGTTCACAAGAAAGGACCTATACAATTGGGTTGACTCGGATGGCAGGGTTGGGGAGCTCCCAACAGATTGTGAGAAATCAATTGCCCATCTTACTTCTAGAGCCCAATGCGACCCTGACTTCTACTGTAGGTATGCGGTTGATGGGGAGGATACATTGCGCTATCTATTTTGGGCAGATGGGGGAATGCGGCGGGATTATGCAGTATTTGGAGATGTTATTTGTTTTGATGCAACATACAATAGCAATGGATATAAGCTACCATATGTTGTCATTGTTGGCGTGAACCACCACTTTATGACAACCATATTCGGTTGTGCCCTTGTGCGTGATGAGTCTGAGGATTGCTTCAAGTGGTTACTCAGCAGGTTTGTTCACTGTATGGGAGGCAAGATGCCAACTGCAGTTATAACAGATGGTGCCCTAGGATTTAAGCTTGCGATTGAGTCCGAATTACCTGCAGCTCGCCACCGAACATGTTCTTGGCATCTGATGCGCAATTGCAAGACAAATGTAAAAGAATCACCTGCCTTCGCTGGTTTGTTCGCGCACATGATGCTAAACATAGACGACCCCAACGAACTTGAAGCGAAGTGGCATTCAGCAATCACAGAGCATGGGCTACAACAAAATCAGTGGGTTAAGGATGCGTGGGATAAGCGGGAATATTGGGCTATAGCTCTGTTGAAGAATACGTTCTTCGCTGGGATGACAAGCACGCAGCGGGCCGAGGGCATGCACGCTTTCCAGAAGAGATTCTTATCTTCCCAGTTGAAGCTGTACGACTTTGTTCGGCGTCTTGATGTGGCTCTAGAGAGGCTGCGGGAAGCAGAAGTTCAGCAACACTTCTATAGTCGACATACAATTCCTCAGGTTGTAACCCATCTTAAGCATCTCGAGAGACATGCAGCCGAGTTGTACACCCCTCGGATATTGGTTCGTATCCGCCAACAAATTCTTGAAGAGCCCTCTTACTTCGTTGTTGGTGGAGAAAATGTCCGTTCCGCTACTCGTGTATATCAGGTCCGTAAATATGCAAGCGAAACGGCACCAACAGTCGTCAAATTTGATGATGTTACTGGCGTGTATGACTGCAGTTGCAAGCTACTTAGTTACACAGGTTTGTACGACATACACGTTATACCACGTCACTTTATTTGTTACAACTTTGCGCAATGGAGATGAAGTTACTTATCTTACCATTTATGTTTCAGGTCTCCCGTGTAGTCATATCTTTGCTGTCCTTAAGCTAGACAACGCAGTAACTATACCCGCCAGCTGTATATTACAAAGGTGGACAAAGGATGCAAAAAAAGATCCAAGTTACATTTCTCGTCTAACTCCGGATGATGTTGAAGCAGCAATTTTGGTTAAACGCGCACAGTTGGCTGGCATATGTAACAAACTTGCGTTCTTTGCTTCTCGGGCATCAGAAGATGGATATTTGGAAATGAAGGACCAGCTAGGTGCCTTGACTGTCAGGGCAGCGGAGTTGTTTGAACAACACCAAAGTACACTACATGATGACAAGGTTGGACGAGAGCAGTCCAGTATCATAAGGGATCCTATACGGGTAACGGGGAAGAAGGCGGATGAATCGAAGAAGATGACGGCTAAAAAAAGGAAGCGTTTGAGGAAGCAGAATTCAAAGCCGGAGGCTCCTTCAGTGCCGGGTAAGGCCATTCAGCTGAAATCTGAACCGCAAACTACAGAAAACAGCTTGGTCAATATTATAACACCTTCACCGCCTCAACAGACATCCTCATATCCACACCCAGCATCATCAAGTTCACTTTTTCAGAGTTATAGTGCTTATCCGAACTCTGCATTCCATGTCTCCCTGAACGCACAGCCAGTAAACCCATCAACATGGGCTTCTTATCCGAACCCTGGTTCTTTTCAATGCATGCTGCAGTCTCAGATGCTCGGCCAGCCGGGGGATGGGTTAACTTCAGGTCAGAATGCTGAAAACTACTTTAATGCGTGAAGCACATTCAAGTTCACATGCAAATGTGGGAACTAACACTGGCACTCCATTTTGTTACACCCAGGTTGTCAAAATTGAATAATATAGGGCGATTTTTCAGATTTTGGTAGTCTTATGTTATGGGTTGATGTATGGGGAGAAAACTTAAACGAAGGACAAAAGTGTTCGAACATTTACTGTCGTATTAAGATGTAACGCAGATATGTATCGATTAGGTAACCCGGTTATCGAATTTTGTACACTGATGTATTATGAAAGCAATGTCAAGAATTGCCCAACTGTCAGAAGTGCAATGGAGTCATGAAATCGTGTAAGGTCGAAGACGGACATCCTGTTGATGTTCGTCTCATTCTTTCCCATGCTAGTTGTGACAACCCTGTGGAATTAATATTGGAATTGCTGAGAACGTAGCACTTGCAGCTGCTTCTGTAAAACAATTGTAACTGAATGTATGGGAAAATTGTGAAACAATCAAATTGCACTTTTATAAGCATTCGTCTCTGTAAACAGATTCAGTGGCTGCAAAGTGTATGTGGCATAGGTTTTGTGACTAGACTACAGCATTTCAAAAAAAAAACCATTGCCGAACTACTACAAATTCGGAACTTCCCATATCTGCCAAGTTTCAGTTTTTACTTCACCTGTGTACTGGAAGAGACATTGAAGGTAATTTATATTGTAAACAACTGATGGTTCCATCAACCACTCAATAACATTTCAATTTTGTATTAAAAACAGTAGTTGTAATGTCACTGCATGTACAAAGCCTCACACGTACATACCCTGAATCAGCAAAAAAAATTGGCCTTCCCAAAAACATATTGCCAACCTAGGAAACTTCAGCCCCTTTTTCAATACAGCTGAGTCCTGCAACAGATGTATCGATCCCTTCTCCAAAATCCACAACTACTGTATAGAACACCCTATATACAAAATAAGTTAGGAAGGGACGATCGGGCCAACAAAAACGAGCGGCCATCCACAGGACTACAATAGACACTACTCTACGCACAAAAAACTTATAGGACTGCAGATTAATCTACACAACTTCATTTCTGGCGACGCTTTCCTCTGCCCTTTGGTTTCACTGCACCTTCATCAACGGATAGTATCTGCTCCTTCCTAACATCAACACCCCCACAATCTTTGCGTTGCGACTCAAACCAGTTGCTGGCCGTCGATTGAATACTAGTCTTCAGTAAGTTCTCATCGCACAGCAATAGATCTAGTACAAACTGGCATCTGCGCTCATGTGTGTCCCACTGGTGAGTAACAGAAAGACTAGGTTAGTGTAGCAGAAATTGGTGATGTAATAAAACTAATGTAAAACTGCAGCTGAAATGGGGACGAACCTCTTTCTTGACTCTCATTGTAACCTTTGTTGGATGTTGCATGAAATAGCAAACAAACAGTCCACAGTCACAGGTATTTGGTTGCACAGGGAAGTCTTTTGGCTTCACCTTTTGAAAGTCGCTGAACTTGAATGATGTTGGAGCAACAACTTCGTCCAAGGTTGCACACTAGTATTACAGCATAGGAAGACGAAAACTTCAGTTTTTTCAGCCAATACTATGAAGTGGCAGATCCGAATTGACACTTGAAATAGTTACTGTTACGTACCTGTAAATCTATAACGTTAGAATAATACTCAATGGTTTGCCCTTTTCCTAGCGTGTCCCACACGGAGATTGTCATTAAATTCACATCAACAACCAGCAGAAAGAAATGGGCCGGTTCATGCATGGGAAGGAAGATCTGAACATCAACCAATTTATTCATCACAGCAGCATCATTTTGATTCCATACGTTTAATCCAGCAACCTACAAATTACATATATTTGGAAAAAAATTACCTTATCATAGTTGTTGATATCATCCATAAGTAGAGTCCTGAACTGCTGATTCGTACGCAAGTTTTGCAGATATTGTGCTGGCCTTGATGCCATAAACTGGAAACAAATTGAACATAAAAATCCCTCACGGATCAGACTCAATTTGCCGAGGGCAGCATTTATGCATATTAGTTTCTGCATATAAAAGCACATAACCTAACTTTTTTGGCAGAATCACTGAATTAAGTTGCACATGAAATTACTGTATAAAAAGGTTTATAGTTTGAAGACAGTCAGCAAACAGAAAACATAAATTCCATACAATGTAACTACCAAATGAAGAGTACTTATGGAATATCACATGTCCATACAACATGTACGCTTAAACAAAAAAAAAATAATAGTACAGGTGATGGCTTGTCATAAACTTGACCAAGAAAAAGACCAAACACTTCTTAGAAATATGTATATATGTGTGTGTACGTGCGCGACTATACACATATATAATTAGATGTTAAGTTAATGGTGTTTGGTTAGGTGAAAGCACACCTGAGAAATAGTAGACACCTCGTGAGGGAAGAACCGTGGGGGTATTTCATAATTCTCTTAATTAGTACTACTTATACGGGCTACAGCCTATAGGGACAAAAAAAAAACAAAAAAGATCAAAAGTATCTTGCATTGCTGTTCTAGAGACTTGAATAAACATCAAGCTTACATCAACCTTTGGTGGATTATCCCTACATGAAAGGCTTGCATATGTATGATTTTTTTTTAAATTTTCTTTTTCATGATTCAGTGTGAAAAAAAGAGAAAAATTCATAAATTTTTTGAAAAAAAATTATTCAAGTGATTATTAATGAAATAAAGAATCTATTATACAGTTATTTTTTTTAAATGACATTGAATTTAGAAAAAAATAAAATAATGAAAATAATAAATTATTTTTAATAAGAAAAGTTAAGAGAAAATTAAATAAATTAAAATCTACTTAACTATTATTTAGATAGTAACTTACTAAAAAAAAATCTATTACATTTCAATATGAAGGAAAAACGAAATCTACTTAAATTTTATTCCAATAGTAAACCAAACTATTGGTCTTAAACTACTGAGAAAATTGAACCATAAAATAAAAGTTTTCATCATGAATAAGAAAACATATCATAATACGCTAAAACTGAATATCTAAATAATAATGTCATAGATAGCTGCCTCCATCCGCGGAATAAGTATGATTTGATTAAGTAAGAAGAAATTTTAGGAACAACAATTTAAATAAGTAGTAATTAGTGCTATACAAGTACGTTTACTACAACACAAACTAAACGTCAGGAAAAGTTGTTCAATAACTGATGCTAGAAGAAACGAGCATTACAATTGTCCTATCGTAACTAGTATTAAAAGAGAAAACACTGGGAATAATTACAAACGATTAATTTAAATCACGACCATAATCACATGTAATATTGATTGCAACATTACAATGAAACTAGCACACAACTAGTGAAAGAAATACCAGATGAGAATGAACTAAAATAGTAACAAATTACTGAGAAAATAACAAAGACCAGCGAAATAGGGTAGCACAGCGAAATAGGGTAGCACAGCGAAATATGTTCAGAAATCAGGTAAACAAAGATGAGGTTGTCAGGGAGTTAGGTCATGCAGGCTTGAGGTATGTGAGGAAGAACACATACCGTGAAGTCGAGCGTCATGTACCAATTCCGTATCGACGAACCGCTTGCCCGAGCGCGGTTCGTGAGTATGACGGCCCAAGTGTTGATGATGACATTGCTAAGCCACTCAGTTGGCAACAACAACTTCATATCACAGCGTCGCATATCGTAAGGCCCGCCGGGTTTAACTAACAGCTCACTGTGAAAAAAAACCAAGTTATAACATGAGCACAACCAACAACGTAAGACCAACAACGTAAGACGAAGGAGAAAGCAAATCACGACAAATCAATTTAACAGTTTCGTTTATAGGAAACAGTAACATGTCATCGAGAAGCCGTACAATACATACCGAATGACATGGTAATGACAAAATGAAATTTTCGTAAAATCATACAACGAACACTTACCTGTCATTGCAAGGGCCGTAAAAGACATACATAAGGACATGGTGTTCTTCTGGTGACACAGGGTGCCGCACACCAAATGGCCCCGCACCGAATCGCGGACCAGCCCGATTTTTTTTTACGTCAAGCATAGTGAAGGGTGATGTTTGCGCCCTTGACAGCTTTGGGATTCGAATTGGCCGCTCCAGAAGGTTCAAGATAGGTTGCCTCTTCTTCTTTCCTTTCAGCTGCAAACAAAAATAAAATAAATCACCATAATCAATAAAATAATGCGGAGGTAAATGGAGTGATGAATTTGCAAACCAAGCTGCCAATTTGACATACCTGGCCTCTAACATCACACACGTCCATCGCCTCAGAAAACATATCTACAGATCCTAATTCTGTTTTGTCCAAATTGAAAATAACTACTTCCGGTTTTGGCTTACCGTCAAACTTTGTATCCCCAGAAGGTACCAACACCGGTTCAACGCTAGTTGGGCAGACAAAAGGAGTGGCGGTAGTAATAGTTACAGCCTTATCAGGGCTGTCAAATTCATCATCACCTCTAATAACCTTTCCATGGTCAGCATCTTCACCTTCTATATCATTGCTTGGCCGTCCCAAGACATCATGCTGTCCTTCAGGACATCGCTGTCTAAGTTCAACGTGAGGGAATTGCGGTGGGGCATGGAACGGAGCATTGGAACCGTGTGTCTCCTCAGGTCTAGCCCTCTTACATTCATTGACCTCCTTCACCCGGGTCGTCTTCAATGCTTGAACAAGCATTGTAGCATTTGCATTAACTTCATCAAGCAATGCTCTTTGCCGCTGTTGCTCTTCTTTCAAATATTCCAACAACCGACCTTGCCGGTGTTGTTCTTCTTTAATTGCCCCAACATCCGACACTAATTGTCGAACTAAAACCCCCAACCAGGTTACACCCCCATTAACCTCGTCAAATTCCTCCGCACTGCCCCCAACCTTGCCCTTACCCTTCCCATTGTCATCCATACAACCACCAAGGTCATGATCAGGACCACTGGGACGATTGCCAAAACCAGGAAGCCCAGATGGTGACTCATAAGGGGATTTGGGATGGGTTTCCGGAAACGTCTTTGCACGTTTTGGGTCATGGGGAAAACAAACCTACAAGACGTAAGAGATAGGGTTAAGAATCATGCCGGAGATACAAAATTTAAAACGAAACTAACAATAAGACCACTACTTCATATGTGAACAGCAGAACACTAACCTCCTCAGTATCCCGGAAAGGACGTTTATTCAGCAACTTGGAGGTCACATCTTTACTGAAATATTGAATGGGGAGGGTGAGTTGACCAACTGGGTACGCACCCGGAAGAATGTACCGTAAAAAGTAGACCTAAAATATAGCAACGATGACATACGGTCAACAAAATGGAAGGTCAAATAAAAAAATTTTGAACTGTTAAGGGAAAATGACAAGAAAGTTGTTCTTACTTGCAAAAATAGGGCACACCCCCCAAGTTTCTGGACACGTTCTTCGAAAACATTCTTGATTGAGCTCACCAGATGATCAAGTGTGACTGTCGCCCATTGACAGTCGCTCAACATATCCACATTCTCAACGGCGGAAACCCATTGGTGATGTAGGTACTGACGTGTCGACGGACATATCACTGTTGCAAGAGCGAACAACACATAACACCTCTTAAACTCTTCACCATGACTGTCAGCCAACTTCTCAACTATACCACGGAGGTCAATAACCAAATGTCCGCTTGCTTGCTTGCAATACCGGCTGACCAAGGGGGACTTCTTCTTAAGATAAAGGCAGCTGTTTCCATCCACTAATCCCATAACGGATGTAACATCTGCGGCACCAATACAGAACCTCCGTCCATAGACAATGAGGGTACGTGTACTAAGCTCAAAAGACTGCGCAAGCCAGCAAATCAGATCACCTCGCAGCTGGGTTACGTTGTTGTCTAACAAACATCCAAGCCCGGTTTCATTGGCCAATCTCTGTTGCTCTGCAGTGAACCCTTTCACATGTTTCGCAAAGTATGAAGGCCGACACACGACATCCCACAGATGAACGACAGGCTCACTAGCTTTCACCCGATCGGGAGCCTCATCCGCGAAACATAACTTTTGCTGGATGTCAAACGTCTTCCAGCGCTTGTTCATATCAGCCCACTCCTACAGGATAACAATTTTCAGCAATGAAGTACAGAAACTATATATCACACTCAGATTAAGCCGCATGGAGATGAAGTCGTATAGCACATACCAGTCGAGTCATGGCGCGGTTATTCTCCTCCTGAAATCATTGTTTCTCACCAGTACTACATTATGGAAGTTCACATCAGAATTAAACGGTGAGAACGCGAAAAAAATAACATAACATGGAGAGCAAAAAATTACATGAACTTATTATATGCATTCTTCAGGTTTGCTTTCACATTCTCGACATCATCACCGCGATGTACGTTCCTACTACCCAAACCCCCTTCATCTGCCACTGTTTCCTACAACACCAAATAACATATACGTACGCACATTACTTTGGAACTGCATCACTGATTGAGAAGCAGTGGAACAAGATTTCCCCAAAACACACACCTCAAATACATTCTCCAGAATTGTACAAAGTGCAAGTTGTAGCTAAATATAAAACAGACAACATTATTTTGAAATGACAAAGCATATAACAAACATTGAACAGACCCACAGAAGAAACAATTATTGCCCACCTTTTGAATGCTGTCCTTGGGATTCATGATGGTGAAGGATGTGAACAGAGTCATAAACAATACACGGAAGTACCTTCTGTCAGTCCTGAGAAGCATCAATAGAGAAATGAACACCTTCAAAATAATAATCCCAGTAGAGCATTTGCGAGAAGAAAAGAGTTAGTAGTACACCAACAGCATCGTGTTAGGATTTTCTACAACCTAAATATAATGGTTACACTTTAATAAAGCTGGATGAAGTCACAATTTTTTTAAACCCGCACTTTGACAAAGGAATTTTTATTTATGTAATTTCTAATTAAAATAAATAACAGCAGGAATTAAATGAATAATTTTTTAGTATCAAAACTATTATTTTTTGCTCAAACCTGGCTAGTTAATAGGCACTTATTTTTTATCATTTTCTGATTTTTAATCAATTTTTCTAATTTTTAATCGCCTTTTTTTATTTTGAATCGTTTTTTTTTCATTTTTAATCGCTTTTTTTAATTTTTAGTCGCTTTTTTCGATTTGTAATCGCCTTTTTTAATTTTTAATCGCTTTTTTTTATTTTTAATCGCCTTTTTAAATTTTTATTTACTTTTTAAATTTTTAATTATTTTTTTAATTTTTAGTCACGTTTTTTTATTTGTATCATTTTCTTAATTTTTATATTATTTTTATTTTTATCGCTTTTTCTAAATTTTAGTCGTTTTTTCCTAAACGCTTTTTTATTTTTCCAAACGCTTTTTCTTTTTTCCTAACGCTTTTTCCTCGTTTTCATCGCTTTTTTTAATTTTTTTCATATTTAATAAATTTTTTTTTATTTTATTGCTTTTCAAATTTTTTTTTTCATTTTCCCCATTACTAATCGATTTATTTATATTTTTATTCACTTTTGTAATTCCTTATCATTTTCTTCTTTTTAATCATTTTTTTTAAATTTTTTATCATTTTTTCTAAATTTTAATCATACCAAAATACCCTGATTCCCATACCATATCAACCTAATTCCACATTTCGGCAGGACCAACATATTCAGGTCTAAAACCAGTACATTACTGAATACCATAAAACTCACATTTTGTGACTTGACTAAAAATATAATATCTCCAATCTCAGCAACCAGGTTTCAATACAAAAATCAGTAAGATTAGCAGCGATGTAATAATCTTTTCTTATTGGTCTTCAATTTGTTTATTATAAATCAGACTTAACAACTATATTTGTCACACAACCAGTAGCAGCTACTCACTTAATTAATTTCAAAGTAATAAACAAGCAACCAAAGCAGCAAATTGGAGGATTCCACACTTTGAACACAAACAACATCCATTTACCAAATTAAACTTACCATTAAAATATACCAGTTGAGCAAATTATTTGAAATACTTAATCAATACCAAATTCATAGTAATATCTAACACATGAAGATTATAATGATGAGATTAGACAACAAGCAATCATATTACTAAAGTACTAACTATATGTATTGCAATTTATAACCTCCTCTTAAAATTCAAAACTTAATGCGAGAAGAGCTTCTATTACTTACTTGTTCTCTATAAATATTTAACCTCAATTTTAGCCCACTAGAAAGAACTGAAGAAAGTAATGTAAGCAATGAACTTCAACTACTCTAGAAAAAGGCCATAAAGCATAAATTTTTCCTCACACAACTAAACGATAAACATTTTTCAATGAATTCACAAGCATCAAATATAATCAGGGGCACATTACTTCTAAACTAAGAAACCCGAGATTTCCATGTCCATCACTTCACTTTCTAACCCATAATTAATTACAAGAAGTATTATGCAAGAACAAAGCTCTCACGATTATGTGAACCAACCAGTATCATGTCCTCAAAGCTCTCACGATTTTGTAACAACAAAGATTTTAATAATCTAAACACTTAGGTGGATTTAGATTCAGAAAATGCTTAACGTCTAAATAATGGTCATTTGAAAACATGGAATAATTTCTTTATCTAAATAGCCCTAAGAGTTCATGAGAACCATTGACAAAAGAGAAAGAGCTAATATATACTATAATACAAGAATATAAATATAAGAAAGATGAACCTCAGAGCAAAACAAGCACGATAAAGATAAGTGCCTATTAACTAGCCAAGTTTGAGCGAAAATCAATAATATCTAGCCATGGCCTAGCGGTCATATTTATGCTTTCAATTAACATGCACATGAAAAGATTTTGGCAATAAAGTGTTTTTAACATACAAAGAGCCAGCAAGAAGAGCACATAACCCATACCCAATTTTTTCACTTATTCTGATTCAGGCCATGCAGTGATATAAGGTCCCAAGACCAAAGTACTACCAAAAAATGTTTCAAGCAGGCAATGATAAGATTGGGTATAAAGTCAGGTTAATTTGGGTATAAACTAAGAAACTAAAAAATATTTTTCAATGAATTCACCATTTGGACCTATTACTTCACTGCAAAACCAATCCTCACTTCTAAACTAAGAAACTACAGGGGAACATCCATAATTCTTTTTCTTGTTTCAATGCTAAACATACATGTAGGAGCAACAGCATATCCAACAATGAAAACAAAACTTTTGTACTCCAACAAAATCACCAGTTCTAATTTCAATGGGCCAACAATAGTTTAACAGGACAGGACGAACCTATTTGACGGCAATGGATTTCACTGGATCGCCTTCCCCTTCATCCCCCCTCACCTCTTTCCTAGATTCGATCAACTTCTGCTTCTCCTCCTCTATCAAACTCCCCAGCTTCCTTCTTCCTCTGGCTCCTCTCCGCTTCCCTCCTCCCTAGCTCTTAAATTCCAAACCTTTTTTCCTTCGCTTTCTTAGTGTCGAACAGCTTCTGCCTACGCAAATTCTTCTCAGCGCTATTGGATACAACTAGGGTTCTTTTCTTTCCCTCCTATCCTTCCTCTCACTGGGTTACCCAGCGATGACTTTCTCCGGGCAGGACTGACGCATTGAACGGGATTGGGGAAATCGGTGATGTGAACAAGAGATTTTAGAGATGAAGCTTTTGCGGACTATCGGAAGATGTGCGATTTACTAAAGAAGAGGAAGAGGGTACAAGATTTGAGGAAGACAGACGACTTGTAACCGGATAAAGGAGGTTGCCACCAATAACCCCTGGACCCGGTTTCAATCTGAATGGCCTAATAACTCATTAATAGATGTTTGGGACTACAACGAAAAAAATTGAAAACATGGCTGTCAAAACTGATGTTGGACCAAACCTCAATCTCATTGATGGACGGTGGCGATGGGGGGGGTATTGTTACGGCCCCTGTATTTTAGAATCCCCCGGGGGTGTGGGTGTGTATTTTAGAACGTTCCAAATCGCACAGCTTGGGCTTCGCTTTTCCTCACCTCCTTCAGTCCTTCCCCAACTGGACACCAGCCTCGGCCTCCACATACTGCTGGAGCAGCTGCGCCCGAGATGGAGTTTCTAACCTACCATCTTTAATCGATGTTACAGATTTGCAGGTTGGCTCGCAACCTCCAACTCCAAAAGTTGATGACTTTGGGTTTTTTCTCCTTTCAAAGTCCTCGCCTTGTGGATGGTGCCTGGGACCAAGCTACAGGTCAAGGTGGGATAGGTGTGATTATTCGAGATGAGCATGGGCAGCTTCTTCAGCTTGGAGGCATGCATTGTCAGTCAGGAGATATTCTTTTTCTGGAAATCCAAGCCATCAGTGTCGGCTCAAACCTGCTTAGGAACTTGGATTTCGCTTTGTGGAGCTGGAATCTGATAGCTCAGAAGCAGTTCGATGCTCTTCAGGAGGCAAAACAGCCCTTGGAAAGCGGCGCCTTTCCTGGAAGAGATTGATTCCTTGAAACCCAAGTTTAGTGATTGCCTTATTAGGCATGTCAATAGAGAAGCAAATGGTTGTGCCAACCAGCATGTTGCTGGAATTTGTAGAGAAAGGAGATGAGAAATGTCTCTTGGACATCTTGTCCCTCATCTGCCTTAGCTGATTTGCTGACTGTAGACAATGCTTTCGATCCTCCCTGATTTGTCTTGAATAAAAGTTTCATTCGGCCCAAAAAAAAAAAAAGGGTCCTCGCCTTGTATAAGCTGGCCTAGGCCGACCTTTAAAAGAAGACTTGAGTTTTGGGACAAAAGATTTTTCTTTGTTTATTTAGCCGTTTACAGTTTATACCATGATAGCTTGTAGTAATAAATTTGTTCTTTTTTTTTTTTTGTTTGTGAGTATTAGCTTTTTTTTGTGGTACTTAGAATTACTATTTTTAGGAGGTTAAAAGAAGAAGAGGAGGCTCAAGCTCAGGACAAGGGAGTTGCAGAAACCCATATCCCTACACTTTCACCAAATGAACTTAGGACCTCAAGTACCTAGATATGGATAGGCTCTTACAAGATGAGAGTAAACCTCGCAAAATTTGATAGAAGCGTGAAAAAGTCTCAGGCAGAACACCATTCAACTGCTGGTTTGCCTTCTAGGCAAAGAAATTTTAAAGTTGTCATACCTGAAAGAATCTTTAAAGAGGTTGTATGCAGTGGGGTTGAAGCAAAGGATACAGATTTGAAGATGAAAGAAGATGAATGGGCAGGTATGGAGTTCAAAACCAAATCAGAACAAAATGATTGCCTACAAGACGGTGCAATTGGGGTGGTCAAGAAAATAGAGGCAATAAGGGGTTTGCAGAATATCTTTGACAATGAGGGGGTTGGTCCTTGTATCATCAAAGCTCTCGGAGGAAGAAGTGTGCTCATAGACTGTGGTTCATAAGAAAAGGTGTCAAAATTACTAGAAAAAGGCAAAGATTGCCTGGACCAGTGGTTCTCTTCTGTTAGAAAATGGTGTGATACTGAGAAGTGTGGAAGGAGAGAAACTTGGCTTCGTATTGAAAGAGTTCTGCTTCATGAATGGAATACACATGTTTTCTCAACAATAGCTGTTCTTTGGGAAGCAACAGTTCAAGTGGATAAGGAGACCTGGGAGAAGAAAAATCTCTTATTTGGTAAGGTGCTGAAAAGTGGATGGAACTCTCTATTATAATATCAGAGTCACCGAGGATTCTTTTCATCATAAAAAAGACCTTAGTCAGTTTTATCAATCTTGTTCTAGTAATATGGTAGTCTTCAGATTTAGATTCAGAGAATGATTGGTCCAATGATTAGAAAGCTGAAGAGTCAGATTATTCTGAAAATTTCTATCAAGAAGAAGAAGTGGAAGAGACATTCTTTGATCTTCACAGGATCAGACAGGTGCTAATAGTCAATCCTAATGAAGATTCTAAGCATATATGTGAGAGGATTAGGTAAGAAGGGTAAGAAATCAACAATCAGAAGCCTGGTCAGAGATGAAAAAATTGACTTCCATCTCCTGCAAAAAACTAAAAAATATAACATCTCCAGAGGCCTAGCTAGAGCTTTATGGAGGGACAATCAATTTGATTTTGTAGTAAGGAGTTCAGAAGGAAAGTCAGAGGTCCTCGTCTGCATTTGGGACACATCAGCATTCTGTTTAGAAGACACATTCAGCGGAGATGGTTTTTTAGGTGCCATTGGGAGGTGGAGTGGCACAGATTTTCTTGTGCTCATCATTAACATCTATGTTCCCCAAACTTGGTGTTGTATGAGGGACTTCAACCCAGTGGTTTCCCATCATGCTAGAGTGATAATGGAGATACTGAATAGAGATACTCAGGTTGAAGACTTACCTCTTGGAGCAAGAAAATTCATGTGGTATAATTCTTCTGGTTACAAGATGAGTAGACTAGATAGATCATTAGTTTCTGAAGAATTTTTAGCAAAATGGCCAGATATAACTTTGTTGGGGCTAAAAAGAAGCTTTTCAGACCATTGCCTCATCTAGTTAAAGTAGTTTCATCAAGACTATGGACCAACTCCTTTCAGATTTTGAAATGCTCGGCTGTTGCATAAAGGCTTCAGGTCATTTGTGGAGCAAGAGTGGGAGAGTTTTAAAGTCACATGGAATGCAAGCTATCTTCTGAAAGAAAAGTTGAAACAATTGAAGACAAGTCTTAGAAGCTGGAACAAAAATGTGTTTGGTAACGTTAATGCAAACCTTGATGAATGACTCCTTAAGCTTGATAAACTGGATAAGAAGGCAGAAGAACAAGATCTTTCTGACTCGGACATCATGGAGAAAAAGATGTGGCTTAGCAAGTATTGGGAACACCAGGAGAGAAAGAAAGTTTTTCTAAAACAAAAAGGAAGAGATTGTTGGATAAAAGAAGGAGATGATAATGCAGCTTATTTTCATAGGAGTTTAAGCCAGAGGAGGGGGAAACTAACTATTAGAGGACTGTCAGTCAATGGTTGATGGGTTGAAAATCCTGATGATGTCAAGAATGAGGCAAAACAGTTTTTCATGGAGAAATTCAAAGATACCATGAAATGCAGACCTGAAAAACTTAAGAAGATGAGCAATCTTCAATTTGTTCAGCTAGAAATACCATTCGGAGAAGATGAAATTAAGGCTGCAGTTTGGGACTGTGGGAGAGGTAAATCACTTGGTCCAGACGGTTTCAACTTCATGTTCTTCAAGGAGTACTGGAACATAGTGAAGGATGACGTCTGCAACTTTGTAAAGGAGTTTGAAGCTTCTGGTAAAATGGTGAAAGGAAGTAATGCTTCCTTCCTAACCCTTGTTCCGAAAATGGGAAATCCTATAGGTCTTTCTGATTATAGACCAATCAGTTTGACTGGCTCATTGTATAAAATAGTGGCCAGGTTACTTGCTAATAGGTAGACAAACATAATTCATGAGTTAATCAGCCATTATCAGACTACATTCATTTAGGGAAGGCATATTTTAGATGGGCAAACAAAGTTGTCAGCTTTGTAAAGAAAAAAAAAAGTGAAGAATGGCCCTTTTTAAGATTGACTCTGAGAAGGCTTTTGACAATGTAAATTGGAACTTTCTATTCCATATGATGAGGCATATGGAATTTGGAGAAAAAGGGTTGTCTTGGATTAAACGCTGTATTACAACAACTTCAGTTTTTGTGTGGTAATAAATGGAAGTCGTTCCTTAAAATTTAGCATGGAAAAAGGCCTTAGACAGGGAGACCCTTTATCCCCATTCCTATTTCTGATTGCTTCACTGCTTGATTGAAGATGCTGTTGAATTAGGAGAATTAAAAGGAATTACGTTGGGAGATAACCGAGAAGAACTTTCTCACTTGCAATTTGCGGATGACACCCTACTGTTAGGAGAATGGAGTGAGGAAAATGTGAGGTAGTTCAAAATAGTTTTATGTTGTCTCTAGCTTCTTTTAGGTCTTAAAATCAATCTTGATAAAAGCTGTCTTATTGGAGTGAATGTTATTGAAGAGGAAATGCAGAGAATTGCCTCCCAAGTCGGCTATGATGTGGGTTTTATCCCCTTCAAATACCTTGGCATACCTGTTGGTCAATCTAAGAACAAGTTGTCTGCCTGGAACAAAGTCATTGAAAAATTAAAATCCAGGCTTTCTTCTTGGAAGGCAAAGTATTTGTCTGCTAGGGCAAGATTCACACTCATCAAGTCATGTGTTTCTAGTTTGCCCTTGTACTTCTTTTCTTTGTTCCAGCCTCCTCCGGGTATGCTTCACGGTCTTGAAACTCTCAGAATAACGTCTTTTGGGGAGGGTTTCTAGGGATAAAAGGAAAATACATTGGACCTCTTGGGATACAATTTTGAAAGACAAAAAATTGAGGGGTTGGGAGTAGGTAGTTTGGAAGGGAAAAGTTTTGCTTTGCTTGCAAAGGGATGGTGGAGGTTTAAATTTAACTCAGACTGTTCATGGAAAAAGGTCATTATGTCTATTTATCGGGATGAGGGTGGCTTCAATGATAGAGTAGGTAATTCAGTTTGGGGTAGAATTATAACATAAAGGAAAAACTGAGAAAGAAGGGAATTATTTTTGGGGACCTCTTCTGTTGGAAAGTGGGTAAACGGGAGTCATTAAGAGCTTGGTATGATAACTGGGTTGGTGTGGGAACACTGTCTGATTTGTGTCCTAGATTATTTAGGTAAAAGTGTCAGGCATGGGACGCTGGGTAGGGGATTTGTGGTCCTGGAAGCTACAGCGGCGTTGAGATCCAGAGGGAGGGAAGGGAAGATACTAAAGACTCTTTGAAGTAGTAGCTTATTTGACTCGAAGAATGCTACTTTGTTGCCTTCTATCTGAGACCTTATGTGGAATAATTGCTGCCCACACAAAGTCAATATCTTTACATGGATAGCTGCTCAAGACAGGATTCAAACAAGAGCAAATCTACAGCAGAGCAGAGTGCAACAGTAAACTGTCTGGTGCTCGGGATTTAGGTTGCAACAGGAAGACACTAAGCACTTACTTCTAAGCTGTTTCAAGGCCAAGCACGCACTTATTTTTGGAGGAAAATAATCCAACACTTTGGAAATCTTCTCTTCAATACAGGCAGTATCTCATTTCTGATTGTTAAAGCGTTATTCCCATTTCTGGTTGTCAAAGCGTTGTGGCAGGCCTTTTCCTTCCTTTCAAGCTTGGTGTAGTAATCCTCAACTTCCAATGTACACCAAATTTGTTTTCATTTAAGTTAATTAACTTTAAAATTACTTATTTTCATTCTTACATTTTTTTTTGCTCATAACTAATTTTAATTAAAAGTCAATATTATATAGCTACAATAATCCATTGAGAACACAATTTTTGTAATTTTACTAAATTTTTATGAATTTTTCTAGCTTAAAACATCAAAAAAGAAAAAAAATCATAAAAAATTAATAATATCATAAAAAAATTACTTTTAAATGGATTATTGTATTTATATAATATTGACTTTCAAATAAAATTATTTTCAGGCAAACAAAGATATAAAAATAAAAGTAAGTCAATTGTTTCAAGATCTGGTTATAATTACACTCCTTTCTATCTCAGTTTTGTTCCAGCCTTTGGCTGGATTTTGATTCAATAAAAGTTCCTTTGTTTGGCTGATAAAAAAAATGAATACACGTGATTATCATTTTCATTGGTCATCAGTTGATTTTGTTGAAACTTATCGGCCAGGAAGCTGCTCACTTGACCTTCAACACCTTTCGCTTTTAGTTAGTGGATTTTCCTTTTTTTTTTTTTTGGCATCATTCACTTTTTACTAATTAATCTATAAGTTTTTATTTTTAAAATTCGAGTATATAAATAAAATAATTTTATATATGAATGATAAGTTAAGATCAATAATTTCTAAATATATATTTTTTAAATTTTTTAATGAAAAATAATAAAAATATATTCAAGTCAAACTAGTTTAAAAGTCAAATGGAACAAAGGAAGTGAGACGAAGGGAATATTACTTTATTATATATCTATTTAATCTATATTATATATTAAAGAGCAAGGATGAGCCAGCTCTTAACATCTGTATATTTGTGGTGGGCCAACTGATGATGTTGGTCCTCTTGGTTTTGCTTTCGGTACACTAGTATCAGTTTGAATTATTATGTTTCCACTGGATTTTCAATAGGAGGAGGCCACGTTTGTCTCACTCTGATGATGAATTCGGCAAGAATTCGGCAAGGGAGATTAAACTCTTGGCTTGTTTATGTTTGTGTCACATTTTCTTCTTAATTTGCAATGATTGCCCTTTGCTAAATTCGGACTTCTCTAACCTATTTTTTTCCTGGTCTTTGTTAGCCCTGCTTCATGATGGAATATGGTTACATGGGCTCTTTTGCCAATGTTTTATCACATCGGTTTTGCTGTTGTATGGTGCAAGTTAATTGTCCAGTTTAGTACATCATACGTTAGTGTTGTTGTTTCCCTATTTCTCTCAGTACCCTGTTTGTGTCTATCTACTGCTATTGTGTTGAGGAAGTTATAATTAGTTCTTGGTTTTGTTAAACGTGATTCAATGGTTATATTGAGATACGTTTTAAATTTCTACCCAGAAGGATCATAACTAGTTTTTATGGAGGAAAAAAAATGAATCAATAAGGTATTTATACCTAATAAAAGCTAGCAAAAGCTAAGATTCAAAAGTCAAATGGATATTCCATTTGATATGCCAAAGCCCATGACAATTTAGGATCAAAACGCTTTTGTGTGAACAATTTCATCCATAGTGCCCTATGTAGAGAACAAACGTAACCACAAGATGCCAACTTATAAGAGTTGTTGCTGAGCAATAAAAAACTCCGGTTAGTGCAAGCAATTGGGAATATGAGAAATGCCGAAATTACAAAAGGAAATAATGCAATGGCCAGTGCCGAGACATCATACACCTCTTCAATAGATTGACAAGAGGTTGACCAAGACCCAAAATGCATCAAACGAAAATTGTAAGTTCAACATTTTTCAACCCATCTCTCACCATCCCCTCATTCCTTTTTATATGTGCATACTTCCATTATTAATCTAATATTTACTCCACGGTCACCTTTTTTATTAGAAATCTTGGTGGCCCAACTAGTTGATGAACTAAATAGGCAACAAAATCACAACAATGAAAGGTGAATTGAACATGCAACAAAACCACAATAGTGAAACCATTTCAATGAAGGAGATCAACAACAAAGCATAAGAGACTTATCTTCTATTTATATGACCTTAACTATGTAAATACATAATGAACCACTATAGTACTTTTACCAAATAAAAAGCATTGTAAAATATTGTCCTCTTCTCAAAATGTGAAATCCAATAAATGACATTAATTGGCTCCATTATAATTTCCTTGCGCTTAAAGCAAAAACTCCCCGCAGCGTGGCGTGGGTTCTCCACTAGTTAATACGCTAAAGCACAGGAGTGAGGAGGAGGTATACATGAACTTAGAGCGAGACAGATGTCCCTTGGTTTGCGGGCTAAGCCCGATATACGGCTGTAATAGTATTGGTTGCATTAATACGAACTCATAAGTATTTTGATACTAAAGTTACATCCATTTTCAAAAAATTAGGTCTTTGTTGTTTTTTCCCTCCGGTTTAGCTCCCTCTAACTTTTCTTTTTTATAGGGATCATATATATAGATTATGAAGCTTATAGTGGAGAATTGTTGTTTAAATTATACAAATTGGTTTAGTTTTCTGTGAAAGAAAATAAGAGGCGTGCGAAAAAGAAAACGAGAACTCATCTTTTGGCTAAGGCCAAGATTAGTCCTTAACATATTTTTCTGTTCCCGTTAGAGCCCTACATATTTAAAATCCCATTGCTTGGTGGTGCATGGCTGGATTTGGCGTGGAAGCTTCGGTAGAAGCCCAAAGCCATGCGGCAACTCATTTCCATTGTTTTCTTCTCTTCCCGATTTAGGAGTGGAAAAGTCGCTGCCTCTTTTCTCATTTTGTTGCCACCTATTCAAGACAGCAAAGTGAAAATAAATTAGAGTAGAGTGAGCTACAAGAACAATTGATTTAGTTGCAGAGTAAGTGCCCCGGTTCTTTTGTTGACATGAATAAACTCGAGACACACACTGGGAACTTAGAACATGAACTTAGAAAGCGGCCAAGAGATTTATCTAACTTTTTGACAGTGATAGATGAGATACATAGAACTTAGAAAATGAGCTCATGAAGTTTTTGTATACATTTTTCATCACTTAAATGTCTATAATCCGCATGCAATTTCTTTAATTGTTTTCTAAAGAGAATTAAGATATCCAGAAAAAGCGGAACATTCTACGTAGAGGTGGGGGCCAAGTCAATTCTACTTGGGACCGGCCCGGCCTGTGTCTAGGTCTAGGAGGACCGGGAACGGACCGAGTACAGGTAGTTTGGTTCCGGGCCAGTCCTAGGTGGAGTTGTGGGTTTTCTGGGTTTTTAAAAAAATAAAACAAATTAATTAACTTTGTATTTAATATATATTTTTAAGGAAAAACACTACTTTCAGCGTAATTTTTATTAAGTAAAAAAGATAAATGACACTTACAAATAATCGGAATGGGCCTTATATTTTCAAATGACGAAACGTTCTTAAAATTATGATAAAAAAAACCATATAATTTGTGCTTAATAGCATAGTCAGATCAAATACAAACTATATGTAAAAAGGGAAAAAAATTCAAGTCTCTTCATTGGATACTACCTCACCATTGAAAATCTTTGGTTTTGCTTTTGGAGTGCTGCAAGGCCCCAATCTCGGTTGCATAAGCATTTTTCCACCGCCTCGGGCATTAATCTTGATTGTTTCTCTAATATCACCCATTTTCTTGCACTAAACGCTGTCTCAAATGTATGGTGGAGACTAGAACAGTGACAATCTCCTGTATGATTATTGACAAGATCAGAAACCTTGATCTCATTTGCTTCCACCGCTCCAATATATCGACGTTGCTTGACTCGAACGATATGTTGAGATAGTCATCGACCTCAACTAATTCCAGTGTCATCGGACGAAAACGCTTCAGCATGTAGAGGACTAGGTTGAATATTGTTGAGATTGATCTCCAAAAAGACTCAGTTTGAAGAGTTTCAAATCTTACCTTATCTGAATGTTGCTTACAATATAACTTGTACAAAGAATGTAAGTACTCAGAAGCAGTAACAGATATGACCAAAACATTTATATGAGACCTGCATGACTTTAATAGTCGGTTTAAAAAACTCATCATCTTTAAATTGATATAAAGCATATATACTGTTCACTAGATGAATCAAAAGTTGATAAATGGTTGGGTAGTAAACACTGGGGAAAATTTCAATTATGTCGTAAAAAAACTTAAGCAATTCATCGGTTTTAGAACATTTTTCCTAGACTTCGGTCGTAAGGAATTCACAACTCATTTTCAAGTTCACGAAATGCGTCAACAAATTTGCATATGGGTATGTATCTTACAACATCAAATAAATAGAGTTCCAGCGGGTTGGATAGTTCAATTTAAACAATTTCCAGGAAAATGGTTTTTTGATTTCTAAAACAAAACCTTTTGAATTCATGAAACACAATGGTTCTTAATTTCAAAAAAGTCAATGAATTCCGAATAGGCATAATTTCATTTTGGAGAACTTCTAAACCCTTTTGTATGCAAAGGCTCAAAATCTAGCACAAGCATCTAACGTAAAAGAATACACCGTTAAGAGGTGGTTTTAATGCTTGGCTCAAAAGGTAAACATCAACATCATTATTTGAAGCATTATCAAAAGAAATGCATAGTACTTTGTTAGCAAAATAATAATCACATAAAGTTTCTAAAATGTAATTGTATATGTAATAATTAGTATGATTAGTTTCAACGACCCTAAATGACAAAATGCATTTTTGCATGACCCAATCAAAATTTGATTAAGAGCAAATCCCACATAATGATTAAGAGAAGAAAAATAGACTTACAAATTTGATCTTTTAGCTTCAAATAGTTTAAAGCTTTCCTTCCTAGTTATTTCCAAAAAACTTCTTTAAATGCAGGGTTTAATTGTGATTTAATCCAAGATTCTAGGTGCATATCTTCAGCTTATGAAAAAGATTTTTCAGTAAGCATCATCAAATTTATCAAGTATTCTCTACAAGATTATTAATTAAAATGAAATATACCCGACCCATCGGTTGTACTCCCAAGTTGTGTTTATCCCCCAAAACTAGTCGTGGCACTATGAAGGACATTACGATGTTGATTTTCAATGTGGCGCCACAGCATTCCAATGCCAAAATTCTTTTTATGTACTAACTTTTTCCTGCAATGTTTAAATTTGCCGTATTTTGACTCCCCTTCAAATACAAGCTCATAATGCTCCCAAACTCAAGCTGTTAATCTCGAAGATTTACCTTGTCCTTGGCCTTGGGTATCCTTTGCAGTTAGTTAATGACTTGTTGGCATTAGTTGTGTTGATAGATCCTTGGCCACCATCACATCCACCTCTTCAGCATCATCATCGGATAATTGATCGTCTAGACTCAAATCGTAATTCGTCATATCGATTTGGTCATAATCTTCTTGCAACTCCTTGAATGTCTTCTTCAGCTGACCGAGAACAGCGACGAAATAAGCCTCAGAGGCCAATGGTGCGGAAAGATGAAGTCTCTATCGACTTGCCTTTTCCTCTTAAAGCCATGAGTTATGAAATAATAGTAGTGATGAATAAAAAAATAGAATGAGATTATGAAGATATTAGGAGGAGATTATGAAGAAATTTGGAAAAGATTAGCAAACAATCTAAAATACTTGAAAGAATATAGTAGATGAAAAAGAACGATTGAATTTTGGTGTGATTGTAGAGTGGATGTGGCATTCCTATTTATAAGAGAGGGCCAAAATTTGTTTCGACCAAAATGTCCTTAAATTATAGTTGTTGGGAGGTGAAAATGGAAATTTGGGTAAAATTGTAGCCAAAAACTGTTAGATGACCAATGTTGTAATTAACCCATTTTTAAAAAAAAATTGCAGAAATAACTATTTTTTACCATTGCTCAACATCAAGCCCGGACCGGACCGGCTAGTCCTAGGACAAGCATAGTCTAAATTGGTTTTGGATTCTAGAGCGGGCCTTGTTACTTTGCATGGAGCTATCCCATCATGCCCAAATTCGGCCCATATTATAGTGAGCCTTAATTGGGCAGTGCCAAGCTGATCTTTGACAGTTTTGATGAGGGTTTGACTCCAGGCTGGTCCCAGTCTGGGTCAGGTCAGACCTGCCCAACTTCCACCTCTACCTTCTAGTATATATGAAAGCTGATGTAAGAGCCTCAGTGACATATGGCCCTCAACCTATGGACTAACTTTAATTTAAATCCTCAATATTTAGTTTTTGTTTTGCTCAGATTCCTAAGGTTTCAATAGTTGCAATTCTGTATGAACTCAAAGCGGGATACTTGTCATTCAGTTTGCATGCTAAGCCCAATATAGGTCTACAACATATTTATTTGTTACATGCGAACTCTTAAGTATTTTCGAGATTGTGGTTACATTCTTCTAAAAAAAATTAGGTTTGTTGCTATTTTTATGCTATTTAGCTCCTTCTCACTTTTCTTTTTTGTAAGGAAGCAGATGTAAGAGCCTCAAACTGTGACATGTATCCCTCAACCTATGGATGAACTTCAATTTAAATTCTCAAAATTTTATTTTATTTTTGCTCAAATTTATAAGGTTTTAAAAGTTCCAGTTATGTGTGAACTCAAATTGAGGCACATGCCCCTTGGTTTGCAAACGAAGCCCAATATAGGGCTACAACATGAGTATTTCGAGACTGTAGTAACATCCTTCTAGAAAAATTAGGTTGTTGTTTTTTTTCCCGTTTAGTTTTTTTTCACTTTTCTCTCTTGTAGGAAAGCAAATTCAAGAGCCCCAAATTGTGACATGTGTTCCTTAACTCGTGGGCTAACTTTATTTAAATCCTCTTTGTTTTTGTTTTTCTTCAATTTTGAGGTTTCAAAAGTTGAAGGTATGCATGAACTCAAAGCAAAACACCGGTCCCATGGTTTGCAAGCTAAGCCCAATATAGAGCTTCAACATGTTTGTTTTTATTTTTCATGTAGACTCCTAAGTATTTCAATACTACAGCTACATCCTTCTAAAATATTTTGGTCCTTGTTTTTTTTTTGTCTCATTTTGCTTCCTCTCATTTTCTCTTTTATGGGAAGGGATGCAAGAGGCTCAAATTGTGACATGTGCCCTTCAACCTATGGGCTATCTTCAATTTAAATCCTTGATATTTTGTTTTTGTTTTGCTTGGATTCCTAAGGTTTCAAAATTTGCAACTAAGTGTATACTCAAAACAAGATGCATGTTCTTTGGTTTGCAAGCTAAGCCCAATATAAGGCTACAACATGTTTGTTCACTCCATGCAGGCTCATAAATATTTTGAGACTATAGTCACATCCTTCTAAAAAATTAGGTTGTTGTTCTCATTCTCCCATTTAACTTCATCTTACTTTTCTATTGTAAGGAAGCGAATGCAAGAGCCTTAAAGTTGAATGATACCTGGCTTGAAGTTGAAGTAAGATGAATCGGGGGGAAAAACTAGATATGATGATGTAGTATTTCTCATGGATTCATGTGCTTTCTAAAGGTCCTAGGTTGGTCTTAGTTATTTTGTAGACAATGGTTATCTTCTTGATCATTGTTGAGTCCAGCCATATTTGAAAGAAGATAAAGATTCCCTTATGAGTCAACCACTTGATAGAAGATAAAGATTCTCTTACGAGTCTACCCCTTGATGTGCATGACCAAGCTCTTATGCATATGCAAAACAATAAAAAGGAAATAATATGATTAACAAGAGAGGTAAGAAGTCTAACCTCAATTTAACAATAAAGAAACAAAATAAAAAGAAAACAGAATAAAATATAAATTTGTATTCTAATTTTGCTTTCTTGGCAGCAGCGCCAAAAACTTGTTACAATTCAACTGTTGTAATCAAAGTGTAGGTTGTTGCAAGTAGTAAAATCTTAGAAGTTGAAGTGTTAAACCTCAGGAAAGTGAATTAAGAAATATAAATTACAATTATTAACAAAGAAAGATTTGATGTAAGATGTAAACACATGTAGATTGAAACTTAAATTCAAAGAAACTGCTAAGGTTAGGGGTTCCACTCTTGGTATATTAATTATGGTTAATTTTAGCTCATCTTGCTACACAATTAGGAACCACATATCAAGGAGGTCTCAATCAAGGAGGAATTTAGCAATCAAATTCAAAAAAACATTATGTATGAGTTAGTATTATCTTTTATTGATCTTATAATCCCAACACTTGTAAATGGGTTCATGTATCCATCATGCCAATTTTTGTTCATAATAATTAAAGATTCTGACAAATTATAGCCAGTAAAGCCACACTCTATAGAAGAAATCAAGCAGCTCTTGTGCCAATGATTGTCTATAATGAATTAAAATCTCACTTAACAAAGAGGGTAGCTAAATCAAAGAAAATAAATACTAATATTGTTAAGATCTATTTAGATTGCCAATTTACACCAAAAGCTTCACCATTTCACCTTAGCAAAATAAGAATTATTAATCCATAATAAGGGTAAACAATATGTGTAAAAAGGAAATAAACATAGATTAAAAGATCACATAAAAAATGATATGAATAACAAGAGGATAATAATTAGGACAGAGATCCTAGATAGAAAGAAAAGAACAAAGAACAAAGACAAAATGTTGGTCTTGATACAAAGGACTCTAACTCTTCAAAACAAGACTTTATTTCATGCTCCTAACAATGCCTATTTATAGAGCCTTAGGGATGGGGGTAGGTGAAATAATAAGGGTAGGCAAAATACTAATCAACAATAGCAGCTCAAAGTTCTTCTAATTTTTGACACAGTGCACATCAATTCAACCCTTCTTGAAAACATGAGATTTGTACATCTCTCTTTTAGCTTCAAAACCATATCTATATAATTTAAAAATGATATCTGTAGCTCATGTTATAGTTTTTCTACTCAAATTGCTCTTCAACAGTGGTAGAATAGATAGTCTAACTTGTAACCAAATTTTGGCATTAAAAATAATTGAAGTTTCTGACATTTGAAGTAAAGTTGAAGATCTCTACATTGTATTTTGTATGGCTTTAGAGTCACTCAATTCTAGCATTCATATCTCTAGATATGAATTTTCTTTTGAAAGATAAAAAAAATGCTTAAATGCTTTAACTAATTATATTTGTGATCCAATTTTGACCTCCAATATCTCTCAATTAAGCTAGACTATGAACCAAATATTATAGATGATTGAAGCCCATATCATTGGTCTAAGAATTGCTTGATTTGGACTTCTAGTTGAAAGATATAATGATTTTATCCACCTGTATAAAAGTAGTCATTGAGCATAATTTGTAAATAACTGTCTTTTAACTCTAGATTATAAAAACTGCTCAAGTTAGAGAAATTAATCACACTCAAAGTATATAATAATGATTTAAACATTTAATAGCTATATGCTTATGAGTATTTATCATATCCTCAATCAGGTTTTTGCTAGTCCCTGACAAGTAAAACAGTGTACAGAATCAATACTTAAGTTTCATCTAATATTTTCCACAACCAATTTCTGATATATGGTATAGAAATTGGTGAGGGAATAAGCATCAAAACTATGGTACTTAAAAAAAAGTCTTCATAATGATTTATGCACTTCTCAATGTCTCGAACAAGGGAAAAATATGAAAGATTATGAATTGCTAAATGCAATAAGTGTATGACTGACTACCATGAATGTTTAGAAGATTTTAGCAAACCATACCAACATTCACAGCTTATTAGGACAAATCTAATTCAAAAGCATCACCTTGGTATTTTTTACACCATTACACTTTAAAAAGTTTTTTTGTCCTTACTTTGGCTCAAGCCTTATTTGGAAAACCCCGATAATAGGTGGCCTTTCTAAGAACAAATACATTTTAATCCTTGTTTTTTTCTCTTTTTTCTTTTCCTATCACTTCTTGGTGTTTTTCTTAATCAAGCCTTGAATACAGTTCATTAGAAGTCATAACAGCCATATAGTTGAAGTATTCTTTGGAATCTAAAAAAAAATCAAGATTTTTAGCATATGTGATGATATCAGCAATATATAACTTAAACATCCTTATCCATTATCAAAGTGACTGAAATTTGACTGAATCATTGTGTTAAAAATTTCAAGCTTGTAAGAGTTAATGTAGCTTATCACTTTGACAATTCCATCACTAGACATAGAAATTTTTAGGATATAAAGCAAAGATTACTATGAGCATATCATTATTTATGGGTTTGAAAACCTACTCCAAAAGCAATGTTATGGCTAACATACCTACTAGGATGTGTCTCAAGAGTAAAATTACTCATTTCTTAGCCATCTTAAACTAATGCCTCTATCTAATAGTTTTAATATTAGCATGAAAGAAAAATCACGTAAGAAAATATATGTTAACTATCCCTCCCCCAACCAGTTTGAGACATTGTCCCCAATGTCAAAATATAGATGGGTAAAGTGAAGAATAAGTTACCTTAAATAGTAATTATTGAAAATAAAAATTCTAAAATAAATTAAACAAATATAGCCAAAATAAATGCAATTACAAGATAATGCTGATAGTTAAACTATAAGACAAGATGCTGAAAAAATATGCACAAATTCAAGTTACCATCTTCAACAATGCTTTTATCATTTATGAAAATTGATATCCTAAAAAGGATAAAGAGTTAGTAAGCGTAAGATGAGTAACAGGGTATGGGATACTTATAGGATTAAGCTTGTTGGGAAGTACATATGTACCCAGTTTATTCAAATTACTGCTGGATTTGGTTTAGGAACAAAAGCTTGCATTTTGTTGAGTAATTCTTCAACAATTGAGGCAGAGATTAAGGTCTGTCTTGCTGATTATGAGAGAAATTTCTCTTGCATAACTTAATCTATGAAAGATAGTAAACTTGTAAAAATTGTTAACATTTAACAATCTAATGGATTCTTGATGCATATTAAGTTAAGTGTGTAAACAATTTGAAAATTTTCACCTAATGTACCAAACCCTTATGGTAAGGCAATAAAGGCATTAGAATTGCAAAACATTTATAGCAAGTGTTGTTACATATTTAGAACTACTAATTTTCCCCCAATTGAGCACCTAGTGATCTACCTCAAAAGTGTAGGAATAATGCCCAAAACTTGGCTATCCCATACATAGTTTGTCGTTGCCATGCCTCCCACCAACGCCATGCTACCTCCCTTGTATGTCTATTGTGAAATACAAGAGTTTACAAATTTGTAACCCTTTATCACTCACAAGTGTACTATTAATTTCGTTGTGTGCAAAGATGAGGAAGGGTATCGTCCCAAGGGATAGTGTGATCCTACCAAGAAGTGAACATTGGTTACCTAAATTACTTGAACTATTAAAGTAAAAGTGACACATAAAACCTAAAACCAAATGAATGAATGAGTGGCTAAGGTGTAGAGGACAAGAGCAATAGGTCCCACTAGTGCCTAGTCAACTTTAAGGTAGGTACCTAAATAAAAACACGAGTTACAAAAAGAATTTAAACTAAAGAGGCTAAAGGGGAAAGGTTTTCTCTCTAGGAATCCACCAGATTACTTGCTATCCAAGTTAGTTACACCCTAAAACATTTACCCCCTTGTGTGGTGTAGAAACCTAAAACTCAAAAACTCACTTTCTCAAGTTAAGTCTTTGCTCACCTAGAATCAAGCAAAACATTTATCAATCTCATGATTAATCCTAGACGGGTTAAGCTATTTATCCTTTTTCAACACCTAATGGGATTGTAGATTATCTTTAATCAACCATACCTATTATATCCTATTCCAATTTTCCATCCCCCTTTTTTCTTTCTCGAGAAACAAAGTGGGACTAGTGAGTGTGTGGTGAGGCCAATCAATCACATAAGTATTGGGCTCAAGAATGGGAAACACAAGAGATAAACATCTATGAAAAAGCATCAAATAACCATTAGATATCAAGTAATAGAGGTTCCATCCTAGAAAGATGCAAAGATCTAATCAAAATCCATGTTTTCTTCCCATGTTAAACCAATAGACAAATAATCCATGAAAATACACAAATAAAGCATAGGAGAATAGGAAACCCAAGATGGATCTTAGTGGCCTAAGTCTCATTGGCTCTTATCTTCCTTCTTCAAGCTTCAAACCTCGCTTCCATGGTGGTTCTCACAAGAAGAGATCAAAAGAAAAGCATCCAAAGTTCCATATGGGCTCATTCTTTCCTCTTGCTCTTTATATCGAAGGGCTCTCTTCTTGGTTTGGTTAACTTTCCAACCCTAAAATGATAGAAATCCCTCATTTAAGGATAGCTTATCAGGTGGGAAGACACGGGGGACCAGCAAAAAATGACGTTTGGAGCAAAATAAGGGGATGACTGGTGACATGTCGCTAGTGAGTCGAGTTGGCGGCGATGCGTTAACGGATGAGAAAAAATGGCAGAATGCTCGTAACTTTGGCGACGCGTCACCAACGTTTTTCACTTCAGCTGGAATTCTTGCACGCCCAAATTCTGTCTCGCTCAATCCTACTCCAAACCATCACAACCACAAATGTACTCCCACCTATATAAAGCAAAGCAAAACAAGAAAAAACTAAGATAGAAATGAAGAAATGAAAAAACTTGGCGGTCAAATTTGCCAAAAAGTCAACCACTTTAACCACTAAATTATGTGCTTAACAAACTCCCCCAAACTTAAACCAAAGCTAGTCCTTAGTGTGCCTACCCTAGAAAAGAATAAAAACTAAACACCACAAAACATAAAAGCTACAATGTCAACCAATCATTACACTTGAACTTTGATGATCCACTAGCTTCACTTCAAAAGAAGAAATGGTGATTGAGAAAAAAAGAGCTTTGCTACTTAAGGTGGGACCTTGGAGGGGTCACACTCTCACCACTTATGCTCAATTTCTTCTGGAGGAATTATGCCATGTAACATTAAACTTATACTATGTTTCTTTCCATAGGCTTGCAAGAGGATTTAATCTCCCCTACCATATTCCTTTAAGGGAGTTGTATAAAATTCAAGGCTCAAATAATTTTTCCAAAGGTTGTAATGGGGCTAGGCTAGGAAAGGAAGAGGAACCGGATGAAGGCTTTCTAAGTGGAGCTAAAGAGGTGAGTAAGTTTAAACTAAGAGCTCTAAAAAGTGAATTGAACAAGTGTTCAACCCGAAGTCCACCAGCACAATACACCCCTTAACCAACTTAGAAGGCCCCCAATTTTTAAAAATACATTCTTCTTTTATTTCTTTCTCACTTTTTTAATAATAAATCTTCTTCATGTATGTCGCCATTTAGCAGGTGTACAAACAGAAACTCTGTTTATACCTAAGTTACTAACTCAATACAATCCAAGTTGATTTTTCTTAAATTTATTTATTTATTTATCATACTTATGTTTCATGCATCTTTTCGAGTAGTGATAAATTCTTGCCTTAGGATAAGACCCCAACCCACTTCGATACTACAAAACAGTGTAGTAGTTTTTTTTTTCAACAAGTAACAAAAACAAGGCCCCCCCAAACTTGTTCTTATTTCACAACCTCATTTAACCTAATGCATCCTTTTCTAAGGCCATGATTTACACTTACCACCTCAAGTGGAGGATAGGATACAAAGACAGTGAAAGCTCAAAGTATGGGTGAAACAAAGAAATAGGCACTTAGGTATAAAAGGGCTTACTAAAGGAAAGTATAATGGGGTTAGCCATTTGGGGAAGTAGTTCATCCTAAGAAACCAAATGAGTTTCAAATTTCATACAACTACTGTGGATTTGAACGGGTCCTCAGGCAAGTTCTAGATTGAAACATAGCATAAGTGTCTCAAGAAAGAACAGGTCCATAGCACAATAAGCCAATTCTCAAAACATCACATCAAATAGGTTCCACCAGAAGTTTCAAAACTAATTTTTCAAATTCACCAAAACTTCAATAGAGTAAAACTAGCAATCACATCCTTCCACATGCAACAATGGTTTCCATTGGGTCTTTAGAAAAAGAAAGAAAACAAAACAATCTACCTATATGCTACTACATGCATCCTAAATGATATGCAAGAAAAAAGAGAGCTACCAAGGATGAACTAAAGCAGGAACATACTAACAAAAAAAACCTAGGCTAATCCAAACAACGCACACTTTAAAGCAAATAATGAAAACATCAACAAAACTTAGCAGGCATGACTATCAAACAAGACCCCCTAAACTTAAACACAATCATTGTCCTCAATGGAAGAATGGAAAAGGGGCGGCCAAGAATCATACTTGGGGGGCAGGTTGCCCCACCCCCAACTAATCCTCACCCATGTCATCGTGGCCAGATGAGCCGCTAGCCAAAGGGAAAGACGATGGACCTTCAAATGAGTCATGGGGAGCACCAAAATATGGGTAGAATGGAGGGGGATGATTGGAAGGATGTTGTGTTTACCATGGGTACGCTGATGGATGGAAGTGGGGAGGTATGGGATGGAATGGGGGTACTCCTAAGGTAAGGTCTGTTGGTACTGCTGTCGCCGATGGCCCCAGCAAACTTGATTGGAGAGAGATTCTTGATTTCCAGCGATAAGGGCTATGCCTTCACGCATCTCTCTCACAAAGGATGTGAAGCTACCACCAATTGACTCAAACTAGGTTACCGATTCATTGTGTTGCTGCTTCATTAGGATGTACATCTTGTTCAGCGCCATAGCTAAGGAAGCTGGAGTGGCAGTGGCTGGGTCGATTAGCTGCTCATATGTTCCCTATTGCTTATCCCATCCTAGTTATTGCTTTGGATAATGCTCTTGTTCTTCTTCTTCCTTTTGGTTTTGCGTTGGCTCATGTGCATGCTTTTCCTCCTCTTCTTCTGAAGTTGCTTCCTGAATGCCCACCGACGCTCAACCTAGCTTATCCACTGAAATAGGCATCATGACCAAAGACACTTGTAGAGGATCTTCCAAGTCAACCTTGGCCCTCGACATCATGGTCGTAATCAATTACGGGAATGGTAGATTCCCCCGCTTTGACTTTAGAGCATGAACCATATTCTAAAAGATGAAGCGTCCTACATTTACCCGAAAATCACATATAATGCAGTACAGAACGTCCAAACGGTCTGGGTGACCTCCCGAAGGTGAGTTGTCAAGATGAGGCGGGAGGAGATGAAGTAATTCCATGCCCTCATCTCAGGAGGAAGAGCTGAAGAACTGAAGTACAGCTTTTTGTTCGCATCATCCTTATTCCTTGTCCAGTCAATGGGGTGCCCGCATATATTTGAGCCATCTGATCAAGCAAGGCTTTTTTGAATGATCCTTTGGCGGGTTGATCTGAAGGAAGTCGTTACTTGTTGTATCATCATAATGCACGCTGCGGGTCCTCACCTAACAGAATTTTTGTCGGTGATCCAGATAGTACACCCCTATGAGGTTGGCATAGAATTCTGTAACCAAAGTTTTGGGCACCTTCTCCCGAGGGTAGGCAACCTAGTGATGTCATCCTTTCCTTTCCATCACGCACAAAATGCCCTCGTTCTCCTTTCTGGAGAAGTCAAAGCCTTGCTCAGGTGTGAATTTACGGTTCACAAAATCGTCAAAGTAGTTGCACACCCGAACAGAGACGAAATGGTTCTTGTTATAAGGAGCTTCTTGAGGCTAATCTTCACGGACCCTTTTGCCTTTTCCTTTTTCTTTAAGAGAGTGAACTAGCACAGACTTGCGAGGCATGTTTCCTACAAAGCCACGCAAAGAATTTAATGCCAAATTTCTTCACATGAAAACAAGAATTCATAAACAAGGATACAAACTTCAAATTGGAGAAATACATAAGAAAGACTCATGCAAGGTAGATGTGTTTCACCATCCAGTTCATGTTTACTGCATAGCATTTTCGAGCACTCTATGACAATTTTTCTAAGTGTGATGAAGCAAGAATAAGTTGAAAGGGAGCATATATACATTACATACTGGCTAATCGAGCAATTAGATGTGAACAACAAAGCCTAGACACAAAATTATGTGCCCATGAACATACTATCACAAGAATCCCCGAAATAATTCATAACATAAATTTTCCCTTACTTCAAATGGAAATCATGCTTCTGGGAACAAATCAACGATACAAACTTGTAACATGCTATACCAAGATGCAACCCAAACAAAGAATTGAGATGAACAAGAAGCACATGAGGCCACATTGTCGCGCAAAGTACCTAAGACAATACTTGAGCGATGTGTTTTCAGAAATGTTCAAGAGTCAAATTCAAGCAATGTAGAGCAAATTAGGATGAATTCCAACTTAACCCACTCCTAATTCATGTGAATAAAACTCTTGGAGTCCATAAACCAACAAGAATAAGCATCATTACGAAATTGCCATGAAAATTTGGTGGCTTTATTTGTGGGCAATTTTCTAACTATGATTCTCAAGCCAAATCCATAACCCAAGCCATAAAATACTCACAATACATAAATATACTCAAGTTAAAACAAAAACAAGCAAGAAATCCATAAAACCAAAGCCCAATCAAACAAACTCACAGCCCCCGCAAGTAAGCATGATTTGCACACAATCAACCAACAAAAGAACAAGAGAAGAAGGAGAATGACTTACTTGTTTCGGATTTGAAAGGAAAATCAACAAGAAAATTGAACCGTGAGGCTTACGGAAGGGCTAGGGTTTGAAACTTGAGAGGTTTTTTTAGGGTAGGGGTGAGATTAAAGGTAACGAGAGGTGAAAAAAGACGGGTTAAAAACAACAGTTTCTACAATCAGCAATACGTCGCCACTGAGGTCAAATTGTTGGCGACGCGTTGCCAATGTTGGGAATGCACTATCATTTTTTTTTCATGTGGCGACGTGTCGCCAACGTCACTAGCATCGAAGATGCGTGGCCGATATGCGGGAGCACTCCTTTAAGTTTCATCTGTTTTACAAATTTAGCCCTAAGCTTCTACACTTACTTACTTAAACCTTGACTTATATAAGAGTTACATTTCCCAATGTTGAGCTTATATCGTCTATCGCATCTTTTCTCCTACGTTTGGCTCTTCCAACCTTTCATAAAAACACCAAAACACAAAATAAACATGAAGTAACAAGGAAATACAAACAAATCACAAAAAAAACTCATGAAATGAAAAGAAAAGGAATTGGAATCGGGTTGCCTCTCGACTAGTGCTTGATTTTATGCCTCTAGCTAGGTACCTTTGAATACACCTTCAAGGGGCGGGTTCAGCCAAGATTAATTGGCCAATGTGACAGAGTTCATCATTATAATAAGCCTTCACTTGTTGTCCATTGAATTGAATTGTGGATCCATCTTGGCCCTTGAGCTCCATTACTCCATATGGCATCACCTTAACCACCTCGAACAGGCCAGACCACTTGGACTTCAACTTTCCCGGAAAAAGTCTCAACCTTGAACTAAAAAGCAACACCTTTTGACCCGGATGGAAATCCGTTTTCACAAGCATCTTATCATGCCAAAGCTTCGTTCGCTTCTTGTAAATCCTTGCATTCTCATAAGCATCAAGGTGGATTTCATCCAACTCATCTAATTGGAGGGCTCTCTTTTCTTGGCTACTCTTCAAATCAAAATTCATCTTTTTCACTGCCCAATATGACTTGTGCTTCAATTCCACCCGTAAGTGGCAAGCCTTCCCAAACACAAGTTGATACGGAGACATTCCAATTGGTGTCTTGAATGCCAATCGATATGCCTAGAGTGCATCACTAAAATTTTGTGACCAATCTTTTCGGTTAATGCCTACCGTTTTCTCCAATATTTTCTTGATCTCCTGGTTTGAAATTTTGGCTTGGCCATTCATTTGTGGATGATAGGGGAGAGACACTTTATGCCACACACCATACTTCACCAAAGCTTGAGCCAAAGTCTTGTTGAAGAAGTGTGATCCTCGTCAGAGATAATAGCTTGAGGTATTCCAAATCTTGCAAAAATGTTCCTTTGAAGAAACTTGACAACCACATTAGCATCATAAGAATGGGTGGCAATTGCCTCCACCCCATTTAGAGACATAATCAACCGCAAGAAAGATATAATGATTGCCAAAAAAGGGAGGAAAAAGACCCATAAAATTTATACCCCATAAATCAAACAATTTTATCTCAAGAATATTTTGCAATGGCATTTCATCTTTTCTAGAAATATTTCCCAACCGTTGGCATCTATCAGATATTAGCACAAAGGTATATGTATCCTTAAATAAAGATGGCAAAAAATAACCGGTTTGCAATACCTGACTTGCTGTCTTGGAGGCTCTAAAGTGACCACCACATGGTGAGGAGTGACAATGGTGGAAAATCTCTTTGGCTTCATTATGTGATATGCATCTCCTTATAATTTGATTGGTGCACCGGTGAAAGAGAAAAGGTTCATCCTAAAGATAATGTTTAACGTTGGCATGAAACTTCTTCTTTTCTTGGTTAGACAAATTTGGAGGCAGAACTCCACAAGCTAGATAATTTACATAATCCGCATACCATGGCAATTTATCTTCCACTTTGAATAGACTTTCATCTAAGAAGTGCTCTTGAATAGGTCTTTCTAAAAGTTGCTTTTGGCCTTCCAATCTAGATAAGTTGTTGGCCACAGGGTTCTCACATCCTTCTTGCCCTTTACCTCCAAATCAAACTCTTGTAGCAAGAGAATCCATGCTATAAGTCTTGGTTTGACGTCCTCCTTGGTAAACAAATATCTAATTGCTGCATGATTGGTGTGAACCACAACTTTAGAACCCACAATGTAAGACCGAAACTTGTCTACCATAAAGACCATCGTCAAGAGCTCCTTCTCCGTTGTGGTATGATTTTGTTGAGCTCTATCCAAGGTCTTGCTAGAATAATAGATACCTCGAAATATCTTGTCCTTCTTTTGACCAAGTACCGCTCCCACAATGAATTCTCTAGCATCACACATGATTTCAAATGGCTCCTCCCAATTAGGTGCTACCACCACTGGCACGCTCACTAATTTTTCCTCCAAGATCTTGAATGCTTCCAAGAAACTTTCATCAAACTAAAATGACACATCCTTTTCAAGCAAGTTGCACCAGGGATTAGCAATCTTAGAAAAATCCTTAATAGATCTCTGGTAGAAATCGGTATGCCATAAGAAGCTTCAAACCCTTTTCACGTTGTAGGGTGGTGGCAATTTTTCGATGGCCACAATCTTGGCTCTATCCACCTCCATGCCCTCACAAGAAATTTTGTGTCCAAGCACTATACTAGGGCTAACCATGAAATGACACTTTTCCCAATTCAAAGCCAAGTTGGTTTTTTGCCATCTTTTTAAGGCAAGAGCTAGATTATCCAAACATGCATCAAAAGAATCACCAAAGATCGAGAAGTCATCCATAAATACCTCCATGCATTTTTCCACCATGTTAAAAAATGTGGCCATCATACATTGTTAAAAGGTTGTCGACGCATTGCAAAGTCGGAATGGCATTCTTCGAAAGGCATATATACCCTAAGGACTAGTAAAAGGAGTTTTTTCTTAATCCTCCGATGTTATAGCAATTTGGCTATACCCCGAATACCCATCCAAGAAACAATAAACTCATGCCCCGTTAATATATTCAATATTTGATCGATAAAAGGGAGAGGGAAGTGATCTTTTCGGGTAGCCTTGTTGAGCTTCCTATAATCGAAACAAACCCTCCATTTAGTGACTAACCAAGTAAAAATCCATTCATTGTTGTTATTGCCCACTACGGTTGTTCCCTCATTTTAGGCACCACTTACACCAGGCTTACCCATTGGGAATCCAAGATTTGATAGGTAATCCCGGCATTGAGCAACTTCACAATCTCTTCCTTCACTACCTCATTCATCTTGGGATTTAACCTCCTTTGAGCTTTAATGGAAGGCTTATAGTCATCTTTCATAAGAATCTTATGCATGCAAATTCCCGGGCTACTTATCTTTATGTTGGAGATGGACCAAACTATTGCCCCTTTATGCTCCCTCAATACTTGAATCAATTTTTCTTCCTCCAAAGTAGTCAATGTAGAAGAAATAATCACCGGAAAGGGCCTTTTATGGCCAAGATAGACATACTTAAGATCTTTCAGTAATGGCTTCAACTCCAACTTAGGCTCATCCTTGAGATCACAAGATAAAAGTTGCTTTAAACCTCTCCTTTTAGCTTGCATCTTCCCACAAAAATCAAGGGTTGCCAAGGTGCTCATCATTTCATAGTCTTCCTTATCATATGGATTCATACAAACAAATGCCCTTCCAAGTGAGTCTTCCATAAGCAATAAATCCCTTATCTTTTTAATGGAAGAATTGATCACATCAACCATAAAACACTTGGACATCTCATCATCAATAGATTTCATGGCTTGAGCAAGATTGAAAGTAATTTCCTCATTATTAGCCCTCAAAGTGAGATTACCTTTTTCTACATCTATCACGGCCTTTTTGGTAGCGAGGAATGGTCTCCCAAGTATGATTGGCATGTTTTGATCTTCTTCCATATCCAACACCACAAAGTCTAACAGGAATTTAAACTTGCCAACCTTAACCAAAACATCCTCCAAAATACCTTTTGGAAAAGTGAAGGATCTATCTGCCAATTGGAGACAAATCAATGAAAACTTCACCTCTCCAAGACTGAGGCTCCTGTAAATAGACAATTGCATCAAGTTAATACTAGCTCTAAGATCACATAAAGCCTTGTCACAATGGAAAGACCCAATGTCCAAAGGAATAATGAAACTCCCCGAGTCCTTAAGTTTTTTAGGCATTTTTTGTTGAATAATGGCACTTACTTCTTCCTTTACCAAAATGAGTTCATTGTCAAGGAACTTCCTTTTTTTAGCGATCAACTCCTTGAGGAAGTTGGCATATGAAGGCATTTGATTTATTGCTTCCAAGAAGGGAATGTTGATCTCCAATTTTTTTTTTAATATTTCAAGAAACCTCTTAAATTGAGCATCTTCCTTCTTGGGCTTGAACCTTTGAGGGTATAGGAGAGTAGGAGAATGCTTTAATGCTTCCTTTCGCATGGGTGCATTTCTTCCCTCACCCTTTGAATGGGCTTTCTCATTACTTGATGGTAACACTTGAACATCTTCAACACTTTCCGGTAGGGTGGGCCCTTAAGGAGGATAATCTTCTTGAGTAGGTGGCTCATTGGTTGTGTCACCACATTCCTCATACTTCTTAGAGTTATAGCTTGACACGACTCCCTTGGATTAACATCTGTATCACTAGGTATAAACTTCCCCTTTTAGAGTTGTCACATGGAAGTAGCTAGTTGACCCATTTGTGTTTCCAAATTTTTAATTGATGCATGGATATTAGCTTGCATTGTCTTCATCTTTTCTTCCAATGAATAAATCTTTTTGTTTTGTCCACTAGCCATCCCCTTCACTTCATGCATGAACTTTCCCATCATTCCCTTCATAAAGTCCTTCAAAAAGACATCCAATTCATTAGAGATCTCACCTTATGGTTGCATAGCACCTTTTGGATTTGAGAAGTTGAACCCTTTGTGTTTACGATTCCTTGGGAAAAAGTTTCCTCCTTCTTGCTTGGGTAGATAAGGATTCTGATACCCCACAAAATTCACATCTTCTACTTCTTCCACATCCTCACTAACCATAGCTTGTTGCATCTTCATCCTATCCTTGTCAACCTCATACAAACCACTCCCTTTTTTTAGAGCTCATTTTTTTCACTAATCCCAAGGCTCTTAGCCATGTTGCTTAAAAATTCAAAGCATTCCTCCACATCTTTCAATAATAAGAAGCCACTGGCGGCGGTAACAACTTGTAATCGAGTATTTAAACTCAACCCATTATAAAAAAGATGAAGTTGGTGAGCTTGATCAATATCTTGAGTCCGGACCCTCTTCACCATCATTTTGAAGCGTACCCAAGCCTTCATAAGTGACTCCCATTCATTTTGTCTAAAAGCCAACAACTCATTCTTAAGCTCAAAGACTTTTTGAGAAGAAAAGAATCTCTGAATGAATGCATCATATAACTCTTACCATGTATGAATTGAGGTAGGCTCCAAATTCTAAAACCATTCCCCATTCCATAGCTTCATCCATAAGAGAAAAAGAGAAGAGTCTCATCCTTTTAGCATTCTCACTTACTCCCTCCAATTTAAAAGTATCACACAAGCGAACAAACCTCTTGATGTGGTTGTTCAGATCTTCATCGAGAGCGCCTCCAAATGGATGTGCCTCCACCAATTGGTGAACATGGCTAAGGATCATGAAGGCTCGACTTAGAAATGGCACTAGTCTTATCAAGTTGTCATGATCCTCCACTCGTTGAGGATGAAAGTAGTCAAGCACCAGTCTACCTCTCTTTCTTGCATGATTCCTATTCACCCCACCATGACCATTGTCCATAACTTCTTCATCACCATTGTGGTCCATGGCATTGACATGCCTCTCCCTTCCTAAGTTCCTCATGCTGTCCCCTTGATTTCCCTCCATATTGACAAAATTGAAAGCATTCGAGTCTTCTTCTTTAACAACTTTTCTCTTCAAACAAAGTTTCTTTAAGCTCATCTCGATCTCCAGATCAAAGGGTATAAAATGAGAGCAAGAGCTTCTGGTCATGCACTATAAAAACCAGCATTGTAAAAGCAACAAAAATCTAAATGCAAGAAAAAGAACAAGTAGGCTAGAATAACCAACAACTAAATATTCAAGGTGAAAAAAAATCAAATCACTATCCTCGGTAACAGTGCCAAAAACTTTGTTGTGAAATACAAGAGTTTACAAATTTATAACCCTTTATCACTCACAAGCATATGATTAATTTCGTTATGTGCAAAGATGAGGAAGGGTATCGTCCCAAGGGATAGTGTGATCCTACCAAGAAGTGAGCATTGGTTACCTAAATTACTTGAACTATTAAAGTAAAAGTGACATATAAAGCCTAAAACCAAATGAATGAATGAGTGGCTAAGGTGTAAAGGACAAGAAAAATAGGTCCCACTAGTGCCTTGTCAACTCTAAGGTAGGTAGCTAAATAAAAACATGAGTTACTAAAGGAATTTATACTGAAGAGGTTAAAGGGGAAATGTTTTCTCTTTAGGAATTCCACCCGAGTACTTGCTATCCAAGTTAGTTGCACCCTAAAACACTTACCCTTTTGTGTGGTGTAGAGACCTAAAACTCAAAAACTCACTTTCTTAAGTTAAGTCTTTGCTCACCTAGAATCAAACAAAACATTTCTCAATCTCATGATTAATCCTAGATGGGTTAAGCTATTTATCCTTTTTCAACACGTAATGGGATTGTAGATTATCTTTAATCAACCATACCCATTATATCTTATTCTGATTTTCCATCCCCCTTTTTTCTCTCTCAAGAAACTAAGTGGGACTAGTGAGTGTGTGGAGAGGCCAATCAATCACACAAGTATTAGGCTCAAGAATAGGAAACACGAGATAAACATCCATGAAAGAGCATCAAATAACCTTTAGATATCAAGTAATAGAGGTTCATCCTAGAGAGATACAAAGATCTACTCAAAATCCATGCTTTCTTCCCATGTATGAAAATACACAAATAAAGCAGAGGAGAACAGGAAAGCCAAGATGGATCTTAGTGGCCTAAGTCTCGTTGGCTCCTAATTTCCTTCTTCAAGCTTCAAACCCCGCTCCCATGATGGTTCTCACAAGAAGAGATTAAAAGAAGAGCATCCAAAGTTCCATATAGGCTCCTCTTTTCCTCTTGATATTTATACCCAAGGGCTCTCATCTTGGTTTGGTTAACTTTCCAACCCTAAAAGGATAGAAACCCCTCATTCAAGGACAGCTCATCAGGTAGGAAGACACAGGGGACTAGCAAAAAATGAGGTTTGGGATGAAACAGGGGGATGACTGGTGACGCGTCACCAATGAGTCGAGTTGGTGGCAACCCGTTGCCGGATGAGAAAAAATGGCAGAGCGTTCGTAACTTTGGTGATGTGTCACCAACGTTTCTCACTTCAGCTGGAATTCTTGCATGCCCAAATTCTGTCTCGCTGGATCCTGCTCCAAACTGTCACGATCGCAATGTACTCCCACCTGTATGAAGCAAAGCAAAGCAAGAAAAACTAAGACAGAAAGGAAGAAATGAAAGAAATTGGTGATCAAAGTTGCCAAAAAGTCAACCACTTTAACCATTAAATTATGCGCTTAACAATGCCAAATGTAATCTTTTCTCAGTTAGAACTCTACCAAGGTGGTTTGTTGCTCTCAGGAACTCTTCATATTTTTCAAGGAAAGATCCATAAAATACACATATTTTAGAATCTACGAGTTGAGATTCTCTCTATTTCTATCCATAACCCTAAGGAAAATAAAGAAAAACTTACATTTATAGAAATGAAATGATAATGCAGTGATAACACCAACATGAGTAGGTCAGTTACTGTTGAAAAAAAATAAAATTTTGAAAAATAATGGTGCGCACACCTTATATGAGTTAGGGATCAGCTTCCCATCTAGTTTTGGTATAAATTGATGAATAGAGTCTTTTAAAGTCAGATTCCCAAAACTATAATACTCATGTTCTTACAAAAAAAATTTCATAAATCAAAAAGTTTACGTTACACTAATCTAGAAGAATGTGCTGCAAGAGTTGATAGGATATTGTCAAGGAACTCCTCACTCAGCTCATTCTTGATGACTTGTATTTTTATCTTTGCAATTTGTAAATACCATCCCTAAAGAATGAAATCTAGAATCACAATTCCATTGACCACATTTGTAACATACTTGCAACTTTTACACTTGTCGCTTTTTGGTATAAGAGCTTTTGCTTGATACAAGCTTGTGAGACACAAATATATTTCAGATTTTACTAACTAAATGGACCTTGGATTTGATTAGCCAAAGTACATATTTTAGAATGCCTTTGTTCATCAAAATTCTTAGTCTTTCATATCTTGTTTGATAAATCCTTTTAAGAATATTTAAAGGGAAAAAGGGAAAGCATTTTCACAAATTAAAAAAAGAATAGACTCCATTTTGAGAAGAAATTGATAGAAAGATATATTAGTTGTTATGAGAAACTAAATGACCAACTTAAGAGCAATGAAGTACTGTAGCCACCATTTAGCGTGGTAAAAAAAGATTAAGAAAACTGTCTAAAAAGAAGAAAAAGCATACTGACATTTAGTTACCATGATTATTTTGTGGATCACTCGGATGAACAACTTTTTTCTGCAAATTTTGAGATTTTGATTCTCTAGAAATTGTTTAACTCTTTTTCTATTTACTTTAAACGCATTATCATTTTCATAATTTTCAATGTCAGTAGTCCCATAAGGATATACATATTTCATAATAAAAGGCCTAATCCATCCTAATTTCAATTTTTTTTAGGAAATATGTGAAGTCAAGAGTTTTAAAGAAAAACTTTTGGTCCAACCTCAATTGCTTTTCTTAAGATTGTTTTGTCACGAAAAGCTTTTGTTCTAGCATTATATATTTTTGAGTTCTTACATGCATCATTTCTCAACTCATCAAGCTCACTTATTTGCAACTTGTGCAATACACCAACATCATCAAGATTTTAACTGAGTCCATAGATACATTTGAGAGAATTTAAGAAAGTTTGTCATATTTATAACAACCTAAATTATAGCAAAAACACCATTAGACTTAAGCTTTTTTTTTCTTTAAATGAGAAAGTTAAAATATGGCTATAATATCTTAGGTTAGGATCCATTAATTTGTGGGATGATTTGCAACAATAAATTTTGAAATTTTTTTTTGCTTTCTCATAGAACAAATCTTTTTAAAATACAAATCACCACTTTCTCATAAAAACCAGGAGAAACTTTTTTCTAGTGTTGCGATAGATATAAAGATTTACTTAAAACTTACCCACATCATGGTTTTGAAACATTAAGAATAGTCTCACATTTTTATAAAGGTCTAACGCTTAGAGAAACATGATTGGTAGAACTGATGTGTAATGGAATATTTGAGAGTAAAGATCTTGAACAGGCAATGAATTACCTGGACATACTAGTACAAAATGCATAGACTTAGGACATTACCGGCACCAATGATGCCCCAAGTAAAACTCATTCCCTTACATCTAATGGAGACATCTACCATCTTAAGGAAAATAATGAACTTCATGCAAAATTCGTATATTTAGTGAGAAAGGTTGAGACACAAAAAATGAAAATACCTAGTGACATGAAATCTATTGAAGAAGTTATTTGTCATATTCATGAGACAATGGTCATTCCATCAACAATAGTCGAACAGTCGAACCTTGCATTCTTTCAAAGAATGCCTCCATGAACAAGTCAATGCTTTAAGCAACTTTAAGACATCAACCTAAAATCCATACTCACAAACTTAATCCTGGTTGGAGGAATCATCCAACTTCAGTTGGAGGAGTAATAATTATGCTCAACCGTCACAACCACTTTCCCACACTCATTAGAATGTTCAGCATTCTCAAGGGTATGCACCTTATGTTCATCCTGTAATTAGGAAAAATCTTGAAGACAAATTAAATTCACTCATTAAGAAACAAGAGTCTATCAATACTTAAACAAGTCAAACCATGGCAAATTTGAGAAATAATCTTGTAAAATTTGCTTATGCACTAAACATTCAGGAGAAATGGCAATTTCCTTCGTTATTGCAACTGAGTCCCAAAGTTTAATCCATGGTCAAGTGAAATCAATCATTACCCTCCGTAATGGTAAGCTTATTGAAAAATTCATTCATGATCCTACTGAAGTAGACGTCGAGTCAAATTCTAAGAGTGAAAATGGGTTTGAACCTATACCATGCAAAGAGCAAATTGAATCTCCACTTATACCTGAATTTCCTTAGCATTGATTGTTCTCAAAATGGTGAATCATGATCCAAAAATTCTTGATATTTTCAAATAGAAAATGATCAATGTTTTGTTGTTGGATGCTATTAAATAGTAACCTTTTTATGCAAAATGTTTAAAGAATTTGTACACAGTTAAAAGAAAACTAAATTTGAAAAATGAGACCTTAGTAGAGCAGGTGTTGTTCTTTAGAATAATATTGCTTTGAAATTCAAGAATCTTTGTTGCCCTACAATTTTATATTATATTAGGGCACATAAAATTAAGCAAGTATTACTTGATCTTGGGCTTAGCATAAACTTGCTCCCATATTTAGTTTATCAAAAAATTAATTTGCATAAGTTAAAGCCAATCTCTGTAACTCTTTTATTTGCTGATATATTAGTGAAGTTGCCTAAAGGGATAGTTGAAGATATGTTAGTCCAAGTTGGCAGATTTATATTTCCTGTAAATTTTATTGTTTTGGATACGGCACAAGTAGAAATAAAAAAAAAATCAATAGCTATTATTTTAAGATGTCCATTTTTATCAATCTCTAATGCTTTGATTAATTGCAGGAATGAGCTAATAAAACTGTCATTTGAAAATATGACATTGGGCTAAATGTTTCCAACTTGCTTAAGCAAATACATGAAAGGAAAGATGAAAATGAGAAAGTTGATATTATTGTGGAAAATTATATCCAAGAAGGAAGTATTTCTAATTCTTTGAAAAATTCTTTATTTAATTCATTTGAATGTAGTATGCAAATAGATCAAGATACCTTTAACATATGTGCATTGCTTGATTCTTCACATATAGAACGAATCACATGTTGGAAACCAAAAGTTGAAAAGTTGAGATAACTCAAAGATGAAGAACAAAACAAAATAACCACTACAAAATTAAAGGTTCTACCCAAAGAATTGAAGCATGCACTCATTGGAGAAGATTCTTCTTATTAGGTGGTAATTTCATCTATTCTCACATTTAAGCAGGAAGGTAAGTTGATTGAGTTACCTAAGAAGCATAAAAATGTAATTAGGTAGATATTAAGGGACCTAAAGGGCATTAATCCTTTAATTTGTACGCATAGAATAAACTAGAAGTATAATTCTAAATCATGTCAATAACCTCAAATGAGACTCAATCCATAAATCAAAGAGATAGTAAGATCCAAAGTTTTTAAATTACTTGATATAGGAATTATCTTCCCTATTTTTTGATAGCAAATGGGTCAATCAAACCCAAGAAGTGCCAAAAAAGTTTGACATTATGGTGGTAATAAATAAACAAGGTAAGTCTCTACCAACTCAAGCTTTATCTAGTTTAAGAATGTACAAATTGAATCTTGCCATTAGGAATGATCATTTTCCCATACCTTTCTTTGATGAAATTTTAAAAAGAGTAGTTTGATATCTTTTTTTTTTTTTTTTGCTTTCTTTTTGGCTACTCAGTTTATTATGAAATTTTAGTAGTTTTTAAAGACCATGAAAAAACCACATGCATATGTCCTTTTGGAACCTTTGCATTTAGATGCATGCCTTTTAGATTATGCAATGCCTAGGAAATATTTCAAAGATGTACGTTGTGTATTTTCAGTGACATAATTGAAAAATATATCAAAATTTTCATGGATAATTTAATAGCATTTGGAAGTTCCTTTGATAATTGCCTTGAAAACTTAGAAAAGGTTTTCAAAAGATGTGAAAAAAGGCCTAGTACTAAATTAAGAAAAATGTCATTATATGGTCACTTTTAGAATTATTTTGGGTCATATTGTATCTTCCAAGAGAATTAAAGTTGATAAATTAAAGGCAGAGCTCATTGCTCTGTCTTCAACCAAAAACAGTTAGGGGAAGTTTGCTATTTTGTTAGGACATGTAAGATTTTACAAAAGATTTACTAAAAGGTTTAGTGCAATATCAAGACCTCTCTATAGCCTATTTGTAAAAGATACTTCATTTGAAATGTCTAAAGAATATCAAAATTCTTTTGATAAGTTAATTAGCCTGCTAACATCCTCTCCGATCATGCAACCCTTTGACTAGTCCTTACCTTTTAAAGTAATATATGATGCTAGTGATTATGCAATTAGTACTATTCTAGGACAAAGAAACAAAGGTAAACCTTATGTAATTAATTATGCAAGTTGAACTTTGAACAATGCACCAATAAATTATACAATAATTGAAAAAGAACTACTTACAGTAATATTTTTATTAGATAAATTTTTCTCTAATCTAATTAGTTTAACAACTATTGTTTACATGACCATTCTATTGTTAGATATTTCAAGTCAAAACAAAATGTTAAATCAAGATTGATATGCTGGTTCTTATTACTTCAAGAAGTCAATATTTGTGATCAAAGATAAAAACGCACCAAAAAATGTTGTTACTGAACGTTTGTCAAGGTTGACAATGGATCCGTCAATTGAGGCCACACCCATAAATAATTGTTTTCCTGATGAATTTTTATTTTTTGTCACTACCGTACATTGGTTTGCTAATATTGTCAATTTTTTGATGACTGCACATATGCCAACCCAAAAGAGTTCTTGAGATAAGAAGATGTAAGTACATGAGATGAAAATTTTTTACTAGGATGCCCATTATCCATTCAAGGATTGCCTTGATTAGATATTCCAGAGATGTATGTAAAAGCTTCGTTGAATTTTTTTCATTAAAAGGTATGCGGGAGGTATTTTTTGTCAAAGTAAACAGCTGTAATGATTTTACAATTTGGATTTTACTGGCCCTCCTTGTTCAAAGAAGCACATGCATTCTGCAAAATTTGTGAAAATTGTTAGAAACTGGGATCCATTTCAAAAAGAAACATGATGCCTTTGAATCCTATTATTGTTATTGAATTTTTTGATTGTTGGGGAATAGATTTCATGAGACAATTTCTACCATCATTTGGATTCATGTGCATTTTAGTTGCAGTAGATTATGTTTCAAAATGGGTAAACTCAATCCCTTGTCAAAATAATGATAATAAAATTGTGGTCAAATTTTTTAAGAAAAATATTTTGAGTCAATTTCAAATTACTCGAGCCAAAATAAGCGATGAGGGGACCCATTTTTGTAATAGACTATTTAAATCTTTGTTGAATAAATACAGTAATACACATAAGGTTGTCACCCCTTATTATTCATAAACAAGTGGATAAGTAGAACTAGTAAATAGGGAGACAAAACAAATCCTTGAGAAAAAGGCAACCCAAATCAGAATGATTGGTTTTTAAAACTAACCAATGAACTTTGAGCTTATGGCACTGCCTTTTAAGACGTCAATGGGTATGTCTCCCTATAGGTTAGTTTATGAAAAATGTTATTATTTGCTTGTGGAATTTGAACATAAAACTTATTGGGCTATTAAAGCTTTCAATTCAAATATTGACAACACTGGTGTGTTGTATAGGTTACTTATAAGTGATTTTAAGGGGTTGAGAAATGATGCATATGAGAACTTGAAAATATATAAAGCTAGAACCAAAGTTTTTTATAACAAAAAAATCTTACGAAAAATAATTGAGGTTAGTCAAAAGGTTTTACTTTATAATTTTCAATTTCACATACTTTCTAGAAAATTGAGATCTAGATGAAGTGGTTTTTTTATTGTTAAACATGTCTATCCTTATGAGGCAATTGATATTGAAAATCCTAGAATTGATAATCTATTTAAAGTAAATGGATAAAGAGTTAAACCATTTTCTAGACAAACAAGATTTGCATGAAGAGGTTGTTCATCTAAGCGATCCCCAAAATGATCATGATAAGTGAATGTCAATATGTTTTTTCTTATTTTTCAATAGTTTTCTTTTTCTTTTTTTTCTTTTTTTTTTTCTCTTTTTTACTTTTCTCGATCAAGTGGTGGATATGGTACTCCATGACTCTCAAGTTAGTCATTTCAATTTTCATTATATCTGATTCCTCTTTTCTTTCTCTTCCCTCCTCTCTCTCTTACTCTCTATCACACACACACACAAAATTTCTTTTCAAAATGGATTATGTTCTTTTTTATTTGCAAAAATACTTTTCCTCTCTCCCTATAAATGTCCTTAAAATGATATATCAAGAGAGATGTGAAAGACTAAGAGTTTTGATAAATAAGTTATACCTAAAAATGTGTGTTGGTTAATCATATCCAAGGTTCATTTAGCTAGTAAAATCCTAGATGCATTTGTGTCACATGTATTTAACTTAGGAAAGAGCTCTTATGCCAAAAAGTGAATAGCAAAAACGTTACAGGTCAATAACAAATGTGGTCGATGGAATTGTGATTCTAGATGTTGTTGTTTATAAATGGTATTCACAAATCAAGAAGATAAAATACAATTCTTTAAGACTAGGCTGAGTTAGGAGTCTTGTTTTTTTTAAAGGTAAGAAAAATTTATTAATAAAAGAAAACGTATAAAAAGCTCTAGCCAAGAACTAGAGCAAATGAAAGCCCAAATTTAGAAAAGCAACGTACCCAAATTTTGTAAGAAGTCCTTATGATATCTTATTAACTCTTGAGACGCACTCTTTTGGATTAGTGCAATGTGAACTTCTTGATTTATGAAAACATTATAGCCTTGGAAATCTAACATTGAAAGATACTGTTTGCTAATTTATACAAAAACTGGATGGGAAGTCAATTCTAACTCATAGGAGGCGTTAAAGCCATTGCTGAACATAATAACTAAAGGTAGATGTAAGCCATAATCATAACTACTTACATGCATGCCATTATTTTTGAAATTTTCATTTGCTTCTAACAATAGCCAACTCACTCATATAGGTGTCATGATTGCAATTTTTTTTGTCTCTATAAATACAACTCTTTGTTTTCATTTTTCACAGGGTTAAGGATAGAAATTAAGAGAACCTCAACTCACAGATTCCAAAATATGTGTATTTTGTAGATATTTTCCTGAAAAGGATGAAGAATTCCAAAGAGCAGTAAACCATCTTGGTAGAGTTGTCACTAATAGAAAAATATATTTGGTATATAAGGTAGGTAGCGTTGGGTTGATGGCAGGTATAGCAACACCAACGTATATAGAGGGTAGCCAAGTTTTGGGTATTGTTCTTCCACCATTATGGTAGGTCATTGGGTACACAATTTGGGAAGAGTTAGTGGGTTCAAATATGCAAGAGTGTTTGTTGCAAATGCTTTGTAATTTTGATGCCTTTATTGCCTTACCAAGAAGTTTTGATACCTTTGGGAGAAATTTTTCAAATTGTTTCTGTGGCCCAACTTAATATGCACTTGAAATCCATTGGACTATTGAATGTTAATGATTTCTTTTTAGTTTTGTTATCATTCATAGATCAAAATGTGCAAGATAAAATTCTCTCAAAATTTGAAAGGCTGATCTTAACCTCTGCATCAACTGCTGAATGATTGCACAATAAAATGCAATCTTTATTCCTAAACCATATCCAACAGTAGTTTAGATAAATTGGGTGCAATAGTCCTTTCCAACAAGCTTCATCCCATAAGTATCCCTTACCCTATTGGTCATTTTAGTTTTTTTAAATCTTTATCTTTTATAGGATGCCAATCTTCATAAGTGATAAAAGCACTGTTGAAAATAACAACTTGGACTTGTGGGTATATTTTCAGCATATTGTCTTCTAGTTTTACCATCAACATTACCTTGTCATTGCATTTAGTTTGGTTTTTTTTGTTTACTTTATTTCAAGATTTTTATTTTCAATAACAACCATTTATTTTGGCTATATTTGTCTAATATGTACCACTGCTAAAAAACTAAGGTTTTCCAATAGTTGTTACCAATGTGCAAGCATTGGAAAATTCAAAATTACCAACGCTCACCTGTTGGAAGACAGCCATTGGTAAATCAATTATTGGAAAATAGCTTATTAATGGTCTAAGCATGAGTCGTTGGTAATTTGCTACACCTGCATATTGGTAATTAAGACGTTGGTAAATTTACCATCATATAGCATTCTTAGTTTCTAACGGCGTAAGCATTTACCAATGCATAGGGCCGTTGGTAAACATTTTGAAGTGTTTTTAAAAAATGAAGCAATTTCCAACACGCTAGGTTGTTGGAAACTACTATATATTTTTTTAAAAAAAATATGAAAAAAAAATTAATTAATATTAAAATTTTTGTTAAATTTAACTAAATTAATGTAGGAAAAATTAAAAAATAATTTTAACAAAATTGAGAAATTAATTAGTAAAAACATTGAAAAAATTATATTTAGTAAAATTATAAGTTATATTTACTATAATTATGTGTTGAATTGACTAAAAATTATACTTAGTAATAGTATATAACAAATATTTTATTAGTGCCAAAAAATTCAAAAATTCAAAAATACACAAAATTATAATAATTTTTCAAAAATTCAAAAAAACTAAATAAATTCATAAAAGTTTGCTGAAAATAATAAAAATTTAAAAATTCAAAAAATTAGAAAAATGCAGAATAAATTGTAAAATTCAAAAAATCCAACATATTAGAAATATTAGCCAGAAATTCACAAATTTCGACAAAATTCACACACTTTTCATATTAATTGACCGAAATTAGTAAAAAAGTAAAAATTCACCCAAATTCACAAAAATTCAAAAATCAAACACAAAAATAACTAAAAATTCACAAAATCAAAACCTAATCGACAATCAAACAACCAAATCTACAAAATCACAACCATACAACTGGTTCTAGAATCAAATATCAAGTTAAACATAAAATTGAAATTGAAAATTAAACAGAAATTAAAATGGAAATTAGGAAACCCATCACTGCAAGGGAGGCAGGGAGGTGAGGAGAAGAGAAGAGATCCCGCAATAGGGGAGGCAGCGATGTGAGGAAGAAATAGTAGAGGGTAGATAGAAAGGGGAAGGAGAGAAGGACAAGTGAGGCAAAGGGAGGAGAGACTGGTGAGAGTAGAGAGGGAGGGGACGGTGAGAGGCAGCGAGAGATGAGGGTAGATGGGAGGTGAAAGGTTGGTTAGGGTATTTATATGAGTTAAATTAGGGTTATGGGATTTTTGGGTCTTATGGCCTTTTACACACACACACACACACATATAAAATATCTTTTAATATAATATGCATGATTATGTATCATAACATAGACTATATCATCTAATATAATGTATCATTTGTATCATCTAATATATTTGTAACATATTTATGTATATTGATAGTTTTTTATAGAAACACTTTTTTTAAAAGAATTGTAGAAACAGTTAAAAACTTATTAGAATTAAAGAGTTATAAAAGTAAGAAAATTTATTTAACATTAATTCTTCAATTAAAAAAGTGAACCAATTGACTTGCAAACATAATAATTAGTTAATTAATCAGTTTGATACTCATTACATTGCTATGGTACTAATTTATGATACATTATATGATTTTATTTTAAATATATATTATTATACTTTTAATAATAATATAATAAGCATTATACACACACACACAAACACACACATATATTTATATATAGTAGATGATATAATATATATTATAAGTTATATTAGATAATTTATTTATATAATTTATGGTACAATATGTATGTATGTATGTATATAGTACATGTTATACTATATTAGATGATATATTATAAATTATGAAACATTATAATATATGATATATTATAATAGTAATAGTAATAGTAATATTAATAATAATAATGATAATAATATATATTAGTAATAGTATTTACCAACGGTCTAGCCATTTGTAAATTTACCAACGGCCTAATGTGTTGGTAATTTATCAATTGTCTGGTCTAGTCGTTGGTCATTTGCCTATTGGAAAATACATAAATTTTCAACGTGTTAGACTGTTAGTAAATTACCAATGCGTTTGACCGTTAGTAAATTTTAATTTTTTTTATAAATGGTCTAACTCATTGGTAATTTACCAATGGCTTGGCCATTGGTAATGTAGCTGCTGGAAAAACAAGTTTTTTTAGTAGTGGGTGATCTATCTTGTTGATTCTAAGAAAAATTTATTTTGCGTAACTTGATCTATGAAAGATAACAAACCTATAAAAAATCATTAAGATTCCATAGTCTAGTGGGTTTTTAGTGCGTATTAAGTTAGGCCATTGAAACAATTTGAAAAATTTCTCCTAAGGTACGAAAACCTCCTACTAAGGCAATAGAGATATCAGAATTATAAAGCATTTGCAACAAGTATTCTTATATATTTAGAACCACTAATTCTTCTCCAATTGTAAACCCAGTGATCCACCTCAAATGTGTAATAATAATACCCAAAACTTGGTTATCTCCTAAATACATTACCGTTGGTACACTTCCCATCAAGGCAACGTTACCTCCCCGCATACCATATATATGTTTCTCTTAACTAGGACTCTACCAAGTTGGCTTGCTACTTTTGGTAACTCTTTATCCTTTCTAAGGGATGATCCAAAAAATACATATGTATTTTGAAATCTACAAGTTTGTTAGTGTTGTGCCAAAAAGCCAACCACGAGATGATTGTATTTAATACACAGAGTCATAATATTTTATTGAGGCATTATTCCAATTATTGTGTTTGTTGTTTGTTTCTAAGTAATATGATCAAACATAATTATAACTCTAGAATAATAGTATTCTTAAACGTCCCTAGTTTAGTATTATTGTGTAGTGGGTTGTAATAATACATAAAGACTAGCAAATGTGGAGATTAATATGAGATATGTAGTCAACATATGGGTACAAGTTAAAGAATTTGTGTACTGGACTGACCCATCCTAAGAACACCACATGGATCATTATATGAGTGTCATAAATGATTCTCATAACGGTCTTGGTGTATGTAGTCCGTTGACCTAAAGTTATCAAGGTTCCTTACATATAAGTCACATACTTTTATACTTTTTTTTGTTGCTCATAACTGAGTGAACATGAAGGTGATCATTGAATATGGCATATATCATGTGGAGAGTGATATCTTTGAGCTCCTTGATTGAGTGATATTGAGGAAATACATGGTCATGCTTGGATAAGTTGACATGAGATATTAATGTCATCAGTTTTAGTTAGTCTACTTAGGCTGTATGAGAGTGACACATTCCATGTCTTGTGCTCAGTCTTGATATCTTGGACAAAACGACAATGGCATATACGAATAATGATCATAAAGGTTTACTCGAATCAACAACTATCTTGTCACTTAGGTAGTAATGATGTGTTGCTAGACACCACTCATTGTTTATGATCATAAATTTATGATCATTGCCAATATGATAAAAGCCTATAGGGTCATACACTTGAAGCCAATTGGATTATTTGAGTGCATGGGCCAAAATTGTTGGTTTTAGTTTCATGATAATTTCATATTAATAATTGGCCCAAAAGTTAAGCTATTATAAAGGCCTAGCCGGATTAAGGTTATGAAACCTATTAGGCTAGGTAAAAAATAACACAATATTATATATATATATTATATTGTGTTATTTTTGACCTAGCCTCTCTAAAGATGAAATCAAAAAGGTTCTGAAAATTTCCAGCTGCACTTTCCTCTTGTCTTTCCTTGGAGGATGCAAGCTAGCACTGTGGGAGTAGGAGAAATGCACTTGCCGAAATGTGGTAGAGGCGTGGTGATCCGAGTGCTTCGTGTGGATATCGTAGAGAACGTGAATACATCAATTGCTCAAGTTTATGATTTGACTCAACAGTTGGGTGAAAGATCTATATCGAATAGGTATAGAAATTTTTTAATACCCGATTTACCCTGTTTCACTTAGATCCTAGAGGATTTCAGTTAATTTTTAGTAAAGTTGTTTGGCTCTTGAAACTATCCAAAGTTAAGATTCCCTTCATTTTTATCCCTAACTTTGTGGAAAATGAAAAGAAAGAGTTGCACTTATAGAGAAAAAAAAAATTACAATGATGACATCTATAGGAGTAGGTTGGTTATTGTTAGAAGAAAATGAAATTTTCAGAAATAATGGCATCCATACAAGTAGTCATGATTATGGCTCACATCTTCCTTTAGTTTTACATCCAAAATTGGCTTCAACGCCTTGTATGAGTCGGGAAGTGGCTTCCTATTCAATTTTTTTTCTAAATTGGAAAATAAGGTCATTTAAAGCCAGATTTCCAAGACTGTAATGCTCTCATTTTTTTACAAAAAATATTCCATAAATCAAGAAATTCATGTTGCACTAATGAAGAAGAATGGGTCTCAAAAGTCAATAAGATATCATACATGGACTCTTTACTCAGCCCATTCTTGATAAATTGTATTTTATCTTCTCAATTTGTGGATATCTTTTCAAATGAACGACATCTAGAATCACAATTTCATAGATCACATTTGTTACAGACTTGGAACATTTTTGCTCTTCACTTTTTAGCATAAGAACTTTTGCCTAAGCCAAGTATGTGGGACACAAATACATATAGGATATAACCAGCAAGATAAACCTTACAGACATTGGATTTGATTAAAAAATGTATATCTTTAGGGATGCCTTTGTTCATCAAAACTCTTAGAGTAACCTTTTCTTAACATGATAATTTTAAGGATCATTGAGATGAACAATTTTTTCCTACAAATTATGTTTCTCCAAAAATGGTTTGACTCTTTGTCCATTTACTTTAAACACAATACCAGTTTCAGGATTTTCAATGTCAATTGCCATATAAAGATATATGTGTTTCACAATAAAAGACCACTCCATCTATACCTTAATTTTTCTAGGAAATATGTGAAATCGAGAATTATAAAGTAAAATATTTTGACCAACCTCAATTGTTTTTCTTATGATTATTGTTTTATGAAAAAATTTGGTTTTAACTTTATATATTTCAAGTTCTCATATGCATCATTTCTCAACTTTTCAAGCCCACTTATTTGCAATTGAGCAATATATTGGCATCATCAAGGTTTGAATTAAAAGCTTTAATAGCCTAGTAAGCTTTATGTTCATGTTCCACAGGTAAATCATAAGGCTTTCTACAAACTAGCATATAGTTAGGCATACCCAATACTATTTTAAAAGCAGTAAGGTAAGCCCAAAGTGCATTAGTTAATTTTAAAGATCAATCCTTTCAATTTAGGTTGACTGTTTTTGCAAGCATTTGTTTTATCTCTCTATTTTCTAGTTGTACATTTTCAATAGTTTGCAGATGATAAGGGGTGGTAACCTTATGTGTGATGTCGTATTACTTCAGTACAGATTCAAATGGTTAATTACAAAAGTGTGTCCCCCCTATTGCTTATTATGGCCTGAGGAATTTCAAATTGACTTAAAATATTTTCCTTATAAATTTTGAGCACAGTTTTGTGATCATTATTTCAACAAAGGATTACATATAGGCATTTTGAAATATAATCAACTACTGCAACTAAAATATACATAAATCTAAATGATGGCTGAAATGGTCTCATCAAATCTATTCCCGAACAGTAAAAAATTTCAATGACAAGAATAGGATTCAAAGGCATTGTGTTTCTTTTTTAAATGGATCATAATTTCTGATAGTTTCCATATTTTTTATAGAATGCATATGTTTCCTTAAACAATGAGGGCTGGTAGAATCCACATTACAAAATCTTTAAAGATGTTTATTTGATAAAAATGCCTTCTGCATGTCTTTGAATGAAAAAATTCAATTACAATTTTTACGTCATTTTCAGGAATACCTATTCGAAATATCTGATCAGGGTGAAACTTGAATGGATAAGAGTCATCTCAGTAAAACTTTTTCACCTAATGTAAGAATTTCTCTTTCTTATCTTGGGTACTTCCCTGGGGATGGCATCTGTCTGATCACTAGAAAATTAACAATGTTAGCAAGCCAAGTACTATAGTGATAGAAAACAAAAAAAATCATCAAGAAAGCAGTCATTTATGGGTGTGGCCTCAATTGACGAATCCATTGTTAGCCTTGACAAATGGTTAGTGACAATATTTTCTGGGTCTTATTTTGATCAAAATGTTGAATTCTTGAAGGAATAAGATTTGGTGTATCAATCTCAGTTTAGCATCTTGTTTTGACATAAGATACTTGATAGTAGAATGGTTGGTGTAAACAATAGTTGGTGAACAAGTTAGATAAAAGGGAAATTTATCTAATGCAAATTTTACTACAAGTAGTTCTTTTTCAATCATATTTTAATTTATTTATGCACTGTTTCAAAGTTCTATTTGCATAATAAATTACATATATTTACCTTCCTTCCTTTGTCCTATAACAACATTAGCTGTATAATTACTAGCATCACATATTACCTTAAATGGCAATGACTAGTCAAGGGGTTGTATGATCGAAGAGGATTTTAGAAGGCTAATTAACGTATCAAAAGAATTTTGTATTCCTGAAACCATTTAAATGAAGTATCTTTTTCAATGAGGTTATAAAGAGGTCTCGATATTGCATTGAACCGATTCATGAATGTTTTGTAGAATCCTACTTGTCCCAAAAAGTAGCAAACTTCCCTAACTATTTTTTTCAGAGCTAACTGAGTATTGGGCTCCACCTTTGCTTTATCAACTTCAATTTCCTTAAAGATACAATAGGCCCCAAAATAATATCAGAAGTGACCATATAATGACATTTTTTCCAATTTAGCACCAAGCATTTTCTTAACATAGTTTTAAAACCTTTTGCAAGTTTTCAAGGCAATTATCAAAGGAACTTCCAAATATGGTTAAATTATCCATGCAAACTTTGAGATTTTTTTCAATCATGTTACAAAAAATAATTAGCATAAATCTTTGAAATGTCACTGGGGAATTACATAGTTCAAAAGACTTGCATTTAAATGTAAAGGTTTCAAAAGGACACATGGCTGTGGTCTTTCCTTAGTCCTTAAGAGCTACTAGAATTTGAAAATTACCTGAGTAACTATTAAGAAAATGATAAAAAGGATGCCAAGCTACTCTTTCTAAAATTTTATCAAGGAAAGTTAAGGGAAAATGATCTTTTCTAGTGGCAAGATTTAATTTTTCTATAGTCAATGCACATCCTCTAAGTAGATAGAACTCAAGTTGGTAGATACTTACAGTTATCATTTATTATGATAGTAGTGCTAGACTTCAGATCTTACAAGCTCTTTCATGTAATGTTTTTATTGTCACATATTTGTTATTAGAAATAAGGTAGATAATTCCTACATCAATTAATTTAAGAAATTTGGATCTTACTACCTCTTTCATGTATGGATTAAGCCTCCTTTAAGGTTGTTAACATGATTTAGTGTTATCCTCAAAGCTTATTCTATACGTATAAATTAAAGAATTAATGCCCTTTAGGACACCTACTGTCCACCCAGTTGCATTTTTTTTTCTTTTTAAGTTACTCAATTAACTTACCTTCTTGTTTGAGTATGAGAGTAGATGAAATTATCACTGAATAAGAAAAATCTTCTCCAAAGAATGCATACATCAATTCTTTGGGAAAAGGCTTTAATTCTGGAGTAGGTATTTTGTCCTGTTCTTTATCTTTGAGCTGTCTCACCTTTTCAACTTTTGGTTTCCAACAATTATTCCCTTCTACACATGAAGAATCAATCAATGCACATATGTTAGAGGTATCTTGATCTATTTGCGTATAAGATTCAAATGAATCAGCTAAACAATTTTCTAAAGGGTAAAAAATGCTCCCTTATTGGATATGATTTTCCGTAATAGTATCGATGATGTAGACCTCCTTACTTTCATCTTTCTTTTCATGTGGCCTGAAGCAAGTTAAAAACATTTAACTCAAATGTCATATTTTCAAATGACAGTTTTATTAGCCCATTCCCGCAATTAATTAAAGCATTAGAGGTTGCTAAAATGGATGTCATAGAATAATAGGAATTGAATTTTTCATTCTCACTAGTGATGTATCCAAAATAATAAAATTCATAGGATATATGAATCTATTAACTTGGACTAACACATCTTTAATTGCTTCTATGGCCACCTTCATTAATCTATAAACAAGCAAAATAGTTATAAAGGTTGGTTTTAACTTACCCAAATTGAGCTTTTGATAAACTAAATATGGATGTAAGTTTACACTTGCCCTAAAATCAAGTAATACTTGCTCAATTTTATGTTCTCCAATGAAAGATAAACTTGTAGGGCAAGTAGGATCCTTGTATTTTATATCAATATTGTTCTCAAGAATAGCACTTATTAGTCTTCTAATTGAAGTTTGAATGATTCCTTCAACTTGGATTGTAAGTTTATGAGTATGGATTTTGGGTTGGTCTATTGAAGTTGTTTAAAGTATTGACTTGTTCAATGAAGCATTCTTTGAAAGAAGGTAAGGTTTTTTGGTTGCTAAAAAAAAAAATATGGTTGGACAATTGTTGGTTGAATGGTCATTGGTCTCACAAATGTGAAAAATAACTTCTTCAACAAATTTCATGTCACCAGTTTTGTATATTTCTAATGCCTCAGCATTCCTAGCAAAATATTCAAATTTTTCTTGAAGTTCATTATCTTCCTTAAGATGGTAGATTCCTCCACTAGACGCAATGGATTAGGTTTTACCTGATGCCATGCTTGTGACTTGTATAGGCCATGGGCTATGCTTATGATGTATAAAAAAAATGCACATGAATTGTGCATATGAATGTTACATGTTATGGACATGAAGAAAAGAGCAAAGAAGGGAATAGGCACTCATGGGATATCCTAAGGGGCCCTAGGTTCACCTTAGTGGAACATGTGAGGAAAGTCCTATACTTGTGAGCTAGAAGTGATTAAAACTAAGTGCCAGGGTATGTTTTAAGGTGAAGACTCACAATTTGAAGAAAAGGTGATGTGAGCTCGAGAAAACTAAGGAAGCACTAAGAAGGGGCATAAAGGTTCATGAGCACACTTATAAGAGCACCTATGTAACCAAAGGGGCCTTACAACCCAAGTGCCTCAAGGAAAACATGGTGAGATGAATAATAAATAATAATAAAAAAGAATAATTATAATGTATAGAGAGAAAAAAAGGAAGAAACTCAAGTGCTCCAAGAAAGAACACTAAGGGACTTCTAGGTGCACCTTTGTGTGTAATCATGGGCATGTGAAGGCCCTAAAGACAAATATCCTGAAAGAAATTGTAAAGTATTGATGCATAGGATTAAAATGAGAATGAGAGCTATAATGCAAGCCTATAAAAGGTAAAAAACACATGGAATCCATGGGTAGCACTCTAGAGCACACTAGAGAGCACTAGAAAGCACTTAAAGTGCACCTATGTTCAAATGAAAGTTTGAGGGCTTGATTGGCTGAACTAATACACAAATTGAGTGCTCAAAACATGCTACTTAAATGCCTAATTAGGACAAAATGATATGCAAAATGACTTAAGCAACTTGAAGAGAGTTAGACCAAAGAGGTGGACAAAATTCTTGGCTGCCAAGGCCATTTTTGCTCAATTAAGTATCAGCTAACTAGGCTTCAATTAAGGATTGTTCTAAGCTATTTCTTGCTGTAATGTTGACCTCCAAATTTTAGCCAAAACTCCTAACAAAGCTACAAAAATAAAGCTTAAGGCAAAGAAAGAAAAATAAGCAAAGCTGAAGCATGGTGGCGTATGGTTAGTCCATGGTTGTACGTGTGGTGTTTGATGTATGTCTAAGCTTCTTGGCCATCATTTCTAAGCCCAGGTAAGGGTCTATATGAGAGTTCTTCTCCAGGATTTTGAAGGGAAAAAAGCTGCCCTAGGGGATGGCTACGGCCAAAGGAACTTAGAGGCTAAGTTAATGTACTATGTGTGCATTAAGCACTATGGTGAGTTAGCTAGTTTGCTTTCACCAAGCATAGAATTTTTTTTCAAGTGTGGTCTATCTTGATCAATCACTTAGAGCTTTATGTTAATTGAAACTAATAAAATTAATCACTTGAAAAAATTGAAACAAAGTTATGCTTTCTATGTTAAGGAAACTGTGTGTATGTGGTGTGTGTGTGTGTGTGTGTGTGTGTGTTTACATACTTCTTTGATTGTTTGCGTGTGCTAACCCTTGAATTATGTATATAAGTATCTTGTATTATGTTATGCCTTGTCTCTTTTGTGTCATGTTTGTCTTTGGTTGCAAGTTATTGAGCAAATTAGAGGTTTATATATATATAGCAATGTTATAAACATTGTGTAGGCACTAGGTGCCAAATTGGGTCCCTACTGAGTACTTGTGTACTCATTCCATCTTTGCCCATTTCAGGTAAGGAAGTGCAAGAATAAATGGCTAAGATACTCTTGGAGAGGTTTATGCATAAAGAGGTATGATTCTGACTAATTGCTTATGAAAGAGAAGCTTGGAAAGTTCATAAGATTAAGCTAATGGTTGTGTTGGGTATTGAATGTAGACTCTAATGGTTGTAGTGGGACTTGCTGTATTTGGGTCCATTTTGGTATAGGCTAGGACCAGGAGAATAATAAGTCAATTCTAGACTAAATGTCAAGTGAAAGTAGAAGTTAGAGTTTTAGTGGGCTTAGAAACAGTTTGATGTATGTTATGTAGCATGCATGACATCTAGTGAATCAACTTTTGGTTGTATGTAATTTTGAGCCATAGAATCCCCATCTGCCAAATTTTGGATTGTAAATGTTATGTACATAACTAGTGGTGTGGGGACTTAGAATAGAACATGGCTTGTGCCTTACATGTACATAATGGGCTTAGGTAACCCTTAAGGCACCAAGTATGTCAGCTAGTTCATGCATGGTTTGTAGCCTAAGTAAACTAGGAGTATGTGTGTATGTATGCATGAATGCGTGTATGTGCAACATCTTGATGAGCACATTAAAGGGCTTCCAATGAGCCCTAAATACACTACCACACACACATAACAAATATTGACACACATGCCCATAAGCACACTAAGTAGGCCTACCTAGGTGCCTTAGCATTTAGTGCATCTTTATGCCCTGCCCACACACCTAAGCCACTTAGCTAAACCCACATACACTTACTGCTATAAACCCCATATACATAAAATTGGGAACCTAATGTGCTGAGTTAACCTATTAAAACTAAAACTTAATAAGTTAATTAGTTGAGACCCACCAAAATATGAAATAAAGATTAGGGTTAAGTATCATGGTGGTAAAGACCTAATTCACCATAAGTAAGTTAATTGAACCTCTTAGAAAGTTTAGGGTGGGGGTGATTTGGGTCTTGACACTTGAAGCTTCATTTGTGCAAGTAGTATCCCAATTTTATGCATTCCCTACTAGTAGGTTTAGGTAATTCATTACTTCATTAGGATCTTTATCCTTAAATGTTTCATTACTCGTTAATTCTTCCATTTGTCTTTCCTTAGGTGTCATACATTCATAAAATGTGAGACTATTCTCCATGTCTCAAAACCATGGTGTACACCAGTATTAAGTAAATCTTTATATTTATCCCAGCACTGGTAGAAAGTTTTCCTGATTTTTGTGTAAAAGTAGTGATTTGTCTTTTGAAAGAATTTGTTCTATGAGATGATAAGAATGTTGTTTAAATTTTTTGTTGTGAATCATCTACTAATTAATGGAACATGACCTAAGATTCTATAACCACGTTTTAGCTTTATCTTTTAAAGAAAAAAGAAAATGTTTAAGCCTAATGGTGTTTATGCCGCATTTTAGGTTATTGTATGTATGACAAACTTTGTCAAATTCTCTTAAATGTAAATATGAATTTTAATAATCAAAGCCTAGAAAAGTCGATAAAATTTGAATGATACCTAGCTTAAAGATGAAGTGATATGCATCAGGAGGAAATATTAGGCATGATTGTGCACCATTTTTTTTATGGGATTCATGTACTCTCTAAGGGTCCAAGGTCGGCCTTGCTCATTATGTAGAAAATGGTTATCCTCTTGGTCATTGTTGAGTCCATTTATGTTTAAAGTATATAAGGATTCTCTGACTGACCTACTGCTTGGTGTGTGTGACCAAGCTCTCATGCATATGCAAAATAATAACAAAGAAGATTGGTATGATTACCATGAAAGGTAGAAGGTTTAAACTTTCATTTAACAATAATAAAAATAAAAATAAAGAGAAAACCGACTTAAAAATTGATCATGTATTCTAATTTTACTTTCTTGGAAAACAACACCAAAAAATTGCTATAATTCAACAATTGTAGTGCAAGTGTAGGTTGTCGCAAGTAATAAAATCTCAAGAGCCCATGTGCTAAACTTTAGGGAAGTAAATTAAGAAATTCAGATTACAAATGTGAACAAAGAAAGATCTTGATGTAAAATGTGATCAAGTGTAGATTGAAACTCAAATTCAAAGAAATAGCTAAGATTAGGGTTTCAGTCTTGGTATATCATATCATTAATTTTAGCCTATTTTCTCACTCAATTGGGGGCCACACATAAAAAAGGTCCCAATTAGGGAATTTAATAATCAAATTCCAAAAATATTATGCATGATTTAGTATTATCTTTTATTGATTTTATAATGCCAACATTTGTAAATAATTTCAAGTGTTCATCATGCCAATTATGTCCATACTAACTTAAGATTATAGCATATGCCATGTTCTATAGAAGAAATCAAGTAGCTGTTGTGCTAATGATTGTGTATAATCAAAACTCTTACCTAACAAGGAGGGTAGCTAAATCGATAAAGAAAGTAAATACTGATAACATTAAGATCGATTTAGATTACTCATAACCTTTATATCAAAAGCTTCACATTTTCACCTTAGTAAAATAAAAATTAGTGTTTAATAATAAGAGTAAACAACATGCTTAAAAAGGAAATAAACATATATTTAAAGATCAAACAAAGAATCAGATGAATAACAAAAAACAAGTACCTTGAATAGAGCTCATAGATTGAAAGATAAGAATAAGATTAAAAAAAAGAGTTGATTTTGATACAAAAACCTCAAAATCTCCAAAAGCTAAATTTAATTTTGTGCTCTTAACAAGACACATTTATAGAGCCTTAGGGACAGGGGTAGGTGAAATAGTAAGGGTAGCTAAAATACTAATCAACAAAGGTGGCTCAAACTTCTTATAAATTTTTTACCACTATACACATTGATTCAGCTATTCTTCAAAGCTCTCGATTTTCATATCTCTCTTTTAGTTTTGAAATGGTAACTTAATCATTCAAAGCTGATATATGTAGCTTAAGTTATGATTTTTCTACCAAAACTACTCTTTAGCATAAGGTAGAACAAATAGTTTGACTTATAATAAAATTTTAGCATTAAAAATGATTGAATTGATTCTAAACATATAAACCAGAGTTAAAGATCTCTATGTCATCTTTCTTACGGATTTAGAATCACTTAATTCTGACATCCATATCTCGAGATATGAATTTTCTTCTAAAAGGTGACCAAAACATGTGAATGCTAGAACTGATTCTGTTTGTGATCCAAATTTGACCTTCTATATCGTTCAATTTGGTTAAACCATGAATCAAAGATTGTAGATGATTAAGGCCCTGATCAATGGTCCAAGTTGCTTGATTTGGACTTTTAGTTGAGAGATATCATGATTTTATCCACCCACATAAAAGTAGTCATTGAACTCAATTTGCAAATAAATGCTTTTTAGCTCCAGATTATAAAAACTACTTAAGTTAGAGAAATTAATTATACTCAAAGTGTATAATGATCATTTAAATCTTAATAGCTATATGCTTTTGAGTATTTATAACATATCCTTTCTGGTTATAATGAAAGGAGCAAGGAAGGTGGCGTATCGAAAAACACTTTCCTTTTGCCCCAGCCAGATAAACCAAGGAGTTAAGACAAAGAAGGCAAACCATTGAAGATTCCATTTTAGGGAACTAGCTCTAGGATGTTGGTTAACCAAGTACCTATGTGAAACTAAGGATTAGCAAGTGGCTTACAGCAAAAATTTGCCCAAATTTTATCAAAACCAACACAACCCCAAAAAATTGATAATGGGAGCAAATAGGATCAGCTAGGTGACCATGATATGCCAGTGTGTGAGTTGTTCGAAAAGCATCAATAATACACTTTCAGAGAAAAACTAACACTTGCTTTGGATAAAGAAAAATAAAATTAATAGGAAAGCCTTATTAGACACTGCTATATTCTCTACATCAACTTTTCCCTTTCTTTTTCATGGCTTCAGCTAGGTTTGGATTCCAAGTCAAGCATGACCATTTGATTTGTTGTTGTTATTTTCACCCAGTCAATCATCCTCATCTTTTTTTTTTTTGACTGTTTTTTCCTTCTCCTCCATAAAACTCTTATATCACCATTGGCAGGAGCATTGTCTAGTTCATATAATGATCCATGGCAAATAGATCCTTGTGATTCATTTCTATGTTAGTGGATTGAGCATAATGTAAAAAAGGTCAAAGAAAATGTGATGAGGCGTTTTTGAATAATGGATCAAGTGTTGTTGTTTTTTCATTTTTTTGCCTACTTTGTGTCATTATCCATGTTTTGCGTTCGGATGGTTTGTAGTCCAATCATATGTTGGTATATTACTCCTATAGAGTATTAGTTCATTAGTGTGTTGATTTGATTTTTTTTATTAGTCTATCTATTTTAGGTTGGAGCTTTAGATGCCAAAATTGTTTTGATTATTTACTTTACAATATCAAAAGAAGTGAAAAATGTGCAAAGCTTACTGTTGAGCTAGCTAGGAGCTCTCGACAAAAAATGTTTGCATGCCAAAAAATAGCCTCCATATGGGTTTGATGACTCCTCATAGTGAGGCCAATTTAAGCAGTATATTGCTTTCTTCCTTTTCTAATTATGCCTCTATGATGGATGAAGCAGTCCGAGATCTTCAAGAGGTGCACCTAGAGCTTTGTCGAAATGCCAACATTCATGTGAAAGAGCTACCGTTAGCCACTAAAATGATGAGAAAAGCGCTTAATAAGAAGGCTTTCAAGGAATTTTGCAAGGGCTTCCTTTCTTGTCACTTTTAGGTCGAATAGAAGTATGCAGGCCTTGATTTGTCATTCTTATCTACTTATGCAAAGCTGGATCCAACTGTTGATGCATGAAAAAAATAAGGACAAAATGGGATTCGTGCATTTGATGAGGCTTCATTTACTGCAGATAGCAATGAAGTACCATTTGAAGATGAATTTCAGGTATCGACACCACTGAATCCTCTTTGATAAATACCACCTTAAGTATTTTTGAAAAGTTAAGATGTGGTACTTCTAGACAAGTATCATCTAGGCTAAGGTCAGTATGCGCTACTTTTACAAGATCAGGAATAGTGGACCTCAACTCTTGTCATCATCAGATCTCATTTCCTTTCCAGTATCTGATTCATACTTCCCCACCAGTATCTGATTTGTCACCTTTCTTTGCTATTTAGAGTAGTCGTAAGGTGGGACTTGTAGAGATTGTTTTGTAACTATGCTTGAAAATTCAGTAAAGTCTTAATGAAGTTTTTTCATTAACTCTTTGTACCCATCATTTAATTTTTTCCATTAGGCTTGATTAATAAAGCTATTTCCTTTTCAATTTCATAGGCTCTAGTGTACGTTCTGGAAGTCGAACACTTTCTGAGTTTTGTGCTTTGCTTGCCTCCTTTTGACCTTTGTTTTTGCTTAGGCTTAAATAATTCCTAGGTCACGGCCCAAATGGCTGTTTTTTTACTTCAATTTTGCTAGCCGCGTCCATAGGGTCATCTCCCCATTGGCCATTATTGGCCTTCGATTGTTTCATCTAGGGCTTTTTCAAGCTTCCTTCTTGGTCCCATTTTAGGGCCTCATTTCTTAATGGTCTACTTATGACCTCTTTTCTTTTGTCAAACTTTCTATTTTTATTGTCAAACTAATATTCATAAGTAATAATCATAGATTAAAGAAAATGGAGAATGCCTTCAATTTATTAATGCCATTCATATAAAATAAGGGCATCGATCATCAGAGTAGTAAGTCTTATCCTACCACTAGCATCCATTAATTCATAAACTTCATCCCTAACTTTACCCCTAACTAAGTACTGTCCATCCTAATTTGCCCTCAATGCTTCATGCCCCAGATTTCTTCCTATGAATTTTGCCTTGATGAGGGCCATTCCTCCTTCTTGGATTTTCTTCTGCTTGACTCTCCCATCATAGGCCAAAGCCACTCGTTCTTTGAAGGCTTTCATATAGATCTAGGCATCTTGCCTTAGCTTTTCCAGGAGATCTAATCTAGCTTCCAAACCCCTGGTTTTTTCCTTATCGTCGAACATCTACACTCGTAAGGTAGGGTATACGATTTCAATAGGCATGAGTGCCTCCATTCCATAGACTATGACAAATGGACTCCCCTTTGCCTGCCTTTAAAGGGTCATTCTATAGCCCCACAAAATGCTAGATAGCTTTTCCACCCATGTTCCCTTAGCCGTGCCCAATATGTTTTCCAGGCCTTCCTCTATAGTTCAATTAGTGACCTTAACTTGTCTACTCAATTGTGGGTGAGCTATTGGTGCAAACTAGAGCTAGATGCCCTTTGCTTATGTGAATCTATGTATTTGTTCATTATCAAACTATTTGTCATTGTCTATAATGATGGCTTGAGGGGACCCAAATCAACAGATTACATTTTTCAATAAAAACTTTATGATCTAATGGGCTGTTATGGTTGCTAGGGGTTCTGCCTTCACCCACTTGGTGAAGTACGTGATGGAAACTATGCAACACTTCACCTGCCCAAAGGTAATGGGAAGTGCTCCAATCAAGGTGAGGTCCCACATGGGAAAAAGCCAAGGATCAACAGTCAATGGGGTCACGGAGGATAATAACCTTTGGATCTATGAGTTAAGTTATCAAGCATGGCATTTCAAAAAAAAAGTCTCTGGCTTTCTTTTCAGATTGCTGGCTAAAAGTATCCTTATCTCAGTGATTTATGGGCTAGGGAATCTGCTTTGACGTATGCCCCACAATATCTTTGGTGGATTTCTTTAAGGACATACTCATTTTTTTAAGGAGTCTAGCATCTTTATAGGGGTAAAGTAAATCCCCTATTGTATAGCTTATTTCCAACAATGGTGAACCTTCTTAAGCAAATTTTGACCTTTCTTTGTTCCTCGGATGTCCTACTCAGGGCCTTAGTTGTAAGGTAAAGCCGTATTGGCTTTCTTTAATCATTCGTGAGGGCCTCATATTCCAGAAGGTGGATTGATGTCTCCATCTGTTCTTTCATCATGGACTCTTCTTGGCCTTTCAATAAAGCATCTGCCCTAGCATTATTGGCCTTCAAAATTTTCTAGACCTACACAAGGTCAAATGTTTTGATCAAATTCTTAAATAAGCTCAAATACTTACAAAAAGTAGGATCTTTGACTCCCATAGTTCCACTAGCTTGGTTAATGATTGATTGGTAATTACTATAAATTACTGTAGTAAGAAATGCACCCCAGGTCAACCAGCCATTCTCAGTCGAGCTAGAAAGGCTTCATAACAGCTACATTACTGGTCACATGGAATTTAAAATTAATCCTCAATGTGGCCTCCATACCAAGTGGTCCTCATAGTATGGCTCTAGCACCTTAGTGATCAGGTCCTAATAAGCCATCAACATACATTTCCCAGGGTGGGATGATGGTCTTAGGTTTTTCTTCACTATTCTCTATTGGCATCATTTTTGCAATGAAGTCGGCTAATTCCTAGGCTTTTATGGTCCTTCTAGATTCATAGTACATGTCAAATTCTCCTAGTTCAGTACACCATTTTACCAATCTCCCCAAATGGTTCAATTTTTTTAAGTATATCCTTTAAAGGCAAGTTCATTCGTACAATAATATTGTGCATCTAGAAGTAATGTCTCAACTTCTTAGATGCTGTAACAAGGGAAAAGACAGCCTTCTGGAAAATTGGGTATTGCAATTCTACTTCTTGTAGGGTTTGACTTATATAATACACCGGCTATTGCTCTATCCCCTGTTCTCTAACAAGAATAATGTTGCTCAAGCCTTTGATGACCGCCAAGCACAAGAATATGGGCTCGTTAAGCCACAGATTTTTAACCAATAGAAGTAATTGTAAATAGTCTTTGATATGCTTAAAGTCCATTTTACACTTCTAGGTCTACTCAAGCTTTACTTTCCCCTTGAGGTTTCGAAAAAATGCAACATCAGTCCCCAAAGAGGGATAAAAATTGTCTATGTGTGGTTAATCATTTAGCTAATTTTCGATGTCCTTCTTGTTTTATGGGCAAGACATTAATAGGATTGCATTAATCTTATTAGGATTGACGTCGATCCTTTTTTTTTAGACCGTAAACCCTAGGAATTTCCCTACATCAACTCCAAAGGTGCATTTCCAAGGGTTCAACCTTATGTTGAGCTGGTTCATTCTCTAGAAAGTTTCACGAAGATCATCAAAGTGGTGGTCTATTGCCCTACTTCTGATGATCATATCATCTACATATTTTTCTATATTTTTCCTTAATTGTTCCATGAATACCTTGTCATTGGTCTCTAATAAGTTGTGCCCACATTTTTCAGACCAAAAGGCATCATCTGATAACAATAGAATGCTTCTCCAGTGGTGAAAGACGATTTCTCTTCATCTTTGGGGTCCATACGAATCTGGTGATAGCCATTAAAGGCATCTATAAAGGACAAAGTCTTGAACTCAGCATTGGCATTGACTAATTGATCAATGGCATGTATTGAATAAGGGTCCATTGGGCAGGCATCATTCAAGTTCATATAATCAACATATATATGTGATTCACCATTTTTAATAGGACTACATTGGCTAACCATTCGAGGTATCACACTTGTCAAATAATCCCAGCTTCTAGTAGCCTTTTAACCCTTTTTTGAATGATTTTTCTTCTCTCTAGTTCCATGTTCCATTTTTTTTATTGAACTGGTCTAGCAGAAGAGTCAACTTGTAGTCTATTTGAAATAACATCGAGGCCTATGCTTGGCATATTACTAGGCAACCATGCAAATATATCCACATTATTATGCATAAATTCAATCAACAAATTCTTTGTCTCAGGGATAAGGTCTTTTCCAATCTTAACAATTCTACTTAGGCCTATTTGCACCTTCTTTGAATCTTTTGGTAAGGGTGTTCTTGGCTCATTATCATGGGGTTTTTCCATTTTCTTCTTTAGGTCTAGCGACTCCTGTCTGATATCCCAGAGGCCTTGTAGAATCACCACATAATTCTGTTGCATTGATGCCTGGTCTACATACATAGTGGCATCCTTAATAGGGGTCATAAAGACCACCATAGCCACCTAATACTTGGTTAAATGTGAAATTGTACATGTGTTGACCTCCTAATAACAGCATTATATAATGATGGTATGTCTTGAACCAGAAATTCTAATATGTGTGGGTCACATATAACCCTCCCATCCTCCCTAGCACTTATCACCATGAGAGGCAGCCTGATTGTTCTTAGGGCCCATTATGTGGGCCCCAAAACTGGTGTTAGTGAGGATCTTCAAACCTTGATCTCATCCAATAGATCAAAAAAAAAAAATTATTAATTTTTTGGTAATGAAATTGGCTCTATATGAGGGACCAAGGTACGACATCTATTGGCCCTTGTCAGGACATAGCTAGCATCAGGAACTTCTAGGTAAGGAATTTCACACTTATGGTGTTTCTGAGCTAAAGAGGATTCTCCCTTCATAATCATATAAGTGACCCTTGCAGATGGTCCCAAATTCCTATAATTGTCCCTAGGGGAGAATGAGCCCTTTCTTGCTGACTACCCTACCGCTATCATCATCTTCATCACTTCTTTAAGGCCTTTATTCTTACCTTTGGCAAGGAGACCCTGTCTTGACCAAATACTCTCAATTTTCCTTCTTGGATTATTTCCTTGAGCAGCCACTTCAGTTGCCAACAATCCTCCGTATAATGCCTATTGTCTATGTGATAATGGCAGTATCTCTTCAAGTCCTTACTTGTAAGACCCATCTATGCAGGCCATCTGGGCACCGTGTTTTTCCTTTCTAATGCATATATTATATTCTCCCTTGTTTCTCTCATCAGGGGTAACACAAAATCAGGTCACAAAAGCTCCGTGCCCCTACTCATCTTCCTAGATGCAGACCCTCATTTTCTTGGTCTTAACTGCTCCTTTTACATCACTGGTCAGTTGAGCTCTTCTACATGCATATGTTGGGTGGCTCGATTGAGGAACTTTTCAATGTTCCTTATGGGATTCTCATGTAGATCCTAGGACAACCTAGAATCTTGTAGCAATACTTGCGTTATGGCAACCAAATGCAACTTAGGGGACAAATCCTACACCTGGACAGCCTCAACATTGAATTTTTATATGAAGTCCCTTATGGACTCGTCTCAGCCTTATCGTATTTTTAACAAATGATCCACCATCTTGGGAGTTGGTCTACTCCCCAAGAAATGTCAAAGGAAAGGTTAGGACAAATCCTTAAAAAATTGGAAATGATGACCCCTATTGGTCCCGAACCATAAAGCAGTAACCCTCATTAAAGTATAGCTAAATGCACAACACATGATCTCATTAAATGCTTTCTACAGTCTCACAAAGGTGATGTAATGTTGTAGATGATTAACCGAATCATTGAAGCCATTATAAGGGTAAATTTTTGGTATCCTAAAGTCGTTTGGTGTAAGAACATTGATTATCTCTTCTACAAATAGCTAGATCCACATGTACTCTATGTCTATGGTGGAGCAAAGGCTCATTGTAGGGAGCTTCAGTATACTCATACATTGCTCCATCTGATCTAGTCTCTATAAAATGGCAATGATATCACTACTAGTAGGTTAGTCGAATCATGCTTGGGATATTTGAGCCTTTCTGCTAGGAGTTCAAACTAGGGGATGTCAAGGTAGGGCCTACCATGTCTCTCCAGGTGCCAAGTGGCTTTTAGCAGCTTCCTTAGGTACCTTAGCTAGGGCTCTTCGCATTTCTTGTTGAACAGTAGTCTTTAGTTATTCAAAAAGGGCATGTTGGATAGCTTGAAACTAGTTGTTACCCAGGGTAGTAGGCTCTTTCCCTTTTCGAGAGTCTTGTTGTGCCAATGGGGGCTTTTCCTCTCCGACCCCTTGAATAATTCCAACATTCGAAGGGTCTATGGACCCTCTTGCAAGATTGGGCAGATCCTTCTTTTGACTATCATACCCATTTTTCGGGTGGTCTTCATCCATATGTAATCTTCTGGTGTTTACCATTTCGTTTCTTGTAGATGGCATCAAATTGATAGCCAAAAGGATATCATTCAACTGGGTGGACCAGCCTTGGAGCTTCAAAGGTGGTGAACCAGAAATCTTGCACTCAAAGATGACATTACAGCCCTGGGATGTTTTTTCGAGGGCAAACTCTCTTATGGTTAAGTCAGTTTATAGTGGGAAGTAGTAGTAATAATAGTAGTAGTAGTAGTAGTAGTAGTAGTAGTAAAATATATAGTGTTCTTTTGTACCTTAGGATTTTGTTAGGGAAATCCCTTTATATAGTGGTTGAGGAGATCATCGAGGTTGCCCTTGGGTAGGAATGATCCTATAACAGGGGATTTCGGTACCATATTTTTCAATTCCACTCTAGGCTTCTTGGATCTTTAGACATGGGCTTCTCTGGTTATTCAGCCTTAGGCCTTTTATTATGGGCTTATTTTGGGCCATAAAGCATTAACATCAAATATAATTTTTTGTACATTTTTATATGTATCCTAAATATTCTTAATGTAATTTTCTAAATATAAATAAATAATATATATATATATATATATATATAAATGATATTTTTATATGAAAACACAAGGAAATGGAATACATACTACAAATAAATATTATTCAATAAAATAGTACAACTTTTAGTACCATATTGAGTTTCTAGTTTGCTCAAAATATAATGCTTCTGTCCTACTTTTTTTGGCAAAAGCAACATACTCAATACATGTCATAGGACTTTAGTTTTAAGTCAAGAAATTATATATAATATAAACTAAAAAAAAAGAAAAGATTTGTGACTCATTAAATGTTGTACACCTGTGATAAGCGCAGTATATCATGGTATACTGCAGTAAATTATCCAAAAAATTTGAAAATTAATAGTGAGCAGTATATCTAAGATAAATGTAGCACATTGAGGTATACCATGAGGTACTATGGCATACCATGATAACTTGTGTGCCACATACTTGTGGTAAGCGATATACCACAGTATTTGACTTCATGGAGGTGATGGCATAAAATAAAATCATTCTTTGTTTTTTAGATTTTATAGATTATATTTTTATTTTCATAGATACTCTTTCTTAGGACTTTGATGCCTCGTTGGTTCCAGCACTTTCTGGTTATTGTTAGTTTAGTCTAGGCTTTATTCTATTTATTTGTGAGTACTTGATTTCAAATTTGTTTTGGTTTACATAAAAAGTTCAGCTTAATCTGATTCTCTTCATTTCCTTTGATTTCAAAAGAATAAGTAGTCTTTTAATGATCAGTTTTATGTTTTTGTTGTTCCTTATAGTCTTCTGCCGTCATTGGTTTGTGATATGTTGTTTGGCCTACATTTAATTGGAATGAAGTATCTTTTGTGAAAAATAAAGCCTTATAGGAAATTTTAGAACATTCCCTTTTCTCTTTGGTACACAAAATTTAATATAATTTATTACAAGAGTAGAAATGATAATGAACAATGCTAAACCTAAGGTGCAAAGGGGTTTGCTGCATGAACTCTGGAAGACCTCGACAATAATTAGCCTACTTCAGGGTGCCTATTTTATGTAGAGTGCGGCTCGAACCCTAGCTTTACATGTGGATGTCAATTGCGTTGCCATTTTCTAGGCCAACACGGGACATTTTTATAGACCATTTCATATGTCAATCATAGACAATGTCATTGATTAAATGTAGAAATTTTTTTTGATAATTTTTACATATACCGAAATTAACTATGATTAGGTCTAGGTAAGGAAGAAAAAATCTGACATGATCTAATTACTTGGCTTTACTTACTCGAACCCAAGCTTGACCTAATTGATTTGAACAGAAAAGTGAATGATCTAAACCCGACTATATCCAACCTAACCTAAACTTGAATCCAATTGAAATGAAATCCGAGAAACCCAAACCCAAATGACACAAACCTTATATAACCAAACCCAAAATAACCTAAGCCTGAATTAACATGAACCTGAATTGGTCTGAACCTGAAATGAATAGAACCTAAATTGATTCAAACCCGAGACTAACCTGACCTAAACATGAAATGACCAGATGACTAAACCTGATAAGTCCTGATTTTAACATAAACTTGATACCTAACCCTAGCTTTTATCATAAACCCTAAATAAAAATTCTAGTTATAACCATAAACCCTAAATTCCTTATTTTAACCATAAACTCTTGGGGTCAATTTGTTTTGACTAAAGTCAACTAACTTTTTTTTTTACTTTTACATCTTTTTTACCTGAAACCAATTTTATTTGAAAGTCAATGTTATGTAGATGCAATAATCAATTTGAAAGTAAATTTTTAGGATGTTGTTAAATTTTTATGAATTTTTCTTTTTTAAGGCTTGAAACTAGAAAAATACATAAAAATTTAGTAATATTATAAAAATTGTATTTCCAATTGATTATTGCATCTACATAATATTGGGTTTTAATTAAAATTAGCTTCAAGTAAAAAAATATAAAAATAAAAATAAGTCATTTTGTAATCAATTGACTAAAGTTAAAACGAATTGGGTGTTAATCTTGATGCTAAACCTCTAAGTCATAGCCTTAAAACCATAAACCCTAAACTTTAATATTGAATCATAACCCTTACCCTAAATTTTAACTTTCCTCTTCATTACCTTAAATATTTAGTAAGTCTTATATTTGGAGCTTTCATATTTTGTAAGTTTTATTTTTCTAGGGAATATTCATATTTAGTAAATCTTATTTTTGGAACTTCCATATTTAGTAGGTCTCATATTTGGGTTATTACAAAACAAGTTATTCCATATTTTTTAAGTTTAATGACATTGGTAAAAAAAAAAAAAAGTTAAAATTACAACATTGGTTCCTATACTTTTAAGCGCAGTGCAATAAAGTACGTAAATTTTAAAATTTTTTGCCAGTTATAATAATTACAAGATGTGTCCCGAAACTTTTCACAAAAAAAGAATCAATCTAGTCATTTCATTCTATACACCAGTAATACGAGTAAACCTGACTGCTAACCCGAATATGGCCCAAAGTCTGAATAATCCAACCTAAAATTAATTGAAATTGAAATTAACCCAACCTATTTTGAACCTAAACCCAAATAAACCCGACGCAACATAACCCGAACCTAAGATCTACTCAAACCTAAACCCAAATTACTTGATCTAGATTTGAATTTATGCAAGCCTGATTAAACCTAAACCTGAATTGCTTAATCCAAACATAACATAACCCACTTAATTGGGATCCCTAGGTATGGTGTGGGATAAAAAGAAATCTTACTGAGTAACAGATTACTATAAATTAATTATCACATGGACATAAACCTACAATGACAATGAGTCCTTCACGAAATAACAGTTGCAGAACAGAAAGTTATTCAATTTCCTTGGAAAATAATTCCAAAAAATTGACTTGGAAAAGCCAATTGTAAAATGATCCTGATCACAGAATAATTGAAATTTGAATCAAGAACTGAAACCTTAATTTTGTGAATAGGGAATTGAATCATGTAATTCGGTATTTGTCATTTTCATTTTATTATAAATCAATTATAAATGAATATACAACATTTAAGTTTTAATATTTATGGAATGTATATGTATGTGGAGCCTTATTTAATAAACATTCAAAAGTCTACCTTTGTACTTACAAATGGCTCAAAATTAATGTTGTTCCATTCACAAAAAAATTATTTTGTAAAATATTGTTCATTTATAAAGAAATGTTATTCCAAATGCAGTGGCAGTCTTGTAATTTTTGGGTTAGTATTGTAACTACGCTTCTTGGAAAATAACCCTAATGTATGAGTTTGAAACTAATCACACAATGGTCATGTGTAGTTAACCTTCAGAAAAGCTCTAGTTGACAAGTGATTAAAGTTTTTGAAATTTTATTTGTGGCTGAGATTAACTTTATAAACAGTTCAAGGTAAAAAATTTTATTAGTTCATTTTTTTAAGAAAAAAATCTCTAGCATTATTGCCAAATTGAAAAAGTTCATCTATCCAATCACACATAAATGATTGTTGAGAATGTGATGACTTGTTTCACATAACTAGAAATTTTTAACGTGATATATATGATGATGATGATGATGATGATGATTTTTAGTTCCATTGGTTTAAGATTTTGAGAATGTTAATATTAAGATGAATATTCCTTTGTTCTTATCTATAATCAATACTTTTTTTCTACTTGCACTGGTCTTTATATAGGAGATGTCTATTATACTAGAGTTTAGATATGCACAAACTTCCTGTAAACTCTAGAATAAGTACATACACATTAATGAGTTAAGCAAGGCATTGTTGCATAAGAAACCTCAATTTAAATGGTATCAAAGCATTGCTCTTGATCTCTAGAAGTCATCAAATTCTCCAATTATGAGGGATGACGACAAAAACAAAGAGGTGTTTCCAAATTTAGGGTGATAAACAGCACCGATCATTCTTCACCCTTATTCCTGAATGCATCGGATAATCAAGGCATAGCCCTTGTTACCTTCCTTTTCAAATGGGACAATTATCCAACATGGCAAAGGGAAATGTTAGACTCTTTTGGAGCCAAAAACAAATTAAGAAGCCAACAGACGATTCAAGTGACTTGTAAACCTGGCAAAAGGTCAATTCAATGGTGCTCCCATGGATCTCCAATGAAATGACTTCAAAACTCCATAATAGCATGGCTTATGTGGACTCAGCTGAAGATATGTAGTCCGACCTTCAAGACCAATTCTCTTAAGGCAATGCACCAAGAATCCATGAATAAAAGAGAGAGATTGTTCTCTTACAGTAGAATAGAATGATAGTAATTGAGTATTTTAACTAAGGTTAAAGGTCTTTGGGATGAACTCTCTACCTATTCTAGTATGCTTGTTTGCACATGTGTCATCAAGGCATTGATGAACGGGAAGGAAGGTGAGAAACTTCATCGATTTCTCATAGGATTAACTGATGTTTTTAGCATTGTTAGATCTCAAATACTCAATATGGAGCTTTTATCATCATTCAACAAAGTGTATGCACTCGTTGTCAAGAAAAAAAACAAAAAAGTGTAGCCATGATGAAATCTTCATCCACAGATGTTGCCGTCTTTGCTATAAAACCAAAACCTTGACTATTAAAGGATCCCAACAAAAGAAAAATCATTGCAATCATTGTAGGAAACTCAGACACTACACTAAAGACTTCTTTAAGGTGATAGAGTATCTAGACTGGTGGTGGCAAAAAGATAAAACTGGAGGCAAATTGAGCAAAACTAATATGGGTCAGGCAAAACCAATACAATTTGAAAACAAACTAGAACCTCTACTGGTTCTATAGTGTCTCAGCTGCATCAACAATCAGCAATTTCATTGAATTTCAGTATCACTTAAATGCAATAGAATCAATTAATCTCTCTCCCGTTGACACAAAAATGGCATAACTTAATAAGCTTCACTATTAAGGCTGCTAAAAATTCCTCTAAGTGGATACTGGACAGTGGTGCAACTATATATATATGACTCCAAATTTATCGTGTTTACTTGATGTGGAGGAATCCACTTTGTCTTCTAATGTGTAGTTTTTGAATGGAGACAACATGAAAAATCAGTCCCTTAGTCATATAGCCATTAGCCCAAACTTGAAACTAAACCAAGTTCTACATGTTCTTTTATTCACTTGTAACCTCTTATCATTTGGAAAGTTAACTTGAGACCTAAATTGTGCAATAACATTCTTTCCAAGCTTTTGTGTTTTCCAGGACCAAGTGTCAAAGAAGCATATTGGCATGGGTGAATTTGTGGTGGATTATATTACTTCAAAGGGAGTGAATCATATTCTGCAGTTATAATGACAGCTGATTAGTCTCATTTTCTTTGGCATAAATGTTTAAGGCATGTTCTTTTTGATAAGTTATCTCTTATTCTTAGTTATCTTCTTTGTCATTCAAAGAAACAAATAAATATTGTGATCCATGTCTTTGTGCCAAGCAAATGAGAAAGCTTTCCTCTCAATTTTAGTTGTTCAAAAAAGCCTTTTAAACTTGTTCATATTGATGTTTGGGGAACTTATAAATACTCCTTTCTTGTCAGGTGCTTATTATTATTTTTACCATTGTACATGATTATAGTTGAGGCACTTGAATTTGTCTTCTCAATCACAAATTTGACATGAAGAATTATTTTGACATTTTTCATGCCATGATAAAAAATCAATTTGACAAGGTCAATAATCTTGTTCAAAGTGACAATGCCTAAAAGTTTGTGGCTAGACCAATGCTTGCCTTTCTTAAGGAAAATATGGAATAATTTTTCAAACTACTTGTGTTTATACTCATCAACAAAATGTCATTGTTGAAAGAAAACATCATCACCTTTCAGAGGTTGCTAGGGCTTTGTGTTTTCAGGCCAATTTACATATCAAGTTATGGGGGTAGTGTGTGTTAATAGCTGCTTATCTAATCAATCACACTCTTATAGCAATGCTCAATGTTGTTAGTCCTTATGAAAAATTGTTTTCTAAACCTAAGTCTCCTGGACATTTATATGTGTTTGGTTGCCTTTGCTACACACATAATAAAACTAGGGTTTAAGGCAAGTTTGATAGTCGTTCAAAACCATGCATTTTTGTTGGCTACCCAGCTGGTCAAAAGGGCTACAAAGTGTTTGATCTTGAGTCATAAAAATTGTTTGTCTCTCACGATGTTGTTTTTTTTAGGAAATCTTCCCATTTTAGGAAAGCAAGAAGTCAAACAACCTTAGTCCAACCAAAGTTGAAACTAAGATCTTTGTTGATGAACCTATAGTTGAGAGCCCAACCTTTGCCAACTCATTTGATGACAACAAACAAACATAAAGTTAGTGCCTGAGCCACACATTGATATTGAAACTCACTTTACTCATCCTAATTGACAACACCATATTCCCACTCATTGCAAGGATTATGTATACAAGCTCCCTGGAGTAAATGATCCATCACCACTTGCCGGAAATTTGTCTTCCTCAGGTAAACCTCATCCTATTTCACTTTATTTATCATACTCATAATTTTCCCCTAAATATAGAGCTTTCCTTATAGCCATTACTATGCAGCAAGAACCAAAGAATATGAACGATGCATTGGATGATCCAAAATGGGGTAAAGCCATGAAAAAGGAAATTAATGCTCTTTAGTTGAACAAAACTTAGACAATGGTGAAGCTACCTCACACAAAAAGGTATAGAGTGCGCTTTTCGCATTAAACACAAGTTGGATGGGAGTTTTGAGATGAACAAGGTGGGTTGGTAAATAAGGGTTTCAATCAAGTGGAATGTATAGACCTCACTGAAAATTTTACTTTTGTGGTAAAGATCATTACTGTGCATTGTTTATTAAGCATAGCTACAGTTAAAAATTGGGAGCTTCACCAATTAAATGCCAGGAATACATTTCTCCAGGGAGACCTTTATGAAGAGATTTACATGATGTCACCACTTAGTTTCTCTAGTAAGAATGATGGTCTTTTATGCAAGCTAAACAAATCACTATATGGAATTAAGCAAGCACCTAGGCAGTGGTTTGAGAAATTTTCCACTTCTCTAGTTTGTTTTGGCTTTACACAATCCAAGGTTGATTGCCCTTTATTTACTTACATGGCTAAGAAAAAGTACATAGTTGTTCTTGTTTATGTATATGATATAATTGTCATTGTAAAGAATCTGACATGCATACAAGGTCTAAAAAAGGTCTACATAATGAAATCTATATAAAAGATCTGGGGAAGTTAAAGTATTTTCTTGGTCTAGAGGTTCCAAGATCACCCAAAGGCATATACTTGTCACAGAAAAAATAGTCTTGATTTTTTGAAAGATATAGGTATGGTTGTTTGCAGGTAGACAACCTTCCACAATAACACAAGCTAGGTTTACTTGAAAGTGACTGTTGGAAGATTCCAGTCAATACCACAAACTTGTTGGAAGACTAATTTATCTTACCATCACACATGTGGATGTAACCTTGACCACCAATTTGCTAAGTTAGTTCATGAATGAACCAATTTGGTGCATTATGAGGTAGCAGCACATGTGTTGCGATTCTTGAAAAGGACTCTAGGTAGAGGCATTTTCTTTCTGTCAACAAATAGCCTTACCTTGCATGCCTATTGCAACATGGATTTGGCAGCTTGCCTAAGAACTCAAAGATCAACCACTAGTCACATTACAAAACCTGGTGCTACACCTATATGTTGGAAATTCAAAAAGCAAACAACTGTTTCTAGATCTTCTACTGAAGCTAAGTATCATGCAATGGCTGCAACAACTAGTGAACTTATGTGGTTGAAACAATTGCTTGGCGATCTAACAGTCATTCATTCACAACCGATAATCCTTCATTGTGATAACCAAGTTGCACTTCATATTGCAAATAATCATGTGTTTTATGAACGCACAATGCACATTAAGATTGACTGTCACTTTATGTGTGAGAAGACTTAGTCCAAGGAACTAATAACCAGGCATGTTCAGAGCAAAGCTCAACTTGTAGATGTACTTACTAAAGCACTTAGAAAGTAGTTATTCTAATTTCTCACAAGCAATTTGGGCATTATAGATCTTTATGCTCAAACTTGAGGGGGAGTGTTAAGGTTAAGATGAATATTCCTTTTGTTCTTATCCATGTTCATTATTTTTTTTCCTGTTTTGCACTGGTCTTTGTGTAGGAGATGTCTACTGTACTAGAGTTTAGATACGCTTAAACTTCTTGTCAACTTGTGTATAAGTATGTACACATTTATGAAGTTAGGCAGTGCATTGTTGCACAAGAAACCTCAATTTACAGAAAACAATTGCAATGTTATTAATATATGTGAAATATCGGGAAAAAAACTCTTGCTCGGGCTTAAGTGTGATTTCATGTGCTCCTCTTCTCTTACCCATCGTGTTCTAATTCTTCCTTCCACCTTGCCGAATGTTCTTTCCTTTGTTTCTTTCCACCATCGTTCACTGTCTTTTTGGTTTCTGAAGAGATTTCAGCTATAACCTTAGGAAATCTCTTCCTATTAAGCTCTTTGTCCTTGAAAGAGGTGAAATCCCTAAACCTAGAGCTTCGATTATGTGGTGTTCTTTGCTTCACATCATCATTAATTCTGTAGTGAAGACACATCCCATCCTATTATAGGATTTCCAAGCTTGAATGCATCCTATTTCTTGAACAGATTAGGGTTTTATTATAATCCCTCATCAAGCTCCATTTGTGTAGTTTCGATGTTTCCAAGTCATCACAGCCAGCTCTATTAGTCACTTCACTTTATTACTTGGTTTGTTGTGTCCTGATTAAGCCTACCCGATTGAGTTTCTTAGTTGTTCTCGAGACTAACCTCAGGATATCTTTGTAACCAGCAAGGATTAGGGAGAATTTTCTTGGCTGCTATTCTTTTGATCTATGTATTAGCCGCCTAGTGTTTTTTCAGAATGTTAGAGAATTTCAGTTGTCACTAGCAAAGAGAATCATTAACTCCATATACCATAGAATTTGATTTAGGTGAAATGTACTGCGATTCTATACTTCTTCTCCTCTTGCATTGGTGCCACTATAAATGGCCCTTGCTAAATATATCATTCCTCATAAAAGGCAAAACTTACCAAAAAAGTAGTGATGAAACCCTGTGGCTAAGTTTCCACCGGATTTCCTTCCTGACATGGTCTTGTCTTTGTTATTGGCATGGATTTGATGGAACAAATTAGTACCTTCTCATCTCGGTGCCTTATCATTCAAGTGGCGGAAAGAATGAGGTTCACTGCCCCTTTTATACAATCATATATTCAATATGCTTGGCAGACTAAAGATACTGTTACAGTTCCTGGGTGTGCTAGCACTAATCATTTCATTACCAGGTTTTGGAGTTGGAATGATTTTTTTCGGCTAGAGGCAAAGTCTCCTTAGACTATGGATGGAGCCCTGATCTTTGCACAGAGACTGCAACATCATTTAAGGGTAGAAGACCATGAATTCTTAACAATTCCTATATGGGTGTAGGTCTATGGTCTTCCTTTTATGTAAACATCCCACGAAATTGCTCATCGAATAGGCACGGTTTTGTCAATCGATATGGAGAACTCTAGTCCTCATTGCTAGAACTATATCTAATTCAAAACCATAATTAGTACGGGGGAACCACTTCTTCCAGGCTTCTATCTAGAAACAATCATAAGCAGAAACCTTTGGATTTCTTTTAGATATGAGAAGATATCTAAGCTTTGTAAGCATTGTGGACAGATAGGACATTCTAATGTCTACTATTCTAAATCTCTTCCTCATATTGCATAGGAAGTGAAGGATCAGATCAAGTAAATGCAATTGTTCGAGTTGGGTTACATACAGACAGATTACTACAACCCCTACTTCAGTCTAAATATACAAGCATTTGGCCTTTTTGAAAGATCTACTGTGGTTCGTCAGTCGGATCAACAACAAATCTTTCTCCATCGCATTAACTCATTGGAAGATGAAACCCTTCACTATCAATCATCTTTTGATGATGTTGTTGATAAACTCATTGTTGATGAAATTTTACAACCAATTAACCCTATAAATGGTGATGATAATATTGATGCTTTACCGAACTAGTTAGGGCCAATTCAAATTGATGAACAACACCAAAGAGCAAATGCAGCAGATAATCAGGGTCAAGACAATGAAGCTGCGGACGACCTCGAAAGTGATCCTGAAGAGGATCCTGATGAAGACCATGAGGTGGGGCTTGATCAACTGCATCTAGACGCAGTTAACCTAGCGGAGGAGATTCTAGAAAATAACAACACTGATTACATGGTTGCTATTGATGCCCTACTGGGTGTGTTATTGTCAGGCTCAGACTCCTCATTGATAGGCTTACCAAAAGCAGTCTTTTTAGGCCCTTTAGCTTCTAATCAAATGGTTGCATTGAAGGCCCATCCTTTTCAAGGTGAATAACTTACAAATTTTGGAATTATATTAGGCCCATTTTTCTTCGTTATTAAAGGCTTAGAGAGGCCTAGGAAGAGGCAAAAGCTGCTGGTTCATAGAGCACAATTCATCAGGGAGAATCTACCAAAGGTAAAACTATTCCTCTTTTAGCCTTTCGGTATATCTTCCTTTCTAATTCCTCTGAATTGCAAGACCAAGTGATTTCAAATATCGCTCTCTTAGTGCTGACTCACACCAACCAGCAAAAACTTCTTCTGGACTGTCAATGTAGAGATCAGAGCAGGCCATCCAATTGGAGAAAATGACTGAGCTGAACGGTCTGTTCTAATTATAAGATGCCAAAATTTTTGTCTAAAGATGAAACTAAAGAAGAGGAATGGGATTTGTATTGAATAGTTTGAGGACCTGGAAGTAAGATTCTCCAAGCGTCCGTGTTCAACCATAATAATTGGAATGTTTTAGTGGGTTTGAACCTTATCAAACCCAATAAAAAAAAAAAAAAAAGAAGGTTTTGAGCTTCAATTACCAAGGGTTGGGTCATTCCTTGACAATTCACCACGTATGCAGACTAATTCTTAAAAAAATGACCTTTTTTGGTATTCTTAATAGAGACTCAGTTGATAGGAAGTCTAGTTAGTAGCAAGCTCGATCATTTGGATTTTCATAATTTTGTTTCTGTAGACTGGAAAGTAGAAAAGAGGGTCTATGTGTGGCATGGCAACTCAAATCAGGTGTTCTGTACTATCCAAGTCCCCTACTCTAGTTCTTTTACAAGTAACTAATGATGTCTGTCAGTCTTGTTGCTGGGATGTATTTATGGAAACCACATTGTACAGTTTTGGCTTCCTACTTGGAATAATATATTAGACATCATTAAGTAGTATTCTGGGCCTCTCCTTTTATTGGGTGACTTTAATCAAGTTTTGGTTTCTACTGAAAAGACTAGGAGGAATGCTCATATTTGTTTAGGAGTTGAACATTTAGAAGAGTTCATTGATAAATTGGATTTACTGTAAATTCCTTGTGGCAGTCCTATGTTCACATGGTCTATTCTCTATAAAGGGAAGGACACAATCTATGAAGTGTTAGACAAAGCTTTCTCTAATGAAAGTTAAATGAGGTTATTCCCTATTGTCCAGTTGTTGAACCTAGTTATCTAGAGATCTGATCATGCTCCATTTTTTTTTGGATACTATGCCTATTCAAAAATTTTACCATAGGCCCTGACAATTTGAAGCTTTCTGTTTAAGATACTATCAATGTGAAGAAATAATTAAAACTATCTAATTGTCTCTAATTCAGGGTCCTAAAATGTACTAGGTGATCTCCAGGTATTCCCAATTGGTTCCAGCATTATGTAAATTGAGTAAGTCTTCCATTGGAAGTTTAAGATAGGAAATTAGATCTAGTGAAAAGCATTTGAAACATAGTTAGTCTTCTCAAAATATATTGGATTCACATTCAGAAATTGTAGCTCTCCGTAGGTAGTATACGACCTTATTAGCATATGAGGAATTATTGTGGGCTCAAAAGTCAAGAATCAAATGGTTAGCCTTGAATGATAATAATACTCGTGTTTCCATCTTACCACAAGAATTTGACATTAGCCTTGGGTGATAATAATACTCATTTTTTCTATCTTTCCACATTCAGAAGTGGAAGATGGTGTGTAGCTTTATGAAGAAGATGAAGTCAGGATGAAGGTATGCTCTTACTATTATAGTATTTTTAACGATTCTTCTCCAAACTGCTAGTTTGCTAAGGAGGGGCTTTGTTAATCCATTTCTAAGAAGCTTACTGATAAAAAAAAAACAGAGATTTATTAGCTCCTTTTTCTAGAGAAGAGATAAGAAGAGCTACTTTTGACCAGGGTAACCTTAAATACCCAGTCCTGATAGTATTCCCCAAGTAGTGTTTAAAAAGTATTGGAATATTGTGGGGGACTATTTGTGAAACTGCTTTAGCTTTTTCAAATAAGGGCCATCTGCTGAGGCAAATAAATCGCACTTACACAACCCTTATTCCCAAGGTTAGGGGTGCTTATAAAATTGAAAATTTTAGACCCATTAGCCTATATAATATAATTTATAAGGAGATTGCTAAAGTTTTGGTTAATAAATTGAAGCCTATTCTTCCTATTTTAGTCTTAGATTTTCAAAACACTTTTGTTCCTGGAAGATGTATACATGACAGCATCATTATTGGTTATGAAATTCCTAGTGCTCTGAAACATACTAATAAGAATAATGATCCTTGAGACTGTAAAGCAATTTTTAAGCTGGACATTAGTAAAGCATATGATAAAATTCGTTGGTCTTTCCTACATAGGGTCCTTTAAGATATGGAATTTCTAGAACCTTGGATTCATCTTTTGACGTAGTGTGTGTGACATGGCCACCCTTGGCCCTGCCTAAGAAGCCTGTGAGAACTAGTCTCATAGTGGTTGTAATTGGCTAGTTATGTATGTGCGTGAATTAAAACTTTATGGTACGAGTTGATTAACCTAAAATATGCGAGATGCATGCTCTTTTACTTTGATTTATGTAAAAAAGGAATTGTAAAACATCACATGGCCTAGGGCACTTTACATTGAAATCCAAAACCAAATAGTCAAAGCATTCAAAATTAACACTTATGTTATCATTACTGCACATAATAACCGTGTAGAGGTATTCAACAAGAAGTAGATTAATGCTTTTCACCTAAGAACAACCCTACAGTCTAAAACTAAAAAAAAAGACAAGGGAGACGACTAGGTAGACAGTATATGCAAGCCTCTACTAACTCCCACCTTAGAGATAAGTTTCAATAGCGAGTCACAAAAGTCTTGTCCATGTGCTGCTAGGCTCTACAGCCAAGAAAATGCTATAGTTGGCACTGTTACTTAACCAACAAGTAACCGTGAAGACTAAAATCATAAAGATTCTCAAAGCATAGTACCTGCAATAACAAACTACCTCGACAACCCTCAACGATTATCAGGCATAACAATATCAGAATTTGCATAACATAACAAGGAAGTGAGGATTCAAGAATTCTCAGTAAAAGGTCTTCACCTGCAAGAAAAGTTACTAAGGACAACATATATACAAAATATGTAATCTACTGTGAGCTCATATAGCATAAGGCTAAACTTATGTGCGTATGTTTCAGTCCCTTAGGACTTGTCCTCACTTAGTCCTTGAACTACAAGGCAAAGCCTTGTTTACTAGCGAGCATAGCTTACTAGCCTAACTAGTGAGAATTCACTTGTTAAAACTCTCTTATGCTGTATATGGGCATTATGGTAGAACTAAAATAGACCAGGCCTCAAAGGCCCACTAGGTGCACTAAGGTTCCAAATCGAAACCTCATGCTCGATGGCACAGCTAGGCCACCGATAGTACTAAACCTTTTCACCTAAGCTAGTGATACTTCTTTATGGCCCTTTATTGACTAGTTTTCTTGTTTATGGTAAAAGAAATCATTAAAGCTCAAGAAAACTCATAGGTTTTGGATGAATTTTGGAAGCCTTAGAGCACCACCAGCACACCTCGACCTTTAGGTACTCTAAGCATCCCCTCGAGGTACCTTTGAGCAAAATTGGAAATTTTTTGCCAACATAATTGTGGTGACGTGTCGCCATTGGTTGGCGATGCGTCGTTGCAATATATAACCCCTTGGAAGTTTTTGTACTATCTCAGTGATGTGTCGCCACAGTACATAAGTTCCTAAAACTTTTTTGTGGTGTTGGCGATGCATCGCCAATACCTGCAATGCCCAAAAATTTCCAATTTTGTTGCTATCACCTTGGAAGGCTTACCAAACACCTTAAGCTTGCTTGGATGGCCTTTCAACTTCACATACCTACGAAACATATTGTAAAGACCATAACCAACTATCACAAGCATAACTATAACACATTATAACATCATTCCAAGCTCCATCCAACTCATAGTCCACCATGAATCAACTTGCCTACTAACTAATGCTATTGGAAAAACTACTTGAATTCATTTAGCATCAACACTCTAATAACATTAATCAAGTATAAAACCATAACTCCTTTACCTTAGTTTCAACTCACAAGCAAGAATCAATCAACTCTTCACCAAGAACCAAAGTTCCACAAAGTTTAACCTAAGTTCAAAGCAAGCAAAGACATAAAACACCAAATTACTAACTTCTAACTAAAACCCAAGCTTCCAATTATCACATAAACAAGAAATCACTAAGAAAACACAAGTTACCTCGCATCAAAAATAGGGGATAGCTGGAAACGTGATTCCAAGCTTCAAAAACATGAAATTCCATTTGAATCAAGCCACCAAATGCATAAGTACCCTTGGTAACTTCAATTTTCACCAAAACCTTTTGATTTTGAGCTAGAATTCTTGATGAATTGGTGGAGTGAAGGATGAACTCGGGTTTAGAAGAAAAATGGCTGCCTCCTTCACTTTACCGAGCTTTTATACCTCTTTTAAACCAAAAGCCACCAAAGTTTATAAAACGTTGCAAAAAAAAAAACCCATTCCTTTAATAGTAATTATAATCAAACCTTTGGTCAAATCTTGTTCATTTGAGCTAAGTTTGGGTTTAAAGCAAAAGTTAGGTTCCCAAAACTCATGCTTAACTCTCAAGACTTGGCTCCACACTTTGGGATGCAAAATTATTATTTTACCCCTAAACCTTATTTGGTGCCTTAAACTCCACGGAACTTAGTGAACTTTACCCAACTTACCTATTTTTGCTATGTGAACTTTATATATGGTTCTAAACTAGATTTTAATTACTTTACTTCCCTCAAACAAGCTTCCTTCTAAGAGAGTCATAATAATATGTCTACAAGTTTTTACTTTGTTCTAGTTAATAGGTGTACTACGAAATGTCTCATTCTAACTCCCCATCATTCCAATTCCTGGTGGATAAAATATCAAAACAGTTGGATAATTGGAAAAGGAAGCTTATTAAAAATGTAGGAAGACTGACCTTGATTAATTCCACCCAAACCTCATTACTAGTCTATATTATGTCTTTATTTAAAGTGAAAATTACCTAAACCACCCTCAGATTTAGTGAAACCTACATTTGTGTCTTTGTTGTTTCAAAAACCTACCTTGGCCCCCTCTTAAAAGCTTAAAATCCCTACACTTACCTCTCCGCCATTAGCATCCGTTAAAACACCTAAACTAACCTACACTTACTCCCTTCATAAAGAAAAGAAAAATACTTGTTTTACCCTCCTAGCCTTCTTTTCTAAAAACTTTGCCCCTAGTTTTTGCATCTAATAATCTGAAGTCTGAACAAGAAACAAATCTAAACAACAAAATATGGCTCTTTCTCCATCTGCTCATCTCTTTTGCCTAGGTCTTTCTCCATCTGCTTTCTCTCTCACTGAACTCATCCATCTTTCTCATCGAACTTGATTGAATCAAAGAGGGAATTGCAAAAGGCAAGTGAAGAGGGACCGTCAGCCATGCTTTCCTCCATTCAAGCTTTTGATCCTAGCCGCGATTTGCCCTTATCCTCACTTTTACTAGCTTCCTCACCCCCTCCATGATTAAACTTCTTTTCCCCAGATAAATTTATTGGACTCTAGAAAAAAGTAGGAGTTGGATTAGGTTTTTTTTTTTTTTTTTTTGCAGCCACCCTTGGACTATCTAACTAGGTAGAAATGAGGTTGTTTTTCAAAATGCACAGTTTAATCTCCAATCCATCATTTTGTGGGAGAAATGATCTTATTCAGCTCCTAGATTGGTTAAGGAAATACCTTTATTCTTTTATAATGTCAAGGGTTGATCCCCTTAATCCTCTTTGTCAAATTTGGGGTTTTCTGAAAACGGTGTCATCCAATATCAACCCCACAGATTTTTGTAATGGATGGAGCTTGGCATTCATCATTTGTTTTAGGACAGCAACCTGGTTTTGGATGGCAATGAATGCTCCCCTACAGCTGCGGGGAGCAATTACTTGGGAGAATTGTCTATCTGCTCTAGAAACGGAGCTAACTGCTGTTCAAGGAGTCATCAAATCTGTATTAGATTCTTCCTATTATAATTTTACCATTTTGACAGATTGCACAGGTTCTAGCAGCTCTTTGGGTATCGTCTGATCTCATTGAGATTTTACTCGGGCTTGTCCAGAACATTACTTTGATGATAAAGGCCACTGATCACTCTGCGGTGGTGGTAGTGCCTTGACAGCGAGTCTCTCCTGCCCATGAAGTTGCTACATCGATACTTCCTCCCTTTTCTTAGTTCTATTCCTTTTGTTCCGTGTACCAAAAAAAAACATATGTGAAATATCAATTAATAGATCTCCTCGGTTCAAAACTCCAAGAGTAACATTATTTTAGATGCTCTATTAATTTTTTCTCAGAAAATAATAATACTTTGAATGAGCCCAAAAATTAAAGAAGTAAAAAAAACCCCAAAACTAGTTTGACTATAAAACTAATCAGATCAATAAGTCAGCTCCTGCTATTAAATCCTAGACGGTATCCCAACCGCCAACGACTCCCATAAAGTTATGCTCAGAGGAAACAGGCACTGAGGAGTCAAAGATTGCGTGAAAATTACTTAATGGACGAGTCCTCATCATAATCATCCGATTCTTGATTTTAATAATACGATTTAATTTGATTAACCATCTTTCGGTTCAAATCTATAGGTTAATATCTATGTAGTGAATACAAGTGAAACACTTGGCTCTCGGATTAAAATCGTACAAATTTATAAATATTAATACTTAAAAGTTGCTTATTCATTTATAATCAATTTATAATAAAATAAAATAACAAATACAGAATTAAACGATTCAATTCCCTATTCACAAAATTAAGATTTCAGTTCTTGATTCGAATTCCAATTGTTCTGTGATCGGGATCATTTTACATTGACTTTTTCCAAGTCAAAGTTTTGGAATTTTTTTCCAAGGAAATTAAATGCTTTCTGCAAGTGTTATTTCGTCAAGGAGTTATTGTCATTGAAGGTTTACTTCTACTTTATAATTAATTTATAGCAATCCATTTCTCACGTAGGATTTTTTTTCTCCCAAACGGCCAATAGTTGTTATTATTTTTTTTTTGGGACCAGGTAAAGAATATATTAATTAATGAATACTTTACACAAATATGCCTGGTATATAACAGAGAAGAAACAATTTAAGGATGCTAAGATAAAAACACCGAATCCCTTCATACTTTTTTCGCTATCTCAAAACGGTTCACACAAGCACAAAACATGGAACTCATGGGGGGGAATTAGCCACCGCCGTTAAAAAAAGCCAATACAGCAATTACAAATAAACTAATGAAGTTTGTGTTTTCGTTCAATTAAACCACTGAACAATTCTTTAAATTAAATTGAGCTTCTCCAGGAGCTCAATGCTTTTGAAGATGATACAAATGTCAATATTTTTTCAGGTTGAGCTTCTCCTGGAGCATTTACTGTGGCTCCAACCTTCGTATAAGATTATGAACGACCAAAATTAAAAATCAAAGCAACCAAATATATAGAAAAGCAAATGAAAGAGCTCTTCATACAAGTTGGTTTAGAATTATCTCTTTCAATTTCTCAAGTTTACATTTCTGTAGCAAAAAATTGTAGTTTTTTATATGAGTTGGTTAAACAAGGGTATTTCCCAGAAAAAATTTTGGAAATTTGTTTGCCTGTTTCGAAAAGACTAATGGGTTATTTGCCTGTAAAAATACTATATATAGTAGGCAATTTGTCCTCAAGTAAAAACTCCGGTGGCATTTTTGCCTCTTTTTCCATTACAAATTTCTAACAGCTAGCTATAAATTCTATCCCTCCGCTCGTCTTCGTATTAACCACACACGAACAATAATGGCTTTACCTGCTACATTATTTCTGGTTTTCCTACTGTCGTTTCTTCTCTTGACAAGAGCTTCATTCTCCCAGCAGCCCCTTTGTCAGGACCACGAAAGTTCTGCACTTGTCCAACTCAGAAACAGCTTTGTCATAAGCAGGCATGCTTCAGACACTTCTTCCGGATATCCCAAGACTCTATCATGGAAGCGCCACAGGCACTGTTGCTTGTGGGATGGGGTCGAGTGTGATGCGGAGACTGGTTATGTGATTGGCCTTGATCTGAGCAGCAGCTACCTTCAGGGGCCTATCAGTTCCAACAGTAGCCTCTTCCATCTTGTTCATCTTAGGAAACTCAACCTTGCTGATAATGATTTCAATAACTCCCAGATTCCCAATGAAATCGGCCAGTTTAAAGCTCTGTCCTCTCTTAACCTCTCTCATTCGTCATTTTCTGGTCCAGTCCCTCAAGGTATCTCAGAACTCTCCAAACTGGTTTCTCTTGACGTTTCCCACAATGATTATGATGGCCATCCTTTTCTGGAACTCGACAAGCCCAATTTGCAGAGGTTAGTGGAAAACTTAACTAGCCTTGAGGAACTTGACCTTAGTTTTGTTTATGTGCCATTTCCATTTCCACCACTCCTGGCCAATCTTTCTTCTTTGACTTCTCTCGTTCTTGAAAATTGCTGGCTACAGGGAACATTTCCTCAAGAAATTTTTCAGCTACCAAAACTGCAAATTCTTAATGTAAAGAGCAATGGCAATCTCACAGGCCAAATGCCTGAGTTCCTTTCAAGTTCTCCCCTTAAAGAATTGAGACTTGCTTCCACAGGTTTCTTTGGCAGTCTCCCAACTTCAATAGGAAACCTTGATTCCTTGGCCTTCTTCGATATCGAAGAATCTAAGTTCCGGGGTCATCTTCCTTCCTCACTCGGCAACCTAACCAAGCTAAACTTTCTAAACCTTGCATATAATAATTTCATAGGACCAATTCCTTCCTGCATTTCAAATCTTACCCAACTATCCGTTATTGACCTTGGTGGGAACCAACTTGATGGTCCAATTACAGGGCCAATTACTAAACTCTACAACCTTGAACTTTTGTTTTTACAAGAAAATAACTTTGGTGGAACTCTAGGACTCGAGATATTCTCTAACTTGACCAAATTGAAAGTTCTGGATGTAGCGTTCAACAAATTGTCATTGCTAGCCAATACAAATGCCACTTGGAAATTAGTACATCTAGGTTTGGGTGCTTGTAATATAAAGAAGTTTCCACGTTTCATTCAAAACCAAGATGCCTTGGAAAGTTTGGACCTCTCGAGTAACAACATACATGGGACAATACCCGAATGGATATGGAAAGCAAGTAGAAAAATACAGTCTTTAATCCTTGAAAGCAATTTTTTGACTGGTTCCATCAACTCTTCATTGCTTCAACAGTTAAGCAATCTGCACGTGTTGGATCTTGGCAATAATACGTTGCAAGGAACTCTTCCAATCCCACCATCTTCCTTGCTTGTGTATATAGTGTCCGATAACGCACTATCTGGGGTGATTTCCCCTTTGTTCTGCAACCTGCATTCTCTAATTATTCTTGATGTGTCTGGCAATAATCTCAGTGGCTCCCTCCCACAATGCTTAGGAAATTCCAGCAACAACATTCAAGTACTGGAACTTGGGAATAACTTTTTCCAAGGAAGTATTCCATGGATATTTGCACCAGGGAACAAGCTGAGGATGATCGGCTTGGGCAGTAATCAGCTGAGAGGACGGATACCGAGATCATTGGTTAACTGTTTAACGCTAGAGATGCTTGATCTCAGTAACAACCAAATCAGTGATATATTTCCTTCCTGGTTAGGAGGTCTGTCGCAGTTGCAGGTCCTTGGTTTGCGATCCAACAAACTCTATGGCAGAATTGCTACCCCCGCTAAGTTGGACTTCCCCGCATTACGCATCATTGATCTGTCCTACAACAAACTGGTGGGTGAGTTGCCAACTGGGTACTTTGAGACCTGGAGAGGCATGAAAGTTGTCCAAGAAGACTCGCTGAGTTATATGAGCATTGATGTTACCATCCTATATACTGAGGCGCGGCTTTTTGAAAGACTATCATTTTCTTATTTGATTGATTTGGGAATCAAAGGAACATATGTTGGCATGATAATCCCGAAAACCATGATAGCAATTGATCTCTCCAACAACAAATTTGAAGGGCAAATCTCGAAATCACTAGGGGGCCTACAGGCGCTTATTCTACTTAACCTTTCAAACAATCACCTATCAAGTGTGATTCCAGAGTCCATAGGGAACTTAACAAACCTGGAAGCCATGGACCTCTCGCACAACATGTTGTCTGGTCAGATTCCCCAACAGCTGACGGCATTAAATTTCCTAGAGTTATTTGATGTCTCAGATAACCATCTCGTAGGTCCGATTCCACAGGGGATGCAATTCAACACTTTTCCCAACAGCTCTTTCCTGGGGAATCCAGGGCTGTGCGGCCCTCCTCTGTCGAAGCCATGTTCCGATCAAACAGGGTCAACCTCCGCCAAAGATGAAGATAAAGATGAAGATTCTGTGATCAAGTGGGTGATCATTTCCTTGGGATTTGGGAGTGGGCTTCTGGTTGGAGTCATTCTGGGAAACATATTTGTCCAGAGGTATGATGTGTGGCTTGCATGGAATATTTTTGGTCAGAGGACACTGAGGAGACCCAGACACAACGTCAACAAAACAAATGGTATTGCTTAATTTTGAGTTTGTATACAAAAATTTTGAAAAATCCGTCTGTGATCAACTTTGGATTTTAGGCATCAATTGGCGAAAAAGCTTACGGTCAAGAGCAGGAAAATCAATTCAAGCCCTTGAATTAGACCAAGGTAAGTGTTATAACAAGTATTCATTCTCCCCTTATTTTTTGAAACATTTAATTTTTTTTAATGGATTTGACTTAAATTTAGTAATATTATTTTTTGTTGGAATTTTTTTCTTAAAAATACACTAAACCATAGGTCTTTTTTATCATTTATATAATTTTTTATTTATAAATTCATTTTAACTTAAGTCAATTTAATCCAAGATAACTTACTTTTATCTCTACATTTTTTTGCCTAGAACCAATTTCATTTGAAAGTTAATATTATGTAGGTATGATAATTCATTCAAAATAAATTTTTTATTATGTTATTAAATTTCTATAAATTTATTTCTTTTCATGCCCGAAAAAGAAAATGAATAAAAATTAATAGTATAATATAAATTTTACAATCATTGAATTATTTCACCTAAATAATATAGGTTTTCAAATGAAATTGATTCTAAGTAAAAAAGATGAAAACATAAAAATTAGCCATTTTGAATTAAGTTATTTTAAGTTAAAACAAATTGGCTCTAATTTCTGAATAGTGAATGCCGTAAAGAACTTGGGATGAAGAAAGTAGCTTCATATATAATTCATATTCTTGTCGAATTAATTTTTTATTAACTATTTGTATTAATAACGACTATGTTAATACCTAATATATTTTGTGATGGATTAGGTTCATTACAAGTTGAATTAGGAAGTGTTCAACTTCAGCCAGGAGTAGGAGCAAAAGAGGATGAGATGCCTGACAGTCTTCTCAATCAAGGTGATAAATTAACCTCTTGGTCCTAAACCAAGTAAAAAGTGTTACTAGTCCGTTCCTTCATCCTAAATTCTGTTCAGTAGAGGAAACTTCACGATTTAAAAAGTTAAAATAAATGCAGTTTTTAATTGGTCAAAATGGGTGTTGTACTAATCTTGCCCTTGTTGAATATCTTTAGGATTTCTGATTTAATTTTTTTAAGACATTAAATTAAAGATATAATAGTCAAACTATTAAATTGGAACATATCAAAATAGAAATGTTGACAAATAATTTGATACAGAAAGAATAATATTTTCCTCCTTTAGATAGTCATACTTCTATGACCTACTCTTTGTTCGGTATTTATGGCATTTCAAAGTTGGTTATGAAGAACAGACAACTCCGTTTGTTGAGGGGAAGGCTACTATAGTTCTTGGAGCAAATGAAAGCAAATTCTTGGACAAGGAATGAAAAAATTTGAAATCCAAAGTACTTTAAGTCAAGGGACAAGAATATGTTTAGCACTCATCATGGAATATTAAAAGTTTGTTTTCCCAAAATTCTCTAATAAGCTAACTAATTATACGGTTTTGGGTTGATTTTAGGGGCTTTTGATGAGAATACTAAAAGAAGAGAAATTGCAAGGGGAAAGTTACCCTCCATTCAAGCTACTTAAATAATCTCTAAATAAAACCTAAACGGCTTTGCTATTCAATGCCTGACTTGTGTATACTTTTTCTTTTTCAGGTTCTTGAGTAGTCCATCATGAAGAAGGCTTAGTGTGGAGCTAGTGGACCCATTTCATTCATTTTAGATTACACATATAAGAAAAACACCAGCAATTAAAAATGTATTAGTTTTGTTCTTGCCTTGTTAGTTTCGCTTAATGGTGAGTGTTTCTTTTTCTTAAAAAAAAAACAAATAGAGGAAAACTTTAAGTGAATCTCAGTTGCCATATTTACATGTGTTCAAATGTAGCTAAAGGCTTTGAGCCTTCCCATCATTTCTCCCTTCATGTTTCACTTTTCTTGCTATACACTTCTTAGTTGAACATGAAACTTGTTGTAGTTCTTATTTTCTTCAAAATAAGAAGCATTTTACCTAATTTAAAATATCTTGTATATTGAAAGCTCTATAAAATTTTCTTTTAATTTTAAATTTTAGGAAAATTAACAAAAAACTCCGCAAGGTTTGGTTGAATCTACACATGCCTAGTTCTAGTTTTGGAAATGCATTACGTGAAACCCATAAGTATATCATTTTTGTTTATTTTGGATATTGAAAACTCCCTAATGAGTAAAAACTAAAAGATCACTGGAATGTGAAATAAAAAACAATCAGAATCAAACGAAGTGTTTAGCGAAACATGGAGAGCTAAATATGACAAATTATTAAGATCTAGATTTACTATACAAAATTATGCTTACTATCATATTATATATATCCTATGTTTGGGTGGATGTTCTTTATAGTCGTAAGTGTTTTTTATTTGACATTCTAGTCACTAGTTAATACATTTTTAATATTTAATATGAATAGCAACTTTGTAACTACAAAAAGTTTTAAAAAACCTAAGAGGATATAATATATTTCAAATAGAGGGTTAATTATAGGTTCAGCCAAACCTTGAGACTAGGGATAGCAGCATTTTTCAAGCTGCTTGAGCTCGAGCTTATTTTTTCCTTTATTGAATTGAGTTTATTGAGCATAAGCTCAAGTTGCATTTTAGATTCAAACTAAGTCGATAGGTCGTGTGTTACCATGAAAATTAGTTGTTTGGGAATCCGATCATGAGGAAGCAAAGTTTCCAAGAGGATAAAGAATTGTGAATTGAGGGATCAATTGTTAGACAGGAAAATTTGTTGACTAAAAAAGTAAGATGCAATATTGAAGAGAACTATTTCAGTATTTTGTCTTTGTTTGGCTTTGGCATCTTAGTAGTTTAAGCTTGCACAATTCATCCACTGGTAAAAATCTCTGTCAGTATAGATCTATGGTATTTTTCAGTACATATCTAATATACATGATGATTATTGACTCATATATTGCACTGGATATTTATGTCGATAAATCAAATATTTTAAAATTACAACAATAAATAGGAAAACAATTTTAACTCATAAATCTATGGTATCTAATCAAAATTTCCCTTAGTTTTTCAATTTTGCTCTCTTTATGGCTTGTTTATAGTTTTTAAAACAATCAATTAGAAGAAATGTAAAACTAAAACACAATTGTACGTTCTCCAGAACCATGATTTTTTTATAAAAAATAATTCAAAATTTTTTTTTCATGTTTTATCAACTCATATTCCAATATTAAGGAGAAGTTTATTTTAAAATGATTCAAGATCAATTTGAGCTAAATTGCTTTATTTAACCATACAACCTTTGAAAACAATAACTCAAGCTAAAAAAAATAGAATTATCAGTAACAAAATGGTATAAACAAAATATAAATGTGTAGTTGGGGACTAATAGGAAAATAAACTATATTTTAGGAACTCAAATATTAAAAATGAATAGGTCAATTGTCAGCAAGGGAAGCTTGAGGACCAAAAGAGCAAAATACAAACTAATGGGGACTGTCTTGGGTTTTTCTCATTTTTCTTTTTTGGACACGACCGGGCCTGTTATTGTTTATGATTATTTTCCGGCTTACTGTTAAAGAGTTTTGCAATCCTGTACCTGTATTCAAACAAATATATGGATCGAATTTTTCACTTTCTATAAATACCCCGAGCTACTATACAAAGCTAGTCCATCCTTTGAGCTTCTGAAACCCAACCCATCTATATATACAGTGAGGCCAAACTTCCTATAAATTATGGGATGTGCCACTAGACTGTTACTTATATGTGAAGCGAGACTTAAACTTCTTATAAATTACAGATCATGCCACTGCAGTACGGTTTCCCCTCCAAACTCATCCACCATCTCTAAATCTATGACTCCAATCTCTCTGGCAAATCTTCTCAAAATTAAAAAAAAAAAGTGGGCATTTCTAGAAAATAACTAAAGCCCAGGCTATGATAAACCTAACAGGTTGAAAATCTTGAAAAAAATCTTCTCTAAATTGTTCCGATGAGCATAGATTCTTTAACACTTTACACAATTTCTGTTGACACAACCTATTCATTTTCATATCATGTTTTTATTGAAACATTTTCTTGTTTCCATTGACATATCTTATACTTTTCACATATATTAGGCAAATAGTGTCACCTCAAATTGTATTAACAGAACTCATGCATTGCATGTCCTGTTATCTTTGACACATTATCCATTTTTCATTAACATATCTTACACTTTCCACATATATTAGGTAAATAGTGTTACCTCAAATTGTATTAACACAACTCCTGCATTGAATGTCCTATTTTCTTTGACACATTATCCACTTTTCATTGACACATCTTACATTTTCCACATATAGTAGGTAAATAGCTTCCCTGCAAATTGCATTGACCTAATTCATCCATTTTCATATCTTGTTTTCTTTGACACATTATCCATTTTTCATTGACATGTTTCAAAATTTTTTCATATATTAGCCAAATAGATTCACTTCAAGAATGAAAGCACCATGTGGTTATTTTATTGGATTGAACTTCTCATAAACACTTTACACAAAATTCTGTTAATAGATTATGAATTTTTCTTGACAAATATAATGGCTTTCTTATTTGCTTGCTAAATAGCTCTGAATGATAAAATAAATTATTTAGTTCCATGTATGTAGCTGTTGTTTTCATTGATAAATTTTGACTTTTTCATTCACATATTTCACACTATTCATATTATTCTGGTGAACAGCTTTAAAATGCTTAAAAAAATGTTACTGAGTTTTATGTAATTGTTACTTTCACTGGCAGATTGTGACTTTTCATTAACATATCTCATACTTTTAATAGTAATTATAATTTTATTTGTAAATAAAATTCAAACAAATTTAGTAACATATTCAATTCTAAACAATGCCAAGCGTGTGGCATATGAACGATCCACAATGATGAAAAATTACCTCAGACCGGCAGAACGGAAAATGGTGCTATGGCTGCCACGCTACCGTGATCCCAGTAGCTCAATGCCTTGAGTAAACTCAAAGTGCACTTGCCAGAGCTCCACTCACCTGGAAAGTTCTTAGATGCATTGATTGAAAGAAACAATGATTGAGGGGCTCTGTCGGAAATACCGACACTTGATGTCTTTAAGTTTCATATCTGGTCAGAATTTCACCATCTGGAACATGAAAACATACCACTGCCGCTTCATTGCTTTCTTCGGAAATCTCATATTTTTTTTCCTACCTCTTCCCATCCCATTCGCAATAAATTGTGAACACCTTTATTACTTGAAGTGAAGTTAACCAAATAGAGATCAAAGCGACTCTGATTTTGGGGTGATTGGGATTCGTTGCTTTGCACCAGAATCTGCTGCAACTTAATTTCTAAGACACACTTGGGATAAGAAAAAATAATGAAGGGTAATAAAGGAATAAAACATCCAGTTTATTGCGGACATATGTCCACAGTAGAAAAGTAAATGAATAGTGAAATTGTTAGTGTTTTACAATAATTGGTCAATATGAATTCTTAATGAACCGAGTTTGAACCTAATACTGCTTGGTTCAAGATCTTATTGACCATTTAGAGCATAATATAAACCCATTTTTTCTAAAAATAAAATAAAATTAATATAATATAGTTGGCTCAATAAAAAGTATTTCCTTAAATCTTAATTCCTCTTTCATAAATAAATAGAACATCTAGTAACTTGTTCGTTAATTAATTAGTGAGAGTTTATTTATATTTGCTTATTTAATTAAATGAACGAACATAAATAGGAATTTACATTTTTTATGTAAACAAAGCAAATATGAACAAAGCTATTGTTCAATAATTTATGTTCACAAATAGTTTGATTAATATTTATTTATGTTTCTTTATTTATCTATTTGTTTGTTTGTTCATTCACTTATTCATTTATTTATTATTTATATGTTCATTTATTTCTATGTACTCTATGCTCAAATGATCCCCCTCTTAATATTTTGATATTGTTCATTTGTTTGTTTGTTTACTTATGTTTATTTATGTTGTTTGCGAACACATTTATTTATATTATTCACGAGTATGTTAATTTAATTAATAGTGTTGATGAACACATTTGTTTGTCAAATCTGTTTAGTTCACAACAATTTTAATATTGACAAATGAACACAAAGAGATATATTTATAAATAAATTAACACAAACAGATAAATTGTTGATTTATTGTTCATCATTTTTATGTTAATGTTCATTTGAAGTAAAATACAAAAAAAGTTCATTCATATTGTTTGTTCCATTTGTTTACAGTCTTGGCAGATTCCAAAGGAGCCCTAAAACCTGAACAAAGACAAAAAGCCCGTGCAGCATGGCCTTTGTTCTCATCTGCTCATCTCATCATCTTTCACAGCCATACCCACTGCCATCGCCCATCGCCCACCATTCTCATCTAGTCATCAGCCACCTATGAGCGTCATGACTAACAGGTCATGACCAAGGTGTTAAATACTATTACCGCTATGTATACACCCCAAATTTTTAATGTATACCATATGGTATACACCGCATACCTTACCGTTTTTACAAAAAGAATAAATGTTGGAATATTATTTTAAAATAACATAAATTTAATAATTTTTTTTGCACATTTTATATGCATTCTAATTCTTCCCATCATAATTTATCATATATAAATAAAATATATATGATAGAAGATATTTTTTAATACAAAAACATTAAAAAAATGTTACATATATAGAGAAAAATAAATAATACTCAGAAAAAAACTAATTTATTGACATAAAAGAAAAAATAATACTTTAATAATAACAATGAATTTTTTAATACCACATTGAGTTTCTAGGTGTCTCAAAGTAACCATTAAATTTTTATGTTAGCTAAGAAAAGTAACCAAAAGAATAAAATTAAATATTTATTTTATGATATGCGTATTAATTATATTTTAATTTTAATATATTTATGATATTTTGAAGTAAAATGATCAAGAAAAATATCTCATACGCATCTGTGAAAAATAAAATATCATAGTGGTTTGTATCTCACGATATTTACAGTATATTGCGGTTTTTAGACAAAATGTATACGAAAAGTAAGTAGTATGCGAAATACCATGATATATCATGGTATATCATATGATAAAATGCAAAACGTGAAAACATTTGTACCATGAGTAAAGGATATACCGCAGTATTTTACTCCATGATTGTGGCTACCGTTACTCCAAATCCAAACTTTCTTATCCCGACATCACCTTGTCATCATAGCCATGAGTCAGCCCTCAACCACTATCGCCCATGAGATCCAAATTGGAGATTATGGTAATGACAAATTTCTCCTTAGCCGCAGCTAGTGGTCGCCAATGGGCCAGGTTGACTTGGGCTCGACCTTTAACCAGGCTTGGATCAAACTCAGCCCGGCACGGCTAAAGCCGGGCTTGGCCCAGCACGAAACAGACTCAGAAGGTGGCGGGGCGAATATGGGCCTGGGAGAAGAGGGGAGCCCAAATTAGGATGGCCTGGCCCACTTATGAGTTCAACCTGGACTGGATCGGCCCACGGCTCGGGTGGGCCCGGGCCAGCTTGAAAGTTCCAGGCATTCCGTTGCAGATTTTCAAATTAAAAAAAAAAGGTAAAATTACACCCTGCCCCCCTAACGACTCCAGACTTTTTTTTTAAATCCCATACCTTTTTACCCTCAGTCAACAACAACTAATGGCTAGTTTTTAAGGGTTTTTTGGGCAAAATCAATTTTTTATTCTGCTATAAATAGCCAGCCTCCTTTCTACACTTCCTCACATAAATATTCTCTTCTCCAATCTCCTACAATATTCTCTCATTCTCTCTACTATCTCTCAAAGTTTCTTAATATTTCATTAAGATTTTCTTAATTGCCTCGTAATCATCTCTCTATCTCTTTAATTATTTTATTCCACTGATGGCTTTACGAGGGAAGAACTCCAGCAAGGGCAAAGGTGTTGTCTCTTCCTCATCCGGCACAGGGGTTGATTCATTTTTGTGAGGACATTTATTTTGCAAAAATCAAGGCTCACATTCGCAAGAAATTGCCGACAATGATCCCAACATAGACATGGCGGCATACTACCTTGGCCTTGACGATCAACGCTCTGATGATGATGTTAAGGAAATTCAACCGACCCAAAGTTGGTGGCGAGGGGTCCCAACCAACGCCACAAAACGAGCAACCCGAGCAGACTCAAGTGAAGAGCGGGAATTTGAAGGCTTTCATTTGGGTACATTTTGAGCAAGTATGGGAAGGCGAAACGAGGTATGCCAAGTGCAAACATTGCAACAACAAATTTGCACACAAATTGAACTTTGGGATGGGCACTCTCACGAGGTACTTGAGCAAAGTCCATGAAGACATCGGTTGCATTTCCAGTGGACAAACACAATTGACGGGCGTTGCCAGCTCCGGCAGTTTAGGTATTTTTTGATTTAATCCAAAAACTGCTAGGCAAGGTTTAATTAATTGGATGATGATTACTAAAAAACCATTTAGACAAGCTGAAGATGAACACTTAAAACAGATTCATCTAAGAAAATCTAAATCATGCTTATAAAAAAATGTCTAGGCAAACGGTTAGGAAAGAAAGCTTTAAACTGTATGAAGCTAGGAGAAGTGATTTACAAGCATATTTTTCTACCATTGATCATTGTTTGTCATTTATATCTGATATGTGTATATCTCCAATAAGATAAAATTACTATTGTGTCACTACTCATTGGATAGATGATGAATGAGTTATTCAAAAGTGTATAATTGCTTTCAAATGTATGGAATCTAATCATACGGGTTGGAATATTTTCAACTGCATTATTGAAAGTTTGCATGAATTTTTTGTCGTCGATAAAGTTTTATCCATTTCTTTTGACAATACTATAAACAATAATTCGGCGGTGAGAGAATTTGATAAAAGAAATAAAACCACTGCTTAATGGAAAAAATTTTCATGTTCATTGCTTGCGTCACATTTTGAATTTATGTGTTCAAAATGGCTTACAACAACTGCAAAACTAATTTGAGCTAATTTGAATGCTTTACTTTTTGTTAAAATAAGGAACAAACTGACTCGTGAATTTAAAATGTTTTGTATTGAAAATGGGGTGAATTTTTCTTGAAAAATGTTTAAAATATATGCTCCACTCGATAGAACTCAACATTTGAAATGTTAAATGATGCTCAAACATGGGCAAATCTTTTGACTCGCTTTGTGAACTCAAAAGTACAAGGCAACTGACTAATGGACGATGTTTGGCAAAAGTGTTTTAAGTTAGTTGAGTTGCTTAGATATTTTTACGAGACAACAAACTTTTTTTTCTAGGGTTTGTTACCCAACAGTGCACCAAGCAATGTTATACTCCCTCCGTCCCAATTTACTTGAAACGTTTCTCTGGGCACGGAGGTTAAGGTGTATGTAATTTGTGTTATTTTTTTTAGGTAGTGAAAGTTTAAATAATGATTAAAAAAGAAAAGATTCTTTTTTGGGTTTTGTACAGTGAGAGATTGAGTGGAGATTAAAAAAAGAGTTTTTATTGGGTTTTGTGTAAAAGGATAATTTAATTGTTTAAACTTTTCCAAAAGAGGAAATGTTGCAACCTTTTAGGAGATCCCAAAAAAGAAATACGTTTCAAGTAAATTGGGGCGAAGGGAGTATTTTGTAAGCATTGTCTATGTTTTCTACCAATACAAAGACGATGAATTTTCGCAATCAACTATTGAAGCAATGCAAAAGAAATGACTCGATTATTTTCAACAGATCTCACAAATTTATCTTGTTGCATGTGCATTAGATCTCAGTGTCAAAATCACTAGTTGTCTGCAATTGTTAGAAGCATACTATCATACATATTTAGGTAAAGCACAAGTTTCTGCTTTTGCTGTTTCTGCTGAAGCTGACTACAATTTGAGAGAGTTATACAAATTCTACTCCATTAAGTATTATGATAAGGTTAGGTCATTCGATCCAACACCCGTCTGACATTCCACCTTCTCATCATTTTTTTACCTTTTCATTTTTTTTCATGGAACATTTTGCCATTTTCAAGTGTAAGCCAGATTGCAAATTACGTAAGTGCCGTTTGGGTTTTTTATTAACAAAATTTGTATCGGCTGTGGTGTTTCTTTTAAAAAATATATATTTTTATAAAATTACTATCAAACAACGATTGAAAACATATTAAAACACATTTTTTACCAATAGTATTAACTCGGTCCAGCTTGGACCTGACCTACCCCAGGCCCACCCTGTTTTGATGCGGGCCGTGCCCGGGTCCAAAAAACCCAAGCCCGGCCTGGCCAGGCAGGGTCCAACCCGGGTCAGCCCACCTGCTACCACTAGCCGTAGCCTCTAATCACCATTTCTCCTCATTGATTGTTACCATGAATTTAACTTGTGTTTTAAATTACCTCATACCACTTTCTTGAATTCAACTCCACACCATTGGAACTGTTTATTAGTGCACCAATGGAGCTATTAATTGTCACCATTGCTTTTTGAAAAAGCAATAAACCACTAATAACTTTATCAAAGCAAACTAGATCACCTTACTCTGAGTGTAGAAATTAGGAAACCTTCATTATCTATTTCTCTTTAACAAAATAGACCCTGCTCTTAGTTTAAAGAAATCCAAAAGAGTTACTTTCCAACTTAAACACTTTTATCTTTTATTAACCCATGTCAATTTGGGTTCCACCGCTATCCCTACTCGTCATCCTTGAGTAGAGATGCTTAATAGTCCAACGTAATGTAGTCTTATGTTATACATATTACTTACACGAGTTCCGCTTACACACCACTAACCAAAAATTATATTCTTTTAGGATAAAATGCACCCATCATCCCTAAATTATATCCAATGTTACTTAATCATCCTAAAACTATCAAGTATTATTTAATGGTCTCTAAACTATATCCAATGCTGCTCAATTATCTTACCATCCATCACAGCCATTAAAAGTGGAGGGAAAAATGACATGGTTACTAATATAACATGAAAAAATGATATGGCTGCTAATGTGATGTCACTTTTTATCCTTCTGTAATGATGTGGTGGACAACAGTACGAGAGAGCAATAATTAAATAGTTTGAGGCCAAATGATGTAATACTTGATAGTTTTGGAGATGATTAAACAACATGGGATATAGTTTAGGGATGACTGGTAGAGTTTACCCATCCTTTTACTATTTGTTACTCCAATATTCTATGTGTGTTTTCTTTATTATTTAGGCAACATAATTTTTAAATTTGTGTTTTTGTTGTATTTTTCCATATAGTAACATCATTTTTTTTATTTTTAAAATCATTTGTTTTATTTTTTTTCCTTTTTATTTTCAATATCATACATACATTTTATCTACTCCATTAATATATAAGTATAATTCTTTTAATTCATTATTTTTTCCCTATTTAGGTATTTATTATTTTTTTAAAAGCCTAGTGAATATGTTTATAATTTTTTTGGGTAAATTACAATTTGCCCCCTGAGATATAGGTAAAATTACACTTTACCCCCTGCTATTTTAGAATATACACTTTGCTCTCTACTTTTTAATACAGTCCGACAATAACTTCTGAAATCTTAATTTAGACCATACAGTAGTCATTTTCAAATAATTTCAATCTGTATAGTATTTTTTTATAATTAATTTATATTTAAAAAATATTATTTTAAAAAATGAAAGAAATAGAGAAAGAAAAAAAATGATAATTTAAAAGGTCTATTTTACTGTAAAAAAAATTACTATACAGATTGAAATTACTGGAAGATAGCTGCCATAATAACTAAATTAAGATTTCAAACGTTGTTGTTGGACTGTATTAAACAAGCAAGGGGCAAAGTGTATATTTCTAAAACAGGAGGGGACAAAGTGTAATTTTATCTAAACCTCAAGAGGCCAATTGTAATTTTTCCAATTTTTTATATTGCAACATAAATTTTTTTTATTCATGTTTTTCCTCATTTTCCAAGATGAGATAATAGTTTTTATTAAATTTTTCTTTTTTTTTTATTACACCTTTCTCTTTTTCTTTTTTAAAATGTATCAACGGCTAGGCAAGTTAAGAACTTGCAATAGGTGATGTGGCACCTCATACATGCTTGGGCATTGGTGCCTAAGTATCAAGCCTAGTTTCTTCTTTGTCTTGTCTCTTTGAGGCAATCCTAGGCAAACTTTTGAAGCTTCAAGCTATAAGTAATTATTGATTAATATTAAAATTTTTAACACTTATCTATAAAATTTTTTAAGCACAGATTGTTTAATAAATTGTAATATATTCTAATTATAAAAAAATACCCATTTTTATATTCCGACGCTTGCTCACTTGACTTGACTTATAAGACCTTTCATTTGTAATATGTGGGATTTTTCTCCGTCCTATTCTTTAAATTTTTTTTTTAAATATATCACTTTATTATTTTTAGTTATATTTTATTCTATTTTATCTAAAGTTCACAAATGTTCGTAATCATCCTCTTTATTCCCTCTTTGTCTTTGAGTTGATGAGTCTAGGAATCATCTCTATTTCAAATGCTCTTTTTCCCTTTTTCTTTGGCGTGAAGCTATGTGCAAACTCAGATTATGGGATGCTCCATAAAATGGAATAGGTTTTGTGATTGGTTTGTGGTGAAAGATAAATCAGTGAAGTCTACATTTTGTAGTGCTTTTGTAGCTACTCTAGTTTTTGTTATTTGACAAGAATGAAATAGAAAACTTTACCAACATAAGTTCAGAGTGTCGTTGGACCTTTTGAGGATTGTTGAATCTGATATATATGTTAGATTTGGTTACTCTTTGGATATTATATTCTAGGTTGTATTACCTGATTTTGCTGTAAAGCACAAGTTTAGGCTCTCTAATTTTTTTTTTCCTTTTAGATTAGGCTTTGCCGTTTCCTTCTTGTAGACCCCTGACCTTTCTTTTAAGTGCCATTGGGATTTTTTGATGGATGAAATTGTGTACCCTCTAAGGTGTTTCCTGAAAAAAAAAAAAAAAAGTGTTCGTGATCATCCTATTAAGTAAAGGGTCATTTTGAAGAAACATTTATAATGCAGAGTAGCTATAGCGTATATCTCGCACACTAGCATATACTCATACTTTCACATTATTTAGAAAAAACACAATTGAACCTTGAATAACATGTCCTATGAATATGGATAGCACTTCGTACCAAATAGAACAACATATCACATCATATTACATAACAACACAATTGTATTAATAAAATAATACTTCTACTGAATGAAACAACATTATTTATGAATAACAACACATTTGTATTAATAGAGTAATACTACTTCTACTGAATAAAACAACATTATTTATGAATAACACTTCTTATGAAATGAACAATATAGTATGGAATAACATATTTATATGAATGGAACAACACTTCTTATTGAATTGAATATCATTATTTACAAATAGCACTTCTTAAAAAGTGAACAACGTATTGCAGAACAGCACAATTATATGAATGAAACATCACTTTTCACTTAATGATATAACACTATCTGCGAACAACACATCATACTAAATGAATAATGTATTACAGATCGGTACATTTGTGTTAATGGAGCAACATTTTTTTACTGAATAGAATAGCACGGACGCTGCTAGAAGCAGGGATGTTGGTTCTTTCTCCAATGGGGCACTAAACTCTGTTAGTGGCAAGGATGAAAAATGGAGGGAGTCAGTAGATGAGGTCAGAAGCAAAGCTGGCAGTAGCTTCTCTAGATCAGATAACTTCGTGAAAATGTACCAGATGCACCTCATTAATGGATCTTGACATCATGGACTCACGGGAACCCATAGACAAAAGGCAAGCATAAATGGGGGAGAGCGGCTAAAGTGGCAGAAGAGATTGACGATAAGCTGGCAAAGATTGGTAGAGGAGTAGAAGATTACGGGGAGGGGTGAGGTGAAGACATACTGATCTCGACATCATGGACTCACTAAAACACGTGAACAGAAGGTAAGCATAAAAGGGAGAGAGTATTTGAACCAGTGGATGAGGGATGTGGAGATTGGCAGAGGACTAAAAGGCTGTGAAAAAGTGAGGGGTGAAGCAAAATTGGGCGAATGATGTCATTAGTAAATAAGCTGAAAGAGGAACTGCTGCATACAGTCTGGAAATATTTTAGCTTAAGCCTGTAATATGTTTGTATCGCACTATCAATAATAGTTATAGAAAGAACAAAGGACATATATTATGGAATAGAGAAAATATAAATTTTTAATAGTTTTTAGATTAAAAAATATATAATTTATTGGCAACTGCTAGAAACTTTTTGAAAATCATCATGTACCACAGATATCTTGTTCAATAAATGCCAAAATACCTCATTAACCCCTTAACTCAGTTGATAAGAACCTTTATCCCCCTAAAGTTGAACTCGGCCTGGCTTAGTCCCTGAACTTCATTAATTGGGCCTGTCTACCCCCTTAACCATACATGTGCACATCACGTGATGCCTAATAACTAATGTCATTTTCAATTCGTTTGGCAACAACCATAGTCAAATAAATGAGGCCCTTACTTGCAGATTCAATTTAGGAACTACGACCTTCGAAAACCCTAGAATTTTATTCCCATGCTTATCGGCAGCCAATCTTCCCTAAGAGATTGCTTATCTCATTTGAGAAACGCATCATAGTGAAGGACCAAGGATCAATCACTTCTAGTTCATGTGTTTCTAGTTCCAGAGAGTAGTCATTTACGGCAGGTGTTGTAGTGGGCAAAGAAGGCCAATTTCGTCAGTTTTTTTTTTCTTAAAAGATTTTGTATTAGCTTCCTTAGTTTTTATTCTTTTCATATTTGTACATTGTCAATCTTTTGTTCAATACTGTTTAAGAGTCATTTTTTAGTGACAAAGTTGTTGGTTGCTTGCTCGCTTGGAAGTCTGAGGTGTACTTTATGGAGCAAGTAGGAATACTTTATCTGGCCAGAGAGCACTTTGTTGCTCTTTTTAATTGATTTCCTATCTCTTGTTGCAATGTTTTTTGAATCTCAAAAAGTGGCCATTTTCACAGTAATAATGTGATCTTCCAAACCACACTAAAAAAGCTACCATAATTAAAATTGCACCTAGGAACAACACTGAATTATTCATTCTTAAAAAAAGTAAAGGCTAGGAAACTTTGAATGTGGTGCATAAAAGTTCAAATGAAGTAAGAAAGGAACATATAATTTAAGTTAAGATTGAGAAGAGGTAAAAAAGGAACAACCAATTTGGCTCTCAATGAACCTCATACCTATTTGTACCCAAACTTACCTCATAACCATCATGACTATTCCATTGCATCCTTCATCTATAACTCTTATCAATATTTTCATGCTAGATTTCTTGGATTTTTTTACCACTGTCTTCTCCTTGTGGCAATTTTAAAACAAATTTTCTTTTTTCCATAGCTCTTTACATCATAAAAAGTCTAATGTGTTCTAGCATAGAGATAATTGGCTTATGCCTAGCTCCAAGCAACACAAAGTTAAAAGCTTCACAACTATTATTATCCACTGAATCACACTTAGTAGCTAGTGAAAAATAAACTCTAGACCATTTCCTTGGGTCTACACACATCATAGCCTTTTCTGCACTAGGTTTTAACAATTCAAGTTCATCTAGCCTTTTTCTGAAGGTCAACTCATTTGGTGCTTTTGCTACTGCTACTTAAAAAGAAAATTTAAAGGCATTAATCTAAATTTAGGATAGCAATTTATGTATATATGCCTCACACATATTTGATATTCTACCATTGGAAATATTTCTTCAACCATATTAAAAAGTCCATATAAGGATAAAGAAAACAAAAATTAATTTGCCTATAAATCCTACATAACTTAATAAAATTTTTATATAAGAAATAGCAATTAATCACCATATTGTTTAGAAACCATAGAAATTATCTCAGTTTAATGCAGAAAAATCAGCAATTAACCATAGATTGATCATGAGTTAATATTTTTCATTCAACTAGAAAAAGATATTAAAACAAACAAGTCTAATTGGTGGCGGTACTAGGCACGACATTAAGCAACATAACATTAACTCCATAACTTTTTGCAAACTGCACAATATGCAAAAAAAAAAAAAAAAACTATCAAAATGGTGATTTAAGAACCTATGCCTATTTAACTAAAATAACTTACCTTAGAAGTTCAAATCTTCCTTTTGGGCCTATAGGAAGATGATTTTAACCTTAAAATATATGCTAGTCACACATACTCATATAAACCAAAACAATATTCAACTATATAAAAATAGGTTATATGTTGACAATTAAACTTTCAGATAAATTATTAAACTTAATGATGTTCTCACCTTTTATCGGTCAGACATAAAACACCATCCCATTTCATCTATTGTTTGTGTATCATATCTCAAATGCTCTAAAAACCAAAGCCAAGATGCAATACATTCAGCTTCAACTACAGCCCATGTTAAAGGATACATCTGGTTATTTGCATCTTTGCTTATAGCAATCAACAATTGGCCTTCCACCACCCCCTTTAAAAATCACCACCCCTTTTAAAAAACAACCATCCAAGCCCAAAGAACTTCCTACATCCCTTTAGAATTGCATTTCTCAAAGCCACAAAATACACATATAATCATTTGAAAAAAGGTGGACAATCAAGGCCCTATGAGCAGCCTCAATATCTATACTGCTTCCTGGATTTGCTGTACAAAGGGCCTTTGCATAATCATGTAACCTTGCATACTCTTCACGAATATCCCTCTTAAATTTATTCATGACCTTCCTTTTCATTTTTTTACACTAACTTCTTGACACCTTTATATTGAATTATTTTCTAACTTGGTCTTGAATGTAATCAAGTTTCAGCTTCCAGTGGCCTTATATTAATGACTAATCTGAATTGGCTATCGATTGACTATTTGCTCTGGAAACTTTGTAAAGCTTTAAAAAATTATGCCCCCAACATAAGTCTTCACAATGAAGTATATGTTCGATTTCACCTTCTTCTCAAAAGAAAAAAAATAAATATGGATAATCTTTTGCCTTACATTTGGATGTAATTCTGCCTTTTTTCATTCTTGATGTAAACAAACTTTCATTTTTTAATTATTTTATTTAAGTGCCCTCATACATTGCTTAGCATCTACGAAACAAAAACCAACAAAAACTTAACTTCCTTGAATTTTTCATCATACCTAGCATACTTACTTCACCTTCTTATCGAGACTCTTTCACCATCATCTCTACTTTCTGGGGAAATATTCCCAATGTTAAAGTCATCTAGGTCATTTGCACCTTCATCACTACAATCTAAATTATTTTTTTTCCTATGTTCCCCTCTGATTTGCCCTTGTCTAGTTCCATATTTTTCTCCAGTTTAGCCAAATTGCATTTGAAACTATAAGGTTAGATGTATTCTCTTACTGTTTGAAGTGCTTCTACAAGTTCATCTTTGTTACTAGGAAATATGCTCTCAATAATATTGTTCAATTCACCTTCATGCTCTGCTGAAAATCTTCACCCTCATCATTTGAACCATCCTGACCACCCTTCTCATTTTCATTTATATCCTTATTACCCCTATTTTTATTTACTTTGGCCCCTGTCTCATTTATATCTTCAACTTTTGCCTCTTTATTGGCAATGGTTTTAGCTGAGAAGTCTTAAATGCCCATGTGGTTAGACTACTAAAAGTGTTTGATATAAAGCTCCCCATGTCCACTAAAAATACCACATACTACCATATCTAGTGTACTTGTATCATTCTGTAGCCTTCTTAGTCCCACATTAAAAGACATACTAGAAATTTTATAGCAAAGTTTTTTTCACCTCACTAGGTTCTTACCTAACTTCTTTTAACCAATCTAGAAGCTACCAATATGTCATTAAGTCAGAGTCCAACCTTTTTTAAAACTTTTTCTCACCAGTACACCTCATACTTTGATGCGTGACAATTCTTTTAGTCAATGTCATGGTTTGACTCAGTTAGTATGTTTTATTTAGGTATTTTAACTTAAATGCCTCAAATTAGTATCTCCTTAAGCAAGAAAGACAGGCTAAGCAAAGTACAGATGAGTTCCTAAGTGTGATTTGGCACCTATATGTTAAAAGGGTAAAATGGTAATTTTGATCCAAGTGAGTGGCATGACGATAATTATGATGGAATTATGATCATGTAAGGTTTTTTTACTAATTTATTTAATACCATAAGTTATTCTAGTTGTTAAAACCACAATTTTAAGAAAAGGTGCAAAAATTTCACTGAGTGTTCAAATGAGCCAATTATATTTTAAGTGGCTTATGTGTTTAAGAGGCTTAAGTATGGGAGCATAAAAATACTCTTTGTGACCAAGGAGGGATAGTTTTGAGAATAAGCCTAGTGGCCAAAGTGAAACAAAAGAGAACTTGAGGGCTAAAAGGTAGGAAAACAAGAAAAATGCCTTAGTAGAGTAATTGAGATATTTGTAAGACTTGGACCCAAATCTTCATCTCCATTATTTTGCATTTTCATGGCTATCCCTCTCCAGCAACTCACCTACTGCAAGCTCACCTAATCCCACAAATTTTCAGCAAATTTGAAGGTCCTAAAGTGAAATCAAGAAGACTCTAGCCCATCCTTGGTGCATTAGCTTCATTTGTGTTCTTTATTGCTTGTTTTGGGCATAAATACTAAGGTAAGCTTCTTAGCTTAGATTGAGTTGGTTCTAAGTTGATTGAATAGCTAGAAATGTTCTTGATTTCAAGTTCTTGGTGCCATACCACATTGTTTTTAAGTCTGGTTAAGTCTGGAACTCAAGCATGCTTGTGATACTTTTGTTTTTGTTCTTGCTTTGTAGCTAAATTGAGATAAGGTTTCAAGTTGATTTAGCTCAAATAATACATAGAAATGTAGTATTACATGTGGGAATGAAGTATAAATAAGACCCATTTGGATTAGCTTTGGGGATTGAAAGAGTGAGCAAGATTTGTGCAAGATAGCGCAAGATCATGAAGTGCTAAATAGGCCATTGGGGACGTGTCATCAATGGTTCTCAAGGCAACTAGGGAGTTGTTGGCTTTGGCAATGCCTTTGGTGCCATGTCGACAAGGCCCAAGCCATGTAAGCTGAAGGCACCCTAAGGACATCTCAATCTATTGGTTATCATCCCTAGGTTATTCTAAGATGTTTTATAGCTTTGGTTAGGTCTAAAAATCAATCCTAAGTTGGGAATTATGCATCATTTAAGTGGTAGCTAAGTGGTGTGGTGAAGGTAGGGCTAGGTAGGGTGGCTGAGGGGGTTAAAAGTGCTCAAGTTGTTGAGGAAGTACTAAGAGGATTAAGGTGGATTTCAGAGTCTGCATTGGCCCAACTGAGAGCCTTTAGAACTTTAGCAATGAAGAGTAAACTTAAGAGGATCCCAACCATACCTTGTGGTTTGATAAGTAAGCCACTAAGGAGTCTTAAGCTAAGCTCCAAGAACTTGGCAATTTGGTCTAGATAAGATGGACACCTTGCATAATAAGTTAAGGGAAAGATGGGCAAGATTTTGAGAGGAGGTGGCAACTATTCTAGAACTTGTAAGTAGGACTTAAGGGAAGTAAATGATTTGGGATGCATGGGCTAGTGTCTCAAGTACATCCACCATTTATGTTTATGGCAAGAATAAGGCACCTAGGGTGTAAGAAGTCTTAAGGATTGTGCATGTTGCATATCATACATTCATGCATTGCATATTTATTATGTTTATTGGTTGTGTTGATTGTTGGTTGGTTGTTTGCTTGTTTGTATGTCATATCTGCATGCTTGCTTGTTATCTTCTTTGTAGGTACTCCAAGGGACATTTACTAAGTATATCCATGTACTCACTCCCTTAAGTTTGTTGTGTAGGTTCTAATGTCAGGCCTAACAACTAAGTGGATAGTTGTGGGTTAAGTTTCTCCTTTTGCAAGTATTTTATTACTTGAATCCTTAAGATTCTAAAGTTGCTTGAGGGATAAGTTTTGTACTAACTAAGTTTTTGTGCCTTTATAGTCTAGAGGCTAAGAGTTGCATAAGGACAGTTGAGGGCTTTGCGATTGGAGCTTAATATCTTAAAGGTAAAAAAGTAGATGATCTTAGTAGTATTTTGCCTTGTATATATGGTATATTGTGTACTAAAATATTACCTCTATTAGAATACATTGTGGTGTAAGACCATTGAGTTACTTTTGGGTGCATGCTATTGTTAAAGAATGTCTTTCCCCTTTCTTTTCTTTCTTTTCTTTCCATCTCCTTCTCTTCTCTTCTCTCTTTCTTTCTCTCTCTCTCTCTTTTCTTTCTTTTTTGATGCATTAGCCATGGGCCTTTATATGTTTGATCACAATTGCCTATTTTTATTTTTTTTGAAATTAATTTTATTTGAAAGTTAATATTATATAGGTGTAATAATGCATTTAAAATAAAATTTTTATGATGTTTTTAGATTATTATAATTTTTCATTTTAAATGCCTAAAGAAAAAGAACAACTCATAAAAATTTAATAATATCATAAAATTTTTACAATCAATGGAATATTATACCAAAAAAATATTGAATTTTAAATAAAATTAATTTAAAAAAATGTAAAATAAAAATAATCCATTTATATAGTGTTTTCCTTCCTACAATGCATCTTTTTATTCTTGGATTGTATGCATTTTGCTTTCGGCCCATGAGGCATTAGAAACCAAATAAAATGGGTAGATGTAACATAAGTCCTTTATGTGTGTATGACAATATCATTTGATTCTCAAACTTTGAAAATAATCATTTTCCCCTATATCGCAATAGACACAAAAAAAGTCCTAAGCTTTTAGCTTTTGATGTTTTAAGTCTTCAAACTTTCTACGTTACAATCAAAGCCTTAATTTATACTGAAATCTCAAATTGATTACCTTGGTCTTTATGTCATGAGTATTCTATTTAGAATTTTGGTTACCTATAACTTTAAGACGCTCCAACCTTTTAAAAACATTAAACTAATCATAATTATAATTATTTTTTAAAATTTTTTTCTATAATTATAATTATTATGAAAATTTTCAATCTTCATTCATCAACCCACAATGAAGTGCAGGCCAATTACTTGTGTGCTACTAAACCGTAAGCAAAAGAACAAAAGACACCATTGAAGAAATTTTTTATTAGCACCTTTCTATGTGCACTAAAGGTGGATTTGAGTCTTTGATTAGCAAGAATCAAGACTTTTTCATGGACTACTACTCCGTTAAACAGCCAACCATAGTAAAAGGAATCAATTTTTTTTGTTTTTCTTTTTCCCAAATCCATCAACTCTTTCCCCAGTTAACTCGAAGTAAGTCTCACGTGAAAGTTTCTTGCTCTGAATTTTACTGTTGGACATTTAGGTTATTTTTGTTGGCAGACAGATTGCAAACAGCGTGAGTTATTAGGCATCATGTGATGTGTACATGTATGGTCAAGAAGGTAGACCGGCCCACATATTGGATTTTAGGGATTTAGCTAAACCGAGTTCAACTTTAAGGGGTTACAGATCCTTGTCAAATGAGTTTAGGTGCCAACGGGGTATCTTGGCCTTCAATAAAAGGTTTGTATTATGGAAAAAGATTTTGGTCCTTGAATGATAGTTTTGGTAAAATCTTTAACCTAGTCCTTTAAATTTACTTTCTAGGCCCCATCTATCATGACATTTCAAATATACTATATATGCCTTATTTCTCATAAAGTCTTTTTGCGATCCTAGTAAGCTCTTATATATGCCATCCATAGGAATCTTGGTGACTGGCAAGCCAAGGCTCATCCAATGTTAGGTAGTGTGCTTTAACCACAGAGTAGTGGCATTGTTTGAGCACTAGAGCATCTACATTGCTCATGAAATCAAAGAGGGGATTAGAAAAGCAACTGGATATTTCCACTATGAGCGCCAATTGATGATGCATGGACCTTAGCATGATGCTTTGATGCTAGAAAGTGGGTATTCACATATAAGCACACACTAAGAGAGAGGGTCTGATGACCTTCAAAGAATTTTTTTATGCTTAAATAAATATATATTCTAGGTATGGCGCTTTTACTAATAAGATGATCTCATATTTCATAAGTTAATAGTGATGGAATACGGAAGTGATGGACTTTGGATTTAGGGTCTTTAAATGAGGCAGTTGCTTTTCATACTCTCTAGATTGCTTGACACATGTCTTATGGTGGGACCTACATGTGTTGCTTCTTAAGGGAATGAGTTAGGGGTCTTTTGTAGGAGATTTAGCCCTTATGGATTGTTTTGGGCTTTAAGACAACTTAGGCTTTCTTTGCTTGCTCCAACCAAATAATACTGGGTTGGGTTTCACCAAGTATCAATAGCATGCTGTGACACCTAAGATCTTTGGCATGGATTAAGACAAAGCAACATAAGCGATGAATATAATGTGAGTTTTGAGTTATTTTACTCAAAAGTTAGATATAATGAAGATATATGGAAGAATCAAAGATTTAAAACTCAAAGTGACCATGGTTTTAGACAAATAAATCTTGTGATCGAAACAAAGATTTTTCTATGTCATTTTTTTTTTTTTTGCATTGGCTATCTTAACAATACTAGAATATTGATTTTCCAATGCAACACTAGCTAGATTTATACAAAAAATAAAAATTAAAATAAGAGTAAGAAAAAGGTAAAATTCATTTATGGTCCATAATCTTTTCACGTTGCCCTAAAATGATCCCTAACCTTCATTTTATCCTCTTAGAGTCACTAACCTCCCTATTTTTGTCCTAATCATGGTCATTCCATCAATCTCTTAGTCAAATTTAATGGAATCACATAAAAATGGCAACTTTAGTCCTCAAATTTTATTCATCCCACTTAAACCCTCAATTCTTCTTTCGTCTGTTCTAACTTCCCAAAACAAAAAAAAAATCTCTCTTTACCATCAATTTGCTACTGATTCTGATTTCAATTTTTTTTTTCTCCAGTTCTAAGTATTTAAAGGTTACTAGTGATGGCATTGAGGTTTAGGAAAAGCGATCGAAATGGGGTGAGGCGGATGTTGAAACATAGTTAGGGTTTAGAAATAAGGAAGGTAAGGATGGTTTAGCTAAGGGTGCAGGGTATAGGCAAGGCGCATAAGGGTGGAGGTTGATAAAGATGGGGATGGTGTGGGAGGGAGAGTGGGAGGGCAATTATCAGAGAAATCAAACAAAATCAAATGAAATCAAATGAAATTGAATGTGAAAATGAAAGAAATCGAATGAAGGAAATCAACTGAAAGATCAGCAGGAGTCACACAATGTCGGAGGGACAAGGATCGGGTGGCGGAGAAGTTGGCAAGTTGAAGGGGTTGGCAAGTCAAAGGGTGGAGGTTGGAGAGGTGAAGTTGGAGTGGAGGTGGAGATGAGTGCATTATTCTCTCCATTTTTTTCTAGAAGTTGGAATGGATGGGAAAGGTTGTGTTAAATTTGCAAGTTAAGGATAATTTTAGTGGGTAGGAAGAAAATGCAAGGATTAAAGTTGGAGTTTTTCCTAAAATTTCATCACATTTAACTGTGAAATTAACGGAAGGACCGTGACTGGGACAAAAATAAGGAGGTTAGGGACTTTAAGAAGACAAAATAAATGTTAAAGACCATTTTAGGACGAGTCAAAACGTTTAGGGACCATAAATAAATTCTACTCTTGAGGAAAATTAACCTAGTGAACTCTAAATTTACCCATATTCTTAAAATTATTATCCTTCTATCTAAAAAAGGATGCAACATATTCTATTTTGGGCTATTACAAAACTCTTCAATATTTTCATATTTAGTAAATTACTTTACCATATTAACATTCAAAAAATCATTTTAATATCCAATTTTTTCATCTTTCTTGATTTACGTGTAACAAGTGAAAGATAAAAGTGAAAATAATATAATTTTTTTTTCTCTTTTTCTAAACTTTGTGCGAGGATCAAATGTTTCATTCAAATGGAATAGAGGAGTATTACGTACTGTTTTATCCTCATACTGTAATACTCTTATACTGGCTATTCTGAATACAGAAAAAGAGTTAATTACAATTTGCCTTGTCAGGTTTAGGTAATACTAAACTTTGCCCATCCTTTTTCAGAGATATACACTTTGCCCCTTTATTTTTTATACTATCTAATAGCAACTTTTGAAATTCTAATTTAAATTGTAAAGTAGTTATATTCTAATAATTTTAATCAATATGATACTCTTTCACAATTAAGTGACATTTTAATATAAAACAGTTTTTTAAGAGGGTAAAATGTAAGTCATGGGGTAAAGTGTATATTTCTAAAATAGAGGGGCCAATTATAATATTATTCAAATCTCAGGGACAAATTGTCATTAACGCAAAATATTCTACGAGTCTAGGATGAGCTCAAGTTGATGTCAACCACCATCGACTAGCCAGACTTGTTAGCGAGACTTCTACGTCATATGCCGTCCATTTTGGGGTCCTTGAAAACTAATTGAAACCCCACAACCAATCCGCAAGCCAGCGATCCACTGTTTCCTATGCCTTCCATTTCGGAGCGTTTGAAAAATAATCCAACCCACAGACAATCAGTAAGCCAGCCATGGTTTGCTAGACGGGAAATTTCATTTATATTGAAGTCTATTTAAATTTAATTAATTTAACTAATTAGCCTGGTAAATTTAAGTTTGGACGTTCCGAGTTTGCTTTGGTACACTGTTATTTTATTATTATTATTTGTTTGTTTTTATATTATTTATTATTTTTACCTCTCGTGATGTCCTTTTGGCTCTTCCGGAAACCCGAGACCAGCCAACAAAATGGAACGGTCTCCATTATGGTCGACAGGTCTTTTGCCCATTTCGTACGTTAACGAAGCTTGGACCTTACTGTTGAATGGATTGTAATCAATTCTAAAATTGAAAAAGGGACTTAACAAATAACTATACTTTTGTGAGAGATGACTGATTTGTATACATGGGCCCTATAATTTTTTTTTTTAAACATAGCAATTGGGTGATTGGTGAAATGGTGAATTATTGATTCGTAGGAAGTCTGAAAGCTTGACAAACTTTCACAAGTTATTACTACATGAGATGATTTTTCCTGGTTTTGCCAAAGGTTTTATATATAATGTTGAAATTAGATTCTTATGTTCACAAGAAGAAAAAAATTTATAGTAAAATATTTGATTGAGTATTTATTTGAAAGACCGTTTCTCATGATGACCTGGTTAAAAACAAAAATCTATAAATAGATTCATTGAAGAAAACAATGGGGTGTTTATTCTCGCGCATCACAAAGCAAAAATGTGTATATCGTGTGAAAGTGTACACAAAAAAAATAAAAAAGGGAGTTTTTTGATACAAAGTAGTAGAGGGAATGTTTTATGCATCATGCAGATGTGTTTGATTTGTTTAAAAAGAAGAGAAAGACGTGCATTATGTCTAGAATGCACATCCTGTAGAAAAGTGTTTTTGGGTACCGTGTAATAAAAGTGGTGCTTGTTGTGTACTATATAGTAAGGTAAGTTAAACACTAAGTTGTATATGGGTTATGTGTGAAAGATGTTTGTATATGAGAGAAAAGTCAAATATATGAAGGATAAAATATAATGGTTATAAAAGAGAGAGAGAGAGAGAGAGATAGAGAGAGAAGAAGGCCATAAGTTATGGGTGAAAGGTCATACAAGAATTTTTTTGCAATTCTTATTACACTACAAGGATGAGTAGTATTTGCTACGACAATTTCCTACGGAAAAAAGCGTAGGAAGAATTTTCATAGGAAAACCGTTGAACAAAATATTATGTTTGACGGTTTTCAGTCAATCAATTTCTGACACAAAAAAACGTAGGACAAATGTCAGAGTAGGATGACGGGAAATAATGGCGGCACATAGTCCGACGGTTTTGAGGCGAATTAATGCGTAGGGACCACATAAGTAGGAAAAGCGTCGGACACATTATCCGACACTTTTCCTGCATTTTTATTTCATACGGTTTTGAGACAAAATGTTATTCGACGCTTTTCCTGCATTTTTTTTCCTACAGTTTTAAGACAGAAAAAGAGTGGGTGCCTTAAAAGTGTAGGAATTTTAATCCTTCAATTTTCTTACAGTTTCTTTTTCCTACATTTTTTTGACGGTACTTACTACAAATTTCCTACACTATTCTTGCAGTTTAACTTTTCATATATACCTACGATATTACTACATATTTTGCCTATAAATACTTCCAACCCCCTCTTCTCCAACTCGCCCCAGCCACAATTTCAACATTAATTCTCACTTCGGCTTCAATATCTTCTTCAGCTCAATAGAGGTATTTAAAATTAATTTATAGATTAGTGATTTAACTGTTAATTATTTATTTGTTATAAGATATACTTATGTTATTTTAGGTAGCTGACTTTAGAGGTTAGTGATTTAAATGATAATTATTTATTTTTTATAAGATATACTTATGTTGTTTTAGGTAGCTGACTTATCACAGCATGTAGTTGCATAATAAGTATTTATTTATTATACCTTAGATTCTCCATCCATAATTGTGTTGATGACAAATATAATATTGGTCCGATTCAGATTGTTGCAAACAAAATGTATTGGATTAAGTTATATTTGTAATTAACATAATCATGGATTGTCCAAGTTGGACAGTTGAAACTTGTATAAGCAGTATTTCAGTTAATGTGTTCCTGTCATAGTAGCAGTTTGTGAAATTTGGTAGAGTATTTCCCAAATTGTTCCCGTCGTGTGTTTCTCAATAAGTTGATATTATTGAGAAACACTGTGAACGGGAACTGAAGGGAAATGATGCTGAAATTTACATAAAATGCTACTAACATGGAACAGTTAAAATGGTTTACTGCTTATACAACTTTCAATGGAGTAGAGCCCTTATCTTAATGGAGTAGCTAGGTAGTTCAGTTATGCAATGTTGACATATATGCATGACATATATAAGTAATTTATTTACATTTTCATTATATTTATATTATATGAAATGTAATAAATATATTATGTATTTATGTTGAGGGTTTTTACTGTCTATTTTACAAGGGAACCAAAATGGCTGCTAATGGACGTAAGTGGATGTACCAGAGGACAGATACAGATGGATATATGAATTCTACATTTATGGCTGGTGTTAATGAGTTTTTACAGTTTGCATTTAGTGGGAAGGAGTCAGAAATGATTAAATGCCCTTGTCGTAAATTTAATAACAGATTTTATAGAATAGAGTTGAAAGTGAGAGAGCATTTGTTTCGATATGGATTTACGCCAAACTATTACATATGGCACTGTCACAAATGAACAATATGATAGCAATCTGCACAATTTCAATATGGCCCGTAACTATTTTCCATCACAGTTACATGGAGGAACAAGTGGAGAATCAAGTAGTATAAATGCGTATGAACAGATGGTCTGTGAATCAATGGGTCCGTTATCATCAAATGTAGGATCTAGAAATAGTGAAAGAATGTTGGTGGATGAAGAGTTTATCGATGCTGATGTCGAAGAAGCTGATAATGGCAGTGATAACAATGATAATGTGTTCGATGTATCTGAAATGAGAGAGGGGTTACCTAATCTGACCGCAAAACAGTTTTATAATTCGTTGGATAATGCAAATGCACCGTTGTGGGATGGGTGCACTAAACAAACACGATTGTCTACAATAACCCAATTGTTAACTTGCAAAAGTGAGTTTAATATGACAGATCGTTGTTTCAATAGAGTACTGGAGCTTATGAAAGAAATGTTGCCTAAAAGTAATACTCCCATCCACCCTATATGATGCGAAAAAACTCACAAAAGGACTTGGGTTGCCATATATAAAAATTCATGCATGTGAGAATAACTGTATGCTATTCTATCAAGAAGATGAGAAATTAACACATTGTCGTGAATGTGGAAGCAGTAGATATAAAGAAAGAGTAACCTCCGGAAAAAAGATGTTGATTCCGAAAAAATTGTTACGGTATCTACCAATAACAAGCAGGTTGAAGCGCTTGTACATGTCATCAAAAACAGCGACTCACATGACTTGGTATGCTTATAATAAATCATGCAATGATGGAAGTATGGGTCATCCATGTCAGTCTGAAGTGTGGCGTCATGTAGATCAAACATTCCCATCATTCGCTGATGAAATTAGAAATGTTAGGCTTAGATTGTGTACCGATGGATTTAACCCGAATAATGTGGTTGGTGGAACATACACGATATGGCCAATCTTTATAGTTGTTTACAATCTTCCACCAGAACTGTGTATGAAAGAACCCTTCATCTTTATGACTCTCCTAATTCCTGGTCCTAGAGCACCAGGACGCAACATTGATGTATTTTTACGACTATTAATTGAGGAGCTCAAAATTTTATGGTCGGAAGGGGTTGTTACATGGGACAGTTATCGAAAACAAAATTTTCTTATGAATGCATGTTTATTATGGACAATTAATGATTTTCCTGCACTAGGAAACCTTTCAGGTTGGAGTACCCATGGTAAGCTTGCGTGTCCATATTGCATGGATGAAATTGACACATTTATGTTGAAGAAATGCAGAAAGCCATGTTGGTTTGATTGTCACAAGGTTTTTTTACCGCATAATCACACATTCCGTTCGAATGTAACATCGTTCATCCCAGGGAAGAACGTTAGTGCTATCGCTAATCCATATAAGTTAGGTGAGGAAATACATGCTATGTTGGTCGGGTATTGTTTTCCTCTGTTTGGCTCTTCATATGATAAACACTGAGTTGCGGGGTTTGGAGAGTGGCATAATTGGTTAAAGCGGAGTATATTATGGGAGTTACCGTATTGGAAGCATTTGCTTGTTCGCCATAATTTGGACGTCATGCATATTGAAAATTTTTTTTTCAAGAATATTTTTAATATTGTTATGGATATATGTGGGAAAACAAAAGATAACTGCAATTCTCGCCTTTCACTTTAGGAGTTAAAGAATATGCGGCGTGAACTACATTTATGAAATATTAGAGGGAAATGTGTAAAACCAAAAGCATCTTATACGTTGAGTCGGGAACATATAAGAGATGTTACTCTGTGGCTGAAAACAATAAAGATGCCTGATGGGTATGCCTCGAACTTGGGCCGTACGGTTAACTTGAGTGACAGTACATTCTATAACTTCAAGAGTCACGATTGTCATGTGTTAATGCAGAGGTTGCTTCCTATTGCATTACGTGGGTATATGCCAGGTCTTATATGGGAGACGATTTCAAAGTTTTGCTTATTTTTCAGAACCTTATGCACAAGTAGAATTCGATTTGATGACATACAACAGTTGGAGCGGAATATAGTGGTTACCATATGTAAGCTAGAAAAGATATTCCCTCCTGTTTTTTTTTATTCGATGGAACATCTTGTTATCCACCTCCCTCATAAGGCAAAGTTGTGTGGTCCAGTTCAATTTCGATGGATGTATCCATTTGAAAGGTATTTTTTTAATATGCATTATATTCATATTTCTGTCAATAATTTTCATATATTATATGTCAATAATTTTCGCATATTATATGTCATTAATTGTTACATTTTTTTAACTTGGCAGACTAATGCGGTCATTAAAGCGAAATGCTAGAAATAGAGCTGCAATTGAATGATCAATTGTGGAAGCGTACTTGGTCCAGGAAATGTCTACATTTTGTAGCCATTACTTTGAAGTAAATATTCCTACACGGTTAAACAGGGTCCCACGAAATGATGATATTGCTATTCCTGTGGCTGATGTCGAGGGTCAATTGTTATCTATCTTCAATACAAGATGTCGTAACATACCCAACTGCGGGCGACAACGCTTACTTGATCCCACTGAGAAACATCAAATACATATCTACACTTTGTGCAACTGCAATGAGATTTTACCGATTGTCAGGTGACATATATGTAAACAACTGTGAGGGTTTTTATATCAATCTGATTGCTTTAATTCATTATTGACCAGTTATCATTTCAGGCACTATGACTCTTATATATCAACAAGATTTCCCCAATTAGGTGAAAGTGAATTACAAAGTTTTCGAGATCAGCATTTGACCGAATGGTTCTCATCATACGTGAGTTTCATGGCGTGATAATTTTTATGTTCCTAATTGTGTTCTGTTTGAATATACTATGCAATTATGTTATTATATTAACTTTATATTTTCTGGTTAACCGTTTCAAGGATAAATTAGATCCTCGTATTGTACAATTAGCCCGTGGTCCTATTCGAGTGGCCGTTTCATACAATGGATGTATTGTGAATGGTTTTCGTTTCCACACACAATTCTACGGCAAAGACAAAACGACATAGAATTATGGTGTTTGCGTGAAAGGTGAGACATGGGGATCCAGTGAGTATGATTTTTATGGCCTTATTGATGAGATTATACATATTGAATACCACGGGAGTGGGTATGAAGTCATGACACTGTTCAAATGTACTTGATTTGATCCGACATATGGTGTTCGAACTTGCGCACGTATTGGTGTTGTTGACATTAAATGGAAGTCAAGATTATCACCACCTGAGCCGTTTATCTTTGCGACCCAGGCTCAACAAGTTTATTACTGTGAGTACCCTAACAAGACTCTTCATCAGTGGTGGCCAGTGGTTAAGACGAAGCCACGAGCTTTCATCGATTGTTCATCGAATAATTTTAGTATTCAATCTGATGAGAATGAGGAAATGTCTGATGAGCAATCATGTCGGTTAGAAACCACAAATGAGCCGTTCCAAGAAGTGATTTCAAGTGAAGTACTAATGGTAACAACTGAAGGCATTGCCCTTGATGAGATTAACATACTTCTCGATTTAACGTGTGTTCCTGAAATCGTGCAACACATGGATGAGAACATCGAGGTCACAGAAGTTGATAGGGATAAATCAGATGATGAAGCATCGTTCGCTAGTTTAGAGTTAGATGAAGGCGATGATGTTTGATTAAGTGTAATTGTTTAAAACATTTGCATGTTTTATTTGAAATCGTAATGTAACTTTGATTGCATTTATGTTTTGGATTTTCAGAAAAAAAGTTTATGAAATTTAATCATCAAATTTCTAATTACCTGTGTTGGTGAAATGAAAATAATTAACTTTTCTCCAACCGGAAATTATTGCATGCTATTAAAAAAATAATAATAATGTTAATAATGGGTAAAATCCACCTGGGGTGACCTAGCTTATTTTTTTGTCCTAAACGGGTACATTACCTTCAAATTGTCCTACCAAGGTACATTACCTCTTATCGCGTGTCCTGTTTAACTACTTTCCGTTAATTTCAGAGTTATATCTAACGGAAATTGCTTACATGGCATAAAAATATTATGTATGAGGTTGATGAATCGACAGACGATGCAATTTCTAGGTGATGGTCAGAGAGCAAAATGAGGTGGTAGTGATGTGCGGTAGAGTCGAGAATGAGGAGAGGGATGAAAAAGATCATGACAAAAGTATAGGGTTAGATTTATAATGTTAGGGTTTAGAATTGTTGATGGAAAAAAATTAAAGGACCATCAGTGTTATTTTATAATTTATTTTAAAATTTTTAATACAACGTAAGCAATTACAGTTAGATATAACTCTGAAATTAATGGAAAGTAGTTAAATAGGACACGCGATAAGAGGTAATGTACCTCGGTAGAACAATTTGAAGGTAATGTACCCGTTTAGGACAAAAAAATAAGCTAGGTCACCCCCGGTGGTTTTTAACCCTTAAAAAAATTTGGGAGATTCAATCTGACCATATACATTAAATCTATATATTTAATTTCCAAATATAAATATTTTCATTTATTCATCAACTAAAAAAAGTTAAATATATATATAAACTTCCAACAATATAATTAGTTCATATATAAACACATTATAAATTAGATATATATATATATATATATATATTTGATATTCCCTCTGTCCGATGGTTTTAAGTTAGTAATTAATAATCGTAGGAAAGATGTAGGAAATTACAACGGTTTTGAGTTAATATTTAAAGTATGTCAAAAAACTGTAGGATATGATAGACGTTTTTCACACATTTTGAAAAATCACAGGAAATATGTAGGCCATAATCACATAGGGAGACGCGTTATCCGACGCTTTTAAGTCAATATTTCAGTTAAGTAGTAAAACTGTAGGAAAGTTAGATGTAATAAAAGCATAGCAAATATGTAGGCCATAATCACCTAGTGACACGCGTTATCCGACGCTTTTGAGTCAATATTCAAGTTAAGTAGTAAAACTGTAGAAAAGTTATATGTAATAAAAGCGTAGGAAATATGTAGGCCATAATCACCTAGGGACACGCGTTATCCGACGCTTTTAAGTCAATATTTTCATTAAGTAGTAAAACTGTAGGAAATTTAGATGTCATAAAAGCGTAGGAAATGACGTAGCACAACCGTAGGATGTTCGTAGGAAGAAAGGCGGCAACCAATTGGTAGCAGGAAATTCAATTTTTTTGTTTCCTACGCTTTTCATGCATTTTATATTTTTCGTTAGAAAACCGTAGGAAACTTTGCTATGGTTTTCCTACATTTTTAGAAAATGCAGGAAAATCGTAGGTCAAATTAGTAGCTGAATCGCCAGACCTTCCCTTTAAATTCGTAGAAGTTCTTTAGTTTTCACCACTACATTCCTTATATTCTGCGATGCCCTTTTCCAAACCCACTCCCCCAAACCTCCTCTAGAGCTATTTAAACTAGGTATTTTTAATTTTTAAGTACTTTTTCATATGTAATTAATGTTTGTTATTACATATAGTTGTTGTTTACATATATATATATATACTGCATGTATTGAATTTTAAATTTTAAGAAGCTAGTTTTTATATTATATGTTTTAGGTAATTTTATATATGCTGTTAGTAATATGTATGGGGTTAGTTATAAAAATTTTTTTATGTAATAATGGTTAGTTCTATTTGTACAACAGCATGTTAGTATATATGTGGTTAATATAAAAAACTGATAGTTCAATAATGTTAGAGTAATATTGTTATCACTTCAATAATGTTAGTGTAAGCAGTGCAAGTTACAACAATAATGTTACTTCAGTAATGTAAGCATAATCAGCTAATGCTAGTTTAATAATTTAATTTTATAATTAAGTATATATCAAATAATTGGCAATTTTAAAAAGTGTTACTGCACAAATAGTATTGAAATGATGGCAATTTCAAAATTAATGAGGTTGCTAAAATTTAATATGTAAATGTTAGTGTAGTAATGGTCATTTATAAATAAAAGACTATGATGTAATGGCAATTTAGTATTACATATATATGTAATAAACATATTAAACTTTAATTTTAGGATGGTTCGCCCCAGACACTCTGGCTCGGGCAAAGGCCCGGCCAAGGACATACATGATTCCTGACATAGTCAGGGTTGATGATAGCCTGATGTGACACCTACACAGGTTTCACAGACTGAGACTCAGACTCAGACCCAACTCCCAGATACCCAGGCGTAGACATCGGTGCCACCGACCCAGCCACAGACCCAGCTACCACATACTTCGGTGCCACGACCTTATGTGCCGCAGACGTTTGGCACATTGAGCTCCGCATTTCAGCAGTTTCGAGACACGCAGACTGATGCGTATTACCCAGATATGAGCGGAATATCCAAGTCATTTAAGTACTAGCATACAGGGATCGGGCAACCCACATTCAATTTCGATCCTAATGCATTCCTTAATCCAGATGAGCTCGGTATATCCATTCATCCTTTACCTGGCCTACAGCAGCAGCCGCCTCAGCAGGGCCTGGCCACTAGCAGCCCATCGGTCGCACCTGACGCGCAGCCAGCTGACGGGGCCTCATTACCTAGAGGGTGAGGCCCACGAGTAGTTGACTTACCACCACCTCCACCTCCGCGGGACCGTCTGCTCATCGTCCCTCGAGAGTAAGTATTACTGACTCTTAAGTCATTAATTGTGATATAATTATACGATGGTCTTAGTTACATCAGTTTATATATATATCTTACTATAATCATTATTTGTTACAGCTTACTCACTGATGACTCCGTTTGTTCCACCATAGCCTCTATTCATGTGAGGTTGTGGGACGAAAGTTCTATAGCTTGGTCACATGCATCTCGAGCTGCACGAGAGGAGCACGTGACCACGTTAGAGGTAATTGGTTGTTATACATTTTTAAACAATACTTTGTATATGGAAGAATTCATAATTTTTTTTCTTCTTTGTGAAATTGCAGAACTACTATAGATGGGACCCTAGAGACTTCGGCGCCATCCGCCGAATTGTGTTCGACTACTGTTCGCGGTCCGTGTGGAACCGCGTCTATCATTGGATGTCCGTCGCGATTCAGAAGATCCTCGCCTTCTTCGACAACCCTGACTACAATTTGCTGCGGCCACATGTTCCACCTTGCTACAGTCAGTAGGCGTGGAATCAGTTGTGTGACCACTGGGAGCAGGAGCGATGGAAGAAGCTATCGGAGGTTGGTTCCCATGCCAAGTACATAGCGGATAGCTCAGGCCTTGTTTCGAAGCACACGATGGGCTCAATCCCAGGCGAGATGCACTGGGATCGTATGGTACCAACTTGGACCTTCCATACATTCTAAATTTTTTATGATTTATTAATTACTTAAATTTTTAATGATATCTAAAATTGTGCAGACAAAAGCAAATGATGGAGTTGAGCCATCATTTGATGAGTGGTGGTCTCATACTTATAGATGGAAGAATACCGGTCAGCCCATCGATCTGATTTCATAGCAGCTGCAAGTAATAAATGTTCATTTACTACTACAAAAATTGTTTTAAAAATATAATATTTGTCTTACTAACTCTAATTTCCTTTTCTTGTAGGATGGATATATCCAGCGGATTCAACAAAAATACCAGAATCCAGATGACCGCTCGCAATTCGATGCAGAGGTCTGGAGTGAGGTACGAGGCCCACCAAAAAAGGGGCGATTACCGGGTGTTCCGCGCCGACTCTCTGATCCCTAGACATTTGGACCAAATCGGGTATTTTTCATTCATATTTAACTTTATTAATTATTTTTATCACTTTGACATTGCTAATTGCTACTTACAAAATTTTTTAGGCTCCACGTGCTGATTCGGAGGAGATTGCTCAGCTGAGGGCTGAGAACACCCAGCTACGGAGTGATTTTATGCGGTTACAGGCAGACGTTCGCACTCAGGTTCAGCGAGAGACCGAGGCTGCAATGAGCGCCATGCTTAACAGGTTGATCCAGCAGGGGATTATACCTGCATCGGTGCTCTCAGACGACCTATGGACCGGATCCTCCATTTAGCCTCCTGCCGATGATCGTAGCCAGCGAGATGACGATGATCAGCCCGGCACTGCATCTCATTGATTTTATATTAGATCTCCTTCAATTCTTTGTAATTAACTCTTTCCTGTAAAAATTGATTACTTTTATGTATAGTAATTTTATTGATTACTTTGATAAATTGTTATATAATAATAATAATAATAATAATAATAATAATAATAATTTATGTTTTATTATTATTATTATTAAATAATGCAATATAATATGTTTTTATTTTGTGTATAAATTAATTTACTAAAATCTTTAAATTGTCACAAAATCATAGGAACAATATTAATGACAGAAAACCGTATGATATAGAAAAGTCACAAAACCGTAGGACAAAAAGGTCACAAAACCGTAGGAATTAATGTATCTCAAAACCGTCGGATATAATGGGGACCACAGGCGTCATAAAAGCGTAGGAATTAATGCATCTCAAAAGTGTCGGATACAGGCGTCATAAAAGCGTATGACTATTTTACGTTTATCAGATGGTTTTTATTTCTGACACTACTTTTTCCTACGGTTTTGTCCGACAATTTTAATTGTAGGAAATGACCATTTCCTATGGTTTCCCTACATTTTTTCCCGACTCAAATGCCTTGTTTTCTTGTAGTGTTATTTTATTTATATTAGTAGCTATTCCTCTTCTATGGACATAGGATAGTTGAAAAGCTAAACCACTTAAATCGGGTAGTTTAGAAAATGTAATCTAATTCTTTCTCCTTGTTAGTAGAACACTTAACTGCCCTCCAAGAACTTCACCTTAGATTTGTGTATATTCAATCTTCATTGCCTCAACTTTTGGCTAACCTAACTTCTGTGAATTCTCTCATTCTTGATAACTGTTGGCTACAAGAACATTTCCAATAGAAATTTTTCATTTGCCAAACTTGCAATTTCTTAATGTAAAGAGCAATGGAAATCTCACAGGTCAATTGCTTGAGTTTTTCTTGAGTCCTCGCCTTCATACACTTAGACTTGCTTCCACAAGCTTCTTTTGTAGTCTACCATCTTCAATAAGAAACCGTAATTCCTTAACTAAGATGGATATTAGAGCTTCTGCCTCTAGGGTCCAATTCCTTCATCACTAGGCAAACTAGCCAAGTTAAAATATCTAACCTCGCGGCAAATAATTTCATAGGACAAATTCCTTCGTCACTAGCTAGCCTCATAGAATTTATAGATCTATCATTTGCAAGGAATAACTTTGGTCAGGAGTCGTTCCCTTAGTTCACCAGTTAGTCAAAGCTTGCCCACCTTAACCTTGAAAGGACCAATCTGGTCGGTCGTTTTCCATTTACTCTTAGGAACTTGAGTCAACTTACTAGTTTCGATTTAGGAAAAAAATAAACTTACTAGCCCAATCTTATCCTAGCTTTTAAATGTTACCCAACTAGTGCTTTTATACCTTATCGGTAATCAATTTTATGGCCTGATTCCAAGGTCAATTTGCAGACTCTTTAATCTTTGAATTTTGTTTCTATAAAATAATAACTTTGTGAGAACTTTAGGACTTGAGACACTCTTCAATCAGACCAAATTGAAAGCTCTAGATTTAGGATACAACCAATTGTCATTGTTCACTCAAACTAATACAAGTAGTATCTTAAAACTTACATATTTGGGTTTAGGTGCATGTAACTTAAGGGGCTTTGTAGGTGTAATTCAAAACAACTTGGATTGAAGATGTTGGACCCTTTTTACTAATAACATCCATAGTAAGATACCATAGTGGATATAGAAAGCAAGTAAAGGAATAAACATTATTGGTAGCAACTTTAAAGCCTAAAATTGAGGCACTCATCTTTAAATGCTACTAGTTATGCACTAATCTCTTTATGCCTTATAGCTAGACACCTTTAGTCAAAATAAATTTCTAGGAGGAAATGCCTTGATTGACCTTCTTACTTGACATGTGTGATTTCTCATCTCACTTACCTTGTGAGAATCCTTTTTTCTTGACCCACAAGAATCCCGCACTTGACCCCTGAGGTTTCCATATTAACTTACTTGAATTGCCAAAATCCTTTTCGCTTAACTTGCAAGAGTGCCTCATTTGACCCATGAAGTTTAAATCTTATCTCACTTAACCCGTGAGAATATTTCTTGCTTGACCCACAAGAGTCCTTCATTTGACCCACAAGGCTTGCTTCTTATCTAGCTCAACCCTTCAAAGTACCACTTAGGTTGTATCATTTTTGTTGTTTAGTTATTCAAATCATATATATTTTCACTAATACTAATAGATAATTAATCAAGCAAGATAATACATTTTTTTTTCTTTCAATGCCATTTATTACAACATAACTATGTACATTCATAGCAATGCATATATTTATTCATATCATTACAGATAAATGCTTATACATGTGAGTATATGCAATTGTTCATACAATGGCATGTTCTATAATTTTAACTAGTTTACATACCCGACATTGTCTCGGGATTTCAAGTTATGTTAAGTATCATAAAATAATACTATATATTCAAATTTTATATAAATATTATTAAGAAAATTAGGTTCATTCAAACAATAGTTTAAAAAGTACTATAGAATACTAGAAATTAATATTAAAAAATATAAAAATAAAATGTGCTAACCTCTTCATTCCAAAACCTGTAAAACTTTTTTTTTTTAATGAAAAGATTAAGATGCGATATAATTCATTTTCTTTTCCAATTTTTCTCCTATCAAAAAGTAATGACCAAACAATTAATTTTCAAATATTAATGATTTCGTTTGAAATTTTATCCAAATTTTAGGCAACTTGAAAATTTTTCAAAAAAAATGAGAAAATGAGAAAATAAAAATTTTATTAAAAAAACTCACATATGAAAATGAAAATAAAATAAAATAAAATAAGATTCTAGAATAACAGCAACAAATTAATACCTATTTCATGAGAGCATACATATACATTAATTGGCTGCGAAGTTGGATTTGGTTAAAGGGAATAAGGCTTAATTTGGGAACAATCAGCATTTAGTGTTAGAGATTAGAAAAGCTATTCAACGGTATCTTTTAGCTTTCAAGATTTGGGAAAACTGTCACAATTGTTGATAATTTATTTCAACATCTAACACTAAACGAAGCCTAAGATTTTAATCGCCTTTCCAACTTGATCAAGGTATCTTATATGTAGCGACCAAAATTCATAAGAGATAACATTAACTTGTTCAAGATAACCCATACGTAGCAACCACAATTCGTGAGAGATAACATTGATGTGTTCTTTTGGTGGCAGATTTGGGTAATTTTTTCTAGGGTTAATTGTACTTTACCATTGAGATTTAGGTGATATTACACTTTGCCCCTTTCTGATTCATAAATATATATTTCACCCCCTATTTGTGCCTTACACTTTACCTTTAAAACATTGTTTTATATTAGCAAAAAAAATTGATAATTTAAAAGATCCTCTAATTATAAAAGAGGTACCACACTGACTGAAATTATTTGGAGATGACTACTATATAATTTAAATTAAGATTTTAGTAGTTGTTGTCAGATAGTGTACTTTTTTTAAACATGATAGGGCAAAGTGTAATATTACCTAAACCTCAGGCATAAATTATAATTAACCATTTTTTTTACTTTTTTCTATGTTGGAGTCAAACTATTACACGCATATATATTATATATAATACTTGTAAACATTTTTAACAAATTATTAGTATTCGAATCTAGAACTTTTTTCCTACTCCATTTTCATTGACCACAGGTTTGACGATGACCTAATTGGTGTCCCTGCTTATATTGAAATTAAGGTTGATCTTGATACATACTGTTTCATTGGTATAGTGGAAGTCATTTTTAAGAAGGTGAAAAAGGTTTCATTTGATCTTGAAATTCACACTAAAAACGGCATGTCAATTAGGAACAACAAAGACATGATTAAGGTTTTCTGCTAATACAATGGAATTGAAGAGATTATAGATTATGTTAGATATGGAAAATCATGGCATGTTAATGCATGTAGTTTCCAATCCCCTAGAGAGCCATTATACATGCTGTCTTGAGATAACAAGTTTTGATGAATAATGTGGACTGTGGGGAGGGAGCTTCTAATGGCTTAAGTTTGATGATAACAAATATTAAGGGTATAAAAAGGCCGATAAAAAAATTGTGGCTTAAGATTGGGCAATTGTCAGGTCGGAGCTAGATGGTGTGAGGAAGAAAGATTTGCCTACTAAATGTGAGGCAACTTTAAGTTCACACAGGAAAGACAAAGAGGTTGGATGTAAAAGTAGAACTTGATCAAGCAAAGGCATGGTAAAGTGGAAAAAGTATGCATTGCAGGGAAGATTAAGGAAGTTACTATTGAGGGTTTGAATGCTAGTTATAACCTAGCTGAGGATGGAGCTGAATTAAGTGGTAAATGTTATGATTTTTTTTCTGATAATGATTAAGACTGGATCAATGCAAAGGAAGTAAGGGTGAAAGTAGCTTTAATGATGGAGATAATGTCGAAGAGGTGCCTAAAGAGGACTCTAATCAACATGAACTTAGTGATTGTTTAAATGACTAATCACATGACGGGTATTTAACAGATGATTAGAATGAAGGTTTTGGCAAGAAGAAAACTAAAAGCTTTGATTTCAATTTGAGAATTGTTACAAAAAAAATTTAAGAGAACAATTGAAAGGAGAATTGTGTTTGGAAAGTTTCAAATGTTTAGGGATGTTCATCACTTCAGAGAGATTTTAAGGGACTATGCAATAGAAGAAAAGGATGACATTGGAAAGCTTGAGAATGAGGTGTACAGGGCAAGGACACATCGTAAAGCAAATAGTTGTCATTGGCTTATTCTTGCTTCAAGATTGCCAGACAAAATTACATTTATGGTGAAGACACTTTATGAAAAGTAAATGGTTTTGAAAGTAAAAATATATGATGAATTTGATTGTATAGGATGGATTAACATGTTAGCTCTAATTGTTAGGTCATTTTGAAATCTTCCAATTTTATGTTACATTTATTCTTTTTTGGTTTTTCCATGGCTTAATTAGTTTGTAAACCTTATGTGACATTAGTTCTATTTTATATGGCTAGAAGTAAAGTTTACAATGGTTTGACCAAATGTTGACTTTTAGCTATAAACAAAATTTTTATGTGAAACATTGGTTACAGGTTAAACATGAAATATGAAAAATGCTTGAGCCTCTAAAACTGATCCTATAACTTCCTACAACAACTTTGTAGCTAACTTGGAAAGGTTGTGCTATTTATATTGTTTCTTAATGCAATCTTATTTAGTGTACCAGCAGATTTATATTAATTGTATTTAGGGTGTACATTAAGCTGCTAGTCATGCACTTCCATAAGCCAGGCATCAATTTTGTTCCAGTCCATATATATGCCAATTTTATAGCCAAGTTTGGATGGTTTGCACAATGGCACAATTTTTGTTTAGCTATTAAAGCTTACAATAGCATAGATTTCTAGGCAAACATGAATAAAATTAAGCTTTTAGATAAGACTGAGAATGGTAATAAGTTGTTAAATGAGAAGCTTGTTCAAAGTTGGGCAAGAATGGGCTTCAACCATTATTGCAAAGTGGAAAATATGACAAATAATAGGGCAGAGTCCTTAAACAGTTAGCTTGATAAGATTTGATCTCTTTCTGTTCTTATGTTGATCAAGAAATTGAGGTTGAAAGTGATGACTCATTTTTTTAAAAAGATTTGCTTTTCCATGCTCCTGGACATCTAAACTTACTTCATTTGCATTAATAGAGATAGATAATAGTATTCAATATTCTAGATTTTTTACTCATATCTTTGCTGGCAGGGATGAGTTTTAGGTGCATGTTGGTAAACATATGGATGGTGTGAATTTAGGGATGAAAACATGCACATGCTAGTAGTGAATGTTAATTTGGTTTCCTTGTAAACATGTGATGACATGCTTAAAATTCAAAAGAGTTAATGTTAAGGAATTTTGCTATGAGTACTATACAGTTGATACATATGTGAAAGCCTATGGTGAGATTATATACCCGTTACATGAGGTCGACCTAACCCTAACTAATCCAAATGAGAAGTTCCTCCCCCTACCATTTAGAAAGACAACCTAGGAGGCTGATAGCCGAAGAGCTATCGCCTCTATCTGGCCGAACTCCCTGAGGAGAGAATGGCCTGGAAACCTGACGTCACCCGAGAACAAGTGGAATTATGCACCTCAGCAGCAAAGCCGAAGAACCCAAGTCGGGACGTCAGGAAACTTGAGGATACTACTAGCCCCCCCGAGGTACTAAAACGGATCGCCTTCGGAGAAGAAACGTGAGCTAGAGTAAGCCGAAGAAGATCCCTCGAAGGCAGAGCCCTTGAATCAGGGAACCCCCGAACTACGGGCATGTTTCCCAAAGAGGCATCGTCCGTACAAGAGGACAACCTCAGACAGGGACCTCGGGAGTATGGCAGGAGCATATAAGGAGCCTCTGACATGCCGCCCTCAGATGTCACAGGTCGCCTCAAACGGCGGTCTGACACGCCGATGCCATCCAGGTCACCTCACGGCCTGTCCCGGCTCAAGGCTCAAGGAGCCTGCCGCCGGCTACTTGTCCCCTACGCCCAGAAATTCAGAGAACATCCGACCGAACACATGTCATGATCTGAACGGGCTGGACATTCCTATAAATACCAGGAAATAAACCCTGGCAAAGGGTTGGAAAATAATCCTACTCCCCCTCTATGAGAAAATACAAACAGGCAAGCCCGCCTAGCCTCTTAGTGCTTTTCCTCCACTTTCTCTTAGCGTCACTGACTTGGGCGTCGGAGGCTCCTCCCCGGAAAAACACCCCAGGGACCTCCTAACCCTCTGTTTCTGAGCTTTTCAGGCACGCTCCCCTGGGCAATCTGACCTCCAGGTGGTCTCCCTCTCAGGAAGTCCTTCCACCAGTCAACATGACTCTAAACAATGAAGCCGCTGGGCATCATTTGGCGCCGTCTGTGGGAAGCCGCTCTGAGGTCGCCGTCGTTGAAACTCGGCATTCTAAGGGCAAGGGACTCCCGAGGTCCTCGTCCGCGCTTGAGAACCAACCGGCTGCTGAGCAAACACTCCCAGAGACTTCTGCGCCCGAGGAAGACCGCCCTCTAGTCATAACTATGAGCTTTCTACGGGACTTTCAGCATTTGGTCGTAGCTGAGATGACACAGCAGATAGACCGAAGATAGCCACAACAAACTGAGGCCCAAAGACCTCCCTCACCAACACGCCATCGGGAGAGAAGGCCCAAATCAACTCATCATAGTTCGGGAAGCGGAGACCCGCGCAACGAGTCCTCTACGGAAAACATACCCCTCGGGAAACGGCCTGTGGGACAAACAGGGTCCAAGCGACCCAAAGTCTCACAGTGAAGGAGTTCGTCGCCTGAGGCGAGGTCCCTGTCCCCTCGGTGCCGAACTCGCTCCTCGAAGAAGCGCCGTCAATCTCCCTTCCCAGAGGAAGAGCATAACGCCATAGTTCTTATGGAGAGGATACTAGGAAGGCTGGACAGGGTGGAAAAACAGGTAGCTCGCAAACCCGTCTAGGCTAAACTGTCGAGATCCTTCTGCGAAGATGAGTCCCGATTCATCCAGGCCGTAGTTGAGGCAGCCATGCCAGGCGACTTCAGAGTACCGCGGCTGGAGATTTATGATGGCCGCACTGATCCATAGGCCCATCTAACCAAGTACAGACGCAGCATGATAATGCACGGTGCTGACGACGCTACCATGTGCAAATGCTGTGAAGTCACCCTCACGGGACCAACAACTGCGTGGTACAACTCGCTGGCTCCAGGAACCATCGCTGAATTCCAGGAGCTGTCCACGGCCTTCACACAGCAGTTTATTGGAAGTCGGCCAACGGCGAAGATGCCTGTACAGATGTTCGACATAGAGCAAAGAAATGGATAAACCATACGCGACTATGTCGAGAGGTTCAATAGGGAAGCTTTGAGCGTCCCGGACTTCCAGCCCGAAATCCGCATCCTCGCCATGACACGGGGCCTTAGGAGGGACTCACAGCTGTTCTATGAGTTCTCTAAGGACCCGCCGGACACCCTCGGCGAATTTTACCGAAGGGCTGAACAACACATGACTGCCGAGGAGCTTAGAATGGGTAGGCCGAAGTCCGATCACGCCCGCGCCGAAGGCTCCAGCCAGCAAACTCGGCATCCGACTGAACAGACTGGCCGAGGTCGGAAACCGAGGGGAAGGAAACTCCTAATCTTCACACCCCTGAACACTACACAGACAAATATCCTTATGACGATGGAAAGACAGGGGACGCAGATTCGGAGGCCAAGGGCCATGATCGCCGACAACAAGAAAAAAATAAAGAAGTTCTGCCAGTTTCACCGCGACCACGGCCACGACACCAAAGACTGCTTCCAACTGAAGAAGTACATTGAGTCGCTGATAAAATTGGGCCAACTTCGGCGATATCTGCGGATACCTTCCCCGAAAGGGAGAAAAGATAAGGAAGAAAAGGCCGAGGATGAGGATTACGACTCCGACAGACGGAGGAACCGAAGTCCCAAAAGACGTCCTCCACCTTCGGCCGGGGTAATTCAGACAATCACGATGGGGCTCCCATCCTCGGAAAGAAAAAGGAAGGCCAGAGAGATAGCAGTCATAGAATATTAGACTCCGGCAAAGAAACTAGCCCGAAAGGACGGATCCACCGTCATCTTTCCCCATGACGATCTGTTGCTGATTATGGCAAGGATAGGAAACTGGGACGTCAAGAGAATGCTGCTCGATGATGGATCGAACGCTGACGTCCTGTTTTTGCACTTACTGCCGAACTTGGGCATATCCAGCGGTGAGCTTAAGCCTGTCCACCTCACCCACCTTCGGGGTCGGACCGTCCGAACTACCTGTCCTCGGATGGATCGATCTCCCCCTGATGATGAAAGGCACTTCGGTGGATGGAACCGCTGAATTATACGCCTCCACGATGGCAAGATTCATTGTCATGGATGTCCCTTCATCATACAACGCCATCCTTGGAAGGTAGACACAGGGAAATCTGCACATTCGCCCTGATGTGAAGTACTTGACCATCACTTTCACCACCAAGGATGGAGATGCAGAGATCTTTATAGATCAATGCGAAGTAAGGAAGGTGTTTGTCAAAGCACGAAAAGCTTCGGCAAACAACTGCGCACAAACAATGGAGGCAAGGGCACCAGAGAAGGGCAAAGAAGAGGATCCCGCGAAAGCGGAAACAGAAACAGTAGAACTTGTCCCAGGACAATCTACCCGAATAGGGAAGAGCTTGGCCGAAGGTGACAAGGAAAAACTTGTATCTTTTCTACTGGAAAATAAAGATCTGTTTGCCTACTCGCCGAAAGATATGCCAGGGGTAAACCCTAGCGTAATACAGCACAGCCTCAAAGTAAGCCCGGAAGCAAAGCCTGTCTGACAAAAGAAACGGGGCATCTCAACCCATAAAAATAACTTCGTCAAAACCGAAGTCCAGCGCCTGCTAGACGCTGAAGTCATCAGGGAGGTCAAGTACCCCGAATGGTTAAGCAACGTGGTCATGCCACAAAAGAAGGCAGCAGCAAGCTCCGGATGTGCATCGACTTAAAAACTTGAACGATGCTTGCCCAAAAGACTCATACCCTCTCCCACCGATAGATCAATTGGTAGACTCAACTGCTGAATATGGGCTCCTAAGTTTTCTAGACGCTTTCAGCGGTTACCATCAAATAAGGATGGACCCCGAAGATGAAGAAAAAACCGCCTTCATCACCGATGGGGGAACATACTGCTACGTCAGGATGCCCTTTGGGCTAAAAAACGCAGGAGCCACCTACCAAAGGTTGATGAACAAGGTCTTTAAAGACCAGATGGGGAGAAACATGGAAGTATATGTCGACGACATGATAGTCAAAAGCAAGCTGCCTGACAACCACGTCGTGGATCTAAAGGAAACTTTCCACCAGCTCAGAGCCTTCGGGATTCGTCTCAACCCCGAAAAATGTATCTTCATGGTGACCTCGGGAAAATTCCTTGGGTACATGGTATCCGAAAGAGGCATCGACGCTAACCCGGAAAAAATTAAGGCTCTGCTCGAGTTCCGAACTCCTGCCACTATAAAAGATGTGCAGAGACTAACCGGAAGGATAACCACCCTTAGCAGGTTTATTTCCAGGTACGGAGATCGGTGTCGACCTTTCTTCAAAGTCCTCACCAAGGCAGCAAAAAAGGAAGACAACCTCGGAAGTAATGACCATTCTTGGGATGAAGACTGCCAAAAGGCCTGGGAAGAACTCAAAATCTACTTGGCCAGCCTGCCTACTCTGCAGCAACCTCGCGAAGGAGAGCCCCTCGTATTGTACCTCACCGTAACAGAAAAAGATGTAAGCTCGGTCCTTGTGAAAGAAGATGGGCCGAAGCAATGGCCAGTCTATTATGTAAGCAAGTCCCTGCATGGTGCCGAAGTCAGGTACCCCCTATTGCAAAAAGCTATATATGCCTTAGTGCTAGCAGGGAGAAGGCTACGACCATACTTTCAGGCTCACCCCATCATCGTTCGAAGTAGTCTACCACTACGGGACGTCATGAAGAAAGTTGATCATTCTGGAAGGCTTTCTAAGTGGTGTATAGAGCTTGGCGAACACGACATCACTTATGAACCTCAGAAGGCCATAAAAGCTCAAGCACTAGCAGACTTCATTGCCGAAGTACCTACAACCGAGAAAAGCCATCCAGACCCAAATGAAGGTGAGCCAGAATGGACCTTGCATATTGACGGAGCCTCGGGGTCCGAACACCAGGGAGCTGGGGTAATTATCAAAGGCCCCGAAGGCCTGGAGGTAATGAAGGCCATCAAGTTCGGCTTCAACGTCACTAATAACGTGGCTGAGTATGATGCCCTCATAGCGGGATTACGCCTAGCTAGAAAAATTGGCATGAGAAATTTGAAGGCCCACAGTGATTCCCAGCTAGGGGTCCGACAGACGGCAGGAGACTATGGGGCAAAGGACCTAACCTTGGCAAAATACCACGAGCTGGTAGCAAAACTCGTTCAAGAGTTTGACGCCGTACGGATCGAAAACGTACCTCGGCGAAATAACACCAAGGCAGATTGCTTGGCGAAATCAAGAACATACACCGAGGTGCTAGACCATCCGAGCATCGCGATGTTGAGCATAGCAACCTCGGGAAAAGGATGGAAAGACCCAATAAAAAGGTATCTCACGGAAAATGTGCTCCCCGAGGACACCGATGACGCTGCAAAACTGCGAAGGCGCTCAGACCGATTCTTCCTGATCGGTGAAGAGTTGTATCGACAGGGATACGCAAATCCGCTGTAAAGGTGTGTGGATGAAGAGGATACTGAAATGATCCTTGAAGAAGTCCACGAAGGCGTTTGTGGTTCACACATTGGAACCGACGCCCTCGCAGCAGTAATACTTCGCCAAGGATACTTCTGGCCTACCCTGAGAAAGGACGCAAGGCAGTTCGTCCGGAAATGCGGTAGTTGCCAGAGACACGCGAATATCCAGAGGACACCCTCGGAAATGGTAACTTCGGCTGACTATCCTTGGCCATTCACAGTCTGGGGCATAGACCTTATTGGGCCGCTCCCCACAGCGCCTGGAGGCGTGAAATTCTACGTGGTAGCAGTAGACTATTTCTCCAAATGGGTTGAGGCAGAACCACTAGCGACTATCTCGGTAATAGAAGTGCAGAAGTTCGTATGGAAGAACATTGTATGCAGATTTGGCATACCGAGGGTACTAGTAGCTGATAATGGATCCCAGTTCATAGACAAAGGATTCCATGAATTTATCAGCGACCTCGGAATAAAGATGCAGTTCGCCCCAGTAGCTCATCCCCAAAGCAATGGGCAGGTGGAAGTATCTAATAGAACCATAAAAGATGGTCTGAAAAAGAGACTGGGGGAAGCAAAAGGGAAATGGCCAGGAGAACTCCAAAGTGTATTATGGAGCTACCGAACGACACCCCGAAGGGCCACAGGGGAGACCCCCTTTTCACTCGTCTTCGGGACAGAGGCCATTATCCCAATCGAGGTAGTATGACCATCAGTACGGGTGCAAGTATTCAACGAAAGTGGAAATGACCTCGGCCTGAGAACCAAACTTGACCTCGTCGGCGAACACAGAGAAATAGCCGAGCTGAGAAGGAAAACTTTCAACAAAGAGTGGCCACGGCTATAAACTTACGAGCCAGGCCAAAGGGGATCAAGAAAGGAGACCTCGTTCTCCGAAAGGCTGACTTTGCACCCCGAAGGCAATCCCACGGAGTACTTCGCGTGAATTGGGAAGGACCTTATTTGGTTCTTGCCGAAGTACGAAAAAGCGTGTACAGACTCGGCGACGCTGAAGGCATAGAATTAAAAAATACTTGGCATTTAGATGCCTTGAAAAAATTCTATGCTTAAGGTTTCGCGGAAGAATTGTGTTGTGCAAATAGGAAAAATATTCTAAGTACAGAAGTTTCTTAGAAAAATTCTTAAGTACAGACCAAAATTCTGCAAAGGTGCTCGTCGAAAAAAGCGCAAAGATGATTTTCTGAAGTCCCTTGAGCAAATCATGTTCGGGAAAAATGGGAAGTAAAGAATTGCGCAAAGGTACTTGCCATAAGGAATGCAGGTATAGTTTCCTGAAGTCTTTTGAGCGAATGTGTTCGGGACAATGGGAAATGAAAAAACTTTGGAAGTTTCCCGAAGTCTCTTGAGCGAATGTGTTCGGGACAATGGGAAATGAAAAAGCTTGCGAGAGTTTCCCGAAGTCTCTTGAGCGAATGTGTTCGGGACAATGGGAAATGAAAAAACTTGCAAAAAGACTTAGCCAAAAAAAATCTTCATTCAAGATAAACTGGCTTACAAAGGAGAAGTGCCCAGAAGAAGGAGTACAAAAATGAAGAAGGAAAAGGAAAAAGACCCTAGAACAGACTAAGAGTTCTCGGCGTCCCGAGAGCCATCAGCTTCTGCGCCCTTTTCCACCACCTTTGGCGTCGGAAGTAAGGAAGGCAGGTTCAGGTTCTCGATCTTCGACCAGGACCACCGAGGCCCCTCGAGAATGTTCAAGGCTTCCAAAAAGGGAGGTCCAGACCTGGGAACCTCTGGAGGACTTGATGCCGAGCAAGGCAAAACCCGTCCTGGAAAGTGACCTTGGTCATCTGGTCGGATTTGTCCTTCTCAACGCCAAGGTCCTCGAGCTCATCCTTCAGGTCCGCGACCTCCTTCTTTAGTGCCTTTATCTTCTTCTTTTTCTCAGGCTCCTTCTTCAAGGAATTGACCTCGGCATGAAGTGCATCTTTCTCAGCCAGTAACCTCACCAGGAGATCCTCGGTCTCTGATTTCGATTTAAGAAGCGCTTCATTGGCCGAAAGCAGTCCTGCCACCTCGGAGCCGAGGTCAGCAATCTTCTGGGAGGAGACCTTCAAGATCTCTTCTTTTTCCTTCTGGCTCTCCTCCTGAAGGGCGGCGATCTCCTTCTCCGCAGCGTCAGCCAACTGCAGGTTCTTGGTGGCCAGTTCTGAACACATGGCCTTTGTTTTCTCTGTGGCCTCTAAGGCCGAGTTTGGAACTGTGTCTGCCTGGCCACCCGAACTCTGAGGTAGCCAGCATACGCCATCAGCTGCAAAAAGATGAAGGCGAGGTCAGCAAAGAGCCAAACACTTAGAAAATATTTTTTCTAAGAGAAACCAGCATACCTGGGCAGCATGCTTGGTAACCTACGCGGCGAGGGTGCCATCGCCCGGATGAGCCGCCGCAATAGCCTTGAAGGAGGCCTCAGTAAGCACCCCCTTTGAGATCTCCTTGGCCATTTGAGGACAGTCTTCGGAGAACAAGTTCATGTCCTCCGTGAACGTCCAGAAAGGCTCCTTCGGAATCTTCCCTTCCGGGACCTTGGCATCACGAAGGGCTCGCTTCTGGGCATGTTCGGCCGCCCAACTTGGAGTAAGTGACTCCTCTGCACGGCAAAATGAGAAGCTGGTCAGGACGAAAAGAATTTCAGAAAAACAAAGGAATTACACTTTGTCTGAAGAAACTAACCTGGCGGCACCTCGACGATGTCGTCAAAAACGGAGGCCTCCTCGGTGGAGATCCCTTTACCCTTGCGTTTATGCCGCTCCTCGGCAGAAGGAGCCTCCACCACGGCATCCAGAAGAGTCTATGATGGAGTGGGGCTCTGAAGAGGGATGTCGGCGGCGACCTCGGGCGGCGAAATGGCAGCGACCTCGGCCTCCTCACTTTCCTCCTCAATACTTTCGAAAGGGGAAGGAAGAACAGTCTTCTTCGCCCGTTTAGCCGAAGGCCCAGCCCCAATGGTTTTCCGTCTTCGGGAAGCCGCCTTCTTCGTCTGCTCGCCCTTCTCAACTTGCCCAGAGAAGAGGGACTTGTAAAAGGCAGCTGTGCTGTCGCCCATCTCTGGAAAAGAGAGAAAATATCAACGTAAGTCTGAGCTGAAAACTACAATTACGGGAGTCAGAGATAACTTACTTTCATAGAAAGTTTCGTAAGAAATCTCCTCCCGAAGGAGCTGCACCAACCAGGAATTCTTCCCGGCGATGGCAGGAGCTGGCATGTCGAGGTCCGTCTCGTGCTTCTTCACTATCCCGAACTCCCGAAGGACTTCTTTGGTCATCAACCTCCAGTTGATTGGAAAGGGATAAAGAGAGTGCGGAAGGACCTCGGGACACCAGTCAGAGACGGTGCGGATGCGGCCGTCGAAATCCGCGAATACGGGAGCCAACTCTGGAGTCAGCAGTATCCTCGGATCTACGACGTCCACCTCCAGCTTTCCCCGAGCCCATTTGGTCGGAACATGCGACCAGGCCTTCTCCATCTTCAGGAAGAAGAATTTTTGTTGCCACCCCCGCCAGCTGTCATTGGTGGCGAAAGTGAACATATATTTTTTGCTCCCGGATCCCCGAGGTAGCATGAAATAGAAGCCACCCTTCGGGACCACAGAGAGCTTGTAGTACTGCATGAAAATCACAAAGTGGGGATCTATCCCGAAGACGCCACACATACAGAGGAAGGCGTTAAAATAGCAGTACGAGTTTGGCGGAAGCTGATTTACGGCAATGCCATGAAATTGGAAAAAGTCGCAAACCATCTTCGAAGGAGGGTACCGAAGTCCGGCCTTCAGCTGGGCTCGGAAAATGGTAACCTCGCTACTATGGTTTGAAAAACTAAAGTGGTCGGACCGGGGAAGCCTCGTAACGGCATACGAGGGAAGAAAGAATTTTTTCTTCCACTTCTCTAGTTTTTCGGGGTTGGTGCAACAAGGATGAGATAAAAGAGGCTGCCAGCTCTCGGGAATAGGCATATTGGAAGAAAAAAGATTGCCGGAAAAAGGGCAAGAAAACAACTTCCGGAAAAAACTCTAAAAGTCAGAAGAGTCTGGAAATAAAAAACCCACTAAAGGACTTGCCAAAATTAGGGTTTGAAGTCGCCGTCGTGAAAGATTGCCGGAAAAACTCTGTTAAAACAGCTCCGCCGCAAAAAGCAAGAGAAAGCGCAAAAACAGTGGCAAGCAGGGAAAAGAGCAGAAGCAAAAGCAAAAAGGGAACTTATGATGGAATGGGCTATATATAGGCCGCAAGTGGCTAGTCAAATCGGCATCATAAGTACCCTTTGAAGGCGGACCGTCGCCATAACTGCTCTCTGCGCTCGAAAAGACGCGCTCTCTGTAATCGATGCGACTCCCCTCCAATGACAGTGTGCCACGTGTCAGCCGCCGCGCCAAAATAGGGGACGCGCCTTCTGACATCCCTAAAAAACTGGGACGCGCCGCTTAGTCTGACACGCCTGGTCACAAGACGCGACGTTACACAGACCTGTAAAAAGAAATAAGCAGTTTGCCTCGAAGACTCCAAAGGACAGGCTATGGCCGAACAGCCCATAACTTTGGGCAAAATGTGCATCTTCGAAACAGGTTATGCTCCCTGCAAAACTCCCAAAGAACATCCTCGGAAAGACTACAAAACCGAAGTTGTCACTTCGGCTTTCCGGAGGGGGGCATGTGATAGCCGAAGGGCTATTGCCTCTATCTGGCCGAACTCCCTGACGAGGGAATGGCCTGGAAACCTGACGTCACTTGAGAACAGGTGGAATTACGCACCTCAGCAGCAAAGCCGAAGAACCCAAGTCGGGACGTCAGGAAACTTGAGGATACTACTAGCCCCCCCGAGGTACTAAAACGGATCACCTTCGAAAAAGAAACGCGAGCTAGAGTAAGCCGAAGAAGATCCCACGAAGGCGGAGCCCCTGAATCAGGGAACCCCCGAACTACGGGCATGTTTCCCGAAGAGGCATCGTCCGTACCAGAGGAGAACCTCAGACAGGGACCTCGGGAGTACTGCAGGAGCATTTAAGGAGCCTCTGACATGCCGCCCTCAGACGTCACAGGTCGCCTCAAACAGTGGTCTGACACGCCGACGCCATCCAGGTCACCTCACGACCTGTCCCGGCTCAAGGCTCAAGGAGCCTGCCACCGGCTGCTTGTCCCCTACGCCCAGAAATTCAGAGAACATCCGACCGAACACGTGTCATGATCTGAACGGGCTGGACATTCCTATAAATACCAGGAAATAAGCCCTGGCAAAGGATTGGCAAATAATCCGACTCCCCCTCTCTGAGAAAATACAAACAGGCAAGCCCGCCTAGCCTCTTAGTGCTTTTCCTCCACTTTTTCTCAGCGTCACTGATTTGGGCGTCGGAGGCTCCTCCCCGGAAAAACACCCCGGGGACCTCCTAACCCTCTGTTTTTGAGCTTTTCAGGAACGCTCCCCTAGGCAATCTGACCTCCAGGCGGTCTCCCTCTCAGGAAGTCCCTCCACCAGTCAACATGACTTTAAACGATGAAGCCGCTGGGCATCAGAGGCTATGGAAAATGAGGGAAAGAAAGGTTGGAGAAGAACCAACCTAAGCTAGACAAAGCACAATTAGGTATACTAAATGTGAGAAAATTGATTACAATTCTAGAACATATAAAGCCAATTCTGCTCCATCAAAGATTAGTAACATTACCTCAACTCACACTTAGATTTATCTTTAGCTTTTCTATATTTAAGACCTTAACTCGGCATTTACACCCATCTATCCCTTTGCCGATTCTTGCTGATTTATCTAGGATCCTTTGATAGTGGAGTACACTTTGAACCTTAGAATCCTCTTTCTTATGAACCTTTAGGTTAACTTAGGTCTGCACTCTTAGCCTTTTGGTGTAAAGCTTCCTTAGCTCATTTGAACTGACAATGAGCCCTACTATCTAAATTGATTAAACTCTTAAACATTTAATAACACTACTCAATTCACTTTTACTCTTCATAAGTAGCCTTAAGTCAGCACAAACCACAATAAAAACACTCGGCATAAGCCTACTACTTGGATTTCATTCTATCTCCATGGGTGTTCTCATCAATTATTAGGTCCCGGCTTTATATTGTTTAGGATGACTCGTTATTAACTTACTTGGGTCTTCCTTAAAGCCTTTCAACTAATGGTGTTTTCATGGTCCCCCCTTACACTCCCATTTTGGGTTGCAATTTTCTATGGATCCAGATGTTACCCTTTTGGTCCTTAAGAATTAAGGTAATTCTTAAACCTTGACCAACTCACCAAAATAAATGGACTTCCATCTTTAAGGAACCATACCTTTAAGGAGCCATACCTTTAAGGACAACTTCATAGTTTTGAGACTTATGGGTTTTGGTTTTTAACCTTCACTTGGTCAACTTTTCACAATTACTACGAGTCCTTGGGATACCACTTACTTTCTCTTTAGTCACAACTTCAGATTCCTGAAGTTAACTTTTGGCTTTATAGGCCCAGTTACCTTAGTTGTAGGTGTTTGGAGAATTCAATCTTGCCTTACTTGGTAACCCTTAGCAACTAGTGTGCAACACTTCTTAGAATTGAACAGGTCATAATTGTCTTGGAGCTGTCATTCCTTAAACTATCCTTATAGTGCAAAAATATTCATTACACTACAGGTACAAGTTCAATGAACTTAATGTTAATGTTATGCCAAAAGCCAATTATGAGATGATTTTATTTTGCACATTGAGTCATGATATTTTATTAAGGCATCATTCCAATAATTGTGTTTGTTGTTTGTTTCTGCGTAATGTAATCAAACATAATTATAACCTAGAATAATGATATTCTTAAATGTCCCTAGCCTAGTGTTATTGTAGGGCAAATTGCAATAATACATAAATACTAGCATTTGTAAAGACTGATATGAGATATGTAGTCTACATATGGGTACAAGTTAGAGAACTTGTGTATTGGATTGACCTATCAAAAGAATGCTATGTGGATCATTCTATAAGTGTCATAAGTATTTCTCATAGTGATCATGGTGTGTATAGTCCTTTGACCTAAGATCATTAAGGTTTCCTACATATGAGTCACATACTTTAATACTATTGTATATTACTTGTAACTGAGTGAACATGAAAGTGGTCATTAGGTAGGTCACATATTATGCAAAAGGATTTGTATGGTCAAGATGGAATTCATTCATCCAATACAACGGAGTGATATCTCTGGGCCCATTGATAAAGTGAGACTAAGAAAATATATGACCATGCTTGGATGAGTTGATATATGATATCAATGTCATCAGTTTAACTTAGTCTACTCAAGAATCAAGAAATCATACATTCGGCTATATGAGAGTGACACATTCCATGTCTCGTGCTTGGTCTTGATATCTTGGACAAATGGACAATGACATATATGGATAATGATCATAGTGGTTTCATCGAATCACCGACTATCTTGTCACTTGGGTAGCAATGGTGTTGCTAGACAATGCTCATTGTTTATGATTATAAATGTGATTTATGATCATTTCCAACATGTTAAAAGCTTATAGGGTCGTACACTTAGAGCTAATTTGATTATTTGAGTGCATAGGCCAAATTGTTTAGGTTTTGGTTTCATGATAATTTCGGATTAATAACTGGCTAAAGGATGAGCCATTATAAAGCCTAAAATTAGACCTAATTGGATTAGGGTTTTGAAACCTATTAGGCTTGGGAGTTGAGGCTCACTATATATATATATCATATAGTGAGAGTTTTCGCAGCTCTTACCGTAGCCTCCTTAAGGATAAAATCAGAAAGATTTTGAAAAGTTTCAGCCACACTCTTCTCTAGCTATTCTTTGGAGGATACAAGCTAGCACTGCGGGCACAAGAAGAACACATCTGTTAAAACATAGTGGAGGCGTGGTGATTCAAACGGTTCATATGGATACCATAGAGAACTTGAACACGTCAACTGTTCAAGTTTGTGATTCGACTCAATAGTTGGGTGAAAAATCTCAGCCAACTAGGTAAAAATTTTTAACACCCGATTTACTCCGTTTTACTTGGATTCTGAAGGGTTTTGGTTATCTTCCACTACACTTGTTTGACTTCCAAAACCCTATAGTGGTATCAGAGCTACTAGTGAGACCCTAAATCAAGATTGAGTGTCGAATCGCATGATATGTTGTATGTTCTGAAGTTTTTGATCATAATTAATTGGATTGTTTCATGATGCATGAAACGGAACTTATAATATATGTGAGATATATGAAGAAACAACACAAATTGTTTAATGAGATTAACCCTAAATTGATGGGTATGAGATACCTATCAAAATTAGGATTGTTGTAATAGTTGTGACATACTAGCAGATGTCAACCATGTATGTTCGAGCACCCTAGGTATGGTTCTTTTGGTTGACCAGCCAGTAAGACCATCGTATGCAAAGTGCTACATTAATAAAATTGGTTAATAAACATGCATTAATTCGAATGCATTTTTGTTGAATGAGATTTGACATGATGTACTGATTGGTGGTTAAAGTATGGTGTGTGGTTATAGCCTTTGTTGGTTGTACTTGTAAATACGGCTTGAGTCGTGCCTTTTCCTTGTTGCTCTCATTGTACATTCTCTTCTCACCTTACTCAATTCGAATGTAACTCAAGGTTTCTATTGTTGATGTAATTATATCTTTTAGGATTGTTCGAGGTGATCGATCGAAGGAGGTGACTACAAAAAAACAACAAAGCAAGGAGGAGAAGGAACTTATGAAGACCTTTTATTTTTTTAGGCTTTTATGATATTCTTATTAGCTTAAGAATATCGCATAGTTTGGGCTATAACCATGTCACGTTTAATTTGGTATTAGCATGAGATGCATGTATAAGATAACCAGAGATAATAATTGGTGAGATCAAAAGGAAAGTCCCTCAAACAAAATATTAAGTCATTAAATGTGATACCTTCCAAATGTTGGCACTTGTCAAGACTTGGATCAACATTAGGTGGGTTTGCCAAAGCAAAGCATCTATGTTCATCCTAGTAAGACGCGATGGGATAATAGTGATATCCAAATTGCTATATTTTGGACCGACTTAACTAAGTTATCCTAATAGGATTAGGGACTTAGAGACATAGGGTTAGACTTAAGTTCATGAGATGAACTTGGGCAAATGTTGTTCACCTGAACTACAACATGAAAGATCTTGATAAATCCTTCCCCGAATTACTCAACATGTTGAGAATTGCTGAGCAAAACCTTAAGAAGGCTAAGCCCATTATGATGGTTCAAAAGGGTAAGGGAAAGGGAAAGGCCAACAAGAAGAAGAATAAAGCTAAGGAAAAGTCCAACACTAATTCTTCTTCAGGTGCACTGAAACCATCTAGTGGTGTGGCTAAGGGAGGGGAATGTTTCCATTGTAGCAACTTAGACATTGGAAGCGCAACTACAAGCTCTATCTTGAAAAACTTGCTAAGGAGAAGGGAAGTAAGACTTCTACTTAAGGTATTTTTGTTATAGAGGCTAATTTTTCTACTTCCTCATATTGGGTATTGGATACTGGATATGGATATTTCTTTTTTACAAATGTGTCGGATCTAAATAAGAGTTGAAGATTGGCTCTAGGTGAAGTAAACAATAGAAAATTCGCCTGAGGTGAAGTAGACCTACATGTTGGAAATGGAGCAAGAGTTGCTACCTTAGCCGTAGGGACTTAAGTTCTCACTTTGCCTAGTGAATTGGTTTTAGAATTAGACAATTGCTACTTTGTGCCTACTATTAGTAGAAATTTGATTTTTGTTTCTTGCTTGGACAAAAAAAATGGTTTTTCCTTTATAATAAAGGACAATTGTTATTCTATTTATTTGAATGAAATCTTTTATGGTAGTGCTTGAATTAGCAATGGTTTGTGTGTTCTAGAACTCAAAAATTCAATCTATAATATGAATACCAAGAAGTTCAGGTTGAATGATTTGAACCCGACCTATCTTTGGCACTGTCATCTGGGCCATATAAATGAGGCATGCATGTCCAAGCTCTATAAAGATGGACTTTTGAACTCACTTGATTTTGAATTAGATGAGACATGTGATTCATGTTTATTGGGCAAGATGACCAAAACTCCTTTAACTAGGCAAAGTGAAAAAGGGCTAATGACTTACTAAGACTCATACATAGTGATATATGTGGCACTATGTCCACACACGCTAGAAGAGGCTTCCAATACTTCATTACCTTTACTAATGACTTCAGTAGATATGGCTATATGTATCTCATGAAACACAAGTCAGAATCCTTTAAAAAGTTCAAAGAATTCAAGAGTATAGATTAATTAAGGAAGAATATCAAAGTACTTCGATCACATTAGGTGGATAATACTTGGACCAAGAATTCCTTGACTACTTGAAGGAGTTATGGTATAGCATCACTTACTCCACCTGGTACACCTCAATGGAATGGTGTATTTGAAAGGAGAAATTGAACTCTGATAGACATGGTTCAATCTATGATGAGTCAAGCTAACCTTCTAAACTCTTTTTGGGGACATGTTCTAAGGACAACTACTTTTACACTAAATCGAGTTCCATCTAAATCGATTCAAAAGTCACCATATGAGATATGGAGTAGGAGGTGGCCCAGTTTGTCTTTTATGAAGATTTTGGGCTGTGAGGCTTACATCAAACTTCAATCTTTTAACAAGCCAAGGCCCAAATCTTATAAAAGCCTCCTTATTGGGTATCCTAAAAAGACAAAGAATTATTAGTTCTACAATTCATCCAAGTAGAAAACGTATGTTGCTTGAACTGGTGTCTTTCTAGAAAACAATTTTATCTCTAAAAGAACCAGTGGGAGGAAAGTAGAACTCAAAGAAATTTGAGAGCAACAAGGGGAAATTAAACCTGAAATGGAACCTGAGTAGACATGACAAGATGTTGTGGTTCAGGAGTGTGTTCCTATAGCACAGAGCCCACATAGGTCTGGTAGGATTTGACATAAGTCCAAGAGATATAGGTTTATCATGCCTCACGCTGGTGATGTGATGTTCATGGATTAGGATAAGCCCACGACCTACCAATAAGCTATGTTAGGGCCTGACTCTGAAAAGTGGCTAGAGGCCATGAAGTCCAAGATGGAATCCATGTATGAAAACCATGGACTATGGTCGATCCACCTGAAAGGGTAAAACCTATAAGGTACAAATAGTTTTTCAAGAAGAAAATTGATATGGATGCTAATGTGATTACCTTTAAGGGATGATTGGTTGCGAAAGGTTTCAAGCAAATTCATGGTATTGATTATGATGAAACTTTTGCACCAGTTGCCATTCTGAAATCCATTTGAATATTGTTGGCTATTGTTGCACACTGTGATTATGAAATATGGCACATGGATGTCAAAATTGCTTCTTTAATGGAAAGCTACTTGAAGATTTGTACATGATACAACCTGAGGGTTTTGTCACTCTAGAGAATGCCAATAAAGTGTGCAAGTTACAAATGTCCATTTATGGGCTAAAACAGGCTTCTCGGAGTTGAAATTTTCATTTTGATGAAGTAATCAAAGAGTTTGGATTTATAAAAAATGAAGATCAACCTTGTGTCTACAAGAAGGTTAGTGGGAGCACTATTGTCTTCTTGGTGTTGCATGTAAATGACATACTACTCATCGAGAATGATGTTACTGACTTGCAATCTGTAAAGACTTGGCTGTGGAAATGTTTTTCCATGAAAGACTTGGGTGAAGCAACCAATGTGTTAGGCATTAGGATCTATAAAGATAGATCTAGAAAATTACTCGGTCTAAGTTAAAGTACATACATGGACAATGTGCTAAAGAGGTTTAGCATGCAAGATTCCAAGAAAGGATTCTTGCCCATATCACATGGTATAACTCTTTCTAGATTTCAATATCCAAGTACACCCGAAGAGAAAGAGCTCATGAGTAAGATTCCATATGCCTCGGCAATTAGATCTGTCATGTATGTCATAATATGTACTCATCCCGATGTCTCATATGCCTTGAGCATGACGAGCAGGTACCAATCAAACCCCGGTGAGAATCATTGGACAGTTGTTAAGAACATCCTTGAGTACTTAAGAAGGACTAAGGATGCATTCTTGGTCTTTGGGGGCGAAGATGAGCTCATTGTAAGGGGTTACACTGATGATAGCTTCCAATCCGATAAGGATGATTTTATATCGTAATCTGCTTATGTATTTTATATTGGTGGTAGTACTATGAGCTAGAAGAGTTTAAAGCAAGAGATAGTAACCGACTCTACAATAAAATCTGAATACATTGCCGCCTTTGATGCCGCTAAGAAGGCAATTGGATCAATAAGTTCATCACAAAACTTGGAGTGATTATAAGCATTGTTAACAAGATAAAGCTCTATGTGCTAACAACGGAGCAATCACACAGGCTAAGGAACCTCGATCTCACTAACAATTCAAACACATACTCCGATGCTATCATCTCATTAAAAAGATCATCAAAAGGGGCAATGTGAGGATATGCTAGAGCTTGACATATAGGAATATTGCTGATCCACTGACAAAACCATTTATGCAACAGAAGCATTATAGTCATTCTAGGTCCATTAGTATTAGATACATGGATGATTGGCTTTAGTACAAGTGGGAGATTGTTAGTGTTATGCCTAAAGCCAATTATGAGATGATTGTATTTTGCACATTGAGTCATAATATTTATTGATGCATTGTTCCAATAATTGTGTTTGTTGTTTGTTTCTGTGTGACATAATCAAACATAATTGGAACCATAGAATAATGATATTTTTAAATGTCCCTGGTCCAGTATTATTGTGGAGTAGGTTGCAATAATACATAAAGACTAGCATATGTGGAAACTAATATGAGATATGTAGTCTACATATGGGTACAAGTTAGAGAACTTGTGTACTGAAGTGACCCATCAAGAGAATGCTGCATGGATCATTCTATGAGTGTCATAAGTATTTCTCATAATGATTATGATGTATGCAGTTCTTTGACCTGAGATCATCAATGTTCCCTACATATGAGTCACATACTTCGATACTACTATATGTTGCTCGTAATTGAGTGAACATGAAAGTGGCCATTGTGCAGGCCACATATCATACAGAGGGATTTGTATGGTCAAGATGGAATTTGTCCATGCAATATAACGGAGTCATACTCTAGGCCCCTTGATAGAGTAAGACAAAGCAATACATGGTCATGTTTGGATGAGTTGATATATGATATAAATGTCATCAGTTTAAGTTAGTCTACTTAGGAATTAAGAAACCATAGAATGGGGTATACGAAAGTGACACATTCCATGTCTCGTGCTTGGTCTTGATATCTTGGACAAAGAGACGATGACATATACAGATAAAGATCATAGTGGTTTAGAATCACTGATTATCTTGTCACTTGGGTAGCAATGATGTGTTACTAGACACTGCTCATTGTTTATGATTATAAATGTGATTTATGATCATTGCCAACATAGTAGGAGCCTATAAGGTCGTACACTTAGAGCCAATTGGATTATTTGAGTGCATAGGCCAAATTATTTGGGTTTTGGTTTCATAATAATTTTGGATTAATAATTAGCTCAAAGATTGAGCCATTATGAAGTCCGAAATTAGACCTAATTGGATTAGGGTGTTGAAACGAATTAGGCTTGGGAGTTTAGCCTCACTATATATACATCATATAGTCAGAATTTTCATAGCTCTTGCCCTAGCTACCTTAAGGAAAAAATCAAAAGGGTTTTGAAAATTTCCAGCTGGACACTTCTCTTGAATATCCGAGGGGTTCATGTGGATACCATAGAAAGCTTGAACACGTGAACTGTTTAAGTTTGTGATTCTACTCAATAGTTAGGTGAAAGATCTTAGCTAACTAGGTAAAAATTTTGAACACCCGATTTACTCCATTCCACTTGGATCCTGGAGGTTTTCAACTATCTTCTGCTGTGCTTGTTTGGCTTCGAAAACCCTCACTTAAGGCTTAACTCATGGCATGACTTACCAAATTTTCCATGCAAGTCACCCTTACCCTTTAGATACTTCCAAGGGTCACTTATGATTGGCATGGTTAAGTGAGCTATTATGCCCCATAACCAATCCTCTTCCTAAGCGTTACTGCACCAATCAATAAACCACAACCATAGATCACTACATACCTGCTACCCCTAAGCTTCTAGGCAAAACCTTAACCACTCTAAGGGTCTAATCAAAACTTACCCTTTTTGGGCTCTTTTGGGTTCATATATCCACATTTCTTCATAATCCTAGCTTTCTAGATAGGCTAGTCACAACCACAGACATAGCAGTTTAAACAATAAAAACTACTTACCGCTATGCTATAAACTTAAACGTACTTTTTTTTGTCGGCTCTTTGACCAATCAATTGGTTCGAGTAAGCCTTCTTGGTTGCTTTTGAGTATTAACGGCACTATCTCGGTGATTGAGGCATTCTTGACCTTGGCCTTATTCAGGCCTTGACATCAAGCATATTCATGCCCTTAGTCCTTTACCTTCATAGTTTCCAAGCACTTCACATATAGCCCCCTTTTTCGCGTTGTGTTGTTCTTCCTTAGTTCTCATTTGGGTTGCATGGACTCTAAATTAAATGGTCTTTAAGGAGCTTTTGCTTTAGGCCTCAATTTACCTTAAGGTAGAGATGTTATTTTCTTGGCCTGGGTGCACATATGATCCTAGTGAACCTTAGCCCTTACCCTATAGCCTAACATTCTCTTGGTGTCCATGTCAACCTTGCCTTTGAGTAATGGTAGTTTACTTGGCCTCAGTGTACCTTTTGTAACTTAGCGCCCCTTGGCCCTTACACGTTGGCTCTTCGATAACTTGTCAAATTTTGTCCCTATCCACATAATTGTAGACATTTCCTTGACCTTGGTATTGCCCTTAGTATGGGGATTCCTTTTTTTGGTCTCAATGTACTAGTAGGCCTTAGAACACTTCAACCTTTACCCGTTTGGCATCAACCATGGCCTCCCCTTCTTCAAGGGTTGGGTACGCTATTGGGGCTACTCATGCAACAGTGCTACAGAGACTGCAAAACAAAATTTCCACCTTCTACTTGGACCTTTGCTCAATTCCTTACCTCAATATAATCTTTTTACCGGGTTCCTGCAAATATACTAGCAACCAAAGCCAGACAACAACTCCAGGAATACTTATAAGTAGTAATAACCACACTTAGCAGAAGGACACTATTGGATCGTAGTCACTTATTGCCTCTATTAGGACCATTGACCTGCTCTGATACCAACTGTGGTAGAACAAGGCCCTAGTGCCCTGGTTTGCTTACACTAGTACACTTCTTAGGAATTATGATCCCATTTAGGTTACAATTGGTTAGTTATTACTCTTGAAGTATCTTAAATTATTGCATGCAACTAATTACTTAGCCTAACCTGCATAAAAAATATTCATGCATCGTTTTGGCCATGCAATAAAAATTAAATAAAAGTAACATTTAAAATAGTACCGTAGCAGTTAATAAAAAAAAAAATTTAAAAACAAGCCAAGACATAAAACTTTAGTTACTTTAACTTCAAGTAACAACTATGTGCATACATCTCAAACTTATATGCACCTAAATATAACCATAGTATTATACACACTAATAGACACTAGTAGAGGCAATCTCTTTGTATGAAAATATCATACATATAGAAGAAGTAACATATATCTACTATAAGATCCATCCTTAGCTCTTTACCCAAGCAAGCTAGCTTCCAGTGATAAGCCACACTTTCCTTGTACTTATTTAGTCTCAAATTATAAGGTAAACACTTTGGTCAGTACTAGCTTATATTACAAGTAGCTTAAAAACAAAAAATTTCCTACTTAGAGAATACCTTCAAACTAATAAAAATAAGCCTTAATAGTTGCCCATTACCAACTGTTAAGCCTGACTAGCCCATTTAATACCAGCACAACACTTAAGGGTAAGTACTCTAAGGTACTCAACAAGGGATTTGGCACCTGTAATGAAAATATATGCAAGCATGCAAAGCACAAGAAACATATATATATATATCTCATATAGCACAAGTAGCCAACCAAACAATACAACAAGCCATAAACACAAGCAATCAATAAAGAACAACAATAATGCAATGTAATGTATGGATTGATGAGTGAATGCACATGTTTATGCACTTAGGACTTCCTTATACCCAAAAGTGTTCTTAACTACTATGAGCTCATATAATAGGGGTACTTGGATACTGGCCTTCATATCCGATGCTAGCACTTGATTAAACCCCATAAAGTCCTCCTTACCGATGCCTTAAATAAGTCGTCACTTACTTGACCTTACCTGCCTTTTACGGGGGCTACTTAGAGTAAATTGCCATTTATTCACTTCTTACCCGTAACTTCCCTTTACTTGTTATGCCGGGTAGTTGAACTTAGTTGCCAAACTTTGCCAAGTCCCCTTAAACTCAACTTGGGTAACTTAATGGATTCACTTACCGAGCTAGTCGACTTGGTTAGGACCTCTTGGACACTGCTAAATGCTGGAAGGTACTTGGCCTCTACTCTTGGGTCATCAAGGGTCTTAGACCCTTCTCAGGTTCCTCTCTAATGCCAAAGGTTCACAAGCTCACCCCTTGGCCATTGGATGACTCATATAATGCTAGGTCCCTCCTTAGTACCCAATTTGTGACGTAAGGCACTTTACTTATCCACTTTTCCTTAGCCCTCTTAACCACCCACTTATTACCTATTTAACAATGCATAAATAAATCTTAGGAGCACTTTTGAGCTATGTTAAGATGCCTTCTAAATCTTAGGAATTGATTTGGGACACTTAGAAACAAGGTTAGCACAAGTCAAGCACAATGTTGTAGCATTACATTTTGTGGTGCGATAGCATTATGATTTTAAAGAGGATGCTAGAAATGATCCAATAGCACCAGCATAGTTAATGCAAAAGCATTACACATTTCAGGTAGCCCTTTTCTTTTTCTTGAACTCAATGTGATCACAACAAAATAATCAATGTGACCGCATTAACCCCTTGAGCTACTTTTCTTTGCTCCTTTCTCGGCCAATCTCATTCTAAATATCACCCAAACAAGTTCCATTCACTTTTGGCTCCTTCCAACTTATTCCCACATCTTCTAGCACTACTTATGCATCATTTAATCAAGCCATAACATAAATCCCTTACCTCAAATGAAGATTTACACAAATCCAATCAACTATTCACCAAAAGCTCTAACTAACTCTAATGGAGTTCTTTTGAGTTCCAAGCTTGAATTCAACTAAATTGGACACCATGGGCATGAAATTAAGACCATTTCTAATTATTTAAAAAGCTTAGAACTAACACACTAGGATCAAAGATGCTTACCTTAGGGTTTGAACCAAAAATTTGCAAAACTAAGCTCAAATGCACCAATTCCATAAAAAAAAATAAGCTAAATGCTTGTTAGGATGACTTTGGGACCTTTAATTTTCATGGAATTTTGGGTAAATTTGGAGGTTTGATGAGGAATAGTTATGGAGAGAGGAAAGCTACTAGAATGGTGAATGGGGGATATGATGAATTGTTTCCTACATCTCCAAATATATCTGACTACTCCCACTTAGCTCATTTCTCCTCCACTTGTCACTTTGGCCCTCAAACTTAGCTTTGATTCACTTAGGCCACTTAAACACTTCCTACACCATCACTTCTTGGTCCCATAAAAAGATTTTTCTTACCTAAACACATTACCCTTAAGCCACTTAAGCCATTATAAGATATAATAGCTCAAATTCTTACTTAGTGCATTTTTTCACCTTTAACTTTCACTGTTGGTTCAAATGGCTAGAAACACTTATGGTCTTAACGTAATTAGCTTAAACACTTGCATAAACCTAATTTCACTGAAATTATGGTCATGCCATTGACTTGGGCCATAATTGCCATTTTGCCTTTTTCACCCTTTAGATGCCAATTAATACTTAGGAACCCTTATGAAGCTTCCTTTAGTTGCTTGGCTTATTTAATCAAACTTATTTGAGGAAAATAACTTGAGATTTATTTACCTTAGCATCCAAACTATGGGAAGTACTCGGAGAGCCTTTAAATCCTATGGGTGTAACCATGGTTATTAAAATTGCGTTTCAAGTCATAGAAACAAACGTTTTTATGACTTTAGAGGTAGAAGACATTTAGAAATGCAATAGAAACACAACTCTAGGTACAACCTAGTAGAAACGCGTTTCTAGTCTTAGAAACGTAGAAACGTTGAAATTCTACGACTCTAGTCTTATTGTGTCAAATTTGTTAAAAAATATAAGTTGGGACTAAATTGTACGTTTCTGGAAGCTGGGGACTAAAGCTATAATTATGTAGTAGAGGGAATCAGGCATGGCCTAATGCTAGTTCTGGTCCTTTATTCTCCAGCGTGTTTCATAATACTCCCAGTATTTGTTAAATTACCATTTAAGGCACCAAATGCATGGCAATTTTAAGGATTAAGCTAGCCAAGCTTATTCTTTTAGCTTTAGCCAACCAAAACTTGCAAGTAAGTGGTGGTTAGACTGAGAGGCTGAGAATGGGCAGTCTTAGGTCAAAAAATTTAGCATCATTAGTAAGTGGTGAAGGTTTAGGAAGAAAGATGGAGCATTGTCAGTTCAGTTCCTAAAAAATTTATATGGAGAAAATGATGGTTTAGATGGTTCATTGAAAATAGATGGTGGATGGAGTATTTGGGTAAATGTGGTTAAAGTAGGCTTTGAGATGGAGGAAGAGGTAATTAAATTCGTGTAGTGATTTAGAAGGAAGGTATGATAATAGTGTAAGGTTTCAGAAGGATGTATGGCTAGAGGAAATAAGTTAGAAAGTAGTTTTCCTAGACTAATGGCTTTAGAGAGGGAAAAAAATTGGTTTGTATAGGAGATAGGTGATTTTGCATATGGGGTTTGGAGGTGAAAATGAAGGGTGGTGCCGAAAGTTGAGGGGAAGAGAATGTAGTGAGTTTTTGAAGCTGATAAACTCTTTAGAAAATGTCCAATGTATCGTAGATACAATAAATGAATTTTGGTGGTATCTTGGGCATGACGGTTTTTTTATGTTAACTTGTTATCAAACTTTATCAACTCGTGCCGGTTTAAGTTGGTAGAAACTTTTAAAGTAATAATGTGGAATACTTTGCTACCTCAAAAAATAAACATATTTTTATGGAGAGCTCAATATGATCATTTGCTTACTAGGATACATCTATTGCTATGAGGTATTGAAATGGAAAATGCTTGTTGCCTAGTGTGTAACTTTACAGTTGAGAATTTGTCTCATACCTTCGTACACTACTAGTCTGCATCTATGGTGTAGAACATGGTTTGTGATAGCCGAAGGGCTATCGCCTCTATCTAGCCGAACTCCCTACCGAAAGAATGGCCTGGAAACCTGGCGCTACCCGAGAAAAGGTGGAATCACCCACCTCGGAGGCGAAGCTAAAAAGCCTGAACTCGGGACGTCCGGAAGCTTGAGGATACTACTAGCCCCCTGAGGTACTAAACAGATCACCTTTGGAGAGGAAACACTAGCTAGTGCCAGCCGAAGAAGATCCCCCGAAGGCGGAACCCCTGAATCAGGGAATCCCCGAACTGCGGGCATATTTCCCGAAGAGGCATCGTCCGTACCAGAGGACGACCTTGGCCAGGGACCTCGGGAGTACGGCAGGAGCATTTAAGGAGCCTCTGACATGTTGCCCGCAGATGCTATAGGTCGCCCCAAACGGCGGTCTGACACGCCGACGCCACCCAGGTCACGTCACGACCTGTCCTGGTTCAAGGCTCAAGGAGCCTGCCACCGGCTACTTGTCCCCTACGTCCAGAAATTCAGAGAACATCCGACCGAACACGTGTCACGATCTGAACGGGCTGGACATTCCTATAAATACCAGGAAATAAACCCTAGAAAACGGTTGGCAAATAATCCGACTCCCTCTGAGAAAATACAAACAGGCAAGCCCATCAAGCCTCTTAGTGCTATTCCTCCATTTTCTCTCAGCACCACTGACTTGGGCGTCGGAGGCTCCTCCCCGGAAACACACCCCGGGGACCTCCTAACCCTTTTCTTCTAAAGCTTTTCAGGCACGCTCCTCTGGGCAATCTGGCCTCCAGGCGGTCTCCCTTTCAAGAAGTCCCTCTGCAAGCCTCAATGTCACCCCACGAAGATGCTGCTGGGCATCATTTGGCGCCGTCTGTGGGAACCCGCTCTGAGTTCGCCTTCGTTGAAACTCGGCGTTCTAAGGACAAGGGACTCTTGAGGTCCCCGTCCGTGCCTGAGAACCAACCGGCTGCTGAGCAAACATTCCCAGGGACTTTTGCGCCCGAGGAAGACCGCCCTCTAGTCATTACTATGAGCTTTCTACGGGACTTTCAGCATTCGGTCGTGGCTGAGATGACACAGCAAATAGACCGAAGATGGCCACAGCAAACTCAGGCCCAAAGACCTCCCTCACCAACACGCCCTCGGGAGAGAAGCCCTAAATAGACTCATCATAGTTCGGGAAGCGGAGACCCGCGTGACGAGTCCTCTACGGAAAACATACCCCTCGGGAAACAGCCTGTTGGACAAACGGGGTCGAAGCGACCCAAAGTCTCACAGTGAAGGAGTTCGTCGCCTGAGGCAAGGTCCCTGTCCCCTCGACGCCGAACTCACTCCCCGAAGAAGCGCCGGCAATCTCCCTTCCCAGAGGAAGAGCCTAATGCCACGGTTCTTATGGAGAGGATACTGGCAAGGCTAGACAGGGTGGAAAAACAGGTAGCTCGCAAACCCGTCTGGGATAAACTGTCGGGAACCTTCTGTGAAGATGAGTCCCCATTCATCCGGGCCGTAGTTGAGGCAGCCATGCCAAGTGACTTCAGAGTACCTCGGCTGGAGATTTATGATGGCCGCACTAATCCACAGGCCATCTGACCAAGTACAGACGCAGCATGATAATGCACGGTGCTGACGACACTACCATGTGCAAATGTTTTGAAGTCACCCTCACGGGACCAGCAACTGCGTGGCACAATTCATTGGCTCCAGGAACCATCACTGAGTTCCAGGAGTTGTCCACGGCTTTCACGCAGCAATTTATCGGAAGTCAGCCAACGGCGAAGATGCCTGTCCAAATGTTCGACATAGAACAAAGGAATTGAGAAACCGTACGCGACTATGTCGAAAGGTTCAACAGGGAAGCTTTGAGCGTCCCGGACTTCCGGCCCGAAATACGCATCCTCGCCATGACACGGGGCCTTCGGAGGGACTCTCAGCTGTTTTACGAGTTCTCTAAGGACCCCCCGGACACCCTCGGTGAATTTTACCGAAGGGCTGAACAACACATGACTGCCGAGGAGCTCAGAATGGGTGGGCCGAAGTCCGATCACGCTCGCGCCGAAGGCTCCATCCAGCAAACGCGGCATCCGACCAAACAGACAGGCCGAGGTCGGAGAATGAGGGGAAGGAAACTCCCAATTTTCACGCCCCTGAACACTACACGGACAAACATCCTCATGACGATGGAAAGACAGGGGATGCAGATTTGGCGGCCAAGGGCCATGACCGCTGATAACAAGAAAAACATAAAGAAGTTCTGCCAGTTTCACCGTGACCACGGCCACGACACTGAAGACTGCTTCCAACTGAAGAAGTACATTGAGTCGCTGATAAAACTGGGCCAACTTCGACGATATTTGCGGATGCCTTCCCCGAAAGGAAGAAAAGATGAGGAAGAAAAGGCTGAGGATGAGGATTATGACTCTGACCGGCGGAGGAACCGAAGTCCCAAAAGACGTCCTCCACCTCCGGTCGGTGTAATTCAGACAATCACGACGGGGCTCCCATCCTCGGAAAGAAAAAGGAAGGCCAGAGAGATAGCAGTCATGGAATATCAGAGTCCGGCAAAGAAACTGGCCCGAAAGGACGGATCCACCGTCATCTTCCCTCATGACAATCCGCTGCTGATCATGGCAAGGATAGGAAACTGGGACGTCAAGAGAGTGCTGCTCGATGATGGATCGAACGCTGACGTCCTGTTTTCACACTTACTGCCGAACTTGGGCATATCCAGTAGCGAGCTTAAACCCGTCACCTCGCCCACCTTCAGGGTCGGATCGTCCGAACTGCCTGTCCTCGGATGGATCGACCTCCCTTGATGATGAAAGGAACTTCGGTGGATGGGATTGCTAAATTATACGCCTCCACAATGGCGAGGTTTATTGTCATGGATGTCCCTTCATCGTACAACGCCATCCTTGGAAGGCAGACACAGGGAAATTTGTACATTCGCCTTGATGTGAAGTACTTGACTATCACCTTCGCCACCAAGGATGGAGATGCAGAGATCTTCATAGATCAAGGCGAAGTAAGGAAAGTGTTCGTCAAGGCACTAAAAGCTCCCACAAACAACTTCGCACAAACGATGGAGGCAAAGGCACCAGAGAAGGGCAAGGAAGAAGATCCCACGAAAACGGAAACGGAAACAGTAGAACTTGTCCCAGGTCAATCTACTCGAATAGGGAAGAGCTTGGCCGAAGGTGACAAGAAAAAACTAGTATCTTTTCTACTGGAAAATAAAGATCTGTTTGCCTACTCGCCGAAAGATATGCCAGGGGTGAACCCTAGCGTAATACAGCATAGCCTCAAAGTAAGTCCGGAAGCGAAACCTGTCCGGCAAAAGAAGCGGGGCATCTCAGCCCATAAAAGCAACTTTGTCAAAACCGAAGTCCAACGCCTGCTAGACGCTGAGGTTATCAGGAAGGTCAGGTACCCTGAATGGTTAAGCAACGTGGTCATCGCCATGAAAGAAGGCAGCAGCAAGCAGCAAGCTCCAGATGTGCATCGACTTCAGAAACTTGAACGATGCTTGCCCAAAACACTCATACCCTCTCCCACCAATAGATCAATTGGTAGACTCGACTGCCGAATACGGGCTCCTAAGTTTTCTAGACGCCTTCAGTGGCTACCATCAAATAAGGATGGACCCCGAAGATGAGGAAAAAACCGCCTTCATCACCGAGGGGGGAACATACTGTTACGTCAGGATGCCCTTCGGGCTAAAAAATGCAAGAGCCACCTACCAAAGGTTGATGAACAAGGTCTTTAAAGACCAAATGGGGAGAAACATGGAAGTGTATGTCGACGACATGATAGTCAAGAGCAAGCTGCCTGACAACCACATCGTGGATCTGAAGGAAACTTTTCACCAGCTCAGAGCCTTCGGGATACGTCTCAATCCCGAAAAATGCATCTTCGGGGTGACCTCGGGAAAATTCCTTGGGTACATGGTATCCGAAAGAGGCATCGATGCTAACCCAGAAAAAATTAAGGCTCTGCTCGAGTTCCGAATTCCTACCATTATAAAAGATGTGCAGAAACTCACCGGAAGAATAACCTCCCTTAGCAGGTTTATTTCTAGGTACGGAGATCGGTGTCGACCATTCTTCAAAGTCCTCACCAAGGCAGCAAAAAAGAAAGACAACCTCGGAAGTAATGACCATCCTTGGGACGAAGACTGCTAAAAGGCCTAGGAAGAACTCAAAATCTACTTGGCCAGCCTGCCCACTCTGCGACAACCTTGCGAAGGAGAGCCCCTCATGTTATACCTCGCTGTCACAGAAAAAGCTGTGAGCTCGGTCCTTGTGAAAGAAGATGGGCCAAAGCAATGGCCGGTCTATTATGTAAGCAAGTCCCTGCACGGCGCCGAAATCAGGTATCCTTTATTGCAAAAAGCTATATATGCCTTAGTGCTAGCAGGGATAAGGCTATGACCATACTTTCAGGCTCACCCCATCATCGTCTGAAGTAGTCTACCACTGCGGGACGTCATGAGGAAAGTTGATCATTCTGGAAGGCTCTCTAAGTGGTGTATAGAGCTTGGCGAACACGACATCACTTATGAACCTCGCAAGGCCATAAAAGCTCAAGCACTGCCAGACTTCATTGCTGAATTACCCACAACCGAGAGCAGCCATCCAGATCCGAACGAAGGTGAGCCAGAATGGACCTTGCATGTTTGACGGAGCCTCGGGGTCCGAACACCAGGGAGCTGGGGTAATTATTAGAGGCCCCAAAGGCCTAGAGGTAATGAAGGCCATCAAGTTCAGCTTCAACGTCACTAATAATGTGGCTGAGCATGAAGCCCTCATAGCGGGATTGCGCCTAGCCAGAAAAAGTGGCATAAGAAACTTAAAGGCCCACAGCGATTCCAGCTAGTGGTACGACAGACGGCAGAAGACTACGGGGCAAGGACCCAACCTTGGCAAAATACCACGAGCTGGTAGCAAAACTCATTCAAGAGTTTGACGCCGTACGGATTGAGAACGTACCTCGGTGAAATAACACCGAGGCAGATTGCTTGGCGAAATAAAAAACATACACCGAGGTGCTAGACTATCCGAGCATCGTGGTGCTGAGCATAGCAACCTCGGGAAAAGGATGGAAAGACCCAATAAAAAGGTATCTCGTGGAAAATGTCCTCCCCGACGACCCTGACGACGCTGCAAAACTGCGAAGACGCTCAGGCCGATTCTTCCTAATCGGCGAAGAGTTGTATCGACAAGGATACGCAAATCTGCTGTAAAGGTGCGTGGGCGAGGAGGATACTGAAATGATCCTCGAAGAAGTCCACGAAGGGGTTTGTGGTTTGCACATCGTAACCGACGCCCTTGCAGCAGTAATACTTCGCCAAGGATACTTCTAGCCTACCCTGAGAAAGGACGCAAGGCAGTTCGTCCGGAAATGCGGTAGTTGCCAGAGACACGCGAACATCCAGAGGACACCCTCGGAAATAGTAACTTCGGCTGACTATCCCTGGCCCTTCTTAGTCTGGGGCATAGACCTCATTGGGCCGCTCCCCACAGCGCCTAGAGGAGTGAAATTCTGCGTGGTAGCAGTAGACTACTTCTCCAAATGGGTCGAGGCAGAACCCCTAGCGACTATCTCGGTAAAAGAAGTGTAGAAGTTCGTATGGAAGAACATCGTATGCAGATTTGGCACACCGAGGGTACTAGTAGCTGATAATGGATCCCAGTTCATAGACAAAGGATTCCAGGAATTTATCAGCGACCTCGGAATAAAGATGCACTTCGCCCCAGTAGCTTACCTCCAAAGTAATGGGCAGGTAGAAGTATCTAATAGGACCATAAAAGATGGCCTGAAAAAGAAACTGGGGGATGCAAAAGGGAAATGGCCAGGAGAACTCCAAAGCGTATTATGGAGCTACCGAACAACACCCCGAAGAGCCACAGGGGAAATGCCTTTTTCGCTGGCCTTCGGTACAGAGGCGATCATCCCGATCGAGGTAGTACGACCATCAATACGGGTGCAAGTATTCGATGAAAACGGAAACGACCTCGGCCTAAGAACAAAACTTAACCTCGTCGGCGAACACAGAGAAATAGCCGAGCTGAGAAGAAAAGCTTTTCAGCAAAGAGTGGCCGCGGCTATAAACTTACGAGCCAGGCCAAAGGGGATCAAGAAAGAAGACCTCGTTCTCTGAAAGGCTGAGTTTGCACCCCGAAGGCCATCCCACGGAGTACTTCGCGCGAATTGGGAAGGACCTTATCTGGTTCTTGCTGAAGTACGAAAAGGCGTATACAGACTCGGCGACGCCGAAGGCATAGAATTAAAAAATACTTGGCATTCAGATGCCTTGAAAAAATTCTATGCTTAAGGATTCGCGGAAGAATTGTGTTGTACAAATCAGAAAGATATTCTAAGTACAGAAGTTTCTTAGAGAAATTCTTAAGTACAAGCTAGAATTTCGCAAAGGTGCTCGCCGAAAAAAGCGCAGAGAGGATTTTCCGAAGTCCCTTAAGCAATCATGTTCGGGAAAAATGGGAAACAAAGAATCGCGCGAAGATGCTCGCCATAATGAACGCAGGTATAGTTCCCCGAAGTCTCTTGAGCGAATGTGTTCGGGACAATGGGAAATGAAAAAACTTGCAAAAAGACTTAGCCAAAAAAATCTTCATTAAAAGATACATCGGCTTACAAAGAAGAAGGATTGCCAGAAAGAAGAAGTACAAAAAAGAGGAAGGAGAAAAGGGCAAAGGACCCTAAAACAGACTAAGGTTTTTTGGCGTCCCGATAGCCACCCGCCCCTGCGTCCTTCTCTACCACTTTGGGCGCCGGGAAAGAAGAAGGCAGGTTCAGATGCTCGATCTTGGACCAGGACCACCGAGGCCCATCGGGAATGTTCAAAGCCTCCAAAAAAGAGAGGTCCAGATTTGGGAACCTCTGGAGGACTTGGTGCCGAGCAAGGCAAAACCCGTCCTGGAAAGCGACCTTGGTCATCTGGTCAGATTTGTCCTTCTCGACCCCAAGGTCCTCAATCTCATCCTTCTGGTCTGCGACCTCTTTCTTCAACGCCTTTATCCTCTTTTTCTTCTCGGAATCCTTTTTCAAGGAATTGTATCACACCTCGCACAGGCCCTGGCCCATTAATATGGAGGTTGTCCCTTAAACCTTAAGTTTAACTCCCAAAACTTCAATTCATATTAAACCTCCCAACTTGAGTTTAACCTGTTAGCTGGAGTTTAATTCTAGTTTCTTAGATTCGGCCAAATTAGGTAACTTAATTTTAAGTCTTATTCTCTTAAGTTGGAAAGCCTGAGAGGTGGCCCAGGTGGCTTTTATGTGGATTCATTAAGTTATTTGCAGCAAGGGCAAGGCCCAAACCCTTAACTTGCTCCACAAGCAAGGATTCAATTGATTTCTTGCACAACAAGCAAGGCAACACTTAATGCAATTTAAGTGCATAAATGGTGTGCATCAAGTGTACTAACTATATGGCAACCAAGAAGCCCATAAGATTTGGTTTAGATTTAAAAACAATCCATATACAAATGTGCATGATGCTCTCGGCCAAATAAGGTACACATAATTATGCACACATTTTCATGAAACAAGGCCCATACTATTCACATAAAGGTGCCAAACCTTGGCCCATAATATCCAGCAAACATAAGCTAGCATAATGCCATCCATAATCCATACATAACTTGGCATACAAAACCCATAAAGCATCACAAGTCTAGGTGTTAAAGACTACACATATTAACACAAAAAGGGTAGTCTAACTAGCAACCATAACATGGCTACACATGCCATGAAACCAAAAGTATTTATGCCAAGCTTACATACCAAGACTCCTAATGGTCAAACATGACCTTAAGTATGCCATACAACAGCACACATTGCAACACCAACCCAATGGCTTGATTCATGGTCATGAAGGAAAACACTATGATCAAAGCTACAGTCAAGGTATCCATAGCTCTCCTAGACAAGTCTCCAACTACTGCCTGCAAACTTCAACTATAAGTCTCGCCCAATCAAGTAATAAGACTTGTAAATGAATCAAAATGCTAAGCCAAGCACACATTGGCACATACCTTGCAAAACAAGCAAAATATAAACACTAAGCACACACACAATCAGCTTAGCTCTACTCAGGCCGAATGTCCTTGCCTGAAAAATAAAGGATGGGCAATGAGCATATAACTCAGTAGGATTCACTTAAAACATATACAACTCATATTGAGTCTATTTAGTTAAGCTGAGTATTCACTCAAAGCTTAACCTCCCATTAGCTAGCTCAACCTGCAAAACAAACACCAAGACAAGAAAAACAGGCATATGCATATACAAGACAGATAAATAAGTCAAATATTCCATAAGTGGGGTTAGCATGCACAAGGAAACACCAAAGCACACAAGTACACACACACACTCCACCATGTTGCTCTCGGCCATATAAGCCATACATGTACCCATGTGCATTTCTTGCACACAAACTTACCAACACACCATTTCCATTTGGAGCTCCCAAAATGCCAAGCAAATAGGCCACATTTACTTGCATTTCTAGTACATGTACCATAGTTAATTAGCTAATCAACAGAACAACCAAGTATAACCATTAAGGCCATCAAGTAACTAAGGTCATATGGCACATTTAACCATCACTTAGCCACTCTAGACACTTGAATCATGGTGTACATTACCAAGCAAAGTCAAGTGCCAGTGAACCCTACCTCAATAGCTCTTGGTTACAACCAAGCTTCAAGTATCCAAGTGTTCCTCAACCTCAATGCCTAGCATAATAACACATAGGCATCATCAACACACAATCATGGATTAAACTACCATGTCTCATATGAAGAACACTAAGATATGTACACTTAAGCTCTCGGCCAAAAAGCTCAATTCCATATATATGTGTTATTCATCATTCCAACACACTACATGATATTCTAATCATTAATGAATATCATCTATGGCCTTAATTCCAATTAACCAAGTGAAATGCACTATTCCACTCTATTCCAAGCTTTCGGCCAAAATTGCCCATTTCACATAACAATGTTCCTCATCAACTCAATCCATTATATAATCACCAAACCATCAATAAAGCTTACTCATGGCACAATTTCCATGTTACCAAGTAAAGGACACTCAACACATTAATCCAAGGTCTCGGCCATAGTGCTCATTTGCACACATCAATGTTCTTCATCATTTCAAACCAACATACATTCACTAACTCATCATTTATCAATAATCATGGCATCAAGGCCATGTAAACACAAGAAGAACATGATTTACCTCACAAAGCACTTTTCGGCCAAACTTAAACTTGCTCAACTTGACGTTCTTCACCCAAACTTGCCTAACACAAGAACAAATAGGCAAAAACAATACTTAGTCATGGATTAATTTCCATGGAATGCAAGAAGAACACCAAGTTTATTTACTCAACACATTCGGCCAATAATCCACTTCCAAACCGAGACATTTCTTGCTCATTTAGCTTAACATAACTTTAATTGAGCATTCAAATTCCTTGTACATGGAAGAACTACCATGAATTCAAGGAAATCATAAAAATACCTCAAGAACCCTAGCTTAAAATAGGCTCGGCCTTCCTTCAACCTTCAAGAACAAGCTTGATTTCCAAGTGAACTAAGGCCGAAACAAGTCTCATAAGCTTGAATTCTTCAAAAGCTTTCAAGATTAGCTTGATTTTGAGGAGAAATTTGGATGAGCACTCAAGGAAGAACTCTCGGCCAAACAAAGCATGGAAACCCGAAAATGAACTAAGTAAAATGGCCTTGATAGTTTCGGCCGAATGTCTTTAAGTTTTGTTAGCTAAAATGTTAACTTTGGCCTTCCAATAAAATGCATGGTGCAAAGTAGTCTTCCAAGCTTACAAGCCCACAAAACCGCCATTAAATTCATGATTCCAATGACACTTTAATCCATTCTTGGCCCAAGATGCCAAGCAATTAAACAACACAAGTACCAAGGTGCTATATACACACATGCATAACCGGCCATGACTAGATCACAAACTAGTTAGTTTGTTTAGTTAACTAGTGAATAGTACACATAGTGGAAGACAAGATTTTGACTAGTAATCATTGTTGTCTCCCAAATTTGGGCTAGTCTTGCACTAGTCACCCATTAAACTTGCATGGCCGAAATGATCAACTTGAAGTTCATAGTTTTAATTGTACCACTCATTTAAGTGTACAATTTGGTCCCCTTTCTCTGTTTTCTGCCAGCTTTCCCATAGTACATTTTCTATGTGCAATTAAGTCTTGAAAGTCTCCAGTTTTGCACATAAGTCACTGTACCAGTCTCCAGAGCTTCTCTTACTTCCCCTTTCCATTTCCTTTCATTTTCCTTGGTTTTCCTTGATATTCCTTGGCCTAAGCCAAGCACTTAGGAGGTACCTAACAAATTGACCTCGGCATGAAGCGCTTCTTTCTCTACCACTAACCTCGTCAGGAGATCATCAGACTCTGATTTCGCCTTTAGAAGCGCTTCGTTGGCCGAAATCAGTCCCGCGACCTCGAAGCCAAGCTCAGAAATCTTCTGGGAGGAGTCCTTCAAAATCTCTTCTTTTTCCTTCTGGAACTCCTCCCGAAGGGCGGCAACCTCATTCTCCGCAGCATCAGCCAGCTGCAGGTTCTTGACGGCCAGTTCCGAACACATGGCCTTTGTTTTCTCTAAGGCCTCTAAGACCGAGTTTCGGAACTGCGTCTGCCTGGCCACCCAAACTCTGAGGAAGCCAGCGTACGCCAGCAGCTGCAAAAAGATGAAGGCGAGGTCAGTAAGAGCCAAACACTTAGAAAAAACATTTTTTTAAAGGAAACCAGCATACCTGGGCAGCATGCTCGGTAACCTTCGCGGTGAGGGTGTCATCGCTCGGATGAGCCGCCGCAATAGCCTTGAAGGAGGCCTCGGTAAGCACCCCTTTCGAGATCTCCTTGGCCATTTGAGGGCAATCTCCGGAGAACAAATTCATGTCCTTTGTGAACGTCTAGAAAGGCTCCTTCGGGACCTTCCCTTTCGGGACTTTGGCATCACGAAGGGCTCACTTCTGGGCATGTTCAGCCGCCCAACTTGGAGTAAGTGACTCCCCTGCACGGCAAAATGAGAAGCTGGTCAAGACAAAGAAAATTTCAGAAAAGTAAAAGCATTACACTTTGTCTGAAAAAATAAACTTGGCGGCACCTCGACGACGTCATCGTCAGAAGCCAGGGCCTCCTCGGTAGAGATCCCCTTACCCTTGCATTTACGCCGCTCCTCGACAGAAGGAGCCTCCACCGTAGCATCCAGAAGAGCCTGCGACGAGGTGGGGCTCTGAGGAGGGACGTCGGTTGGAGGGACGTCGGCTGCGACCTCAGGCGGAGAAATAGCAGCGACCTCGGGCTCCTCGCTTACCTCCTCATTTGTTTTCGAATGAGGACGAAGAACAGTCTTCTTCGCCCGTTTAGCCGAAGGACCAGCCCCAGTGGTTTTCTGCCTTCGGGAAGCCGCCTTCTATGTTTGTTCACCCTTCTCAACTTGGCCAGAGAAGAGGGACTTGTAGAAGGCAGCAGTGCTATCGCCTATCTCTGAAAAAGAAAGAAAGCATCAGCGTAAGTCCGAGATGAAAGCTATAACAACGGGAGTCAGAGATAACTTACTCTCATAAAAAGTTTCATAAGAAACTTCCTCTCGAAGGAGTTGCACCAACCAGGAATCCTTCCCAATGATGGAAGGAGCTGGCATCTTGAGGTCCGTCTTGTGCTCCTTCACTACCCCTAACTCCCGAAGAACCTCTTCGGTCATCAACCTCCAATTGATTGGAAAGGGGTAGAGAGAGCGCGAGGGGACCTTGGGACCCCAGTCGGAGACGGCGCGGATACGGCCATCGAAGTCCGCGAATACGGGAGCCAACTCTGGAGTCAGCAGTATCCTCGGATCTACGACGTCCATCTTCAGCGTTCCCCGAGCCCATGTGGTCGAAACATGTGACCAGGCCTTCTCCATCTTCAGGAAGAAGAATTTTTGTTACCACCCTCGCCAGCTGTCCATGGTGGCGAAGGTGAACATATACTTCTTGTTCCCGGATCCCCGAGGTAGCATGAAGTAAAAGCCACCATTCGGGACCACAGAGAGCTTGTAGTACTGCATAAAAATCACAAAATGGGGTTCTATCCCGAAGACGCCACACATACAGATGAAGGCCTTAAAATAGCAGTACGAGTTTGGCGGAAGCTGATTTACGGCAATGCCATGAAATTGGCAAAAGTTGCAAACCATCTTCGGAGGAGGGTACCGAAGTCCGGACTTCAGCTGGGATCGAAAAACGGTAACCTCGTTACTTTGGTTTGAAAAACTAAAGTGGTCAGATCGTGGAAGCCTCGTAATGGCATACGAGGGAAGAAAGAATTTTTTCTTCCACTTCTTTAGTTTTTCAGGGGTGGTGCAACAAGGATGAGATAAAAAAGGCTGTCAGCTCTCGGGAATAGGCATATTGGCAGAAAAATGGGTTCAGAAAAAGGCAAGAAAACAACTTCCGGAAAAAACTCTAAAAATCAGAAGAGTCTGGAAATCAAAAACCCATCAAAGGACTTGCCAAAATCTGGGTTTGAAGTCGCCGTCGTGAAAGATTGCCGGAAAAACTCTGTTAAAATAGCTCCGCCGCAAAAAGCAAGAGAAAGCGCAAAAACAGTGGCAAGCAGGGAAAAGAACAGAAGCAAAAGAAAAAAAGGAACTTATGATGGAATGGGCTATATATAGGCCGAAAGTGGATAGTCGAATCGACGTCATAAGTACCCTTTGAAGGCGAACCGTCGCCATAATTGCTCTCTGCACCCGAAAAGATGCGCTCTCTATAACTGACACGACTCCCCTCCAATGACAGTGTGCCACATGTCAGCCGCCGCGCCAAAATAGGGGACGCGCCTTCTGACATCCCTAAAAAACTGGGACGCGCCGCTCGGACTGACACACCTGGCCATAAGACCCGACGTTACAACAGACCTGCAAAAGGAAAGAAGCAGGTTACCTCGAAGACAACAAAAGACAGGCTATGGCCGAATGGCCCTTACCTTCGGGCAAAAGGTGCATCTTTGGAACAGGTTGTGCTTACTAAAAAACTCCCAAAAAAACATCCTCGGAAAGACTGCAAACCGAAGTCTTCACTTCGGCTTTCGAAAGGGGGGGCATGTGATAGCCGAAGGGCTATCGCCTCTATCTGGCCAAACTCCCTGCCGAAAGAATGGCCTGGAAACCTGGCGCTACCCAAGAAAAAGTGGAATCACCCACCTCGGAGGCGAAGCCAAAAAGCCTGAACTCGGGACGTCAGGAAGCTTGAGGATACTACTAGCCCTCCGAGGTACTAAACAGATCGCCTTCGGAGAGGAAACACCAGCTAGTGCCAGCCAAAGAAGATCCCCCAAAGGCGGAACCCCTGAATCAGGGAATCCCCGAACTGCGGGCATATTTTCCGAAAAGGCATCGTCCGTACCAGAGGACGACCTCGGCCAGGGACCTCGGGAGTACGACAGGAGCATTTAAGGAGCCTCTTACATGTCGCCCACAGACGCTACAGGTCACCCAAACGGCGGTCTGACACGCCGACGCCACCCAGGTCACGTCACGACCTGTCCTGATTCAAGGCTCAAGGAGCCTGCCACCGGCTACTTGTCCCCTATGCCCAGAAATTCAGATAACATCCGACCGAACACGTGTCATGATCTGAACGGGCTAGACATTCCTATAAATACCAGGAAATAAACCCTGGAAAACGGTTGGCAAATAATCCGACTCCCCCTCTATGAGAAAATACAAACAGGCAAGCCCACCAAGCCTTTTAGTGCTATTCCTCCATTTTCTCTCAGCACCACTGATTTGGGCGTCGGAGGCTCCTCCTCGGAAACACACCCCGGGGACCTCCTAACCCTTTTCTTCTAAAGCTTTTCAGGCACGCTCCCCTAGGCAATCTGGCCTTCAGGCGGTCTCCCTCTCAAGAAGTCCCTCTGTAAGCCTCAATGTCACCCCACGAAGATGCTGCTGGGCGTCAGTTTGTTTCTGGTAGTAGGTGAGGCTTTCTGGATTTGAAGTGGATGAGGTCTTGTTTAAAACTCTTAGTCTAAAACTAAATAAAAAACAAAAGAGGGCATGGAATGTAGTGACCTATACGGCTTCTAGGTGATATGGAGAAGAAGAAATGAGTTGATTTTCAACAATAAGAAAAGATCAGAGATTCAGATTTTGGGAGATATTTAATGGATAAAAAATGAGGTTTTGTCCTTCTTATGGATCTCCGATAGATGTAGAAAATTGAAATTGAATTGGGCGAAGTGGTTGTTAAAGGCATTAGTTGTTGTTAATGGTTTGTAAAATTTTTAGGTCCAAGGAATATGCTAGGGGTTAAGATGTGTTTGATTTAGTAGGTTAGTAGCTTGCTAGGATACATGTATTTACTATAATTGAATCTCTGTTGCCTTCATTTAGTGTGTTTATATGTGTGTGTGTGTGTGTGTTTATTCAGCTATTACAAAAAATTGTTGCCACATTGAAAAAGTTGGTAACATTCACTTATGAGGAAATGTCTTATTTTTCCTAGTTGATCTAGTTTATTAATGCACCAAGACATCACAAGAGGTTCATATTTTTCAAAGAATAAACTACATAAAATATAAGAGTATTTACAAGAAATCAGGAAATCTACCAAAAATCTAGAAATAGGAAGAAAAATGGAGTAAAATCACCTAATTGAATGACAAACCCTTGTTGTCGATGAATTCCCTGACTAAGAATTGAATACCCATAATAACTTGATGTTTCCCTACTCTGTTAGGGTTTTTTTCTCACGATGAGAGTTAGTGTCCTAGTTGAGTAAGACTATTGGATTTGTTCCAAAGAAATCTTTAATTTTTATGATGACAAGTGATTTGTATTAATATTTATAATCTCACTTCCTTGGTCAAAATAAGGTAAATTGAGCTTATGCTTAATTTCCAAGTGTGTCAAGTGTTATCTCATAAAAATATGTTTTAAGAGCATTAAGGAAAATTGCTTTTGAAAAAAAAGTAGTAAGTTATTAACTTAGGTTAATGTTTGAATCAAGTTTGATTTCCAAACGACAAGTGTTTTTTAGTTGTTTCAAGTTTAATCCATTAAGTCATAGTTTAACAGGTATTTCTTTCACCTAAGTTTAACTTGCTCCCAAGGTTATACTTTAACATGTTAAACTGGTTTACTCCGAAGTTTAAGTTTCCTGTGACTTTTCAAAAAGCTTCAGTTAACGCGTTAAAAGTTTGTTTTAACCTGTTAAATCGAGGCCTGAAGGCTTGCATTCAAATGCTTCAAGTGGCACGTTTTCAGCCAAGAATTCAAATTAAACTCGGACGAATCAGAAGATGCCACCTGTATAGTCCTGCCGCACATTAAATGCATTGTCTCCAGCTGTTTTTGACCGTTGAAGGGAGAAGTCGAGTTTAACCTGTTAAACTCGGAACTTAACGTGAAGTCTGGAAGTATCAGTTTTTTGCGTAAAACAGAGCAACGGCTCTCCAGTTTTTAAGGAATCTTTTCAGGCATATCCAGCAGGGTTTCAATGGTCTAATAGCTTCCTAAAGAGTATAATTACACTAAGAAACAAGTTTTGAAACACACTTGGCAACTAGAAAAGAGAATCCTTCATCAAAGAGCTTGAATTAGAAAAATTGTCAAGAACTTGTACTTGTGCTTTTATTGGCTTATCTAAGCATTGAGTGTTTCCTTAGTTCTTACCTTGTAACCATGAATTGTTGAGCTTGTCTTGAGTGGTTGAGTGATTTCCTTGTATGGGAAAGGGGGTTAGAAGGGTTTCTAGTTAGCCTTTGGCAAAATTAGTGAGAGGTGAAGGTAGAAGAAATTGCTAAAGGGTTGTGTGCCCTTGTAAGCTATTGTGTATCATTGTGTTTCATAGTAGAGAAGAAAACTCTTAAGTGGTGAGCTTGAGGGGAGGAACATGTTCTCAAGAGGAGAGTTTGAACCTCTATAAAAATTCTCTTGTCCAAGCTTCTTCTTCTCTCTACATACTTGAGCTTTGGTGGGTGTTTTATGCAACTTATTTTGGTTGAACTTGTTTGTTTTCAAAACTACTTCAAAGGTAGATTTCAAAGCAAATTCTAGGTAGATTGTGGTAGTCATTTTCTAAGTAAGATAGAGTTAATCATTGTTCCTCAAATTAAATTTGAGCTTGGGGTTTCAAGGATTCACTTATGCTTTATTTTTAGAACCCAACCAATTTACCCACCCCTCTTGGTTGCACTTGGGCCAACAATTGGTATCAGAGCTAGTGGCTATGTTTTGATAAAATCCTACAATTTTCAAGCCTAATGATGCCCATCAACATCATCTCCACTGTGTGTGGTGGTGGAGGTAGCAGGGACTTCAGGAAGTGCGGGCATTTTCCGACGGGAGGTGCTCTGTGGGGATCACCTGCGATGGCCAACAGCATCCTCGTGTGGCAGGCATGGTGAAGCCGGGAAGGACTTCTGGTATGGGAGAGAGCCCGAAACGGGAGTTCTTCAAGAGGATATGCCTGAAACACTCAGAAAATAGGGGTTAAGAGGTCCCTATAGTCTTTTTCCGGGGAGGAGCCTCCGACGCCCAAGTCAGCGCTGTAGGGGGGGAAGAGAGGCGGTAGTAAGGGCAAAAGATTCTTGCCTTCCGTGTACTCTCTAGAGCGGAAGGAAAAGAGAAAGAGAGAAAGAGAGAAAGAGAGAGAGGGAGAGAAAGAGAAAGAGAGAGAGAGAGCCCCCCTTTTGATGGCCATTCCCTTGATGTATATAGGAGGGGGTGAGCCCTTCGGATTGTGACACGTGTATGGACGGATGTCACTTGTACTTCTGGGCGTGGGGCCCCCTAGCCGCCTGTAGGCTCCTTAGGCCACGACCCGCAACAAGCGTAGCTCTACGTGACGGGACGTGGGCAGTGACGGCGTGTCAAAGTGCATATGAGGGCAGCGTGCAGGGTGAAATGTCAGAGGCTCCTGGATGGCTGCTGCCGTGCCTCTAAAGTCCCCTTGGCCGATGTCTGCCTTTGGAGTGAGAGGCCTTCTCCTGGAGTCAGGCTGGTACTTTGGGGTATTCCCTGTCTCCGAAGTTAGTTTAGTCGTCCCTTCGAGGGAGGTGATATGCCAATTTCCCGAGGTTGGTATTGGCGGGCCACCAAGGTCGTGAACCTCAGGTGTCTGACTCCCTCCTTTCCGAGGTCCTTAGGTGACCGAGGTTATAACACTTTGGCTATCACATGCCCCCCTTTGGAAAGCTGAAGTGGAGGCTTCAGCTAGTAACCCTTTTGGGGTCGCTTTTCAGGACTCGGAGCGTGACATTCGCAGGGGAGGCACTTCGTCACCTAGGGGATATGGTTTTTTGGGAAAGGTGTCACCTGTCTACCTTTTGGTGTTCTCGAGATACCCAACCTCTTTACTCTTTCTTCCATAGGCTAGTGGACCGTCATGTCTCGAAACTAAGTGTGTCAGTCTGGGGGAGTGCACCCGGGTTTCCAAGATGTCAGAAAATGTGTCCTAGTTTCTCATGATGGGTGACACGTGGTAGGGACTGGTTGGGCTGGGTACGTCTTTTCGTGCACCAGGGGCAATTATGGTGACGTTTCACCTTCGCGCAGCAATTATGACGCCCTTCCGGTTACCCTTCCTCGATCTATATATGCCTCCTCCCGTCATACTCTTTATTTGTTTTTCTTTGCTCCTAGTTTGCTCTTGTTTGCCCTCATGCCTTCTCTCCTTTTTTTGTGGTGGTCTTAACGGCGGCGCTTCTTCCGGCAACTTTTCACAACGACGTCCAGAAGCCCTAACTTCGGCAAGACCTTTGGTGGCTTCTGACTCTAAAGGTCCTCTGGTTTTTGGATTTTTTTTGGTTTCCCGAAGTCGTTTTCTTTTTTCCAAAGTCTCATTTTTGTCCAACCATGTCTTCGCCTATTCCCGAGAGTTGGCAACCTCTTATGTTTCACCCTTTTTGCTCCACTTCAAAGAAATTAGAGAAGTGGATAGCCAAATTTTTTCTTCCCTCATACGCCACCACAAGGTTACCCCACCTCGGTCACTTTAGCTTTATGAACCAGAACGACGAGGTTACCGTTTTTCGACCCCAACAGAAGGCCGGACTTTGGTTTCCTTCTGCGAAGATGGTTTACGACTTTTGCCAATTTCGTGGCATAGCCGTAAATTAGCTTCCTCCCAACTCATACTGTTATTTTAACGCTTTTCTCTGCATGTGCGGAGTCTTCGGGTTAGAACCCTATTTTATCCTGTTCATGTAGTATTACAAGCTTTATCCGATCTCGAATAGTGGCTTTTATTTCATGCTACCTCGAGGATCTGGGAGCAAAAAATTCATATGTTCACCTTTGCTACCAAGGATAGCTGGTGAGGGTGGCAAAGGAAGTTCTTCTTCCTAAAGGTGGAGGAGGCCTAGTCACATGTTCCGACTAAGTGGGCTCGGGGAAAGCTGGAGACGGATGTTGTGGATCCCAAGAAGTTGCTAACTCCTGAGTTGGCGGCGAGGTTTGCGGACTTCGACAAGCGTATCCGTGCTATCGCGAACTGGGATGCCGAGGTCCCTCTATGCTCCCTTTACCCCTTCCCCATCAATTGGAGGCTTATGACCGAGGAGGTCCTTCGAGAGTTAGGGGTGGTTAAAGAGCATAAGACGGATCTTGGCATGCCGGCTCCTGCCATCGAGGGGAAGGAGTCCTGGCTAGTAAAGCTCCTTCGAAGCGAGCTTACATACGAAGCTTTTTTTGAAAGTGAGTTTCCTTTCAAAGTTTTCAGCATAGATACTTGTCTGGACTCACACTGATGTTTTCCCTCTTTTTCAAAGATGGGCGACGAATCTTCTGCCTACTATAAGTCTCTCTTCCTTGGTTAGGCCGAGAAGGGAGAACAAACAAAGAAGGGCATTACCAAGAGGCGCAAGGCTACTGAGAGTGGACCGTTTTCGGCCAAGAAGGCAAAGAAGGACACCCTTGTTCCATCCCCGGAGGATGTGGCAGAGGTCGGTGGTGACATTGCAACTTCCACCAAGCCTGAAGCTCCTGCCGAGCCTGAAACTTCTGCGGAGGTTCCTGCCGGGGTGGTTACTATTGCTGCTGCTTTGAGTCCCGCCACGTCGGTGGATCTTTTAGGCCCCTTGGCAGGGAGTCCTTTGGCCGAGGAGTTGGAGAAACGCCGAAGGGACAAAGGCAAACAAGTTTCTACCGATGTGGAGGAGGTCCAGGACTCCGATGATGACGTTGCTGAGGTTGTGCGCAGTTTATCTCCTACCCTTTTTTTTTTTGTTTTATACTTGTATCCTCATAACTTGTATAGTTAAGGAGCTTTGTCTAACTTACGCTTTCAACTTTTCAGAGGATCTGGCGCCTTTAGGTTGGATGGTTGAGCATGCCTTAAGATGGGCTTTTCGGGATTCCCATATCCCAAAGGACAAAGTCCCAAAGGAGCCGTTCTGGTCTTTCATGGAGGACATGAACTTGTTCTCCAAGGATTGCCGGGAAATGGCTCCCTAGATGGCAAGGGACGTGCTCACCCAGGCTTTCTTCAAGGCAGTTACCGAGGAGTGCGCCTCCGAGGATACCCTTGCCGCTAAGGTTTCCGAGCATGCTGCCCAGGTAGTTCTTCAAGTCTCTTCATTTTACCTCCCACTTTTTTGTCCAAGTGTTTTGGCCTTCGTTGTGTAAATTTCACTAAGTATCTTCTTTTTTTGCAGCTCCTGGGGTATAGTGGATAACTTCGAGCTTGGATGGCAAAGCAGTCTTCGGTCCGAGCTTAGGCTGAAGATAAATTAGCAAAGGCCAAGGTCTTTTGCACTAACTCGGTGGTGACAAACACCGAGTTGAGCCGAATAGCCAAGGAGAAGGTTGCCAAGCTTCGGGAGGAATTCTTGAAGGGCCAAGAGGAGCTTTTGAAGGATTTCTCCAAGAAGATGTCCAACCTTGGTGAGAAGGTTGTGAGCTTAACCTCTGCCAACGAGGCCATTCAGAAGGAGAAAGAAAGAGAAACTACTCTTCTGACGAAGGCTCTTGCTGATAACGTCGAACTTCAAGCCAAGGTCGACTCGCTGAAGAAGGGTTCGAAGAATAAGAAGAAGATAAAGGAGCTGGAGAAGGAGGTTGCAGATCTTCGGCAGGAGGTTTCGGATCTTCAGAATAAGGCAGATGACTTGGACATAGAAAAAGACAAAGCCGTGCAGGCGACCAAGGTTGCCTTTCAGGACGGCTTCTGCCTAGCTCGTCACCAATTTCAGAAGAAATATCCGGACGTTGACCTTTCCTTCTTCGCTGCCCTAGATATTCCCAAGGGTCCTCAGTGGACTTGGTCGAAAGTCGAGCTCCTCAACCTGCCATTTGCTCCACCTCCTGCCCCGAAGGCAGCGGCCAAAGACACAGGAGCCAGAGCTTCCCATGACGCCGGGGCCCCTTAGATATTCTAGGGCATTTTCCTTCTTCTTTTTTCTTTGTGTTTTTCTTCTTGTAACCTTCTCCTTGTATCAAGACCTTCTTCAATGAATTTTCCTCCATAATTTGGTTAAATTTTTTGAGCATTTTTTGCTTTCCAGCTATCCCGACCACCTTCGGTCAGAGGACTTCGAAAATATACTTTTTGTTCGTTTCACCTGCCGATTTTCGGGCAAATGTTTGTTGTCAACGAAGTTCCCTTAGGAAAATTTTAGCCTGCCCTCGTCGGCCGTATTCTATAGACTTCACCGTTTTTGGGCATATAACCCAACAAACTTTGGAAGGAAAACGTGACCTTCGGGAGTGTGTGCTTCAGCTTTGTTTGGCGAGTACTTTCGGATAGGGGAAAACTTCTGTGTTTAGAGAAATTTTTCTCTTGTACACTTTCTCATTTAAAATTCTAAGTATAGAATTTCTTTAAGACATCCGAGTGCCATGCATTTTTCAGTTTTCCTCCTTCGGTGTCGCCAAGCTTGTATACTCCCTTTCGGACATCGTCTAGGATCAAAAAAGGCCCCTTTCCCATTGGCCGAAGTACCCCCTGGAACGGTTTTCAGGGTTCAAACTCAGCCTTTCAGAGGATGAGGTCTCTTTTCGTTATTCCTTTTGGCCTGTCATGCAGGTTTGCACTCATGGCCACCTTTTGCTGAGGGGCCCTTCTTCTAAGCTCGGCCATTCCTTTGTGTTTGCCAACTAGGTCGAGCTTAGTTCTCAACCAGAGGTCGTTCCCTCTTTTGTCAAACATTCATATTCTAACTGGTGGCCGTACTACTTTAAATGGATAATGGCCTTCGTACTGGAGATAAGTGAAAAAGGTGCCTCCCTCGTGGCCCCTCGGGGAGTTTTCTGATAACTCATAAGTATAGTAGGAAGTTTTCCTGGCCATTTTGCCTTTGCTTCCCCCAACTCCTTTTATAGTCTCTCGTTTATAATTCTGTTGGCCACCTCCTCTCGTCTGTTGCTCCGGGGCTAAGCTCGTGGGCCAAAGTGCGATTTTATTCCGAAATCGATGGCAAATTCTTGGAATCCCTTGTCCATAGACTGGGAACCATTATCGGCCATCATCACCGTCGATATGCCAAATTTGCATACTATGTTTCATGTCTCTTCGGACGAACTTCCATATATCTTTTGCCGGAATGATCACTAGGGGTCCTGCCTCGTTTCCCTTAGTGAAGTAGTCCACTACTACTTCACTCCTTCGGGTGGTGTCAGGAGTGGACCGGTGAGGTCTATGCCTCATACTGCAAAGGGGCAAAGGTAATCTTCCGGAGTTACCTACTCTGAAGGCAGTCTTTTGGGTGCTGGCGTGTCTATGCCTCTTTTCACACTTCCTGGGCAAATTGTCTACCACCCTTTTTGCCAATACATCTCTGTAACGGATTTTCATACCTTTACCGGTAGGCTTCCTTTCTAATCAGGGAATATCATCCGGAACATCTTCGCACTTTTCACCGTTTCATGAGAATTTTCAGGACTCTTTAGTTGCAAGATACCTCTCTGTAGGATTTTTGCTCCCTTTGTTCGAGGTTGCTGTACTAGCGTTGCCATGCTCGGATGGCCAAACACTGTGGTAACCAAATTTGATGGCTTTGGTCGCCTTCCTGCCCTTGGGCCCCTGAGGGGTTACTCCAGCGCCCTGCTGTTCTATGCTTGGGATTTCTTTGGCAAAGAGTTCTCACTCTAGATCTACCTTCGCTCGGCCTCCCTCGTTAATTTCAGCATTTTCCCTTCCTAGGGTTCTGGCAACGAAGTCTGCTAATGCCTGGTGATGCCCTGCAGCATTTTCGTCGGATGACATCGTGACTTGTAGAGGGACTTCCTGATGGGGAGAACGCCTGAGGCCTAGACTACCCAGGGGAACGTGCCTGAAAAGCTCAGAAGAGAGGGTTAGGAGGTCCCCGGGATGTTGTTCAGGGGAGGAGCCTCCGACGCCCAAGTCAGTGTCCTGAGAGGTAAAAGATGGGAACACTAGGAGGTTTAGCTGCCTTGCCTGTTTGTGTTTTCTCAAGGAGGAGGAGTCGAACCCCCTTCTAGGGTCTGTTCCCTGGTATTTATAGGAGTGTCCAGCCCGTTCAGATGATGACACGTGTTCGGTCGGATGTTTCCTGAATTTCTGGGCGTAGGGGACAAGTAGCCGGTGGCAGGCTCTTTGAGCCTTGAACCTAGACAGGTCGTGATGGGACCTGGACGGCGTCAGCGTATCAGACCGCCGTTTGGGGCGGCCTGTAACATTTGTGGGTGACATGTCAGAGGCTCCTTAAATACTCATGCCGTACTCCCGAAGTCCTCCGGGCGAGGTCGTCCCGTGGTCTGAATGCCCTTCCTCGGGAGTTATGCTCGTAGTTCGGGGAGTCCTTTAGTTCGATGGTTCTGCCTTCGGAGGATTCTCTCCTACTTGTAGGAAGTAGGCCTCTGTCCCGAAGACGATCCGTTTGGTCCCCCGATGAAGCCGGCAATACCTTCAGATTTCCTGGCGTTTTAGCCGAAGTCATGACTTTGTGGTGCTCGACTTCACACCTGCCGAGGTCAATGACGGTGCTTTTTTTCGGGCTACGCCAAGCTTCCCGAACACACCTTCATCGGGAAGTTCGTACTGAGAGGCGATAGCCCTTCGGCTATCACATGCCCCCCTTCCGAAAACCAAAGTGGAAACTTCGGTTTGTAGGCTTTCTGAGGGCGTCCTTCGGGGTCTTGGGTGTAATACCTGTGCCGAAGATGCACCTTTTGTCCGAAGACATAGGCTGTTCAACCATAGCCTATCTTTTGGTGTCTTCGAGGTAACCTACTGCTTTTCCTTTTGCAGGTCTGTGAAACATCGCGTCCCGTAATCAGGCGTGTCAATTTAGAGCGGTGCGCCCAGGATTTAAGGGTGTCAGAAAATGTGTCCCCCTTCTGGCGCGATTGTTGACACGTGGTGCGTTTGTCATTGGTGAGGGCTGCATCGGTTGCAACAGGCGCGTCTTTTCGCGCGCAGTAATCAATTACGGCGACTGTTCGCCTTCGTGGGGTATTTATGACGCCGGTTCGCCTACCCCCCTCGGCCTATATATACTCTTGTTCCTTCATAACCCCCCTTTGCTTCTGCTTTTGCTCTCTTCTGTTTTTCAACTGTTTCTGTGTTTTCTCCTATTCTTCGCGGTGGTGCTGTTTGATAGAGTTTTTTTCGGCCACCTTTCATGACGGCGTCCTCAAACCCAGATTTTGGCAAAGCCTTTGGTGGGTTTTAACCTCCTGAGTTTTTCTATTTTTCAAGCTTTTTTCCCGAAGTCATTTTTGCCTTTTTTCAAACTCGTTTTTCAGCCGACATGCCTGTTCCCGAGAGCCGGCATCCTCTTTTGTCTCACCCTTGCTGCACCACCCCTAAAAAACTAGAAAAATGGAAGAAAAAATTCTTTCTTCCATCGTATGCCATTACAAGGTTGCCACGTTCTGACCAATTTGGCTTTTCGAATCGCAGTAACGAGGTTACCGTTTTCCGAGCCTAACTGAATGCCGGACTTCGGTACCCTCCTCCGAAGATGATTTGTGACTTTTGCCAATTCCATGGCATTGCCGTAAATCAACTTCCGCCGAACTCGTACTGCTATTTTAACGCCTTCCTCTGTATGTGTGGCGTCTTCGGGATAGAACCCCACTTCGTTATTTTTATGCAGTACTACAAGCTCTTCGTGGTCCCGAAGGGTGGCTTTTATTTTAAGCTACCTCGGGGATCCGGGAGCAAAAAATATATGTTCACCTTTGCCACCAAGGACAACTGGCGACGGTGGCAACAAAAATTCTTCTTTCTGAAGATGAAGGAGGCCTGGTCGCATGTTTTGACCAAGTGGGCTCGGGGAAAGCTGGAGATAGACGTCGTAGATCCGAGGATAATGCTAACTCCGGAGTTGGCTCCTGTTTTCGCGGACTTCGACGGACGTATCCGCGTTGTCTCCGACTGGGGTCCCGAGGTCCCCTCGGGCTCTCTCTACCCCTTCCCCATTAATTGGAGGTTAATGACCGAGGGAGTTCTTCGGCAGTTAGGGGTAGTGAAGGAGCACAAGACAGACCTCAAGATGCCGGCTCTTGCCATCGCCGGGAAGGATTCCTGGTTGGTAAAACTCCTTCTGGAGGATGTCACTTTCGAAACTTTCTGCGAGAGTAAGTTATCTCCAACTCCCTTTGTTATGGTTTTCATCTTGGACTCACGCTGATATCTTCTTTCTTTTCCAGAGATGGGCGACGCCACTGCTGCCTTCTACAAATCCCTTTTCACTAGTCAAGTTGAGAAGGGTGCGCAGACAAAGAAGGCCACCTCCCGAAGGCGGAAAATGACTGGGGCTGGGCCTTCTTCCAAACGGGCGAAGAAGACTATTCCACCCCCTCAGCCGGGAGTTCTTGAGGAGGTAAGCAGAGAGCCCGAAGCGGCCGCCGTTCCGCCGCCCGAGGTTGCTGCCAACATCCTTCCGACCGACGTCCCTCCTCGGAGCCCTACCTCGTCGCAGGTCCTTCTAGATGCCTCGGTAGAGGCCCCTTCTGTCGAGGAACGGCGCAAGAGCAAAGGCAAGGGTATTTCTATCGAGGAGGTTTTGGATTCTGACGACGACGTGGCCGAAGTGCCACCAAGTTCATTTTCTAGCGAACTGTGATGCCTTCACTTTTTTTTTGAATCTTGAGATTTACTTGCCTTGACTAGCTTTTTGTTTTGCCATGCAGGGGAGTCAGCTACTCCGGGTTGGGTAGACGAGCATGCCCGGAGGCGAGCCCTTCGGGATGCCCGTATCCCGAAGGGGAAGATCCCCAATGAGCCTTTCTAGTCATTTACGGAGGACATGAATTTGTACTCCAAAGACTGCCAGCAAATGGCCAGAGAGATCTTGAAAGGGATCCTTACCGAGGCCTCCTTCAAGGCCATTGCGGAAGCTCACCCGGGCGACGATTCCCTCGCCGCGAAAGTTTCCGAGCACGCTGCCCAGGTATGCCTCGTGCCTTTCTTTTTCCTTTTGATTTCTTCTAAGTATTTGGTTCTCTTTTTTTGCCTTACTGATGTTGCCTTTATTTTCTGCAGCTGCTGGGGTACACCAATTTCCTCAGAGTTCGGGTGGCGAGGTAGACGGCATTCCGAGCCTCGCCCTTAGAAGTTATAGAAAAAACTAAGGCCATGTGCTCGGAATTGGCTGTTCGAAACACGCAGCTGGCTGATGCTGCCGAGAAGGAGGTGGCTGCCCTTCGGGAGGAATTCCTGAAAGAAAAGGAAGAACTTTTGAAGGATTCCTCCCGGAAGATTTCTGATCTCGGCTCCCAGGTGGCGGAGCTGGTTTCGGCTAACGAAGCGCATCAAAAGGAGAAGTCAGAATCTGAGGCTCTCTTGGCGAAGGCACTGGCTGAGAAGGCAGAGCTCCAAGCTGAGGTCGATTCTATGAAGAAGGAGCCGAAGAAGAGAAAGATGAAGGCACTGAAGAAGGAGGTCGCGGATTTGAAGAATGACCTTGAGGACCTTGAGGCCGAGAAGGATAAATCCGACCAGATGACGAAGGTTGCTTTCCAGGACGGGTTTTGCTTTGCTCGGCACCAAGTTCTTGGAGGTCCTAAACATTCCCAAGGGGCCTCGGTGGTCCTGATCCAAGATTGAGCACCTGAACTTGCCTTCTTCTTTCCCGACGCTGAAGGTGGTGGAAAAGGATGCGGGAGCTGATGGCTCTCGGGACGCCGAGATTCCTTAGTTTGTTCTAGGGTTCTTTGCCTTTTTTCTTTCTTTTTTGTATTTCTTCTTTGGGTACTTCTTATTCTCTGTAAGCAAATTCATCTTAATGAAGACTTTTTTTTAGAAAATTTGACTAAGTCTTTTTGCGAGATTTTTCATTTCCCATTGTCCCGAACACATTTGCTCAAGAGACTTCAGGAAACCATATCTGCATTTGTTGCGGCGATTACCTTCGCGGAATTCTGGCTTGTACTTTAAGAATTTTTCTAAGAAACTTCTATACTTAGAATATTTTTCTAATTTGTACAACACAATTCAACTCTTCCGCGAAATCTTAAGCATAGAATTTTTTCAAGGCGTCTAAATGCCAAGTGTTTTTTAATTCTACGCCTTCGGGATCACCGAGCTTGTATACCCCTTTTCGCACTTCGGCAAGTACCAGGTAAGGTCCTTCCCAATTTGCACGAAGTACTCTGTGGGATGGCCTTCAGGGTGCAAAGTCAGCCTTTCGGAGAACGAGGTCTCCTTTCTTGATTCCCTTTGGCCTGGCTCGTAAGTTTATGGCCGCGGCCACTCTCTGCTGAAAAGCTTTTTTTCTCAGCTCAGCTATTTCTCTGTGCTCGCTGACAATGTCAAGCTTGGTTCTTAGGCTGAGGTCATTTCCATTTTCATCGAATACTTGTACCCGTACTGACGGTCGCACGACTTCGACTGGGATGATGGCCTCTGTACCGAAGACGAGTGAAAAGGGGGTCTCCCCTGTGGCTCTTCGGGGTGTTGTTCGGTAACTCGATAACACGCTTTGGAGCTCTCCTGGCCATTTCCCTTTTGCCTCCCCCAGTCTCTTTTTCAGACCATCTTTTATGGTCCTGTTAGATACTTTTACCTGCCCATTGCTTTGGGGGTGAGCTACTGGGGCGAAGTACATTTTTGTTCCGAGGTCACTGATAAATTCCTGGAATCCCTTGTTTGTGAACTGGGACCCATTATCAACTACTAGTACCCTTGGTATGCCGAATCTGCATACAATGTTTTTCCATACGAACTTTTGCACTTCTTTTGCCGAGATAGTCGCCAGGGGTTCTGCCTCGACCCATTTAGAGAAATAGTCTACTGCTACCACGTAGAATTTTACGCCTCCAGGCGCTGTTGGGAGTGGCCCAATGAGGTCTATGCCCCAGACTGCGAAGGGCCAAGGATAGTCAGCCGAAGTTACCAATTCCGAGGGTGTCCTCTGGATATTCGCGTGTCTTTGGCAATTACCGCATTTCCGGACGAACTGCCTAGCGTTCTTTCTCAGGGTAGGCCAAAAGTATCCTTGGCGAAGTATTACTACTGCAAGGGCATCGGTTCCGATGTGCGAACCACAAGCGCCTTTGTGTACTTCTTCGAGGATCATTTCAGTATCCTCTTCGCCAACACACCTCTGTAGTGGATTTACATATCCCTGCCGATAAAATTCTTCGCCAATCAGGAAGAATCGGCAGGAGCATCTTTACACTTTGGCAGCTTCGCTGAGGTCTTCAAAGAGCGTATTGTCTGCGAGATATCTTTTTATTGGTTCTTTCCAGCCTTTTCCCGAAGTTGCTATGCTCAGCACTATGATGCTCGGGTGGTTTAGCACCTCGGTGCATGCTTTTGATTTTGCCAAGCAATCTGCCTTGGCATTATCTCGTCGAGGCACGTTTTCAATTCGTAAGGTGTCAAACTCCCAGATGAGTTTAGCTACCAATTCATGGTATTTTGCCAAGGTTGGGTCCTTTGCCCTGTAGTCTCCTACCGTTTGTCGTACTACCAGCTGGGAATCGCTGTGGGCTTTCAAGTTTCTTATGCCAATTTTTCTGGCCAGGCGCAATCCTGCTATGAGGGCTTCATACTCCGCCATATTGTTGGTGACGTTAAAGCCGAACTTGATAGCCTTCATCATTTCTAAGCTTTCAGGACCCCTAATGATTACGCCAACTCCCTAGTGGTCGGACCCCGAGGCTCCGTCAACATACAAAGTCCATTTGGGCTCACCTTCGCCAGGATCCGGATGGCTATCCTCGGTGGTGGGTACTTCGGCGATAAAGTCTGCCAATGCTTGAGCTTTTATGGCTTTCTGAGGTTCATAAGTGATGTCGTGTTTGCCAAGCTCTATGCACCACTTGGAGAGCCTTCCGGAATGATCAACTTTCCTCATGACATCCCGTAGTGGTAGACTACTTCGGACCATGATAGGGTGAGCCTGAAAGTATGGTCGTAGCCTTCTCCCTGCTAGCACCAAGGCGTATATAGCTTTTTGCAACAAAGGATACTTGATTTCTGTGCCATGCAGGGATTTGTTTACATAATAGACCGGCCATTGCTTCGGCCCCTCTTCTTTCACAAGGACCGAGCTCACAGCCTTTTCTGTGACGGCGAGGTATAGCACGAGGGGCTTTCCCTCGCGAGGTTGTCGCAGAGTGGGCAGGCTGGCTAAGTAGATTTTGAGTTCTTCCCAGGCCTTTTGGCAGTCTTCATTCCAAGGATGATCATTATTTCCAAGGTTATTCTCCTCTTTTGTTACCTTAGTGAGGACTTTGAAGAATGGTCGACACCGGTCTCCATACCTGGAAATAAACCTGCTAAGAGAGGTTATCCTTCCGGTGAGTCTCTGCACATCCTTTATTGTGGCAGGAGTTCGGAACTCGAGCAGAGCCTTAATTTTTTCTGGGTTAGCATCAATGCCTCTTTCTGATACCATGTACCCAAGGAATTTTCCTGAGGTCACTCCGAAGATGCACTTTTTGGGATTGAGACGGATCCCGAACGCTCTGAGCTGGTGAAAAGTTTCCTTTAGATCCGCGACGTGGTCATCAGGCAGCTTGCTCTTGACTATCATATCGTCGACATATACTTCCATGTTTCTCCCTATTTGGTCATTAAAGACCTTGCTCATCAACCTCTGGTAGATGGCTTCTGCGTTTTTGAGCCCAAAGGGCATTCTAATGTAACAGTATGTTCCTCCCTCGGTGATGAAGGTAGTTTTCTCCTCATCTTCGAGGTCCATCCTTATTTGATGATACCCACTGAAGGCGTCTAAGAAACTTAGGAGCCTGTATTCGGCAGTTAAGTCCACCAATTGGTCTATCGGTGGGAGAGGGTATGAGTCTTTTGGGCAAGCATTGTTCAAGTTTCTGAAGTCGATGCACATCCGGAGCTTACTGCTTCATTCTTTTGTGGCAATAACCACGTTGCTCAACCATTCGGGGTATTTGACCTCCCTGATGACACCAGCGTCTAACAAGCGCTGTACTTCGGTTTTGACAAAGTTACTTTTATGGACTGAAATGCTCCATTTCTTTTACCGGACAGGTTTTACCTCCGGACTAACTTTAACGCTATGCTGTATTACGCCAGGGTTTACCCCTAGTATATCTTTCGGCGAGTAGGCAAATAGATCTTTATTTGTCAGCAGAAAAGATACAAGTTTTTTCTTGTCACCTTCGGCGAAGTTTTTCCCTATTCGGGTATTTTGGCCTGGGACAAGTTCCACTTCTTCTATTTCGGCCTTCGTGGGTCCTTCTGCCTCGCCCTTCTTTAGCGCCTTTGCCTCCATTGTTTGTGCGAAGTTGCTTGCTGGAGCTTTTCGTGCCTTGACGAACACCTTCCTTACCTCGCTCTGATCGATGAAGATTTCCACGTCTCCATCCTTGGCGGCAAAAGTGACCGTTAAGTATTTCACGTCAGGGCGAATGTGCAGATTTCCCTGTGTCTGCCTTCCAAGGATGGCGTTGTACGATGAAGGGGCATTCATGACAATGAATCTTGCCATTGTGGAGGCAAATAATTCAGCAATCCCATCTACCGAAGTTCCTTTCATCATTAAGGGGAGATCGATCCATCCGAGGATAGGCAGTTCGGATGGTCCTACCCCGAAAGTAGGTGAGGTGACGGGTTTGAGGTCGCTACTAGATATGCCCAAGTTCGGCAGTAAATGCGAAAATAGGACGTCGGCGTTCGATCCATCGTTGAGCAATACTCTCTTGACGTCCCACGTTCCTATCATTGCCATGATCAACAGCGGATCGTCATGGGGAAAGATGACGGCGGAGCCATTCTTGCGGGCCAGTTTCTTTGTTGGACTCTGATATTCCATCACTGCTACTTTTCTGACCTTCCTCTTTCTTTCCGATGATGGGAGCCCCGTTGTGATTGTCTGTATTATTCCCGCCGGAGGTGGAGGGAGCCTTTTCGGACTTCGGTTCCTCCGCTTGTCAGAGTCGTAATCCTCATCTTCTTCCTTTTCTTCCTCATCTTTTCTCCCTTTTGGGGAAGGCATCCGCAGATATCGTCGAAGTTGGCCCAATTTTATCAGCGACTCTATATACTTCTTCAATTGGAAGCAGTCTTCGGTGTCGTGGTCGTGGTCGCGGTGAAACTGGCAGAACTTCTTTACGTTCCTTTTGTTATCAGCGGTCATGGCCCTTAGCCGCTGAATCTGTGCCTCCTGCCTTTCCATTGTCATGAAGATGTTGGTTCTCGTGGTGTTCAGGGGCGTGAAAATTGGGGGTTTCCTTCCCTTCATTCTCCGAGGTCGGCCTGCTTGTTCGGCTGGATATCGGGTTTGTTGGTTGGACCCTTCGGTACGGGTGTGATCGGACTTCAGTCCGCCTATTCTCAGTTCTTCGGCGGTCATGTGCTGTTCGGCTCTTCGGTAAAATTCGCCAAACGTGTTTGAGGGGTCTTTGGAGAACTTGTAAAATAGCTGTGAGTCCCTCCGAAGGCCCCGCGTCATGGCAAGAATGCGTATCTCGGGCTAAAAGTCTGGGACACTCAAAGCTTCTCTATTGAACCTTTCAACGTAGTCGCGGATGATTTCTCCATTTCTTTGCGCTATGTCGAACATTTGGACAGGCATCTTCGCCGTTGGCCGACTTCCAATAAATTGCTGCGTGAAGGCCGTGGATAACTCCTGGAACTTCGTGATGGTTCTTGGAGCCAATGAATTATACCACGCGGTTGCTGGTCCTGTGAGGGCGACCTCGAAACATTTGCACAATGTGGCGTCGTCGGTACCGTGCATCATCGTGCTGCGTCTGTACTTGGTCAGATGGGCCTGGGGATCAGTGCGGCCATCATAAACCTCCAGCCGAGGTACCCTGAAGTCACCTGGCATGGCTGCCTCTACTATAGCTTGGGTGAACGAGGACTCATCCTTACAGAAGGTTCCTAACAGCCTGGCCCAGACGGGTTTGCGGGCTACCTGTTTTTCCACCCTGTCTAGTCTCGCTAGTATCCTTTCCATAAGGATCCTGGCACTAGGTTCTTCCTCTGGGAAGGGAGATTGTCGGTGCCTCTTCGGGGAGCGAGTTTGGGGTCGGGGGGACAGGGACTTTGCCTCAGGCGATGAAGTCCTTCCTCGTAGGACTTTGGGTTGCTTGGACCTTGTTTGTCCCGCAGGCCGTACCCCGAGGGGTATGTTTTCCATGGAAGACTCTTCACGCAGGCTTCCACTTCCCGAACTACGATGGGTTGATTTGAGGCTTCTCTTCCGAGGGCGTGCTGGTGATGGAGGCCTTTGGGCCTGAGCTTGTTGTGGCCACCTTCGGTCTATCTGCTGTGTCAGTTCAGCCACGATAGAACGCTGAAAGTTGCGAAGAAAGCTCATAGTAACGACTAGAGGGCGCTCCTCCTCAGGGGCGGAAGTCCCTAGAAAGGTTTGGTCAGTAGCCGGTTGAGTTTCAGGCGCGGATGGAGACCTCGGGAGTCCCTTGTCCTTCGAACACCGAGTTTCAACAACGGCGACCTCATAGTGGTTTCCCACAGACGGCGCCAAATGATGCCCTGCAGCATTTTCGTCGGATGACATCGTGACTTGTGGAGGGACTTCCTCAGGGGAAGAACGCCTGAGGCCCAGACTACCCAGGGGAGTGTGCCTGAAAAGCTCATAATAGAGGGTTAGGAGGTCCCCGGGATGTTGTTCTGGGGAGGAGCCTTCGACGCCCAAGTCAGTGTCCTGAGAGGTAAAAGAGGGGAACACTAGGAGGTTTAGCTGCCTTGCCTATTTGTGTTTTCTCAAGGAGGAGGAGTCGAACCCCCTTCTAGGGTCTGTTCCCTGGTATTTATAGGAGTGTCCAGCCCATTCAGATGACGACACGTGTTCGGTCGGATGTTTCCTGAATTTCTGGGCGTAGGGGACAAGTAGCCGGTGGTAGGCTCCTTGAGCCTTGAACCGAGACAGGTCGTGATGGGACCTGGACGGCGTCAGCGTGTCAGACCGCCGTTTGGGGCGGCCTGTAACGTCTGTGGGCGACATGTCAGAGGCTCCTTAAATGCTTATGCCGTACTCCCGAAGTCCTTCGGGCGAGGTCATCTCGTGGTCTGGATGCCCTTCCTCGGGAGTTATGCTCGTAGTTCGGGGAGTCCTTTAGTTCGGTGGTTTTGCCTTCGGAGGATTCTCTCCTGCTTGTAGGAACTAGGCCTCTGTCCTGAAGACGATCCGTTTGGTCCCCCGAGGAAGCTGGCAATACCTTCAGATTTCTTGGCATTTTAGTTGAAGTCATGACTTTGTGGTGCTCAACTTCGCACCTGCCGAGGTCAATGACGGTGCTTCTTTTCGGGCTATGCCAAGCTTCCCGAACACACCTTCGTCGGGAAGCTCGTACTGAGAGGCAATAGCCCTTCGGCTATCACCTAGGCTTTTATTGCCTTTCCAGGCTCATACGTGATATAGTATTCTCTGAGTTCGATGCACCATTTTGATAGCCTTCCCGAATGCTTTACTCTTTTTTCATGACGCGCGTAGAGGCAAGTCACTCCGGACAGTGATAGCGTGTCCTTGGGAGTAGAGTCGCAGCCTTCTGCCTGCAAGTACCAAGGCGTAGACGGTCTTTTAGGACAATGGGTATCTGACTTTGTTGCCAAGGAGACAGCGACTTTTCTTCGGGTGCAGAACTTCTTCGAGGGGGAGGTCTGGGTCATCTTGACCCTGTTTTTTCCAGTAGGCAGCATTCCGAGGGATATGCTTCCTTTCGAGGACCCATCTCATTAATCTCCGCTTCCCTGAATTCCTGTGAGTTGACGTGGGACTCTTCTCCCGACGGGGTAGTGACGAGAAGGGCCTTCGGCCCAAATTTGGGTGTGGCCATCTCCGGTCTTACTACGGTGTCATTTCGGCCATGACAGAGCGTGGGAACTTGCGCAAGAAGACCATGGTGATAGTCAGAGGACATTCATCCTCGGACAGAGAAGTCCCTACTGCGGTTGTTCGGTTGCCGGATGAACCTCTTGCGCGGATAGGGACGTCGGAAACCCTTTGTCCTTAGAACATTGAGTTTCAACAGCAACCTAGGAGTGAGCTTCCCGCAGATGGCGCCAAATGATGCCCATCAACATCATCTCCACTGTGTGTGGTGGTGGAGGTAGCAGGGACTTCAAGAGGTGCTGGCATTTTTCGACGAGAGGTGCTCTGTGGAGATCACCTGCAATGGCTAGTAACATCCTCGTGTGGTAGGCACGGTGAAGTCGGGAAGGACTTCTGGTATGGGAGAGAGCCCAAAACAGGAGTTCCTCAGGAGAATCTGCCTGAAACATTCAGAAAACGGGGGTTAGGAGGTCCCCGGAGTCTTTTTCCGGGGAGGAGCCTCCAACGCCCAAATCAGCGCTGTAGGGGGGGAAGAGAAGTAGTAGTAAGGGCAAAAGATTCTTACCTGCCGTGTTCTCTCTAGAGCGGAAGGGAGAGAGAGAGAGAGAGAGAGAGAGAGAGCCCCCCATTTGATGGCCATTCCCCTGATGTATATAAGAGAGGGTAAGCCCTTCAGATTGTGACATGTGTATGGACGGATGTCACCCGTACTTCTGGATGTGGGGCCCCTAGACACCTGCAGGCTCCTCAGGCCACGAGCCGTGACAAGTGTAGCCCTACGTGATGGGACGTGGGCAGTGGCGGCGTGTTAGAGTGTATATGAGGGCGGCGTGTAGGGTGAAATGCAAAGGCTCCTGGATGGCTCCTGTCGTGCCTCCGAAGTCCCTTTGGCCGATGTCTGCCTTCGAAGTAAGAGGCCTTTTCCTGGAGTCAGGCTGGTACTTTGGGGTATTCCCAGTCTCCAAAGTTAGTTCGGTCGTTCTTTCGAGGGAAGCGATATGCCAATTTCCCGAGGTTGGTATTGGCGGGCCACCGAGGTCATGTACCTCAGGTGTCTGACTTCCTCCTTTCCGAGGTCCTTAGGTAACCAAGGTGATAACACTTCGGCTATCACCTAAAGATCCATGGCAACCATTAGTATGCATCTTGAGGGGCAAAATCCTTCTAGGCCACCTTTGTTTGACTCCACAAACTTTAATTGGTGGAAAAATAGAATGTAAATTCATATCCAAGCTATTGATCGTGCTCTTTGGAGGATCATTAAGGATGGTCCTAGGATACCCATAAAAATGGTTGATGGAAACGAAGTACCAAAAGATCGAACAGAATATGAACCGAAGGATGATCTCATGTGCATTATGAATGTAAGGGCAATGAATATCATATATCGTGCGCTAAACCCCGATGTATTCAATTTGGTTTCTTCTTGTCGAAATGCTAGGGATATATGGAGCAAGCTATTGGTGACTTATGAAGGAACCACACAAGTGAAGGACACAAAGATGCACATGCTTGTAAGGGCATATGAGTTGTTTACCATGGAGCCAAATGAGAGCATTCAAGAAATGTTTAGAAGATTCAATGAGATTCTCACACCACTTAAATTACTTGGGAAGGAGTACACAAATGAGGAGTTGGTAAGGAAGATCTTGTAGAGCTTACCTCCATCATGGAAGAGTATAGTTGAAGCCATCAATGAAGGAGGAAGCATTAAGACAATGCATGTGGATAAGCTCTTTGGAAAGTTATTAACCTATGAGATGAAGGAACAAGTTGAGGAAAGATACATCCAGAAGAACAAGTCAATGGCTTTGAAGACTCAAGAGGACCACACATTATCAAGTGAAGATGGAGAAATTGATGCGGCCCTCTTGGCAAGAAAATTTAGTAAGATGTTCAAGAAGTCAAGAAGCAAAAATTTCAAAAAGGAGAAGCATGAAAAGAGTAAATGAGAGCATTCAAAAAGGAAGGATGAAGTTATTTGCTACAATTGCAAGGACCCCGGACATCTTCAATTCGATTGTCCATTGAAGAAGAAAAAGAAACCAAACAAGTACAAGAAGTTCTCCAAGAAAAAGAGTGGAAAAGCTATGGCGGCTTGGAGTACAAGTGACTCATCTTCAAGTGAAGGTTCATCTTCATCCAATAGTTCAAGTGACCAAGCAAATCTTTGCTTATTGATAGATGATGGTGTAGCCTCCTCATCAAGCTAAAGTCACTCTAGCCTATGTCTCATGGCAAAGGAGGAAGATGAGGTAAACAACTACTCAAGTGATTCATTTAGCTCATACATATCTATAGGTAGTGAGTATTTAGAGTTGCAAAATGCTTTTAATGCTCTTTACAAGGACTTTCAAAAGCTTGCTAGACATGTAGGTGAATTAAAAGCTTTAAATGCATCCTTGACCAAAGAAAGAGATGAGCTAAAAAAGGAGAACTTTGATTTCACACAATATTTATCTAGATTTGTCAAAGGAAAAGAAAAATTAGACTTATTACTTGGAGCACAAAAAGGTGTTTATGATATGGCCGGAATAGGCTACAATCCTTTAGTTAAAGAAAAGAAGTTTGGGAATAAATTTATTGGTGTATCATCTACTATGTATAGCCCATTCACAACTTGTCATGCTTGTGGTAGAAAGGGGTCATTATGTATATTGATGCCTGTCAGCATCTTTGTTGAGTGACATGGTGACTCGTGGAGGGACTTCCTGAGAGGGAGAACGCCTGGAGCCCAGATTTCCCAGGGGGGACGTGCCTAAAAAGCTTAGAAGAGAGGGTTAGGAGGTCCCCGAAGTGATTTTCCGGGGAGGAGCCTCCGACGCCCAAGTTAGTGTCCTGAAGGAAGATAAGGGAGGAGCACTAAGAGGTTGAATGGCCTTGCCTGTTTGTATTTTCTTAGGGAGAGGGGTCGGACTGGGAGGAGGTCCGGGTATCGTCCGTTTGCCAGGAGGTGTTCCCTGGTACATATAGGAGAGTCCAGCCCTTTCAGATTGCGACACATGTTCGGTCGGATGAAATTTGAGCTTCTGGGCGTAGGGGACAAGTAGTTGTTTATAGGTTCCTCGGGTTTGAAACCGAGACAGGTCGTGACAAGACCTAGATGGCGTAGGCGCGTCAGACCGCTCTGTGAGGCGGCGTGTAGCGCGTGTGGGCGACATGTCAGAGGCTCTTTAAATGCCCATGTCATACTCCTAAGGTCCTCTAGGCGAGGTCGCTCTTTAGTACGGATGCCCTTCTTTGGGAATTAATCCCGTAGTTCGGGAATTCCCAGGTCCAGGGGTTCCGCCCTTGGGGAGATTCTGTCCTACTTGAAATAGCTGGTTCTTCATCTCCGAAGGTGATCCGTTTGGTACCTCGGGGGGGCTAGTAGTATCTTCGTGTTTCCTGACGTCCCGAGTTTGGGTTTCCGACTTCGCTTCCGAGGTGCATGATTTCACTTTTCTCAGGTAACGCTAGGTTTCCAGACCATACTCTTGGCAGGAAATTCGGTCAGATAGAGGCGATAGCCCTTCGGCTATCACATGCCCCCCTTTGGAAAGCCAAAGTGAAGACTTCGGTTTGTAGTCTTTCCGAAGATGTTCTTTGGGAGTTTTTAGGGAGTAAAACCTGTGCCGAAGATGCACCTTTTGCCCGAAGATATGGGTTGTTTGGCAATAACCTGTCTTTTGGTGTCTTCGAGGTCACTTGCTTTTTTTCTTTTGCAGGTCTGCGCAACGTCGTGCCTCATGACCAGGCGTGTCAGTTCGGAGCGGCGCGCCTAGTTTTTTAGGGGTGTCAGAAGGCGTGTCCCCCTTTTTTGGCGTGGCGGCTGACACGTGGCACACTGTCATTGGAGGGAAACGTGTCGGTTACGGAGAGCGTGTGTTTTCAGGCGTAGAGAGCAGTTATGGCGACTGTTCGCCTTCGAGGGGTACCTATGACGCCGGTTCGCCTACCCAGCTTCGGCCTATATATAGCCTATTCTGTCATAAGTTCCTCTTGTTTTTGCTTCTACTCTCTTCCCTGCTCACAACTGTTTTTGTGTTTTTCCGCGGCGGTGCTTTTTTTCAGGCAACTTCTGGCCACTTTTCGCAACGGCGTCTTTAGATTTTGGCAAAGCTTTTGGTGGGTTCTGACTTTCAGGGTTTTTCTGTGTCTTTTTTGCTTTTTCAAAGCTTCCCCGAAGTCCATTTTTTTCTTTTTCTTTTTCAGAAGTCATTTTTTAACCTTTTTCTGAAATCACTTCTCAGCCAACCATGCCCATTCCTGAGAGTTGGTGCCCTCTTTTGTCTCACCCTTGTTGCACCACTTCCGAAAAATTAGAAAAATGGAAGACCAAGTTCTTCCTTCCGTCGTACGCCATTACCAGGTTGCCACGCTGGGATCAATTTAGCTTTTCGAACCGGGGTGACGAGGTTACCGTCTTCCGAGCCCAGCTGAAGGCCGGACTTCAGTACCCTCCCCCAAAGATGATTTGCGACTTTTGCCAGTTCCATAGCACTGCCGTAAATCAACTCCCGTCGAAATCGTACTGCTATTTTAACGCCTTTCCTCTGCATGTGTGGCATCTTTAAAATAGAACCCCACTTCGTTATCTTTATGCAGAACTATAAGCTCTTCGTGGTCCCGAAGGGTGGCTTTTACTTTATGCTACCTTGGGGATCCGGGAGCAAAAAGTATATGTTCACCTTTGCCACCAAGGACAGCTGGCGAGGGTGGCAACAAAAGTTTTTCTTTCTGAAGATGGATGAGGCCTGGTCGCATGTTCCGACCAAGTGGGCTCGGGGAAGGCTGGAGATGGACGTCGTAGATCAGAGGATAATGCTGACTCCAGAGTTGGCTCCTATATTCGCGGACTTTGATGGATGTATCCGCGCCGTCTCCGATGAGGTTCCGAGGTCCATTCGCGCTCTCTCTACCCCTTCCCGATCAATTGGAAGCTAATGATCGAGGAAGTTCTTCGGGAGTTGGGAGTAGTGAAGGAGCACAAGACAGACCTTAAGATGCCGACTCCTGCCATCGCTGGGAAGGATTCCTGGTTTGTGCAACTCCTTCGGGAGGAAGTTATTTACGAAACTTTTTATGAGAGTAAGTTACCTCCGAATCCCTTTGTTATAACTTTCACCTTGGACTTACGCTGATGTCTTCTTTCTTTTCCAGATATGGGCGACGACACTGCTGCCTTTTACAAGTCCCTTTTCACTGGACAAGTCGAGAAGGGTGAGCAAACGAAGAAGGCCGCTTCCCGAAGGCGGAAGGCGGCTGGAGCTGGTCCTTCTTTGGCTAAACGAGCAAGGAAGACTGTTCATCCTCCTCCGCCGGAAGTTCTTGAGGAGGTGAGCGAAGAGCCCGAAGCTGCTGCTGTTCCGCCGTCCGAGGTTGCTGCCGACGTCCCTCCTTGGAGTCCTACTTTCTCGCCTACTTTTCTGGATGCCCTGGTGGAGGCTCCTTCTGCCGAGGAGCGGCGTAAAAGCATAGGCAATGGGGTTTCTACCGAGGAGGCCCTGGACTCTGATGATGACGTCGCCGAGGTACTGCTAGGTTCGCTTTCTCAGGCAAAGTGTGATGCCTATACTTTTTTGAATTTTGAGATTTACTTGTCTTGACCAGTTTCTTTTTTTGCCGTGTAGGGGAGTTACTTACTCCGAGTTGGGCGGCCGAACATGCCCGGAAGCGGGCCCTTCGGGACTCCCGTATCCCAAAGGGGAAGATCCCAAAGAAGCCTTTTTGGTCGTTTACGGAGGACATGAATTTGTACTCCGGAGACTGCCAGCAAATGGCCAAGGAGATCTCGAAAGGGATGCTTACTGAGGCCTCCTTCAGGGCCATTGCGGAAGCTCACCCGGGCAATGACTCCCTCGCCGCGAAGGTTTCCGAGCACGCTGCCCAGGTATGCTTCACGCCTTTCTTTTTTCCTTTTAATTTTTTCTAAGTGTTTGGCTTTCTCTTTGTCTTACTAACCTTGCCTTTATTTCTTTGCAGCTACTGGGGTACACTGGCTTCCTCAGAGTTCGGGTGGCTAGGCAGACGGCGTTCCGGGCCTCGACCTTAGAGACCATAAAAAAAACTAAGGCCATGTGCTCAGAATTGGCTGTAAGGAATACGCAGCTGGCTGATGCTGCAGAGAAGGAGGTTGCTGCCCTTCGGGAGGAGTTCCTGGAAGAAAAAAAAGAACTTTTGAAGGATCCTCCCAGAAGATTTCTGACCTCGGCTCCCAGGTAGTGAAGCTGATTTCGGCAAACGAGGCGCATCAAAAGGAGAAGTCAGAGTCTGACGCTTTCCTGGCAAAGGCGCTGGCTGAGAAGGCCGTGCTCCAAGCCGAGGTCGATTCTTTGAAGAAGGAGTCGAAAAAGAAGAAGATGGAGGCACTGAAGAAGGAGGTCGCAGATCTGAGGAAGGACCTTGATGCCCTTGGGGTCGAGAAGGATAAATCCGACCAGATGACCAAAGTTGGTTTCTAGGACGGCTTCTGCCTCGCTCGGCACCAGGTTCTTCAAAGGTTCCCAAATCTGGACCTTTCTTTCCTCGAGGCCCTAAACATTCCCGAGGGACCTTAGTGGTCTTGGTCCAAGATGGAGCACCTAAACTTGCCTCTTTCTTTCCCGGCACCGAAGGTGGTGGAAAAGGATGCAGGAGCTAGCGGCTCCCGGGACGCCGAGATTCCTTAGTTTATTTTAGGGTCCTTTGCCTTCTTCTCTTTTTTGTACTGCTCCTTCTGGCAATCTTTCTTCTCTGTAAGCCGATTCATCTTAATAAAGAGATTTTTTTTGGCTAAGTCTTTTTGCGAGATTTTTCGTTTCCCATTGTCCCGAACATGATCGCTCAAGAGACTTCGGAAAATCATATCTGCGCTTATTCCGGCGATCACCCTTGCGGAATTCTGGCTTGTATTATTTACACTTAAGAATTTTTCTAAGAAACTTCTATACTTAGAATATTTTTCTAATTTGTACCACACAATTCTTCTGCGAAATCTTAAGCATAGAATTTTTTCAAGGCATCCGAATGCCAAGTATTTTTTAATTCTACGCCTTTGGCATCACTGAGTTTGTACACCCCTTTTCGCACCTCGGCAAGAACCAGATAAAGATCTTCCCAATTTGCGCGAAATACCCCGTGGGATGGCCTTCGGGGTCCGAATTCAGGCTTTCGGAGAACGAGGTCTTCTTTCTTTATTCCCTTCGGCTTGGTGCGCAAGTTTATAGCCGCGGCCACTCTTTGCTGAAAAGCTTTTCTTCTCAACTCGGCTGTTTCTCTGTGTTCGCCGATGAGGTCGAGCTTGGTTCTTAGGCCGAGGTGATTTTCGCTTTCATCAAATACTTGCACCCGTACTGATGGTCGCATTACCTCGATTGGGATGATGGCCTCTGTACCGAAAACGAGTGAAAAAGGCATCTCCCCTATGGCTCTTCGTGGTGTTGTTCGGTAACTCCATAATACGCTTTGGAGCTCTCCTGGCCATTTCCCTTTTGCTTCTCCCAGCCTCCTTTTCAGACCATCTTTTATGGTCCTATTAGATACTTCTACTTGCCCATTGCTTTGGGGGTGAGCTACTGGGGCGAGGTGCATTTTTATTCTAAGGTCACTGATAAATTCCTGGAATCCTTTGTCTATAAACTGGGATCCATTATCAGCTACTAGTACCCTCGGTATGCCAAATCCGCATACGATATTCTTCCATAAGAACTTCTGCACTTTTTTTACCGAGATAGTAGCCAAGGGTTCTGCCTCAACCCATTTGGAGAAATAATCTACCGCTACCACGCAGAACTTCACCCCTTCAAGTGCTGTTGGGAGTGGTCCTATGAGGTCTATGCCCCAAACTGCGAAGGGCCAGGGATAGTCGGCCGAAGTTATCATTTTCGAGGGTGTCCTCTGGATATACGTGTGTCTCTGGCAGTTACCACATTTCTGGACGAACTTCCTAGCGTCCTTTCTTAGGGTAGGCCAAAGTATCATTGGCGAAGTATTACTGCTGCCAGGGTGTTGGTTCCCATGTGCGAACCACAAGCACCTTCATGAACTTCTTCGAGGATCATTTCAGTATCCGCTTCGCCCACACACCTTTGCAGTGGATTTGCGTATCCCTGCTGATACAACTCTTCGCCGATTAGGAAGAATCGGCCGGAGCGTCTTCACACTTTTGCAGCGTCGCTGGGGTCTTCGGGGAGCATGTTGTCTGCGATATACTTTTTTATTGGGTCCTTCCATCCTTTTCCCGAGGTTACTATGCTCAACACTGCGATGCTCGGATGGTTTAGCACCTCGGTACACGTCTTTGATTTCACCAAGCAATCTACTTCAGCGTTATCTCGCCGAGGTACGTTTTCGATCCGTATGGTGTCAAACTCTTGAATGAGTTTTGCTACCAGTTCGTGGTATTTTGCCAAGGTTGGGTCCTTCACCCCATAGTCTCCTACCGTTTATCGAATTACTAGCTGGGAATCGCTGTGGGCCTTTAAATTTCTTACACCAATTTTTCTGGCTTGGCGCAATCCTGCTATGAGGGCTTCATACTCAGCCACATTGTTGGTGACGTTAAAGCTGAACTTGATAGCCTTCATTACCTTTAGGCATTCGGGACCTCTGATAATTACCCCAGCTCCTTGGTGTTCGGACCCCGAAGCTCCGTTAACATACAAAGTCCATTCTGGCTCACCTTCGTTTGGATCCGGATGGCTGTCCTCGATGGTGGGTACCTCGGCAATAAAGTCTGCCAGGGCCTGAGCTTTTATGGCTTTTCGGGGTTCATAAGTAATGTCATGTTCGCCAAGCTTTATACACCACTTGGAAAGCCGTCCTGAATGATCAACTTTTCTCATGACATCGCGCAGAGGTAGACTGCTTCGGACGGTGATAGGGTGAGCCTAAAAATAGGGTCGCAGCCTCCTTCCTGCCAGCACCAAGGCGTATATAGCTTTTTGCAACGAAGGGTACCTGACTTCGGCGTCATGCAGGGACTTGCTTACATAATAGACCGGCCATTGCTTCGGCCCTTCCTCTTTCACAAGGACTGAGCTTACTGCTTTTTCAGTGACGGCGAGGTATAATACGAGGGGTTCTCCCTCGCAGGGTTGCCGCAGAGTGGGGAGACCGACTAAGTAGGTTTTGAGTTCTTCCCAGGCCCTTTGGCAGTCTCCATCCTAAGAAAGATCATTACTTCCGAGGTTGTTCTTATTTTTTGCTGCCTTAGTGAGGACTTTGAAGAATGGTCGACACCGGTCTCCATACCTGGAGATAAACCTGCTAAGAGAGGTTATCCTTCCGGGTGAGTCGCTGCACATCTTTTATTGTGGCAGGAGTTCGGAACTCGAGCAGAGCCTTAATTTTTTATGGGTTAGCATCAATGCCTCTTTCTGATACCATGTACCCAAGGAATTTTCCCGAGGTCACTCCGAAGATGCACTTTTTGGGATTGAGACGGATCCCGAAAACTCTGAGCTAGTGAAAAGTTTCCTTTAGATCTGCGACGTGGTCGCCAGGCAGCCTGCTCTTGACTATCATGTCGTCGACATATACTTCCATGTTTCTCCCCATTTGGTCCTTAAAGACCTTGTTCATCAACCTTTGGTAGGTGGCTCCTGCGTTTTTGAGTCTGAAGGGCATCCTGACGTAACAATACGTTCCTTCCTTGGTGATGAAGGCGGTTTTTTCCTCATCTTCGGGGTCCATCCTTATTTGATAATACCCACTGAAGGCGTCTAAAAAACTTATGAGCCCGTATTCGGCAGTTGAGTCTACCAATTGGTCTATCGGTGGGAGAGGGTATGAGTTTTTTGGGCAAGCATCGTTCAAGTTTCTGAAGTCGATGCACATCCGCAGCTTACTGCTTCCTTCTTTTGTGGCAATAACCACGTTGCTTAACCATTCGGGGTACTTGACCTCCCTGATGACATCAGCGTCCAATAGGCGCTGGATTTCGGTTTTGACAAAGTTATTTTTTTGGACTGAAATGCCCCGTTTCTTTTGCCGGACAGGTTTTGCTTCCGGACTTACTTTAAGGCTATGCTGTATTATGCTAGGGTTTACCCCTGGCATATCTTTCGGCGAGTAGGCAAACAGATCTTTATTTTCCAGCAGAAAAGATACAAGTTTTTTCTTGTCACCTTTGGCCAAGTTCTTCCCTATTCGGGTACTTTGGCCTGGGACAAGTTCTACTTTTTCCGTTTCCGCTTTCACGGGATCTTCTTCCTCGCCCTTCTTTGGTGCCTTTGCCTCCACCGTTTATGCGAAGTTGTTTGCTGGAGCTTTTCGTGCCTTTACGAACACCTTCCTTACTTCGCTTTGATCTATGAAGATTTCCGCATCTCCATCCTTGGTGGCGAAAGTGATAGTTAAGTACTTCACATCAAGGCGAATGTGTAGATTTCCCTGTGTCTGTCTTCCAATGATGGCGTTGTACGATGAAGGGACATTCATGACAATGAACCTTGCCATTGTGGAGGCGAATAATTCAGCAGCCCCATCTACCGAAGTTCCTTTCATCATTAAGGGGAGATCGATCCACCCGAGGGCAGGCAGTTCGGATGGTCCTACCCCGAAAGTAGGCAAGGTGACGGGCTTGAGGTCGCTGCCAGATATGCCCAAGTTCGGCAGTAAATGTGAAAACAGGATGTCAGCGTTCGATCCGTTGTCGATCAACACTCTCTTGACGTCCCAGTTTCCTATTATTGCCATGATCAACAGCGGATCGTCATGGGGAAAGATGATGGCGGAACCATCCTTGCGGGCCAGTTTCTTTGCCGGACTCTGATATTCCATGACTGCTATTTCTCTGGCCTTCCTCTTTCTTTCCGAGGATGGGAGCCCCGTCGTGATTGTGTGTATTATTCCGGCTGGTGGTGGAGGGCGCCTTTTCGGACTTCAGTTCCTCCGCCTGTCAGAGTCGTAGTCCTCATCTTCTGCCTTTTATTCCCCATCTTTTCTCCCTTTCGGGGAAGGCATCCGCAGATAACGTCGAAGTTAGCCCAGTTTTATCAGCGACTCTATATACTTATTCAATTGGAAGCAGTCTTCGGTGTCGTGGCCGTGGTCGCGGTGAAACAGGCAGAACTTCTTTGTGTTCTTCTTGTTATCAGCGGTCATGGCCCTTGGCCGCTGAATCTGCGTCCCCTGCCTTTCCATTGTCATGAGGATGTTTGTCCTGGTGGTGTTCAGGGGTGTGAAAATTGGGAGCTTCCTTCCGCGCATTCGCCAAGGTCGGCCTGCTTGCTTGGTTGGATATCGGGTTTGCTGGCTGGACCCTTCGGCATGGGTGAGCTCGAACTTCGGTCCACCCATTCTCAGTTCTTCGGCGGTCATGTGCTGTTCGGCCCTTCGGTAAAATTCACCTAGCGTGTCCAGGGGGTCCTTGGAGAACTCGTAAAACAGCTGTGAGTCCCTTCGAAGGCCCCGCGTCATGGCGAGAATGCATATTTCGGGCCGAAAGTCCGGGACACTCAAAGTTTCTCTGTTGAACCTTTCGACATAGTTGCGGATGGTTTCTCCATTTCTTTGCGCTATGTTGAACATTTGGACAGGCATCTTCGCCGTTGGCCGACTTCCGATAAATTGCTGCGTGAAGGCCGTGGATAACTCCTAGAACTCCGTGATGGTTCCTGGAACCAATGAATTGTACCACACAGTTGCTGGTCCTGTGAGGGTGACCTCGAAACATTTGCACAAGGTAGCGTCGTCGGCACCGTGCATCATCATGCTGCGTCTGTACTTGGTCAGATGGGCCTGCGGATCAGTGTGGCCATCATAAATCTCCAGCCGAGGTACTTTGAAGTCGCCTGGCATGGCTGCCTCAACTACAACTTGGGTGAACGGGGACTCATCGTCACAAAAGGTTCCCGACAGCCTAGCCCAGACGGGTTTGCGGGCTACCTGTTTTTCCACCCTGTCTAGTCTCGCTAGTATCCTCTCCATAAGGATCGTGGCATTAGGTTCTTCCTCTGGGAAGGGAGATTGCCGGCGCCTCTTCGGGGAGTGAGTTCGGCGTCGGGGGGACAGGGACTTCACCTCAGGCGATGAACTCCTTCGTTGTGGGACTTTGGGTTGCTTAGACCCTGTTTGTCCCGCAGGCCGTTTCCCGAGGGGTATGTTTTTCGTAGAAGACTCTTCACGCGGGTCTCCGCTTCCCGAACTACGATGGGCTGATTTGGGGCTTCTCTCCCAAGGGCGTGCTGGTGAGGGAGGCCTTTGGTCCTGAATTCGTTGTGGCCACCTTCGGTCTATCTGTTGCGTCATTTCAGCCATGATAGAACGCTGAAAGTCATGTAGAAAGCTCATAGTAATGACTAAAGGGCGCTCCTCCTTAGGCGCGGAAGTCCATGGGAAGGTTTGCTCAGTAGCCGGTTGAGCTTCAGGCGCGGACGGGGACCTTGGGAGTCCCTTGTCCTTCGAACACCGAGTTTCAATGACGGTGACCTTAGAGCGGGTTCCCACAGACGGCGCCATATGATGCCTGTCAGCATCTTTGTTGAGTGACATGGTGACTCGTGGAGGGACTTCCTAAGAGGGAGAACGCCTGGAGCCCAGATTTCCCAGTGGGGACATGCCTAAAAAGCTCAGAAGAGAGGGTTAGGAGGTCCCCGGAGTGATTTTCCGGGGAGGAGCCTTTGACGCCCAAGTTAGTGTCCTGAAGGAAGATAAGGGAGGAGCACTAAGAGGTTGAATGGTCTTGCCTGTTTGTATTATCTTAGGGAGAGAGGTCGAACTGGGAAGAGGTCCGGGTATCGTCTGTTTGCCAGGAGGTGTTCCTTGGTACTTATAGGAGAGTCTAGCCCATTCAGATTGCGACACGTGTTCGGTCGGATGAAATCTGAGCTTCTGGGCGTATGGGACAAGTAGCCGTTTATAGGTTCCTCAGGTTTGAAACCGAGACAGGTCGTGACAAGACCTGGACGGCGCAGGCGCGTCAGACCGCTCTGTGAGGCGGCGTGTAGCGCGTGTGGGCGACATGTCAGAGGCTCCTTAAATGCCCATGTCGTACTCCCGAGGTCCTCTGGGCGAGGTCGCTCTTTAGTACGGATGCCCTTCTTCGGGAATTAATCCCGTAGTTCGGGAATTCCCAGGTCCAGGGGTTCCGCCCTTGGGGAGATTCTCTCCTACTTGAAATAGCTGGTTCTTCATCTCCGAAGGCGATCCGTTTGGTACCTCGGGGGGGCTAGTAGTATCTTCGTGTTTCCTGACGTCCCGAGTTCGGGGTTTCCAACTTCACTTCCGAGGTGCGTGATTTCAACTTTCTCAGGTAATGCCAGGTTTCCAGACCATACTATTGGCAGGAAATTTGGTCAGATAGAGGCGATAGCCCTTCGGCTATCACATATGATTGCATAACTAGAAAACCAAATGCACAAATTGGCTATAAGATGATTTGGGTTCCCAATGGAACCAAAGTCATGGCTAACATTGAAGGAACCAAAGTCGTGGCTAACATTGAAGAACCCAAGAAAATTTGGGTACCAAAATCCAACAAGTGATTGTTTATTTGTAGGGGGTAAGAAAAGAGACTTGGTACTTTAATAATGGATGCTCAAGACATATAACAAGTGAAAAGTCTCATTTCATAAGCCTCAAGCAAAAAAAAGGAGGAACCATCTCATTTGGAGATAATAGCAAAGGTACCATCATTGGTATAGGTAAGGTTAGTAAGGAAAATTCTTCCTCAATTGACAATGTGTTGCTTGTTGATGGATTGAAGCACAACTTACTTAGTATTAGTCAATTGTGTGATAAGGGTTATAGAGTTATATTTGAAGCTCTTGTGTGTCAAGTGATTGATATTATTTCCAATCAAACTAAGTTCATTGGTAGAAGACAAGGAAATATTTATGTGATTGATTTGAATGACTTGTCTTCCTTTAATGTGAAATGTCTAATGGCCACAAACAAAGATGATAGTTGGTTATGGCATAGAAGATTTGGTCATGCTAGTATGCACATAATTTCAAAGCTAGTAAAAAATGATTTGGTTAGAGGTCTACCTAAAATGAAGTTTGAAAAAGACAAAGTATGTGATGCTTGCATGAAGGGAAAGCAAACTAAGGTTTCCTTTAAATCAAAAAATTGTATTTCAACTTCTAGGCCTTTTCAACTTCTTCATATGGACTTGTTTGGACCTATTAGAACTAGGAGTTTGGGTGGAAAGCAATATTGTTTTGTAATTGTTGATAACTATTCTAGATTTACTTGGGTATGTTTTCTTGCTTATAAAAATGACACTTGTGATGTATTCATTCCATTTGCTCATAGGGTTCAAAAAGAGAAAGGTTCATGCATTAGCTCAATTCGTAGTGATTGTGGCAAAGAGTTCATTAATCATGATATGATTTCATTTTGTGAATCTAGTGGCATTTCTCATAACTTTTTGGCTCCTAGAACTCATTAACAAAATGGTGTTATGGAAAGAAAGAATAGAACTCTTGAGGAAATGGTTAGAACTATGTTGTGTGAAAGTAGTCTACCAAAGTATTTTTGGGCCGAATCAACAAATACTGCATGTTACGTTCTTAATAAAGCTTTAATTAGACCCATTCTCAATAAAACTCCATATGAGCTTTGGAAAGGTAAGAAGCCAAACATCTCATATTTTCATGCATTTGGGTGCAAGTGTTTTGTCTTGAACAATGGAAAAGATAATCTTGGAAAGTTTAATGCAAAGAGTGATGAAGCTATATTTGTTGGGTACTCTAGTACAAGCAAAGCATTTAGAGTCTTTAATAAACGAACCCTTGTGATTGAAGAATCCATTCATGTTGTATTTGATGAGACTAACAATGCTATTAGAAAAGAATGTTGTAGTGATGATGATATTGTAGATAAAGCTCATCAAAAGGAAATCAATCACAATGAGAATGAAGTCTCTCATGTTCCACCAAAAGATGACAACTTTGAAGGAGATAAGCCTAATGATGCACAAGAGCACACACAAAGTCAAGAGCCTTTGCATGACAATTAAGATCAAGCCAATGAATAATACCTACAACAAGAAGAGCACTCACATCAAGAATTACCTAGTGAATGGAAGTTCAAGCATAAATCTAGTCATCCAAGAGACCTCATAATAGGTGATGCTTCAAGAGGTATTGTGACTAGATCTTCCTTGAAAAACTTATGTAGTTATTATGCCTTCTTGTCTTAAATAGAATCTAAAACCATTGATGAAGCCTTCGGAGATGAAAATTGAATTTTGGCTATGCAAGAGGAACTAAACCAATTTCGTAGAAATGAGGTTTGGGAGCTAGTGCCTAAGCCAAAAAACCATTCCATTATAAGGACGAAATGGGTTTTTAGAAACAAGCTTGATGAAAATGGTGTTGTCACTAGAAATAAGGCAAGGCTAGTTGCAAAGGGTTATAGTCAAGAAAAGGGTATTGACTTTGAAGAGACCTTTACACCCGTTGCAAGGTTAGAAGCTATAAGATTGCTTTGTGCCTTTGCTTGTTATATGGAGATTAAGCTATTTCAAATGGATGTGAAAAGTGCTTTTTTAAATGGATTTATCAAAAAAGAAGTTTATGTTTCATAACCCCCCGATTTTGAAGATCCAAATTTTCCAAACCATGTTTTTAAATTAAAGAAGGCTTTGTGTGGGTTAAAGCAAGCTCTTAGAGCTTGGTATGATAGGTTGAGTAAATTTTTTATTGATCAAGGTTTTGCTAGAGGTACGGTTAATACTACTTTCTTTATTAAGCATTCTAAGGATAATATGTTAATTGTGCAAATTTATGTAGATGATATCATATTTGGTGCTACTAATGAATCTTTATGTAAAGAATTTTCTAAGTTAATGCAAGGTGAATTTGAGATGATCATGCTGGGTGAGCTTACCTTTTTCCTTGGACTTCAAATCAAACAATCAAAGAAAGGTATTTTCATCAACCAAGCTAAGTACACAAGAGAGCTACTAAAAAGGTTTGGCTACTCAAATGCAAAGTCGAGTGTCATTTCAATGAGTGCCACAACTAAGCTTAATGAGGATAAAGATGGTAAGCCTATTGACCAAAAACTCTATAGAAGCATGATAGGTTCTTTGCTTTTATTTGACCGTTAGTAGACCGGATATCTTGTTTAGTGTTTACTTGTGTACTCGTTTTCAATCATGTCCTAAGGAATAACACTTGAAAAAAGATTTTTAGATATTTAGTTGATACACCAAACCTAGGATTATGGTACTCTAGAGATACTAGTTTTAATCTTTTGGGATATTCCGATGCCGATTATGCCGGGAGTAAAGTGGATCGAAAATCAACTAGTGGCTCTTGTCAATTTATTGGGTGTTGTCTTGTATCTTGGTTTTCAAAGAAACAAAATTCGGTTGCTTTATCCACTACGGAGGCCGAATATATAGTGGCCGGAAGTTGTGTAGCTCAAATATTGTGGATGAACTAACAATTGAAAGACTATGGCTTTAATTTTAAAAAGACACCCATTAAATGTGACAACGCAAGTGCCATTAGTCTAACTAAAAATCCGGTTTTTCACTCTAGAGTAAAGCATATAGAAGTTAGGCATCATTTTATTAGAGATCATGTACATGAAGGTGATATTGTTCTTGAATTCATAGATACTCAACATCAATTGGCTGATATTTTTATCAAACCCTTGTGTAAAGAAAGATTTATCTTTATTAGAAGGGAACTTGGAATGAGCAACCCAAAGTAATTGTTTGATTTCTTGAAAAGAATGGAACTATGTGTTCATGAAAATTAATTTCATGATCCTAAAGTTCAATTATTCATAAAATAAAGTGTGTCACTTAGCCATTAAAACTCTGTACTCATAATTCTCCTTGTCTTTAATATATATATATATATATATATATATATATATATATATATATATATATATATTAGGTTTAGTTTAACTGATTAAGTTTCTAGTTTAATTCGATCAGAGTAGACTTTCTCGTTAAGTCAGGTCTTTAATGAGTTATATCAGTTTAATGGGCAACGCCTGCTCTCGGCCTGTTTTCTTTGGCTAACCCAAATTCACTTAAATCAGGAGTTTAAGTTGTTACACCCCGTCTGCCCCGTCCTATCGGCTTCCCTCACCTGCGTCGTTCTCCAGCCGTGTCCCTCCATCGTTCTTCTCTCCTTTAATCGGCGACTCGTTTTCCGGACGATGGCGCTCCACTCTCCACTTCCCTTTGTCGCTTCACCTTCCCTGTTCCGAAATCCCCCAATTCGTGACCCTCGTTCTCTACTGCTGCCTCGCTCTGATTCTTGGATCTCTGACCATGGCATGCACAAGGGGGCCCGATTCGACGCACAAACGTCCCCAAGGGACTGATTCTCACCCTCCTTCTCGACCGGGCAAGTGACTGAAGAGAAGTGTACCTCTGCGAAACCGGCGAACTAATCCAAAAAGCGCCCTTGTCTCTCCCTTGACTCCTCCGACTGACAACCCATCTAACACTCCCACTGAGGTACCTCAATTCCCTCCTGTGCTTTACTTGGTAGACACATCTGAGGAGACTATAGCAGATATTAGGCAGCAAAATTTCTGTCTAGGCTTTGTTGTGAATTCATGGTCTTTGTATCTTGAGCTGTTTGATGAGGTCGTCACTTGGCTTGAAAAGCTTAATTTGATTCCTTTTTGTGAGGCCCAGCCAGAAAGTTACTCCTTCTTATTGAAAGAATTTTTCTGCAATTTACGGATAAAGAACTTCGGGGATATATTTCAGTTAACAAGTTTTGTGCGAGGAAAAACAATTGAACTCACTCCAACTTTAATCTATCAAGTTATTGGCATGGAGCATGTTTTAGAAGCCAAGGATTCTGACATTGAATCGAAAGCCCTTAAATATTTCTTTGCCAAAGTAGTTCAAAAGGCTAAGGTTTTCCCCTCCCATCCCTCTCCCAACTTACTCACTGCTAATCATCGAATGTCACATTGGATTGTTGGAGGTGTTCTCCTACCTAGAAACAATTTTAGCACTGTGACAAAAAAGGATTCCTACCAAATGTATAAGTTGATAAAGTGTTATCCTATTGACCTTGGTGGACGGTTCCTCAAGCGCATGATTTAGACTCGAAACAGCATCAAACAGAGGCTTTCTCTTCCTTATTTCGGTATCATCTCCCGCCTCCTTGAACATCTTAAGGTTGATTGCTCAGGTGACATTCTTACCTCCCTTGCTCCGCTTTCTCTCATGGCCAAAAGGTGATTAGAGAAGAGAGCTCTTGAGTTGAAAGGCTGTTCTTGGCCGCGGATTCCTACCGCTTACCAAGCTGCTCTTGATGCAACCCTCAGGGATAACTTCAAAGATTCCTCCTGTGCTGAGCCTGTTGCAGGACTAAGTGGCAATGACGGCACTGCAGCAAATCCCTCGTCAACAGCCCAACCCGCTCCAGTTCAAGCAGCTGTGGACAATTCAGGACCACAAAATCCTCTTGAGCGGCTTGAACAAGAGATCAAGGAGTTGCGAGCGAAAGTGGATTTTCTATTACGACACTTTGGACTTGGTGGTGCCCATACCCTTCCAGCTATGCCTGAGAATGCTACCGCTGTCCCCGTTCCACCACCCTTTGCTGCTTAGATGACCTCCTCTCCTCATGGTCCTTTCCCTCCTCCGCCTCCCACTCATGCTGGCTCCTCCACCACTGCCTTGCGTCGCTCTAAGAGCTTCTGATTTCCGGTTGACAGAGTCTAGTAGTGACACCGACATATCTTCTACTAATCGCACTTTCTTTTTTAGACCTGGGTTGCTCATCTATCTCTGTGACTTTTGTTCTTGTGGATTTGTTCCACATGACTGTTATGTTTGGTTATGGACATATATATGCCTATGTGGCTGTTATGACTTTATTATGCTTCTTGTTTCACTTGATGCTTATGCTTATACCTGTTCTTCATTCTTTTTTATTATGACAAAAAGGGGGAGAAAATTAGTGGTTGTTGTTATTAATTATTTGCTTTTATTGATTCAAGAATTATATGCAAGAAGTGAGGGGGAGTAGTATTGTTATGATGAAGAAGGGGGGAGCATGATTATATTTCCTTGTTGTTACTTGTGGAAGTGATTGGATTTCTATATATGCTGGATATTTGTGGTTGTTTTGTTGTCTTTTAACAGGAAGGATTGCTCATTTTTCAAGGGAAATTATGGCAAAATTTTTCCAAAATCTTTACACTTGACTCCCTGAAATATTTATTTCCAAAGGGTTTTTTCATCATCAAAAAGGGGGAGATTGTTGGATCTGTTCCAAAGAAATCTTTAATTTTGATGATGACAAGTGATTTGTGTTAATATTTTTAATCTCACTTCCTTGGTTAAAATAAGGTAAATTAAACTTATGCTTAATTTCCAAGTGTGCCAAGTGTTATCTCACAAAAATATGTTTTAAGAGCATTGAGGAAAATTGCTTTTGAAAAGAAAGTAGTAAGTTATTAACTTAGGTTAATGTTTGAATCAAGTTTGATTTCCAAATGACAAGTGTTTTTTAGTTGTTTCAAGTTTAATCCATTAAAGTCATAGTTTAACAGGTATTTCTTTTACCTAAGTTTAACTTGCTCCCAAGGTTATACTGTAACACGTTAAACTGGTTTAATCCGAAGTTTAAGTTTCTTGTGACTTTTCAAAAAACTTCAGTTAACGCGTTAAAAGTTTGTATTAACCTGTTAAGTCGAGGCTTGAAGGCTTGCGTTCAAATGCTTCAAGTGGCGTGTTTTCAGCCAAGAATTCAAATGGAACTCGGACAAATCAGAAGACGCCACCTGTATAGTCCTGCCGCACATTAAATGCATTGTCTCCAGCTGCTTTTGACTGTTGAAGGGAGAAGTCAAGTTTAACCCGTTAAACTCGGAACTTAACGCGAAGTCTGGAAGTATCAGTTTTTTGTGTAAAACAGAGCAACGGCTCTCTAGTTTTTAAGGAACCTTTTCAGGCATATCCAGCAGGGTTTCAACGGTCTAATAGGTTCCTAAAGAGTATTATTACACTAAGAAACAAGTTGTAAAACACACTTGGCAACTAGAAAAGAGAATCCTTCATCAAAGAGCTTGAATTAGAAAAATTGTCAAGAACTTGTGCTTGTGCTTTCATTGGCTTATCTAAGCATTGAGTGTTTCCTTAGTTCTTACCTTGTAACCTCGAATTGTTAAGCTTATCTTGAGTGGTTGAATGATTTCCTTGTAAGGGAAAGAGGGTTAGAAGGGTTTCTAGTTAGCCTTTAGCAAAATTAATGAGAGGTGAAGGTAGAAGAAACTACCAAAGGGTTGTGTGCCATTGTAAGCTATTGTGTATCATTGTGTTTTATAGTAGAGAAGAAAACTCTCAAGTGGTGAGCTTGAGGAGAGGAGTAGGCTCTCAAAAGGAGAGTTCGAACCTCTATAAAAATTCTCTTGTCCAAGTTTCTTCTTCTCTTTACATACTTGAGCTTTGGTGGGTGTTTTATGTAACTTATTTTGGTTGAACTTATTTGTTTTCAAAACTACTTCAAAGGTAACTTTCAAAGCAAATTTTAGGTGGATTGTGGTAGTCATTTTTTGAGTTAAATAGAGTTAATCATTGTTCCTCAAATTAAATTTGAGTTTGGGGTTTCAAAGATTCACTTATGGTTTATTTTTGGAACCCAACCAATTCATCCCCCTGTTGGTTGCACTTGGGCCAACAAAGACTTTTTTCATGCACTTGTTTTGGTTTGGATTATAACTTTGCTTCAAGTTTTGGCTTCATTTTCTGTGGCTTCTCTGTGGTTTGGTCATTTACGGCTATCTTAGAAGTTTATTTGTGAAGATTCAAGAGTACTTATGATGAAAAGACTATCATGGATTCATTGGATAAGTGCTTTATGACAATGATTTTGATGGCAGAAAAGGAACAATCCTGCTGATTGGTTTTAAGTGTTGAGGCTTGTGGTGGCTTCTCGGATCCGGTTTTAGCAATGAAAGTTTTGACTAACAAGATTGTTTGACCAGACTACCTTTGGGTATCACTATGCAAGGCATGGATTTCTAGATGCCCTTCATCCTTCATTCAGCAATCCTAGACCGGGTAATGACCTTTTTATCGCTATGTTTGATACGGTGGAAGATTGAACTACTGCCTTGCAAAATGGCCCATGGTCCTTCAATAGCAAAATTATTATGATGGGGCAACTTCAAAAGGGGGATTGGCCATCATCTTTGTTGTTTAATAGGGCGGCTTTTTGGGTGCATGTAATGAATGCACCTTTCAAGTGGTTTTGGGAAGAGGTAGTAGCGGCACTAAGTAACTAGTTAGGTATGGTGGTGTGGTCAAACATCTCTAGTCCATCATTATATATTTGTGTTCTAATGGCTATTTCCCATCCTTTCAAGCATGGGTTGATGGTTGAGGATGATAATGGCAGGTGTTGGTTTTATGTAAGATATAAAATTGCCTGAATTTTGCTAAAAGTGTGGTAAATTAGACCATGTTTACAGGAATGCACAAATAGCCCTGCGGCTTAGAGGAAGGGGTCTCTCAGTATGTAGATTGGCTAAGGTAATCTGCATTTCCACGTACGGGAGGGGAGCAATTAGTTTAATGGGAGAGCACTCATGCCTCACAAAAGTCCATGGGAAGGTCGTCATAAGGCAACTCGGTATAGAGACCAAGGAGAAAATTTTTGCTATAGTTAGTGTATTCAGTCCTATCCTGGTGATACCTGTAATGGACAGGGAGGTCTTTTCGTATTTAGGTCCGGAGGTGGATCGAGGCATTTTTTTCCTTCATCTAGAGTGGTGCAGAATGCCCGTAAATAGTAGGTGCTATTGTTAGAATGGAGGCTTCCCTAGTGAGACAGTCGCTCACGGCCTTGACTGAACCTGGTTTCACCTTTAGGTCATCCTAGGAATTTGTTCAGGAGACACAGGTGTCCCAGCAATCGATTTGAGTCAGAACAGCAAACAAAGACCAAGAGCGGATGGTCATTTAAATGCCAAAGGAAATGCTCTGACAAATAGGAAACTATATATGCCAAATAAGGTTGCCAAAGGGGCTTTAATGCCTTTAAAAAGGAAAGGTTCTCAAGAGGACCAACCAATGAGGGCGACAAAGGCAAAGGTGGATGGGAAGATTGCTAGCCACGTAGGTATAGGCACCAGATTTCTTCTTGACACAAGGAAGTGCTCTGACTCTCCCTTAAGGAGTAATGAGCATATTTAGTTTGAACTGTTAGGTGGGATCAACAATATAGACTAAATGAATAAGAAATGACAGCCTTGGTAAATATTATGAAATGCTCTGTTATATATACAAGCAAACAACATTTGCTCTCTAGGTTATGTTACTATTGTTCCCCACATATCAATTGTTGTTCACATACAAATAATTGTTTTAAGATTTTGAGAACAAGTGTAATGATATTATTACACGCAAAATATGAATTAATAGATCTCCTCAGTTCAAAACTCCATGAGTAACATTATTTTAGATGCTCTATTTTTTTCTTTCTTAGAAAATACTCCTTTGAATGGTGATAGAGTTCATTTAATGAGCATTTTTAAGGATTGTTTTAATTAATTTTAGTTATGTAGTAGGTGAAATTTAAAGTAATTTATGCTTATTTTGTAGGTTACTATTGGTCGGAAGATTGTGTGGCAAAGGGGCAAAAAACATTGCAGTGCACAAACCCGTAAATAGTGACACCGCTTTGGCATGGGTAAGGGGATCGGATGAATCATGTAAAATCAAAGAGACAGAACAAATCGATGCCAAACTCAGACAGAACGACGGTGCATTGCAATGTACATCCAATTCCCTGCGTGGGGGCAGGAAACGCTGCATATAAAAGGGGGATGAGGGTTTTACGTGGCTGTGAGGAGAGAAACAAGAGGACAGCCGAGAGCAGGACCAAAAAAAAAAGGGGTAATCGAAGAGAGCACGGGGATTGCGCAAAAAACAGAAGCGCCAAATTTAATGAATTAATTCTTTTTTTAATTTTAGAATTTTGGATGATTGTTTTGAAGGTTTTTTTAGTGATATTTAGTAGCTGAATTCTTTTTTTCTCTTAAGGGACATGAGAATCCTATTGATATTTTAATACATATTTGATGTTTATCTTTGATTGCCATCTGTTCCTTGTTGATTTTATCTTGTGATTAACAAAACTCTTCGGCCCTGTATAGCTAAAAAGCGGTCGAGCCGAGCCGAGTAGTAGACTGATCATGTTCGGATTGAATAATTTATTGAGCTTGATATTTTATTGTTTGGATTGAAAATAATATGAACGAGCTGTGAATGAGCTTTTATCTGATAGAACTCGAGTTGTGCTTAAGCTATTTGCTTAAATTAAAGAAAAAATGTAAAATTAGATTGAGTTAAGTTGAGTAGTAAGCAAATCGAGTATTAAATTTTTTTCAGGCTTGTTTTGATAACTTTTCAAATGAATCACGAACGAGCTTTAAACTAAGCTGAACTCGAGTCGAGTTTGAGCTGTTTGTTTATTTTTCACCCCTAGACATATGTTTATTTCTTAATACAAGTTCATACTGGGAGAAAACTTGCTAGATCAACTTGAAGATCATACGACCCAAGCAACTACGAGGTTGAACAGACAAATCGAGCATAAAAATTCTCCAATTTTAGTTAAAGTAAAAGATTACGATTAAAATTAAACAGGATTAGGATAATTCATCTTCGAAAAAGGAAATTGGACATTAGTAAATTCACCTATAATATATGATAGTAGAAAGACAATAACAGTTAGACAAGAGGATCTAACTCTAGGATAGTGCTTTGTGTTATTGATTTTTATTAGTTTCTTGAGTTGTCAATTAGTTTGAATTTAGCTTGGTTCCAAGTATTAGTTTACAACTTGTCAACTTTAATTATTATTTTATTTATTTATTTTTACAACTTAATTTCATTCATTAATTCAATTTAACTCTAATTTTTAGTTTAATTAATTTCTGCACATTATATCTAATTTTTACTTATTGACTCAGTTCATGTGAAAATGGCACTTTGATATTCATCACTATATCAAAATTTAGGGTTAATTATAACTTTTCCCTTAAGGTTTAGGTAAAATTATACTTTACTCCTCCTGTTTAAAAAATAAACACTTTAACCCCTTCCCTTTTAATACAGTCCAACAACAACTTTTGAAATTTTAATTTAAACTATACGGTTGTCATCTTCAAATAGTTTCAATCGGTATAGTATTTTTTTATAATTAATTTAAATTTAAAAATTATTATTTTAAAAGCTGAAAGAAATATAGAAGCAAAAAAATTAATAATTTAAAATATTCATTAACTGCAAAAAGATACCATATAGATTAAAATTATTAGAAGATTACTAATATAATGTCTAAATTAAGATTTAAAAAAGCTGTTATCAAACTTTATTAAAAAAGTAGGGGATAAAATACATATTTCTGAATCAAAAAGGGGCAAATTGTAATTTTACCTAAACGTCATGGGATAAAGTGTAATTTCACTTAAAATTAAGGTAAGAGGAAATGTGCATTAAGGAGAAAAAGATTGGGTGCAAAATGATTTAATGGACTAATCCTTATAATAATCATCCGATTCAATTTGATTAACCAGTTTTCGATTCAAATCTATGGATTAATCTATATGCAATGACTTCAAGTGAATCACTTGGCTCTCCGATTAAAACCGTACAATTTTATTGATTCATGATTTACCAGTTACTAGAATTCACTGTTTTTTTTTATTTAATTTGCATATCAAATTGAATTATAAGGAGAACATGCTAACAGTGAGTTAAAGCTGCATTAATTTCGTACTTTCAAATGACTTGAGCCATGTGTAAGTAGACTTTTGAATGTTTATTAAATAAGGCTCCACATACATATTACATATAGATGCCATATCTATTAATACTTAAAAGTCTTACTCATTTATAATCAAATAAAATGACAAATACCAAATTAAACGATTCAATTCCCCAGTCACAAAATTAAGGTTTCAGTTCTCGATTCGAATTTCAATTGTTCTGTGATCGGGATCATTTTACATTAACTTTTTCCAAGTCAAGCTTTTGGAATTATTTTCCAAGGAAATTAAATGCTTTCTGCAAGTGTTATTTCATCAAGGAGTCATTGTCGTTGGTGGTTTACGTCCACTTCATAATTAATCCATTCCTCACGCAGGATTTTTCATTTTTTTTTTCTCCCAGACGGCCAATCGTATTTAATTTTTTTCAGGACCAAGGTAAAGAATATATTAATTAATGAATACTTTACACAAATATGCCTGGTATACCAGAGGAGAAACAATTTAAGGATGCTAATATAAAAACACCGAATCCCTCATCCTTTTTTCGCTATCTCAAAACGGTTCACACAAGCACAAAATATGGAACTCATAGGGGGAAGTAGCCACCGCCGTTAAAAAATGCCAATACAGCAATTACAAATAAACTAATGAAGTTTGTGTTTTCGTTCAATTAAACCACTGAACAATTCTTTAAATTAAATTGAGCTTCTCCTGGAGCTCAATGCTTTTGAAGATGATACAAATGTCAATATTTTTTCAATTTGAGCTTCTCCTGGAGCATATACTGTGGCTCCAACCTTCATATAAGATTATGAACGACCAAAATTAAAAATCAAACCAACCAAATCTATAGAAAAGTAAATGAAAGAGCTCTTCATACAAGTTGGTTTAGAATTATCTCTTTCAATTTCTCAAGTTTACATTTCTGTAGCAAAAAATTGTAGTTTTTTATATGAGTTGGTTAAACAAGGGTATTTCCCAGAAAAAGTTTTGGAAATTTGTTTGCCTGTTTCGAAAAGACTAATGGGTTATTTGCCTGTAAAAAACTATATATAGTAGGCAATTTGTCCTCAAGTAAAAACTCCGGTGGCATTTTTGCCTCTTTTTCCATTACAAATTTCTTTCAGCTAGCTATAAATTCTATCCCTCTGCTCTTCTTCGTATTAACCACACACGAACAATACCGATGGCTTTACCTGCTACATTATTTCTGGTTTTCCTTTTGTCGTTTCTTCTCTTGACAAGAGCTTCCGTCTCCCAACAGCCCCTTTGTCAGGACCACGAAAGTTCTGCACTTGTCCAACTCAGAAACAGCTTTGTCATAAGCAGGCATGCTTCAGACACGTCTTCCGGATATCACAAGACTCCATCATGGAAGCGCCACAGGGACTGTTGCTTGTGGGATGGGGTCGAGTGTGATGCAGAGACTGGTTATGTGATTGGCCTTGATCTGAGCAGCAGCTACCTTCGTGGGTCTATCAGTTCCAACAGTAGCCTCTTCCATCTTGTTCATCTTGGGAAACTCAACCTTGCTGATAATGATTTCAATCACTCCCAGATTCCCAATGAGATCGGCCAGTTTAAAGCTCTGTCCTCTCTTAACCTCTCTCATTCGTCATTTTCTGGTCCAGTCCCTCAAGGTATCTCAGAACTCTCCAAACTGGTTTCTCTTGACGTTTCCCACAATGATTATGATGGCCATTCTTTTCTGGAGCTCGACAAGCCCAATTTGCAGAGGTTAGTGGAAAACTTAACTAGCCTTGAGGAGCCTCACCTTAGTTTTGTTTATGTGTCATTTCCATTGCCTCCACTCCTGGCCAATCTTTCTTCTTTGACTTCTCTCATTCTTAAAAATTGCTGGCTAACGCGAATATGATAGACTCAGAAGGACAGCACGAAGACATCCCAGATATCAGGATTACGTTTGAGCAGGGCTGCTAGTTAGTCGTGGAAGATTGTTCCTGAATTTCAGCAAGAAACAGTCAAATAAAACTTAGTCTTCTAAGTTTGTGGGAGTTATCTACTAGCCGTTGTTAGTTCGTTGTTAGTGCGCTAGTTAGAGTCCAAACCAGCGTAGACTTCCTCTTGTTTAGGAAGGTTGTTAAGTCCACTTGTGTATTTAAGACTCTCCAGTTTTAATGCTAAGCAGATTATCATTCAACGTCAACTCTTGGTTTTATATTCTCACCAAAAGTAGAATATTTGCTTGTAAACAAGTTCTGACTGGGACCTATGAATTGGTATCAGAGCCAGGTCACGAACAAAGAAAGGATCGAGCGTCTTGAGGCTGGACTCGGAGAACTACAAAACGGGATTAGCCAAATGGAGTTGGGACTGGTCGATAAACTGCGAAATATGGAGGAAGCCATCAGCAAGCTCTCTGAGGTTGTGCTGGCCAACAAGGAAGGTTCCGGGAGCAAATCCCACAACCACTGTGGAAATACACGGAACCATCGTGAAGAGAACAGAAGCGGGGTGACTGGTGGAAATCGAATATTTACCTCCAAACTAGCCAAACTTGAGTTTCCCAGGTACGCGGGAGACGATCCCACCGAATGGTTCAGTCGCGTTAACCAGTTTTTTGAATACCAGGAGACTCACGAGTCCGAGAAGGTGCCCTTAGCATCCTTCCACTTAGAAGGTGAAGCAAATCAATGGTGGCAGTGGATGCGGAAGACCTATGAAGGAGAAGGCCAGACGGTTACGTGGGACGACTTCCAAACGGAGCTATGGTCTCGTTTTGGACCAACGGAGTGCGAGGACTTCGACGAGGCATTATCCAAAATTCGGCAAACTGGCACACTACGTGACTACCAGAAGGAATTTGAGAGGCTCGGCAACAAGGTGCACGGATGGAGCCAGAAGGCATTAGTTGGAACTTTCATGGGTGGTTTGAAATCAGAAATCGCCGATGGCATCCGCATGTTCAGGCCGAAGAACCTAAAAGAAGCCATTGATTTGGCTCGAATGAAGAACGAGCAGATCATGCGCCAGAGAAAAACGTACCGCCCTCCCATGACCGAAGCTTTCCCAGCCAAACAAAAACCTGCCACGACCTTCAAACGACTCACATGGGAGGAAATGCAGAAACGACGGGCACAAGGGTTATGCTTTAATTGTGATGAAAAATTCACAATTGGGCACAAATGTAGAGGATCCCAGCTTCTGATATTAGAAGGGGACGACGTCGGTGGCCATATCGACATTGAGGGAGCTGAGGAACAACAGGATGAACCAGAAATTACACTCCACGCATTGACTGGATGGACAACCGCCCAAACCATGCGAGTGATAGCCAAAATTGGAAATCAAGAATTGGTGGTCCTTATCGACAGCGGCTCCACACACAATTTCATCAATGAAAGAGTGGCTGAATCACTCCAACTACCAGTAGTACCAACGGAACCTTTCAAGGTTAAGGTGGCCAATGGTGTTCCTTTAAGTTGCCATGGCCGACATGATGGCATTGCTGTATGCCTTCAAGGTATTCCTTTTTCCTTGACTTTATACTCGCTACCACTAACTGGGTTGGATATGGTTTTGGGAATACAGTGGCTCCAACAGTTGGGTACTGTCATGTGTGATTGGAAAAAGATGACCATGGAATTTATGTGGGGCGACCGGTACCACCAGATGCGTGGCATTCCCCGCAAGCCTATCAAACCAGCTACTTATGAGGAAGCCACCAACGAGGTACGGCAAGGGGGCACGATGTATGTCCTCTGTGTACAAGGGACGCCTGACAGCAGGGACCAAAGCACGGTCCCCGACATGCAAAACCTGTTAGATGAATTTCAGGACGTTTACGCAGAACCCAAACAGCTGCCTCCTAGTCGAGAGGTGGAACATCACATACACTTGAAGGAAGGCGTAGAGCCTATCAATGTCCGACCTTATAGGTACGCTCATTTGCAAAAGGCAGAAATAGAAAGACAAGTTCAAGACATGTTGCACAAGGGGTTGATCCGTTCCAGCACAAGCCCATTCTCATCTCCAGTATTGCTTGTTAAGAAAAAAGATGGGACATGGCGTTTTTGCACTGATTATAGAGCCCTCAACGCGGTTACCATTAAAGATAGATTTCCTATCCCAACTGTGGAAGACATGTTGGATGAACTACATGGAGCATCCTATTTCACCAAGCTCGACCTTCGGTCTGGCTATCACCAGGTACGAGTTCATTCAGCCGATATTCATAAGACGGTTTTTCGAACACACAACGGCCATTATGAATACTTGGTTATGCCCTTTGGATTGTGTAATGCCCCATCCACATTCCAAGCCATTATGAATTCCATATTTCGGCCTTATTTACGCAAGTTTGTGCTCGTGTTCTTTGATGATATTTTAATCTATAGTTCTAGTTGGGCCATGCATCTTACACACGTACGGAAGGTCCTGGAAATACTAAGGCAATACCAGTATTTTATCAAACTCAGCAAGTGTGCCTTTGGCCGACAAGAACTGGAGTACTTGGGGCATATTGTGACGCCACACGGAGTGAAGGTCGACCAGGAAAAAATCATAGCAATGGTAAAATGGCCACGACCTACTAATATCTCTGACCTTCGTGGGTTTTTAGGTCTGACAGGCTACTACCGAAAGTTTGTGAAGAACTACGGCATCATAGCCCGATCACTCACCAACCTCTTAAAGAAGGGGCAATTCCATTGGACAAAACATGCAGAGGAAGCTTTTGAAGCTCTGAAACAAGCCATGACGTCAACACCCATCCTAGCTATGCCAAATTTCGATGAACCATTTACCATAGAAACTGATGCGTCTGGAGATGGCATCGGGGCCGTGCTAACTCAACAAGGGAGACCAATCGCTTTTATGAGCCGAGCTCTAGGCACCTCCAAGAGAGTCTGGTCGACTTATGCCAAGGAAATGTTCGCCATTATTCAAGCTATACAGACGTGGCGTCCTTATTTGTTGGGGAGGAAATTTTACATCCAAACCGACCACCGGAGCTTGAAACACTTAACAGAGCAGCAAATCAGTACGCCTGAGCAGCAGAAATGGGTCTCAAAGTTGCTCGGGTATGACTATGAGATCACTTACCGACCCGGTAAAGAAAATGCAGCTGCCGATGCCTTATCAAGAGTGGTGGGCAGCCCTAGCCTTAACACTCTATTTGCCGCTCGAACATCATTATGGGAGGAACTTAAGAAGGCAGCTGAGATACATCCATATATGAAAAAAGTTGGTGCGATGGCGAGCTCCAATCCGGGAGCTCCTTATCAGTGGCGAAATGGGTTGGTATGCTATAAAAATCGCATTATTGTTCCTCCTGACTCACATCTTGTTACTCAGCTATTACAGGAATTTCATGATTCTCCGTATGGAGGACATTCTGGTGTGTTGAGAACTTACAAAAGGGCGGCACAACAATTCTATTGGCCGTCAATGCGTAAGACGATCCAACAGCATGTCACTTCTTGTGTCATTTGTCAGAAAAATAAGGCGGAGACGTTGACGCCAGCGGGGCTACTTCAACCGTTATCGATTCCGTGTCAAGTCTGGGAAGAAATCAGCATGGATTTCATTGAAGGCTTACCTCCATCTAATGGCAAGAGCACGATCCTTGTGGTGGTTGACCGCCTAAGTAAATCAGCCCACTTCCTTGCCTTATCCCATCCTTACACGTCCAAAATGGTGGCGGAAAAGTTTGTAGAAGGAATTGTTAAACATCATGGCATGCCCAAGACAATCGTAAGTGACCGAGATCCTATCTTCATTAGTCACTTTTGGCAGGAATTTTTTAAAATGTCAGGGACGAAGCTGCACATGAGCTCAGCATATCATCCCCAATCCGACGGACAATCCGAGGTGGTCAACAGATGTCTTGAGCAGTATTTACGTTGTTTTGTGTCACAACAGCCTCGCAAATGGTGCTCTTACCTTCCATGGGCCGAATTTTGGTACAACACCACGTATCATAGCTCTATTGGAATGACACCCTTCCAAGCACTCTACGGACGACTACCACCTCCTATACCCAGATATCAAGATGGAGTGACTTCGGTCAAAGAAGTCGATCAAGCTTTGCTATCGCGAGATCAAATCTTACAGCAACTCAAATCCAATTTACAAGCAGCTGCCAACCGCATGAAACAGATGGCTGATGCCAAACGACGGGATATCGAGTTTCAAGTAGGTGACTTTGTTTTTCTCAAGTTACACCCTTATCGCCAACATTCAGTGTACAGAAGAGCGTCTCAGAAGCTTGCTTGCCGTTTTTATGGACCATATCCAATCGCAGAGAGGATTGGTAAGGTGGCTTATAAACTTAGGCTGCCGGAGGGAGCTCGCATACATCCTGTTTTTCATGTGTCGATGTTAAAAAGGCAAGTAGGACAAACAAGTCCTATTAGTACGGAATTGCCGCCAATTGCTGACGGAGACATAGCAGTGGAACCCGAAGCTATCTTAGACACCAGATGGGTTAAGAGGGGCTCAAGGTTTGCTGAGGAAAGTCTTGTACAATGGAAGAAATTACCCAAGGAGGACGCAACGTGGGAGGATACGCACGAGCTTCGCAGTCGGTTCGTCAACTTGAACCTTGAGGACAAGGTTCAGCTAAAAGGAGGAGGCAATGATAGACTCAGAAGGACAGCACGAAGACATCCCAGATATCAGGATTACGTTTGAGCAGGGCTGCTAGTTAGTCGTGGAAGATTGTTCCTGAATTTCAGCAAGAAACAGTCAAATAAAACTTAGTCTTCTAAGTTTGTGGGAGTTATCTACTAGCCGTTGTTAGTTCGTTGTTAGTGCGCTAGTTAGAGTCCAAACCAGCGTAGACTTCCTCTTGTTTAGGAAGGTTGTTAAGTCCACTTGTGTATTTAAGACTCTCCAGTTTTAATGCTAAGCAGATTATCATTCAACGTCAACTCTTGGTTTTATATTCTCACCAAAAGTAGAATATTTGCTTGTAAACAAGTTCTGACTGGGACCTATCAGAATATTTCCTCAAGAAATTTTTCAGCTTCCAAAAATACAAGTTCTTGATGTAGAGAGCAATACCAATCTCACAGGCCAAATACCTGAGTTCCTTTCCAGTTCTCCCCTTAAAGAATTGAAACTTGCTTTCACAAGCTTCTTTGGCAGTCTGCCAACTTCAATAGGAAACCTTGATTCCTTAACCATCATCCGTGTCAAAGAATCTAAGTTCGCTGGTCATCTTCCTTCCTCACTTGGCAACCTAACCAAGCTAAACTTTCTAAGCCTTGCAGATAATAATTTCGTAGGACCAATGCCTTCTTCATTGGGAAACCTCACACAACTTGCATGTCTATCTCTTGATTCAATTTATAATCTGAGTCATGGGAGTTTGCTTGGCTCAGTGGTCATCCAAAACTTGCTCGGTTGTATCTTGGGGGCACCAACCTGTTTGGTGGTTTTCCATTTGCTCTTAGAAACTTGACTCAACTTACTACTTTAGAATTGTCAAGTAATCAACTAAGTGGCCCAATTCCTTCCTGGATTTCAAATCTTACCCGACTATCCTTTATAGACCTTGGTGGGAACCAATTTGATGGTCCAATTACAGGGTCAGTTAGTAAACTCTACAACATTGAAGTTTTGCTTTTACAAGAGAATAACTTCGGTGGAACTCTAGGACTCGAGATATTCTCTAACCTGACCAAATTGAAAGTTCTGGATGTAGGGTTCGACAAATTGTCATTGCTAACCAATACAAATGCCACTTGGAAATTAGTGCATCTAGGTATGGGTGCTTGGAATTTAAAGGAGTTTCCACGTTTCATTCGAAACCAAGATGCCTTGGAAAGTTTGGACCTCCCGAGTAACAACATACATGGGACAGTACCAGAATGGATATGGAAAGCAACTAGAAAAATACAGCATTTACACCTTGAAAGCAATTTTTTGACTGGTACCATCAACTCTTCTTTGCTTCAACAATTAAGCAATCTGCAAGTGTTGGATCTTAGAAATAATATGTTGCAAGGAACTCTTCCAATACCAGCATCCTCCTTGCCTGTGTATTTAGTGTCCGGTAACGCACTATCTGGGTTGATTTCCCCTTTGTTCTGCAACCTGCATTCTCTAATTATTCTTCGAGTGTCTGGTAATAATCTCAGTGGCTCCCTCCCACAACACTACTAAAAAAACCTGTTTTTCCAACTGCCTTATTTCCAACGGTCAAGCAGTTGGAAATTTCCAACTGCCAAAACCGTTGGAATTAAGAAAAAATATTTTCCAACTGCCCAGCAGTTGGAAATTGTGGAAATTATATATATATATAACTTCCAACGGCTGAAACCGTTGGAAAATGGCACAAGTAATTGATAAATTGAAGGATTTTTCATGAATTTTGGATTTATTATAGTTCCAACGGCTTAAGCCGTTGGAAAATGGGTAATTAATGCTTTTTTTTAGAAAATTTGGATTTATTGTACTTCCAACGGCTTAAGCCGTTGGAAAAAAAAATGGCGTATTTAATGCATTTTTGTTGAGAAATTATGTTTTTATTATATTTCCAACGGCCTTAGCTGTTGGAAAACTGAGAAATTAATGTATTTTTTTTTAGAAATTTGGATTTATTGTACTTCCAACGGCTTAAGCCGTTGGAAAATAAAAAATGGCGTATTTAATGC